>OZ007592.1:178976773-180242398 GCA_963931845.1 Maratus michaelseni | reverse complement strand
AACATTTGCAGATAACAGTGGTTCTCATGATCAAGCCTTAATTCATGCTGAACCTCAAGTATTTTTAGAAAATGGTCAAGCTTTTACTACAATAGACCAACCCTTGACTCACATGGTTCATCAAGCCTTAAATATTTCTCCTCAAGGTTTACATCCACTGATGGCAGTAGACCAACAAGCTTTAGCTCAGTTAGGACCTCAAGCTTTAGCACAGATAGGACATCAAGCTCTTGCTCAGATTGGCCAACAAACCTTTGCAATTATAAATCAACAGCCTTATACTACAGTTGAGCAACAGCCTTTGACCCATATAGTTCATCAGACAATTTCTCCTATCACTACTTCTGCACCTGAAGATCAAAATGTGCCACCAGACATCCCACAACTATTCGGTTGCGATCAGTGTCCTAAACAGTTCAAGCGGAAGTGTGATTTACAGAAGCATTATTGCATTCATACAGGAGAAAAGTCGTTTTTCTGCGATATATGTAATAAAGGTTTTGTAACAAAGGTATCATTACAGAAGCATTATATGTCTCACACTGGTGAAAAGCCTCATGCTTGTAATATATGTGATAAGAAGTTCACTAAAAAGAGCAGCCTTTCTACGCACCTTCTGATACATACAGGGGAGAAACCCCATACTTGCACTTTTTGTGATCGTCGATTTAAAGATAAAAGTACTCTTCGCAAACATTTCCAAATTCATACTGGCACGAAAAATCACGAATGTCAAACCTGTGGTAAAAGGTTTGTCCAGAAAAGTACCCTTCGCAAACATCAAGTTACTCATACTAAAGAAAAACTGTACCAGTGTGAAATATGCCTGAAACGATTTACCCAAAAATACACACTTCATGTGCATTATCAAATTCATAAGCGACCAAGACCATTTGTTTGTGATCGATGTGAAGAATCATTTACTACCCAGATAGAATTGGATAAGCATTATAGAATTCATACTGGCGAAAAACCTCATACTTGTCACATTTGTAAAGAAGGTTTTGAAGAGAAAGCAAGACTCAATCGACATATGCTTGGCCATACAGGAGAAAAGCCGTTTGTCTGTAGTGTGTGTCAACGAGGTTTTAAGGATAAGTGTAACATGCAACGACATTTTCTTACACACACTGGAGAAAAGCCATTCGCATGTGACCTATGTGAAAGGAGATTTAGAGAAAAAGCTAAACTTGTAAAACATAAAGCTAGAAAGCATGTCAACAAACCCAAGCCTGCTACTGCTGCCCCTACAATTCGTAAAGTAATTATAATTAAAACGTTAAACACAGACTACTATTATAATAGAAAATATTATTAGTAACAAAACTAATTTTAATATATGGATGGGGGCTCAATATTTTATACTGGAACTAATTTGTAATGTTTGTGAACTGTCCAACTTTATGTACCTAAGCAGATAAGTTATTTTGAAATACATTTCTTTACAGCTATTTGTTTTTGCTGACTTCTCAAATGGCATAAAAAACTCTTAGTTTATAGGATCAAAATTTCATCACAAATGAATGCCATGTTTTTATGGTCTTCTTAAAAATATGTTAGGTAAATTGTTTATATTTAGGTACATAAATTGCATTACAGCTAAATCATGCTGCCTGTATTTATTACATTAGAGTTTTATGTAACACACTACATTCTTTTTTTTTTTCTTTAAAAAAAAAATATATTTACTTTTGATCTCATTTGAATTTTTTTTTTTTTTTTTTGTCATTTTTCTTTACATACTATGCAATGAATGAATCATTTTTATTTTGAAATATATCATTGTTATATATAAACTGTAGCGGTTTCTAGGTAAAGTTTTTGTTAGTACTACATTATACTAAAAATTTTCCTTCTATTATTAGATTACTAAACTAAACCCATTCTCAGAAAGTCTAACTTCTGTTTTTTTTTTTTTAAAGCATAACTTTTAAATAAAGTAAACAAATAGTCCTGAATTTTGTTCTGTTACTCATTTAGTTTGTCATATTTAAAAAAAAAATCTTTCAGGTTATTAAAAGAAAAGAATGTGTAGTTAAATACAAGTCCTTATTTGTCTCTTTTAAGCGACTAATTGATATTTGTAAAATCTTTTTAAGATTGAATCATGTAAATCAGTGTGGTTTATATTAAGTATATTCATTTTTATTCTGATTTAAGCAGTTACTTAAAAATTTGTTTTGTTCAAAATCTTTTTTTATGCTAAATCTGTAATTTATTACTTGTAATTTCACATTTATTCCTCTTGTTTATTATTCTGTGTATGTATATTTTTGGGGGTAGTATCATTTAGAACATACATTTAAAAAAAAAGTTTCATGTATTTTCATTACCAATGAGGCCATATTGGCAAGAAAACACAGGTGCAGAATTGAGGTAGGGCTCAGAATTTGCTCTGAGACATTCTCAATAAATTTTATTTGCAAAGTTCAAAAATCCTCCCTAAATCCAATTGCCAAAAGTTAGGCTGTGAGTATGATCAAAACATGTATATAGGTAAGAATTGAGTGCTAGTTGTATATTAAAATTACATAAATGGCTTTGTAAAGATTTTTTCTTTTTTTTAATGAAGCTTTGATATAAAAGTTATATGAATAAACTTTTTTTTTTTTTTTTAAATATAGATTATATTTTATTTGTTTTTGTTCTAAATTTAAATATTTGTTGTTCAGATTACAAGTATGTGCAAGATATTATTTTAAAACTAATGACTGATTTAAAATCACTTTATTTTTATAAAAAAAAAATTAAAGGGACATGCCAATAGATTACTGAGCAGTGGTAATAAATCTTTCTTATACCCTTTGTAATAGGTGTCAGCTCCTTATTTACATAGCACATGCATGATAAAAAGAAAGACATGCAATATATCCAACTGCTTGATGATATAACTGAGGGCATTACAAAATTAAAGATAATTTTAACTAAATGTTTATCGTTTCTGTGTAAAATGTTTATACACATATTAAAATTTGGGTACTTCTCTATTATCCCGTCAACCACCTTTCATAACAAAAAACCATCGCTAAATAAACGGGAGAACGTTGCCATTGGAATATCAAAATAAATTAATAAATAAAATATAAGAATTTAATGACACTTGTTATTTTAATTAATGAAATAACTAATAAATCAGTAAAACATAATGAAAAATACACGCAAATGTTGAATTAAAAACCACTTAATGACATAACAAACATGTATAATGCTTCTGACATCAAGTAAATGGGACTGCTTTTTTGGCATTTAATCTTGCAGTTTGGCGATAGTTTTTTGTTATGAAAAGTGGTCGACGGAATAATAGAGAATTACCAAAATTTGTTATAAGAAAATTAATGGTACACATATTGTAATCAATATACATAAAGTTATGACAAAAGTGTGGTTAAAGTGGATTTGAAGTTACATAGAAAAAAAGAGAGAGATTTCCAAATGAGCGATATAATAGAAGGAGGGGAAAATGGCACAGTTGCATAATATGACAGAATAATTGTCCAGGTATTTCACATGAGAATTTGCACTGTGTGTTTATCCTTATTTGATGCCTATTATTTGATGAGCTCATTGAGATTTAGTAGTCTTACTACTGACTACTGAGATACATTTAAAACATTTAATTTGACAAGCGACTTCTCATTAATTTTGAAAAATTGTACTTTATTTTGAAAGTCTAGATATTTTAATGATAAATATTCCATGTATTTTGCCAATTGAAAAGTTGTAGTATAACTTCTGCAGTGGATATGAAGCTTGCACTAAGATGATGATCATCAGTATTGGAAACAGCGACAGTTGCTTCCCAAAAGAAGTTTAGTAAATGGAAACCGAATACCAAAAAAACAGAAATTTCTCCACATAAAATAAATAAATTTGTTATAAATTTGCCTATTTAAAAGTAGAATAATATATTTTACTTTTATATTATAAATATTAGGGAAATAAAACATGCACATGAAGTGTTACATACATTTTTTTGAACTTCACACTTATATTTTCAATAATTCTGTTCTGCTTTCTAGCTGAATGGAAATTAAAAATAAAACAACTAGTAAAAGAGATTTGCATTTCAGGCATGAAATTTGATTGCAAATGTAATTCTTTACCACTGTAAAAAGATGTGTCTCCATGAACATGTAAAATAAAATAAAACAAGCTAACTTGCACAAGAATCTCAAAAAACAAAAAAGTTATTTCAAAATATGTAAAGTATGTGCCATCGGATAACATTTGTAATTTAATATAGTCTTAAAATTTTGAAGGGAAAAAAAAATAAAAAATACAGTTTTGTATCAATATGCCATTCACTTTTATTATTTATCAAGCAAGTATAAGAAGCATAAAAGCATATTTCTCTCTTGGAAAAAAAAAAAAAAATTATATTTTGTTATTCTGTTAACTAAAAAGTTGATAAATTAACAAAATTCAATGGTGATATCGATAGCAAAAATTTTGACAATATAAACAAGCTGAGTTTGGGCTAAGTGTTGGTGGCTTACCTGCTGCAGAAGTAGGACACAAAATTCTTTGCTAGACTTCTGAAAGAAAAAAAATCTGATGTGACGTTTTATTTTATTTTTAAGTGTATATATAGATATTTATATATACCTTTTCCTATTACAACATGATGCATAATCACAAAAATTATTTGAGATTTTTATTGTTTTTATATTTTATGTATGTATGCTTAATGTGTTTTTATAAGCAAAAGAAAACATGTAAACTATTATTTATAGGTAGAAAATTTCATTACCTGATGTATTAAATTGGGCAGTAACAAAAATATTTTATAAGCATAAAACTGCAAAGTGCAAAACAAAAAATTATTTATCTAACAAATTATGCTATACAGCTTAAATATAAATGTCTTTAGAACAGTGTAGTCATTCATTTCTTAAATTTGTTTTAAAAGAAGTTTATTGTTTAAATTACAGTTTGTCAGTGACTTATGTTATAATACGTAAGTTGGAATATGGTATCATTTAGTACCTCATTTATGTTCATGTTAAAGTATTTTTATATGTCATGTGATGTGTTTAAAATTTGTTTTGGCTTTTGCTTCATAATTTTTATTTAAAACTTGTTGTCGAAATTAACCTTTTGTTGTTCATTTTTATGATATTTAGTATTTTTGTCAACATATTTACAATTCTATGCAAGTTTCTCTTCTGTGTAATTTTTCTTTTTTTGACTCATTAAATTTTATGACATATTTGATGGTAATTTTTATTTATATTACTAGCTAACCTGCCCAGCATTGCCCAGTCCCAAGATAATAACCTTAAATATATCTAAAATCTGTGTCAAATTCAGACATTTTTCTGGGAAGGAATTTGGTGTTGGAGGCTCTACTGCTGTGTACACCCTCAAATTTGTATGATTTTTTTATTTTTAAATGAAAATCTATCCAAACGAACATAGTGTTGAGGATCCCACTGCCTTTGGCAGCCTCAGGTGCATTCGGACAAGAAGTCTGCATGAGCCAGCAAAATGAAGACAAATTTTCAAACGTGCCGTGCCGGCAGAATAAAGAAATTTTTTGAAACAGGGCAGGCCAGGCTTAAAGTGTAAAGAAATCATGATTAGAAAAAATAATAATAATAAAATAGTTCTTTTTTAAAAATTTAAATCAGATTTTTATCATTTTTCTTTCGCATTATCTACCGAGAATTTCAGTTTTCCAAAACAATTAACCTTCTAACTTTAATTAGTAACATTAATTATTAGTTAATAATTACAGAAATTATAAAAACTGCAAATTTGTAATTTCATTAGTTAGTAGTTGCATACAATAATGTTATGTACCTTAATACTTGGTAATAATTATGTAAAACAATATTAAAGATTAATTATATTTATTAAAATTATTAATAACTGCTTTAGTATTAAATTTTCACACTGCTTAAAATAAATAATTATTAAATAATTAACTCTTTAATTAGGAAAATAACGTACATTTTTATGCTTTAATTACTAAAATTATTAATAATTTAGTATTTGTTCTAGAAAGGAAAAGGAGTAGGGTGCTAGTTCTCAAAAAGGGCTCTAGTTCAGTAGAAAAGGGCATTATTTCATGAAGAAATATATTAGTAATGTGTCTAGTAACGATACAAAGATGGAAAAAAAAGTATATATATATACTATAGAAATTTTTTAATATGATAAATAAATTGACATTACTTTTTAATGATCTTATGAATTACAAATTGAAAAGTATAATTAAATTAAATTGAATTGCTGTGGGCGTTTATGAAAAATAAACTATTTTCCATTTACTTTAAAGTATTGGGAGTTTTTATGGCTTATATACCTAGGTTTTTGCAGCAAAGTAACTTTAAAAAAGGAATTATTTCACGGCTAACCATACACTACGTCACAGAGAGAACAGTAAGTAATTACAGAATTAATAAAAAAATGCAAATAAGTAATTTCATTAGTTAGTAGCACAAATTACAAAACAAAGAAATATTATTTGCAGCTCATTTTGCATTTGTACTTAGAAAAATTACTGTTAATCGCCTAAATCTAAACTTACACATACATGTATGTGTATGATAAAAAAAACATTATGAAAATTAGTTACACTCGGGGCTTAACAAATGTGGTCGCCAGGTCACTACTGACAACCAAGTTTTCCTATCTGGCGACCAAGATTTTTAATCTGGCTTTTTATTTATTTATTTATTATTTTATTTATATTTACAAAAATTAACCTAAGAAATTATCATAAACGGTTTCTCTTCCACCCACCCCCAACCTTTACTCGTTTGCAGCAAGCAGTGACTATTACTCTTCTATTTAATTTTTAACTGCAGAACAAAGTTTCAAAGGCATTTATTTCTCATCTTATGCAAAGAAACGGTCATTCTTTTTCATTATAGCCAGCTAGCATGCCACGTGATTAGAATGTGGAAAGAGGAGGGGGAGGGGAGATTTCAATAAAATAGTATGAAATCATGATAATCTAGCCTCTGTGGTGGTGGCATCTAAAATTGGATACAATAGCTAAAAATGTTCAAGGGTGTTTTTTTAAAATCAGATTTTTGTATTTTAGAATTAAAACTGATTAATCTATCACATTCATTTTAAAGAATATTAACATCTAACCTAAGTGATTATAAGTACAGTCGGACCTCTATTTAACGAAGTCACTAAATCCCGAAAAAAAGTTTGTTATATGGAAAATTCGTTAGAGATTCACTTTTAAAATTATTTTAAACAACATAAAACAGATTTTAAATTCATAAACACTAAATATTATTTTAAAAAAAGTATTTAATCTTATTTTTTTTTGTATAAATAACATCGATTTATTTTACCCATCAAACAGAAATCTTCAAGGAAAACAAGAATAAAACAAAACATTCTACGGGAATACACTCTATTTTCAGTTCTAGGAAAATAGTTTTAAATTAAAATTAATGAATCATTGTTGTATTTATTATAACAAGCAATTTTAAGCATACATTACAACATGCGTCTTTAAATTTAATTACTGAAAAAGTCTGTTAATTTTGTCTGAGTTTTTTGTTTGAAAAAATGTTTTCTCTCATAATACGTCTCGCATCTCTGCAATGCACCAAAAACCCCTTCAGGTGTATTTTCTTCAAACCGTAATCCACGTCGGATTGTTTCAAATGATTTTATCATTTCATCATATGAAGGTTTGTTGATTTCTGCATCATGATCATTTCCATCTTCATTTTCTTCGCAATTCATGGCTGGATTGTTTTTATTTTTTACACTGTTCAAAATATCCAATTCAGTTAGCGTTTCTGAGGTCTCAACTTCGGAATAAAGTGAAAGAAAATCCTCAATCAACACATCATTGTTAATTTCTTCTTTTTCTCTTAGCTGTATCCACATTTTTTTAAGTTCTAAGGGAATTTCGTCTTCGTCTTCCGTACTTGCCGAATTTTCATTGCTGACAAAGAATCCAGCTTTGGTGAAACTGTTGCATATAGTACGATCTGTGACATCATAGTTCCATGCTTTGTAAATTTCTGATATGCTTTCCCGTAGGTTGATCTTTGGCATAGATTGATTGTTCTCAAGTGCAGTGATAACTTTTCGCGTTATTCTCTTGCAATACTGTATTTTGAAGCTTTTGATCACTCCTTGATCCATTGGCTGCAGTTTTGATGTAGTGTTCCGTTAGGTGCTAAGTAAAAAACTGTAACATTTTTCAGTTTTTGGTTGATTTCCTTCGGATGGGCGGGACAATTGTCAAAAACAAGAGCAATTTGGCGACACTCAGGCCCTTATTATCGCATGGACAAATCGGGACTTTGCCCAGGGGCCCCCAAATCCATAAATTAATTTATAAATTATTCACTTTTTTCTCCCTCCAATTCCAACTCTGAAAATTTTCAAATACAAAATACAAATTTCATTTTTAAAAGATTCTACTAAACTTTCTGAAAAACAAATTTCATTTTGAACTCACAGAGCTCAGTGCTTTCGCAAAGCTAACCCCAATTTTAGATTTATTGAAAAAACACTTTCCCCTTGTGAAGTAGAATCTATTTGATTTGATATTATGTTGTGTGTAATACAACTTAAAAAGATGTAAAAAAAAAAAAAAGATAACTTGATTAACTTATATATACATGTTAGAGTATTTGACACTCTTCTATAAGTTGAAGTTATTTAATTCACCTTAAAGTAATATAACAAGTTGCTAAAGTTATATAAAAGAGTTTTCTCCTGCACTAAGAAAAAAAAAAAGAGTATTTTTATTAATTAAGGTACTTAATTTAGAATTGACGAAACTAAGAATTTTCTTCGATTTAAAATCCAAGGTACGAAAATATTGTTTATGCATTACACATATGACTCACCATCAGTTCTATTTGAATAATGTTGCAATGATTTGAATGGGGCCCCCTAATTTATCTTTGCCCAGGGCTCCAATTAGTCATGATCGGGGCCTGGCGACACTTTGCAATCATATGTTTGTTCAACTTTTTAATCCATTTTTCACAAATTTCTGACATCATCCAAAACTTTTGGTTAAAGTCATAGTCAACCTTCAAAGATTTTACGCCTTTTAAACATCTTGGGTTCTTGATTCTTCCGATAACTAATGGTTTCAATTTCTGATCTCCAGTCACCTAACATGACAGTTATTCTTGCTTTACTTTTTTTTCCCACCAAAGCATTTTTCCTTTTTAAATGTTAATGTCTTTTGAGGCAAACATTGAAAAAATAAAGCAGTCTCATCTGCATTAAAGATGTTTTCTGGCTTATAATCTTTTAAAATTATACTCAGTGTCCTCGTTATCTAATTTTCACTACCATTATCATCAAAGGCTTTATTTTTACCAGATATTACTTTTGCCGCAATTCCATGTCTTCTCTTAAATTTTTAAAGCCACCCACTGCTTCCTCGAAATTCGTCGTATCCCAATGCTTTTGCAAATTTAAGAACTTTCTCAATTATGAAAGGCCCAGTGATCGGAACATTTTTATCTCGCATTGTGTTTATCCATTTCAAAACTGCCTCATCCACATCTTCATAGACACATGTTTTTAAAGTTTTGAGCAAGAATACGATGAATCATAATTTTGCAACTTATCACGATTTTTTATTATGGTTGGTAAGCTATTTGGAGGAATACCAAACTTGAAAGCAATATCCTTTTTCTTCACTCCTTTATCCGCCTTATCAAGAATTAATTTTTTGTCTTTGATACTCAAACACTTTCGCTTTGACATTTTCGAGCTATAAGAACCGAAGTTAC
The DNA here is from genome assembly GCA_963931845.1 of Maratus michaelseni. Taxonomy (NCBI): domain Eukaryota; kingdom Metazoa; phylum Arthropoda; class Arachnida; order Araneae; family Salticidae; genus Maratus; species Maratus michaelseni. The sequence goes on along the minus strand of OZ007592.1, from coordinate 180,232,658 downwards.
TAGCACGACTAATCAAAAATCTAGAATACAGGAGATTCTAATTCAAGGACACTGGGCAGCTCCATTGAAGGTGAAAGGGGGATATTGAAAGTCTGCACTTCCTGGATGAAATGAAAAGAATGACAGCAATTTTACTGCACTTAGTGAATTAGGCACCTGGTAAAACCAATTCAAGGTCACTGATCATCATAAAATGAGGTAAAAGAAAGAATAAGTTGGAAATGTTCGGAAATAGTTTGAGAAATAAGTAGAAAACAAAATTAGGTCGCAAAAAAAGTTCGTTAAATAGAGAATGCACTTCGCTATTTGGAGGTTATTTTACAAAGAAATTCGCAAAATGTACTTGGTTCCAAGAAAAATTTTGCAAAATAGAGGTTCGACTGTAATTCATTTGAAGTAAATCTATTTACCTTAATTATATCTTTATTTATATTAATCTTTTTAAAAATTTCAAGCATAACTAATTTTAATAAAATTAAATTGTGTTTTTTAAATATTTCTCCCTCGCATAAAATGCATAGCGTTTTTATTATCTGCACACATTGCACAATAAGTAGGTGCCACCCTGGTTTGGAGATGGTCGTCTAGTCTATATGACATAAAAGATTGGGGGTACTACTACTTTGCAGAGACTTGCTGCTTTTAAAACTAGTTGTTGGGGGCCACTGTAATACTTACCCATCATGGATATGCATAATGTAAAATATTAAAATAAAAATGTGTAAACTACTTATAAAATGCATTGCAATTCAAATAAAATCGTGGCTTGATGATGTCATAAACTTTAAAGGCTCGATTACTGAATTGCTTGAAAGAGGTTTTTCCTTATAACTCCAAAAATAATAATCCTATTAACTAGCGGTTTATTGCATCTGATTAAGCTTCAAATTTCCAATTAAAATATATCTTTGAAGTGACATTTGAATGAAAAATCGAAGAGTGTGGAAAATAGGATTCCAAATATCTCGGCAACTAATTATCCGATCGACTTCATGCTTTATGCAAAATTTATTTTTTTTATTGTCTTTTATATTCATTTCTTAAAATAAACAATTTCGAAAACTTTTATATACCTTTTATCAGAACGAATATTTCGAGAGTCCGAAAAAAATAGTTCCGGTTAATTGAGGTTATTGAAATGAGATAGGCTTCTTCCCATTATTACATACCAAATTGCAAGTCTCTATCTCAATTTTTTCGGGAGATAGAGCGTTTACAGACACACAGACGGACGGCAAAATTTTTTTTCTAAAAATATGTTTTTCGGAATCTCCAGTGTCTGAAATGTGTAAATGCGTCAAAATTTTTTTTTCGATTTTCTAAACGATTACAAGACTTACCCTATACTACGTATGATGGGTAAGTAAAAGGAACAACAATAAAAAAATATATTAAGTGTTTTTTTTTTTTGTTAGGTAACAATTTCGCTAGCGAAATCTTTTGTGTTGCCTGGCTACATGGATCCCTGAAATCTTTTTTTAGTTTTATGTTATAATACTGCTGTCTGGAGAAGTATTTTTTTTATTATGTAGCATAAAAAACAAAACATTTTTTTAAAAGTCATCTGGAATTCATAAAAGTGATAATAAGTAACAAAATGGTGACAAACAATCACAACCAAATGAAACAGAACAAATCATTCATTGCATTTCAAATGGGTAAGTTTTTATTATTTTTTAAAATTATTTATTATTGTAGTTATCCTCAAATTGTTATCATAGATTGATGGATCCAAATAAACCTTCCTCTCCCTCCCAGCCGGATGTTGATTTCGATTATTTACTACGAGCGTGAATGGCCTATTTTAGCAATGCATATTTTACTGAATAACTTTTGAGGTATTTTGTAAACTGAATTAGTTTTGATATTTCTTATATATGGATTTATTTTACCAGCACGTAAAGAGTTTTTTATTATTCAAGCTGGTTTATGTATATAACCCCCCCCCCCCCCCCTTTTTTTTTTTTTTTAAGAATTGTAGTTGCTTACAATTTCTATCAAGAACAGCATTTGTTACTCATCTTAATCCCAATCTTAACTTAAAATTATCATAAGATGTTTTATTATAGATGTTGCAAAGCTCCAAAATATTAAGAAATCAACTTAGAAATTATACTCAAAGCAAAAAATATTTGTAACTTTATTTCAAATTTGGCAGAAAATAAGTTCATCAAATGTACATTTTAAAATAATAAAATCAGAATTATTTGACTGATTTCGACCACAATATAAGCAAAAAATTGTTTTCCTGTTAAACTATTTCTTCGATTGCCCCCCTCATCAGATATAGATTTTGTAGTACTCAACTATCTAAGCATTTTAAGCATTCGGCAATCGCATTTGCCGAACATGTCAGTTAATTCAGACTTTACAGATTTTTTTTTTTTCAGAGATATGTAATTTTGTCAAATTTCATTAGAAAACTTGGTTTATATGTGTAAAACGTTAGCGTGTTCTTAGTTAATATAATTAAGTACTGTTCTAAACTATGTAACTAATAATTTATAGAAAACTTTTGTGCTCTTTGAAAAACAATGACGGTGGGGGAGGTAAATATTTTATTACTGGCGACTGTATAGAAATTTTTGCTGGCTGCCAGATTTTATCAAATTTGTAAAGCCCTGGTTACACCCATTCATACATACATGCAGAGTAAATATAAGAATAGCCAGTTATATCTGAAATCCTCAAAATATTAAATAGCAGCATTATTGCTACTCATTGGGGATTATTAGCATTCAGTGTTTTAAATTTAAAAGAGAAAAAGAAAAAAAAAATATTACATCTTTTTCAATTTCGTTATTTTGTGTATATGAGTTAAAAAATAAAAAATCAACCTCTACTGACAAAGTTTTTGCTGTGCTTAACATTTTTATAGCAATTAGTTCTTTTTTTTTTCTTATGCATTCTTTTACAATAGCTATTGAGCGTCATTCTTCCATAGCTCCATTTTGCTATAAATTTATTTTTACGGAAATAAAGTGCTGGCTAGTTATTCTTTTACTAGCAGAAATTTATTATACTTGATATATCAGGTGTCCTAAAATAAACTGACTCATTTTAAAATTCAATAACTTCCAAACGGTGACATATATTTAAACAATTCTTGCAGGAGAGTAATGTAAGATGTCAGGAGTTTTTTTTTTTTTTTTTACTGAAATTACTGATTTTAGTTCGAATTAGTGCAATCCATGCCAAAACTAAAATCACCCAGCAATAATGCAAAGGAAAGAGGTTCAATCAGTGTTGAATTCAGGGGGTGGTCCGGGAGGACATTCCCCCTGACCCCTGGAAGATCTGAGATTTTATGCTTTTAATGATAAAAAAATGCAATTTCCCCCCTCCCCCGGAAGTCTACAATGACCGCCCGGAGCCACAGAAATCCCTCCCGGAGAAAAGTGTCTGAATTCAACACTGGGTTCAATACATGGAATGGGTCTGATTCGCTAATACAATCTTGTTCTTAGGGCACAATTCTGGATAAGATTTTATTGATGAATGAGATCCACTCCATGCATTGAACCTCCTCCTTCACATCGATGCTGGGCTATTTCTGCTTTTGTCTCGATTGGATGTCTGTTTCTTGCAGCACCATCTATTGCTGATAATTCGAATTAAAATTAGGAATCTCAATAAAAAAAAAACTAACATACATTACTCTCCCGCAAGAATTTTTTAAATACCTGTCACCGTTTGGAAGTTATTGAATTTTAAAATCATTCAGTCTATTTTAGGATACCCGGTACTTATTTTATAAAAAAGGATGAACAATTTGATTACTTAAACGAAATTATAACATTGCAAGTTATATTAGACTGAAATATCATTTTAAAATGAAATGCTTTTTATGTCCAATCCCAATAAAAACTTGCTCTTTACTGTACTTAATTTTTTACAAGCCTGAGGAAGTTTAGAAACAATTATTTAAAGCTTTTTTTGTTTATTCATAAGGCAAAATACCTATAGACTTTTAAAATTATTGTAATTTCCAGCCTATAATCCACAGATCAAACAATAATGTTTCAACCTGGAAATTTTATTTTATGAAAGTTAACTGAATGAATTGCTGTAAATATTTGACTTCAATTATTGAATAAGATTTCTGGGTCGAAACATGGTTGTTTGATCTGCGGATTATACGCCTGAAATTACAGTATGTTCATCTTAGATTTTAATACTTTTTTTTTTTTTTTTTTTTTTTTTTTTTTATCATTAGAAATGTTTAGAAAATTTATGATTTTAATCAATGATTTAAAAAAAATAATAAGTTGATTAAAATCATCGACACCCTAGAGAGTGATAAAAAAATTAAGCAGGCTGACAGGCCTGTTTAATTGGCAACAGAATTAGTAACCTGCTTTATACAGCAACAAAAAGTTATGTTTTAACCATCTTTTTTCTTTTATTCTAAACTACATTAATTTACAATTTTTTTAATGTATTTATTTGAATGTAAGAGTATAAGTGATCATTAATGTAGCTATTATGTATCCTATAGCTTGTGAACATATAGTAATCTAAAATGTACTGTAAAATTTTCCCACAAATATGTATGCAGTATTCATTAAAATAATCTTAATTGTATGTTAAGAAAAATCAGTTTTTTTTTTTTTTTTGTAGAAATTGAGTTGGGTCTGATTTCATTTATTTTTGCACAGGTTTATTTTTAACAGATTTTTGAATGGGTCAGGTGCAGGCCGAACTTTTAGTTTTTGCATCTGGCTGGCCCAAGACAGCTTTTGTTCGGGCCAGGTCGGACCCAGTCCTGGAAATTCCAGCCGGGGCAGACCTCTAATTCAGACCTGTCGTCCTCTATCTTTATCCAGCTTTGCAGATGTGTGATTGTGATAGATTTCCATAGCCATTGCCAACACACACATCTTTTTTTTTACTTAATATAGATTATGTGCTAATGCAAACACTATGTTAAATAATTGTTGCTGACAAATCATATTAAAAAGATGTTAATTGAAAAAATCAATATAGAAATGCAGTAAGTCAGCCAAAAAAAACCTTTCAGCCTTTGAACACTCCAAATTATCCCAGAAAGATGCAAAAAGCACCCTTAAATGAAGAATTATGGCTTCAATAAATCTACATAAATTAAGCAAGTTTATGAGATCATCTCAATATTGAAAGAAAAACAAACTTTAAAATTTACTAAATGAACACGAATCCCTAATTTTGTCACCAGAATACGAATCTAGAATGTCAAATGAGCTTAAATAAAAAATTTTATGATGTTTCTATAAAAGTTTTATTAGATATTCAATATTAAAAATTGAGTTGGGATTCTGAAAAGTGAAATCTGTCAGGCTCAGATTTACTACAAAAATTAATACTTTTCTATGAAAAATATATTTAGTATTACAAACTACTAAAATAATTGTATAAATAGTATGATAAATTATTGAGACCGCTGTTATAATTTTTTTTTATAAAATTGTTGATGCTAGCAGGACTGGATAGCAAAAGCATTGCTAGTTGAGAAAATTTGGAGGCAGGCTCAGATGAAAAGCTATTGCATCTAAAGATACTTTTCCAACAAGTCATGGGTTAACTGTCCTCCTTGTAGCACTGAAATAAAAAGAAGGGAAAGGGCGATTCTTCAGCTTCATATGCAATCAGCACGGGTAAACATCCATCGATTCTCTCTCTGCAGCCCACATGCAAGCTGAATCAATCTGTGCATCAGTCAACCTCAACCCTTCACCTTTATGGTTGGGATGCAAAATATAATCCCAAAAAATGGTATGGTTACATGATTTGATCGATTCTATTATGCACTTTTTCAATATGCTTAAGTGCACTTTTAGAAGACTTTGCCAAACATGACATGCATCAGCAATTGTAGCAGTATCTCTGTGAAGAATGTCTAATGCAACACCTATTCTAGCAGGTATCACTTAGCCAGCTGGTGTTTTACTGATTCTTTACACTCTTTAAGTCATGCTGCAGGAAAATGGTGATTTTTCCTGTTTGTACTCTAACCACCTGTTTGAGGATATCGTGAAGTGTTATATCTTACCCCAGTAAATTTAGCCAATGAGAAGAGCTCCCATATGCTATTAAATCCTGCTCAGTCTCTGTAAGCAAAAGCTGCCTGGCTTTCTCCATCACATTAGTATTGTTAGTAACAATTGCTTTCACTTCACAAGAATAGTTTTCCTGGGCCATTTGTATTGCATTCTGCACTATTTGCTTATGGAAATTGGCATTTTCTGTTACAACCCCACACTCAACAGCTTGAAGAAAATAGGATTTACATTCAGAACGGACACATGTAGCTATAACAGAATCAATATGGATGTTGCTCCACACCTATCTTCAATCAGAGTTGCAGCTTTTCCAGTTTCCACTAAGATTGTCTTTTGCAGTTAGCCCAACATAATTTACAAATATTTCTTTCTTTATGAACTCTTACTCTTGTTTAATTTTGAAGATATAAGAAATGCATCACTATCAATGTGTATATTATTTCATGGCATTCTAATATTGCTGCATATCATTCTTTTAAATTATTTTGACATTTAAGAAATTTTGAGTAAGAGAGAAAAAAATGTACAGCTCATGTTTAGAATTTTCAAATCTTATATTTACATTTTCAAAAACACAATTTCACCCAACAAATTTTAAAATAAAAATTTTACCAAGTTAAAAAATTGCATTTAACAATAATACTTTACTAGATATTAGTTATTGTTATACAGTAATAGTGACATTTAATGTGAAATTTTGCATAGTAATGTAGTATTTTAGGTTTTTGATAAGAGGTTTTAACGTGATGGTTTAAACCATTAAAATCTGGACAACCCTGTCTTTGATGAGTTCAATTGTTTTGTGACAGGTCAGATTTTATTTTTAAATGATTAAATTTGTGAAAAGTTCCGATTGGAGGTGGGAAAGTTTTGTAAAAAGTCTATTTTTAAGACAAAGAATTTTCTGAAAGGTCCTGTTTTAGGATGACAGTTTTTGTGAAAGGCCCTGTTGTAAGATGAGAATTTTTGTGAAGGATCCTTTTAAAGACATAAAATTTTCCTAAATAGATTCCTGCATATGGTTCTTCAAAATGTATTGCTAAAAGTGTTTTAAGCATTACTCAAAACTACTTGAGAGAATGAGCTGAAATTTTGTGTATGCATATTAGAAGCTTCAAATATTGATAATATTCTACAATTCATAACTTTTCCCAATATTAATTCTATAAAATATTTTTTCTAGTAAAAAAATGCACATAATTATGTTTGGTATACTTAAAACTACACTACGAAAAAAATAATTACAGGAGATATGAATGAAAATATTAAAAATTAATTTAACATTAGGAGTTCAAAACTTTATATCATTCTGAAACTTTTTCAATAGATGACTTTAAATTTGCTATCTGAAATTAAAATTTTTCCTAAAATCGAAATAGGATTTCAGGTTTCAATGTTTGAGCAGCAGGTTTTCTGTGAACACGAAATCCTCTCATAAACGGGAACATTTCATGTGGTCTTGATGGCTGAAGGATAACCATACAAGTATACCTGCAAAGACAGGAATCGCTCTACAATGGAATTTGTTAACCATTCCTAGCAATTTCGTTTTCAGAGATTTTACTGTAACTAGATTAAATGTAAAATTTCTTCAACAGAGACTTCGGTGGGGTTAACTGTTGCCAATACTTCCGAAAAAAGACGAGTTTACACGAATGCCACAAAGACACATTGATAAGAGTTTGCCAGCCCTTATCTTTGTTCATTTTATATTGAGCTATATTATCAATTACTTTAAATCTGCTAGCTGCAATGAAAAAAAATCAACTTTATTCTTGGACTGGTTATTTGTGAAATTTTTTCAACATTACTTTGCCACTTTCAAAATAGCTGCAAAAATCTGAATGTGATTTGTCTTCTGTTGTAAAATGCTGATGATGTCATTTTTCAACTTTATGAAGGTCCATATTAGAAGGTTTATCAGCTTCAATTAGTAATCAAGGAACAGGAGACTGGTGTTCAAAAATGTGCTGACCTGTTCCAGAGAGCAGAATCCTTTGCTATGAAAAATTTGCCACAATTTTCTTTAGCCACACACATTCCTCATCAATTTGGCCATCAGATGAAGAGGGATAATACATTATATTTCATGACAAACCTGAAGAATATTTAATGTCAATGTTGCTTCCTTGCTTGGATATTTTTATTTCTGGTCATGTTGATAGTTGGAGAAAGCGCAGAGGGATTTTGAAAGATTTTGATGTTCTTCTGGGTTTGTACAAAATAATGATTTATTATATTGAACTCTTTCAACCAGAACTATTTTTAATAAATTGTTAATGGAATATTACTTTGAAGGGCAGATTTTTATCTTTCTTTTTTCAGTATTATACAGGGATGTTTAAGGTAGTCGCAGAACTATGGGAAAGTTTGCGATTTTTTGTATGAATTTAAAATGGTACGAAAAACAGGAGAAACGACTTTTATATCCACTATGCTACAATGTTGAATTCAGGTAGAGCGGGAGGAAGCATCCTCCTGGAACATTGAAATGTCCCATTGGAAGATGAGATTTTTATGCTTATTAATCGTCTAGAAGTGCAACCCCCCCCCCCCACCAGAACTGCAGTGTCCCTTCCAAAGCTGTAGAAATCCTCCCCACCCCCTGAGAAAAATGTCTGAATTCAACATTACATTCCACCTAAGTGAAACATGTGAACACACAGTTTAACCAGGGTCAGACTGGGCCATAGATTAACATACAAGATAGGACAGGTGAGGAAAAATCTGTAACGACAGCAATGGTAGCGTCACTAGTGATAAGGGGGAACAACTAAGAAGCTTCCGAAATTTACCTATGCATATGAAATCTGTTAATGCTCTATATTTTTAATATCTATACTTTTCTCTTCGACACAGACGATTCTCTCCGAACTGACCATTGGGGCATGGTTTACATTTCTTTTAAACAACTTCATTTTTAATCTCTCTTTTATTATTCTTGAAACAACATTTCTTTTCAAAACTTTTTTGTACTTTCAAACAAGTTAAAATATGTCAGGCAAAATCTTGTCTGCATACAAATCGGAATTCAAAGCTTTCATTTTTCGCTTTTTCTACGAAGTTGAAAACGTAAACATGTCATATTTGAAAAATGGAAGATCATAGAAAGATAGACATTCAAAAGCAGAAAAATTCCGTGTTTGAGAAGTTTCTTCCCCATTGTCACTACAGGCGCAGCGATCGTCATCGCGTTACAATTACGCTCTATGAGAGTGTCCTATCTTGTATGTTAATCTATGGACTGGGCCAGGGAAAAGGCCACAGATCTTGCATTTTCAGAAGGTGCAAAAATTTTATGGACTGAAGTCAGTTTTACTTGCTTGTGTTAAATTTTAACATTCACATAGCATTAAGTATGGAAATGGCTTAATATTATATCCCTGAGTCTAGATAAAAGGCTTCGCTATGTTCCCTGTGCATGTTTAAAGTTCCAGCAAATCTACACAATTTTCCAAAACAAGTCTTGTAATATTCAAAAACTGGGGAAAGTTGAACACAGTTTACCTGGCACTAGATTGACTGTTAACAAGGCTAGGATTTTCCTATTTTATTCTTTTGTCAATACATACTTTAGAACAGTCCTAGAAAAAAGTGATCATCCCTTACTAATTCTTCTGCAAATAACCATACAAAATACCTAGGTACCAATTGCTTGGGAATAATGCCTACTATTAAATTCTATTCATAAATTTTGTTTCAGGGATTGTCTACAAATAAAAAAAAAATGCATGAACGTTGATTTTTCAAATGGTAACACTCACTTTTGACGCCTTATTTAAGTTTCCTGGATTAAGGCAGCCCGGAAAAATATATAGTTTATATACTTTTCTTCAATCTTCGAGTTAGAAAAGAAAATGTGTTAGGGGTTAATCCATAAATTTTGGAAAATCAAATTAAGGTCTTAAAGTAAAAGTACCAAAAACTGTCATTTAGTCAGTCACCAGTAAAATTATACAGAAATTTAAAATAAACTTTTCTTATATAAAAGAAAATCTTACAAAATGTTTATGGTAAGGTTCTGCGATATTTTTTATTTTTTTTTGTGGAACTTTTACAAGTAGAAGACGGTCTCCTTAAACTATCGAAAAGTAAAATATATTATATCTCGAAAACTAATTATTCAAATGAGCTGTAAACTTACTAGTCAAATGGATTTAACATTAGCATCCTCTAACTTTAAATTATTCTGACTCTGTGAAGATTTAAGATAAAGTATATAAACTAGCTTTTCCTTTGGCTGTCCAGATCCAAGGAACTCAAATAGGGTGCCAAAAATAGGTATTATTATTTGAAAATTCGAAGTTGGTTCAATTTTTAATATGTAGGCGACTCCCGAAACATAATTTATGCATAACACTAATTAGTAGACATTATTTCCAGGCGATTGGTACGTATAGATTTTTTGCAGTTACTTTTAGCGGAATTAGTAGGGGTGATTACTTATTTTTTCCATAATTGTAAATTAATATATTAATCTAATTTGATCTATCCATGGTTGTGTCCATTAATACACAAAAGAAAATCCTTCCTTTTGTTTATTAGCAATTTCGGACTTTATTACAAGCCTGACGGTATTTATGAGTTTTTTAACCATCATCTTGCTGCAAGATATGACTCTTCCCTTTTTTATACAATTCTTGTTCAAGAAACACAGAATTGTTGGAATATTATTTGTACAGTTTTCTAGCTTCGTTGGTCAACAATTGAGTTTGGCTGTCTCGCCTACATTGGGTAAACATTTGTTTGTTACTTGGACCAACAACTAATATAGCATCTGAGCCAACGGTTGGCTGATAGTTGAACTAAAGATCTGAGGTGCCATTTGACGAACAGTTATGTTTACTGGCGAAATTGCATTAATAATATTAAAATATACTAATAATTGATTCTATTTTAATTAGAAACTTCAACTAATTAAATAATTTTGTAGGAAAAAATTAATGCTTCCAGAATTACTGATTAAAATTTCTTATAATTTGGTTTCTTTAGTTCCAGAAATGTTTTACCATTTGTATTTTAACAAATATTTCTAAAACTATTATGCCAATAAATTTTACTTTTATGACTAGAAGCAAGAATACTAGTTCTAAGAGCTCCAACCTCTTTTTAAAATTGCATTTCTTTGACTTAATATGAAATTGTAGTTATCAAGTCAGTCATAAACGTGATAAATGCAATTTCCGTTATAATCTTACAGTAAATGCAGTGTATTTACTACAGCTTTTTTTTTTTCTTTACCAAAGTGGCATCTTTAATTGCAGTCTCTGGAGCTGTCTGCCTCATCACACATATGAAAATTCAGTATGCAAATTTTGTTCAAAAAATATTTATATCTAGAACAGAAATGTACTTACTGTATGGAAAGAGAAATTTTGTAAACTAAAGCTCATGCTTATTTTGTTCTTTTATGAAAGTACCACATATTATAGGAGTATTTGAATGAAAAAATAATATTACACTTGCAACATTTCATATAAGGTGAGACAGAAGGATAAGGGGTATTTTCTATACTTAAAAAATGACTATGCCTCCTTAAAATGCTGAATTGATATTGCACTATAAAAAGGTTTCTACAGAAAAATTACCTCAAAAATAGTCTTTAGTAACATTAAACCACTACAATAATTGAGTAAATTTACTCTTCTGAGCACACCCTTCCCACGATTTGCAAAATTCTTATCATAGAGATCAGGGGAAATATTTCCATAATTGATTGAAGTTCCCTGCGGATTGTAATGTTGCGGCTTACGTGTGTTTTTCAAAAAACCTACCCACATTTTTTTAATAGTAATCATCGCTTTATTTAATAGTAAATTTTTCGAGAAATAAATTTTTTAAAATTTAAAATACATACCAGAAATTCTGAATAGTTATTTAATTACAGAAAGTCTACTATTAAATAAAGCAAAGATTACTATCCAAAAATTATGGTAGGTTTTTTGAATGAAAAAAAGAACTGGCCACCAGTACACGCAGCTTGCAGGATTGTAATCCAGAAGTGTTATCAAAGTTGTACTCCTCAAAAAGAAACATTGTTTTACAATCAACAAAAAAATCCACACAAAATGTTTTTTTATTTCCTTTCTCAAGTTGTTTTTCAAAAAGCATGGTTTCAATTATAAGTGCATTCAGGGCCGGCGTTTAAGGAGAGCTAAATTGGGAGACCACTTTGTGTACTAAAAGCTACGGGACAGAAAATATTAGATTAAAACCTAAAAGATTTTATCCTAAGAAGCAATGAAAAAAATAACACCCAGGGCACTGTAGCTATTACAGCTCTTCCTGCATGCATGTTTTCTCCCTCAATCGTATGAAAACATATCCTCTTTGGTTTCTGATCCTGCAAATTCTTTTGTGATAATAAAAATCCCTCTCTTTTTATAAGAGAGGTTCTATTCACGGTGCTATCAGTCTATTAAATGATGATTATCCCTTAGCAAATCCTTTAAATTTAGTACACTAATCAAAATGTATGTGTACAGCCAGAGGGAAATATTAGAGCTACTTAGGGGTGCAAAATTTTCCCTGGATGAGGGTGCACCGGCCATCAGGCTGATGGGCAAGTACGAACCTGAGTTTAACATTGCTTCTAGAAATTTCATGGTGGCAATGAGTTTTGAATATGACAAAGATCGTGGGTGACATTCTGTCACTAAAAGTATATGCTGAAGCTAATCCACATACCAAAGTGCGAGATCTTGCTGTTAAACTTGGAGTATGTTCTAAAACTATTTCCAACTGCCTAAAATAAATTGGTTAAAAAGTAAAATAACAAAAACCAACATTATTTCTACACAACCTAATACTTTAAAAAAAAGTGCCAATCCATCACAAATAAAATAGTTATAAAAATGTAACATCTTTTAAGTCAACAAGATATCATAAACAACTAATGATGCTGAATATTCATTTTGGTACCAAAAACGGTGAGACTTTTGAAACAGAGAAATCCAGAAGAATTATGGCTGTTTTAGACAATTTTGTAACCAAACTATTTTTCAAACATTAACCCTCTAATTCCTATGGTAGAATACATTCTAGAAATTCCGTAATTCTGATTTCATACCAGAAAATTTTAATAATAACTTTAGCTTTATTCAATGACGGAATGTTTGTTATTAAACGAAGCAAATATTGCTATTTTAAATTTCTGGAATGAGTATGGAATATCTGAATTAAAAAAATCTACTTAATTGGAAACAGTGGTGGTAGCATATATGCTACCATGGACATATAGGTGCAGATTCACGGTCGCCACGTGACGACTAAATTATTTGCTGTGGCCACTAACTTTCGGTGTTTAAGTCGCCATGTGATTTAAAAGTAATCAATTTCTGGTATTCCCTGTCTCATAGTGAAATGTTGATATATATATTTTTTAAGATTAAGACCAAAACACATAACAAACATTATTATCTTTTAATAACATTTCAGAATGATCTGTTTAACACAGCAAACTAGTAAATATATTTGAATAGCAATGTTATTCGTAACAGTTTGAATCTGATAATTTTACATAGACTGCGATTTAAATAAATATATATATACAGGGTGTTTCAAAAATGACCGGTATATTTGAAAAATCAATAAAAACTAAACGGGCAGCGATAGAAATACACAGTTTGTTGCAATATGCTTGGGACAACAGTAAATTTTCAACAACAGATGGCACTGCAGTCTGGAAAAATCTAAACCACGATATTTTCCACATATCCACCATGCGCAGCAATAATATGGCATAGTCTCTGAACGAAATTACCAGATACCTTTCTAAACGTGTCAGGCGGGATGGCTTCACATGCAGAAGAGATTTACTGCTTCAATGGAGAAATTGCACGTTTTTCAATTTAACTTGCATCAGATAGAGTGTAAAAATACGAACATTTTGATACCATTTTTATATATATTTGAAACTTGTATAATTCATTAAATTAACTTTTAAAACGCAGTTTTTGCCGAAGCGGGAAAAAGACACGTCACGTGACGAAAGCTGTTCTGACGTCACTACACATGTAAACAAACCCTCGCTGTATTTCTCCTTGTTATTTCCTATGGGGACGGCTTGCTTTACGCTGGACGATTTCTTTCTTTTCTTAAAAATGATTAGTATAACAAATTAAAAGTATTGTAAATTGCTGTAATGAATAAATAATACTGTGAATTCCAGGTGATATTTTTATTCCATTGCGTTTCTAGGAATTTTCATTTCCAGATCTCGATGTAGAAATAAAGTATTGGTACAAGTTAATATCCATACTACAATATTGTATTTTATAGAATAATATATACTTATATATATATATATTGCACAATATAAAATAAACTGGTACAAATAGGATTTATTTCGTTAGGGAGGGTGGAGTCAACTTATAAAAGGGTTTTTGTATTTATAGTTTATACTTAAATTATGAATTTTGCTTGGTTCCACTATATGTTTTATATCTTTAATTGTTAAATAAACTGTTTTGAATCTTTGAAAAACAGTAAGTTATTAGAAAGAGCGAAATGTGCTAAGATAGCTTTAAGACAGGCTTATAGAATTTTAATATAAATATACACGAGAAAACTTTAATAATTTTTAAAAAAATGTTTCCAGGGACCTATCCAGACTTTTCTCACAGGGTTCTTTTTTTAGTGAAATTGTGAAACGTATTTCATATTTGTGAAAATCTAATTATAATTTTGTGAATTTGAAATAACTATTACATTCAGTTTCTTGTTTATGAATTTTTGACAAGATTCTTTATATATGTAAAAGCTACATAAATAGATTCTTTGAGGGCTTCAGTTGTTTTGTGTCAGGTCAGATTTTTCTTTTAAATAATTAAATTTGTAAAAGGTTTAGTTTGGAGATGGAAAAAAATTGTGAAAGACCTATTTTTAAGACAAAAAATTTTGTGAAGGCTCTTGTTTTAAGGTGGAATGTATTGCGAAGGTTCCTTTAAAGGACTCAATTTCTTCCTAAACAGATCTCTGGACTACACTAAACACAGGCAAAACAATCGAGTAATTATTTTAAATACTGTCAGTTTAGTGAAATTTTCAGAATGTGGGATTGAAGGTTTTATGCTTTATAGAACTATGCAGATTAGAGATGATGTTTAATTTAAAAATTATCTGTTTTATTTTTGTTATAAATTAACAATATATTTCTACGGAAATTAAAAAGGCCAAAAGAGAAATATTATGCAGAAATATAATAATTCTAAATGTATTTGAAGCAATGTTATGTATATTTAAATTTTATTGTTGTTATTAACATTTAAAACATTAAAAGAATGGTAGTATGTTTGAATTTTCGTTCATGATCTATAAATGTTTTCTTTATTCTTTGGTTATATGTTAAATTTTTGTTGCTAAATTAATATATAATCCATACCTTCCAAATAAAAAAAAAAAATAATCATGCAAATTCATGCCTTACCCAGGGATCATTCTAGAACATAAAAAAGGGCAGGGCGCACATTACATAATAAGGGCAATTTTGTTGAAAAGGGCACATCATTTCATAAAAAGGGCATTTTGTAATAAGTGCTTACCAATATACTGGTGGGGAGGGAAGTCTGGCAACAGCTTAAAGTACTCCTTAATTTAAAAAATCCCATAACATTTCTAATTTCCATAACTTCACCGCTTGAAAAGTATTAAAAATAGCAAAATGAAACTTAAGTTCTCGATTTTTATTGTAAAATTGTTTACTATATTCACGGCCATTTCCCCCTTTTCCTATGATATTAAAAAGCTTTCCTCTCTAAAACTTTTATTCAACTTTTTCCCGGTTTTGAAAAAGTTACAAAATAAAAGTTCTAAAGCTACTTCTCAAAATTTTTATAGAACTTATGCAAGTTATCATGTTTTGATGGTCAAAATGCTTGATCAATACTATATTTCACTAGAGAAGGTGAAATTAATCAATAACTCTTAGTTACTTTTTGTCTTGTTCAATGAAAAAAATTATAAATGGAAAGATGAATCACTCAAAGTCAAAGATTAGACATACACATTTTACAGAGAAATAAAGAGGGAAAGAGGAATACTCCTGACATACCATACTAGCATTCTAAAAATAAAAGATAGGCAAAAATATTTTTAAGTACAATGCAAACAAGGAGGGTAGAATTCTACCTGGAAAAAAGGCAAGTAGGGTAGAATTTTACCTGGAAAAAGGACAAGGAGGGTAGAATTATACATGGAAAAAAGGCAAGGAGGGCGGGATTTTATCTAAAAAGGGCACGAGGGCAAGCCGCCCCTCTGAAACTCTCTAGAGTGATCCCTGCCTTACCTGTGAATTGAATTTAAAAACCATTGTGATATTATAGCATAATATCTCTCAACATAATGCTCTGCCCTTATTATACTAATGCATTGTTCAAACAAAGAATAAACCTTGAATGATAATATATCTTGATTCCTTTATATGTCACAATAAAAAGTTTACGTGTAATGAGATGGCTATTTTCAAAAGTGAAAAGAGTGGGCTCTACTTCAACAACATATTCCAATTCTCAGCATTTCTCGCTCTGTTTTAAAAAAGCTTTGTGCAGTATAATGCTTATTTTCAAAATTAAGATACTGCTTTCTTTAACAAGATTTTCAAATATTTTCATTATTTTTATTTTTTACGAAAGTTAGAACATTGAGGAAAATAAAAATATAAAATTTTTAGAACCTGATAAATCTAAAAATAGGACAGTCTGAGAAACTCAAATTCAAACAAACAAAAAGTACTGCATCCATTCAAAAATTATACGTAAGCAAATAATAATAAAATGATAAAAAATTATTTGTACACTTTTCTATATTAATTGAATTATGATTATACGTTGAGAAATGAATTTAGCAATCCTAAAAAGATAGTTTAAATAAATAAAAAAAAAGCGGTGAATTTTCTCATTAAGCTTCGGAGGCCACGCCAAATTATAGTATTATATTGGACATTTTTTGAAAAATCACGAATTCCAATCATAAAAGGAGGCGTGATTATCAAAATAAACATTGGATGCTTATAAAAGATGTGTATTTAAAAACTATATTTAATTTAATACTTATTTTTAAGTAAGTACATAAAAAGAGAAAATAAAAGACAATAGTGATAAATTTACTCACGTATGTTGCAGTATTTTTATTTTTTTTTCTGAAGAGTGAATACACAATTATTATTGTCAGTATTTAATTAAAATTTTTATTCAATAAATCAGTATTAAATAAAACATTTTTTTCCCGGCATTGTTGCATAAAATTTCGTTTTCTCATAATTAATTTGAGTACATGTTTTATCCGTAATATAACCTGCATAACACGAAATTACATTTATATTAAAACGAATTATTAAGCATTAAAATGAATTAAGAAGATAATGCATTTCAAGAACTATATAAATGCGATTTTACGATTTCTTTTGTAATAAAAGTATCATTCTTATTTCGTTTAAATAAATCAGAGTAAGTGAACAATATACGTGTCTTTTAGCTTTAGCTTCCTGTATTTTTACCCATGCAGTTTTTCTGTCCTAAGAGCAAATACGAATTAAAAAAATTAAAAACTATTTCCGAAAGACATAATTTTGTATTTTTCGAATACGACCAACTTCAACACTTTTCTAAATGAAAATCAATGCAAATGTATAAATTAATAGTGCATTATATTTAGATATGATAAAATAATTTTTTGACTTTAATTTTTGTTTTTGTGTAAACGAGTCTTTAAAAGATGTTTATAGTACATAGAAAGCAATATAAAACAGCCTGCGAGCACTCGGCTCTAAGCAGAATTCCCCGTTTCATGTGTAGTGACGTCAAACCAATCCAGTCGCGTTTTCCGATCACATGGTTTTGTTTTGCTTTTAACGGAGTTTAAAACTCCAATAACTACATAGTTTAAATTATTTTTGCGATTCCGAGTTAAGTTTTGAGGTATGTAAAGTTGTTTTCATCAATTAAACATAAAAGAATACATAATCTAAAGTGAGTGCAACTTCCCCATTGTTCCTGGATTGTGGCGGTACACCTGGTCTTTCAAGTGTCCCCGCAGAAAGAAGTCACAGGTTTACAAAGGTTTCTGGTAATTTCATTCAGAGACTACGCCATATTATTGCTGTGCATGGTGGATATGTGGAAAATATCGTGGTTTAGATTTTTCTAGACTGCAGCGCCATCTGTTGTTGAAAATTATAACTAATTTTGAAAGTTTGTCTGCCTGAAAATTTACTGTTGTCCCAAACATATTGCAACAAACGGTGTATTTCTATCACTGCCCGTTTAGTTTTTATTGATTTTTCAAATATACCGGTCATTTTTTAAACACCCTGTATATATAAACAAATGTTTGAAGTGTGTTTTGATTTTTATAGTGCAAAATTAAAATAAGAAATATTGTTTTTCTGATATTGCCCGCTATCATGATTGCTTAGCTTATACATATTTTTTTTAAACTGTATCTTGGCCAACTTTATCTTCTGACTGTACATGATGCAAGATTTAATTAATATTTAAATTATGTTGTACATGTGTTTATATTAAATAAATTACTTTACACTTTGAATTCCTGATTTTTCATTTTTTTTTACCCCATATAAACACTATTGTTTTTATGCGTTAGTTTTACAATTGTGGCCACTGGATTTTTTGGGCTTAGGAGCCACTGACTCTTTCCAAATTTTGGGAATCTGCACCTATACATGCAGGGTTCCCAGCAAAACATGTCTGGTAATTTCCCTGACTAAATCCAAAAAAATTCCATGACCAAATGGGCATACACAAAATCTGCTTCAAATAACACAAAATAACAACCAGCATAAAAAATCAGAAATATTTATCATAATAACAGGGTTTATACTAGAGTCCTGCATCAGGTCGGGTTACTCACTTTTACCCACACCTAACCCACGGTTTGACGCTATATTTTTTTGTTGCGGGTCGGGTTGCGTTTTATTGTTTTAGGGTGGATTTTGTTTGCAGGTTGGGTTCAGGTTGACCCGTTTTTTCAAAAGAATGTCCACAATATTTTTGCAGGTTAAATATATATGTATATACATATACAATAACACCTCCATAATGGACACTCCCGAAAAGCGGACAACTTTAGCGAATACTTTTTCAATTCCTGACACTTATGTATAATATTTGTATGCTTATACCTTGGAATAGTGGGTACCTTCAAATCTACGCACACATAGCATGTGTACAGAAACTATCACAAATATGATACGTGTGTTTTTGTGTGTATCATAAACAAAATGTTGGTAATGTTTTCATATTCTGAGGGAAAAAAAATGGTATTTAACTGCACCGTAAAGAAAGAATAATCTATGATTACATTTCTTATTAACATTTTATTTTTCTCATTCAGTAAATTGAATATATACTTATTCATATTCAAATACCTATTTATTTTCATCTGAAAAATTCATCTGTTCAAACTTTTGTACAAATCTCAACAATCCGACATGCAAAAAATGTAAATATGACCTGGACGAATTATTCTAAGGTGAACCAGACACGCAGAAAGAAAATTAGTCATCCCGACACGATGCAGGAGTCTATTCAACGATTTCGAGGTGTCCACTATTCAGAGATTTCACTATATTTTAATATCAGGTTGAGTAAAAAGTTTTCCGCCAAAAAATGTTTTATTGTAAAATGATAAATACATACGAAATCATCAAAGCTAATGAGAATAGTAATTTCCGTTTAAATATACAATTGTTTACCGACGTTTTGGCAACATTTCAATCCCTTCTGCAAAAAATTGTGCCGTGCGCGAGTCCAGAAAGAGATCGACCTCATTTATGACCTCCTCATTTGAATGGAAGATTGTACCATCAAGATACAGCTGCAGATGTGAAAAGAGGTAGAACTCTGAACGGGCCATGTCAGGGCTGTATGGTGGATGTTGCATCAAATCCCACTCCGGCTTCTACAGCGTCCAGCCGGTTATCGTACTAACGTGTGGCCGGGCGTTATCTTGATGAAAGAAAACCACCCTCCCTCTGAACCCGTTTCTTCGTTTTTCGCGAATGGTATCGCAAACTTTGATTAGCATGTTGCGGTATATTGCACTGTTGATTGTTTGTCCACTTTTCAGGTACTCTGTACAGAATTCCACGACAATCCCACTAGATGCAGAGGAGCACCTCCTTGTTAGTTAAGGCACGTCTTTCAACCGAGCCAGCTGATTCCCCAGGTTCTGACCATCTTCCTTTATGGCTTGTATCGTTGTAGTACACCCATTTTTCATCACAGGTCACAAATCTGTCCAGAATGTTCTCTTTCCTTTGATCTCTGAACAGAGCCAAACAACAGTTTTTTCTCCTGCTCTTGGTCTTCAGCAGTCAATTCTTGAGGCACCCAGCGGTTGAACTTAAACGTTAGATTTATGGGTTTTAGAGCGTGAACTATTGTTTTTTGGCAAACATTAAGCTCTAACGCAATAGTTTTTATTGAAACATTTCTGTCTTGATCAATGATTTGCTTTAACTGCTCACAATCAACTTCAATATGGCGGCCGGAACGTGGTTCATCTTCACGGCCGAAATTTCCAGCTTTAAACTTCCGAAACCAAACTTTGACTGTATCATAAGAAACAGTATTGATTCCTAAACCTTTCTTTCTGTGGCATTCAGTCTCACTGAGTTTTTTACGGAACTCATAGTAAATAATCGTTCTAATCTGCTGACTTGATAGCTCCATTTTAAACACTTTTTTGAAGCACAAGATAATAAATTTTTAACAAACAAATTACACAGTCATAAAGACCCTGTGATCTGCTTTCGAATGCAAAAATTGGTTGGCTGAAAAGTTAACAACCGCACGAATGATAGCTGTTTGCGCGAAGGTATCTCCCCTAGGCGGAAAACTTTTTACTCAACGTAATATTAAAGATATAGATTTGTCCATTTTTTATATAAAATAGGAATTAGAGATATAATTTGATACTTTTCAAAACAGCACTAAAACATGATTTATTGTCCTTTCATTACGGGTTCAGGTCGGGTAGTAGATTGAAATACTGCGGTTGCAGGTCGCCGAAAATAATTTTTGTGGATTTCGGTCAAGGAAATTTTTTTTGGGTTCGGATCGGGTTGCAGGGTGACTTCAAATGGAATTTGTGGGTTCGGGTTGGGTATAACCCAACTCGCACAGGACTCTAGTTCATACTTGCACCTTTCAAGAAAACTGCAAAATGAAATTCTATAAAATACTATAATGCAAAAAAACTTCACCTTTGTTAGTTTTCAAATGAATGACATACAACAAAGTTTAAAATGTGAAATGTCATGAAAAAGTCTGAAAAATGTAGAAAACTTTTGTCCATATTATGGTTTTTCTGCATTGCATTTAGAGGAATTTCTCGATCTTGAAACCGACAAGAGTCTAGAGATTTTTCAGAGGCGCCATATAGTGAGAAATTTAGTAACACTTTTCTGAAAAAGAAACGATTTCAAATTCAATTCCTCTCCTCCCCCCCAGATCTTTCCATGACTTTTTAAGAAATATTTGTAAATTCCCTGACTTTTCCTATATATTTTTAAATTTCCATGACTTTCCCTGACTACTTTCAAATTCCCTGACTTTCCAGATTTTCCATGTCGCTGGGAACCCTGACATGGGAATTAGAGGGTTAAGTATATTTGTCGAGTATGTTGTATTTAACACATTACTTGTCTGAAGCCGAAATTGCAAGATCTTTTTCCTAAAGATTAAAACCTTATCTCAAAAAACTCTCATGGGGAATCAACGGCTGACGGGATTGGCACTTATGGTAACCCATTATCCAGTACCTATTACAGCACAAGTTCTTAATTTAATGACAAGAAATTAAACATGAAAATTGCTGCTATAAACTTAATCATTTGATCCTAACTTTAATTTAAGCAGATTTTTATGCTATATGAAACTTGATTTAAATACATTTAACCCTTCAGTACGGCTCATTTTTATTTAATATCACAGTGTTGGTAAAAACGTTTTCACTTATTAAATATTAATGTAACTTTATTGAATTATTAGCTGCAATTATAGAGGTTGATCTTATTTTATTTTACACATGCTATTTTTTTAAATTAAGGAATTGATAAGGATATACTTAAATTCTTCAAGTTACTCAAAATACTTCTCTTGTCACACAGTCAATCCTCTCATGGGATTGGAAAAAAGTTTCATTTTAGGCAGGTTTCCGTTTAAAGAAGTTTAATTAATTATACCTCTAAAATATACTACCTCAATAAAATGTACTGTTCGTTTCATAAAGCTCCTGAAACTCTTCAGTTTAAGATAGAATTCCATTATCGAAAGGTTCCGCTTTTATAGGTTTTCCTGTATTATAAAGTGTTTATAAGTACAATAAAACTTGTTAATATGTAATCACAAATGAAAAATCCGTTTTAGGCAGGTTTGCATCAGATTTAATTTTATGGTAATTCATATCAGGGCCATGTAATGCTTCCGTTTTGCTGTACTTATAACATAAAAAAGTGAAAAAAAAAAAGTTTAAGCAAGAGTACAGTGGTTGATTGAAATAATTATCTCCGAGCAGTTTCTATGCCTAACCTTCAAAAAAGATATTGCAGAAAAATCTGAAAGCCTAAAAGATAGTAGAAATTAATGAGCCTTTTCACAAAGCAAAATAATAAGTATTTTTTTTAATTTTTGGCAGAGTACCCATGTATTCACGATCAGGGTTGTGCAAAATTTTAATTAGATTAACTATTGAAAACTAATGATTAAAAGTTTAATCATGACCAAAGATTGACCATTGAACTTTATCGTCAATCTTTAGTCATGATTAAACTTTCAATTGTTATTTTCAATAGTTAATCTAATTAAAATTTTGCACCACCCTGCTCTCGATACACATACAAGGCATTCCGCCAGTTATTAAATGAAAATGGTGAACTTGAACAAATGTCACATCAAATAAATATGATCTCATCAAAAAGTCACCTGTAAAAAATGCAGCCAAGTCTCGTAACTCATTTACCATAAAAAGTACTGAGATCGTATAAAGCCAAGTTTAACTATCTTATTAACTCTGAAATTTTCATTCACAAATCACTCCTAGTCTCTACATCTTTAGTTAATTATCATTTTGTGACTTGGCAATTACACAGCACAGGGAAGTTACTTATTACACCTTACTATGTTATGGGATAATTTAATTAAGGCAAATTATATACGCACAGGGAAGTTATTACACCTTAATATGCTATAGTATTATTTGATTAAGACTAACTATATACATCACATTCTCGTGCTACGTAATTGCCAAGTCACAAAATAATAATTAACTAAAGATGTAGCGACTAGGAGTAATTTTTTATTTCAGCTTGGCTTTATACGATCTCAATACTTTTTACGGTAAATGAGTTACGAGACTTGGCTGCATTTTTTACAGGTGACTTTTTGATGAGATTTCACTTCTTTTTGTAAGTAATCCTCCTTTTCTTGATTTTGGGCTCTTTTTGGAGATCATCCAGATTTTCGAAAAAGTTACCTTAAAAATTTCAGGTAACTAGGCAAGCACTAAGTTATGGGAGCGGAGAGTCAACAGTACTCTCAATTGCTTCCAGGAAAGGTGCTATACATCTGAGATATTACTTGCAGCCTAGATACTTGATGTATAGCACAAAAGTACTGTTTAGGATAAAAAGAAAGCTAAAATTAAAATTTCCGGAAATTTAATAAATCAAACTATATTCAATTTTTCGAAGTTTTTTTTTTTTTCCTGGATTTTAAAAATTTTTCCTTATTTTGTATCCTAAGCCCTACATTTCTGCCAAATCTCAAGCTGGTAGGACTACAAAATCTAATTATTTTCAAACCTTCAACTTTTTATAAATTTATTGCTTTTTCGATTTTACTTCTAAGTTCGATTAACGAATTTCACGATTTTTTCCATGAATGAACAAATTTCACACTCTTTTTGCGATTTATTAACCGAGACAATTTGCCCGATTCTTTCCCAACACCACTTGACGAATTTCGCTGTTTATTCCATAATTGTTTGACAGATTTCACAATTCTTTTTTTATCAAGTATTTGTCAATTAGTTATTGGCCAGTGCTAAAAGACACTGGCGAGTAAAAAAAATCCGTGTACTGGCCAGTGGGTAAAAAAGTTAATTTTTACCTTAAGTACATATGAGTGTAGGCTTTTGAAATCCCGGGTCCCAAACACTCCCAAAAACTCTTTCAGAAATAACACAGATTCAATGTATTTTTTATACAACATAATGCCTCTTTCAACAGAAAAATTATGCATACAAGACCCATAAAAATTTATTATATTTATGCATACCTTCTTAAATTTTTTGCTTAAATAATGTGCTATACCACATATCCGGTATCACTGTGTTACTGACTGAAATACAGCCATTTCGAATGATTTCATACAAAGTAAAGTTGATAATCTCCTTATTGTCCAGCAAAATTGTAATGTTTTCTCTGTATTTTATTTTTAAAATGCTAAAAAGATTATTTCAACATTATATAAAAAAATATTGAGAGTATTAATCATTACTCTATGTTTTAGAACTGTAGAATTATATTAATTTAAATAGTGGTTGTATTGCAGTGAAACTTGGAGCTTGGTGAACATATTAACACTAACACAGGTATGTCAGTAAGAGTGTTACTGTCAAAAATCTTTTGCCAGCAATGTATTACTCATATAGATTGCAAAACTTTGATTTTTGGACAGGCATCTTCTTTGGATTCAGAGCGCAAAATAAATATTATCATAGCAGAAATTAACACACCGAACCTGAAAGAATTTATTCATCTTTTAACAATTATGCTTCATAGATCTTAGACAGTTCAGTTGTAAGCATTTTTACAATTTGGGTAGACATTCATTGTAATTTAGAAACTACAGGGTTCATACTCTCTTTACATGATAAAATTCAAGTACCTTACCCAAAATTCAAGCACCTTTTCAGAAATGAAAATTTTAATGCTACAAAATACTATGTCTTTGTATAATGCAAATATATAAAGGAAAAAAAAAATTCATTTTCATATGTTTTCAGGTAAATGCCATACATAACATATAGTAGCGAAGTCTTAAATGTGAAATGTTATGAGAAAGTCTCCGAAAGATACAGAAAATACTTTTGCAGTATACTTTGAAAGTTATCTGTGCTAACACTAGATAAAAGTAGACACTTGATAATTCTGCACTGCTATGATCCCAGTGGCAGAACTATCTTCAAGTGTCTGCAACGCTAATAATGTTTTCAAAAATAGTCTGCAACACGCAATATATCATATAAATCTATTCTTGCTGCTGTTGTAGTTGTAGTGCTAATTAATTAAAGCATCAGCCTTTCTGAGTAAAAAAAAATTCTGAAATTCACAACAAATATTCTGAACGGTTACAGCAGAGGGGGTAGGGGAGAAAATCCCATCTTGGCAATAATTATTCTTGTTGCAGGTCGGATTAACTCTGCTTTTGATTCGAGTCGATTTCAGGCTGAGTGTAGATTCTTGCAAATTGGGTTCAGTTAACCAGATTTTTCAAAAGTGAGTTCAATATATTGTTTCAGATTAAAAACTATGCCTATATTAATAAGCATAGAACTTTATGTGTCTGCTGTTTTCTAAAGGAATGCTGCATCTTTTCCGGGCTATTTCACAAAATTCACGTTTTTTTACGTGAACCTTTGACGAAATTAGCGTTTCTTTTTTCCCCCGTAATCCTTTGGCGAAATTCACGTTTTTTTTTTCTTTTGCCCTTTGATGAAATTCGCATTTTTTCCACGATCCTTCAACAAAACTCATGGTTCTTTTTTTTTACAGTCTTTTGACGAAAATTAAGTTTTAGGAGTAATTTTTTATTTCAGCTTGGCTTTATACGATCTCAATACTTTTTACGGTAAATGAGTTACGAGACTTGGCTGCATTTTTTACAGGTGACTTTTTGATGAGATTTCACTTCTTTTTGTAAGTAATCCTCCTTTTCTTGATTTTGGGCTCTTTTTGGAGATCATCCAGATTTTCGAAAAAGTTACCTTAAAAATTTCAGGTAACTAGGCAAGCACTAAGTTATGGGAGCGGAGAGTCAACAGTACTCTCAATTGCTTCCAGGAAAGGTGCTATACATCTGAGATATTACTTGCAGCCTAGATACTTGATGTATAGCACAAAAGTACTGTTTAGGATAAAAAGAAAGCTAAAATTAAAATTTCCGGAAATTTAATAAATCAAACTATATTCAATTTTTCGAAATTTTTTTTTTTTCCTGGATTTTAAAAATTTTTCCTTATTTTGTATCCTAAGCCCTACATTTCTGCCAAATCTCAAGCTGGTAGGACTACAAAATCTAATTATTTTCAAACCTTCAACTTTTTATAAATTTATTGCTTTTTCGATTTTACTTCTAAGTTCGATTAACGAATTTCACGATTTTTTCCATGAATGAACAAATTTCACACTCTTTTTGCGATTTATTAACCGAGACAATTTGCCCGATTCTTTCCCAACACCACTTGACGAATTTCGCTGTTTATTCCATAATTGTTTGACAGATTTCACAATTCTTTTTTTATCAAGTATTTGTCAATTTGTTATTGGCCAGTGCTAAAAGACACTGGCGAGTAAAAAAAATCCGTGTACTGGCCAGTGGGTAAAAAAGTTAATTTTTACCTTAAGTACATATGAGTGTAGGCTTTTGAAATCCCGGGTCCCAAACACTCCCAAAAACTCTTTCAGAAATAACACAGATTCAATGTATTTTTTATACAACATAATGCCTCTTTCAACAGAAAAATTATGCATACAAGACCCATAAAAATTTATTATATTTATGCATACCTTCTTAAATTTTTTGCTTAAATAATGTGCTATACCACATATCCGGTATCACTGTGTTACTGACTGAAATACAGCCATTTCGAATGATTTCATACAAAGTAAAGTTGATAATCTCCTTATTGTCCAGCAAAATTGTAATGTTTTCTCTGTATTTTATTTTTAAAATGCTAAAAAGATTATTTCAACATTATATAAAAGAATATTGAGAGTATTAATCATTACTCTATGTTTTAGAACTGTAGAATTATATTAATTTAAATAGTGGTTGTATTGCAGTGAAACTTGGAGCTTGGTGAACATATTAACACTAACACAGGTATGTCAGTAAGAGTGTTACTGTCAAAAATCTTTTGCCAGCAATGTATTACTCATATAGATTGCAAAACTTTGATTTTTGGACAGGCATCTTCTTTGGATTCAGAGCGCAAAATAAATATTATCATAGCAGAAATTAACACACCGAACCTGAAAGAATTTATTCATCTTTTAACAATTATGCTTCATAGATCTTAGACAGTTCAGTTGTAAGCATTTTTACAATTTGGGTAGACATTCATTGTAATTTAGAAACTATACATAGGGGCTGTTCAAATATTACGTAAGCATGTTTTTGGTAATTTTCAACTTCCCCTTTGTCAGCAAAAATAAGCAAATCGCAACCCCCCCCCCCCACTTTTTTTAACAGTAATAGTTTAATTAAAAAAAATTAAGACTTAATTCAAATTTAAAAAAACTCTACTCGACTTAAAAATAACAATAAAAAAAATGCTTGTTTTATTTCCTTACAATTCTATTTAAGAAAATTTCTTAGATCACAAATTTTGAAGAACTTATCCATTTGTAAAATTTAAATTTGAACATGCCCATATCTATTCCGATGCTTACCACGGCTGCTCAAGCCATTTTTCCATATCTGTTATGATATTGGTTTCCAGTTTTACTTGATTATCTTCATCGCTTTCTTTTCGAATGCAATCTTTATTAACTTCATTGATCCACTGAACATCTTCCACGAATTTTATGACGCACATAAGTTCATTTGCTCGACGAGCAGCAATTCTCAATGGTCGTATAAGGCAGGCCTTCTTGCTTTTTTGACTGTGTTTTTTTTGTGTCAGTTTGCTGACTTCTGAGATGCATGGTATTGGCCACAACTTCTTGCAGATAATTGCGACTTTATGGAAAGGCAAAATAGTCATACAGCATCTTTAAAAATCCCTTTGCTGTAATATTCAGATTTAAGGCCAGACGGAGACTTAAATCTATAAATCCCCCCTCCTCGCTTGTAATGATGTCATTTGACGATTGTATTATTTTAATTGGAGGAGAAATGAATCGTCCTTTCAATATACGAAATAATCCACTAAGTGCAGGAGAGCACCAATTCTTTTCTTCACACTTTACAATTTGCAGCAAGTATTGACTTTCTTGTACGTGCTTCGAATACCAATCAAAGTCACAACCAAGAGAGTCTGGTTCGCCTGAATCAAAATGTGTGGCAGTAACAGAATAACCATCAATGTTTAATGAGTTCCAGATTTCTGCGAGAGTTTTACCAGCATATGCAAAGTTATTTTTTTTCCATTTCTTCATCAATAGTGCGACCGTTCTCATCGAGATGGGAACCATAATGGTCATGAGGGAGTATAAGACCAGACAGTTCTCGATTGAGTGGTGCCATTCGCCTTTCTACTCTACTATATGCACTTCTTCCAGGAGCATTGCACGCTATGAAAATTCCATCTAAATCATGCTTTTTTAAATGGTTAATAGCAAACGATATAACTTTCTAGTAGCGGGGATTCTCGCCTGGACCTCCATCAACCGTAACTATGATTACAGGTTTGATGAAACCCTCTTGTTTTCATTAATTTTTCAAAGTCTTTGAGTATTAGTAGAGTTTCAAAATCCTGAGCATGAGTATTTGCTGTGGAAGAACTGTGTTTCCCACTTCTTATAGCTACAAACGTTGGAAAAGAATAACCTATGGTTTTACTTTGACATGCCATTTTGGGAGCAATCACGATACCAGTGTAAACAGATGGGATAAGTTTGTGGCGTTCAGCGATAACCCAGTTGTGGTCGGGTAAGGATACACGATACTCCATATGCATCAGTATCAGAGCCTGTTTATTGGCTGCTGTAATTCCCAAAGGTACACGTGTTTTGCCATCCTGTAAAAGAAAAAACACTTGCATGGGTCCAAGAATTGAAGCTAAAGTTTCTAAATAGCAGATGAATGTTACTGAAAATGGGGTATCAATGTGAGATCGGTGACAGTCAGCCTGAGCCCGAGAAAGTTTTACCGGCATTGTGGTGACATGTCTACTACCCTCGATGGTTGAGGAATTTTTTGGAAGCAAACGAAGATATGTTCCACTTCTGCTTATTGCAAAACCAACCTTCTGCAGTCAAATCATCGAGAGTTTTGACACTTCGTATTGACTCGCTTCTTCTTTTTGCTGCGCTTCCATTCAATTCTATTCTCACAATTGGAAATAGTAGTAAGTTCTCATGCATCAAACATGAACAGTCACTTCTAGATAAAAGAGATAGTTTATGTTTTATTTGTGCGGTCAAAATAGTTGACATCAGAACTTCAAGTTTAATATTTTTTTGCTATTTCTTTTTTTCAATTTGAAAAATTTCTAAGTTTTTTTTTTTTTTTTTTACAAGTTAAGATATTTTGAAAATGTCTTATGTAAGCATCATTCAAATCCCCCTACCCCCTAGGTGCTTACGTAATATTTGAACGGCCCCATATGTAATTTCTGTATTATTTTTCTTTAGATCTTTTTAGAACACAAAATCAAAATTGTAGCAGCCATTGGAACAGAATTTCCACCCATGTATCAAGTAGGGATGCACTAAATTTTCAGTATTCGGCTAGGCCGAATATCAAACTATTCGGACAAGCGGGATACTTAAAAAAAATATTTAACAAAAGTTTTTTTAACTCACAATTTCTACTTTTAACTGTCAATTGATAATTATATTAAAAGAAAATTAGAAATAAAATCTATTTCAACGAGAGAAAATGCTTTTACAGTACTTATTCGCTGTAGGAATTAATGATGTACAAATAAATGAAAGTTTCTGATTATTGTCTAGTAAATACTGTTTCTTGCTTTTTTACAAACATCATGTTTCTAAACAAAATGGAAAAAAAAAACTTTCTCAGGTGATAATAGACATCAAGACAGATAATTTTTGTCCAGGAAACCAGAATCTGAACACTCCAGGTCAAATTTGAATTTCCGTTTGTTACTTTAATAATATTGAACAAAAATTCAATTTCAGCATGCGGTGACACACTGTGTTTTTGATTGAATGTATTGTATTTTTGATGGAATAAGTGGATTGAGATAATATTTCTTGCTCAAAAAATGTTTGCCTTGACCACACAGAAAGTTTATTCCAAGATGTATGAACACCCTGTATGTTTACAACCTCTGAATATGATCGCCCATTCCAGACACCTGCTCTCTGGTTCATTTAAAAGCTTCCTTGCCAAATCAAAAGGAGCAGGAAAGTTATTCTTGCTGATTTGCCAGCATTTTAATACATTGTATTGTTTTACTTGAGTCCCTTCCTGACAAATACACACTGCAAAATGTTTCCAATTTATTCAAAAAATGTCTTTGATTTTAAAATATTTATTATAGAATGTAAGAACATTTTATAAATTTATTTTAAATCACAGAAGAAGCTACGAAATTTAAAACTTTATTAATTAAAAAAGTTTTAAGGCTATCCTCTTTTTAAGTTATAGCTCAAACCACAGATATTTTTTTATGTAAAGAATTCTTGTAAAAAGGTCTAGTTCATAAAAAGGTAGTATCTGTGTTAAATGTTATGTAAAATTCTTTTATAATTTAACATTTTAAAACTCTGATATAAATAAATATTCAGCCAGCCGAATAGTTACTATTTGGTTGGCTGAATATCTGTATACTTGTGGGCCAAAATCACTATTCGGTGCATACCTAGTATCAAGTATATCTGCTCTCCTAATTAATCAAAATAAATATTTTTAATCTCAATGCATAAAAAAAATAAATTAGTTATTGTCTTTGTTTTTAAAAATATCAAAATGAAATTCTAGTTTATTGAGGTCAGTCTTACTCTTCTATCATGCTTTAAGCCTTTTACATCAAACGAAATATTTAAATTTATTTTTCATGTAAATTGTAAAAGACAATAATGAGCAATGAGTTTAAGCAATTACATACAAAAATGAAATAGAAGAAAAGAGAGGTTTTTTTTTTTTTTTTTTTTTTTTTCACAATACTTTTAGAAAATGAAAGTACTTCAGGACTCGCATGGAAAAATGAAAATTGAGATTTGACTGACTTGCACCCTCATATTCTGTAACATTCCCTTCCAAAAATATAAATAATAAAAGCTTTACAATTTTTTGTGCACATCTCTATTTTCTATGAATGCATGAAAGTTTGAAAAAAGTATTAATAGAAGAAAAAGACACCACTGATCCAAGCACTGGTATTTCATGTGTAGCATAAAAGGTATGCTTTGATACAATATTAGATTAAATTGAATTTATTTTACATGTATTCAATTTTTTTTTTTTTTTGTCTCATGGTTTTCCCGAAGCAGATGAAATCATCTTTTAATACAAGTGGAAATAAGATTGTTAAACTTTGATGGAATAAATGAGATGATATTCTGGTTTGACTAATGTTGTTTGCAGATATTTTTATTATTTTTTCTTTAGAAGTTTAAACTAGCATCTAAATGTTATTATTGGGTCATCTGAAAAATTCTGCAGTTTTTCGAAGAGAAGCGCAGTTTTGTCTAGTTATTTAGCTGAACAGTAGCAAAATAACTAGACAAAGCTGCACTTTGCTTTTTGAAAAACTACAGAACTTTCCAGATGACCAAATAGATATTGCTAAAAAAATATTAGACTGCAGTGTGAAATCCTTGCACAGATCCACTGGTAATTTAAAAAATATTTTTAGAGACCACTTTCTACCCATATCAAAATACCTTTTAAGAGATTGATTTATGGTTATTTTATTTGCAATCTTTAGGTAAAAAATCACAAATCATTTTCAATACACTGAAGACACAATTATTAAAGATAAAAAATGCATTAAAAATAAGTAAAATAATTTTAAATCAAAACTTTAAAAAAAGGTATCTGGTAAACTGGTAGAAAGTGTTACAATAAAGTTATTTCTAACTCATACATGACATTTAATAAAAGCTCTCTTATTGAAAGATAATTATAGAATCTGGAGAATGCATGGTGATCAAACACCTCTGAAAAATGTTATGTATGTGAAGTAAAATTTGTGATATTGAACTGTTAAAAAATAAAATGAAATCATCTATGCAGACCCTGGTCACATGTACAATTTAAGTCAGTATAACATTAAACAAAATAAAAAATAGACCAGCTATAAATGACCAAACAAGATATTGATAACATAATTTTATTTCAGTCCAATTATTCCTGAAAGAAAAAAAAATGAAACAAAATTAATCATACAAATAGTAAAAATTGAATTCAAATCACTATGTATATATATATATATATATATATATTATTTTTAAACTGAACTATTTTTTATCAACAGAGGCCAAATAAATAACATTCTTAAACTTATTTTATATTCTATTCATACATATGAAAAAAAAAAAAAAATTACTAGTTACTCTGTTACTAGTATCTATGTAAATGCACACTTTTATTCCAATGAAAATAGTTAAAAATGCAAGGCTGCCAAATTACTGAAGTTTCAGGAGCACGGTACAAATATCTTCAGTAACAAAGAAACTAGTTTTGAAAAAGAAAAACAGTCTTGTTTTTTGGTGGTTCGTATTTAGTTCCATTTTTTACATAAAATTTCGAATTTAAATACTGGTTTATTTGGCCTAAGTTAAGTTGAAAATGCTGCAGATATTTTGAAGTTAAGTACTAATTTCAGCAACAAAAACTAAATCAAGATTACAGATAAAACCTAGGTTAACAATTTTATCTGGCTGCTTTTCACGAGTCCCCCCCTCCCTATTTTTGTAAATAATTAAAAAATTATTCCATTTTTATAATTGACATCTCATACAAATAGACGCCAAATCAGCAACCCCCTTTTTTGAAAAAACATGTCTCTTTCCACCAGCAGGTGCCGGTGGGAGAATATTATGCCAAACAGGTTTTTTCTCCCGCCAAACTGTCACTGGAATTTCACTGTCTGTTTCTTTTATTACGAGAACGAAAACAGAAAGTTGCCAAGAAAGGGATTACTGCCAGAAAGTGACACCCTTTTGCCAGTTTTTGGTGATGAAAGGAGAAAGATGTTTTCTTCAACTCTCTCAGGAGAGAAGAAAGGGACCCGGTATCCATTTATATTAGAAATCAATGATGTTTATTCAATTTATTTAGTCTTGTTAATTGGAGCGTTAACTAAATTTATCTTTAATTTACAGTTAAGTTCGTTGGTGGGTTAGCTTCTAAGTATCAATTCCACAATCCCTAAGGCAGACACAATTAAGGACATGGAAACTCACAACAATGCATTCCGCGTCTTTGCTACAGACAGTGGGGTGCATGATTATTGGGAATTGAAGGAATTTTTGTCATGATGCGGCAGTTGGGACTGCCCACTTTGAAATCTATCTGTGCCTGTAGGCTGAATAGGCAAGTTATTTTTATGCTTGTAAGAGTTTGTTCTATCAAATACTTGTCAATATAAAAGTTGTAGATAATATTAAGGAAAATAATAAATTTAATCTGATTTGATATCTTGTAAATCGACAAAGTTATGAATTTTTTCTTCTTAAATCCTACTTTTTTTTTTTACCCTTGAGGCCATTTTTAATGATATAAAAAAAAAACTGTCACACAAATTTTTGGCCCTTTTCCTAGAAGTAATAACTTTAAACTGATTTGATATGTATAATAATTAAGAAGTTATGAGTTTTTTTGTTTTCACAAAAACCCTCCCTCTATTTCCACTTCTCTTGGTCCGATTTTACAAACTTGGCCGACATTTTCTGCCTATTGATTTTATGTATCAGTTTGGAAGAGATTTGTGCAGAATTATGAAAGTTATTGTGTTCATAAAAAAGTGATATATAAAGTTTTGAACTGGGGGTGGTTTTGGGTCCTAGAAGTCACAATCTGCTTAGATATGCAAAAACTTTCAAAAATTCCAACGTAAGGGAGAATGTCTACCTAAAGTATCTTTCAGCATGGCAAAAGAGGCCAAAAGCCACAGCATATTAACTATTTTGTAAAGAACAGGAAATTTTATGGGTTTGTCACAGGGCTGCCGGATTTTAGCCAAGCTGGTTAAACCTGGCTGGCTTTTTCTGGTTTAAACCACTTTTAAAAAGTCAGCTTGTATCTTTAAAAAAAAAAGCTAGCCTTTACAATTTCCTTCATAAAAACTGTTGAAATAGCGTTAGTAATGCAGATTTCTGTAGAAAACGACCACTTGGTAACACTTGCTAAGCAAAAACGGGTTTTTTTGTGCGAAAAAACAAACAATAAGATGGTGCACTGTGGGCTAATACGCAAGCTATTCCATATTTTATTTTGTTTTATATTTAAATAAAGTAAACATTTTTTGTACCTCTGAAGTGACAGAATGACAAACAACTATAACCAAAATTTTTATAGTATATTTAAGAACTGCACACTTATGGCTAGTAGTGTTTAATTCTTATTTTATTATTATTTTCTTAAAATCTTGTTTATACTTACTTCTGGCACTTCTAATTCTCCACTGTCAATCTGTTTAATTAAATCTTGAGGATGGCTACCATCAATGGTACAACCTACAGATTGAGCTGTGCCAAGAATTTCTTTAACTGTTCCAGATAACATTCTTGCCATGGAACGAGGCCTCATCGTCCTTGCAATTGTAATAATGTCATCAAACTGAAGATTTCCACTGTGTTTCACTGAAAATAAATATTAATTTATTTACAGAGCAATAAATACCACCAAAGTGGAAATAAAATAAAAGAATGTGCTTCTGGATGAAAATATTGCACAAATAATGCAATACCTTTCCATCAGAATAAGATTTATTTAGCTATTTTTACTACATCACATATCAAAATAGATAGCAACGTGAAAAAAATAGCATTAAAACTACTTGACAGAGCAAAAGTTGAAAAGAAATTTTTTTTAAACAAAAAATTAAATTTAAATATTACTAAGCAAAATAATAAATGAAATACAAAATTAGTAAAAACATGTATTTTTATAAAATCATTATCTTATGTCATCAAATATTGCATTACAACATGTGTGCTTCGGTCTGTTTTTTTCTTTTGCAAATGAATAATCTCGAATTTGTGGGATTTTATATTTTTAAATGAAAATCTATCCAAACGAACTAAGAGGCCCCAGTTCTAGTGATTGCCGATTTAATTTCTGACTTTACATATATATTTAACTTATAACCAAAAGTTCTTGAGAAAATCTAAATAAAACACCTCCTTCTCGCCCACCCCACTTTAAAAATGCGAATACAATAAAGGTGCAACATGTGTTTCTGACGCAACACTGAATATCTTGGGAAGGTACTGAGAACAAGTAATCAGAGAATTAAAAAAAATAAAAAAAACCGACTCCATATAAAGCATTACAGTTAAGCTAGAGATCCTACCTACACAACTTTTAGGTTGTGTAATATTTAAACGGAGCTTCTGACTGTAAAATAGTCTTCATTTTGAAAGATCTATCTAATGATATGCCACTCAATATGGTGCATAATTTTTTTCCCGTCTCTACCGCCATTTTGAATTTATGAAAACAAAACCTAGCCTATAATCATCGGATGATTAAGACGAATCAATAGAGACATTCATTAAAATCCATCCAGCTGTTTGGATTTTTCGACACATAATCCTTGGCAGACTGGTAAAAAGGTGCAGATTTCTGAAATGTAATATATATATATATATATATATATATATTTTAAACTTAAGATATTGTTGGAACTGGAAAAAACAAATACCAGGAATAAGTTTTTTCTCCATATTTTGATTTAGAAAGCAGACGTGGAATTTTAAATCCGTTAAAAAAAAGGGCATTCAGAAAATATATTCTTTTGAAATGGTAAATCTTAATATTTAAAAAATTAAATAACACTTAAAACTGGAAAGGAACCATGAAAGAAAAAATGGGTATTTCAATATGGAAAACAAGGGAAGAGACCACCTTTTTAAGCATAGCTTCTTTCTGCATGAAAAATGCCGCAAATGTTGTTTTGGTACAGACAATTAATTGCAACAGCACGACATTTTGTGATGTTCATTAAGATTTTTGATATATCTCAACTAATTATATAAAAAATCAAAATATTGAGACAGGTACCCTTTCGCCTATCCTCATCCAAACTTTCAGACACAGGGTAGATTTCCATAGCCATTGCCAACCACTGAGTTCCACAATAGTACGGAAGGCTATCTTCCTATTCCAATACATTGAATCAAGCGGTCTGCCCATGAATACAATGCCAAAGAATTTGCAAAACAGATTTCATCCCACAGAATAGTATGGGGTGAATATTTTCAAATTGGATTATCTTTTAAAATTATTACAGTTGCTACAATTTTCACTGATATATATATTTTATAGATAAAACTACAGATTAGGGTTGGGCAATTTGCCGGCAAAATGGTATTTTTGCCAGGACAGTGGCAAAAACTGGAAAAAACCTGGTAAAAACCGGCAAAAAAGGCTGGATTTAATAAATATAATAAAATAATATAATTTTGTATATATTATAATTGAGACTTAAATCAGAATATTAATTACATATTTCCCTAATATTAATTTGATTAATTAAAATAATTTTCATTGGTAATATGAATAAAAAAATATCAATAATCAATCATAATCAATTTTGTAGATAAATTTATGTGATGGTGACAGGTAAAAACTTTTTACTTTTCTCAAATTAATGTAGTAATGTTACCTTTAAAATGAATATATATTTAAAAAAATTTAAATCAACAGTTTCTACATTTAAAAAATCTATAATAAAAAACAATATTATTTCATAAACATTTGCTAAATCAATCTTCATTGTATCTTTATTTGAACCTTTAGGTATAACTTTTACAAATACTGTATAGAAGTAAATGGTACTACTTGATTATCCCGTCGACCAATTTCGCCAAATTATTCACCAAATTATACAAATGAAAAAATATTAAGTTAGGAAAATGAATGAATTTCACTTAAAAAAAAAATCTAAATAATAGGGTTACTTTAATGATAAAGTTCACTCATGTCGTAACGACATAGCAAATATAAAATTTGATTTAACCAGATTATTTCTGTCAAAATAATACTAAGAACAGTTTAATTTAATAATTCTGCATTTAAACACGTAAACTATAAGCAAACAGATATTTTTAAGATACTGAATTTGTCAATTAGTTGTAAATATTTTAAGTGTAATAATCAAATTTATTAAGCAGGGTTCCCAGCAAAACATGACTGGCAAATTCCCTGATTTTCCCTGACCAAATCTCAAAAAATTCCCTGACTTTCCCTGACCAAATCTCACAACATTCTCTGACCAAACGGGCACACAACGAAATTTGTTACTTATTTCTGCAATCTTTTGTCAAAAATTAGCGATTTTATTTTTCTGTGATCACTCTTCAAAATTTTCTTATTTTTTCCTCGAGACTGTATGATGAATTTCACATAATTTTTCATTTTTTCTCCAAAACTTTTCCATGACTTTTTAGAGAATCTTTGTAAATTCCCTGACTTTTTCTATATATTTTAAAATTTCCCTGACTTTCCCTGACTACTTTGAAATTCCATGACTTTCCAGATTTTCCCTGACTTTCCATGATGCTGGGAACCCTGTTAAGGAACATAATAAATATCAATGATAACGGAAGATTGTAAAAAATTCAATCATCTTTATTTCGTCAAAAAATGCAGAAAAAAAAACTATAAAATGTATGTAAACATTAGATATAGGCTTGAAGTAAATATAGAAAAATAAAAATATTTTGTGGACAAAAATTTGTGACGCCAGTTGAAACTAATCTGTTATATATTTTTTCTTTTAATATCATGAGGTAATCATTTATTGACACAATTTTCATTTTAAATAACGAAAGAAAAAACAAATTAGTAAAACCTTAATAAAAATTCAAATATAAATTAAAATTCACATGATGACGTAACAAACACATGTAATGTGTTTAATGTCAAGTGAAAATGACATTTACAATGATCCATAATTGGCATCTAATCTTATAGTTTGACGATAGTTTTTTGGTCGACGGGATAATCAAGTAGTACCAAGTAAACTTTTAAAATTCCTACAACTTTTTTTTTTTGAGGGGGAGGTTATAAAAAAATACACATGGATTGGATGAAATTAATATGTATAAGAGAGGGGAGGGTACAATGATTTTAATTGATTATTTAATGTTACAAATATAGGCAAATTATTCTTTTAGGTAATTTTTCTTACCATTTTCCTCATTGTCATTATACATGCTACAGACTTGAATTTTGATTTGATCATAGGAAATGAGAATGAATTATCTTGCAAAAGGTTTTTTTTTTTTTTTTTTTTTACTTTGTAACTTCAAATAACTGTTGTTCTCATAGCATAGCAAAATTGGTAAGTGTTATTTCTCTCAGACTTTGCTACAAAATTAACTGAAGCATAAGGATTGATTGTTTAATAATTATGAGAGTTTAAACCAAAGCCAGTAAGTTATTTACTTGAAAGTAAAACTGATTACTAAAGTATTTTACTAAAAAATACAATCTACTTAGACTTTTAATGATGCATTGAATATTCTAAGGTAAATAAAAAAATTAAATTACGTATTATTAGAGTTGAAATTATTAAAAATTAAAATATAATAATTACATCGCTGTAAATAAAACATACCTATTTTTGCCACTTTGGCAAAAATGTATTTTTTCCAGGACGGTTTTTACCGGTTTTTTCCATGGTTTTTACCACCTTTGGCAAAAACATGCCAACCCTACTACAGATTTCATTTAAATTCATCGAAAATATTTAATTTGATATTAGTTGAAGATGAAATTTTATGCAAGCTCAACAAAAAGAAATGAAAAATTTAAGTATTACTCATAAAAATATGAAACATGTGTAGAAATAAGCAAAAATGATATGCGGAAAAGTTTGAAAAAATACCTAAAATAAGAAAAATGCAGGATTCATTGCTTACGCACACTGAAAGTGTAATGTGGTTCCAAAAAAAAGTGGACCGGTGAGTTTGTCCGTTCTATTATGGAGCTCAGTATTGCCAACAGATACACAAACATCTTTCTTCATTTATAAAATTTGGATGAAAATTATTGTTCCAAAATTAAAATGATACAAAAATATTTAACTTCTTTCAGATTATTATAAATTTAATGAATAAGCATCGTATAGTGATAAGTCTTACCAAT
The DNA here is from genome assembly GCA_963931845.1 of Maratus michaelseni. Lineage (NCBI taxonomy): Eukaryota > Metazoa > Arthropoda > Arachnida > Araneae > Salticidae > Maratus > Maratus michaelseni. The sequence goes on along the minus strand of OZ007592.1, from coordinate 180,193,366 downwards.
AGGTGAAAATCAATGAGAAAAATAAAATAAAAAAAACTATATTTACAGTTAACTTTTTTTTATCTATATATATATTTGTCTTACAGTTGACAATCTATCTGGAAGTATGTGCCTAAACTGACAGGGAAGGGAGAAAAAAAAAAAAAAAAAAAAAAAAAAAAAAAAAAAAAAAAGATTTGTGGGTAATTAAGCAAATAATACTAGACTGACTAAATTCTGAAAATACAGACAAATCCGAAAATACAGACTTTACCAATCATTTTCCACCCGAGGTTCATCATATAGACTTAAAATGGAAAAATTCGAGGGTTTGTATTTTTTTTAAAAATTAAAATAGTCCAATTTATTTAATTTAAATTGGATTATTTTAATTGATAAACTCAAATTCTTCAGATTTTGCTAGAAAGTATAATTTTCTGAGACGTACAAAAGAGGAATATTTCTCTTCAATAAATGATAATGCTCATGTCTAAAAATTTAATTTTTTCCTGCTTAGTATAAAACTAAGTACAGTAGACTCTCTCAAATCCACACAGCTTGGGACCAGAGGTTGTGCGATTTTAAAATTTTGCGGATTTCTGGTCACTGTTTTGTTTACATTTTTTAAACAGTAATTTGAATGTAATAATACACTCAAAATTATCATGAATGCTTACAATAAAGTAAAATATTAAAATAACTATGTTAATAATGTAAATGTTACATAAATAATTAATAATACATAAATAAATATGCATAATAATGATGAGATTTTTTTTCTTGAATTATTCAATGAAACTCGCCTCTTAAAGGTACACTAGTAATTTACATCAAAACCATAAAATTACAAAATTGTATTTGATGTTTGGCCAGATTTAATAAACAAAAAAGCTTGATTAATACATAAGTGTATTTGATAAAAAGATCAATCACCACTAATATTAGTGATATCTTGAAAATTTTCGGAAATTAATTTATACTTCCTTTATGAGAAAGCAAGAGTTCAAGGATATTAACTAGAATTACATAATAAAATGAGTACGGAATGATATAAAAATAAAAAAAACTTGAATTTCCCCCCTATAACTTAATTGTAAGTTTCACTGTTTACATCTGAAGCAATGTGCGGATTTGAGAGAGACTACTGTATATATATATATATATATAAAAAAAAATGCTGGATCCAACACTTGGTTCTATTCCAGATCAGCAACGAATTTCGCTGACTTTTCCATACCAATAAATAAATCCAGGTATTGAAATTGTGATGTTACACGCAAAAAATCCTAAAAATTGTGAATTTGAGAGGGAACCTTTCACAACTGATTCTGAGGCACAAACCCAAAAGCAGAATTTTCTGTGCCAATCTGCAGCACACTAAAATTTATCTGTGACCCAACAATGCTGGACTAAGTTCATTATCAAATAAAATAATAATAATGTCCATAAAATAAAAGAATTTATAAAGAAAATATAATAAAAAGATACAACAGAAACATACCATTTATCTAGGGATACTTTAGTAAATTTGAGCTATTTTTTTAATTAAGCATTTCTTTTTAAGCTGTTACACATTAATCTGCAAGATCTAAAATAAACTGCAGCATCTGCTGCACTGTTTCTGCTACAGAGGGCACAAATTACTGATTTGTTACATAATTTTTTGCAAAATTTACAAACTGTTGAACATTTTACATGCTAAACACTTTGCAGATACACACTTTTAGCATCCGGTTCTACCTATTCTGTCAAATCAAGATTAAATTCTTTATCACAGCAGTCACAGCTAAATACAGATTGCTTTGACATACAAATAATAAATATTCAATTTTAAGGGCGCTGCAATTTCAAATCCTTAGTTTTATAAGAAACATTCTGCCCCCCCCCTTTTTTTTTAAAGTTCAAAATTCTCTTGACTTTTCCAGTAAATATAAATTTCCCTGACGTTTCCTGGTGACAAAAATACTTTTAGAAGGCCTATATTTATTCTAGTTTTCGCATGCAGTCTCCATATCATATATTCTAATACGAGCAAATCTTGTATGTGTGTGTGGTTATATATATACTAGCTGGTTTCGCCCACTAGCGGGCTCCTAATTTACATCAGTGCCTCGAATATTTTGAAAACTCTTTTTTTTTTTTTTTTTTTTTTTTTTTTTAAATAAAACATCGAAACGAACAACCATCTGGCTCGCATCCACCTCGAACCGAACGAACCTCTGAACCGGGTCCCCGCTGCATTTGGAATCGTTTAAAGGTCGTGCTACGCACGCAACGGATAATCCCTTAAATTGCACATTGAATAGTATAAACCTCTAACTGAACGAACCTCCGGCTCGGGTCCCCGCTACCTGCAGCATCGTATAGCAGTCGTGCTGCGCACGCGCTGCAGTATACGTTAGTTCCACCTTCCACCACCAGGTGACGCAATCTGTTTATACGATCATAACTGAAATCGTTGACGTTGGCTTTCGATGTCGAGTCGAATGAGCCAAATCGCGTCATGATGTGACCCATAGAACCCGAATTAGCGGCAAAATTCTTTAATTACACCTACCACCACCAGGGCACGCAATCTGTTCTATGCGAACATAACCCAAATCTGTAAAGCTATTGAAATCCAGTCGAAAGGGCCAAACACCGTCGTAATTGGGTGCATAGAACCAGATTTACGGAAGCGTCCCCTGCTGCTGGAACTGGAAACTAAAATATGTAAGCGCTATTGATGTCGAGTCGAATGAGCCATACCACTTCGCGATGGAACCCATACGACGGAAGATATTTTGAAAAGAAATAGCTAATTCCTTAGCTTCTTTTTCTTTTTTTTCCCTATACAAAAATCGAGATTTTGCTAAAATCAAAAATTATGGTCGGAATTCGAAAATTTTTTGAATCCCTGAAATGCCAGATCACTCAGAGCGAGGATTCATATTTTTCAGATTCGAAAATCCGATATTTAAAAAATATATATATTGCCCATAAAAACTGGAATCATTTTTAAAATGCATCTATTTATCAATTTATCTCTTTTGGCAGAAAGGCGTCCAAATGTCTGATGACAACACCTGCAAATATTTTACTTCTACCCAGTTGAAATAGAAGTAAAATCATTTTTCATTTTCATTAATGAGTTTTAATTGATATCTTTAAAAGTTATTGGTCGATTTTTATGTTTTTTTTTTTTTTTGCTGAATTTGCGATTTTTTTTTACACAAGTGTGCAAATTTTCGTGAATGTAGAGTCCACTTGTATTTCCACTTATTTCAAAAAGGAATGGAGCGATTTGATCTCTGATGTGTCAACCCGGCATTCTTTACAGCAACCTTTTTCCCCCGTCTGGGGTCAATGTTGGATGTCTGGTCAGTTTTTGGCCGAAATAAAGAAAAGTTACGGTCCGAATTTCAAAAAATTTGACTTTTTGGAACGAGTAAAATCGGCCGCATGTGTACCCCGATTTTCGGATTGATACCTCCGGTATATATATTTTTTTTATTCGATGATGCGTCAAAAAGAGACAATTTGGATATCTGCGATTATCAAAACGGAAATTTTCTTTTCGGTTTCGATAAAACTGTTACTTGTTTTGCTAATTTTGATGAGGTTTTTAATTAATAACGTTCTTAATTAGGGGCCGACTTCTTCGAAACTGGAATTCCTGGAGGCCCGGATTTTTTCGAATTTTTTGATACCAAAATCGCCTCGCTGCGCTCGCAGCGTTTATCCGGGTACACACACACGTTTACGGAAATTAATAATAATGAGATATATGCAAATTTTATCTTAAAAACGGCTCAAACAATTTTGATTAAAATTTGTATCTTACCATTTTGGATTACGAGAAAAGAATTGGGCAAGTCTCATGTTTAAGAAATTTTGATTAGTGGGTCATTTGAGTCATTACGGGTCAAGCTAATTATATCTGAAAAACTTCTTCAACAATTTTAACTAAACTTTGTATTCTACTATTTTTGCGTACAAGAAAATCATTGGGATAGGTTACATGTCCAAGAAAATTCGAATAGTGGGTCATTTTTGGGTCAAGCTAATTTTATCTAAAAAACGGCTCAGACTATTTAGACTAAATTTTGCATCCTATGGTTTTCGGGAACCATAAGACTGTTGGGCTAGATCACATGTTCGAGAAAATTAGATTAGCGAGTCATTTTGGTCATGGATCAAGCTATTTTTATCTTAAAAATGGCTCAGAGGATTTGAACTAAATTTAGTATCCTACAGTTTCAGGGAACGAGAAACATTATTGGGCTAGGTCACATTTTCGAGAAATTTTGGTCATGGGTCAAGCTATTTTTAGACTAAATTTTGGTTCATATGGTTTTTGACATGAGAAGACTGTTGGGGCTAAGTCACATGTTCGAGAAAATTAGATTAGTGGGTCATTTTGGTCATGTGTCAAGCTATTTTTACCTTAAAAATTACTCAGAGGATCTGAACTAAATTTAGTATCCTACAGTTTCAGGGAACGAGTTAGACTATTGGGCTAGGTCACATGTTCCAGAAATTTTGATTAGCGGATCATTTTTGTCATGATATTTGAACTCAAAGGTAATTTTGACAGACTATAGCTCAGTCCTCCCTGCTCGTTTTTATATTATTTTAAAAATTTACAAAGGATTTAGATATTTTTTAATAGATAAAAGCAAGTATCAATCTTTTAGCATTTAATAAGAGATTCCCCCTTTTTAATTTAAAGTTTAATATTAGATTTAAATAAAAAAAACATGGATTTTGGGTTCTCAGTCTCACTCACTCCTAAAATTCACAATGTGTTGCCGAAACATAAAAAGTATTTAATGTTTTAGATAAATGTTAGGTCAAGAAACTTTAAACAGAAAAAAATATATGACGAATTTTGCTGCATTTCAACTGCATGACATGTCAAAAGGATTATTATGAGTTGCAATAAGAATGAATAGAACTCACCCCCCCCCCCCTCCTGAACAATAACATGTATGTTAAAGTTCAAAGCCACATAAATTTTGTAGGGATTTAATTAAGCAATTTTAAAAGAGTCTTAAACGACCCTGCCAATGCTCCCACCTCCAAACATGACATATTTTAAAAGTTTAATGATAGCACGTTATTAAAATAAGAATCTATAAACAAGAAATTATACATAAAAAGGGAAAAAAGCTTATAAATTACCATGTTTTACTTTCTTTCTGTCACGTGGTGGTTCTTTAAGTGCTTTAATAAGGAGAGATGCTGCACTGGGAACTACTTCAATCTGGGCTTGCCTATTTTGAATGATTAATTTAACTGTGATCTTGAGACCTTTCCAATCTGACGTTGCTTTGGCAATATCATCGCCCACCTTCTTTGGAGACTAAAAATAATAATGAAAATATAATCAGTTAAATTGCTTGAGGCAGTATAGGTAATTGTGATGTGACAAAGTAAAAAAACCTGAAAATTTTCTACGTAAAATATCGATAACAATTTACATCACATCACAACTTATAATATTGTAAATGGTTAATTTCATGCGAAGTTTGTCAAAGACCATTTTTTAAATTTTAACAATTTTTTTTTCATTTTAATTTATAGAAAATAAATCTATTGAAAACAACAAGAAAAACACATGAAAAAGTAATTTTTTACCATTAATTTCTTACTTTGACACAAAATGTCAGCTCTGATTATCCAAACTTGTTCATAATAAGTAAAAGTCGAAGCAATCAATCATTGAATAAATCTTACTTTTATAATTTTATTGGCATGATCGTCAACATTATTACCAACCATAACATACTTCTGCATGCATTGCCCAAACGATTGATGTGTTAATACCTTACAAAAACTGAAATTAGCATTTTCAAACCATGTACCCTTTCTTAAGCTTCTACACAAATTATGCTTATTACCCTCACTTGATTGCACTCGACAGTGTCATTCAAATCCATCACTTACTCTGTCATTCTTACTCGGTTTAATATCGCATTCATACGCCAGACATTCATACCCGGATACAATCAGACACTCTTTTATGCATCATTCTATCACTGTTCTCTTACCCATAATAGGCAAAAGAGTAAAAAATACACTTGTATATTCATCCGCTTCATTCATAGATTTATCCAAATTCTTATAATAATCAACCATAGCAGTTTGTAAGCCATACCTAGCAAATATCAGAAAAAAGAACCAACTCACTCATGAGATAAAACAATCTGACAAAATCCAGTGAAGACTAACGAAATAAAGTTATGTTTGATTCAAAGTTTCTTCCCCCTTCGTCCAATCAAACAGGCAGAAACAAAAAATCGAACAGAGCATGCACTAAAAACAAGACGCGCTCATGAACTTGAAGCAGCAATTTCGCCCAGACAAAATATAAGGGTTGCAAGACTTGGAGTGCTATTGCACACAATAAAATGGTCCCCCAAGAAGTGGTGAACTGCATGGTTTAGCCCTGAAAACTTTTCAGAATATTACGTATAATCAAATAGAAATGGGCTAGAAGGTTTCCATGTCTTGCACTATGACAAACTCTTTTACAATAAAATAACATGATTTAAAGTTCTTGATAGTAATATTGCTGTTATTTAAGTATATAAAGTAGAATTATTAGTCAAAAATCTTCCCACAGACTAAAATCAGTCATGAGACTGAAGGTCTTTCACCTTTGTCCCAGGTCTACTGATGGTGTGCTATACATAGTAAGTACACTATTGACCCCAATTTTGGCTTCAGACATCCGCCATTTGGCTTAGATCAGGGATGAGATTGACAGAAAAGCAAAAAAGCTGAAAACTGCGTGAACGACATTCCAGCAATAATAGTTATGAATTTCAAGCGGAACAAATATTATAATTGGCATTAATATATATATGTATACTAGCTAACCCGCCCGGCGTTGCCCGGGCCCGAGATAATTACAATCTCAGAGAAAGGCGTTAACCTACTCCCTCCCCATACCCACAAATATAATGAATAATTTGTTCAAGAGAACCACCGTCACCTACATTAACGCGATCATTAAAAAAAGAATTGCATTTTTCTGATAATTAGAACATAACGAAGACGCTACGCTAAAATAGCCGGCAGATGACACCCCTTCCCGACCTCAATTTCAAATCTATATCTTAATTAGTTGGGTGATTCTATGCAAATAGGCCATTTTCATATTAGTGATGAAAAAAAAAATCTTGTCAGAAGTTTAATTTTTTGTAACAAGATACTAGAAGAGGTATTTAATAGATAAAAAATAGCCGTCACTCTTAATATTAAGAAATACTATAATTCTTAGATTTTAAAATTTTTATTAGAATGAGGGAATGACAATTTTGTGAAAAAATGTTTCATATAATAATTTTAACAAAATTTTTGCCCAAAATATTAAATCTGCTTCTTCTGCTATCACAAGGAAGTAGAGGTTCAATTTTTTTTAACAATGTCACATAATGGGTACTCATGAATATCCTCTTTCATAGGCCACTTAAACTTTCCATTGCCTGTAGGTTCTATAGCATTTACTTTGACGGATTAATCATCAATTTCCAATATTTCCCCAGGATACATTTCATTTTCATACTTCACAATTATCCAATTCAAGCATTTAAAATGCCCTGTTAAATGAAATGTATGCAAGATTGTAACAATTATGTCACTAAAATTAAATTGTCAAATCACTTAAGTTTATTAACAATAAATTCCATATTTGCATGTATAATACACTTTACTGTATCTCTGTCATTTGCATTTTGTTTAATGATCAAAAATGGTTTAAGCTTGCAGAATGTTGAATATCCAATAACGTAACCTGTTTCAGTCTGAAATTTTTTTGTGCAAATTTCTTAATATATAATTCATAAATCTTTTTTGACGTTTGTCTTTATTTATTATACATTCTTTCTTTCCTACACACAGCCTAGTGTTATCATCACTGTAAAAAAATCAAGAACTTTAATTAATCTAATATGAGACTTTTTTTTAACCCTAGAATATTTCGTGAAACCATCTTTAATGTAATTTTCGTATGTTTTAGTACTTTTATATTTCATGAATGATATGTGTTGCTTAATTAACCTATACTGTTTGGTAATTTTGACCCCAATCAATTTTGAATTTTTTTTTTTTTTTTTGATTGGCTTAAATTTTTATAAGTTTCTGTGAGTTGGGCATTTAAAGCTTCTCCAAAAATTATTTTTTTCCTTATGGCTGGAGAAACACTTTCTTTTCTTAGCAACTTATTTACCTTGCTTCTAAGCGTAAGTTGGTTATCTTAATTATGTATCTACTTTCATTCGATAAAATTTTGATTTATATTTACTTGCATTTCTTTGCTGCATATGTAATTGAAGTTTTAACGATTGTATCTACTGTATCATTTTTGCCCTATTTTTTCTTCTAAGTTTTCCCCACTTTCTAATCTAAATATACTTTTAGATGTTGATGGCACACTTATTAATTCATTATGGCATTTATTAGTCTGGATTTCCAAAATATTTGATAATTCTATTTTCTTTCTATATTTTGCTAACTTTCCTTCCATTTTTTGTCTTTTTGCTTTTAATTCTCGCCTAGTCATTTCTGAAACTGATTTTATCTGGTCTTGTTTTATTTAAATATTTTATTCGCTCTTTCATTTGCATTTATTTTTTTGCCACAAGATCATTCTTAAGTTTTTCTTTTCTTTTTTGTCATATTCCTTTTTTTTTCCAACTTTACATGAACTTTCTTTTTGATCATGATAACTATAAGAAAAAAAAAAAAAACAATATAAATCTGACCAAATTTATAAATCTTATTTTTAATTTATTATAATTAATGTTTCTTACTTAAAATTTATATAATTTAAACATTAAATTGGGAAATTAAACAAAATCTCCATCTATTGACATTTGTAGTTGTTACTAATATTAATCATTTATTCCAAATTTTTTTTTTCTTCTAACCTTTGGCCCAAATATACTTTGATTCATTTGAGAACTTGGTTTAATTATTTTAGTATAAGCCAATCACTAACAGCTTTAAAAAATAACAAAATGGAACAATAATACCTTTTCTACTAGTTTTTAATAATAATGGAATCATTCCCTCATGTGAGGGAATGACCAGTGAGGGACTGATAAAATTAACATTATTACAGGGGTAGTACTAGCCCTAGATGATATTTCAGGACATACTTTTTTTGATATTTCAGGACACATTTGCTTGGCATACTAACCAAAAAAAACCCTTAACTCCCTCTTCAATACATTTTATTATCATAAATAAAAGTGATTTTACCAGAACTCTTTGACCAAGCTGCTAAAAAACTGCGATTTTTGCATTACTGAAGGACGGAAATTTCGAATTTTTCTTCACTGATCGACGAAAATAGCAAAAGATTTTCTTTTTTATAACTGATTGGTAAAAATTAGGATTTTTTTTTTTTTTTTTCCGTGACTGAGAGACGAAAATAGCAAAATTTTTAAATGAGTAATCAATATAAATTGCGAATTTTGGTAACTGATTACCAAAATTTTAGATTTTTTTTGTGCAAATTGATGAAAATCACTATTTTTAACGATGGATTCAAGAAAATTGTGACTTGCATGATCGTTTTGCATCAGTAGAAAGGTACACCTACCCCCTATTTGATGATTTCAAATGCTTATATAGCACAAAACTCTCAAAATTTCAGGAATATTAGGACAGACTACCATATTTCAGGACATTTCAGGATGTTTTTATTTTTTTTCAGGAATATCAGGAATTTCAGGACAAGTACTACCCCTGTTATTAGCTTCTAAAATTTTTACTCATTAATAAAATTAAAAAAAACAATACATATTCTCAAATTATTCCTTTAGGGGAAATTAAGCTACCCATTAATACATTTTTAAGAAATAAATTAACTTTATAAATTTAAGTGAGGGAATGATAACATCATCTTAACACTTGCCCAATCTGTTTACTCAATTCTTCTTTACACACAGAAGTACTTCTCCAAGAAAGCTGAAAACTGTTTTACAGACAGGTAAGAACATGTGCTCAGTATATGTGCACTGTTTCTATTTACAGTAGTGTGCCTGTGGTGAAAATAAGATTATTTGATGCTGCTATTAATTTTATTTTTCGTATAGTGGAATAGTGGAAAAAGAGTACATTGCTGTTGAAGGAAGCAATAACCCCAATCTTCAAGAGATAGTTCTTTTTGGTCAACGTTAAAGATTAATAACAAAATTTAATAAAATAATTCATCTTACTTTAAAAAGGAGACACACAGCCGTTGTAAAGAAAACGAAGTCATTCTTGCTTTTTTTAAAATCCATATTTCTTTATTAAAGGTCTTTAGTAGCACAATAGAAGGAAGGCTTTATCGAATTATATCCAGTTGGCCACTGTACCATGAGAACTGAAAGTCTTTAACTTTAGAATGGCGAAATATTAATCTAGTTGACGGCATTTAACAAGATGTACTCCAAACTTCTTGAGAATACGAAGAAGATATTTCTATTAGCAAGCTCGTTTTAATAAATTATTAACAATTGTAATCATTTAATTTAAAAAAATCACCGCATCAAATTTAAAAAAACTTAAAATTTAACTATTAAAAACTTTAATGAACTTAAAGAACAAACTCGGCATGAAAAATGCGAATCTCCGTACCGGAGATCGCGCCGATAAAAATAAAATTTCCGCGATCTTACATGATCGAATTCTTCTGACGAAAATTGCCGTTGCACCGATATAAATATGACCACCACGGGGATCACACAGGTAAAATAAAGAAAGAATTAAATTGATTTGATAATTATTGCCAAATAAAAATAAGAAAACTTTAGATTCCGTAGAAACGGCACTTGAACGCCGCACCGCACACTCGATCGGCGGAAAACAGAACCAAAACATACGATGCAGTAGGCTGCGCGCATGCGCAAAAGAGATTGTCGGGCGCTCGGCAAGGCATGGGAGAGAGGGGGAAACGCTACCAAGAGAGACAGCGCTAGGCACAATGGAAAAAGCGTGCCGGCGAGGGAGAAGACTGACAACAGCATACTTAGTAGCATAAAAATTACAGAACGGCGAATAAAAATTATGAAATTGTGATATTTCATATCACAGTGCCACCTAGCTGAAACATCCTGAATTAGTAATGAGTGAGGGAATGACTTGAAATATGAGTTGCAAACTTTTTTGCCAAATAAAAATTGCATGTGAAGACCAAAAAAATAATTTAATACATAGAAATAATACTTTGTGTTTATTTTAAAAGGCAAAAGTCAGAAAACAAAAGTATAAGTATTTCAGTAAGAAATAATATTTTTTGTATTTTTAGGTGGTAATAGTTACATGTGAGGGAATGATATTTCATAAGTTCTAAAATTAAAAAAATATATTTTTTTAATTAATTCTTCAATTTTATGAGCTAATATAATAAAACCAAGTCTAAACTACATGTTTTTTTAAAAAAAAGTTAACTTTTCTGTTGTAAAAATTAAAATATCATTCAGTTTCATCATTATGGCCTATTTGCAGAGAATCACCCAGTTACCTAAATTTTTGTTCATTAGTAAAAATTGGCAATTATTTCCTTTCATTTTCGCAAACTAAATGGAGGGTTCGGCCCGAGAAACAGATATCTTTGTAGTTCAGTTTTTAATGAAAGCAGATCCCTGTCTGAAACTTTCTCGGATCGTTTTCACTGGCGCCGACAGATTTTTGCATAAATAAAAAAATTACCAACCGAATTTTTCAAAAATCACATATTCAGATACAGGATATTTTTTTCACAATGCTCAGAAATTTTCAAATTGATATCTCAATTAGTTTTCTTAAAATTCGCTAATTACTAAAATAATTTCGAATTTGTTCATTTCCGCTTGCAAATCAAACGCGCCAGTTCGACTTAAAAGATGACATTTTAGAAGCGATGGTTAATGAGAATCTAATTAATATCTAGGCTAATCAGGGACCCGGAGCCAGAAAAATAATAGATGCTCCAGCTCCAGCTCCGCTACCAGATAATAAGCTATGGCTCCGGCTCCGGCAACAGCTCCGATTCCACGCTTTTGAGTTTCAGATTTTAAACTTGCAACTTTTATTATAAAAAGGAACAACATTAAAAAAATAATAACATAATCATCAGCTCACTCTGAAAATACAAATTTAATTAAATTCACAGTTGAATTATTTGTTCATTCTTAAGAAAAGAATTTAATCTAATAAATCCTCCGTCATATTTGATCTCAGATCATTATAAATGTATTTAAATGCCGAGAATAGTCTTTCTAAAGCAATTTGGCTAATGCCGTTACAATGCGGCAGACCTCTTGAATGTCAGTAGGATACAATGAAATTGTTTATTTTTGTCAAATTCTGCTTATACTTTTCTCTTTCTAGTTTCTAATTCTTCATCTACATGTTTAAGTTCTTGTGCTTCTTTCTTATGATTTCTGTCAATATGCCTTCTCATGTTTAAACTCTTTGCACAATCAATTTTTTACTCACAGATCCTTCCTTTATTTTCATTAAAGATCTGACAAAATGCATTTTTCTTCTCATCAAATTGAAATGCTTCTCAGAAAATCTCAAATCTTTTAATTTTACTTTTATAAAAGAAAATTTGGTGGAATTTTAAACACAAAAATCTTAAATATCTGCTATATTTTTCAAACAAGCAAAATTGTGCAACTACACATGTAAACAACAGGCGGTCATAATTGTTTTCAAGTAGTGTTGCCACTTAGCTCAAGTAGATATAGTAGAAGTGAAGTAGTGTTGCCCAAAGTTTTCCAACTCTAATTTAAAAAAAAAAAAAAACTTAAAAAATGATATAATTAAAATTCTGAATAATGATGTAATTAAAATATTTTAAGCCTGAAAATTTTAAAAGACGAGAAAAAAAAAGATTTAAAAGAACATTAAAAAACTAAAGGAGCCCTGTCAGCAGGGGAAAATGTAGAGCTCCAACTCCGGCTCCAGCTCCGGGGAAAACACAGCTCCGGAGCGCACCGGCTCCGGGCTCCAGCTCACTGAGGCTAATTATCAAAATATTAAAATTCTGAGGCTCAGGTGCACATGGCCAGACCTTGGACTATCCACACCTAAATTTCTAGACTTCTAGGTGGGCTAGATTTTGCTAGCCATCGCCAACAGACACACACATAGAGCGAAACTTTCTTTTATTAATATAGATATAAAATATTAATAAATTTGCAATAGAAAGTTTCAAGAATTCTCGCTAAACTATTCGCAGCTCAAGCAAGAACTTAAGAATTGCCAATTTGTAGTGACAAAATTGCCTGTTAGAAGTGTTCTAATTTTTTATTTAATGTTTTTAAAAAAAATCTTATTATCCAAATTTTTATGAGTATTAAAAAAAATGTTTCCTAAGCATGGGTATAATTTTTGTGTGAAAATATTAATATTTAGCTGAAAAAAAAAAAAAAACAACAACAACAACAACAAAAAAAAACAGTAATTTATGAAGCACTCGACTTTCATCCAAAGATTTCTAACGAAAAACGTCCCTCTAAAATGTTTCAAATAGATGGTGATGGCGCTCGAGTAGGACAGTTGCACCAGTTCTTCTGCATTAATGACACTTTCAGTTTCGCATCGGCAGATGGCGCTACGTGTGCACGGTTGTATGTTTGTAACGGCAGAGCCGTGCGACCACTATTTCCTTAGAAATCCTTATTTTTGCATTGCTACTCTGGTTTATTTAATTACTTCTGTGAAGAATCGATGCAACCAACCAATCCAAGAGAACAAAAGCGTATTTTTAATGAGAGTGCTTTGTGCATTTTAATTAATATTTCAGAAAGTAATTAAAATATTAAAATTCTGAAGTAATGTTGCACCAGGAGAGGGTTTGGACTACCTAAATCTAAATTTACAGCCTTCTAGGTGGGCTAAATTTTCCTAGCCATCGCCAACAGACACACACACACAGAGCAAAACTTTCTTTTATTAGTGTATATCTATCTATATATATTTATATATATATTACATCAATTTAGCTTTGAGTAAATTAAAAAGGAATTATTTACTGACTCTAATAAAAAGTCTATTTTACCAAGATTCAGCACATTAATAAACCCTTTGATTGGCTTTAACATTTTTTAATTGTAATTTTGAAAATAATAAGACACTTTTCTTGAAACAGCAAATTAAGTATATGCTAATAATTGCAACCACCTTAAATAAATGATAGATCAGAGTTCCTACTCTTTTTTTAAATAAAAAATAAGTTTTTAAGGAATTAAATAGATTTTCTAAGGACATTATCAGTGACACCAACTAACCAGTGCATGGTTATTTCAGATTCCAGGACATTTTTACCAGTCAGCTTGAAACCAGTTTTTAAATATTTTTTATAATTTAATTTGTTTTGGAATTTTGTGGCAAATTTTCTATATTACTAAAAGAAATCTTGTTTAAATCTTTTAATCCAATGCAGTAAATTTTGAAGAAATTCGTGCTTTTCCAGCAATCTTTTGACGAAATTCACATTTTCTCTGTGATCTTTAGTCCAATTTTGCGTTTTTTCTTGATCTTTTGGCTAATTTTGCATTTTACACACGCTCTTTTGACGAAATTAATGTTTTTTTTCGCGCTCTTTTGACGAAATTGTTTTTTTTTTCGCGATCTTTTGACGAAATTAATGTTATTTTCATGATCTTTTGACGAAATTAGCATTTCTTTAGCAATCTTTTGACAAAATTAGTGTTATTTTTACAATTTTTTGACAAAATTTGTGTTATTTTCTCGATTTTTTTTGATGAAAGTGCATCTATTTTCACGATTCTTTTTACGGAATTAGCGTTATGTTCGCGATCTTTTGACGAAATTAACGTTATTTTCATGATCTTTTGACGAAATTGGTGTTTTTTTTTTAATATTTCGGAAAATTTTGCATTTTTTCGCAATCTTTTGGAAAATTTTGCGTTTTTTACACGATATTTTTTAGCGGAATTCCCATTTTTTCACCACAATCCTTTGACGAAACTCGTGATCTCTTGGCGAATTTTGTGTTTTTTCACGAATTTCACGTTTTTCACATGATCCTTTAACGAAATAAGCTTTTTTTTTTTTTTCCCCCGATCTTTAGACGAATTTTTGCTTTTCAAAAAATCGGATCCGCGGAAGAATCTCATCCCTGTTAGATGTGCCATTCGCCCTGTCCGCCATCATTTTTTCTATTAAACTTTTATTATTAAATATAAATAAACTAGTCAATTAAATTAAATAACGTTTTTATAATAAGTAAATATGGATGAAAATTATTTTGGAAAGGAGAAACAAAACAAATGTGTTTTGATTTAAAAAACAAGATTGCAGACTGAAGGCGAATGGTACCCCCAATTTTAATGAAAGAAACCCAAAATTATTCTCTTCGGAAGTCCTATGCAGACTTGTATAAAACCAAAAACTTTCTGCAAATTAATTTAATGTTTAATAAAATTATGTGTTATATTATTTCGATGTTATGAATTAAAAACAGCAGTTAAAAATAATTACCTTTTATATTAAAAATAAAGTAAGATTAATTGTTGGAAATGCACACTGTAATTTTCCTCATCACAATATATTTAAAATTAATTTTAAATAAAGAAATGAAGAATAATCCTAAGTTCAATAGAACGAACATACGGATCACTCTAAGTACCACTTTGGAGCGAGTTGCACATGTTTGTGTTTGATGTTGTGCTACAACCCTGACGGCGGCTTTGGCTATATTTAGAGTTGCGAGTTGCCATTCAAAAGTAAATCATTTCTTCTGTGTCATTTATGATATATTTTTTTCTGTTATTTTTATTTCTATTTGAAAATTTTCCAGCCACAGATTCTGTTTTGGTCAGCCGCCAGACAGTGCATTTTGAAATATTTAAATTTAGCTTTAAATCATTTTAAAGAAATTCAATTTTTTTTCAACACAAAATCTGTGTTTTTAAAAACGTTATTTTGATATTATTTTGATTATGGCCATTTTAATTTGTGTGCTTTTGCCTGTTGTCTTCTGGAGGTTGCCACTTTCGGAGACAACACGCAAAAACGTGCCAATTTGGCGATTTTTTGAAAACGCACCAAGCAGTGGTGGACCCTTCATTTGCACCATTAATTTACATACATTTAATAATAAAAGTTTAATATATTTTGATTAAAAAAACACGATGGATAACTGCAGGCAAATACCAAAGCTTAGCCATATTAAGTGTTAAATAAAAGAGATAATTACAAAAACCAGATTGCTTTATGTGTGACAAGTATTATCTCACAATCACAAATATTGTTTTATAAAACAAACAAAAACTTTATACTTGTTTTGAATGGCAAAATTGAAAATGTCATACTTAGCTGACTTAATTGATTAAAATAAATTGTTCCTTCATTTCCTATAACAGAGAGCAGTAGCATTATGATGATAAAACTCTCCTTGAAAGGAAATGCTATGAAAAAAATCTCAAAATTTTCAGCCATTTTTTTACAGCACCACTATTTTATGTTTGGTGATGTCATTGTTTAAAAAAATATAATTTTAAGAATGTACAGTATTTGTAGTTATATAATATAGATTTTCAAAACTCAATTCTAATTTGATGCATTCTTAATGTGTACAGAAGTACAAGATTTTCCCAGATGAAATACATAATTTGAATCTTGATTTTGGAAAGAGCTTGAAATAAGTTCTACTTGTATGACAAAATTAATTTATACTCTTATCATTAATCAATGTCATTTATATTTGAAAGGGGCTGTACTTATATGGTCTCAAAATAAAACTGCTTAAAAAACAAATTATTATAACGAGAAATTTTACTTACAAGACCAAGGGGACCAACTTTGGGAGCAAGAGATGAAGTCGCACCAACTTCTCCACCAACAACACGAAGATAAACTGCAGAAATTAAAGCAAAAAATATAATACATATTATACATCGTTATATTGGCAAAATATCAATTTTTATGATTAGCTTAAATAAAATCATGTTATAAAATACCAATCAAACTTTTATTAGTTTAGATAATTAGACTAATAATTACTGAAGTGGCAATACGTTATTTCTAATATAAAAAAATATTTGATACATTTCAAACATTCGTTAATTTGCATAAATGATAATTTTTCATGCAGTACGATGTTTCTGTTGAGCCACCGTTTAATTATTTTCAAGAGACTGGATCATGATGCTAATAAACTAAATCGAATTTAACTTATAAAATGAGCTTACCTGTTTTAATTTCTGAAGGATCAAATTTAGGAGGCATTGTTCTTTTATCAGTATATTAAAAAAAGTCGAAATTTATAAACTTTATGAGGATTATTAAAGATATAAAAGTATCTTCTTCTTCTTCTTCAATTACATAAATAAATGACACAAGCACAGGGTTATTGCAGTTGCAGTTAGCACTGGAATTTAGAATAGTCTGATCAAAAGACCATGGACAAAAATTTTAATCTTCACCAGCAGAGAGCATTCAGTGTAACGACATACGACATATAAAAGATGATTGGAACGCTTGATAAATAAAAAGCTCCGAAAAATTCAGTATTTGAAAATGATTTATGTATAAATAAAACTGAATAATATTTTTTCTTTGTTGTTAAACCCTTAATAAATCCCAGACAATTCTCAATATTCATTTGGCAACGCCGCTTTTTATTATGATTTCTCGATTTTTTGCGCTCTTTTGAGAGAACAAACAACAAAGGAATTTCTCTTTCTACTGGAAGTATTTTGTATTCGGTTTTAAACTATAACAGTCAAAATGCTTGACATTAGGCCAAATAACAGTATATATATTAACAATTTAAACGAAAAAATAAAGAAGGAAGGTAACGTGTTTTTGTTCTGTATTTTCTGACTTTTTAATACTAAAAGAATTTCACATTTTAGTAGGGGCCGAACAAATGTAAATTTGCAGTTAAATGGTGGAAAATTTAATATAGGGTAGATGTGCCAGTAATGGGCCACCTTCAACATTTTAGGTTTATAAAAAAATAACCAATAAAAATTCAGCTTTTTTTATTTCATTAATACGCTTTCTTTAAATTCTAGTTTTAAATACAATCATTATCAATTATCTATAAGTTTTTTGTGGGGTCTCCATTACTGGAATTTAGGATGTTTTGATTTAATTCTGTTATTTACAGTTAAATTTCGATTCACATTGGGAAATGTGATTATGAGCATGGTTAAATATTGTTGGTAGATTAATATTAATATTAAAAATGTGGAATATAACAATTATAACTATTAATTAAAAAATAATTTTTAACCCTTTCAGGGGCAGTGGTATGTTTATGAAACCACTTAATTTTAATTCCTATTCGAATTCGCCACAATGACACCAGAATTTTGCTAAAATCTTTTCCTTGTAATATGTATGTGAAATATAGCCCTTTTTCTTATTTCCAAATAATTTTTTTGTAAATTCCGGTGGCAGTCATTTATTTCAACCTCTTAGTACTGAAAGTACTTTGCCCCTGAAAGGGTTAAAGAAATTCCTTAAGGGTGTCCTTAATTTGTTACTGACACATCTACCCTATATGTGTATTTTGTAAGTTTCGAGAATGTAAACTATTTTCTGAGGCTAATTTATTTTTATTTTGTTTTCTTATTCATTACTCCTATTTCAATTACTTATAAAACTAATAGAGATTTTATTTTCTTTTTCAATTAACACGTAGGGAAGATCTTTATGTTCTAAACTTCACTTAAAACTTCTTTGTTTAACCCTAATTGGTAACGTTAAATATTGGTACATGAACTCCATAAGTTGCTTTCTCTTTCATCATTGCAAATAAAGCTTTTAATGTTTTGTTCACAAGCAATTTTATTTTAAATAATAAAGATTCTACACCTACTTTTTTCTAGATGTGTGGGTACCTACTCTGCACTCTGTCAGTTTGCATTGTTTGACTGTGGTCTTCAGGGGTGTCATTTAAAAACTTTCTTGGGGGGGGGGGGCAATTTTTTTTTTAAAGTAGTGGCATAGCCAAGGGTGGAGTTCAGGGGCTGTACCCCCCCCCCCCCCCCCCCCGGCAACCTCTCTGAACGAGAAATGTTTACTGAATCATAGGTACAAAGACAGTAATACTTCTTCTAATATGAAATCTCAAGGAACCTCTGAAAAATTCAGTTTTAGACAGGTTTTCGTCTTAGCTCTTAGCAAAATAGAATTTTAAAATATTATGAAAGTTTTCAGCTATAGACAAGTACAGTTTTTTTTTCAGGTATTCTTTTGAGTTTTCTCGTTTCTTTAAAAGAAAACCAGCATGTTAGTTTTATAGGGTCAGATTCCCAAAATTTGGGAATCTGCGCCTTTAAAACTAACATGCTGGTTTTCTTTTAAGGAAATGAGAAAACTTAGATGTCTAACCTTCAATTATTACTGTTCATTCCATGTCAAATCGACCAGGGTTGTAAAAAAAACTTTTTTTTTTCAAAAAAAACCACAAACCAGGTTTTTTTGGTTTAAACCTGTTTTTTTTTTTTTTTTTTTTTTGTTTAAACCAGGTTTTTTTGGTTTAAATGATTTTATCTTTTAGAAGAACGCTGAACATTCTTATTTTCGAATATTTAAAGTCAAGCATTAAACAAAAATTATTTTAAGTTATTTTGTTAAAATTTAATAATTTAATGTTTACTATTTTTATTTAAGCATTACAATATTTTTATATTTTTACATATAATAAATGATAAAATGTGTGATCACTTATATACCTAAACAATCAATCCCTATTATAGAAAATTTTTAATATTACAACATGTGAATATTTACTTTTACATTTTAGTTAAAAACTTTATAGAAAAACACAAGTTTTGGCGTTTTTTCGAGTCCTAATCTATTTTGCAGTTTAGCTTGAACAAGTCCAAATTTTGAAAATATTCTCTCTACACTGGCAGAAGATGCCTTTTCTGTTAAAAGTTGTTCAATTTCACAAAAAACTTTGCCATTAAATTTATAATTCTTTTTCTTGGCTTTTGCACCATCCGTGTGCTGTTACAGTAATTACAATACTAGATTCAAAGACGCGTTCCTGGAAAAGTAAACTCTTTGCATTAAATTTAATCAATAGTATGAGTGAATTTATTGGATATCTTCTTTGCTTTAAAAACTCAAAAGCATATTTTTGTTCTTGTTGAGATAACTCTAAACCTTCTTTTTGTTTTGGATGCAGATATATGTGCAAGAAAATGCATAGGCCTTAAAGCCATTTTATTTTGATTATGGAGGTGCTTCATCACTACTTTTTTTTCTCATTCTGCTTCCTTTTTTTTTTTTTTTTTTTTTTAGAAGGTCTTTTCAGATATACATAGCCTCAGCAATGCTGCAATTATCTTGAATTTTGTCAAGGGTATGTGCAATTGGTTCTAGTTGTTCAAACATTTCTTTTCAAAACAAAATTGAACACAAGATTTTTAATGTTTCTGTTGGTTTTCTGTCTGTTTTCTTTAATGTTCAGTAAAGTGGCCCATCTTTTAATGTAAACGTCGAGTATATCTTTCATTGAATTCCATCTTGTTTTGGAAAGGAGAACTAATTTCAAAACATTTGCATGTGATCTGTACAATGAATTTGCTAAGTGATTATATAAGGACATTGATTTTGAATGTCATTGGATAATAAATGTAACACATGTGCTGAGCAGCCATTATGTTATAAAATTTAAATGTTAATTTGTGCTTAATAAATGCTGTAATTTTGGGACATTATCTGTAACAACTGATCGGATGAAGCACTGCAACTCTAATTTACATTTTTTGATACTAGCAATAAACCATTTTTTTTATCAAATTTCCAGATGTATGAGCTTTTTCACTGATAGCGATTGTATCAAAGTACACGTTACCTATCTTGGTTGTAGCAGTTACACATATCATCACTAATTCATTATGTACATTTGACTGTCCATTAAATCCAAAACATACAGTTTCATATTTTAACATTGTAGCACAATTTTGCTTTTCATTTTATAGATGGAATCAACCAGTCAGCCAACAATCAATCAATAAGGAGATACCTGACATGACACCAGACATCTTGCATCAGAGTCTGACAAGGAGAGTGCCAGACTTGTATAAAACCAAAAACTTTCTGCGCACATAAATATTGAGTCAAAAAACTTTCTGCAAATTAATTTAATGTTTTATAAAATTACGTATTATATTATTTTGACGATATAAATTAAAAACAGTAGTTTAAAATAATTACAATTTAAAATTAATTAATATTAATTAAAGAATAATTATTTTGGTTAAAAATAATAAAGCTAAGAATCCATGATAGGAAGAGCTGAATTCTTATCAGTTATTTTGTCAATGCGTTTAGAAACAACCCAATCCTTAATATTTTGACCTCTTCGCAAGCGTCTGTAATGCCACAACAATGTTTTGCATCTTTAAATTTTGAATTCTGCGCACACAGTAAATATTTTTGAACAAAAAGGGATTATTTGTGTAAAAAAGGAATATTTAAAAATTTTTAATATGGGAAAAAAAAAAAAAAAAATTTTTTTTTAAATTTTTTCTGTAATTTTCTGCAATTTTGCAGAAAATTTTCCGTGCACGGCGTGCGCGCGTGCGTCTATATTATACAAGTCTGGAGAGTGCCAAGCTTAGTAATCACAGATTTTGATTATTTTTATATATATTATAGGGTAGAAGCCTCTTAGTCTCAGGTTCAATGGATTTTATACAACGCTCCTCGAGAAATGGGGGGGGGGAGGGTCTAATATTATACCACAACTTAAATACTTACTTTGTAACGAAATAACTGCGTCGGTCATAGCTCAGTTGGTATGGCGTCTGCTCGTTGCTCTGAGGGCCCGGGTTCGATTCCGGAACGTGCTACGTTTGTTTCTCTAATTTTTTTTTTATAAATATACTTGTAATTATAATTTAATAATCTCAATAAAATAAATTTGAATTTTTGCATTTTTGATTTTTTTAAAATCACTTTTAAAATGTATTCCATATATGCTTTATTAATGCAACGATATTGAACAATTGTGTCAATTCGTGATTGTAAAGAAACATCATTTATAAATTGCCTTAACAAGGGAAGTCAATGCGTTGATAATATTACTCTGTTTTTAAAGTAAGAAGCATAATTATATTAAACTTTAGCATAAGAATTAAATTGCAGCAACATATTTATGTTTTATTTTATTGTAGCCACAACAGACTTTGGTTATTTCTTTTTTTTAGTTTGATGCAGTTGTGCTTTTTGTTTTCAATCTTTATCGCACAAGTGGTGTCATTCTATAACAGTTCATAATCGTATAAAAATGGAAGAAGCAAGCTGTAGTTCACAAGAAGATCAATCTGAAGTGTCGAGATTCGATGAAAATCAGAAAAGTGATGTCACAAATGTACTGTACTGAAGTACTGTAAAACTTTATTGTAAAACAATGAATTTTTAACAAATAATCCAGTATCTGAAATATCTTCGTTTTCTATTGCGATGGGAGAAGAATTCTGTAATACGATAGTTAATATGCTGACTTTGTAACGATTTTTGAATTTTTACTAGTCAATAATAGATCCAATTTTTTTAAAGCTCTTTAAATGCTAAGAAATGTTTAATAATGGTTTAAAAATCAAAAATCCTAAATTAAAATTTAATTATGTTAACAAAAATTTTTATTGAGATTATTAAATTATAATTACAAGTATATTTATTAAAAAAAAGGAGAAAAACAAACGTAGCACGTTCCGGCATCGAACCCATGCCCTCTGAACAACGAGCAGACGCCATACCACCTGAGCTACGACCAACGAACTTATTTTGTTACAAAATAAGTATTTAAGTTGTGTTATAATATTAGACCCCCCATTTCTCGAGAACTAAGGAGCGTTGTATAAAATCCATTGAACCTGAGACTAAGGGGCTTCTACCCTACAACATATATAAAAATAATCAAAATCTGTGATTACTAAGCTTGGCACCCTCCTTGTGAGTTGTATCATCTCATTTTCTTATGCAATAAGCATGTTTCACTGCATCAGAATTCAAATTAGTCTATCCTAATCTAAATACTTTTCATCACATTTGAAAAAATATAAATAAAAAAATAAAACTATTTTTTTTGTTAGTTTTGCAGTTTAAAAAAAAACATTTGGTTTAAACCAGCGTGGTTAAACCAAACAGCCCTACCAGTGACTTAACAGTGACTTGACAGTTGATGAAACTTACAGGAATCATTTTCCCTGATGATATAAATGAGAATATACTTTTATAATTTTTGTATCTCCATAAATTTTCATATAATTAATTTTTTTAATTTCAAAAAATCACTTTTTGGCTTGTATAAATGTTTTCAATTTTGAACTTCTCAAGTTCTATCAGTGTAGAGAGTTGTTTGACCACTCATTTTAAAGAGAATTTCACACGGTTTAATTTGATATGCAAGGTGACTATGCTTGGTTTAAAAAAAGAAAAGTTCATTTAACTTAAAAATTTTGAAAAAAAAAATATGTTTTTTGTAATATTATAAACTTTAAATTCTGAAAGTTTTAGAGTGGGATCAGCAGTTATGTTAAACACCAGTTGGGGCTGGTATTTAAAGTTGGCACCTCGCCAACTTTATGATTGTGCTGAAGATAGTAATTGTTTTATTCATTTTAAACATTATTTTTTTTTATAACTGCTGATCCCATTGAGATCTCACTCTAAAACTTTCAGATTTTAAAGATTATAATATTACAAAAAAAAAAAAAATTTTTCAAAATTTAAAAAAAAAACACTATTTAAAATTTTTTAAAATTAAATTAAATTATTTTTTTAAAAACCAAGCATTGTCAACTTGCATATCAAATTAAACCTTATGAAATTCTCTTTAAAATGAGGGGTCAAACAACTCTCTACACCTGATTGAACTTGAGAAATTCAAAATTGAAAACATTTATACAAGCCAAAAAATGATGATTTTTCGAAATTAAAAAAATTAATTGTATGAAAATTTATTCAGATAAAAAAAATTATCAAAGTATATTCTCATTTGTTTCATTAAAATCTGAAATGGTCAGGTTGAATATTGAAAATTTTTGGTTGATTTGATGTGGAATGATCCTATAATCATAATATTATAATTTGTTTATTATTCTTTATTTAATGTTACTTTAAGTTTTTCATAAATATATTTATTATATATATAATACTATACCTAATACTTGAAAATTTAGGGTTTGAATATTACATTATGTCAGAGTTATATATTACAATATGTAAGTGTTATGGAAACGTGTTAAAATATTTCAGTCCTGTGAAAATTTTTGACTTTCACCCATGACTGGTGACCATGAATCTGCACCTATACTGCAAATTTTGATAAGTTTTTTGGCTCATAACTTCAAGATTTTATCTAATTTTTATTTCCATTATTGGTGTTTATTGCATCCCTCCAGAAAGCTTAACTGTAACCTGTAACAGTAGTACACAAAACCGTAAACAAGGAATTTTAATGCAAACAGCGTTATCCTGTGACTTTTAGAATGCGAGTCATGCCTAGTATTTTTAAATTTGCCAGTGGATACGTTCTTGACAATCTTCTGTAGTCTGGATACATATACGAGGCATTTGGCCAAGGTTATTGATAAAAAAAATCATGAATATGTGACAAATGTGACGTCGTGCTTATGTATTTTTGGTATTGAATCCCATTGTTGGTTTTTATAGAAAATGGTTGACAAAAAAATAGACAAGTACCAAAGTAATATTGTAAGAAAATTGGCTATACTGAAGTCTGTGTATAATGAATAATTTTCATGCTCTCTTCATCTTGATTAGTGACTTTCACTGTTTCACTGTATCACTTTTTTTTTCAGAACTCAAATCATCTCTGTATGCTATATTTTCTCAGTTTGGACAAATATTAGATGTAGTAGCTTTGAAAACCTTGAAAATGAGAGGGCAAGCATTTGTTGCATTTAAGGATATCAACAGTGCTACCAATGCACTTCGCTCTATGCAAGGATTTCCTTTTTATGATAAACCTATGGTAAATATTGAAAACAATTTAATTTTATATTATTTATGAATTTTTTTTTAAAGTACATTAATAGATTTCTGTATATCTTTTGATCAAAATTTTTGTGTTTTTTTAATAAATATTAACAAATTTTATGTTAACATTTTAAGTCTTTGAACTGAAGCTGAACCTAAATTGTGTTTTTCAATTCTGGAATTGAACCTTAAAAATATTTGTAAAAACATTTTTATTTTTAAGAGTTGAATTTGTAAAATTTCAACTATCACAAAGTTAAATAAAAATACAAGCCATTGACATCAATTAACTTTTTTATATAAAACATATCCAAAATTAAATCTCAAATTTTATATACTGAAACTGCCAAAAATGTCATCTTAACACATATGTGCTGATAAAATAAATCTATTATATAAAATTAGAGAAGACCTGGGCTGAAAAGGAGAAGAATTTGATAATTTGTTGTGATATTTTATATCAGCTTAAGACATTTTTTGAAGATTTATTCACGTCTGGGCTTCTAAGTAGAACTTTAATTGCAAACAATTATTTTTAATTTAAGAGAACGAAAACCAAACCAAAATACTTTATTTTAAATGAATTGGAATGATAATCTGAGTCAAAAATATTGTGGTTCAAAACCTCTGGTTACTTTTGTTTTTTATATTGTTGTTTTTCTAATATTAGTTTTATTATAAATACACAAAACTCTTCCTGTATCAACTGTATTTTGCAAATTATTTAAGAGATAAATTGTCACACATTTTTTCTTATATCTTTTCTTGCTTCATAAACTCGGAATACCTTAAAACTCGGGGGGGGGGGGAGAGATTCCTATTCTGATTAAGTAATGTTGACAGTAATATTCGCTCTAGGTCATTTTTTTAAGGTTGCAGTGCCCTGCCTTTGGGAAGAGTTCCAGAGCTCCGTGTTCTGTGCCACTTGGCGTGGTTGGCAAAAAAATTCCAAAATGGTGCCAAGGCCATTTTAGCATCTTACCAAACTTTTATTTTAAACTAGCTGACCCGCCCGGGACTGTGATAATAACCTTAAACAAAACTCAAATTTGTATGATTTCATATCTTCAGAAAATCCTTCAAATGAATCTAGTTTCCGGGCCCCAATGCCTTCGGCAGCATCTAGTCTTCTAATCAGCGTCCAACTAACCTCTTTTCGAACGAACCTGTGACTGAGGTCCCCGCTTCCTGAGCTGACCATGTGCTCTGTACACACTGAAGACAATAAAAAAACAAGTTGAATGAGCCAAACCCTGTAGTAATCGGGCCCATAGAGCAGGAGATAAAAATGCGCTACTGGCGGTAGAAGGTAGAACTGAAATCTGTAACACAATCAAAATCCAAGTTGAATGAGCGAAACCTTGTTGTAATCGGAGCCTATAGAACCTGAGATAAGAATGCACCACCTGGCAGTGGAAGATGGAACTAAAATCTGTAAAACAATCATAAACTAAGTTGAATGAACCAATTCCCGTTGAAATCAGGCCCATAGAGCCCGAGAAAAGAAGACGCCCCCATGTGGTAGAAGATGCAGTCTTTGTAAATTTAACAAATTACCTTTAACATTAACACAATATTTAATTTACGAATGAAATTCCCCCTCCCCCCCCCCTCTCTAAACTTAACCAGTTACCTTTAACAGTAATGTAGTTTTTAATTTACCGCTGTAGTGAGTAAACATAAGTTGATGCTGAAAAAGATGAATATTTAAAAAAATTCCTGATGGCTTGGCCTACAGGCACGGGTAGATTTCAAAGTTGCAGACCGTGGGGCTCCTTCCTGTTTGTTGGGAATTGAAGAAGAAATGACGTTTTTGCCATGATGCGGTAGTTGGAACTGGCCACTTCAAAACCTAACTTGTTTGCAGGCGCAGCCGACAAGGATTTGTTGTTTTTAATTTTTTTTTTTTTTTTTTGCTATAAGTAGGGGTGCACAACCTTTTTAAGCGAAGGGCCACTTACAAAAATGGCTGGGTTGTCGAGGGCCACCATCAGAAAATTTTGTTTCTAGCAGGTGTCGAGGGGGGGGGGGGGGATCAGATTAAAAAAAACAAATTTCGGAAGGGTAGATTTAGCCCCCTAGGTTCCTTCCTTCCAGACAACGTATTCAGTTCTGTTGGCAATGATATATCAACAGTTTACGTTTATATTTATACAAGAGATATAGCTGAGATTATTTTCAAAGAGTGAAAATACTCCTTGACTTTATTTGAAGGAGTAAATTTAGCTTTAAAGATTACCAGTGCCGAAAAAAAATGCTGCTTTCATGAGTGAAGGTGGAGAGGAGGAGAAACATACATTATTCTAAATTGTACTTCTTAACATATTCAGTCATAAAATATGGATATCAAAGGGGTGCACAACCTTTATAAGAGGAGGGGCAGTCACAAAAATGACTGGATTGTCGAGAGCCAACATCCATAGGGTGGACAAAATTTTGTTTCGGGCAAGGAGGGGGCGGGTAGTCTGCCTAAAAGTTCATAAAAATGCTAATTTTAAAAGGAGGGTTAGCTCCCTATACTCAACCACCTCCTTAGTCAGCATAACCCAATTCAGTTGGAAAGGATGGAAAAAACTTGCATTTTTTTTTCCATGCGCGATTGACAATATCCATAGTTTTTTTCCTAGTGATTGACGAAATTCACGATTATTACGCACACGTTCGGCGAAATTTGCGATTTATACGCACCCGATCGGCAAGGTTTGTGATTTTTCGCACTCAATCGGTGAAATTTGCGATTTTTACGCGCCCAACTGGCAAATTTCGTGATTTTTACGTGCCAATCGGCGAAATTCATGATTTTCACGCGCCCGATCGGCGGAATTCGCAATTTTTACGTGCACAATCGGCAAAATTCGCGATTTTTACATGCCCGATCGGCGGAATTCGCAATTTTTAAGGGCCTGATCGGCAAAATTTGCGATTTTTACGCATCCGATCGGCAAAATTCACAATTTTTACACAGACCATCGGCGAAATTTACAATTTACACGCACCCGATCGGCAAAATTCGCGATTTTTACGTGCCCGATCGGCTAAATTCGTGATTTTTACGCATACGATCGACAAAATTTACTATTTATACGCACCTAATCGACAAAATTCGCGATTTATAGGCACCCTATCGGCGAAATTCATGATTTGTACGCACCCGATCGGCGGAATTCGCGATTTTTACGTGCCCAATCGGCAAAATTTGCGATTTTTACGCATCCGATCGGCAAAATTTGCGATTTTTATGCAGACGATAGGCGAAATTTACAATTTACATGCACCCGATCGGCAAAATTCGTGATTTATATGCACCCCATCGGCAAAATTCGCAATTTTTACGCATATGATCGACGAAATTTACGATTTATACGCACCTGATCGGCAAAATTAGCGATTTATATGCACCCTATCAGCAGAATTCGCGATTTTTACGGGCCCGATCGGCTAAATTCACGATTTTTACGCAGACGATCGGCAAAATTCACAATTTTTACGCAGTCGATCGGCGAAATTCGCGATTTTTACGTGCCCGATCGGCAAAATTCGCGATTTTTACGTGCCCGATCGGCGGAATTCGCAATTCTTACATGCCCGATCGGCGGAATTCGCAATTTTTACGCGCCTGATCGGCAAAATTTGCGATTTTTACGCATCCGATTGGCAAAATTCACGATTTTTACACAGACGATCGGCGAAATTTACAATTTACACGTACCCGATCGACAAAATTCGGTATTTATATGCCCCCAATCGGCAAAATTTGCGATTTTTACGCAGGCGATCGGCGAAATTTACAATTTACACGCACCCGATCGGCAAAATTCGGTATTTATATCCCCCAATCGGCAAAATTTGCGAAATTTACAATTTACACGCACCCGATCGGCAAAATTCGTGATTTATATGCACCCCATCGGCAAAATTCGCAATTTTTACGCATATGATCGACGAAATTTACGATTTATACGCACCTGATCGGCAAAATTTGCGATTTATATGCACCCTATCAGCAGAATTCGCGATTTTTACGGGCCCCGATCGGCTAAATTCACGATTTTTACGCAGACGATCGGCAAAATTCACAATTTTTACGCAGTCGATCGGCGAAATTTACGATTTATACGCGCCCGATCGGCAAAATTTGCGATTTTTACGTGCCCGATCGGCGGAATTCGCAATTCTTACATGCCCGATCGGCGGAATTCGCAATTTTTACGCGCCTGATCGGCAAAATTTGCGATTTTTACGCATCCGATTGGCAAAATTCACGATTTTTACACAGACGATCGGCGAAATTTACAATTTACACGTACCCGATCGGCAAAATTCGGTATTTATATGCCCCCAATCGGCAAAATTTGCGATTTTTACGCAGGCGATCGGCGAAATTTACAATTTACACGCACCCGATCGGCAAAATTCGGTATTTATATGCCCCCAATCGGCAAAATTTGCGAAATTTACAATTTACACGCACCCGATCGGCAAAATTCGTGATTTATATGCACCCCATCGGCAAAATTCGCAATTTTTACGCATATGATCGACGAAATTTACAATTTATACGCACCTGATCGGCAAAATTTGCGATTTATATGCACCCTATCAGCAGAATTCGCGATTTTTACGGGCCCGATCGGCTAAATTCACGATTTTTACGCAGACGATCGGCAAAATTCACAATTTTTACGCAATCGATCGGCGAAATTTACGATTTATACGCGCCCGATCGGCAAAATTCGCGATTTTTACGTGCCCGATCGGCGGAATTCGCAATTCTTACATGCCCGATCGGCGGAATTCGCAATTTTTACGCGCCTGATCGGCAAAATTTGCGATTTTTACGCATCCGATTGGCAAAATTCACGATTTTAACACAGACGATCGGCAAAATTTACAATTTACACGTACCCGATCGGCAAAATTCGGTATTTATATGCCCCCAATCGGAAAAATTTGCGATTTTTACGCAGACGATCGGCGAAATTTACAATTTACATGCACCCGATCGGCAAAATTCGGTATTTATATGCCCCCAATCGGCAAAATTTGCGAAATTTACAATTTACACGCACCCGATCGGCAAAATTCGTGATTTATATGCACCCCATCGGCAAAATTCGCGATTTTTACGCATATGATCGACGAAATTTACGATTTATACGCACCTGATCGACAAAATTCGCGATTTATATGCACCCTATCAGCAGAATTCGCGATTTTTACGGGCCTGATCGGCTAAATTCACGATTTTTACGCAGATGATCGGCAAAATTCACAATTTTTACGAAGTCAATCGGCGAAATTTACGATTTATACGCGCCCGATCGGCAAAATTTGCAATTTTTACGTGCCCGATCGGCGGAATTCGCAATTTTTACGCGCCTGATCGGCAAAATTAGCGATTTTTACGCATCCAATTGGCAAAATTCACGCTTTTTACACAGACGATCGGCGAAATTTACAATTTACACGTACCCGATCGGCAAAATTCGGTATTTATATGCCCCCAATCGGCAAAATTTGCGATTTTTACGCAGACGATCGGCGAAATTTACAATTTACACGCACCCGATTGGCAAAATTCGGTATTTATATGCCCCCAATCAGCAAAATTTGCGATTTTTACGCAGACGATCGGCGAAATTTACAATTTACACGCACCCGATCGGCAAAATTCGGTATTTATATGCACCCCATCGGCAAAATTCGTGATTTATATGCACCCCATCGACAAAATTCGCGATTTTTACGCATATGATCGACGAAATTTACGATTTATACGCACCTGATTGGCAAAATTCGCGATTTTTACGTGTCCGATCGGCGGAATTCGCAATTCTTACATGCCCGATCGGCGGAATTCGCAATTTTTACGCGCCTGATCGGCAAAATTTGCGATTTTTACGCATCCGATTGGCAAAATTCACGCTTTTTACACAGACGATCGGCGAAATTTACAATTTACACGTACCCGATCGGCAAAATTCGGTATTTATATGCCCCCAATCGGCAAAATTTGCGATTTTTACGCAGACGATCGGCGAAATTTACAATTTACACGCACCCGATTGGCAAAATTCGGTATTTATATGCCCCCAATCAGCAAAATTTGCGATTTTTACGCAGACGATCGGCGAAATTTACAATTTACACGCACCCGATTGGCAAAATTCGGTATTTATATGCCCCCAATCAGCAAAATTTGCGATTTTTACGCAGACGATCGGCGAAATTTACAATTTACACGCACCCGATCGGCAAAATTCGGTATTTATATGCACCCTATCGGCAAAATGCGCGATCTTTACGCATATTATCGACGAAATTTACTATTTATACGCACCTGATCGGCAAAATTCGCGATTTATACGCACCCTATCTGCAGAATTCGCAATTTTTACGGGCCCGATCGGCTAAATTCACGATTTTTATGCAGACGATCGGTAAAATTCACAATTTTTACGCAGACGATCGGCAAAATTCACGATTTTTACGCAGGCGATCGGCAAAATTCACGATTTTTACGCAGGCGATCGGCAAAATTCACGATTTTTACGCAGGCGATCGGTGAAATTTACGATTTATACGCACCCGATCGGAAAAATTTGCGATTTTTACGCACCCGATGGGCGAAATTTGGTAAAATTCGCGATTTCTACGCACCTGATCGGCGAAATTGATCCGCGGGCCACCAGTAATCCGATCGCGGGCCACTTTTGGCCCGCGGGCCACAGGTTGTGCACCCCTAGCTATAAGGATTAGTCCTATAAAAAACTTGTCAATATAAAAGTTTTAGATAATAGTAAAAGGATTTATAATAAATTTAAGCAGATTTGATATCTTGTGAATGGACGAAGTTATGAATTTTTTTCT
Organism: Maratus michaelseni; assembly: GCA_963931845.1. Lineage (NCBI taxonomy): Eukaryota > Metazoa > Arthropoda > Arachnida > Araneae > Salticidae > Maratus > Maratus michaelseni. The sequence continues at coordinate 180,161,554 of OZ007592.1, read as the reverse complement.
TCTAAACTCCCCTTTTTTTACCCCCCTTGGGGCCATTTTTAATGATGTCAAAAATCGTCCTACATAAATTTTCAGCCCTTTTCCTAGAAGTAATAATAATTTTAAACAGATTCAATATGTATCATAATTAAGGAATTATGGGGTCTTTTCTGTTTTCACAAAAAGCCCCCTGGTTCGATTCTGCCCAATAACGAACTTGACCGAGATTTTATGCCCCTTGATTTTATGTATCAGTTTGGAAGATATTTGTGCAGAATTATTGCAGTTAATCGTGTCCATAAAAAAGTGACATAGATAAATAGATAGATATAAAATTTTGAACTGGGGGTGGTTTTGGGTTCTGGAAGTCATAATCGGCGTAGATCTGCAAAAATTCCAATTTAGGGAAGAATGTAATATGTAGTATTTCTTACGAAATCTACCTAAAAGGTGGTAGCTGGGGTCAAAGGAAATTTTTAGTAGTTTATAAAATAGCTGGAGGGCCCTAGAGCTGAATCGCTTCATGCAAAAAAGGCTTCAGTCATCAAATTGGCAAAATTGATTTAACCACAGATGATTGTACTTACAGGATCGATTTAAACAATTTTTTTCTTTCTTAGCGGTGTTTGATTAGTATAATTTTTGTCTATAAAGGGAAAAAAATCATTTTGATTGGTTTAATACTTTTAAAATAGCAATGTTTTTATCAGTTTTCTCAAAACTGGTTTATTTGACTGACCATTCAACTATGTTAAAAAAAATTGCAAGAGAATCGGATAATTTTTAAAGAAGTACAGAGGGAGATTAATACTCAAAATCAGGGTTGATAAAAATCACAATTTAAAAAATAAATAAAATATGATTTATTTGATTTAAACCAATTTTTTTAAATTTAAATCTGATTTTTTTTTATTAATATTGTTTTTGCACTGTGTATTTATTTATTTTCTCTGCATAGATTTACACATTTCTATTAATTTCATAATTTTCCTAGATAAAAATTCAAAATAATTTAAATTAAAAAATAAAATTGTTGCAAACAAATTCAGATGATTTACTTAAAACTTAAAATCATATTATTCTACTATTAAATTGTAATAGATTACCTATGTGTGTTCTGTGTATTTCTAGTTGATTTTAGTTATTAAATTTTTTATTAAGGTATTACTCCAATAATATATATAATATCTAATCACATAATAAACACAGCAAAGAATGTTAAAATATATATGTGTATTTCAACTGATTCAGATTCACTAATATCATATTTATCACATAGACTGTAAGTTTCTTTGTGTTTTTATGTTTTTGTCACGATCTCCACCATTTCTACACTACATGGTTTGCATAATGATCTGTTTATTCCTAGAAAATCCAATATGCAAAGACTGATTCAAACGTGATTGCCAAAATGAAAGGCACTTATGTCGACCGCACAGGGCAAACTAAAGTTAATACTGAAGTTGCAGAAACCAAGAAACAGAAAAAGAAGTCCAAAGATGCTAAAGGAGCTCAACATCCACTGCAGTCAGGGTTATTACCTGGTATCACTGCTCCTGGAGCTGTGGTTCAAAACGTTGTGCCTAATGTCATAAATCCACCACCTGGTAAAAAAAATATATATATATACATATATGATTTTATATTATTAATATAGTGTCCAATTCCGTCAAGTTTTTCAATAAAAGAAAATGTAAAATCTTAAATTTTTGAAGCTATTGTGAAAATTTCTTTAAAATCTATTCTAAAACTTTTTATTTTGTTAATTTATGAGGCATCATTTTGGAACATAGTTATATACTTTTTAAATATTATTTCTATACTATCTTTGTTCATTTCTTTTGCTTTTGAGGTGATTCAAAAGCTTTACTGGTTAATAAAATTTTGATTCTGTAAATATTGAAAAATTCTAAATATTTTGGTTATTGGAGACATTGTTTAATTGGGGCAGCCGTTTAATTAGGATGTAATGTCAAGAACAAAAGAGAAAAATATCATTACATTTATTTCTGACTAGTTAACCCACCCGGCATTGCCCGGGCCCGAGATATTAATAATCTGTTCTATATGAATATGACTTAAATCTGTAAGGCTATCGAAATCAGGCCAAATGAGGCAAACCCCGTTGTAATCGGGCTCATAAAACCCAAGATCGGAAAGTGCATCCTGGCGGTCAAAAGTGCAACTAAAATATTTAAGGCTATAGATATCAAGTCGAATGAGCCAAACCCCGTTGTAATCGTGCTCATAAAACCCAAGATCGGAAAGTGCATCCTGGCGGTCGAAAGTGCAACTAAAATATTTAAGGCTATAGATATCAAGTCGAATGAGCCAAACCCTGTCGTAATCGAGCCCATAGAACCAGAGATACTCCTATAGTTCCACCGCCAAAGGGCGCAGTCTGTTTTGGAAGAGGCCTTTTCAGAACACTCGACCCAACCAAATTTCCTAGTAGAATTGAAATTTAATCACAGGTAAACATTGCCAAAATAGCGGAAATCGCGAAAGTGGGTTACGTAATCGAATGAGTGAGTTTTGGAAAGGATTTTTTTCAGTGGGTTAAAATTAAAATTTTTCAAAACGGATACCAGATTTTAAAAAACAAAAGGATGTAGATTAGGCGCAGTATTTTTAGTTTTTCGTATCTTGTTTATAAATGCCAATTCAAATTTTTAAAGATAGGAGAAATAGTTAAAAAGCGAAATTTTCTTACGGTAAAAAATGTTTTCGAAAGGGTTAACGTGATTTTTTTTTAAAACTAAAGTTTTCTGCCTAAACCCGATAGAACGTAGATGTCTTTAGATGTGTTTGTTTTTTGTTTGGTTATTTTAGAGAGCGGATGCCAGATTTTATGTATCTCAGAAAATCTGAATTCACAAAAGAGAGTCCTGCGCACAAATTTTTTTTTAAGGGTTAATATTCGTATTTTTCAAAAACAAATATAGATGTCAAAAAAGGAATAAATGTAGATATTGTCTGGTATTTTTAGTTTCTCGTACTTTTCTCTGAGTTGCCAATGCAAATTTTAAAAAATTGCCAAAATCGCCAAACGACATACAGAAAATATACTTTTTTGAAGGGTTAATTTTCGTATTTTTTAAAACCTAAGGTGGCTTTGAAAAGGGCAAAGTCAGCTCTTTAATTTGGTGACCTTTGTTTTTCCGTATCTTTTGCATTCCGGTGGATGCAAGGCTCCGAAAACGGGAGAAAATAAAAAATCTGAATTCGATGTCTTTTGAAAGAGTTAAATGTAAAATTTTTTTCAAACCAACCGGATTGTTCGAGACGTAAAAGTATGTTCTTTCAGAATATGTAGACGATTTTTCTGTAGTTCTAGCTGTTCGCCCATGGCAAATTTAGAAAAACTTAAACAGATGACTTGTGCTTTTTTTTTTTTTCTTCTATTCCCGAAGATACGGATATTGATTTCTGAGCATGCGCGAGCTAGCTTCGGAAGAATGATTTTTACTTTTTTCTATCTTTACAAGAAGAAAGTATTGGATTCAGGAAAATTTTCGACGGATTTATACGTTTTAGAAGGTCTTGAACATGATTTGACTGTTTTTAGAAAATGTCTGTCTGTCTATATGTGATAAAAATTTTGTGGGCGCTCTATCTCAAGAACTAATGCATGAAATTTAATAAAACTTTATATTCAGTTAGTTCCTGATATAAATTGCTGCTGATTAGTTTTTGGTGAAAGTCGCCTGACACGTAGCGCTGCTATGCTGCATTTTTCGCGATTTCTGAAATACCTCTATATCAAGAACTATTGCACTTATTTTCATCAAACTTCAGGTTCAGTTAGACCTTGACATAAATAGACACTGATTACGTTTTGGTGTAGAAAAAATGTATAGATTCTGAGATAACTTCAGTGAAAATTAGGTTAACAGCCGAGTATCTCAATCCATTAAAGTAAATAAACAAAATATTCATTCATTGTGACCATGAGTCATAGAAATATTAACCATGGAGGTAATTATTCGCAAAGCAAGATCTTCATGGTGAATTTTACAGAGCTGTCTGGAGACTCAAATAGCATCTGTAAACATGGCATATGTAATTAAAAAAAAAAGGCATCCTCATTTCTTTCATAGCAGACGATATAATTTATTTTATTGAAATAATAACGATGATGTTTTACATTGTAAAACTAGTTATAGCACGAAACGAACGCATCCCATTTGTCACATTTGACGTACAATTTCCAACTTGTTCTTTTTGTTACTACATCTTCAAAACCTGAAATAATTTTTCCACAGCAATTAATTTTCAATTGAAACATTTTCATCTGAATAATGAAATTAAAAAAAAATTGCAAGAATTATGATTACATCCAAGAAGCAGGTGTGGATATTAGGTCATATTTTTAACTCTACTTTCAAGTATTTTTTAATAATACATGGAACATGAATATAATTACGTAGAGAAAAGTGTTTAATGTCAAAAATGGCCGAAAAGTGAAGGAAATAATTATTTTCATTTTCGTACTTGACAATTGCACATATTAATGAGCAAAATTTGGCACAAAATCAAACACATTATTCTAATTAGATTGGTTTTTGTGTGTGGTGAACATTTAATTGTATCTTATATGATTCTTTGCTGACTTTTTTGACGCTCAGTGCTATGATATTGCTTTGATCTATTGCCTTGGCTGTGGACCCAATTATGGGATATAATTCAGTATTTCTATTTTTCAGGCATACACTATGTTGTTTTTCTTGCGAGTTGCATTATATTTTATGCACCGTTTTCCATTCATTTCTTTCAGTCTTTTTATTGTTTAATTTCAGTCAAGTTGTTTTTTTCTTTCTGGCTTTTTTTTTTCTTTTGTTATAAGCAGTTTGCTATTTTAATTTCCCACTTGATATTTCTGAAGCGGTGTAATTGGATTTATCATCAAGAATGACATCAAACATAAGCAATGCTGGCAACAGAATGGTTTCAAATGTATCAGAGTTACAAGAAAGGTTACAATATTGAAATAGTTAAGTGAAAAAATTGGCTTGCTAAAATATACCAATTGGCTGTAGACCCGATTATAGAACTTTTCCCTTTTTGAAACAAAATATTTTTTTCATTCAAATGTATTTAGTGAATTTATAATGACAGTTTTTGCTGTATGACTTTGCAAAACAGTGCCTGAATCTATTGTATTAAAATCTGACAGAACAATGCTGTAGTAAATTTTGCGATAAAACTAACTTCAGTTTTCCAGGTTGCCATTTGCTACTAAAATTTTGAGCTATAGGGACTATAACAACTTTTTTAAATGAAAAAAGGCTCAAAAGCAGCTATTTATTTTAAATATGCAAATATTTTATGAAACAGGAGACTTTTTTGAAAATTTTATGTTAGCTTTTCCCAATAAATATTGCAATATCTAGAGAAAATATGAAACACTAATAAAAAAAAATTTACCATTGCCGTACAATTTGTTTATGATACCAGACGTTTGAGTAGTAGCACTTTTCTCATTTTCATTGATTCATCTCTTAACTTCATTGTAATTTTGTCATTTTTTTTCCTACTGGGAAAACATGAGAAAAATGAGTAACTTTTGATATTGTGATTGTGTAATACACCATCTGAGAAACTTAGCACAGATACTTTTGAATATTTCTTTTAAAACGTTTAAGCCTAATTTTCTAATTTATTAGATATTTTATGTATTACCTTTTTTTGTCATGTTACTTAATGGCTGATTACCAGATCTTGGAATTTGTAGAAACTGAAAACAGATTAGGTATTGAAAATAAGAGTAAGGACACAATTTTTTAAGAATTCATTTTTTTAAGTTCATTTTTGACTAAAATTACACCTTGAAGCTTGGCTCGTAGGGTTGCCGAAAACAGCCTGGCATCCACATTCTGATATAACTCCCCTTTTCGGAAACACACCAAAATACGTCTATCTGCACAAAATTTAGGATACAAAAGTTTTAAAAAAAAAACGCAATTTCAAAATATTAAATTTTGAAAAAACTGAACCACAACTTTTCAAGATATCAATTAAAAATTTTATTTTCTATTAAAAAATGAACACTTTTTATTTAATGACAGCTGCAGGTGTTTGATCCAGCTGAATGCCTGAAAACGAGTTACTTTGGACTTTGGAAAGAAGAAATTTTTTTTATAGTGGGCTCATTTGGGTCTCTATAAAATTATTAAAAAATATTGCATTTATCGATTTGAAAATTATGAATCTATGTGTATTTCTTAATGCTGATGCTAAATATAAAATTTTCAAAAAGATCAGATAATTACAACCTGATATATTAATTAATATTTGATTAAATTGATCTTGGAAGAATTGATTTTTTCATGCCATACATATAAGCCTTTTCATCGAAAGAATGAAAATTTTTATATTAGGCAAAATATTGCATTTATTGATTTGAAAATTTTGCATATTTGTGTATTTTTTAATGTTGATTCCAAATATGTAATTTTTGTAAATATCTGTTAATTAGAACCATAGATATTATTTTTTAATTAATTTGATTGCATAAAAAAGTATTTGAACATGTGATTTCCCAGCCAGACATAGCGAGACATTTTGTCTCTCTTCTGTTGAAGAGAGGAAGATATAAAATACCGATTAAAAATTGAGTAAGATTATTATAGGGTATATAAAATTATTAAAAATATTGGATTGGAAAATTATGCATCCTTGCTTAAACTGGACTAAGGACTAAGATTTTCTAAAAAATTTAAAAATCTGTCAATTTTCCATTTTTGCAAAACCCTAAATTTTGTATAGAAAAAGAAATAAAACACTAATGGACAGTGGTATAATTAATAAAGAAATGTTGCCAAATGTGAATAGGGATTATTAATAGAGAGGGAGAGGGAAGGAAACTATTTTTTATTAAATATTGCATTTAGTCCACATGACAGATATTATCATGATGGAGCAGAATAGCGGGCTTCGCCTGCTATCGTTCCTCTAATTTACATCAAAGTTTTCTTTAACTATTTGTTATATTTACAAGAATGAAGAGAAGAGGAGGAGGAGTAAACGACTTTTTATTAAATATCACATTTATTGTATTTCACTGCATGCTCCCTGGCGGCAATTTTTTTGTTATTTGTGACACCCTTTTTAATATATACATATCTACTGCTCTGATTTTGACAAAACTAATTCCATTTAACATTTTTAGCTTCCTCCGTACCGTTTACTTGCTGTTATATAGAGAGAATACTGTATTTTTCAAAAACAATTTTCATAAAACTTAAGATTAGTTAAAGGATGAAGTGTTTTGAAAGAAACATTAAACGAAACCTTTTTGCGAATCTTCGATTACAATTATCCACTTGTTTTGATTTGACCAAGGATGTTAAACAAAAACTATTTTAAGCTCCTTGCATTCAACTAGAGAATAGAGAATTATTGCCCTATATTTAGAACAGATAGATTTAAAGAAGAAACACTGATTTTCAACAAATTATTTCTTAAAGGTAATATTAACATTTTTCACAAGGCCACTAAAAGCAGAATGATTGAACGAGAAAAATGATATTTTTCTAAGCATTTATTTTAATTCATAAATCTTAAATATTTTTGAATAATTTCATGAAAATGAGTTAAGTTTCATTTCACCAGCTCCGAAATAAGTCAAATCTTAAAATAACACAATGATTTTACAGATGAAGAATTGACAATGTGTATTTTTATTGAATATTTAACCTATATTGTAAATATGATTTATTACTTAGAATTCAGTATTTAATAAAATTAATATTATAGTTGTTTCTAAATACACAATAACATTGGATTTCATTTCCCACAAAAGTATCTAAAGATTGCATACTATTTAAATACAGCAAATTGGGTTGCTACAGCAGGTAGTGATGTTGTACAAATAAAAATATTTTTCATGCTGTATATTTAAGCATAATGTGCATTTAAGCAAGCATTAATCATAAATAAACTTAATGATATAAACATTGACTTTTTATTAGATGTTCAACATTATTTTTTTAAACTATAAAATTCGTAAAATGATATATGAATAAAGTTATTATACTACGTCTTGTAAAAGCAGTTTAATCTTTTGCAGAATATAGTATTTTGTTGGTTTTACTATCAAATAATTTTTTTAAATACAGATAAGCCTTTATATAACAAATATCTATGTTATGCATTTTTTTATTTAATAAATCTTTTGGTGGGATGTTCACTGAATTCCTTTGTAAACCCCTTTTACCTATTTTTTCATTCTACAGACATTTAGTCTCTGAATTATGCAGTTTCGTTTAGAGGTCCAGTTGCATGTAACTGTTTGAATCAGCTATTGCTATGAAATTTTTTATCAGTGGAATTAATCTCAAAGCCTTTCTCTGTGCTTTTCTCTCAATCTTCTGTGGTTTTTTCTTTAAGAGTTAGCACATTTCTTGGCTTATTAAGGGAAGAGGTAGTGGAGGACAAAGCAGATCGCATGTCCGTATGCTGAGAATTTAATTTTTGCAGATAGAATATTTGCTATCTTTGTTAATAACTCATAGGCAGCTTCCTGGCTTAAAATTGCTTTATATTTGTTTGAGCAATGTTATCAAGATAAATAAGAAAATTTGCATGCAATCACAGGATAAAGAGAATATGAATTTGATACACACACAAGAACAAACAGAAAAAAAATATCTTACAAAGGATCAGGGTCCATAAGCCATGTTTTTGGCCCATGAAATAGACTAAAATTCGATTTTTTATACTGACTTAATTATTTCACTTTTTAATATTAGAAGGTTTATCCTGTATGATTTCAACAATAGTTTTTGCATTTTGTTCGGATTTATATGACTTACACAAGCTCAAAGTTCGTATTGTTCGTAGTTTTTTATGAAAAATATGCAATTTCTCCTAATTTTACCTCATTTATTTATATGAGCACAATTGTGCAACACTTTCTTCTTTACATATATCGTAAAATACATCAAAATGTGCAGTATATGGAAAAATAAATGTGTTGCAAAGCTGCACTCATTGTAAAATATTAAAAAATATATTAAAAATTGAGGTAAAATTAGGAGAAATTGCGTATTTTTCATGAAAAACTGCGAACAATACGAACTTTGAGTTTGTGTAAGTTATATAAATCCGAACAAATGCAAAAAATATTGTTGAAATTGTACAGGATAAACCTTCTAATATTAAAAAGGGAAGTCAGTATAACAAAATCGAATTTTAGTCTTATTTCATGAGCCAAAAACACGGCTTATGGACCCTGATCCTTTATGAGGGCATTAACTGAAATAATGTTTAATGTTGAATTATTGAAAATGTTAAATTATCAGGGTGTCAAGTCATTGGGATCCTGTTGTATTTATTAAATTTCGTTTGGTTTTAAAATTAAAAAAAAAAATCTCTGTCATTTATATTTCATTTTATTTGATAGTATTCTTAAATTATGTTTGTCAATATTTATAAAAATATTTATATGTTTATGCTGACTGATAAATGTATTATTTATTCTATACCTATAACATATTTGTCTTCTAGGTCCTTCACCAATGTCTAAAGCTCAAGAACAGCCTCCCAATCAAATTCTTTTCCTTACTAATTTACCCAAAGAAACAAGTGATCTTATGTTGTCTATGTTGTTCAATCAGTAAGTCAATGTTTTGTTTATTTATAGATTTAAGCAGGCTTTCTTTAAGGTGGGTTCTCAAAAGAATATTTCTTCCTGTTCAACAACACGAAACTTTGACATTTTTCAACTCATTTTTAAGTGCAAAAGCATGACACTTGCAAGCATGATTATTAAAGTGATTTGTAATCGTTTTTTTTTTTTTTTTTTTTCATTTTTTTGATAAATGAATCACATTTTGACTTATAAACGATTATTGTCTCAACCCATCAGTTTTTCCTTTCCTGTACTGCCACATCTGAAAATTCAGTTCAAAAAGCCAACTGTGACTGCAGTTTCTGAAAAATCTTCTGCTTTTAACCAAAAAGAAAAAAAACAGATTACGAAGTTTCTGAGTAAAGAGCACCTGCCAATTTTAAGCATTTGTGAACAAAATTGAATTTAAAAATATATCAAGATGCAACGAATATTCGGTTTGTATTTGGCCACACCGTACAGGGCAGGCCTATTATCCAGAAACTTCGGGATTGCAGGTCCTCCTAAAGCTCTGATCACCCCCTCCCCCAGGAGTGATTCTGTTCCGAAAAATTAAGGCAGTCATTTCCGAAAATTAAAAAAAATCGGTTATAAATCCGAAAATTCGGACATAAAATATATCGTGTTTTTTGACAAATGGTCACCAAAAAAAATCTATTTCGTTAATTGTTCAAAGAAAAATCGCCAATTTCGTCAAAGGATCGTAAGAAAAAATACAAATTTCGTCAAAGGTTCGCAAAAAAATGCGAATTTCGTCCAGGTATTACGAAAACAACGTGAATCTCCTCAAATAATCGCTGATAAAACGCGACTTTCATCAAAGAATTGTGAAAAAACGGCAAATTTCTTTAAAAGATTGGGAGTAAACAGCAAATTTCGTCAAAAGATCGCAAAAAACCGTAAATTTCGGTAAAAGATCGTGAAAAAACTGCAAATTTCATCAAAAAATCACAGAAAAACTGCAAATTTCGTCAAAAAATCGCGAAAAAACGCAAATTTCGTGAAAGGGGTGCAGAAAAAAAACACATAGTTAGTGCCTGGAGTGGAGTGGATTCCCCAGACTTTATTTATGGCACACATCAATGCTTTTTTTTTTCTGATTCCGCAGAAATTGCTAAGAGGAAATCCACCAAACATCAAAAAAGTGACATCCCTGATTTTGTTTATATTACTTACCTTTGTGTTTGTACATGTTATTTGTCGACTGTATGCATAAATTTAATGTTGTTTTTATTGCAAATTTGGAAGATTTTGCTGACTATCCAAGAAAAATTTCCTCATGCCGATTTTTACCTGTTTTAGCGATTTATACGGGAAAAAATCTGGAAACCATGGGCAGATCATTCTGGAATGTGTGAGAAGGGAGCAAACAAGCAAATAAATAGAACTCAGCTATTCAACGTGTATTCAAATAACAAAGTGATTTAGCCAGAAAAAAAATTTCAAAATGGGGGAAGGAGGTGAAATTTCTGATGATTTTGTTTTTAAACAACAAAAAAATATATATATATAAATTAATTTTAAACTGAAATTTGTAAAATGATTTTTCTGATTTCACAGGAATGGGGGGAATTTTTTGAAAAATTTCCAATTTTTTTACAAATTTAGAAAACTTTCAAATAATTTTTTTTCTGGATTTCAGAATTTTGGATAATGGGTCCTATACCCTTAACACCCTTACATTTCCAACCTCTAAAAATAATAGTTCACTTTCAGCATTGTTTCACTTCAGACCCTCGGGTGCATTCAAAAACTTTCTTTATAATTGCCTACATTTGAATGATTCCTGTACTATATGTTTAATTAACACTAATATTCCTAAAAGTTTTAAGACTATTTCTTCTTAAATAATAATTCAAAGTATAGATATATATATATATTTAATAAAGTTTAATTGTGAAACGGTTTTGTTCATCAAAATTGTCTTTGTGTTAAATATGATGTAAAATTATTTTTAAATGTAACTTTTAAAACTTTTAAACCCTGGAGTATTCATCTGAATAGCTATTATTCAGCTGGCCAAATATTCAGTGTTTTGTTCACCTGTGTGCCGAATATTCAGTATTCAGTCAAAATCACTATTTGGTGCATCCCTAGCATAAAGTAGCCAGTTTGGATTTGAGAACATCCTTAATTGAACATCAAGGAGACGTGTAAAAATAATAATAATAAACCAAAACTCTCATCTTAAAGAAAACAGAAGTAGAACAACGTGAATAAATACAGTTAACATCCAGTGGATTTCACCTTTCAGATTGTCATCTTATAATCAGGGTCTTAATGTTGCATTCAAAAATATATCCGAGAAGATATTGTACTGTCCTAAAAAAAAACCCATTTTTTGAAATTTTCTCTATATAAAAGTTAAAGAATTTTAAAAAATTAAACATGGCTAAAAAAGTTTTTACAGTTTGTTCTGACTAAGATTTTAATGTTGAGCATTTTTTCATTTTATCACTTTATTACAAAGTGGCAGCCAATTAAGCGAGAATTTGAAAAAAAAAAAAAAAAAAAAAAAAAAAAAAAAACCATTTTTCTAAATAATGACCCACGTTACCTAAAAAAATCCCACATCTGATGTAATCAGCTAAAAATGATGAATTTTATTACATATTAATGGTTTAACATAAAAACAATTAAAAATTTATGTAGATATTCTAAAATTTTATTATAACTAGAAAATCTGTAAAAATGAAGCTCATGTTTTGCCAGAATTCTGCAATTGTTAGTTTAAATTATTTTAAAACTAGATAAGCACTCCTTAGGTATTTTTAACTATTTTTATTATTCTAAATGGTGCATAAAAAGAGAACAAAACAATAAATTTGACTTTAGTGAAATATTTGATGTGGTATTAGGGTGTTTTTTTATAGGAAACATTTCAATGTGGGTTTTTTTTTTTTTTTTTTTTTTAGAAGACAGCACAATAATTTGTAAAGAGACACGAATGAGCATAGCATATTTTATTGACAAATACATAAATTGCCTGTGTGTGCAATAATATTAATTGTATAGTATCACTCGAAGTTCGATATTGTTGTTTGTTTTTGTTTATTTTTATGAAGTACTAGATATTTTTAACAAAATCTTCACCTTCATTTCAATTCAGTAATAATTTCATTATTACCCATTCTTACAAATCTTATTACAAGGACCTTCATACAAAAGAGGAGACAATTCTATTTTATTGAAGAGTGAGTGAAAGCTATAAACAATACGAAATATTTTTCTCTATGACTTCATTTGGATAATTGGAGGAAAGAAAAGATGAGGATTGCATTTTTTGTTGTTTATTTTTTTCAGCACTAAAAATTTTGGAGTTATTTAATTTTACATACAATAAATTTATTAAAAGAAAAAATTTAAGAAATTTCAATTAACAAAAACAGTGGGTTGAAAATTCAAATTGGATAATAATTCTTAACATTATTTTCTTTCAATTATACTTTCATAGGGAACCTGTTTGAATTTTCCAAATTCGAATTAAACAGACCTATAATGTATATCACTTTTGAATTGTTTCATTATTTTACATTGATAATTTTGTATTATAAAGGTGCAATGAAGCTCTTCTTGACAGTCACATCTTAAATATAATAATTCTTGCTTTACAATCAAATGTAAAAATCTCATTTCTTAAATATGCAATCAAATTCCCAGTTTACCAATCATTGTCAGATAAATTCATGAAAGCTACTTTTCATAATTATGCTAATATTCATAATTTCTAACCAAATTTGATTCGTAAAATCTTAATGTATATAATTTTATCATTTTGAAATATATTTTGTGTACAAAAAAGTTTTTAAGCACTTTATTGCATATGTCCTTTGAAAATCCATGTTAAAATAAAATGCTCTAAAACTTATTGGTACACCTAATAATATTATAGTTGCACCCAAAATTATTATATGTATTTTAATTTTCACATAAATCAGAATAAAACAATATATTTTAAGGTAAGAGGTAGTATGTTATATTGATTTCTGTATGTATTATTGACTTTCTGGGAATCTCATAAAAAATACATATATCTACATAGATACACACGGCAGAACCTCTATTTAGCAAACTTCTATTTAGAGAACTCTTCTATTGTGTGATTGACTTGACTACAATTCCCTTTTTGAGAGTTTTTCTGGCATGGTTCACATTGTCTTAAATACGTGTTGTTGATAATCTACAGTCACGTTCTTGTAATTTACTATTCAGTTCATTAATTTTGTTTCTTCCACCATAGCCCACAGCAATATTAGCTTTGTGTATGATGTTGAACAGTTCATCAAAGTTAACAAAGTACAGGATTTCTGTTTTTCTGGAGATAATGTTTCTTTTTGCATACTTGTGTTGAGAATATCATAGTATTTCAACTATTTATAGTGAACTTATTGTTTTTCCTTAACATATTGACCATCTTTTACTTCATTTATTTAAAAAAATTGTATCTCTCACTTGTTAAATATAAGTTATCCTACTTATTATTTACCAATTCATCTAAAAGGTCATAATACTTTTTCTGCATAATAATAATAACTTTTTTTTTCTTTTTTTATGAGATAAGAAAATGCAAAATACATTATCACAAAAACAAACTCATTCTAGATTGCCAACACTCACACCTGCCTAAACTCTTCCAAATTTAGGCTGCAAGTAATGCAAACAGATTTCGAGTCACAAGGAAATGTGCACATGCAGAAAAGTGGGCATGCTTATCCCTAATCTTGGACTTTTACCAAAAGGAGTCTGTGAATCGTAGCATTTTCCTGTAATTATTTGGTAAAAGACTGAAATAGAAGCATTTAGAATCATATTTCAGGCTTTTACCAACTCACTTTTGTAAATGCTAGGATTTACCAGACTTCAAGCTTTTACAGTAACATATGTTATTGAAGTTGACTACAGCCCCTTCCTACTTTCCCTGCTGAAAGTAAGTAGCATTTATAAGTCTGGGATACTCAAATGGGTACAATGTAGTCTATGGTTATAATTATTTGAAGTACATTTTAACAATGTTACACTACTTCAAATGTTATAAAACTGTTATCCATTGTTGATAAGCACAACATACCATTTATTGTTCATTATCAAGTACACAAAAGAACTTAATTGAATTATTGTCCATAGGCAGTAATTCTTTGAATTTGAAGTGCTGTACCATTTCTAGTAGGCTCAAACAAGGCAGAGAGGACTACCAAAGGACTAAAGCTCAAAATCCCTGCTATTTCTAGCATAATAAAACTGATATGCTATTGAGATGGTTGGTAAAACCTTCCTTGAAATGGTACATGTAACATTTAATGTTCTTTTGTAGGGCTGCACAAAAGAATTCATATAATGATTCAGAATGAATGACAGTTCCAGGAAGTGCATTTCAGTTGCATTATGTGTTTTCATGCTAAACTAATATATTATGTGATATAAATTCCATAGATCACAGACAGACAGGTATGTCCAAAAGAATTTGAGTTAACTACTCAAAGCATTATTGGGCGAGAATTGCTGAAAATGCATTTTCAACTGTGTTATTATTTTTTGTACTGAACTAAATTTTATCAAGTATCTGGTGTGGGCTGCAAAATATAAATTCATATACAGGCTACACAAAATGATACAGATACATCCATGGTTGTTAACTGTTTCAATTGTGTGAACTGTTTTCATGATTGCATGTTTATAATATAGCCAGCACTAATTATCCAAGCTGCTTCTGGAGTCATGAAGAATAGGAAGAACAGGGATTAAACATGAGAGAAAAAAAATTTACAGACAGGGGTAAGGGTGATAAATGTCAAAGCATGGAAAGATTTTAAAACATTCATTGCTATGAAAAGTGCTATTTTAATTCAAGTGTAATGTAATTTCAGTATCAAACTACTTTCTTCTATAGCATAAAAAATATTTAGAAAACAATGTAGTTAAGCAGTTTATAAAAAAAAATATTTAAAATAGCAAATATTTAATTTAACTATTATATAAAATAGGATTATATTTCCTCTCAAATCCCAAAATTTATTGAATGTATCATAGCATTGGATTATTCTCATAAATTTATTTCAAATTATCTGTTCTACATTTTAGATTCCCTGGCTTTAAAGAAGTTCGTTTGGTTCCTGGAAGACATGATATTGCCTTTGTTGAATTTGAAAATGAAGGTCTAAGTGATGCTGCAAAAAATGCTCTTCAAGGCTTTAAAATTACTCCTACTAATGCCATGAAAATTACTTTTGCCAAGAAGTAATGTGCTTCAGAGTAAGAAAAAAGGACAATTTTTTATAAGTTTTTCAAACAAATAAGTAAATGTAGGATGAAATGGACATCTTATTTTCATAAGTTTTAAACGGGAAAATTAACACACAAAGCCTTAAAATTTTTGAAATATTTGAAATTTCTAAACTAATGTAACTTTAAAACTGTTCATCTTTAGTTTATTCATTGTCATTATTTTATTCATCTGGCAAGTTTATTTTTCTTGCAATCTTTCTTGAGAAAGAAATGTAATTTAATGTGAATAAAAGTGGTTATGTAAATGTTGATGGTATAATGATTTTGTTTTACTGTTTTATATCAAGTTTCTTTGTTTTTACTGTTAATAAGAAAATATCTGGATACACAGAATAGACAAAATTGAAAATTTAAGTAATGCACAATATCAAAAGATAAAAAATCTGAGTCTGAGGTACATTGAGACCTGTTTTCGTCTATCCAGAACCAAATTTGCAGATTTCCCAGTCATCTCCTACTGCAACACACACACACACACACAGATGGACAAAACAAACTGTCTTATATATGTAATATTTTTTTTCTTCTTCCATTGATATGTTGAGAAAGGCTTTTTTAATAATTATTTAAATAGAAAATTGAGGGAAAAAGAAATGGGCATCTTATTTTCATAAGTTTTGAACTGGAAAATTAACACAATCAGGGTGATAAAAAATGCTATATTTCCATGCATATATATTTTTAAGTTATGATTTATTAATGTATTTTACACTTAAAAGTAAATATTGGTTAGGACGTAGAAATTTTCAGTAAAAGCTTTCAATGATATAAAATCTATATTATAAATGTTATGCATGTATTCAGAATCTCATATAATGCATATATTTAATGCTATCTTTGATTTAAAATTATCTTTAAAAGTTTAAGATAAAAGTATTTTTATATCGATGCATTTCTGTTTTTCACCATCTCTTTAATAGCATGCTCACGTATCTGAAGCGGCCGGCACTTCGTTTCATTTACTGGCTTCAAAAGTAAATACACAGGGCTAGCATTCCCCCTAAAATTCCTAAATTTCCTAACTATTATTTTATCCCCTAAAATTCTCCTAAAATTTTCTTCTTGTTCCTAAAAATTCGAGATCGACAAAATTTCACCGAAAAATATCGCAAATTTCAACAAATGGTCTCCGAAAAAGACAGTTATTTTGTCAAAAGATCGCTAAAATAACTCAAATTTCATCAAAAGATCGCTAAAATAACGCAAATTTTGTCAAAAGATCGCTAAAATAACGCAAATTTCGTCAAAAGATCGCTAAAACAACACAAATTTCGTCAAAAGATTGCGGAAAAAAGCAAATTTTGACAAAGAATAGGGGGAAAAAAACTTAAATTTCATCCATGGACATTGTGGGGAAAAAAAAGATAATTTCGACAAAAAATCCTGAAAAAAACTCAAAGTTCATCTAAGGATCGCAACAAACACGAATTTCTTCAAAGGATCGTAAATTTTTTAAAAACCTCTTGGGGGAAAAAAAAAACTAAAATTTCTTAAAAAGATCGTGGAATAAACACGAATTTCGATTAAAAAGAAAAACCTTTCCAATTTCATCCAAAAATCAAGGAAAAAAGATAATTTCATCTAAGAATCGCGGAAAAAACGTGAATTTCATCAAAAAATTATGGGGGGGGGGGGGAAACGCCAATTTCGTTGAAGGATCGCGAAATTTTGTCAATCAATCGTGCATATAAGGCGAATTTCGTCAAACGATCGCACAAAAATACAAATTTCGTCAAAAGATTGCGGAAAAAACACAAATTTCATCTAAGAATCGCAAATTTTGTCAAAAGATTGCAGAAAACCGCAAATTTCATCAAAAGATTGCAGAAAACCGCAAATTTCATCAAAGGATCACGAAAAAAAAAAAAGCGAATTCCGTCAAAAGGTTGCAAAAAAAGCAAATTCCATCAAAAAGTTGCGAAAAAAGCAAATTCCGTCAAAAGGTTGCAAAAGAAACATGGATTCCGACAAAAGTTATCGAAAAAACGTGAAGTCCGTCAAAAGATCACGAAAAAAACATGAATTTCGTCAAAAGATCACGAAAAAACGTGGAATTTTGCCAATACATCGTACAAATAAGGCAAATTTCATGAAAGAATCGCGAAAAAATGCATGTTTCGTCAAAAAAAGGGAAACAAATAAGTGTGAAAAAAACCTTTCAGAAGTTTTTCTGTTAGCTTCAGAATTTTTTTTCTCATAATCACCCCTGCTACCTGCCTCTTGTTCTCTAGGTTCACCGAGAACATCCAAAAGAGAGAGAAAGAGAGCATTCATTCTGGTTAGGCTCAATAATCCAGGAATTCAAAATTCTAATTAATATACTAATTGCAGTAAATATAAGCTGTCAAAACGGTTTGTAATATGAAGCCGGTTATTGTGCAAATTTAAATGCCCTCTTTCGCAACAAACAACACAAGCACATGGAACAAGGGCTGAATTCATTGGAATGATGGGAATATTCTTTGGCAGTGTACCACATGTGCCTGACTAGCACGAAAATACTGTTATTACATACTTGTAATGTTAAAAATATCGCAAATGCCCCTAAAATTTTCCTAAAATTTGGAAAAAAATTCCTAAAATTCCTCCCTAAAATTTTGAAAAATCCTAGTGCTAGCCCTGAATACATTACTTAGTAACAGGCAGTAACTGTGATTTCAGGATCGCGTTATTCACTGTGATCGGGTCGTTGAAATATTCTGCGTAAGTAGCCAATGCCATTTCAGATACGGGTTTGTACACTATATTTCCAAAGGTGACCAGTCACTTGCGATTTTAGACGCTTTGTTAACTATCTAGAAAAATACATGATTAATTAACCTGAAACTGCAGGTGTGTAAACAGTATAGTATAGGTTATATATTTCCGCGAAGATTTTTTCACGAAGCCCCATAGGACTGTCAACAAATTGAAAAAGAACGAATATCTTTTGGATAACCCTGTAAAGACTAATGTAGCAAAGGCGTTCAAACTCGAGATTATTAATAAGTGGCTTATTGTAATGTACTGTATTCATTTTTATGAGGATAGCATGTTTACTCATAGAGAAATTAATGGTTTTATAAAAACAGTCCCAAATTTCGCCTAGTTTTTTGCTTATAATTTGCAGAGTTCTTAATATAAAAAAAAAAGTTCTTTTCAGAAAATATGACAAACAACATTGTACATAATACTCTGCAATCAGAATTAAAAAATAATAAAAATTGGATGAAAAATGAGCAGGTTTACTAAAAAATGCTTCACTGCGCATGCGTGAATGCAATCAAAATATAATATGCATAATGTATTAGCTAAGTATATTGGTCGTTATGAAGTGGACTGTATTGAGTTGAGATTGTCTTTTTAACTTTTTATTATTAACATATAACAGGACAGTAGACGTTCACACACACAAATTATTAAATTGAACTGCATTTTACTTACCCATCATACGTAGTATAGGGTAAGTCTTGTAATCGTTTTGAAAATCGAAAAATTTTTTTTGACGGATTTACACGTTTCAGACATTGGAGATTCCAAAAAACATATTTTTAGAAAAAAATTTTTGCCGTCCGTCTGTGTGTCTGTGTGTCTGTAAACGCTCTATCTCCCGAAAAAATTGAGATAGAGACTTGCAATTTGGTATGTACTTAGTATGTAATAATGGGAAGAAGCCTATTTCATTTCAATAACCTCGATTAACCGGAACAATTTTTTTCGGACTCTCGAAATATTCGTTCTGATGAAAGGTATATAAAAATTTTCGAAATTGTTTATTTTAAGAAATGAATATAAAAAACAATAAAAAAACATAAATTTTGCATAATGCATGAAGTCGATTGGATAATTAGTTGCTGAGATATTTGGAATCCTATTTCCCACACTCTTCGATTTTTCATGACCCTGTATTTCATCCAAATTTCACTTCAAAGATATATTTTAATTGGAAATTTGACGCTTAATCAGATGCAATAAACCGCTAGTTAATAGAATTATTATTTTTGGAGTTATAAGGATGTTTCTTTCAAGCAATTCAGTAATCGAGCCTTTAAAGTTTGTGACGTCATCAAGCCACGATTTTATTTGAATTGCAATGCATTTTATAAGTAGTTTACACATTTTTATTTTAATATTTTACATTATGCATATCCATGATGGGTAAGTATTACGGTGGCCCCCAACGACTAGTTTATGATTACTATCGCCGCGTGAACTGGGCGATGTTTAGCATACGTGCGAGTGCATCATTGACCCACAGCTTAAGTGAATTGTTTTACAAAATGCTCCTAGGTGGAGCTGTGATACAACGCTCACTAGATGGAGCCAAAACCGTACTTCCGCGACGGAACATGCCGCCCAGGGATGAAATATGAAATATTTCAGTAATTAATTTAAACTTAGAATATAATTAATATACATTACAGATAATATTACAATACAAAATGAACAATATACAGTGAATTGATTATATAATTGATTAAGAATAATATTCAAATACAATACAACATAAATGCTATTTACATTAAATTTTCAGCAATTGGCAATAGACAAATTTTTGAAATGCCTCGTAAAAATTCACTCGTGGCAGTTTTTACTTTAACTGCATGCACCTTATTGTCTTTGCCGGGGACTATTTTTACAATCCGGGCCAGTGCCCATTTACATGGTGGCAGATTTTCTTCCTTTAATAACACTAGGGATCCTACTTTAACGTTATTTTTTGTGAACTGCCATTTACCGCGCTGCTGCAAATGATTTAGGTAATCAATAGACCAACGTTTCCAAATGCATTGCACATATTTAGTAATGCGTTGCCAATGATTTAATCTATTATCGGAGATATTCATAACAGTAGGATCAGGAATACTGGTGATGGCTCGGCCAATTAAAAAATGGCCTGGGGTAAGCACTTCAAACTCATTTATGTCATCTGAAAGTGGAAATAAAGGCCGGGAATTTAGAATGCCTTCGATTTGTATGATAAGAGTTTCGAAGTCCTCAAGAGTAATTTTATTATTACCTACGGCCCTGAGCAAGTGATGTTTGAAGGACTTAACGCCTGCTTCCCAGAGTCTGCCAAAGTTAAAGGAACGCGGGGGAATAAATTTCCATGTTATGAATTCCTGGGCTAAAAAATTCGATAATTCCTCCCTGGGAGTTTTCAGCGATTTCTTAAACTTATCTAATTCTGTTGACGCACCTTTAAAGTTAGTGGCATTATCTGAGGTTAGTGTACTTATCTTGCCTCTCCTAGCGCAGAATCTTTTAAGCGCCGCGATGAATGCAGCAGCATTTAAATTGCTTACTATTTCTAAATGTATTGCTTTAGTAGACATGCATATAAATATGGCCACATAAATTTTTTAATAAACTCCTTTTCTTTGATTCTTATATTTGATGTGGAATGGGCCACAAAAATCGACGCCTGAATTTAAAAAACTTGAATTTGGTGTTACACGTTGTTGTGGGAGGTCTCCCATTAATTGATCTAGTGTCTTGGGATTGTGCATGAAGCACGTGACACAGGAATGAACAATTTTTCTAGCTATGCTTTTAGCCTTTATGGGCCAATATTGCATGCATACTTGATGGACTAATCCCTGTGCACCTATATGCAAGTACTTTTTATGGAAGAATTCAAAGATTAATTTAGTGAGTACGTGATCATTTGGTAAAATCAATTGATGTTTGGCTTCAAAGGGCAAATTGGAGTTGATTAATCTGCCACCTTCGTCCAAAAAGGGATTTAATGATTTTAAGCTACTGGATGAAGGAACAGTGTGTCCTTTCCTCAATGCAGCTATTTCCGCTGCAAACTTACCCTCCTGGGCCTTTTTCACCAAAAAATGAGTACTTTGTTGAAGCTCGTTCGCCGTCAGGTGATTGCAATTCCTTTCTACTTTACGAGCATTGTCAAGAAACCTGAAAATGAAACTACATATTCTAATTAGTTTTAAAAAATCATTGGAGCATATTTATACAGACGATCACAAAAAGTGTAATTTTCATTAGAAATTGTGATCAAAGTGATATCTGGTTTCAGTTCTTTTACACAGTCAATGTCTGTGGGATTGGGACACTGTCTAGGAACTGTGATTTCTCTTTCAAGAAATTCTGGTCCAAACCACCATAAGTCATTATTTATTAGATCTTTGGCATATGCACCTCTGGATATCCCGTCAGCCGGATTAGACTTGGAGGATACGTGATTCCATAGATAATTTTCAGAAAGAGTCTGAATCATGGTCACTCTGTTGGCTACGAAAGTTTTTAATTTGTGTGGTGGAGTATTGAGCCAAAAAAGTACAATGGAAGAATCAGTCCAAAGCCACACCCTTTCAAAGTCCAACTGTAAAGTCGGAACTAATTTTTTAACTAGTTTCGTCAATAGTAGAGCTGCTGAGAGCTCTAATCTTGGTATAGTCATTGGCTTTAGGGGAGCCACTCGAGACTTGCTGCATAGAAGATTCGAACTGAACTGTCTAATCGTGGAGATGCATTGTAAATAAACAGCAGCTCCATAGGCTTTCCCTGATGCGTCACAGAAACCATGAAGTTCTAATCTAGCGATATTGTCCGACAGAACATATCAAGAGATCAAGATTATTTATGTCTTGTAATTTAATCAAAAAATTGTTCCATTCTCGAAGAGAGTTGGGAGGCAGATGTTGATTCCAATCAAGCTTTTGTTCCCATAGCTGTTGCATAAAAATTTTTGCTTTAGTGACAATCGGGCCAACCAGGCCTAGTGGATCATAAATTTTGGCGATTTCAGCCAATACTTCTCTCTTGGAGTAATTGTCTTTAGGGATGACCGTAATTTTAAAGGAAAAATGATCCGATTGAGGCTTCCATAACATTCCTAATGTTTTTAAAGAAATCTGCTGCGAGGGATCTTCAAATGCGTATTCTGAAATAGCGGTGTCTTGTAACAACTCAGGGTGATTAGATACCCATTTGTGTAGTTCCATACCATCCTCTTCTAAAATCAGAATCAATTGAGATTGTAACTCTTGTGCATCTTGCAAGGAACCCGCACCTGACAAGCAATCGTCAACATACATATCATTATATATCACCTTTGCAGCTTTGGGAAAATACTTTCTTTCTTCGTCAGCAAGCGCTTTTAATGTACGCGCAGCTAAGAACGGGGCACTAACTGTGCCATATGTTACCGTATTTAATTGAAATATTTTAATTGGTGCATCCTTATTAGACTTCCAAACAATTTTTTGTAAATTTCTCTGCAATGGATCGATCAGTATTTGTCTGTACATTTTCTTAATGTCTGCACAAAATGCATATTTGTTTGTGTGGAATCTAGTTATAATGGAAAACAAATCTTGCTGGACTGTTCCACCATTTAATAAAATAGAGTTAAGGGAATACCCGCTAGATGTATTTGAACTAGCATTAAAAACCCCGCGTAGGGGAGTGGAGGTTTTTTCTGGTTTATAGACAGCATGGTGTGGAATGAAGTACGATACCCCATTGGTGTTTTCACCTTTTATTTCAGTCATATGCCCCAAAAATTCATATTCTTCCATGAAATCTCTATATAAATTAGCCATTGTTTTATTTTTATCTAATTTAGCCCATAAATTATTTAATCTTTTAACTGCAATTTCTTTAGATGACCCTAAAACTGATTCAGCATTTTCTTTCATTGGTAGCTGCACTATGAATCTACCAGTATGATCGCTTTTATATGTGCTTCTAAAATGCTCCTCACAAAATGTTTCTTCTTCACCCTTCACAAATTCGTCATTGTCTCTAGGTAAGGATTCAATTTCAAAGAATTTCTTAAGTGTATTGTCCAAACTATCTTCAGTTAAGAGACAACAAAAGGATTGATTACTAATGGGTGGAAGTGTGCCTGTCACTAAATATCCGAATTCTGTATTTTGTAAAATACACTTTCCATCTGAGAGCTGAATTTTATCCCCCTTTAAAATATCAAAAAATAATTCGCTACCAATTAGAACATAAACTTGATCTGGAACATTAAAATTGCTGTCAGCTAATTCTATGTACTTAGGGATGCATAAATTTGAAATGTCTAATTCCGTGATCGGAATATGATTTGTTATTTTTTGCAACACAACCAGGTCTATATTTCTTGAAAATGTTTCATTTTGATTGAATATATCCGTATTTACGATTCGTTTCACTTGCTGATATGAACCGTTAATACCGGAAACGCTACCTTTAAAAGGTTTTGGTTTTAAATTCAATTTCCTACAAGCACTATCCGATAAGATGTTTATCGTTGAACCACTATCGAAGACACTTCGTAATTTAATTTTATTTCCATGCGAATCCTTTAGTAAAATAATTGCAGTATTGAATAACGTACAATTCTTTGAGTCATTAGTTAAAAGATTACTGCATAATAAAGAAGACACCTTATCCTTACTTTGGGAATCTGACATAATTAATTGTTTATCTTTTATCGATTCTAAGGGTTTATTCATCTGTGTTTCTGGAAATTCATTCACATTTTCGCAAAGTAGGCTATTATGTCGAGAGGAACACTTTTTACATGAGAATTTAGAATTGCATTCGCTATTATGTAATCTCAAGCAGTTTATACATAATTTATTTTTGCTTCCAAAGTTTTTTCTATTAGGAACACTGATATTTTGAAATGCGATGCATTTAAATAACGAATGGTTATGTTTACATAAAATGCAAGGCTTTACTTTATTTTTATTGTCACTGATGAAAAATGACCTTGATTTATTTACTGCGTAATTATTTTTGATCTGTTTCGAATTCACTTGGTTGGCGCCATGAGACCGAGAAACATTCTCTAACATAATACATCTTTTTTCCAGAAATGACATTAAATAATCAAAATTTGGAACCTGCGTACTTTCGAGAGAAAGTTCAAATTGTTTTTGACTTTCTTTATCTATTTTTTGTAAAATTATATTCATGAATACACTTTCTGATAAGCTATTTTGCCCAGATTTCATTACTTTCAAGGCTCTGATGTTTTTATTAATACAATCTAAGAAATTTCGTAATTCTTTGGGAGATTCATACTGGATTTTTTCATAATTTAAAATTGAAGAAATATAAGAGTCGACTAAAAGTCGTTTATTTTCATATCTATGAATGAGGGCTTGAAATAAGGAATTGAAATCATCATCGGGAGATTCTAATTGTTTAGCATCATTTTTTAAAGAGGCTTTTAAATAAAATAGCCTTTGATTATCATCTAAATGATCATTATTAATGATCAAATTCATAAATTGATTTTTGAAATTTGCGAAATCACAGTATGCACCTCCAAATGAAGGCAATGGAATTTCTGGCAAGCGTACTTTTGTTTTGTTTTCATTAATATGAATATTATTAGATTTATCATCAAAGGAGGTTAATAAAAGTTTCACACTCACCTCCAAATTTTCTAATTGGTCACTTGAGTCATCTATATCCTGCTCAATTTCCTTTAATTGAGGTTGAGTTATTTCAGGTAACTCATGGTACTGTTCCCTGATATCTTCTAATTTATTTTGCAGGCTTTCAATTTTCTTTAATTTTACTTGAAGTTGGCTCACATTATTGGCCTTAGGATCTACATTATCTTGAATAAATTGTTCTAGTTTGGTTATTGCGGCCTTGACGGCGCCTTTCGAACGATTTAATTTATCCATAGTAGCACAGCGGCTCCTCGGACCACAATTTGGTCGTTATGAAGTGGACTGTATTGAGTTGAGATTGTCTTTTTAACTTTTTATTATTAACATATAACAGGACAGTAGACGTTCACACACACACAAATTATTAAATTGAACTGCATTTTTATGATTACTATCGCCGCGTGAACTGGGCGATGTTTAGCATACGTGCGAGTGCATCATTGACCCACAGCTTAAGTGAATTGTTTTACAAAATGCTCCTAGGTGGAGCTGTGATACAACGCTCACTAGATGGAGCCAAAACCGTACTTCCGCGACGGAACATATATCGAGCAACTTTTGTGAAAGTCTCAACATCATAGCTTGAAAATTTTGAAAATTATCGTCGATAGAATAAGCTCGAAATCCATTGTTCCCCCAAAGAAGCAAAAAGATGAGGGGTTGTATCAAATATCTGTTGATTAGTGCCAAGATAGCGTACACAATATTGCACGTACTACTATATTTGGATACAACCCCTCATATTATTATGATTATTAATAAGTGGCTTATTGTAATATACTGTATTCATTTTTATGAGGATAGCATGTTTACTCAGAGAGAAATTAATGGTTTTATAAAAACAGTTCCAAATTTCGCCTAGTTTTTTGCTTATAATTTGCAGAGTTCTTAATATAAAAAAAAAAAGTTCTTTTCAGAAAATATGACAGACAACATTGTACATAATACTCTGCAATCAGAATTAAAAAATAATAAAAATTGGATGAAAAATGAGCAGGTTTACTAAAAAATGTTTCACTGCGCATGCATGAATACAATCAAAATATAATATGCATAATGCAGGGCTAGCATTCCCCCTAAAATTCCTAAATTTCCTAAATATTATTTTATCCCCTAAAATTCCTAAAATTCTCCTAAAATTTTCTTCTTGTTCCTAAAAATTTGAGATCTCAAAAATTTCACAAAAAAATATCGTGAATTTTGACAAATGGTCACCGAAAATGATGCGTATTTCGTCAAAAGATTGCTAAAACGATGCAAATTTCGTCAAAAGATTGCTAAAACGACGCAAATTTCGTCAAAAGATTGCTAAAACGACGCAAATTTCGTCAAAAGATTGCTAAAACGACGCAAATTTCGTCAAAAGATTGCTAAAACGACACAAATTTCGTCAAAAGATTGCTAAAACAACACAAATTTCGTCAAAAGATTGCTAAAACAACACAAATTTTGTCAAAAGATCGTGTAAAAAATGCAAAATTTGTCAAAAGATCACGGAGAAAAGCAAATTTCGACAAAGAATCGGGAAAAAAACTTAATTTCATCCAAGGATATCGTGAGGGGGAAAAAAAACTAATTTTGACAAACAATCCTGAAAAAAAACTCTAAAGATCATTTAGGGATCGTGACAAACACGAATTTCTTCAAAGGATCGCACATTTTTTAAAAACATCTCGGGGAATAAAACTAGAATTTCTTAAAAAGATCGTAGAATAAACGTGAATTTCGATTAAAAAAAAATCGTGAAAAACCCCTCAAATTTCATCAAAAAATCAAGGAAAAAAGATAACTTCGTCTAAGAATTCTGAAAAAAGCGAGTTCCGTCAAAAGATCGCGAAAAAAAACACGAATTCCATCAAAAGATCGCGAAAAAAAAGCGAATTTCGTCAGAAGATCGCGAAAAAGAAAAAAACACTAATTCCGTCAAAAGATCAGGAAAAAAAAACGTGAATTCCGTCAAAAGATCGCGAAAAAACGTGGGATTTTGTCAATAAATCGTGCAAATAAGGCGAATTTCGTGAAAGAATCTAAAAAAAATGCATGTTTCGTCAAAATATCGCGGAAAAAACGCAAATTTCAACAAAGAAATATGAAAAAAACCTTTCAGAAGTTTTTCTGTGAGCTTCAGATTTTTTTTTTTCTCATAATCACCTCTGCTTCCTGCCTTCTTGTTCTTTAGGTTCACCGAGAACATCCAAAAGAGAGAGAAGGAGAGCATTCATTCTGGTTAGGCTCAATGATCCAGGAACTCAAAATTCTAATTAATACAATTGCAGTAAGCATAAGCTGTCAAAACGGTTTGTAATATGAAGCCGGTTATTGCGCAAATTTAAATGCGCTCATTTGCAACAAACAACACAAGCACATGGAACGAGGGCTGAATTCATTGGAATGATGGGAATATTCTTTGGCAGTGTACCATATGTGCCTGACTAGCACAAAAATACTGTTATTACATACTTGTAATGTTAAAAATATCGCAAATGCCCCTAAAATTTTCCTAAAATTTGGGAAAAAATTCCTAAAATTCCTCCCTAAAATTTTGAAAAATCCTAGTGCTAACCTTGATAATGTATTAGCTAAGTATATAGAGCAACTTTTGTGAAAGTCTCAAAATCATAGCTTGAAAATTCTGAAAATTATCGTCGATAGAATAAGCTCGAAATCCGTTGTTCCCCAAAAGAAGCAAAAAGATGAGGGGTTGTATCAAATATCTGTTGATTAGTGCCAAGATAGCGTACACAATATTGCACGTACTACTATATTTGGATACAACCCCTCATATTTTTGCTTCCTTTTGGGAACAATGGATTTCGAGCTTATTCTATCGACGATTACTATCAGAAATTTCAAGCTATGTTTTTGAGACTTCCACAAAAGTTGCTCTATTAGCTAATACATTATGCATATTATATTTTGATTGCATTCGCGATTGCGCAGTGAAACATTTTTTAGTAAGCCTGCTCATTGTTCATCCAATTTTTATTATTTTTTTAATTCTGATTGCACAGTATTATCTACTTATAATAAAATCTGAAGCCAAGAAAGTGTCTGTAACCAATCCGGGCAGGACCACTCTGGTCTGCGTATCGATCGTAGTTAAACGCCATGTTAGGCTTAATGAAAATCCTATGCTAACATATCACAGCTAAATGATAATATCTTCTACTTGAAATCAATGTTTCAGCATATTTTTCCTATAAAACATGTATATCATATCCTATTATGTTTTAAGTTCTTAATTAAAAATCCAGATTAAACAATCCTAGGAATCCTAGAAGTACACTGTTGCGAACAATATACTTTTGGCGCCATCTACCGGCTTTAAATTGTACTTTTCTACAATACAAACGTTTCATGCTGTTTGTATGAAGTCTTAGGAAAATGGAACGCAGATCAACAATCCGTCATTTTTGACGGGGATTATATACTAGCTTTTTACAAACTTACTGTACTTAATTTTTTATAAGCATAAGGAATTACGTTTAGAAATAATTATTCAAAGCTTTTTTTGTTTATTCATAAGGTAAAATATCCATAGAAACTTTCCAAATTATGTTAATCTTAGAATTTTTTTTTTTATGTCATTTTAAACATTTAGTAAATTTATGATTAAAAAAAAAATCAGTTGATTTAATTCAATGATTTAAAGAAAATCAGTCGATTTAAATCATCTGATTAAAATCGTTGATACCTAGATTGTTTTGGCGCCATCTACTGGCTTTAAAATGTACTTTTCTATGAAGTCTTATGAAAATGGAATGCAGATGAACAATCCGTCATTTTTGACTGGGTTTATATACTTGCTTTTTTACAAATTTACTGTACTTAATTTTTTACAAGCATAAGGAATTATGTTTAGAAACAATTATTCAAAGCTTTTTTTGTCTATTCATAAGGTAAAATATCCATAGAAACTTTCCAAATTATGTTAATCTTAGATTTTTTTTTTTTTTTTTTAATGCCATTTTAAACATTTAGTAAATTTATGATTAAAAAAAAAAAAAACAGTTGACTTAATTCAATGATTTAAAGAAAATCAGTTGATTTAAATCATGATTTAATCCCCAATTTAAATCTGATTAAAATCGTTGATACCTAGATTGTTTTGGCGCCATCTACTGGTTTAAAAATGTACTTTTCTATGAAGTCTTATGACAATGGAACGCAGATCCACAATCCGTCATTTTTGATGGGGGTTATATACTAGCTTTTTACAAATTTACTGTACTTAATTTTTTACAAGTATAAGGAATTACGTTTAGAAACAATTATTCAAAGCTTTTTTTGTTTATTCATAAGGTAAAATATCCATAGAAACTTTCCAAATTATGTTAACCTTAGATTTTATTATTATTTTTTTTTAATGTCATTTTAAAC
The DNA here is from genome assembly GCA_963931845.1 of Maratus michaelseni. Taxonomy (NCBI): domain Eukaryota; kingdom Metazoa; phylum Arthropoda; class Arachnida; order Araneae; family Salticidae; genus Maratus; species Maratus michaelseni. Next base: position 180,131,872 of record OZ007592.1, on the reverse strand, counting down.
ATTTAGTAAATTTATGATTTAAAAAGAAATCAGTTGATTTAATTCAATGATTTAAAGAAAATCAGTTGATTTAAATCATCTGATTAAAATCGTTGACACTTAGATTGTTTTGGTGCTATCTACCAGCTTTAAAATGTATTTTTCTATGAAGTCTTATGAAAATGGAACGCAGATCAACAATCCGTCATTTTTGACGGGGGTTATATACTAGTGTATAATGTTGTTTGTCATATTTTCTGAAAAGAACTTTTTTTTATATTAAGAACTCTGCAAATTATAAGTAAAAAACTAGGCGAAATTTGGGACTGTTTTTATAAAAACCTTAATTTCTCTATGAGTATACATGCTATCCTCATAAAAATGAACACAGTATATTACAATAAGCCACTTATTAATAATCTCGAATTTGAACGCCTTTGCTACATTAGTTTTTACAGGGTTATCCAAAATATATTCGTTCTTTTTCAATTTGTTGACAGTCCCCTATGGAGTTTCATGAAAAAATATTTGCGGAAATATATAACGTTATACTATACTGTTTACACACCTGCAGTTTCATGTTAATTCCTCATGTATTTTTCTAGATAGTTAACAAAACGTCTAAAATCGCAAGTGACCGGTCACCTTTGGCAATATAGTGTATATTTGAAATGGCAACATGTTTATGCAAAACATATCCTGACAGTTTGTATAAAAAACTGGACTTTCTCTGATGTTTTTGCCTTCTTGCCTCTAGACCATTTTGGTTATTACTTGTAGCTGTATATTTTTATTGTCTCTAGTTTTCTTGATTTAAGAGCAAAGTTATGCTGTATTTTGTCAGTCATCTCATAGTATAATAAATTAGTTTGCTTTTACAGAAACTGTTGTTTTTAAAGTCTTCCACATAAAACACTGCTTAAAATTCAAAATGGCCAGCAATAAATATCTGTGAAAAGAAAGGTTTGCATTACCACCTTTCAGTATTATTTCATATTCTATGCTTTGAAACAAATGATTGCACCTAAATATTTTTTAATTAAAATTTTATACATTGAAAGTCTTTCTCCCAGTCTGGTCTAATATTTTGGATAATAACATTTTGTTTAAAGGATAACTTAAAATTTCCTCATTATATTTAGGCTCATATTTTGCTATTTCTTTCCAACTGGACGAAAAATGTCCAGGCCACTGATTCGAACCTGGGATCCAATTTGAATAATTGTGTTAAAATTAATCTCATGTTTTGCTAGTCTTTATTAAATACTGCTCATATAACAGCTTAAAAACAACATACACTTTCAGGGATCTGTTTAGGAAAAAATTGGGTCCTTTAAAGGACCCTTCACAAAACTATTTTCTCTAAAACAGGACCCTTCACAAAACTATTTTCCCTAAAACAGGACCCTTCACAAAACTATTTTTCCTAAAACAGGACACTTCACAAAATCATTTATCTTAAAAATAGGTTTTTCACAAAATTTTTCCATCTTTAAACTGAACATTTCACAAATTAATCATTTAAAAGTAAAATCTGACCTGTCACTGTTACACATATAAAGAAAATATATGTATTTTACATCCATATATCTTCTTAAAAATGTATAAACTAGAACCTGAATATAACGATAATTTCAAATTCACAAAATTATGACTAGATTTTTCACAAATATAAAAAGCTGTTCACAATTTCACAAAAACAGGACCCTGGGAAAAAAGTCTGGACAGACCCCTGACTTTGATTTGGTAAAGTGTGAATGAGTAGTTTTGCTTTTATAGAGTATTTCCCTGCCTCTTTAATGCTAAAAATTTCAATAATATGCAGTAAAAATGTCTAAGAATTAGAATTTTTATCTTGTAAAATTTTATCACCTGCTTAATTTTTAATCATTGCGTATCTTAAAGAACATATTTTATTTTGTAAAAGTCAATTATTACTTTCTGGACACAAAGTGTAAAGAAAGTATTGTAATCATGATAAAAACCATTGTTTAACATTTTTGTGACCAACAGAAAAAGAGGCATTTCCTAACTCGGTTATTCAATTAAATATTTTTATTGTTCATGCTCATCTTGTGAAGACACAACAAACATATTTCCCCAGAATGTGATATAATTTAATGAAACTTTATTTTCTCAAATCTTGCCTGAGAATGCCTTTTCACAAAGGGACCACTAAATGATCTTTCCACAGAAGATGTTATTCACAAAATTAGAAAATTTAGTAGAAAGCCGCATACCAGGTTCTAGCTTCTGTCTACCTCTCCAAATCCCCAATCTTATAAAACTAAGATAGTTTATTCATATGTTTAATGAAAACATTATTTTTTGTCATGTTAGCATGAACTAAAATTGCTTTGAATGGCATCTCATCACAATCTGTAAATCTTTATTCAGGAGACATAAGTAAGGAATTAAAACAGCTACTCTCTTAATAAGCCCATTGAGTGGTGACAAGAATGTCCAAATAGTGAGTTTATGTAGTAGCTGTTCATGTCAAATTTCAGAAAAAGAGACTTATCTTTTACCAGTACAGTGAATAGGGAGCAAGGGGTCCAAATTTCCACTATTACTGACCAGAAGTTTTTGTTCTTGTTTAGTTGCAGAATTCTTTGATTAAATAAGGCAAAATTTTTTATTGAAAAATAGTGATAGCTTGGACTTTGTGTGCACCACTGTCTCTTCCATAAAAATTTTAGCAAATTCTTTTTTGGACTCCTAGTTCATGCGAAAAAATCCAGAAATTTCTTTTTTATGCATTGATGTACAGACAGTAAACCAGGTCTGTAGCTAGAGGAAGGGGCCAAGATAAGTGAGACTCAATCTGGAAAAACCTTTGTCGTCCTAGCATGATTGACTTGATTTGATTCCCCTTCCTTGATCAAAATGAAGTTAAATTTCAAATTTTCTTTCAGCTTTTTCTTAATTTAAGAAGAGGCTGTAACTAAAAAGGATGGCCCTTTCCATTATCTCGTGGATCAACTTTTAGAAATGAAAGCAAAAACAGCAAAAATTTCCTTTATAAAACTTAATTTTTTTCCTCATTGCTTTTTGTGACCGGACAAGGAACACATTTTTCTGACCAAGTACTGAAACTTAGTTGCTGTTAGTTTTCTTTGTACAACTGTCACCACACAAGTAAACAGGTGCAGTTCATTGTGAATCCAAAGACTTGTCCAAATGGATATTGTTAACTTGTATTTCCTGTACATATGGTGACCACTTATACAAAACCAGTGGCTATCATGTATTGTGACTAGAAATATCTTGTGTTTTTGTCATTGTAAGCTTCATTGAAGGCTTTGGGGCCTTTTCAAATATTGTAAACACTGACTCTTTTCACATCTATCATTACACCATTACAAACGACAATTTGTGATATCAGTATTACAAAGAAATCCAATACTTATAAGGAATCTTTCGGATTAAAGAAGAAACTATTTGAAATATAAATGCCTTGCATGATTATTTGAAGGCCTTTTTTATGTTAAAGTTATAAAATTAATTTACAAATGAGAAAATTACTAAAGTTAATTCAAATTATTATTTTTATATGGATCATTTTACAAAATAAGTTACTTGGTGCATAGCAGTTAATTTTTGACAGAATATATATATATATATATATATATATATATATATATATATTAATATTTTATAGATTAATAGAACACATTAAAAAATATATATTTAATGAAGATTACTGATAATAATTGGTGAATTTTTTAAGGAACAGGGGAGGTATTACTTGCATACCTGTGTTACATCTAATTTCTTCTATTTAGTATTTTCACTTATATTGTGAATGTGATAAATATTATTCATTCAATAACATTTTTTTTTTCTCTGAACATTCCTTTATATGAGGGGGTTAGAATGACAGTCAAAATTTTGAAAAATCTAGATAACCATATTTTCACTGAACGTATATTCATTTCCGTTCAGTGTGACAGTCAAATAAGTCCTATCCTAGGTCACTTAAAGAGTTGCTAGAAGGCAAAACAAGTTGGACCACTTAAGAGTCATTCCATTTAAGAGTCACCCAGGCTGTGATTAAATGATAAACAGATTCATGTGATTTTTTTTCTCAGTGAGATGACCATTAGAAAGAAATAAATCCAGAATATTAATGCTGTGGGACCATTGGTTTTGATTTGGTGGGGGGTCGAAAGTCAGTGCTCCGCCTGAAAAGTTCAAATTTTATGTTTTGCATAGTATTTCTCACAGTATGCATTGAAGTTATCCCACAAAACAAATTACATGGCTGTATTATATAAGGTTGGTCCTTTGCTATTCAAGAATAAAAATTATGGGATATGTGTAATGCAGTGAGCTAGATGGCCACAAAAATTGAATTTTTTTCGAAATTTCACTATAGTTTTGACGCATGTAGCTCTTTGCATTGAAATCATCCCATCATTTTTAACTGCTGTATGCTTCCCTATGGGGAAATGAAACACAGAAAAGTAGGCCCACCACGGGCAAACTTTAATGCATTCCAAAATTGTATGCCAAATTTCCAAAAAAACGTATTTTTGCCTATTTTAAGTGAGGTATACCAGACATGCATTAAAGTCAGAAGCCTGTAAAATAATAATAGAAATGTAGAATAGCTATTCACCTTTCAAAATTACCAAACAGAATCATGGGCACTAAAGCAGTTTACATAGGGTAATGAAAATCGCATTGTAATATAATTAGGAACTACGCTTCCCACGACCATAGCCTTCAATCATTGCCAAGAATAAAACCACTTCACAATTATTTCTGAAATGCATATATTTTTTGTTTTAACATGAATTTCAACATGTATATTCATAAAATACGTTTAAATATGTTTAATATGTTTTTGTTACAGGCAGTGAAGATGTTTTAACCCTTTAACGGATAAAGCAATTCGAAATAAATGATTGACATCGGAAATTATGAACAAATTTATTTGTATATTAATATACAAATAAATTTGTTCATAATTTCCGGTGTCAATCATTTATTTCAACATTTTGGCAATTGAAGTACTTTATCCGTTAAAGGGTTAAAACATCTTCACTGCCTGTAACAAAAACATATTTATTGTTATACATGTGGAAATTCATGTTAAAATAAAAAATATATGCATTTCAGAAATAATTGTGAAGTGTTTTCATTCTTGGCAATGATTGAAGGCTATGGTCGTGGGAAGCGTAGTTCCTAATTATATTACAGTGCGATTTTCATTACCCTATGTAAACTTCTTTAGTGCCCATGATTCTGTTTGGTGATTTTGAAAGGTGAATAGCTATTCTACATTTCTATTATTATTTTACAGGCTTCTGACTTTAATGCATGTCTGGTATACCTCACTTAAAATAGGCAAAAATACATTTTTTTTTGGAAATTTGGCATAAAATTTTGGAGTGCATTAAAGTTTGCCCGTGGTGGGGCCTACTTTTCTGTGTTTCATTTCCCCATAGGGAAGCATACAGCAGTTAAAAATGATGGGATGATTTCAATGCAAAGCGCTACATGTGTCAAAACTATCGTGAAATTTCGAAAAAAATTCAATTTTTGCGGCCATCTAGCTCATTGTATTACACATATTCCATAATTTTTATTCTTGAATAGCAAAGGGCCAACCTTATATAATACAGCCATGTAATTTGTTTTGTGGGATAACTTCAATGCATACTGTGAGAAATACTATGCAAAACATAAAATTTGAACTTTTCAGGCGGGGCACTGACTTTTGACCCCCCACCAAATCAAAACCAATGGTCCCACAGCATTAATATTCTGGATTTATTTCTTTCTAATGGTCATCCCACTGAGAAAAAAAAAATCCCATGAATCTGTTTACCACTTAATCACAGATGGGTGATTCTTATATGGAATGACTCTTAATGCAACAGCAATACGACAAATTTCACAAAACCCTTCATTTTTCAAATTAAGGAGGTTAGAATGACAGTGGAGTAAGTCAATATTTAGTAATTTGAGAAATGAAGGGTTTTGTGAAACTTGTTGTAGGTTTGTCCTCTTGCAGGTTGGGTTCGAGTTAACCCATTTTTTCAAAAGAATGTCCAATATTTTTTCAGATTAAATACATGTTGTGCCACTGATACATGAAAGGGTAAAAAACATCTTATTGGTTATTTAGCTCTTGCATGATGCCTTTGTCCTTTGACGACACCAAGTTCTGCAAACCTGTTTGCATCAAAACCAAAAACGACTGCAAGAAGCCCTTAATCAGCAATTTCACTTTTAAAGAACATAGGATTTTGAAGCGCGAGAGTGATAAATGTGAGGCTAGGAAACCAGTAACAGGAGCAATTCAGACTTTAGTACAGGATTTAAAAATAAAAGGTAAATTCTGGGGATATTAAATTTTAAACATTTACTTTTAATTTTGAATTTTAAAAAGGTTTAATTTTTATCCCTTCATATATACAATAAGACCTACTTAAGTACAGAAACCACCACGTACTACCATACGAAAAGCGGACACCTCTATTTAGCAGACGCTTTTTCATTTCCTGACACATATATTTGTACACTTATAACTTGGAATTTGGGACGCTTATACCTTGGATTTAGAGGTGCACTAAAAAAAGGGGAAACAACCCGACCCAATGCAGGAATCTATTCAATGATCTCAAGGTGTCTGCTATTCAGAGGTAAAAATAAAACTCATCAATATTTTTTGCACACAGATGTACCATTCACTTGTATTTTACACATTATTTTGATGTTTTCAAACTTTTATTTATTAATTTTATTCACTCTTTTAATTTTTTAATGCAAAATATTTTACTTAAGGTAGTAATAACCAATATCGATGCATAGCTGCAAGCTTGAACGATTTCTCTTCTAAGCATATACAGATGAACTGTAAGATTGTACAGTTTTGTGCAAAACACATTAAATGAATTGTAAAATATCCTTTTATTTTTCACATAAAAGGTATAACTTGAAATCTGATGCATTCCCCTTTTCTTATGGAAACGAGCGTAATTTAAAATATGCCATAGAAGAAAAACTTGATACAATTCAGGAAGGAAGTGGCAGCAAATCTTCTTTAAAGAACAAGCATGCACCCTTTCTATGTCATCGATGAACTTTATTATCTTTGCTTTATCATCTGAGAAGGTAAAGCCAGGGTTGTAATTTTGATCAGTCAAAACTCATTTTTACCAGGATTCTGGTTAAAACTGGTTTTAACCATCTAAAAGTGGTCAAAATTGCTTCAACAACTCAAAAGTAATCGAAACTCTATTAAAAAAACCTTTTGAAATTTTTGGATTTTATAATGCACCTGGTGAATTCTTGTGCAAACAGCATTAAAGATAATTTCAAAGTTTGATCTGAGTTAGCCTTAATACAGCAAAAGTTGTTACTTAATAAGTAACACATGTTGTATTAAATTTATTTTAACAAAATACATTTTAATCTCTTTTGCCAAATCAAAATGGGTCTTAACTACTGATGATCAAAACTTATTTTGACCAGGAAAGTTAAAACTATTATTTTCCATGTTTAAACCAATACAACCCTGGGTAAAGCGAGACCTAATAATATTAGGTAAAAGGCAAAATTGGGAAATTTCATTAGTGGCCAGTGGTAGCAGTTTTATAAGTGGCCACTATCTTTAAACTAGCGGCCACTTTTTTATTTAAAAGTGTTAAACAGTAAACTTTTGTTAAATTTTTTATTAGTATTAATCTAAAATTAAATAGCCTAAATAAATATGTTAATATAAACATATTGCAACCAGCAAAAGTAGAATCCTTGATAGAATGCAAGAAAATTTTACTCTCTCCTTGTAGGAAAATGGCCATAAGGTGGCTGCTGACAGACATAATTAGATATTAAAGAGAATGGAAATTTATTTGGTGCCAAATATGGGCTAAAGGTTCAGATATGATAGTATGACTTTATACTTGCTGTCCCTAGGGTTACTGCATCAATGATAGTAAAAAGTGAAATCATTAAAAAGCTGCACATGCAAAAATGTTGAAATGTGATTAGTAAAATAAGATTTCGTGTACCAAAGATGGCAGATGTTCTGGAAACAGCACCAATCCATTCCCTTTATTACCTAAGTACTCAATATTTTTTAATATCAATTAGATGTAACAATTTTTTTCTAGATTGACACTGGTCAATTTAATAAAACACAAACTATAGCTCGTAAGGAAAGAATAAAAATGACGTGGTCGTACAGACACCAGTGATGCACCACACAAAAGAGGTGGTTACTCCAGAAAACATAAAAAAAGTCCACAAAATCGTTTTGGGGAACTCTAAAGTGAAGTTGCAGAAGATAGCTCAGACTCTGAAGATATCCAAGGAATGTGTAGGTATTATTTTGAATGAATATTTGTCTATGAAAAAGCTGTTGTCAAAGTGGGTGCCGCGTGTATTGACTTTTGACCAAAAACAACAACTAAAGTCGATGATTCTGAGCACTGTTTGGAGCTTTTTCGTTATAAAATTATGTTATATATTATAAAATTATTATTATTATTTATTTATTAAGTTATTATTATTATTATTATTATTAAATTATTATTATTATTAAATTATTATTATTATTATTAAATTATTATTATTAAATTATTATTATTATTAAATTATTATTATTATTATTAAATTATTATTATTATTAAATTATTATTATTAAATTATTATTATTATTAAATTATTATTATTATTATTAAAGATATGTTATTTTATTAAAGTTATAAAGTTATGTTAAAAAGTTGTGTTTTTTTTATTAGACCGGGAACTTATCAGCCCATGTGTTATTCAGAACAAAAGAAACCAAAATGTGGCTATTGCTGATGCTTCTCCATTAATAAACGCCCCACCAGTGGCTGAGAGGTTGTGCTCTCGAAGCTGGTAGACGGGAGGTGCTGGGTTCGATCCCAATCGCGCCCGTCGGCCTAATTGTTCGGAGTTTTCGTGGTTTTCTTCGAGCCGTGGATTTATCCATGCGTAAATACGGATTAGGTTCCCTTAGAAAGACCCCCACGAAGGGCACTCCACCCGGGCCTATATCCCTAGTGTAGATAATTGGCCGTCAATAATCAACCCAACCCAACCCATTAATAAACTCTCAAAGATTTTACAAATACTATTTACCATTTTCTTCTTAAATTTACTGAAGATGTATGCAAAGAAATGTGAAATCTGGAGCGAATTTACAAATAATTGTATTTTTTATTTTGCATTTGAAATTCTTTCAATTTACAAAAATAATGAAATATTAAATATTTTTTTGCAGAATTGTTGTTTAAAAATAGATAATAATGAAAAAAATTTTCTTTTGCTGTCAAATAATTTAATTTCCAAGTAAATTTACATGTGTGTTTTTTTCAAATTCTTGCTTAATTGGCTGTCATTTTGTTACATATTGATAGAATGAAAAATGCTTAGCATTAAAATCTTAGTCAGAACAAGTTGTGAAAATATAGCTATGTTTATTTTTTTGTATTCTTTATTAGACTTTATATAAAGATAAATTAAAAAAATGGGGGTTTTTTTTAGAAAACAGCACAATACAGTTTTTAAAAGTTCAAACTTTTAACAAATATTGAAAACTTTCTAGTAACTAACAACATAATGATAAATTAAATTCAACAATCCTTTTTTGAACAATAAAATGAGTCAGAATATTTAAAGTTTCAGTTTTCTTTAATGTTGCTCTGAGATTTCTCCCCCCCTCCCCTTCTTGAGTATGCAAAACTGTGTTTTAGTTACAAAATAATTTCTATTCTACCATGGAATCATCATTATTTAGATATGATTAAGATTCTAGAAAATCTAATAGCGTTTTCTATTTTCTTGTAAATGAGATGTGTTTTTGAATGAAATCGATTGCTACTTGATGAATCTTTTCATAATTTTACTGTAGCAAAATTTGGTTTAAAACATTGATTTTGAAAGAATTTTTGAATGATGTTTTTTTTTTTTTTTTAAATCGGGAAAACAAGATAGATAAATTGTTATACATTTCATATTTGTTGTTTCATTTTATACAAATATAAAGAAGCATTCAAGGACAGCTGTAAACTTTTGGCTATAAATGACAGACGATTTTTGATTATGTAGAATAAATTAAATCATGCAGTTTGAATACGCAAAAATATGTTTTTATTTTTTGGAAAATTTACTTTAATATTAACAAACCCATGGAAATATTTTACCTTTGTAAAATCAGGAGCTAAGTTATTTATTTTTATCTTCAAACACATTTAAATGCACTTATAGTAATCTTTGTAATATGTTAAAAAAAAAAAAATAATAATCACAATATCTGCCCTGAAATGACGTCAGTTTCTGATTTCAAATTATAGCGAGAGAATCTGAATTTTTATTGGTTTTTAAATATACTGTCCATATGCATTTTCTTTTTATGTCGACGGGAAAGAAATTGCATTATAAATTGAAAAAAAAAAAATAGATTTCTGTAAGGATAGACTATGGGAGATATTTGAAAAAAAAATTGTAAAGAATGGTCTGAGAAAATTTTTAACTTGACAATACTTTTACTCGTGTTCTAAAAAGTATGTACGAGGGGCAGTCGGAAAATTAGTTTCCCCTGGCGACTGTGGACAGAGACGTGTATGAAAGACAAAAAATGTAATGAGACATTAAAGAGAAAACATAACTTTATTTTTCCACATAAGTACCAAGTACATTGAGACATTTGTCATACCGCTTTATAAGCTTCAAAAAGCCCTCCTGGAAAAAATCAGGGCTTTGCATACGGAAGAAGCGTTGAACGGCTATGGGCGAAAGACGACACAGCAGGTGAACGCGAACATGCAAGACATCGAGACACCATTGGATAGAGGTCGACCGCGATCAAGCAGATGGCGCTGTTGACTGCAACAGTGCCAACCCCAGTCTAATGAGAATAAGAAAAAAAAAAAAAGAAGAAATAATGACATTAAAAAATCGTCAGAGTCTACCAGAAGAAAAAAAAAACTGCCCAGCCTAAGTCTAATGAGAAAATCGCACAGCAACAGGCCGCTACTACAAAGTTAGAGGTGTTTAATTTTAAAAAAAAGGCGAACGAAAATCATTACTATATATCATTTCTTCCCATCGAGACACACACAAGGGAAAAAATAAAATAAATAAACGCTGCCGTAAGGTCTAAGACCATTCCCGTTGTCATGCAACAGGCTTTGATGATAGAGAGTTAACACAAGAACCCAAAGCAGAAAAATTTACTTGCAGGTCTTTCATTCGTGTTGTGATTTTTTTTCATTTTGATAATCATTTTAAAAATTCGTGTAAATTCAAATTATTAATATATATATATATATATATATACAGTCAAACCCCGATTTAGTGCCATCTCGAAATAGCGCCAATTCCGTTTAACCGCCAATTGCGTCTATGAACAAATCTGCCAAATAGGAATTTCAATGTAATGTATCCGTTAAAGCGCCAACTCGATATACCGCCAAAAAAAATGTCTAGAAATTACTGTATTTTCTTTGCATATCTTTCTTTTTTAAATTTTTTGTTAGAATTTCAAAGGACACTTCCTTTTCATGTGTCTAGATGTTTTCAAGCTCAATTCAAACTTTATTGAATAGCAAAGAATTTATATTGTTCTCAACACCTGCCAAAATGCACCTGCTACCCATTCTACTTGTCATTGGGAGAAGAAAAATAACGCGCACTGAGTGCCGAGCAAGTAAAACTTCTGATTCAGACTGGCGAGTCACGTGATCCGATCCGCTTCTGGAGCGGGGAGAAAACAAGGCATGGCACGCCATTGGCTGAAAGCGTCTCTCCTCTCTCAGGTGAGAACAATGTAAAAAATAACTTCTCCCTGTACTTTATGTCGATTTCTTAGAAAGAAAACGGTGTGCAGTGAAAAATCTCTCATTCAAAATTTTGGTCGGACGTTGATTGAAACATCGAAGAATTCACCAGCTAAATCTGTAAAATATCATTCTGTCTCTTTATTTTAACTCATTATGGCGAAAAGAGCAGTTTTATCAATTTCAGAAAAGCGGGAAATTTGTGAATATAAAGAAAGGAATGTGAATGTATCGCAGCAACACATCTCCAATCATTTTTCTACACTCTGGAAAAAGCCTGTTAGCAGGCGCTGCATCGGAGACATTTTGATGAATACAGAAAAATGGATTAACACCAACGAACTGCAATCATCTGTAAAAAGACTGAAAACAGCGAAACATGAAGACTTAGAGGATGCCCTTTGCACATGGATACAACAAATGAGTGCTAAAAATGCCACTATCAACGGAGATGTCATCAGAGAGCAGGCAAAAGTTCTTGGCCAGCAAATGAATATTACAGATTTCGAATACAGTAGTGGCTGGTTGAACAGATTTAAAAAGCGACGAGGATTCTCTCAGTACATACGAAGTGGTGAAACTGCAGGTGTTGATGAAGATATTGTGTCAAATGGTCGCAAAAAACTGAGTGCGCTGATTTTAGAATATAAACAAGAGGACGTTTACAATATGGATGAAAGTGGCCTTTTTTACCGCTTGCAGCCAGATAAAACAATTTCGAGTGGGCCTGCTAAAGGATTAAAAAAAAAAAAAGATCGTGTGTCTCTTGTGTTCTGTACGAATAGTGATGGATCTGATAAAAGAACTATGACAGTGATTGGAAAATAAGCTAAGCCACGATGTTTTAAAAATTTTAATCCTGCTCTTTATGTAGATTATGAGAATAATAACAAAGCGTGGATGACTTCAGCATTATTTCAAAAATGGTTAGCGAATTTCAACATAGAAATGAAAAGAAGCAAACGCCATATTTTATTGATTTTGAATAATGCCCCTTGTCACAAAGCATATCCAATGAGTAATATCCGCATTGAATTTTTACCTCCTGACTGTACTGGATTTTTGCAACCTTTGGATGCTGGTATAATAAACTCATTCAAAGCTCATTATCGAAAGTATCACGTCCGCCATATCATTGAAAAAATCAGTAAAGATGATTTTTCTCCAATCCTTTTACATGATGCTATTCGCATGATAAAAAAAGCATGGGATGAAATTTCATCAGAAACTATTGTTAACTGCTGGAAACATACTGGATTGATTAAACCTGAAGGATCTACTAAAAAACAAAACAGCACAGCACTTCAGGAACTACAAGACGAAATACACAAATTAACAGAAATTGAGCATCCTCTATCGGCAATTGAGTACATTAATATAGACAAAAGTGTTTCAACATTTGAAGATTTGACAATCGAAGAAATTGTTGCCAATCAAAATGAAAATGAAAATTCATCTGACAGCGAAGCTGAAGAAGCTGAAACGCCGCATGTTACATCTGATGAAGTTAAAAATTGCATTGGGAAAATAAGAATTTTTTTAGAAAAACATGCAACTGATAAAAAAATGATGAACAATCTTTTAGTTGTAGAAAAAGATATTGAAAAAATCAATATTGAAAGGAAAACTCAAACTAGCATATTAAAATATTTTCCTGTAAAAGATAATTAAAGTAAAATAATTCAGTGTGATATTTAATGTATGTGTGTGTCTGTTATGTGCATAATTATCTACTTTATCTAAAATTGACTATATAAAGAGGTAAGTGCATGTTAATTTCATACATTAATTGGATAATTTTGAATCATGTAGCATTAATTATATTATGTATATTAATTATATTATATTAATTTATACTATTATAATATACTATATACCATTGGATAATTTAGTAAAAAGGCATTACTGATATTTATTTTTATAATAATAATAATATTAGTATAATAGTATGAAAATTAATTTTTATTGTATTTTAATTCGATATACCGCCAAACTCGTTATAGCGCCAAAAATTTCTTGAACGGATAATGGCGGTATAACGAGGTTTGACTGTATATATAATAGCAGGGATTGCCACCATCCCTTTTGAAATCTGTTTTGTAGTTCCAGAGATTTCATAGAAATTGTAATTTAGAACATTTTTAGAATACTTTTCGCTCATTTCACACTTTTAAATTTAGAATTTTTTTTTTAAATTTGTTCTTAGAGAGCATTTACATCTTATAAGTAACTACAATTTCAAATTTCTAGATCCTTCAGCATAAAAGAAATCGCAATTTTAGAACGTTTTACGCACCCCCCTGGGGTTAGTGGCACCGACATAAAATATAGCCTATATTGGAACAGGGATTGTCACCATCACTTTTGAAATCGGTTTTGTAATTCCAGAGATTCCATAGAAATTGTAATTTAGAATGTTTTTAAAACGCTTTTCGCTCATTTCACGCTTTTAAATTTAGATTTTTTTTTTTTTTCAATTTGTTCTTAGAGAGCATTTACATCTTATAAGTAACTACAATGCCAAATTTCAAATTACTAGATCCTTCAGTATAAAAGAATCCCAATTTTAGAACGTTTTTCGCTCTTGCACCCCCCCTGGAGTTAGTGGCACCGACATAAAATATAGCCTATGTTGGAGCAGGGATTGTCACCATCAATTTGCCACCATAACTTTTGAAATCGGTTTTGTAGTTCCAGAGATTCCATAGAAATTGTAATTTAGAATGTTTTTAGAACGCTTTTCGCTCATTTCATGCTTTTAAATTTAGATTTTTTTTTTTTAATTTTTCTTAGAGAGCATTTACATCTTATAACAGGGTTCCCAGCGAAATGAAAAGTCATGGAAAATCTGGAAAGTCAGGGAATTTCAAAGTAGTCAGGGAAAGTCATGGAAATTAAAAAATATATAGGAAAAGTCAGGGAATTTAAAAATATTTCCTAAAAAGTCATAGAAAGGTCTGGGGAAAATGTTTTTTTTTTTTTTTTTTTTAAATCATTTCTTTTTCAGAAAAGTGTTACTATCTTTCTCGCTACATGGCGCCTCTGAAAAATCTCTGGACTCTTGTCGGTTTTAAGATCGAGAAATTCCTTCAAATGCAATGCAGAAAAACCATACTATGGACAAAAGTTATCTACATTTTTGAGACTCTTTCATGACATTTCACGTTCTAGACTTTGTCGTGTGGCATTCATTTGAAAACTGGCAAAGATTAAGTTTTTTTGAATTATAATGTTTTATTGAATTTCATTTTGAAATTTTCTTGAAAGGTGCTTGAATTTTCTCCTGGGAAAAGAGTATGAACCCCGTTATTACAATACAAATTTCTGATTTTTATTTTTTTTATGCTGCTTGTTATTTTGTGTTATTTAAAGCAGATTTTGTGTATGCCCGTTTGGTCATGGAATTTTCTTGGATATGGTCAGGGAAAATCATGGAAAGTCAGGGAAATTGCCAGACATGTTTTGCTGGGAACCCTGTATAAGTAACTACAATGCCAAATTTCAAATTTCTAGATCCTTCAGCATAAAAAAAAATCGCAATTTTAGAACATTTTTCGCTCCTGCACTCCCCTGGGGTTAGTGGCACCGACATAAAATATAGCCTATGATGGAGCAGGGATTGTCACCATCAATTTGCCGCCATCACTTTTGAAATCGGTTTTGTAGTTCCAGAGATTCCATAGAAAATGTAATTTAGAATGTTTTTAGACCGCTTTTCGTTCATTTCACCCTTTTAAATTTTGATTTTTTTTTTTTAAATTTGTTCTTGGAGAGCATTTACATCTTACAAGTAACTGCAATTTCAAATTACTAGATTCTTCAGTATAAAAAATCCCTTTAGAACGTTTTTCGCTCTTGCACCCCCCCGGAGTTAGTGGCACCGATATAAAATATAGCCTATGTTGGAGCAGGGATTGTCACCATCAATTTGCCACCATCACTTTTGAAATCGGTTTTGTAGTTCCAGAGATTCCACAGAAATTGCAATTTAGATTGTGTTTAGCACGATTTTCGCTCATTTCACCCTTTTAAATTTAGAATTTTTTTTTTAAATTTGTTCTTAGAGAGCATTTTACATCTTATAAGTAACTACAATGCCAAATTTCTAGCTCCTTCAGTACAAACAACAAATCGCAATTTTAGAACGTTTTTCGCTTATGCACCTGCACTGACATAAAATATGACCTATGTTGGAGCCGGGATTATCACCATGAATTTGCCACCATGACTTTTGAAATCGATTCTGTATTTCCAGAGATTCCTTAGAAATTGTATTTTAGAACGCTTTTTGCTCATTTCACACTTTTAAATATAGATTTTTTTTTTTAATTTGTTCTTAGAGAGCATTTACATCTTTATAAGTAACTACAATGCCAAATTTCAAATTTCTAGATCCTTCAATATAAAACCCCCACGGAGGGCACTCCCCCTAGGGCTTTGTGTAGATAGGCTGTCATACAATCAACCAAGTAACCTTCAGTATAAAAAAAATCGCAATTTTAGAACGTTTTTCGCTCTTGCATCCCCCTGGGGTTAGTGGCACCGACATAAAGTATAGCCTATGTTGGAGCAGGGATTGTCACCATCAATTTGCCACCATCACTTTTGAAATCGGTTCTGTAGTTCCAGAGATTCTATAGAAATTGTAATTTAGGATATTTTTAGAATGCTTTTCGCTCATTTCACCCTTTTAAATTTCAGCTTTCTTTTTTTTATTTGTTCTTAGAGAGTATTTACATCTTATGAGTAACTACCATGCCAAATTTCATGTTTCTAGCTCCTTCAGTATAAAAAAAATCGAAATTTTAGAACGTTTTTCGCTCCTGCACCCCTCTGGGGTTAGCGGCACCGACATAAAATATAGCCTAAGTTGGAGCAGGGGTTGTCACTATCAATTTGCCACCATCACTTTTGAAATAGGTTCGGTAGTTCCAGAGATTACCCCCTACAAACAAACAAAAAAACAATCGTTACTTCTTTATAATATTAGTATAGATATAGTGCGTCTCAAAATTATATGGACAGGCAATTTTTCGAAATAACAGCTAAGAAAATAAAGCAATAATCACGAAAAAAATAATTAGCATATGGAATCATAACATAACTTTATTGCGATACAGAAATGTTATGTTTATATCACAGATTGTTTGTAAAAAAATAACATTAAAAATAAGCTGTCTCCAAAATAATTGGACAATGAAACGAATTGCTTTGATTACCACCGTATCAGAAAAATTTGCATTTTCTGCGTTCTGTACTTGTGACTTAACCACTTCGAAATATAAAATCGCTGCACTTTATTCAATTGTCGAATAGTTGGAAAATGCCTCGCAACGTTGAATTCTCTGCTTACTGATATTGCTAAAATTTGGCGTTTAAAGGCTCAAAATGTTAAAGTTTCTGATATTGCAAAACAAATGAAGCATAGCAGATCTGTAGTTTATTCAATTTTATCAAAAAGTGATAATACGATTGCAAAAAAGCGTTCAGGTCGACCAAGAAAACATCTCTAAGACAAGATAGAAAACTTTTGTGAGCAATTTCAACCCAAAAGAAGTCTGTTCATGAAAGTGTGATGACTTTAGCATTTTCTATTTCTAGATCTACTCTTCACCATCACATACAGGTAAGCGAAAATTATAAATATTGCAGAATGTGTCGGACACCTATGCTGAAAGTGCACCATAGAAAGGCTTGAGTTCTTTGGAATAAACAAGTTGGAAATTGCACGTCAAACGTGACAAACGAGGTGCTTTCGTACTGTAGCTAGTTATATAAATATTCAGACCTAGATGATTTTTAATTCTGTGAAATGAATTATATCGTCTGCAGATTAATTTCTGTAATAAAATAAGTGTCTCGGTCGCTTGAAGATTTAACATCCATCGGAAGCTCCTCTAACAAGAAAGCACCGATTTAAAAAAAAAAAAAATTCAAATTTCTTAATAAATATTTTTATTAATATCTCCTAAAGTTTTGATTCGATTTTAATAAAATTTGAAATGTCTCGACAAAATTCTGCAAAGATAATATATCTTAAATCTCAAACCATTCGGTTGGGTAGTTTTTGCGTTGTTATATGCGGACGGACGGACAGACAGACGGACGGACCAAGCGACGACAATAGGTGCTACGTATTTATATAATTACGAACGCACCTAAAAACACATGCATTGGACGGATGA
Source organism: Maratus michaelseni (assembly GCA_963931845.1). Taxonomy (NCBI): domain Eukaryota; kingdom Metazoa; phylum Arthropoda; class Arachnida; order Araneae; family Salticidae; genus Maratus; species Maratus michaelseni. The sequence goes on along the minus strand of OZ007592.1, from coordinate 180,113,889 downwards.
ATGGTTAAGTGTTTTCTTCAGTGACGAAAAAAAATTCAATTTGGATGGCCCTGATGGCTAGGCATACTACTGGCATGACTTACGAAAAGAACCGCGCGAGTTCTTTAGTCGACAAAAAGGAGGGAGTTCACTAATGGTGCGGGGCGCATTCTGTTTCAACGGATATTACTTTTCTTAATGGTCGACAGTGCTCTGAGGATTATCAAAATGTCCTTAAAAGCAATCTACTTCTTATCAAAAACATCTTAGGGGAGGAAAACTGGAAATTCCAGCAGGACAATACATCGATTCACACCTCCCACTCAAAAACAGCTTGATTTAAACAGAAACAAGTGACTGTTATAGACTGGCGAGCCATCAGCCCAGACTTATATCCAATTGAAAACCTTTGGGATGTAATTGCATGAGATGTGTATGCCGATTGTCGGCAGTTTTCTACTATTCAGGAATTACAGCAACAAGTACAGCAGAGTTGGTTCTCTTTACTGCCGCACACACTCCAAACACTAGTTGGAAGCATGACTGATATGTTTTTTAAGATAATTAAAAGGATTGGATACAAAATTAGAATTTAAATTCAAAATATTCGAAAAGTCCATATTCTTTTGGGACAGCCTATTTTTATTTTTAAATTTTTACAAAAAAATCTGTAAAACTTATACTTTATTTCTTTGCTGTAATATATTTATGTTATGATACTATATGCATATTATTTTTTTCGTGATTATTGCTTCATTTTTTGAACTGTTATTTCAAAAAATTGTCTGTCCATATACTTTTGAGACGCACTATATATGATTCTGTTTAATTTCTGCGAAAGGGAAATCAGGAAGCAACATTAAGGCTGTTCTCAAATCCAAACTGGCTACTTTCTGAAAAATATTTTAATTAATTTTTATTCGCAAACGTATAAAATTGGCAGGTGCTCTTATTAAGAGACTATGTTATAGAGCTGGTTTCTTCGTTTTTCGGTAAAGGCACAACATCTTTCAGAAAATCTGTCAAAATTGGCTCTTTGAAAAGAATTCCTGGACTGACAGCGCAGGAAAAATCAAAACAATATCTGTTATATCTATTTCAAAATCTGACAAAAGTAAAAAAAAAAAAAAAAAAAAAAAAAAAAAAAAGACTTTTTCGAATCATAAAATAAATTTCTATTCAGATAAGGAAATTTTGAATAAAAAATTGGGGAAAAACGTAAAACATTTGGCAAATTTAAGAAATGATTGGACACTGCTCGCCACAATCTCGTCAAGTATGTGCCTGCGAATGATGGTTAAATTGTTATGCATAGTTTTTGATCTTATAAAACTTTTTAACTGTATTATTTTGACCGATTTCAACATTAAATAGCGCTTAAAATAATTCGTCGATTTAAGAACTGTCTGCTTCAGCGGGTTTTCATACATTTCCCTATAAAACTACCATTTTTAAGTAAGATCTATCAAACATTTGAAAATCAGCTTGTATAAAATGATTAAATAAAAAATGTTGCCTCCCCGAACTTTTTTATAATAACGTGTTGAAGAAAAGTTTTCTTTTTAGACGCTATAAAGAAATCGTTTAAATATGACGTAATTTTCTCCATTTAATGGTTTTCGCACGTAATTATATAATTATTTTGAAGTTTTCTTTTTCTTTGCCTTTTAATATTCACTTGTAAATATGAAATAATTCATCGATTTAAAAACTGTCTGCTTCAGCGTGTTTCGTTTCTCTATAAAACTACTATTTTTCATATATTTATATGCAGTAGTTTTTTTTTTTTTTTTTAAATAATAGTATAAGCCAAGAAAGAGCCTGGGTCACAATAAACTCAATTCGGCATTTTTTTTTACAATAGAGAGATACAAAATACAATAGAAGAGTAACACCTGCAACGGATAAATAAACTCCCTCAAAACTTCAGATTGAACAGGAACCATTAAACAAAATGCGCATTTGCAGTTGTAAATTATGAAAACGAATATTATTTAATTTTTTACTGAAAGTTTTGATGAATATGGAGTACCTTATAGTGGGCAGCGCCTGTTTACCGAATAGGCCCGTGAAGCCCGAGCTTACCCACTGAAATACAAAAGGGCCCCCAAATTTACCTTTCAAAACTAATTTTTAGGGGGGGGGGGAATTCAGTCAGGCTAAAAAATGTATTTTTTTTTTTCTTAATTATAGCTACTAAATTTTCCCTTAGACTATTAATGACACATTTATACTCTATTTTTGTTCTGTTGATTTAATAAATAGTATAAAAACAGTGATTAAATGTAATTTATTTTCATTTTTCTTATGTTTTACATTTTAATTTCAAACGTGCTAAAAATAACAGAAAATTTAATCTGTATAATTATATATTGTTTATATTCATAAAGAGTAGATAAATGATATAAAATATGGAGAACAGATTATTTAAATAAAGGGGAAAGTAATTAGCACACAGGTGATACCAAATTTCTGTTTATAAAATAGAAGTTTATAAAATAGTTTTGCAGCCAAGCATAAATTTACGTCAAATATTTGTTGTCCCTGCATTGCTCTTGGCATTGGCAAATCCTGCAATTTGTAAAGCATAAAATATATTTTGAAGTTCAAATATTTGCACCTGTTTCATATTTATAAATTAATTTACAAAATTAATTTGTTATGTATAATTATGTTTATAATAAAATATTTTTATATGTATATAGTTAGCTAGTTTTATTTTAATATTAAAAATGTTATTTACTCGAAATTTTGATGATAAAATTTCAAATTGTCGAAGCATAATTGGCAGAGTAAAAGTGTGTGACGTCAGGCTTCCCCTACTTCTAAGTCTTAAGCGGACCCTGATAGTGGGTACCTTGTGGTACTTTGGATAGCTAAAAATTGCCTGTGAATAAAGATGAATCCTTTATTCGAATAAGAGACTTGCATTTATTCTAGCTCGTGCTTTTCTTTACATTGGTTTTTGCTCGTCTTTTATTCAGCGTAGCACATGGAGTATATTTTTTAGGTCTCTACGAAGAGATATAAACCCCTTCTTGTTATAAAATAAATTTGTAAAATTATTATCATTATAATCTGTATTTTTTTTTCTTTGTATTTGATTACACTTATTATTTTCTTCACATATTTGAATCACTTTTCAAAAATTTCCCTTTAAGACTTGGACGTTTTACAAATCAAGTCACGTAATATGCATAGACTATAGAAATATTTCATAATTTTCTAAGAAAATCGATGTAGTTGTATGAATGACAATCTCTATAGGTTGGGGCCATTTCCAGATGACGAAATGCTTCTGAATAATTTTATACATATATTCTGTTTATGACATGATAGAATGTCTCTTTGAATTATTCCAAATGAAAAGTTTGTTCATTCCCTTTTTAAACTGTCGACTGCGTGAAACAGATTTTAAAACGTAAATATATCACTATCGATTCTCTGCCATCTGTCATTTATGTACGAAAATTTTCAAACTGATGATTGTATACAACTGTGTACTGTAGAAAACCAATATTTATATACTATATATATAATGTAATATATATAAAGAAGACGGGAAATCGTTTCTATTGTATATGTATTCCTTCTGTAACAATATAACACTACCATTTTAAAATTCTTTTGAATGGTTTAATGGAAATTTTCAATTCTATCATTCTTTTATGAGGGATGTGAATGATGATGTCCGGGTGAATGATATAGTGTCCGTTAAAAGTAAATTCACAACTTGCTTATAATGTTATTAGTTTCAGTGCCGTATTCAAGTCCAGTTAAGTAGTAAAAAAAATTCATTTTTATCTGTTTTCTGAAAATACGTTGAAATTTAAGCAAATAAATTTTAAATTGCAGTAAAGACAGTGGAACCGCTACAATTCGACACCTGGATAATTCGACAACCTCGGTAATTCGACATTTATTATTTACATAGTTACATGGGCTCTCGCAAGGTTGAGCAATTGTCCCTCTTTGGATTTTAAAATTTAATTAACTAAAATTTCTTTTTCTCGCATAATTTTGAGAAATTTTTTTTTCTCCTTAACTGATTTAAAATAATTAAACTCTAAGGAAGAAATAAATTGAGAATTCTTTGTGTACACCCCCGAACCTCCCATGGAAGACAATTTTTAGTTCTGTTTTTTCTTTTGCGTTCATATATGTTAAAGAACTATCTTAAACGGGAAGTTCAGTCGTTTGAGCCGGGGCCTCCAAGATGGCGCTGTGTGCTTTTTTTACTGTAAGCTTTTTATTATTATTATCATTATTCAGTAGAATAGGCATTCGTCGTTAGGGTTAATTTTTTTTCTCAGCACAACAAGTTCAGTACTATCATATTAATTCTATCTTCACGAATTATAAAACGTATATCGAAACGTTTAATGCAGAGCACTGCTGTTGAAATATGAGTAAATTATCACGATGTAATTTTTTTAGCTAAAATTTCTTCTTTTCACTACCAGTTGGGAATTTGAAGACTTAGATTTGAAACCAGGAGCACAACATTTTCGTCCCATTATTTTATAGATATAATCTACATTCTTTAATAGGTATAATCTATAATTATTGATAGCGTTATAATCTACGTACACTGAAAAATATTATTAATTACTAAATAAAACAAAAAATAAAATCAAAATACTATTCGTACAAACAAACAAAGTACGTGAAAAATTTTAAGTGTAGTATGGATCTCGCTTGTGACGTCACGCATGGGAATTTCCTCTTTGTGTCAGGCGCCCGGTAAAAACAGCAAACAGCGTCATCAGGGAAGCCCCGGTTGAGTCCCCATGATGAAAAAAGTAATAAACTGTTTCAATTCTTCATTTTGCAACAAGCTGGTAGAAGCTTATTTCTGGATTTTTAATATGTCTTATTTGTTACGTTTCTGTATTATTTTTTGTGTTGATGTGTTTAAAATTTTCTTGCACGTAAGGTTTAGACAAAAAATTCTGAGTGTAGTTTATTTCATGTTTATATTCTTCAATAAAAGTAAAAAGTCCTTCAGGCCTGTACCGAAAGGAACAGATAGCTTCGCTATTCGTTGGTTTTAAAAAATCAACTAATTTTTATTGAAAACATGAAATCTAAAATGCGTTGAACCCGATTACAGAAGATTACTAGTTTTCCTCAACACTGATTTTGAATGGGAATTTCAAGAAATTGGTCATCACCAAGCTAGCTATTATGGCGACTTATTTTTGTTGCCAAGTTTGGCGATAAATCGCCAGGTTTAGCAAGAATTTAACGCTAGCGAACACATTCGCACGAAATTCGAGTGAAAGGAAGTGCTACACTCATGTTTGGGAAAATTGCAACACCATGAAGGAATTGTCAGAAATTAATGAAATTTATTCCACATATTACTGACATGTAGTAGTACAAATAAACGATCAAATTTACAAGACAAAAAAACAAAAAGAACATCGGAAATTAGTACTTTGTGTGTCCGCTACGCTGAGCGATGAGAGCCTGTACACGTCGTGGCATTGAATCATACAGGTTCTGAATGTAATTCTGGGGAATGGCATTCCAGATGGCTTCGACTTGAAGCCAAAGTTCAGTCTTAATGTGTGCCCCACCAACTGTACAAGCGAGTCGCCGACCAATGAAATCCCAGACATGCTCGATGGGAGACATATCCGGGGAATAAGCAGACCATGGAAGAAGGCTTGTGCAGTCTGAGAAACATGTGCACGGGCATTATCCTGCTGAAATACAGCACCCGGAATGTGTCGAAAAAGGGGGAGGACCTCTGGCTCACAATTTCCCTTATGTAGCGATTAGAGTTGCAAAAAACCCGCAGTTTTTGAGGGACGGGAATAAACCCGGGAATTTTTGGGAATAAACCCGGAATTTTGGGGAATATTGGAAATTTTGAAGGAGTTTTGAAAGTAAACAAAACTAGTCCTTTTCAGTTTAATTTTTTTAATTTTTAAGAAATTTTAAGGACTATTCTGAAAAGTATAAAATAGGTTTTTCATTATGAATTCACAAAACTTAGGATTTTGTGCTCTAAGTTTTTATGATTTATTATAACTAATTTCATTTAAAACAATGGCGGCTGTCAATTTGTAAAAATTTGAATGTTTCTTTAAAAATTAAAATTGTTTAATTTCTGTTAGCTGGCATATTTACTATTCAGGCATACTCTATATTAATTTGCTTGTGAGATAGTGCATTTTTGCATTAATTTCTATTAGTTTTGTTCGTTTTTGTTTCTGTTTACATTGTCTGAATCAAAGAACAGGGGTGATATTTATATTCATGTCAGGCAAGATGAATCTGTCATCTGCTTCTCGCACTTTTTGCTTATCCACGATTAAAATATCAAATTACTTATGATATTTTAATCATCTTACTTAATATTTCTGCAGCTTAACCATGTATGTCGTGAGTTTTCATGTAAACTGTGCTATTTTTCTGCATTTATGTTATTGGTTTTGTTTGCATTTGTCAAAAACATTTTTATTTACAAATTAAAAATTCCATGTTTAAAACTTTCTGAAAACTCCCGGAAATTTTCAATATTTCTTTCCCAAAAAACCCGGTTTTTTCCACCCTTTGCAACTCTAGTAGCGATCTCTGTTGAGGTTGCCCGCAGTATTCACTAGATGGGATCGGCAATTATACCCAATAGCTCCCCACACCATGATGCCAGGCGTTTGTGCGGTATGACGCTGGCTAACACCACTGTGGGAGTAGACGTTTCCTTCTGTAACGTCTGACGCGTACTCTTCCATCATTGTACTCCAGATTGTAGCGAGATTCATCGGAAAAGCAACTTGTTGCCATTGGACACGCCACGCGCTGTGTTGCTGAGCCCATTGAAGTCGGAGGCGTCTGTGATTCAGCGAGAGGGAAATCCTGCGTAGAGGAACTCTTGCACGCAGTTCATGCTGCAGCAGACGGCGAAGAACTGTAGCTAGACAACAAAACAACTGTAGCTGTGCTTCAACGTTGTGCTAACACACGAGAGGACGCTGTACGGTCCGTCACAGCCATGCGGATAAGGTGTCTGCCGTCCCGTGCCGTTGTGCTATTGCATGCCCCACTGCCAGGTTTTCGCCTTGTTTGATTCTCCTCTGTCCATTTCTTCCAAACAAATATCACTGTTGTGGCATTACACCACGTGCGGGCTGCGTCTTTTCGATACGAAAATCCACCTTCTCGCATACCGACGATGCGGCCTCGTACGAACTCCGTTAGTTGTTGGTATGGCTTCCTCCGCTTTTGATGAGGCATATTGAGCGCCAATAAAATGTTTACCGCAGACAGAGGAAGATAAACGTATTTCAACGCATCTTTACTACAGTCGTTTATATACCTGGAACAAGCAACTGATAAGGGGCCGGTTCTCATTCCACGCATGCGCAATCGCTTTGTAATTCTAATCAGTTGCATGCCTTACCTCAATTTACATTTCCTGTAAGTTTGGTTCAATTTGCAGAATTCCTTTATGGTGTTGCAATTTTCACAAACATGAGATGAAAGGTAAAGCCATTCATTTCAGCATCGATTGCTAGCCACAATAAATACGTCACCGGTATTATATGTGTGATACTGATACTGCTTGTGTTAAAAAAGAAGATGGTGGACGTTTAAACTGATATTTTCTCTTTTGCTTTAAAAGGGTTGTAAATTATGACTAACATCAAAAAAGTATTCCTATGTGCCTATATGTTCATATAGCATGTTTTGAAATAAAGTATATAAACTGTATAAAAAAATATTTAAAATTTTTTCTTCGGTTTCTAAATGATTGATAACCATTGATTACTTTAGATTAAGCCCAGCTCCTAAAAGTACGCATGTTTGTGTACTCGTTTTGATAGACATAAATTATTACTAAAATTATAAAAATATTTTTAGCATAATGGGCGCGAAAACTTCCTAGATTTTCTCATTTAATATTTCATTTGGTAATTATACTTTATTTTACATAAACGGATACCCATTTATACAAAAATTAAACTTATTTGAGAAACTAGAATGAAGAAAAATAGTTCGCACGAGACACTAATTATTGGTTACAGGTGAGATTTTAAACCTGCATAAACTAGTTAAACACTTGATGGGATTTAAATCGCACTCAAACTGATTAACCAAATCATAGAATTAAGAAGTAACCGAAAGAGGTGACTTAGTAAAAACGCAACACAAAGGGAAATAGATATGGGAGAAATAAAACTATTGGAAATTATACTCAACCTTAATAAAAACATTTCATACCAGAAATTTTTATTTAAAACTATTTAACTTATTTATTTACTTTAATTCTCTGTGGTTTATATTTAACTTATTTTATGAAACAAATTCTGGTTCGAATAGTCAGTTGCTGATTTATGACACAGCATTCGGGGCACGGGCCCAGGGCCCCCAAATGCTACTGAAGATTTTTAAATTATGGGCCAAAATCTGGTGAAGTTTTAACTATTAAAAAACAAAATTAATATGAAAAAATGTGTTTATTATTTTTTCATTTAAAAATAATTTTTTAAGGGCTACATCACTCACGCGAAAACACCTGCTCGCTAATGTTAATCCTATGGAAGAAATTTTTTTTAAATATCTCGTTTGCATTTCAATATTTTTAAAGTATTTTTTTTCCATTGGATATTTGAGGTCGATCTCTACAAAAGCCGTTTTTTACTTTTTCGATTTTGTTTACAGGTTTTTTTATTTTTTTTATTAGGGTACTTTCACTTTCGGAACCGATTTCGAACAACTGAAAAATCGTCAGCTAGATAGAACATTTTAGATTATGAGGATGTTATAAAAACTTTTACTGCTAAAAAACTGAGAAGAAAATTTATAAAAACATCATTAAATATCACAACATTATTAAAGTCAGTAGTGGTTATCTTAATAAGTACCGCTTTCAATAATATTTTTTTTTAACTCAAGGGCGCTGTAAGCATAGGTGCAAGGGGGGGCCCCATAAGCATTTGTGCCGAGGGCCCCCAAATTTGCAAGTCAGTCTCTGCGAATATTCATTTTGAATGTACCTGTAGGGTCTATTAGATCCGTCTGGTAGGCGGAGGGTTAAGATACCGAAAACAAATCATTCGGACGAAGAGATATAGATTGGTGAAAAAGTTACGTTCGTACCTACAAACCGATTAAAGATGAATCTAGACTAGATAATTTATCAAAGAAATAATGCAATCAAATTTTTTTGGAAGTTTTTCTCTCTAATCGAGAAACAATTAAAAATAGTTAATTATTTTTTGTTGGTGTTTTATTTAACCCATTAAAGACTGACGTTGCGTTTTCGCAACATTATGTTTCTTACACCAGGTTTAAGGTAACACTAGTTTGTTTTTAGGATAAATATTCGCTTTATTTGATACTAAGAAACACCATTATAAAGTAACTCTTAGGTTTCTATAATATAAAAGTGGTATGAATCGCAATATTTGTATTTTATTGAGAAAAATAATTAGGTCTTTAATGGGTTAATTGATTATTATTTTTTTAAAGTCCACCATGCCTTTAAAAATAATAATGCATTGATCAACAGTATTGCATATTTTTGTTGTACTATTTCAGCTCACATGGGATTTGCCAAGCAGTTTACACGACTATTGAAGAATTCGGTTATCCCTGGATTACCACAGATTGCTGAAACTAGAAATGCGAGTAAAAAAGGTCTGAAAGTAGTTGTTTTTCTTAGTTGCACTACTGGATTTCTTTGGCAGACATTTTCATTTTTGACTGTTTATTGGACATATCCAACTGTTGTAGATGTTGAATCTGAATTTCTTGATCACGTTGACCTCCCAGCTGTCACTGTATGCAGTTGCAATGGGTAAAAATATTCATTAATTTTCCAGTTCTTTTCTGTAATTTTGTACAATGAGCGACATTTATTCTTTATACGAATAAACATATACGAATTTTACGTTTAGAATGTTGCTTCATCGGGGTTTGAATTCACTCTATTCATTTTAACCCTTTCCGGTACAGTGGTCCCACTCCGGGCACACCTAATTTTAATTCCAAACTTGCATTCGACACCAAGAATATTTAATAAAATTTTGTTTCTACAAGGAAAGTTTAAAATAAGGCGTTCTTATTTTCTAAAAAAGTCGTTTGTAAATTCCAATGTCAGTCAGCAATTTCTCATTTTACGAACAGACTTTGTCTGTGCCGGAAAGGGTTAAATTGAAAATATTTTTTTTATCCGCGCTTTCATTTATATATTGTTTTATTTCAGATTTTGATTTTTTTCTGTCTTTTCAAACATTAGTAAAGCAAGAATTTTACGATAGTATTTTAAATGTTGAATTCTTAAATACGGTTATGCCTCTGCTTACGAATACCTCTTTTAACGAATATTCTTTTCACTATTTTTCTGACTCGGCTAATGAATATGGATTTGGCTAACGAAAGTTTTATAAAATGTACGCTCTAAGATTAGTTGCATTTTGGTTGGACGAGAAACAATGGTTTACGGAGATTTCGGCATAGGCGTAACTAGTGGGGGGGCCGGGTGGGCCGTGCCCACCCCAGGTAGTTCCAGTGCCCACCCCAGAATTTCAAGTTCACGTGAAAATTTTATGACTGCGATATGGTCAAAATTTTAATTTTCAAATATTTGAATGATTATACCAATAAATTATACTATATACTTCTGATTTGAGAACTAATGTAACGAAAACGGCGCGCACGCATATGTAAATGTGTGTGTGTGTGAGGTATAAAAGAAGCAACAGACAAAGAAAATCCTATTAGTCTTCTACATTCTTTGCAACAGTTATATGACCCGGAGTCTATAGGGTTCCAAAAGGAACAAAGTGAAATATTATCTGAAAGCTCTAAATCTGAACGAGGGTTTTCTTTTTTGTCACGAGGTGATGGGGAAAAAATCAGTTCCAGATGTCCAGTTCCGTATTCTTTCAACTAAGTCAAAAAATATCATCTGCTGTGGTGAGAGCCGATAAGAGAGAGAAGGGGATAGTAGGGGGCACAGGTGCCCGAACGGTTTTTTCCTTACAAAATAATGACCAATTTAAAAAACAGGATGTAATTGACAAATTACTGATCAATTAATTGTCTGAGTGATGAGATACGGCAAAAGTCGTAAATGAGAAGATCATGGCAGGGGGCTTTACTTTGAGGGTTAAGGTAGGGCGAATTTTTTGCAATTTGCCTGCGGCTGTAAGCATGTGGGATTATTTCCCTTTTCCAAGTTTGCATGCGTAATTATCAGTGCTCAAATAAATTCTGTAGTTTTGGCAATTTTTGTTTGTATTGCTGCATGCTGCTTCATGGATTGAGGCTCTTTGCTTCATGTTTCTGAATGTACTTTTTGTGAGTAAATTTTTCCTTATCAATCTTTGATATTCTGAATAAATAGAAGGGCTTAGTGAAATAAGATGTTACGCAACAAAAATAAAATTCTGAGACAGTTTAAATGAAAGCTTTTAGTTGTAATTTTTATTTTATTTTTGTTCTTGTACCTTGTATTTAGTAAGTTAACGAGTAGTACTAAGCTCTCTCAGAAAAACTTAGCAACATTTAATTATCTAATATAAAAAATTATTAATAATATTTAAGTTATTTTTATTAAAATATTAACTTTTAATAAATAATATATCAGATTTTAAAGATTAATTAAAATATTGGTATTTTATCTTTACCATATGACATATTATCTCATAACACCCTCATCGAAAAAATAAACTGTATTTTGAGAAAATGTAACATAACAGGTTCTTGCTCGAACCTCTAATTAAAGTCATTTATTATTAAAAAAAAAACTATTTGGTAAAGACAGAAATTTATTTTTGAAATTGTCAAATTTAACCTTAAAATTTTTTTTCAAAATTTTAGGAAAATCCTGTATGTTTGCAACTTCTAAAAAGGATCGCTCGCGGTGGTGCATTTAAAATTTTCATTGATAAATCAAAAGGAGCAATAAGTTTTTTTTTTTTTGCCGAGTTGCCAATTGAATAGAATTTTTTTTTTCTTACTGACTTACTGTTTCTTTCTGACAAATAACACTATATAACAGTAAAATTTCCCTTCTATGTCCTTAAAAATTTCTTTTCAATATTCTAATATTTATTTTAAAATAGAGGAGCTCTTATAAATTTATTTTAATTTAGAGAAGGAATTATGGAATTTAACGTTTCATTAATTAATAATTTTTAAGATCATCCTCTTCTTAAAAAAAAAAAAAAAAAAAAAAACTGAAAGCTTTCTTTTTTTGTGTGTGTGTGTGTGTAAAGTTTACTTGTAAAATAACTCATTGCTGTACTCATTCCTAAAAACACAAGTATTTGTGTTAAATATGGTGTACAATTTACTTTAAAGTTTATTTTTGAATACTTTTAAATCTTAAAATACATTAATATTAGGCCTACCGAATTTTCAGCATCTGGTTTACAGATGTCGAATATTCGCTATTGGATCAAAATCACTAATCAATGCATCTCTATAAGCACTTTTCAAATGTGATAGAAATAATTTTGAAGAATACTTTTGTTTTCCCATGAAAAAAGGTAAAACTTAAGCTTTTTTATTTATTTATTTTGGGCGAAAATTATTTTAGGTAAAAATGTTTTCCATGTGAGTTCTCTTTAATCAAATCTCTTTCTGCTGAATTCTGATGGAGCTAATTAAATTTAAAATCAATCCACTACTATAGAAATCATCGCAGTTTTAAAATTATAATGTACTATTAAAATTTAAGAATATATATATATTTTTTAAACTTTAAAATACTTCTGATTTCTTTTTCTTTCTTTTTTTAAAAAAAGATTTTATACACTATTTTATGTGATATGTCAACTTTTGAAAGGACTATTACTTATACAGTATCGAATTTAAAAATTGTGTTCTTATAAACATATTTTGCACATATTAAAAATTGAGGATTTTATGCAATAAAACAGTGGAGTATCCACTGAATTTTAAATAAACAAGAACGAAAAATCATGCGTCAAGCATAGATTATGTAACACTTTCCAACGCTTCCAAAATAATTTTACAAATCATACCGTTTAATAAGCTGCGAGATAACATCTAAGTAAACAATTTGGAAAACGAATAACATATTTAAAAACATAATTTCAGGAATTTCCAACATATACAATATTCGAAAAAATATCCGAATACTTTTATTCAGCTCTGTATAGGATCTATAGATTTGTATATATACTACATAGGATGCTAAATTTTAGTTCAGTTAGGAAACGCGTAACACAGTTTAAAATTCTCCTTCTGGAGTTTCTGTCAATAAACGGAAATGTGTTCGCGAACTTTTGTACTTCCCTGTATAGGATCTACAGAATTTATACACACCACGTAATAGACAAAAAGCGAGTTAAATTTAAAATCGCGTTCAGTAACTTAAAACGAACTTCCAGGAATTATTGTTAACAGACAATAGAGAATTCTTTTGTGTGTCCCTGTAAATGAACGAAGACTGCTATACACACAGTATTCTGTAGGAAGCCTCTTGTAATGCACCTTAGTGATATATATAAATTTCAATGCGTTTAAAATAGTAAAACATTATTTAAATAAACCGCAGACGATTTTTCTCCATAGACGTAATGTAACGGAATTTTTTTGACTGTCCCTGTAAAGTAACTATAAGTGCTATGCACGCACAGCCTATTCCATATTAAGCTTCTTGTAATGCACCTTAGAGATATATATATTTCAATGCGTTTAAAACAGTGAAACATTATTTAAATAAACCGCAAATGATTTTTCCCCATAGACCGCAATGTAACGGAATTCTTTTGAGTGTGCCTGTAAAAAAACTATATGTGCTACACACTTCCGTTGAAATAGGGAACATGCTATAGATAACGACAATAAGATATAAAAATTGCAGAGCAATCCGAGCATATTTACGGGAGTTAGAGCACGGACAGACGGCCAGACGGCCATACGGCAGACAAACCGAAGTCCTAAACAATTTTCAACTAGGTTGGAAAGTGTTAAAAACGCATCGTTTTCAGTCAGGGATGTAGCTAGAAGTAAACAATAGGGGGTGCTCAAGAAAATGTAGGGGGGGGGGGGGCTCATACTATTTCTCTCTATCTCTGAGACATGCACGCACAAACACAGATATATATGATCAAAGTATTATATAGAAAGGTAAATTAGTGTATATTCATATTGTAGGCACTATATTTCTTATTAAATTGTTTATAACTATGTTTGATGCGAAGAAAAGTAAAGGCTGCAGACAATGTAATGGAGGATATATGGTGGATATGCAGTATACTTTTTGGATTATTTTAAGGAATACCGTATACCCTCTTCTCAAAAACAGTATAGCATATACTTTTTAGGGTATACCCTCTGCCTAAAGCGTATGCCCTCTGTTTTTTTTATTACTACATCACTGGCTGCATAATGAACATTTTCAGTGCATAATTATACTAGTGAAATAATAAGTGATGATGTCAATAAGTAAATAAAAAGCTGACAGTTTACCTGTTTCAAAAGAGTTTCAACCTTTAATTTATTCTGAATATTCCTTGCCCTTAAGGATTTAAAGTTATGTTTTTATATGATAAAAAACATTAGAACAATCAAGGGTGTGTTTTGTATTTTAAAATTATTTTTGTGTCTAGTCAAAAGCTAAAACCACTTCACTGTAAAAAAATTTCCGAAAGGTTCCGAAAAAAAATGGTGGCATTAAGATGCCACGGCTTTTTGCTGTTACGTTTCACAGCAAAGTAGTGAAACATTCCAATTTTTCCGAAACATTCCGTAATATATACTCCGAAACCTTTCATATCAAAATACTGAAATATTTCAGCGTCACGATACGCTTTTTCCCGAAACCTTTCATGTCAAAATGCTGAAACATTACAACTTTACGGGACGTCTTTTTTCGGAATCTTTCATATAAAAATACTGAAATGTTCCAGTTTCACGAAACGTCTTATTTCGGATTTTTTTTTTTTTTTTTTTTTTTTTTTAATTCTGAAAATATTATTTTTTATTTATCATGTAACAAAATCCAAACTGTACGACAAAAATATATTAATCGAAACTCATGACTAAACATATAAAAAATATTTGCTGAAACTGAATTCCGAGCTCGGTCTTGCGCGAGTGTAAAACTGTTAATTATATATTTTTTTAAATACAAACATTATTTTTATTCCTTAATTAAAACCATAAGTTTTTAGAAAATATAAAATTTCCTTTTAATCAATTTTTTTCTGATTTGATAATTTGCATCTTTGCTAGAACATTCAATAAGCAATACTAAGGATGAGTATAAAACGCGGAAAAACTTCTTTTATGTGTTAATTTTTATTCCAAATTTTACATAATAAAATGAGAGTAATAGTTCATTGCACTTATTTTGCATATATCATATTTTATAAATTAGAAAGGCAGGGCATTAAATATTCTAAAATTATTTCAACTGCCCCTAAGACACAAATTTATTAAAATCATTTTGTTTATAATTAATTAAACGATAAAAAGACAGTATATATGGTTCTATGAACGGATAAGATTTTTGAAAACAATTTATATATAACATAGGTTTAGTGATGTAAAAAGGACATTTTAATTAATTTATAAATTAAAGAAAGTACAAAAACTGATTAATAAAATATATAAATTTTTGAAAGATATCAAAAGTTGAACAATGACTTGATTTTATTACACATTTAAAAAAATACATAAATAAATAAATGAATAAAAACACTTGTAGCACTAATATATCCTCTATGATTCCAAATGCATTAATCCTTTGAAGGGCACCGATATATGTCAAAAGTACGATATTTTACAACCAGTATTTTTTTATAATAATTTTTATGTGTAAAATCTTCAAAATATAAAAGCAAAAATTTGTATTCGAAAATACTTGTGGCAAATTTGTGAATTTTTGGTACAGCACCCGTTAAAGGGTTAAACAAGTACGGAAAATCATGCGTCAGGCATAGATTATGAAACACTTTCCATCACATCTAGAAAACTGAAAGAAGATATTAAATAGTATAGGAAACATCTAACACATTTAAAAATAAAGTATTTTTAGCATTTACCCTCCATAGTCAAAAAGTAGTCAAATTATATAGTGCAGCCCTGTATATGACCTATAGACTTGTATATAAACTACATAGCATGATAAAATTTAGTTCAGTTAGAAAATTCACATTTAGCAATTTTCGTCAATCGACGGAAATGCACTCCAAATCTTTTGTGCAGACCTGTATATTATCTAAAGACTTTTGTACATACCACATATTAAGCTAAAATTTAATTCAGGTAAAAAACGTACAAGGCAACTCAAAACTCACTTCCAGCAGTTACCAACCATAAATGACAACGTATCTTGTTCTTTGCGTAGCCCTGTAGATGGATTTATTTATATTCCATAAACTTCTATCAGTATACTAAACATAGTTGAGCAGGAAAATGCGTAACACAATTAAAAATATCCTTAAGAAATTTACTCTCATAGTTAGTAATACTTACGAGTTCCTTTGTGTAGTCCTGTATATGATCAACAGAATATATACACACGACGTTAGACAAAGCTAAAAATCCAAACCAAAATTGAAAATGCATTTATATACTGTAATTATCGAACAAAGACTGTAACCGAATTCTTTTGTGTGTCCGTGTAAATGAACGATAAACGCAATGCACACCATGCTATTCAGTGAGCAATTTATAATGCATCTCAGGAATACATATAAATTTCATTATGTTTTAAATATTGAAACATCATTAAATTACATGGCAAACTATTTTTTCCCGCGGAACCTTGTGTTACAGAATTATTTTGTGTGACCCTGTAAATGAATAACGGATGCATTGTACACCCTATTTTTTTTTTTTTAAAGCATGTTTTAGTGCGCTACATAATTGTATATCAATTTCATTATGTTTCGAATGGCGTAACATCATCAAAATGCACTTGAAACGATTTTTTCCCATTGACCGTAATGTAACTGGATACTTTGGATTGCCCCTGTACATAAACTATAAATGCAATACATACCATGCTATTCAGTGAGCAATTTATAATGCATCTCAGTAATACATATAAATTTAATTATGTTTTAAATATTGAAACATCATTAAATTACATGGCAAACAATTTTTTTCCCGTAGAACCTTGTGTGACCCTGTAAATGAATAACGAATGCTTTGTACACCCTATTTTAGAAAAGCGTGTTTTAGTGCGCTACATAATTGTATATCAATTTCATTATGTTTCGAATGGCGTAACATCATCAAAATACACTTGAAACGATTTTTTCTCATTGACCGTAATGTAACTGGATACTTTGAATTGCCCCTGTACATAAACAATAAATGCTACACACTTCATTTTCAATAGGGATCATGCTATAATAAGTGCCAATCACACAAAAAATGTCAGGTCAATCCGACTATATTTACGAGGGTTAAAGCACGGCCAGACGGCAGACAAACCGAAGTCATAAACACTTTTCAACTCGGTTGGAAAGTGTTAAAAAGCTAAATGCAATTCTATGTAATTTTTAAAATAAATTATGATGTTTATCTAAAAAAATAAATTTCATAATGTTTTAAACTTATTAATACATTATTCGTATTAAATAGTAAGAAGCTTATTTGCAAAGAAAATTGAAAATTTTCACTTTATTTTCACTTACATTTTAATAAAAAGCATTTTCTCAATTGGCAGATACGTTTAGTTTTTATTACAAAGAATAATTATTACATAATTAGACATTATAAAAAATAATCAATATACTTTTTTTTATTCAGTATAAGCAATTAAATTTTAAAGTTTCGTATTACAGATAAAATGAAGATTTAAAAAATAAAGCATAAAAGTTTTAAATTAGCTACTTACTTTATCGGTTGATATCCAAACAAAGAATAGCATTTGTTCAGATTGCATTTGTCGCTACTTACCTAGGCAGCTGTTTTTTATTCTTTAGCTATCAAAATGGCTAATGGAACACAAGACATGAAGCACGCATGCGCAGAATGTAGTTTACGGAAAAGTTGAAACCTCTCAAAAATGTTACACGAATTATTGCCGTAAATGACGTGGGACATAAAGAAATTTGAAACTCCGGTAAAATATGCGAAATGTTTCAGGACAATTTCCTGAAACGTTCCGAAAATTTTTTACAGTGTTGTATTTAAATTGGCTATAACTCATTAGAATAACATTGTTTTATGCTAATAATGAAAAACGCTACAAAATGAAAAAATTAAGTATATAACTAATGCAAAAGGGAATGTTTGCATCAGCAAAAGGTAGCTAATTCTGAGTATGTGCAGATAGGATGCGCACATTTTGAAGCACTTATTTGCAGTTTTTAAACAAATGCTGCAATTTAGTATTTATGCAAAACTGTAAAAAGCCACCAAAACTAAGTTCAATTTTTGAAGAGAATTTCATTTGGATTTTTGAAACAGAATTTCTTTTGGTGGCCTTGGCAACTTTCCCAGAGGGGGCTCAAAAATTTTCAGGGGGTGCTGAGCCCCCCCCTGGCACCCCCCTAGCTACGGCTCTGTTTTCAGTACCGGTTTCGAAGATTAAAAAAAAAAAAAAACATAAGAAAAAGTAAAATGCGGTCTATGTAGAGATTGACCTCAACTATCCAATGCAAAAAATAAAATAGAAAATCATTTTAAAAATATGAAAATGCAAACTAAATATTGGATGTTTTCGCGTAAGTTAAGTACCACCCCCCACCCCAATCCCCTTAAGAGCTCAATCATACATCCCCCCTTTTCATTTAAAATAAACGATTTATGTGAATACTGTAAATTAAAGGTGAGTCAAATTGAAGTCATATTTTAATTTTTCTTGTCAGAATCTCAGGCTGACGTATCATTTTTACTGCAGTTAAAGGAAACATTAATTGTCTTTTGCTTATTTAAATGTATTCGTCCCTCAAAATAAAAACTAATCTTTTCCTTCCGCTCCTCAAAATATTCTTTTTTACATTCTTACATTTCTTAGAATTTTTAAACAAATTTAGAGTTTACATTAATGATTTTAAGAAAAAATTTCTCAAATTTTTCCGTTTATTCATTCTTAAAATAAATAGATTCAGTTTACTTTACCTGCATAAAATTACAGTGATCGGAAAACTTCTACATTTTAGACAGGTTTCAGTTGTATACATTTTTCAGACATGTATAAATTATATCTATATGGTATTCGTTCTATCGGAACCACAAAATTTTTCTCAAGACAGTTTTCTGTAATAGACACAATTCAACATTTTGCTGTTGGAGAAGTGGAATTCGGTAAGAATCAAAACATTCATTTTTAAAAAAAATGAATTTTGGAGAAGTGATAGTTTAAGTGCTGTGTTTAAAACCGGGATATTAAAGAGATGTATTGGGACACCCAGACATTATGCCTAAAATTGGGTCTCTCTCGGAACTTCTAGTCATCTTAAAAATTTCAATGGCACAATGAATAGCAGTGGTGCCGACTTATATGGGCCCGTGGGGCTTTAGCGTCGAGCCCGCCCAATAATTTGCTCCCCTGACCCACCTAATTTCCCTTGTTTTACTTCACTACGTATTTATTTAAATTTTTAAATCTCTGAAACAAAATTTCATTTTCTATTTGTTGGACAACAAATAAGAGTGAAATATGCCAGCCCAGGATATAGTCGGGATAGCTCAGTAGGGAGAGCGTTGGTACGGCAAACCAAAGTACCCAGGTTCGAGTTCTGGGCGTTAGTCCTGTGCCTTGGATATAATTTACTTAGTTGAATATACTTTCCTCTGTTCATTATGAAAATTTCATTTTGTTGACGTTGGAAAATAGCATTGACATCCGTAACAGAGACATCAAGAGCACTAAATGTTCTTCAGTACACATATAATTATTAAATTTCTCTCAACAGTTCAATTTCCTATATACTTGATCAGCAGTATTGTTGTCGTATGTAAACCAAAAGGTAAATGCTAGAATCATGTGAACTTTAATGACTATGCTATAGATTTGTTTGAGAAAGAGAATGTATACGGAGCATTTAAAAAAAAAAAAAAAAAAGATTCTAAAATGTATACGGAGAGTAACTTCGTATGCCCTCCACTACACCCCTTTTGATCAGTGAGTATAAATCAGTGAGTGAACATTATCTATATTTTAGTGTCCCAATCCTGATAATTATAAAGCTCATAAATGACTGAAAAGCTTTGCTTCTTGTGTTTTTAATTTGTATTGATATTTATGATATTATAGTAAATATTAACATTATTATGCAAAAGAATTCACGAATAACATAAGCAAATAATAAAACGTGCCGTGCTATTTTGCTTAAAAAATTTGGGCCCATACAATATATTTCAAAAGTTGGCTCCATTGATCAATGGCATTCCTAAATAATAACCTTGATAATAAGTTGTTTCTAATTTTAAGTCAAAATTTTCATTAAATTAACGAGTTTGGTCTCAATGCAGTTTTTAGGTAAATTTCGTAAGAAATACTACCTATTACATACTCACCTAAGTTGGAAATTTTGAAAATTTTTTGCAGATCTACGCCGATCATGACTCCCAGAACCCAAAACCAACCCCAGTTCAAAACTTTATCTATCTATCTATCTATCTATCTATCTATCTATGTCACTTTTTTCTGACCATGATAACTGGAAAAATTCTGCATAAATCTCTTCCAAACTGATACATAAAATCAAGGGTCATAAAATCTCGGTCAAGTTCGTTAATGGGCAAAATCGAACAAAGGGTGGGGGGGGGGGGCTTTTTGTGAAAACAGAAAAACCCTCATAATTTCTTTATTATTATACGTATCGAATCCATTTAAAGTTATTATTACTTCTAGGAAAAGGGCCGAAAATTTATGTATGACAGATTTTTGATATAATTAAAAATTGTCTTAAGGGGGGGGGGGGGGGGGTTTAGAAGAAAAAAATTCATAACTTCGTCAATTCCCAAAATTTCAAATCCACTTAAATTTATTATAAATCCTCTTAATATTATCTAAAACTTTTATATTGACATGTTTTTTATAGGACCAACTCTTATAGCAAAAAAAAAAAAAAAAAAAAAAAAAAATCCTTGCTGGCTCCGCCTGCAAACAAGTTTGGTTTCGAAGTATGCGGTTCCAACTGCAGCATCATCGCAAAAAGGTCATTTCTTCCGCAATTTCCGACAAACAGGTGCCCCACGGTCTGCGTCTTCGAAATCTACCTGTGCCTGTAGGCCGAGCCGTCAGGGATTTTTTTAAATATTCTTGCACCTTGCACGCATCAGTGGTGCAGCCAGAATTCTGCTGTATGGGGAGGAGAGGTTGAATTGTTGATAATGGTGGTCGCTGGTTACTTGAATCACCGGCTAATCGAATCAGTTTAGGTAATGAAGTGATAATCATTTTTTCCCTCGAAGAGTAGAATCAATAGTTACATTGACCATAATTCATTTCAGCAACGTTTACTATATAAGAGTTAGTAAACATAAAATGCACCAATGGAATAACAAAAAACTGTTAGATTAATATAGTGTTTGAAAAATGAAGAGGCAAACTTAAGAAATGGAAGGGAATAGTACAGCAAACAATTTTTTGAACAGAAAATTAGGAATCGATTTTTAAATCAGAAATACATAGGATTTCATTCCAAAACAATCCCGAATTCTTGTTCTTAACTTTAGTAATAATAAAGCAATTTTAGCAAAATTTCCAATAGACTTTACTTTGCTTTGTGTCAGATGTAAAATAACACGAGAAGAGGTAGAATTTATTATAATCCGCGTCCAAACAATGCCAAATTAAGTATTCCATATTTTAGGATGTAGTTGACATTAAACGCGGTATCGTTGACTGAATTACTGTGCACTTCCAGCACTTTATTTGACATCTAATTTCGTTTACAGTATACTGAAAATTTCGTTAAAATATCTTCATTATTATTAAAGTTCTCTAAAAATACTTGGATTCGACTTCCTATATCCTATATTTTTCACTAAATAAATGGATCGCGACCTGGTTTCCTATACAAAAATCTTTAATTGTAGTGTGCTCTACCACCTTTTACAGATTGTTCTACTTTTTTTTAAACACATTGTTTATGTGTTAAGTATGTTTGCTTTCTAAATATTATTTGTTTTTAACCTTTTTCATGATGTTGGAGAATATTTATCTATTAAATCACACAAAAATAACGCCTGCATCCAAGTCTAAACATACACACAAATATTATACACACATACAAGCTATAAATACAATAAACCCAACAAGTGTGAAAAATTAGCCAGAGCCAGGAGTCGAACCTGGGACCACAGCATACAAGACTAATGCTCTAACCACTGAGCTACCCCGGCCACCTGGGTCTGCAATTTAAGTGAGAAATTGCAGACCCAGGTATTGGCCGGGGTAGCTCAGTGGTTAGAGCATGAGTCTTGTATGCTGTGGTCCTAGGTTCGATTCCTGGCTCTGGCTAATTTTTCACACTTGTTGGGTTTATTGTATTTCTAGTTTGTATGTGTGTATAATGTTTGCGTGTATGAATATTTATCTATATTTAGTTTTCTGTTAGAAACACCTATGCAGAATGAAAGATAGGTTGTACCTGCCTTCGGCCGTGGAAAAAAAAGAAAATACATTATAATAACAATTTTGAAAAAAGAGGGTACTTTTTAACTTTCTCTGCCCCTCTCTGTAAGTAAGGGCGAAAGGATCTACTTATATATACATTTATTTAAATGAAATACATTATAGCTAAAACTCTAAAAGATATTCCAGTTTTTACTTCTTATCTGATTTAAACACGACTGTAATTTTGTCCACATGAAAAACAATATGTCATAATTTTGATGATATAGAGGCAACATTATTTAAGATTTAATAAGTGTAGATCAATGTATAACTAATTTATTACTTATTAATTTCAGTTAAAGCATAATTAGCATAAGCTTGTGTGTAATTATAGTAAATTTTATAAACTCTATGAAAATGCTTCATATTTAACGCTTTTCTTTTGAAAACCTTGCTCATAGGCATGTATCTGTAAGTCAAAGTCAATAAAATTGCAATCAGTGCTTCTTTCCTCCGGGGAACGCGTGGCCTGAAGAACATTTCGAGCTACCTTACCAGCTAATAAACTACACTCTTTAAATATATAGTCCCCCCCCCACCCCTCAGGAACAAATTGTTCGAATGAAACACTACAATAATCTGTTCAATCAAAAACACATTTTACATTTATATCTTTATAGCACATTTTCTTAATTCTTACTTTGTCAAAGATTTTTACCTGCATCACTCACATACCTTGGTCTTAGAAATAACTGATAGCAAAAACACAAAACAAGATGCACATGCAGAGGTCTGTTTGGGCTCGGTCCTGGCCCGAAACCGGTCCAACCCACGGGCCAGTCTTCGGCTTATTTTCATTCATGGCAATCGGACCGGGCCTGGCTTCCTTTTTTCCAGGCAGGGCTGAAACTGGAATTCATTCTTCCTAAAGGTCTAGACGAGTTGAAATTTTCGGGTCCTGTTTTTATCAAGCCCATATGAAAATAATTGGCCATGCCTACCCTGACCTGACCCACGCAAAAATCAGT
Source organism: Maratus michaelseni (assembly GCA_963931845.1). Lineage (NCBI taxonomy): Eukaryota > Metazoa > Arthropoda > Arachnida > Araneae > Salticidae > Maratus > Maratus michaelseni. The sequence continues at coordinate 180,090,363 of OZ007592.1, read as the reverse complement.
AAAATTTCGATCGGCCCAACAATTTTTGCAAAAAAATGCATATATTTTTAAATCGTCATTGTTCTATATTAAAATTTTCAATTTTTTCTTTTTAAAGAATAGTTCATTTTCTAGGCAATAAAATTAAAGTACAATAAAGCGTGTGAAAAAGAACCTGCCCATGACAGAATCCTGTTTCAAACGGAAAAATGTATTTATCCATGCAAAATGAACATAATAATACGTGAGAAAAGAAATATATTTACAACCAACAGTGCATATGCTAAGAAGGTAACTTTCCTATAACGGATATTTCTGTTCTCCTATGCGATTCCGTCTTAGAAATTTTTACTATACTATAAGAATTTTCAGGTTTTTAAGTCTCCAAGCCATGTAATATGTTATTAATAACAACTTCGACATTTGCATACAAATCGAGATCCAGTAACAAAATAAATATCTCAGCACAAAGTGTTTTTTAAAAAAACGAAGAATGCAAACAACATGAAAAGAAAAACAAATAAATATTTTTGTCAGAACTCCTCGTAGAAGACAATTTTTAACCATACCAGTGTAAAAATATGTTTTTGTTGAAATTCAGGCGAGCTGGGAAGGGATAATTACGTTTTTGTATGAGCCGGGCCGGGTCGGGTCGAGATTCTAGCTTTTATACTGGGTCGAGCCAATAAACTATGTGTATGGCCCAGACCGGATTCGAGTCTAACTTTTAGCTTTTTTTTTTTTTTTTTTTTTTTTTTTTTATGTGCCAGGCCGGCTTAATATACATACATATATTTTTTACGATGCGGATCGAACTTTTAACTTTTATACCCGGCTGAGGGGCAAAAAATTTTCTACAAGTCGGGTCGCGCTCGAACCTAGAAATTTCTCTGGTGCAGACCTTAACAGAAAGTCTGAAACTGAGAAAAACCTATAAACATATATTTTATGTTTTTTTTTTTGTTTTTTCTCCTGGAAATTGATGTCTATTATCCTTTTGAACATGGAGCAAAGACAGAAATTCAATTTAAAAACTATCCACTGTATAATACTCAAAGCGTATGACGGTCGAAATAATCATTCTTTTACTGTAAGATGTCTGAAAAATGTAATTGCTACCCTTTTTCAAAACAAATGACAGTTTTCACTTAACCAGTGCATCTAAGATCTAATATACGCTTCCACAGTTTAAATATAATATTCGCGGTCTAATTTAATAACTTTGTTGAATATAATTTGATTCAACAAAGCTGCGAATTTCAAATAAACTAAAAAAACGTAATATTAACTTTAGTTTCGATTCATGAAAGCGTCGAATTTGCTTAACTAGTGATTCATATAAGCGGCAATTATAATATTTTTTTTAGCTCTGGAAGGGGTTTTACCCCCCCCCCCCTTGGGCTCTGCCACTGGACGCATACACACATACAAAGGACTTATGAAGTTGGGGGCCTGTGCCCACCCCACAAAATAGCTCTAGTTACGCCTATGGATTTCGGCTGACGAATGTGATTCTAAGACAAATTACCCAAGTAGCATAGGTTGTTGACACATCGTTGGCAGTTTGTGGAGACCGTTGGAAAATGGTTAGGTTGGGAATGGTAAGGATGGGAAATGATGGGTACAGAGATCCCTCTAATTAAGAGCGTGTCTCGGCAGTATTCTGATCATCTAACAGTTGGACCACTATTGGGATTTTGTTGGCAAATGGTTCGTTGGCCAATGGTACGTCAAGGGGGGGGGGGCATTTCGTACTGTGGGCCAAAGTTAGGCAACAATTAACTAATGTCGGCCCAACCATTTTCTGCTACTTAGGTATATCCGTTAGCCAAGGTATCACTGCATATCAAAACAGCAAAATGAAAAGAAAATGGATAAATAAGATAATGGGTAGTAACGTAGGTAAGTCAAAAAATTAATTTCACTTGGCAACAACTTTATATTTATGAAACATTTGTTAGCGAAATTTGATGGGAGCATTGACAATGGCTGTATCAGACGGTAGAAAATGATTCCGCTAAGATATGGTAATGTAGTTTAATTTCTGTAACAGGTGTGTGGAATTTTCACTATGAAAGTGCATTGCGTATAAAAAAGATTTCTGTTATACATCTGTTTTAAAAGTTTCTTAAGAGATGTATAAATGCTGCTTTATTGTATTAAGTTTCAAAAAAATTTATTTGTAATTGTAATTAATTCACTTTTTGCTTTTTTCAAATGTATGTCTTACTTGGTAATCAAACTATAAACCTATGAATTTTTTTAGAGATATAGTGGCGCTACACCTCTTAACCCTTTCAGGGGCAAGTAATTTTGTTCCTATAACGTCGAATTCACACCGGTATTTACGAAAGAATTTTGTTCAAAATAAGAAAAAGCAATTTTTCAACTTTTTCCGTCAAAGTTTAAAAAGTAAAATTTAATTAAAAGTTTCTGGTTCGAATCGGATTAAAATTAGGTGGTATATAATATATACCACCGCCCCTCAAAAGGTTAAACTGTACGTCTGATAACCATCAAATTCAGTACATAATATCTGCCATAACTTGCAGGATTTGTGTAAAAATAAATAAATCTGAAACAAATTATGTTCTCGAGGAATAATTATAGATCATATAAGTGTTATAGACTTAGCGTTAAAAGTTTAAATTGAAACTCGTGCGCGCTATGAAAAGTCGAGTTGCGTTTGAAATGCTTGAAAGCAAATTTTCTTTCGAGAACTAAAGTAATCTTAAATTCATTTCAAAATTAAAAATTATCAGTGTTTTCTTGACGACATTAAAGGAATATTTGCAAATTAGTTCGCTCAGCTCAATTCTGTGCAGTCTCAGCATGCACTTTCCTAGTTTAAATATGTATGCGTGCGTATGAGTATCTCATAAATGTTATTATTTCCATTCCAGAATCAAGTCAAATTTATTTTGCCGCAGATTTCCAAATTTGTGCTACCCTAATTCCAGCATTGAAGAGTTCTGCAAAGAACATGCCCATTTATGTGACCCCAACTTCTTCTCCTATGAGGACGAACCGGTATGTTGTTTGCTATACTTCTCGCTTTTCTGGGATGAATTTCTATTAAGTTTTCAAAAAGAAACGTTAGTTACATGAAAGGTATTTTCTCCAAATTCGATGTAGAAATTTTATAACTTTCTAGTTTCTTTTATATGTTATAAGAAACTGGTTGAGCCGTCTGACGTTGCCCGGTTCCGTAAGTAACTTTAAATATACTTAAAATCAATGTTGATTGATTTTATATATTTTAAAGAAAATCTTTATAAACGATCCTAATTCTGGTGGTCCCACTGCCTTCGGTAGCGTACACACTCGATTTTGTATGATTTTTTTTTCAAATGAAACTCTATCCAAACATCACAAACCCCGTTGTCAGCGGGCGAAGACCTCATCAAAATTCAATTTATGATATTAGGTATATTACATTTAACTACCCACCCTCAAAATTTTAAGCAAATATCTTTAATATTGACGATTTTATTAATTTGAGGGCGTAGCTCACCCGAAATATCTCTCCGCCCCACCCCCTTCTTTAAGATTTTTATGTGTTATAAAAATTATGGAGTACGTAAAAAATCGGCGTTAAAATAATGATATTTGGTTAGTGAAAATGCTTGCAAGAAGCGTTCTTCATTTTTTTTTCATCGACTACCATCAAATACATTAACGTTAAAAAAAAACATATATTTATTTTTCATGAAACTGTTTGAAATGTTTAAGTTATAAATATATTTTTGCCAAAGCCGAGATTATACACTCCGTTGTCAGTGGGCTAAGCGCTCCGCAAAATTGAATACATGATATTTAAATATTTTACCCTTAACTATCAAAATTTTAAACAATTATCTTTAATATTAAAGTTATTATTGATTTGTGGGTATAATCAGCCCGAATTTCGTCCCCCTTCCCCAGTATGTTTAAGCTATTGTCTTTAAAATTAACGCGATTATTTATTTTGCCGGCTTAGCCCACAGAATGTTTTGTTATATAATCAACATATAATTAATATATTGTAAGTCACTATGGTATAAAATATCTATATGAAACTTTTTTAAATACTTGGCCATTCGAAGTTCGTTAAAAAAGTTCACAAAGTTTCAAAAGTAGTTGAAAATTATTTGAAAGAAAGTTGAGAAGTGGTTTCGGAACAAAGTTTATGATATTAAAGTTAAACTTGAAGACATGTATGAAGCTTCAGAATTATTTTTAATGCAATTTCAGATTTGCAGAGTATGGCTTCTAACTCTATAAAGTAAGCTTATTGTTAACAAGCCTGTTCTTGTATTCCATCAATAGTTACTTTTGAACCCTGTATCAATGCTTACCATTGAGCTTTGTTAGATCTCAATATGAATTTAATTGCAAGAATTTAAATGTCCTGGTATACCATATAAAATTTTGATTTCCATGGAAATATACATATATGGATACAAAATAAACAAATGTAACACATACAAATAAAAATTCGAACTTTTTTAACTATCTTCTAATGACCAAGTACTTAAAAGAGTTTCATATAGATATTTTATACCATAGCAATATATTAATTATATGTTTATTATATGACAAAACATCCTGTGGGCTACGCCGGCAAATTAATAATCGCGTTAATTTTAAAGACAATAGCTTAAACTTATATGTGAATAATTTAGAACAGACCATCACTTCTTAGAGCAAAAATCAGTAAAATAAAATAAAAATGATGCATATATTCTACATATATTCAAAATGTAAAGTCAGTCCGAGAGTAATGAAAGACGGTATGTCAAAATCGGTAAATTATAACAATGCAAGTCATGAAGTACTGAGAGCTTACAAATTTAAAAATTCAAATTATCTGATAAATAATATAACTATTAAAAGAACGTTTAAAATAATCTTTTTTTCGTAACTATTAACGTTAAGTTTTGAGAGCATAATCCAGTTAACTATTGATGAAATTATTAAGGTTGTATAAATCTATAAGTATTAAAATAAAAAAATATATTTGCAAATACATCATAGATGTAATTTATCACAAGATTGTTATGGCAAGAGTTCCCTTTAAACGAGAAAGTACTGTGACCAGCCAAGAACTCTTGCAAAGTGAAATCAAGCACAACATAAGCACATTGTCGCGATCAATGTACACAAGAGTGAAAGTCATCATGTTTGCATAAAATAAATGATGTATAAACTATATATTAAATTCTAGGTCTTAAATTGTATCATCTTGTGCAATTGAGAGGATTATTAGTATTATCATCATGACTTAAAAATAAATTATCATTTCTTGGGGGATCAACCTATCAATGTGTACTCTGAAAGCAGAATCATCAGGTGTGTGTATACGTTTGATGTAAACAGAGAATGGAGAATGTTTATGTACTACAATGTAAGATCCCATGTATTTGTGTTTAAACCTATCTACAGATTTGAGATAAACAATGTCCTTTTCTGAAACTATTCTTAGTTTAGCATGTCTGTGAAAAGGGCCGTTTTTTTTTATCTTGGGAGTTTTTTATGTTAGTATATGCTTTTTTGTGAATAGAATTTAGGCTTTGATTTAGTTGATAAACTTCGAAATTTTTGTCGAGAAATGGTTGCTTAACATGTTGATCAAATGTATCAAATACTAACGAAAGTTTTCTTCCAAAGTGTAACAAGTTAAGAGAATAATTTGTGGATGAATGTATAGAGCCATTATATGAATAAGTAAAGCAATTTCAAATGTATGACCTTCTTGAAGCAAAGTTGTGGCAGAGTATTTAATCGATTTATTAATACGTTCTAAAATTGCATTGCTTTGTGGACGGGAAACGCTTAAAAGTAAGATATTTATGCCTAAAGTGTCATTAAATTTATTATATGCATGAGAATTAAACTGTGGATCTAATTCGGAAATATTTTTAAACGGACCAACCAGATTGACACTAATTCTGTTTCCTGGATACGTAGGAGTGTACTAAAATGGGCTAGCGGTGTTCGATGATGTTGATGCTTTGCCTGTTAGACATTTGATACCAGAGGCTACAACATTTAAGGTATCAACATGCATTCCTCTCCAAAAATATTTAGCTGTAACAAATGCATATGTTTTTGATAACGCAGTGTGATAAATCACGGATTGTTAAGACTTTCGCTGTCAGTGAATATGGTGTGAGAATGTGTCATTAATCTTGTTTCTTAAATATAAGAATTTTTGAATCCGGATGTATAAAATACATAGAACATTTCTGAGATGAGACATTTTGTAAGATTTTATCATAGATTATGGATAATTTGATATCTTTCTTTTGTTCCGATAAAAATGTATCATTAGATATTTCAAGTAAGGGATCTTTCTTAGTGTTCTTACCTACAGGTAAATAATTTACAGAATATGATTTGTTGTTGAAAGATTAACTAATAGTAACTGAGATGTCATTATCAATAACTGGTAATGCACGAGACTCATAAATCAAATCAGTTCTGGATTGGAAGTTAAGTTGTTGATTTTACTCAAAATTACATCGTGATAAGTAATCAGCAAAAACATTTGAAGATCCAGCAATGTAATCAAAAGAAAACGTCTATTCTGAATGTTCAGTTAACCAATGGGTTTGTCTGCGGAATTGGTTGTTTTCTTGTATTTTTTTAAAGGATCACTATCAAATAAAATTAAAAAATTTCTATTGTACAAGTAATTAAATTATTAAATACTGGGGTACATTGTTATATAATTGTTAATATTATTATATAATTGTTAACAAAAGAATTAAAAAGAGCCTTTGTAGAGATAGACTTAAGCTGTCCATTGGAAAAATATTTAAAAATACAAATGGAAACGAGATATTTTAAAAGAACTCTCCCATTGATTTAACATGTAGTATTTATCTCATGCAGAAAATACGTTTATCCTTTTTATGCGCGTGTGATGAAGTTTTCAAAGATGAAAATTTATACAAGCCGTATGGCGGCAACAAGCTGTATCTCTTACTTTTATTTTTTTCACGTTCCATTATTTTGTGTGTTGTGAATGTTACATTAAATGTTGTTAGTGAAAATAAATGGTTGGTTATTTAACCCATTATATTCACGCACTAAAATGGTGACCCGAACCATTCACCACAACAGCAATGTGTAGCGATCTCATCTCACATGAACAATTTAAAGCAAGTTACTAGCTGGAAGTACCAGGCTTGGCCTTTTGCTTGACGCTAGCGCTCTCGACTACTGCTCATGAGATCCCTGGTTCAAACCCCATCGGCGTCAATCTCCTCAATGATGTCCCGGACAAACAAGCAACAACCTTCAACAACAACAATCAACTCATCTCATAACCAACAGATGGCAGCAGTAAATAAATCATCCCTGCAAGCAAAGTCTGTGAAACGCTCATAGCACAAAGCCTGTCATCCCGCGCATCACATATGCGTACGATAGCATCACTGACGAGTATCTATCGCTCGTCTGACGTCAACAAGACGTCTTCCTTACTGGGGATGGAGTGTGTAGTGATCTCATCTCACACAAACAGTTTAAAGCGAGTTACTAGCTGAAAGTAACTGGCTAGGCAGTTTTGCTTGACGCTAACGTTCTCGCCTACTGTTCATGAGTTCCCTGGTTCACTCCCATCGGCGCCAATCTCTCAAGCATTAGCATGCGAGTGTCTTCGCATGACAAAAGTAGCCCTGGGCGCAGCCAGTGCTTTAGAAGGTGATTCCCAAAAACTGGCAGTGCTGCTGTTGGCGCCATGTTGTTGCCACAGACTGGCATGTAAAATCCATGGTGTGAAATGTACTATCGCTGGGGAGTCAGTAGATGGGAGAGGGATAGCAAGCCGGAGATTTCCTCCTTCCGGTTAGGATAAAAATTGTGGATAAACGTTGAAGCTAAGTCTAACTTCCGCCATTCCGGTGCTTTTTCAAATGGGAGTTGCATCCCTTCGTCCTATGCATTCATGATCTGGCCTCATGTTTAGTTTACCAGGCGGCAGTAGGCACAACAACAAGTATATAAGGTATAAGTATGTAATAATAATGCATATAAGCGTATAAGTAAGGAAAGGATACATGTTAGTATGGCGATAATATGTTGAATATGGAGTATTCATCAAGAATGATTAAAAATTAAAAAAATATATTTATTGATCTTAACTTCTCTAGCGCGTAAATAAAATCTGTCCATAAAATAGATTTTTTTAATTCCTTTAATATTATTATTGACTTCATTTTATGCTTTAGTACGCTACAGTGACACCTCGAAATTTACCTCCTTTGCCAAGAATTGAATACCGTGATATGGGGACTAAAGTGGAAGATATCGTCATAGAATGCATCATACACGGCAATTTCGGAGAAATCAACTGCACGTAAGTGATATATTTGCATACATAGATATATATTTTATACAATCGATTTCGTTTATAGCGGGTTCGGATTTGACAGGCACTCGGTTTTAACGAGCAATAATTTTGCAAACAGATAGTAACATTTTCGGTTTTTCTACTTAGTAAAATATAATTTTTTTAGTTCTGAATTTATAAATAGGAAATAATTCTATGAAAGAATGATACTTAAAGGAAACAGGCTTACTATTTATTTATTAGTTTAAATAGTATTTTTTTTTTTCGGGGGGAAGGACTTTCATTATCATATTTATACTTCTATAATTACTTTAATGAACTCAAAAAGGAAATACTATTACTACAGTTTTTTGTAGAAAGAAGCTAAGTCATTCCCGTGTGTTCTACGCTATTAATGCAATAAAGCGAGACATCTCAAAGGGTACCGCGTCAAAAGAACGCCGACAAAAACATTGTCAAGCAAAACATCGCTCTGACAAAAATATCGCTAAATGATAAATTAATGTAAAAAAATGGAATTTTTTTCGCCCTCTTGGGATTCCGTCTTAGCAGGTTTTATTGTATATCAATGTTTGTTGCTGATATAGCTGATTTTTTTTATTCAAATTAGCGATCAGAATTTTCGAATAGAAATTTTTGCTTTATTTAGTAATAGAAGAAAGTAAAAAATGCAATTCATATCATTTTAAAATTTGACCAATTTTAACAAAGTGAACATTACTTATGATTTTTCAAAAAATAAATGCTAGATTTCATTTATGTACACCGTAAAAAAAAATATAAATAAATAAATAAAACTGACAGAAAAAGCTGTTAGCTGCAATGATAGTAAAGAACTGTAGACAGCAGAATCGTGATTTTTTATTCGTATAAACTGTATTTGTCTGTTAAGCTAGAGACATAACTTAAAAAAAAAATTGAGTAAATCCTTTTGTATCTCAATTTCCTTGTTTTAAACATTGTTGTAACCAGGGATCGACAAATGCAGTCGCCAGGTCGCCATCGGCGACCAAAATATTTTAACTAATAACTGGAAGAATCAAAATTGAATGGTCTAACGATAATTTCCTTGAACGGCTCTTTACTTAATGGTTATAAACTATAGAAAGCTATAGATATGTGGTACTTTGAATTAAAAAATAAAATAAAATTTTAACATATAAACAAGAACATATCCCAGAAACTAAAAAGTAATAAGTAGAAAAATTCAGAATTTGAAGAGCAATGTCAGAAAAAGTATTTGTAAAATTCTTATCTAAGGTAAGTTCCTACATTAAGCTGATACTTTAAGGATACTTGTCAGGTCAGTGTTTTGTCTAAGTAATTTCTTTCAAAATAATTTTCTTGAAAAAAAAAAAAAAAACCAATGATGTTAGTAAAGAACAATTATTTTTTATGTTACTGCTTACTTTATTTATTCAAGCTTTATAATTTATATTTCATTTTTATACAGTTATATACTTTTGAGAAGATTCGTTTGGAAACTTAATTTATATTATCTTTCTAAATTAATTAACTGAATTTAATAGTTAAGGCAATATTAAAGGTATACTAAACTATGATCATAATTATTAATTTTCAATCAAATCATAAAATTATTTTATACTTTTTGAAACGATAATTATATATATATATATATATATATTGGTTGTGTTCATGTGTGGTTCATGTGGTGCACAGGTATCTTTTTTAATCCAGATGGATTATGTACTTTATGACTCTATTTCAAGTTTTATCTGTATATTATAGGTATGGTTTCTTTCCTTTTTAATATTGTATTTATTTTTTATTTTTTCACAGGTTTGATTCATTGTTTATGAGTGGTAGTCCAAAATCATATTCTTTAGCAATGTTATGGCTAATATGATGATGAAACCACTCATTTTATTTGTGGTATTTAGGCATTTGGGACTTGATAATTCTGTCTAAATTCCACGAATTTCATTTCATTTATTCAATTTTTAATTTAATTTCTTCTTCTTTTAAATAAGTTTTTGGTATCTATATTCAGTGTGTTGGGGAATACTTTCATTGTCAACTAATTACTACATACTTAATCATTATTTCATAGTTTAAGTTGGTGTTATGGTAATGTTTCATTTATGGTTATATATATATATATATATATATATATATATATATATATATATATATATATATATATATATAGGAAAAAACTGACAAAGGGCGGGAGAAGGAGGGAGTTATTATTTTTAGTGACGACTAAAAATTTTTGCTGTCTATCGGATTTTTTTTTTTTTTCAATTTGTGTTCTAATCCTTGGTTGTAACTCTCATATATATATATATCTCTCATATGTTACTGCTGTATTTTAACAAGATGGAAAGATTTGAACCAGGCAGACAATAAACGAAGTTAATTAACATCGTCTAAAGCAGAAAGTTCGTAAAAGAAATATTATTTTCGTAAATTAAACTTTTTTTTTACTGTTATACCAGTTCCAGTTTTTTTTCTGCTAGTTTAACAGGATTTCTAAAAAGTGTATGTGTATGATGTATGTGTGCGTGTGCGTGCGTGTTTGAAGAAATGTTTTCATGTTTTTTTTTTTTAAACTATTCGGCATCAATCGAGTTCATCATGCAAAAAATATATATGCAGTAAATTTTTTTAAAACGACGAAATTGAGTGGAGCCGGAAAATTTTTGTTTTTGACTAATTGCACCATCACGCAGTAGCTCAGTTTCAAAAGTGCAAAAAAATTAAAATTACGAATTACTTTTTTGTTTTCTTAGTCTATTATTTTTTTTTCATTAAAGAAACACCAAAGAATCTTAATATAAACACTTTTTCTCGAAAGTAATTTTTATGTAAACAAACTCTGCATGATAGTAACAGTCGTGTCATTCAGTTAGTAATTTACTTGTACATAGGTACATAGGTACATTACTGTTGTACATATGTTGTATATTTTGATCTTTTTCCGTAATTAACATAAAAAAATAATTTGTCCTGATGACTTGTTCATTAAAATAAGTAAAAAAAATTATTATTATTAAATTGGTAAATACACTTTTTAAAGCGTATTTCGGTTGACTATCTTTCGAATGTACATTTGTACGTTTATATTGACATATCTAAACCTGCACACATTTGCATATATTGGTATGTAATTTATATATATAAGTGTAACGGGGCGAGGGGTAACAGCCCTGTACAATCGCTTGTTGATGTAATTTTACGGCTCTCCAGTTATCATAAAAACTTTCCATTTTTGTAATTCATAACGAAGACTCCAATCAAGAACATTGCATCATTCCATCATGCCAAGCATTTAGTAGGTAATTAACAGTGTAACTTACACACGCCGATCCATAAACCAGTAAAAATTCCAGAAAATAGAAGGTATGGATAGTGAAATCTTTTACTAGCATGTTATTGCGTGAATTTGCAGTCACCGGTGTTTAATTTAACAGAGGATCGAAGACTCCAGGCTTTTCCCCAGTAAAGTGACTCGGACACATTTATCCATAATGGAAACATGTTTATTAATCCTATCAATAGTTCACAGCAACAAGCATTCTCCACTATATGAATCCATCATGCAGTATTAATTAGTTACGGCATTCCAGAGATTCACAACGCTACGTTAACAATCAATAATAATCTACATTATTAAAGGATTACAAAGGAGCGATTCTGTATTACTGAATGAAACATCACTACCTGGTGTCGTACGGGGATTTTTTAGCAGTTCAAAACGCACAAAAATTTCTTTTCTGAGACTCGTGCAACGCGTCGAATATTTTAAGCGTAGGTCTACACTACTGCATTGCGACAAGCGCTGCTGGCGAATGAAAAAGCCAAAAGAGGGACTATTTAGCATAGGAAAAAACATAATATAACAATAAAAAAAAATATATACGAAGAGTTTCCATTCTCGCAAAGAGTTCTCGATTTATCTATGAAAATCTTCCGATTTGACGAAGGATTAAGCATGTAAATTAAATTATGAATAAAAGTAACATGTTGCAATGCTTAGCATACATTTAAAAAAGACCAAACTGGTCGCCAAACGCCCCGAATATATATACATAAACAGTGGGATCTGGTTACTAAGACGCTCACGGTTAATACGCGATCCCGTTTAATATACGGCATTTTTCTGGTTCCGTGAACATAACATTAGACTAATGTGAAAATATCACATTTAATACACGAATGGTTATTAGGAAAACCCCTCTAATAAGCTGTAGAGTTTCGGTCACTTGAGGTGAAAAAATATCGCTTAAGACGCCAATTTATAGACCAAGATGTGAATTCCTTCTCTCTTCTCCAGTGTTGTCAGTGTCCTTTATGGCATGCTAATAATATTTTTTTATACAAAGATTAATAAGGATAGTTTTTTCTAATTATATTATAAAATAAGGACTGATTATAAGGGACATTATCACAAATACTAAATATGATTTTAATAACTGGGTTGTGCTACAAAGTTTTATTATTTTTGGTTTGGTTTGTGTTGAAAAAATTAGACTAACAGGAAAATTATTTTTGTTGCTTTATCTTTGGTTCGAACATATTAATCGACAATAAAGCCATATTTGAATCCAGATTTATTTTCTGTTATTCCACTCGGCCCTATAAAAACTAGTCGTTGGGGGCCACCGTAATACTTACCCATCATGGATATGCATAATGTAAAATATTAAAATAAAAAATGTGTAAACTACTTATAAAATGCATTGCAATTCCAATAAAATCGTGGCTGGATGACGTCATAAACTTTAAAGGCTCGATTACTGAATTGCTTGAAAGAGGTTTTTCCTTATAACTCCAAAAATAATAATCCTATTAACTAGCGGTTTATTGCATCTGATTAAGCGTCAAATTTCCAATTAAAATATATCTTTAAAGTGAAATTTGGATGAAATACAGGATCATGAAAAATCGAAGAGTGTGCAAAATAGGATTCCAAATATCTCGGCAACTAATTATCCGATCGACTTCATGCTTTATGTAAAATTTGTGTTTTTTTATTGTCTTTTATATTCATTTCTTAAAATAAACAATTTCGAAAAATTTTATATACCTTTTATCAGAACGAATATTTCGAGAGTCCGAAAAAAATAGTCCCGGTTAATCGAGGTTATTGAAATGAAATAGGCTTCTTCCCATTATTACATACTAAGTACATGCCAAATTGTAAGTCTCTATCTCAATTTTTTCGGGAGTTAGAGCGTTTACAGACACACAGACACACAGACGGACGGCAAATTTTTTTTTCTAAGAATATGTTTTTCGAAATCTCCAGTGTCTGAAACGTGTAAATCCGTCAAAAAAAAATTTCGATTTTCAAAACGATTACAAGACTTACCCTATACTACGTATGATGAGTAAGTAATAAACAATGAGTGAAACTTGAATACAGTTAAATTGTAATCTAAATATGCATAAAGGACAATTTTCGACCATAAATATATGAATGAAAGCTCTAAAGTTCATTTAGACGATTAAATGTGTAAATAAGCTCAGTTCCTAACGACCTTATGCAAATCACGTTTAATACGCTACTTTTGTCCAGTGCCTTGAAACGCGTCTTAACCTGGTTCTACTGTATGTATATATTATTATTATTATTATTATTTAGTGTGTAAAGAGTTCACATTCGAATTTTGAAGTGTGTCGTATTGCAACCTGAAGAATAAATAAATATATTTAATAAATACACAAAGTAAACTTTTTTAAACATGACTGAATCAAAATCAGGTAACTAGCTATGTCTTGATTATTTCGACCAACGAATGATCTTTTTCATTATATCTTATACTATCAACATATCTAAATATAAATCAAAATTATCCAAAGGATATTTTACGTGCACTTTTCGCGTACGAATACAATCCTCACCACTCTGCACTGCTTGTATAATTGTATCATATTATTTTTACTGACGACATACAATGTTCTGTTAAGTTAGTATTTCGTTACAAACAGGTTCCGTTTTCACAGGCATTACTATGTAATTTTTTTATGAGCATAATTACTCCAGATTTACTATTTTGAAAATACATTTGATACATTAGTTAAAGAACGAAAAGAAATAATAAAAATATTATTTAAAAAAATGAATACATAACTTCTAGATAAACTGATGAAATAATATTTCATTTTATTATGTCTATTACTTGTTTTTCAGGGAAAACTACGAAACAGTAAACGTATTTGACACGACGGGACTGCCTAATAACTGTTATGCTTTTAACAGCTTATGGGGGAAAACAGAAGGAGCTAGAAATATACCGAGTGATTCAGGTATATTCATTACTTTTATCTCAGTTATCTAAATTAACAACATACTGATCATTTAAAACTATCACACAGTTGCATGAAAATTTCTAATTGATCCTATTGAAATTACCGTCAATTCATTTTTTAACCTACACTCGAACTTCGATTTAACAATTACAAATGTTCCCCTAAAAATTATCGTAAATCGGTAAACACATTAGATGGATTAAAATTAAAAAAATTACCTTCTACTAGTGTTTAATTTTATTTCATTTTAGGACGTTAAATATACACTTTTAAAAATGAAAAAAATACTGATAATTGCTTCGCTTTTTCCTTAAATGCGTTAAACAACTGGCATAGCATTTTCAGTGCACTTTTAGAAAACTATTGTCGAATTAGGAACGTCAAAGGTCGATGTTCTGCTAGCTAAACAAATCATAATTAATTTTTGAAAATCATCCTATGTAAATCCGTAAAAAAAACCTGCATTTATTTCATTCCTTCACATTGAGTAGTGTAGTAAGGTTTATGAAGACATTTCCCCAATTTTTTTTCTCAACATACCTTTAAGTGACATACATCATCATACAACCCAAATAAAACAATGCAACAAAGGAAAAAAAAAATCAAAGTCATGAGTCGTATACGACAAGTAGAAAACGCCCAAACTAACGTATAAAAATGAATCAAAACTAATTCAGTTTTTAAGCTTTCATTCTGTTTAGCTGTTGAAACGAATATATATATATATACATTTGCATTTTCAAATTGCGTGGTTATTATGAGGATTATTAAAGTTTGAGAAAGTGCAGAGCCATCTATCAGTGATATTTAGAATTAAAACAAAGAAGCTTAGTAAAAATATTCCTCATTTCACACTTTCATCGTCTTCAAGAATAACTTCAACAGGTGTCACCGTTTACTTTGTTATTGAATTTTTAAAACATTTCTGTCCCTTTTAAGAAACCCTGGATAAGTAAGTGGCATGGGAAGTAGCTTTATAACACAAACTAGTTTCAGAATTCTAAAATTCATCTTAGTAATGCAATGTAAAATTACACAAACAATGTGATTCACTACTTAAAAGATTAAAATACACTTTAAAAGTTGTTAAAAATTTATATTAAAATCAAGTTCTTTCGGCTAATGTACCTAGCCTTCTTCAGGATTCAGGATGTAAATTGGTACTACGAACGTCACTTGTTGAGATCCGAGGCTAACGAAAAAGACAGACTACCGCGGTGCATTCCACTTATCTTTTTTTACAGACCGCTAGAGTGACGTGATGCTCTTTTCGTACACCTGCATTAAGGCTCCTATAATAGGAGTATTATAGGAGCTCTAACCTGCATTGGTGCATTCGAGCATCACGTGACTCCCGCGGAGATCTCACTCACAAAGCTTGTCAAGCTTTGCGAGTGAGCTCTCAACAAGTGACGTTCGTAGCACCAATTTACATCCTGAATTCTGAAGAAGGCTAGGTACATTAGTCGAAAGTATTTAATTTTAATGTAAATTCTTATCATCTTTTAAAATATTTTAATCATCTTTTAAGTAGTCAATCACATTGCTTGTGTAATTTTATATAGCTTTATAATAATTCTGACATTTACATAGATTATTAGAACGTATCTTCATAAAATTTGTCAATTGATTTAGATACAAGCAAAATGTACCGTGATCCTCAAACAGAGACTTTTGAAATCTGAATAAAAGAAACTTATTTTTTAATTTTTATTTTTTGAAAATTTGCAGGTACTATTTTACTTTAATACTAAAACTCCATTTTGTATGCTTTTATTTAACTTTCTATTTCTGAGTCCGATACTGTAATGATTTTTTTTTCTACTAAATTAGTTTAATAGAAATTTTGCTTGAGTTTTCTTAATAATACTCGAAACAATATTTTAAACAAAAGCATTTAGGACCGCGAATTGTTTGTAATTTTTTTTTCCTTTCCACCTTTTTTGTTCAAAAAATATTTAAATCATGAGATTATATATCTCATCATTTCGAAATTTCAAAAATAGCTTTTCCTGCGTCAGTACTCTTGATGTTGAAAAAACTGTTTTACAGGCATGATAAGATTTTCAGAGCATGTCTGATCTCTGACGAACATCTCGTAAATCAAAACCGATGCATCTTTAGTAAATTTCAGAGGTCAAGGCCACCGGTTTAGTTAGGAAGTGGGATATTTAAGACAATATAGGTGATCTCTGGAATGCGAAGTTTGGCAAAATATAATGGGCCATAGTGCGTGGAAATTACGCACTTCAATTTCAGTATGTGATGTGGGAAATATTAAAATATGAAATAAGTTGCGAATAGATGTAAAAATGTAAAAATGAAATCTTATAGCTCCGTTTCAGTTGATGAAATTTCCGACTAATCTAGTTAGACACCTTAATTAAAATTTATGGATTTTATTCATCAATATTCAATTTGAATGAATAACTTCTCATGAATATTTTTTTTTGTATTATTGTTATTTTATATTAAAATTTAATAGTTATTTCCTAGATACCTTTTATATGCTAAAAAATATATTGCGCTTTTTCTTATAAAGAATCGTTGAGTTACTTTGAATATAGAGAATCGTTATGGTTATTCGAATTTGAATAAAGATTCTTTCTAAATCAAATTTTCTTATTGTGCATTTAATTTTTTTTTCACCTAATAATAATAAAAATGTTTGAAATTTAATTATTTATATTTTAGAGTTGATATTTTTCATGAAAGCCGTACGAGTACACAGTGGCCAGTTCTATCCAGGGACGCCATTTGCTATCCAGATGGCATTGCACAGTCCTTACGCGATCCTTAATCCTTTTACGGAAGGTTTTTCTATTGATCCTTGTTCAAGTTATTATATCTATCCCTCAAAAGTGAGTTTTCAATTTATTTTAAAACTCCGTTCTTTAAATGTTTTCTAGCGTTTTTATGTATGCAATGCAGCTTTTATTTATAAAAATAAATAATATCAAGTTTACTTTGATTTTCCTAAAAACTACATATTTTAATAGAAAAGGACAGCATGTGTCCTAATCTATCCTACAAACCTAAAATTAAATTTTTATGTTATATATATACTAGGGGGCCTACCCCCTGCGAGCTATGCTCGCCAACCCCCGCTCAGACTTCGAAGCCTCTAAAAACTTGACAGCGTGCTTTGTTTTAAAAATATTGGTAAATCTGTAATTGGGTTGCCATGCTTTTAACGTTTTAATGGGGCATTTTTTTATTACCATGTCCTCATACACAGCTGTTGCGACAACTGACGACTGTTTTCGGGATTGATAAGTAAAATCAATTACAACTTGAAAACCAGCTTGTATAAAATGGTAGGTTTAAATTGTGGCTACCTCTCGGACTTTTATAACAACGATCTGTATTCTATTCTTTCTTTGCGTTTAAGGATGAGAAAAATTCCATCTGCTTGTGAATAACATTAAGAACCACGGTATTGAAAAGTACTGTTATAGACATTTTCAGTAACAGGTTTTAATTTTCTCTCTATTTTAGTGCGCCATCATGCATATTTTCATGTTATTTTAAATATGTAAATTATTTATTTTAATTAATATGTATATACGAATTTCTAATAATTATTTATCATACAAAATTAATTAAACATTTTGTGCATGCATGCCTGCATTTATTCAGCATCAATTGATGACATATTTAAACAAATTTGCTATCCGCGATAATTTTACACCTTGTTGTGTCACTTGAATATTGTCCATAAGAAAATCGGGTACTTTTCCAGTATAGGATCCTTTGCTTTTAGGTTTGGCGTAATTCGAGCTTCGAAAAGGGATAGATTCGTTAATATACATAGATTTGTTGCCAAAAGTTATGAAAACAAACCCAATGAGCTTTTGGTGCTTTTCTATTATAGGGGTCTTGACGCTTTTTTTAAAAATGCTTGGCGCAATTCGGGCATCAGAAAGTGAGATTTGGTGCCAAATGACATTAACAGCCATGGAAACAAATTCGACGATTTTTTTGTTTATATGCGTATTTTAATTATCATATGCCAAAAGCGGATCCTCAAGGCGGGTGACAGACAGACAGACAGCGTATTTTAATTATTCGTATATTATTATTGTTTTTTCTATACAAATTACTTCTGATTATATATAAAATAGGATAAATGACATTTTACGCTAAACAAATTGTATAAATATTTTTTTGCTCCTTTCTTTTGCGTTTACATAAATGACGTCATTTGGACGAATTTATTCAAAACATTTTCAGTTTATAAATTAAATTAAATGCTGACAGACGATTGAATCCTGACAACGATAGAAATGTGATTTTTTTTTCAAATTTTCCTGAAAAACATAATTTAATCACAATCTTGACTTCATTATCGATTGAAATAAAAGATAAATTCAATTTCAATTTGAAAATGACGAATAAAAATAAATCAATAATCCCTATCGGGATCCTTTTCAATTTTTTTCCCTTTTTTGTCACAAAAAAACTGAGTAATTAGTTGCCATCATTACAGAAATGTCATTAAAATTAGAAAAAAATTAATATCTCGAAAACTAATTCCAATTTCAAAATTCTATTACCAGTTTTGACGTCCGCGGATTTTTATGTACAATTGGTATTAATTTCACCATCAAGTATTTAATATTTTATTAAAAATAGCCCTGAAACATAATCAGTCGTTTAATCAGTCGTTTCATAAAATCGTTTCATAAATTCGTTTCATAAAATCGTTTCACAAATTTGTTTCATTAGGATTTTATATATATAGGGTAGCTATATATATATATATATATATATATATATATATATATATATATATATGCCATGATATTCTGACGAACTGCTTATTTTTGTAATTTTTTCAGAAAGAAAAGTACATTTCAGGGGAGGGGGGGGGCAGAGCTCCCTGAACACTCCATAGTCTCGTTAATTTTACAATCGCAATTTCCTATTGATTGTACTATAACTTGATTACAGTACATCTTATCTTGGATTCTATTTTACACTGTGATTTTATTAGGATAAGCATTTAGTTTAGGCAGGGATTTTATGTTTTCTTGATATCTAAATAAGCTATACATACTTACCTTCCAAACATGAAACATCTGCATCTGATGGAGAGGTTGAATAAAATCACGTGTAGGAAACTGAATTTACTATACTTGTATCTAATTTAGAAATCTAATGTTTCTACAACTTTTGTTTCGGAAAAACTGTTTTGGCAGGTCATTCTATAATATATTTAGATGCAAGATCTAATCTAACTACACTCGTGTCCAGAAATTAAGGGGCAGTGACCAATTTCAGACGTTTCGTCGAATATCTACTGAAACTCGTGAGGAAATGTCCTTGAACTTTTAGGATGTAAAGCGCATGTTTGACTTCATGTTTTTCGGTGAAGATTTTGTCGCGATGACAATTAGGGAGGAGGGGGGGCATAATAATTTTAATAATAAAATAATATTTTTGATCACCCAAGTAATATAAAATGCTAAAAATGGTCTGTCACTGTAGCAAATGACTATGTAGGTCCTGTTCAACATTTGGGTGCATTTGTGTAAGTATAGCACGTATACTCGCGAAGATGTTAACGTTTCTGTGAAAAAAGGTTTTTTTTTTATAGCATGCAGAGTTTTCAACCAAATTTAACACCGATTCCAAAAACTTGAAAAAAAATTATCGAAATAGTATACTGCAATTAAAGTATTTATATGTTGAATATTTGATGAGATATGGGTATTTGTATGAAATACATTTTAACTGCGCATGCGCGAACTACAGCAAATATTTTTTTTTTTTTGTCATGATTTGATAGTCAATGCTATAGAGCAACTTATATAAAAAGACCAGTGAAATATCATGAGAACGCAAAAAGTTACAGCAATAATTGATAAATTGAGGAGGGAATCCCATAGGATAATATGGGTTTTTCTCCTCAAAGGGATTAGGCGCTATAAAGTGGCTTTTGCAATAGCATTTTATTGCTATTCACATTCAATTTTAAACGTACCGCTTTTAACATTGTTCATATTTAATGTAAGAGTAAGTTGTAGAACCCATTACGAAAGAATAATTAATCTTTTATTTCCTTCATCCAAACTTTCTACTTAATCTTTCGTAATCGGGATTATTTAAATGACTTTTTTATAGGCTATGAAATACAGTTGCTAGGGAACTGTTAAAAGAAAAAGAGAAAAAATGAAATATGCATCGCGTCAAATATATAAAGCGATAAAACAAAATATTTAATATTTTTCGAACAGATGTTTAAAATTTCATCAAACGTCATACACGCAATTTTAAAAATCTGACAAATGTATTAACAAAATCTCAAATTAATCGAAATAATTTAAGACCCCCATTGAGAAATTTTAACATCCATAATTTAATATTTAAATTAGTTATTCAAACGCGCCATTTTCTTTTCAATGAATGGTAAAATTTGGAAATCGTCTGAATTCCCATAGAAAAGCAGTATGACGTAAAAGGAAATGTTCTATATTTTCCGAACAAACCAATCAAATTTATCCAAAAACTATACAGGCAAAAAAACTTCTTAATAACACCATAAACTTAAGAAATGCGCAAATGGCGTTAATGGCGCATTTCTTAGTTTTATGATGTTATTAAGCAGTTTTTTGCCTTTATTGTATCACACCAGTTTGTTCAATATTTTAATGCAAAAACTATATAGCTAAATCCGGTAATATCTCCAATGTATCTACCAAATTTCAAGCTAATCGGATGCTTTTGGCAACAGTTATCGCATAACAGACAGACTCACTAGTAACTAACGCTACTAACAGGCACTAAAAACTTTTCAAATCTCTACAGTCAGCCTCAACTGACGTTTCGGCAATTATTGTAGCAAACAAATGCTTATTGTTGAGATAGGTTTAAAAAAAATCCAACCTTGAAAATTATTTAATAAGTCACTAAATTTGGTTACAGTTTTCCAAAGAATTGCCTCGAAAATACATTAACTTTAGAAGAATTTTTATTTGAATAGGCAATAGAAATACATAAAATCGTTACAAAAAGGATAGATGCAAACTATAACATATGAAAAAAAAAGCCGAATTAAAAAAATGACATCAGATGAGAAATTGTCTGATAAAGCAAAAAACGTGGTCTTCAACTTTAATTTCCTCAAAATAGCGTTAGCTCAGATATCAATCTAAACAAGAGTTAAAGTTATTGTAGGAAGGACCCGACAAAATATTAAGATATATATTAAGGATAAGGTATAGTAATGGAAAATGCGTTTCAATAACTGCGGCGATGGTTCAAACGAATACTTTTGCGAGAACAGAGAATGCCAGGATCTCTTCAACTGTAGTAATGGAAAATGCGTTTATTTGTAGATGGTTCCGATGAATATTTTTGAACAATTAATATTTTTAATTTTTTTTTTTTCCGTGGCAGACGTCTAAAAACAACCTACACATTTATGAGATGACAAAAGAATCCGCAGTAAAAGAAATAAGACTTGTCGGTTAAAAAAAAAACCTCTTACGTTGCCGTAGCCGATAAATAAGGGCGGAGCTTCCAGAACTTTGTTGAAATTTTGATCAGAAACCTTCCTGCATTTTAGTTTTTTGTTTTGACATTAATATGGACTCCATCAGTGTGTCGTCACATGCAACTCAACTCCACGTATCAACCGCAAATTGGTTCCATACAAACCAAGGAGGATCCAATAGATGGAGTGGTCATAAATGATTCAATACTTTCCACAGGGGAGATTGATATGTCTACTTCGCTCTTTTCTATCCTCTTTACTTCTCAACTGTTTGTATGGAACAAATTTTCGGTTGATATACGGAGTTGAGTTGCCTGTGACGTCACCACTGTTGGGATCCATTTTGAATAAAATTATTGTAATTAATTTTTAGCAAATTAACCGACTGTTGCCGCTTCCATACTCAACTGCCTGCTATAATTACACAACTACTTGGCTTTCCCGGTCAGGAAAGGGACCTGTCACCAAAAAAGTAAGTATATTGCAGAAGTATGATCGTTTTGATTTAGCTCATGTATATGCGCGTTCAACTCCAGGATTCTTGAGGAATAACAGGTTGAATAGCAGTGTTTCAGAATAGTTTTCTTCGTGTTATTTAATTGCAGAATTCGTAAAAGTTTTCTGCGATTAAATATGACAAAGATAAGTATTAGGAGATACTAGTATTCAACCTAATATCCCTTTCGAATTTGAGAATTGACTTATACGGAACACAGTTTTATAGTACGAGGTAGTACACATCTAATGAGTCTGTCGAGCTTCTTCTTGTAAAAAGCTCTATTCGGTCAAGGGTTCAATATAATATGTACTTTTTCGAAGAATTCTTTAGCGAGTGCCCCAAGCAATATATATATATATATATATATATATATATATGTACACACACACACACACACACACACACACACACACACATATATATATATATATATACATATTTAAAATGAAATCATCACATGTGCGCAAATCAAAGGAAGAGACAGTATAAAAATCAAACGAAAAGATACTATATATATATATATGTGTGTGTGTGTGTTTGCGTGCTATTTTGTGATTTTGAAACATCTTTAAATAATATTTTAATAAATTGTACTTTATGTAATACCATGATTTTTTTTTTAACTAAGAGATTGATATTTCTAATCAGCTTTGTTTGGAAGAATGCATATTGAACAAATCTGTCGAGCTAGCAGGTTGTGTAGATCCATATTACATCGTCTATCCAAATATGGATGAAATATGTTCGACAGGTAAGCGCACTTTATTTTTTTATTCATAAGTATGCGTTCATATCATATGTATAGGGCCGGCATAATGAGGGTCACTGTAAAAAAAAATTCGGAAAAGTTTCCGGTAGGAATAGGATTTCCAGTTGCCCGTATAGGACAGGAAACTTTTCCGAACCAACACGGAAGAAAAAACGAAAAAAAAACGAAAGTTTTTTCTTTCCGTCAGGAAACTTTTCCTGTTTGATTCTTCAGAAACTAATCTTTAGACACAGAATAAATTCCTGGGTCTTACGGAAATCTTTCCATTCACATAAAGAAACGTTTTGGTAGAACGGTAGAATAGACAGAAAGTATTCCGTTTTAAAAAGAAAAACTTTCCATTCACACTAAGAAATGTCTTGGTAGAACGGTAGAATAGACAGAAAGTATTCCGTTTTAAAAAGGAAAACTTTCCATTCACACTAAGAAATGTCTTGGTAGAACGGTAGAATAGACAGAAAGTATTCCGTTTTAAAAAGGAAACTTTTCCGAATCAGTCAGTAAACTAATCATGAAAAAATTAAAAATTCCTGTGTAGAATAGAAACTTTTTCTTTGCTTTACGGATTTTTTTTTTTCATTATGATCGGAAAGTTTTCTGCATTGTACAGAAACTTTTGTTTTAAAGAGTAGGAACATTAACAGATGAAAATATTGCTTTTGGACACTGTTTTGATATCCTTTTATCTCAATTAAATATTATTAAGAACTTTTTTGAATACATACACACATTTTAAGTATTTGTTATCATAAAATGCATTACATGTAATGCATTTTATGATAACAAAATACTTAAAATGTAAGTATGTATTCAAAAAAGTTCTTAATAATATTTAACTGAGATAAAAGGAAATCAAAACAATGTCCAAAAGCAATATTTTCATCTGTTATTGGTCCTACTCTTTATAACAAAAGTTTCTTTACAATACAGAATCAGCTTGAAATTTTATTTATTTGTTACAAGTATACTGATACGTTTAGCTCATGGGTATTTACATTTTTTTAAAATAAGTATTTTATACAAGGAATGCTAGAGAAGTATCTTTATAAACAAGGAGAAGTAATTCTCGTAAAAGAAAAGTGTATAAATAAATAAAAAGTACACAATGAAATGGATTTTATGTTCATAAAATACATAATATACTTTTATTTTTTTTAGAATATGTGTATATGTTTCCTAAGGAAAAAAAAAAAAAAAAACAATATATTTTAAGCGATATAAAAGAAAATCCAAATAGTGTCCAAAACAAACCTTTTCATCTGTTGTCTGTATAGCAAAGTGGACTGTACAGAGATGCCAGCTTATTAGTGCCAGAATATACATAGGTGTAGCCAGTGGTGAAGTGTGTGTGGGAGATAATTGCCCCAGGCACTAAATATTTAGGTGATGCCAAAAAACTGTTAAATAAGATACTAAAAACGGAACAAAATATTTTCAATTTGGACTGGATATTTAAAACCCACACTTATGTCATTGAGTGTAGCACAAGTGTATGACATGTTGCATGCGTATGAAGTGTATGCAACTAACATTGAAGTTTTATTGGTACTGGAAAGACTTTCTATTGCTGTATATCCAAAACAAAGGACATACAAAACATTTTTTAATCACAATAGTGACCGCCCCTCCTTAAAAAACTAGAACTTCTTTTAATTTACGCCTTAAAAAAAAAAAAAAAAAAAAAAAAAAAAAGCTTATGCGGTCGTCTTCGTTCTTAAGTTGCACAGAACTCCAAACTTTTGAATATGTACATCTAACTTTGACATTATATTTGCCTCTTTCGGTAACTTTTTCTCAAAGATACCAAAAGGGAAGTCACTTGGTCAAAATGTTTAAGAATTATGAAGTTTAAAGTTTGGAACTCCTAAAGTTAAACAGCTGGTGGAGTTTTTTTTATATAATTCAATACTTGACGTAATAATTTTATATTCGTATATTTTATTTGAAGCTTTTCAAAATCTATTTCGGTTAAAAAATTATAGATTATGGTTTATTTTATGGGTTAATTTATAAAAAAAATGTATTTTTAAATTAATTAAAAAAAATAATTTTAATAGAAATAGATTTCTAAAAACTTCAAATATGCAAATCAAAAATCACAGCTGATTCCGCTAAGTAGTTTTTAAGTTATGCTTAAAACACAACCCACTTTACAGTCTGATTCGCAACGATTACAGATTAGGAGTTACAAACTTTAAATTTTCATAATTTCAAAACTACTTGACTGAGTGAATTCCAGTTTGTTATCATAGGGCAACATTTACTGAAAAAAACAAACATGATGCCCCAATTAGATGTATCTATTGAATTTGCTACAATTTCGGCATGAATATGACCCTCTAAGCTTATTTTTTTCAACATTAAATTAAAAAAGACAGTTTCCAGAAGAATAACTTTGTTTTTTACTGTGACAGTTTGAAGATTAAATGTTCTTTTTTGTCCCCAAATACACCCTGCGCATATGATATTTCAAATTTGTCACTTTTTATACCCAATTTGTGTCACAAAGACACTTTCCAATTAGGAACATTGCTACACCTAACTATTATAACCCAATTTGGGTACTTTTCTGCTCTATTACACACACACACACACAAAAAAAAAAAAAAAAATCCAGAAACTATTTTATAAATTTTGAAAAATTATATAGAGCAGCATTGAAACTTTAATTTTTTATCTTTTATGTGGAAGGTAATTTTTTTCTCCTGTCTAAATTATAAAAACTCCATAAAATAATAATAATAATAAAGTAAATCTAAAAACTTTTGAAGTCATGTAAATTATAAGAATATACAGAATTCAGCTAACCCTAATAAATACGTTGATGATAAACAATTTTCAGAAGCCATACAATTTGAAAATGTACAAGACTTTGAATTTGAAGCTCAACTGAAAATTACATAACAAAAAGGCTCAGTAAATGAAAATCATTTTTTGTTAAAATTTAAATCAGCTATTTTTTTTTAAATTCAAAATACAATTTTAAAATTACGCGTTTTAAAGTAAAATAACCTTTACTAAATCATTAAAATTAATAATTAGAAAAGCTCATTTAAATTTATTTGAAATTAAAAATATATAGAGAAACTCATTCACTTGTTTAATTTGAAATATTTTAATCATATAAACAGTTAAAAATATAGTTAAAAAATGGAGCAACAGAAAATGATATAATTCGAAAATGTGAATTCTCTTTTACTTTTGAAAACATGAAATAAAGTAAACAAATTGTCTTGTGTTATATATCACTTATTTACACTAACTGCAATTTAACAATATACTTTTTATTGACCTATTCTGTATAAAATATATACCACCTTAAATTACCCCTTTGATAAAATAAAAAGCATATAAACTCTTCATTACTAAAAGCTAAATCTTTTTGTTTTGACCAAATTTCTCTATTAAAAATCTTAAAATATAAAAGATAATGTAAGAATTTTATTCAGAAAAAAAAAAAATGAAATTTTAAGCATTCTATTCTAGATCTGGATTATATACAGTATTCCTTTAAACATACCTATTCCAGATTATATACACTACTCTGAAATACATACACTAATTCATTTAATGAAGTTGGAGCATATATTAAAAATACTTAAGATAATTATGATTATCTCGGTATAAATTTCAATGTATCTTAAAAAATTATTCTTTGTTATTAAAATGTTTGAAAAGAAACACCAATTTTCCAGCTTTATGAGTTCTTTATAAGCGATTACAGAGTTTGCAGTGAATTAAAGTTTGATTTTTTTAAAATTTAAAATAAAAGAAACTTTTAAATCAGGTGTTTGATTTTTTAAAGATTTTAAAACTTTAGTTGTTTATTAGTTTACATTTATAAGTAATTAAAATTATATTAAAAAAATATATATAAACATTTTAGAGTATTACTAACCATGGAATCTTTATTTTCCGAGTCTTTCCATAAATAAATTACATTGGAATATCGAACCATTTGTTATTTACATGTGCACAATGAAGTCATGAGATATCAACATAAATAACAATAAATATACTTTTGATTGACCTATATTTATTTATTCTAACGTTTTAGAAATCCTCGCAGAAACTCTCCATGTTTTTGTATTAAAAAATTCACATAAGATTTGTACATATTTTTTTAACAAATAAATTTATGCTTTAATCTTTTAACATTTCTCAGCTGAGATTCTCTATTTTTAAATTAGAATTTTTATTTTTAAGTGTGATATTTGATTTAAATAAAATTAAAAAAGCAAGGATTTTGAGTGTTGTCTCCCCCAGTCCTTAAATTTACAATGTATTGTTGTCAAAAATAATATTTATAATGAAATATCTTAACCTAAATTTGAAAAAAAAAGTGTATTTAAATAAATCAGTTGATTTAAATCAGGATTGAAATCCAGTTGATTTAAATCAATGAACTCTGATTTAAAATTGTTAGACTACACAAGTGTTATTTAGCACTTATTTAATTTAAATTGAGATTATAGTGCTGAAATATAATTTCAATTATTGATCTAAATATTTTAAGATTTCTGAACTTTCTGTATTATAACTGATTAGATAACGTTGAAGAAATTGGCAATGGAACTATGCTTAGATTTCAAAAGATACCAAAATTTACCAATTGCTGTAAAAAAAAGTAATTAAAAAAAATTTCTTTCCAAAATCATGTACTTGCATACAATATTTTAACAAAAGATTATATTGAAGTAAAAGTTATAACACCAATCTGGTGAATCAGCTAAATAAACTTATCAAAAGCCAATTTGATAACTTAAAACCTGCATTTTATTTTGAAGAAATAAAATAAGGACTTGTGAATAATACTTATAAACTCTTTACAAATGAAAAAAGCAAAAATATGGAATATATAAGCACTTACTTACAGGGAAGTCCAGTTGCCAGTATATATATATATATATATATATATACCTGGATGATTCTACTGATCTTAGCATTATGCCAGTAGAATTATGAAACACTGAATTATTATTTAAAACACATGTGGGTGCATCCAGGCTGATGAGTACATGTGCATGTGTTTTTCCATGTCCAATTCATATTTAATTCTCATGTGGTCCAATTTTCCATTGTGTATGGTTCATATTTAATTTGTTAATCCATTTGTGTTTACTTAATTGCAACTCCAATTTATAATTTTTTTTTTTCCCCTTTCTCTCTATTTCTTTTTTCAATATTCTTTTGGTATGAGTAAAATTTGGCCAATTACAATTGAAGCATCAGCTATGGTAATATTATGTTTGCACATGTTAATTATTAGCTATGTGGTATTCTGTATACACAGTATCATTGATTATCTCTTTGGAGATTTAAGTAGATTAGAACTTGATATGTTTTTTGAAATTCATAGATATTATAATTATATATATATATATATATATATATATATTAAATATAAATTAGAGTAAAGATACTTTAAAAAAATATTTAAAAATTAAGGAAATTTTAAAAAATGTACACTACCAGTATTGGAAATCTGTTTCCTGCTGGTGAAAACTATATTTAGATAATTGTATAAGGGAATTTATCACCTCTTTAAAATTTCCGTAGGTTACCATGGGATTTCACAATCAGCATTAAAGGGGAAAAAATGATGCCACAGGAATATAGTAGAAAAACGTGATAATTTTACAAAATGTAACAAATAGAGATTTAGCAGACTATCAAATATTCGGCTGAGTACTAACTTTTTAAAAAGTATATTGATTACAAATTTTTTTTATCATGATTAATAACAAAGAAATAAATGTTTGTGAGTCTTTTATTCCTCAATGGCAGATCACTTAATAGCAGAATATTAAAAATTGCAAATAATTCAGAAAAAATATCTATAAAATAAGAGTGAATTCAATAAAAAATCGGTCTTAGCAAATATGTATGTGCTTTTTTTTTTTTTTTTTTTTTTTCTTTTTTTTTTTTTTTTTTTTTTTTACTTAAACTAATTAAAATAAATCAAGTGCATTTAATTTACACAAACATTAAATTGCACGTATTGACTAAATACCATTTTTTAGAAAATTTATAAATTACTCGATTTTTTCTGGCTCACAACAAAAGACAGAAAAAATAAAACAAACATTTATACTGAAAAATAAAATTTATTTTCAACAAAACTATAAATCAAAATGTTTTAATAAAACAAATTACAGCACTGTATTTATGCTATGTATGCTATTGGTTTTTATTCCTTTAGAATTGATGAAGTTAGTAAAAAAAGCCTGCCTAGATTCCGGCCTGATAACAGCCTTAATTAAACACCCAGTAGGATGCTACAGCAACGAAATTGACTCAGTTGAACATTTCTCCGAAAAAACTGTCACACCATCAACATACGAAAACACCTTGACGTCCTTTCTAACATCCTCATTCTCTATTAGGCAAGGATGATCTGTTCTAGCTGGAAGGCGACATTGATCACTGCAGTATTATTCTGTAATAATAATAACAGTAATAGTATTAATTTTTTTATTGTACTAATTGCTAGTGACCATGTATATTTAAAAAGATAAAAAACAGCACAAGAGCAAAGAATGATTAAGGGGACACTTCGTCTTCAGCAATAAGTATTTTTAAGAACAAAATATTTAAAAATTTTCCTTTGAATAAAAAATTCAAAATTTTTAAAATTTTTAAAAAAATTAAAAATTAAGGAAACTTTTAAAAATGTACTCTACCAGCATTGGACATCTGTTTCCTGCTGGTGAAAGCTATATTTTGATAATTGTATAACGGAATTTATCATTTCTTTAAAATTTACATAGGTTACTATGGGATTTCACAATCAGCATTAAAAGAAAAAAATAGTGCCACAGGAATATAGTAGAAAAACATAACAATAATTTTACGATATGTAACAAATAGTGATTTAGCAGATTATCAAATATTCGGCTGGATACTAACTTTTTAAAAAGTATATTAATTAAAAAAATATATATATATTAAATTGGAAATAAAATAATAAAAAGAAAAGTGCTCAGTCAAACTGATGGCATTGAGCTCACAGGCTATTCACACTATTTGCATATCATACTCTTATTTCAAAGAAAAAACACATTTATATAAATTAAAAGGGGGGGTCATTAGCACCCCTATTTACGTCCTTTATACTTAACCAATAAACCTCCAAATCTAATCAGGGAAGCGCCTTATCAAAATAAACCGGTATACAACATTTGAAGCAAATTGGATGATAATTCGGCATGAAAAAACTATTTATCTAAATTAAAATGGACAATTAGTCTCCGTTCCCCCTTTATACTTACCCAGACTTACTTTTACTTATACAGACCCCTCCCCCCCCCAAAAAAAAACGAATCAGGGAAGCATCTTATCAGAATTAACCTATATAAAAAATTTGAAGCAAATCGGTTAATTCTGCATGAAAAACCCATTTATCTAAATTAAGGGGAGGGAATTCGTCCCCTCCTTTATACTTAACAAATGAACCCCCAAAACTAATGCGGGAAGCGCCTTATCACAATGAATCAATATACAAAATTTGAAGCAAACTAGATAATTCTGCATAAAAAACCCATTTATCTAACTTAAGGTGGATTAGCCCAGAAACAACCTATATACAAAATTTTAAGCAAATCGGATAATTCTGCATGAAAAACCCATTTATGTAAATTAAGGGGGGGATTAATCACCGTTCCCCTCTTTATCTTTTACCATTGAACTCCCAAAACTAATCAGGGAAGCGACTTATCACAATGAACTTATGTACAAAATATGAAGCAAATTGTGCAATTTTGCATGTAAAACCCACTTATTTAATTTAGGGGGACTAGCCCCTGTTCCCCCTTTATATTTAACCATTGAACCCCCAAAACTGATCAGGGAAGCGCCTTATCAGAAACAACCTATATACAAAATTTTAAGCAAATCGGATAATTCTGCATGAAAAACCCATTACATAAATTAAGGGGGGATTAGTCCCATTTCGCTCCCTTTATACTTTACCATTGAACCCCCAAAACTAATCAAGGAAGCACCTTATCAGAATGAACCTTTTATAAAAAAATTTGAAACAATTGTATAATTCTGCTTTAAAAAATCATTTTCTCAATTGAGAGGGGGGGGGGAATTAGTCTCTGTTCTCCCCTTTATACTTCACCAATGTACCTACATACAAAATTTGAAGCAAGTTAGATAATTCTGCATGAAAAACCCATTTATCTAAATTAAGGGTAGGATTGGCCCCCGTTCCCCCCCGTTTATACTTTACCATTGAACTCCCAAAACTAATCAGGGAAGCGACTTATCACAATGAACTTATGTACAAAATACGAAGCAATTTGAGTAATTTTGCATGAAAAACCTATTTCTTTATTTTAGAATGGAGGGGATTAGCCCCTGTTCTCCCCTTATATTTAACCATTGAACCCCCAAAACTGATCCGGGAAAGCGCCTTATCACAATGAACCTATATACAAAATTTGAAGCAAATCCGATAATTCTGCATAAAAAACTTATTTATCTAAAGGGGGCGGAATAATCACTGTTCCCATCTTTATACTTAACCAATGAACCCCCAAAACTAATGAAGGAAACGCCTTATCACAATGTAGCTCTATAAAAAATATGAAGAAAATTGGGAAATTTTACATGAAAAACCCATTTATTTAATTTAGGGGGAGATAAGCCCCTGTTCCTCTTTTATATTTAACCATTGAACCCCCAGAACTGATCAGGGAAGCGCCTTATCGGAATGAACCTATATACAAAATTTGAAACAAATCGGATATTTCTGCATGAAAAACCCATTATCTAAATTAAGGGGGGATTAGCCCCCCAGTTCCACCATGTATACTTAACCAATGAACCCCCAAAGATAATCAGGGAAGCGCCTTATCAGAATGAACCTATATACAATATTTGAAACAAATCGGATATTTCTGCATGAAAAACACATTATCTAAATTAGGGGGGGGGGAGAATTACCCCCCAATTCCCTCCTGTAAACTTAACAAATGAACCCCCAAAACTGATCAGGGAAGCGCCTTATCAGAATGAACCTATATAGAATATTTGAAACAAATCGGATAATTCTGCATGAAAAACCCATTATCTAAATTAAGGGGGGATTAGCCCCCCAGTTCCACCCTGTATACTTAACAAATGAACCCCCAAAGATAATCAGGGAAACGCCTTATCAGAATGAACCTATATACAATATTTGAAACAAATCGGATATTTCTGCATGAAAAACACATTATCTAAATTAAGGGGGGAGGGGATTAGCCCCCAGTTCCCTCATGTAAACTTAACAAATGAACCCCCAAAACTGATGAGGGAAGTGCCTTATCAGAATGAAACTATGTATAAAATTTGAAACAAAACGGATAATTCTGCATGAAAAACCCATTTATATAAATTAATTGGCATCAGCCCCCGTTCCCCTTCCCCCTTTTATACTTAGCAATTTAACCCCCAAAACTAATCAAGGAATCGGCTTATCAGAATGAACATATATATATAAAATTTGAAAATTTAAAATCTGATAATTCTGCATGAAAAACCTATTTATGTAAATTAAGCGGGGGGGGGGGGGGGGGGGGGTCCGGCTTTGATAACCTGTGAGCTAAAAAAAAATTCTATTACAATGATATTTCGGGTTCTGTGAACTCCAAATATAGCAGAATTTTCAGAACATTTATGATTTATATGTTGACATTATGACTCATTTGAACATTTTTTTATTTCTTGAAATTTGCACAGTATTAACACGTGCATTTAAATACATGACAAGATTTAGTTAAATGAAAGCACAAATATGAAATAAAATCGAATTAGATATTTTTTTTGTTAGAAACCCACATACAAGATAATTTTTATATAAATTAGGATGAAAAACAATACAGAAATGTAACAAAAGCTATTACAGGTTTTCCTTTTCTTTCTTTCTTTCTTTTTTTTATTTTTAAATGAAGAATTGAAGCTTTATATTTTTAAAATAAATGCCACCCCCCCTCGCACCTCTACTGACAAAAAATCCCTGTTTTCTTTTGTTATTCTGTTTATTTTAAATTATTAGAAAAGATTAAAAGTCATTTTTTATTTTCAAAATAATGTGAGAAATTTTTTTTTTATCAATTAAATTTGAATATACAGGGTGGGGCAGTTGAAAGCTTCTGTATGCAAGCTTTTACAGCATGAATATAGGTAAAATCAACCTCAAGGTATTAAACATATTCAACTTTACGTTTTTCACAACTAAAATATTGTCTGATATTAAAAGACTATTGAAATTTATTTTACCATATACCATTATAAATTTCGTTATAGCACCCTGACATACCTTTCTCAATTTTTTTTATCAACATTATAGAATTTAAAGAACATTCCTTTTTAATTGAATTTTAATACACTACAAATAATAAAATGTTAAATTGATTCTATAATAATGTAGTACCTGAAAAAAAGACAATATATGATTCTGATATGGCAGCGAACACAGAAAAATCTCATGAATTTATTTTAAGATCATAGGTTTGTTATTGATATCTTCAATGTTGAATTCAGGCATTTTTCTCCGAGAGGGATTTCTGTGGCTCCTGGGGGCATATTATAGAGTTCCGAGGGGGGGGGGGATTGCACTTTTTGACCATTAAATCATAAAATCCGAAATCTTCAGAGGGGGTGGCCATTTCAATGCTCCGGGAGAGAGGAATGTCCCCCCCCCCTCCCCCGGCTATCTCCTGAATTCAACACTGGATGCCTTACAGAATTAAATAAATAAACAAGTACCTGAATTTAGAATAAGTTAACAACTATTTAAAAAGCAGTCTACAAAAATTGAGTTTTCATTAAGATAATATCTAAGTTAGAAATTTCTGGCACATCAAAATATGTTTTTGATTGGGGATATTTTTCTCATAAAAAATAAACTGAGCGAGAAATAAGATAATATGCATTTTATTTCAGGCTACGCAGCTCCTTAAACATGTTATTCGGTTTGATAATCATGCACTGTAAATATATGGACATATCAAATCCCAAATATTAAAAATCACATAAATTTTAGTACTTACCATTGCGAAGTTAGAACTACGTAGAACAATTGTCCAATATTTAACAACATGGCGTACATCTTCATCGAAAATCTCGATTCTGTTCTGTTATCAATCACGTGACGCAAGCCTTTCATACGTCAGCAGAGAGCGAGACTGCGCAGTAAGTCCGGTGAATGCTGTTTTCCATTCTTTCGGAAACTAATACGATATAAAAAGATTATTTTTATGACTGTAGGAAAACTTTCTGTTGTGATTCGGAAAAAATATTTTATCGGTTGTTTTCCGTATCGTAAAGGAAATTTATCTTTTACAAAACGGAAAAGGGTTGGAAATTTTTTACAGTATACATCAAATACAGTGCATCCGGCCCCTGCGCATATGGACTCCCCCCACCTCTTTTCCTAAAGATACCTAAATATATCTATATATTTAAAACGCTAAGCGATTTCTTTCGACAATCCGTGAGAACAAACTACTGCATCAAATTACACCATTATTTTTTTAAATGAAAGATATTTGGACACAGGTTTGTTATCGTGCATTCGTTTGTTCGAAAATTTAATTAATTAGCTGTAATTTTCAATTAAACATTTACTTCTGCTTATGACGTCATAAAGTCGGCAACTCCCACTTTTGAGGACATAGAGTTTATTCTCTGAACTCTGTGGTTCGCCAATCTTCTGACATTAGCTAATATCAACTGGGTAATATTTTAACATTGTAGTATAAAATCTCTAAAAAAAAACTTAATTAGCTAGAATATAATCATAATAAAATATCTAAACTTAAACATATCAATATGAATAACAAAACTCACGTAAAATGTTTCAATTTAAATGATTCCAATTGAAACAAGATTCGGAGAGTTATCCTTGACGCCCAGCTAACATAAAAGTACCTATTTTATTTTATTTATTTACACACATATTCAAATTTATTATAAAACACCAGGTTGCCATACAAAGCAAAAATCGTCATTTAGACGCCAAAAAATAACCCAGGTGCGTCTGCGATATCTGTACCGACTTAATCAAAATTGTTTTTGTTGCACCACATATTGCAAAATTAATTAAATCCATGATTATTGTTTCTTTCTCAGATTAAAAATAAGAAAATTGGTACTTCTCTATTATCCCGTCGACCACTTTTCATAACAAAAAACTATCGCCAAACTGTAACGCCAAATAAACGGGAGAACGTTGCCGTTGGAATATCAAAATAAATAAATAAATAAAATACATGAATTTAAGGACACAATTGTTATTTTAATTAATGAAATAACTAATAATTCAGTAAAACATAATGAAAAATAGACGCAAATGTCGAATTAAAAACCACTTGATGACGTAACAAACACGTATAATGCTTCTGACATCAAGTAAATCGGACTGCATTTTTGGCGTTTAATTTTACAGTTAGGCGATAGTTTTTTGTTATGAAAAGTGGTCGACCGGATAATTTACCAGAAAATTTAATGTTTAACGAAATTCAATTATTTGATCGATCGCAAATTTTGGTTCTTTTCCGTTATACCGACACCATGCCATACATGTAAATATATGCTTGGGAACAATGGTGTCCGTATAATGGAAAAGTACTCAAATTTTTCTTAGTTCGGGCTATACCAAAAACAAACATTTTACAGGTAACAAAAAAAAAGCCGAAAATGGCTGCTTCATCAGCTGTTAATTTTACAATGTTTTTGCGAAACACCACAGAGAACACACGCTATTTTTATATAAGTAGGGTATATTTAAACGAATAAGAGAACTAACTAACAACCTTCAATAATATAATGCATGAAAAAGTAAACAAATAAGTGATTCAGCAAATCATAAAAATATGTATTTCTTAATATAACTATAAAATACAGAAAAATATTCTGGTACCATCAAAAATATTCATTATCCCGTCGAAATTCCATGCATTATGGCGTCGTCCCATTAAGAAAACAAATTATATGCAAATTAGGTACTTTTCGGTTAACCAGCGCCAGTAAAATAATAAAAAGAAAACTGCCCAGTTAAACTGAGGGCATTGAGCTCACAGGCTATTCACACTAATTGTATATTATACTCTTATTTCAAAGAATTTTAAATATGCCCCTCGAAAAATAAAAAATCAACAATATAATAAGGGGGGTCATCCCCCCGTTACCCCCCTCATAGTTAACTAATGAACCCCTTAAACTAATCAGGGAATAAGTCTCTAATTACAATGAATATATATACAAAATTTGAAGAAAAACGGATAATTCTGCATGAAAAACCCATTTATCTAAATTAAGGGAGGATTAGCCCCCCTTTCCCCCTTTATACTTAACCAATGAACCCCCAAAACTATTCAGAGAAGCGCATTATCACAATGAACCTATATACAAAATTTGAAGAAAATCGGATAATTCTGCATGAAAAACTCATTTATCTAAATTAGGGGGGTTATCCCCCCTTTTCCCCTTTTATACTTAACCAATGAACCCCCAAAACTATAGACAGGAGCGTATTATCAAAATGAACCTATATACAAAATTTGAAGAAAGTGGGATAATTCTGCATGAAAAACCCATTTATCTAAATTAAGGGGGGATTAGTCCCCCCTTTCCCCCTTTTACACTTAACCAATGAACCCACAAAACTATTCAGAGAAGCGCATTATCACAATGAACCTATATACAAATATTGAAGAAAATCGGATAATTCTGCATGAAAAACTCATTTATCTAAATTAGGGGGGGTATCCCCCCTTTCCCCTTTATACTTAACCAATGACCCCCAAAACTATTGACAGAAGCGCATTATCAAAAAAAAATGAACCTATCTACAAAATTTGAAGAAAATGGGATAATTCTGCATGAAAAACCCATTTATCTAAATTGTTACGGTTGGTTTCAACCAATTTTTTTTTAAATCTACATTAATTACCTTAAATCACTCTCTCAACATTTATTTAGATGTTTTCTTTTTGTTTCTGTTTTAAATAAATATATAAATAAAAGTAATTGTAATATTAATAATAAAAGCAGTTTTTTTTTCCTCTTCTTTCCATTTCTTTTAAGCAATGCAATTTCAACTTTCATAGTCTAACGTAGCTTCCTGTTTTTCAAATACGAAAAGCAGACAGCAAGGGAGGGATGTTTTGTCAGTTAAAGACCGCACAGGTGGAAAATTTGGAGTCATCTAGTCTGACTTTGATATAAGAATGACCGACCGCCCTGTATAAGAATTACGTTATCTTATGAGTGTACTATACACGCAATTAGGCTTTGTAGGTTTACGACAGGCTTCAATTGGCTCTGCTATCAGGCGGATAGCTGGCGCCCATGTAAACAGAGGCTCACAGGACCCCCTTCAGCACACGCCATGGGGGTGAAGAATGGCTGCCTTCCCCCATGAAGCGGCCGGCAGAGTGGAGCGACAAGCTGGAGTCTTCAGGAAGAGTCCATTTTGCCTTTTGTTTCCACTCCCGTACCCCTGGCAGAGTGGATCGGTCCCGTTTTCAAACGGCGCGGGAGAGTGAATGTTTAGGACAGTTGTTGCTTGGCTGTGATATCTGTCGTTTGGCTCGTAAAAATTACGAATTATTACTTGGCGCGTAAACTGACTGGTTTTTTTGGATCGTGAGCTGGTTGGAGGATGAAACACTGGGAATAGCATGCGAACACCCGTGTTTTATGACGGCAGTCGGTTCACGTGTTTAAATAATTATTGATTCGTGACCGGTAGAATGCAACTGAATGAAAAAATAAATTCTTGTAAAAAGAAAGGAGTCCGGCGAGGAAAGGTTGAAATGAAGTGATAGTATCAGAGATACGTGAAAAGCATGAAAGAGGACTTAAGTGAAGTTCTGATACGGTGACGCCGAGTATGCCCCTGCGAATATTTGAGCGTGTGGTCAGTGTGTCATTCCAAAATTAACATGATTGTTATTTTAGAATAAAGATACATCTCAGTCAACCCAGTAGTAGAAAACTCAGTGATCCTATAAGTGATGTTGGTAGTGTGAAATCTGACTGTAAAGATCTCTATCGTGGGACAATTTCCCCCTCCTGACAAGATGATGGACCTAGTAGTTGATGGCAAGTGATGCAGAGTGATGAGAGGTACGAAGTGGCAACTTTTTCCCCAGCCTGAGTACTCCAGCTTAAGTGTATTCAACAGATTTTGAAAAAGGACGAAATGCTCCTAAGTGCCCACTGACTAAAATTGTAGAACTCTCCACTTATTGTAAGTACTCCTTGCATAGTTTTTTTTTTTTTTTTTTTTTTTTGTACATCTTTCTGAAAAAAAAAATATGTTTGCTATACCAGAGTTTAAAAGTGAAATGAATATCTTTAGATAATTTCAATAAGAATTTATATTAAGAATAGAAATAGTTTGTAGGTTAATATATGATGTTTGTGTAATTGAACGACCATTAAATGGTAATGTGATGATAATTTTAGAAATATGATGTGTAATTTAAAAGTAACCAGTGAGTGGTTTCAACTTAAAAGATCAGCTGTTATATTGTCTTATTAAGATTATCTTTGATAACTTAGTTGCTTCATAATCTAAAATGTTCAAATAAATTGAGTTTTTTTTGTTTATTATCAAGAATGGTATGTTTTTCTTTGTACAAATCTCTAAATAATTAATATTTTATATTCACAGTAAACCTATAAGAAAGGCTTAACCTTTCTGTGAGTAATAAAAAAAAAAAAAAAAAAAAAAAAAGATAGTATCCAACTTTATTAAATTAGGACTTTAAAATTTCTTAAATTTAAATTCATAACTGACTGTTTTAATGAACATTAATTGAGGTTCACTCAATGTTATACAATCGTATTTTTGATCTTGATTTAAGGATGGATAGATTAATAAGTGAAACAGTAATATTAAATTTAAGTTCATAAATGTTAAATTAAGCTTTAACGCTCCTCTTTCAGAAACATTGTTTGTCTAAAATATACACCAAAAATGTTTTATTTTAAAAAGTAAAAAAAAAAAAAAAAAAAAAAAAAAAAAAAAAAAAAAAAAAAAGTTTCCAGTTATTTTATACCACTATACGATTCTTGGCTAACCGATCGGATCTTGTTCAGAATCTCCATGGTTGTTCTAAAATTTTAGTACATCATCATATCCCTATTCTATTAACGGATTTAACTCCTTCTCCTTTTGGTCCTCATATTGGAGGAATTTCAGGTTGTCTGCATTTTTCCAAATTATATGATGATTACACTTTTGTTAATTTAATGTATATGGAGATTTGAGCTTGATCGGGTTGGAGTGGAGTTGGGTGTTCTTTATGCAATCCAGTATGCTACTTGATTTAGAAATCTGTTGCCCCTTACTACATTTAATATTGTCTTAAAATGATGAGTTCAAAATTATCATTGTTGTATTAACCTATTCGGATTCTTAAGTCTTGATATTTTGATTAGTTTAATATAATTTGCTCCCTTTTCCATGGCAACAGATTTCAGTAGAGCTAATCAGGGTATACTTATTTTTTTTTAAATACTTAAATGTCAAGTGAAGATTGAGTAACAAATGAGCCTTTTAAGTTTAAGTAAGTTATTTTAGAAAGAACCCCAAAACCCACAACAAAATTAAGAGGGGATTAGCCCCCTTTCCCCCTTTATACTTAACCAATGAACCCCCAAAACTATTCAGAGAAGCGCATTATCACAATGAACATATATACAAAATTTGAAGAAAATCGGATAATTCTGCATGAAAAACTCATTTATCTGAATTAGGGGGGGGGGTTATCCTCCTTTCCCCCTTTATACTTAACCAATGACCCCCCAAAACTATTGACAGAAGCGCATTATCAAAAAAATGAATATATATACAAAATTTGAAGAAAATGGGATAATTCTGCATGAAAAACCCATTTATCTAAATTAAGGGGGGATTAGTCCCCCCTTTCCCCCCTTTATACTTAACCAATGAACCCCCATAACTATTCAGATAAGCGCATTATCACAATGAACCTATATACAAAATTTGAAGAAAATCGGATAATTATGCATGAAAAACTCATTTATCTAAATTTTGGGGGGGGGGGGTTATCCCCCCTTTCTCCCCTTTATACTTAACCAATGACCCCCCCAAAACTATTGACAGAAGCGCATTATCAGAAAAATGAATATATATACAAAATTTGAAGAAAATGGGATAATTCTGCATGAAAAACCCATTTATCTAAATTATGGGGGGGTTAGCCCCTCGTTTCCCCCCTTTATGCTTAACCAATGAACCTCCAAAACTAATCAGGGAAGCGCCTTATCACAAGGAACCTATAAACAAAATTTAAAGTAAAACGGTTAGTTCTATCAAGAGTTATCGCGTTATGTACATACATACATACATACATACGTACGTACGTACATACAGAACCGGCGGGCACATAAGCTCTCAGGCTTTGATAGCCTGTGAGCTAATAATATTAATATATATATATATATATACACACATAATAATAAACTCCAATGGAAAATTACTTGCAGAACCATTATCACAAAAGCTAACTAAAATCTATAAACCACATAAATTCAATACTAGAAAAACAAAACTATATACATTATATATTTGTATATATGTATGTATATACTATATATGTATATATATATATATATATATATATACTTCATTGGCGCCCTGCTAACCGAAAAGTACCTCAAGTAATTCGCCAAACTGTAGCGCCCAATAAACAAATGGAAGAAAGTTGCCATCAAATCTAAAATAATAATAATAATAATAATAAAATAATTAAGAAAAGCCCCATTTACTAAAGTATCATTTATCATTAACTTTTAACAATAAAATTTACAATATATTAATGAAAACAGAATCAAAAATAATCTTGGATATTTATTTATTTACATTATTTCTCTTAATTATGGAAAAGGAATAATCATCCTGATTATGTAAAGGAATGAAGAAACCATACAAATAAATTACACTTGAAAACATTAAAAATCTTCTTTATCTGCAGATTGATTTATTATTGTAAAAAAAAATATTCATCTTTACATACAAATTGATTAGCTTAAAACAATGGATGCGTTTCAGAAGATATGGATTTGAAACGAACAATGACTAAAGAAGACATTTTAAAAATTTTGATCAAAACATTTTAAAACTTTTTTTTTAACGTCGAATTTCGACGGCGTGTTTGGGGAGATGCAATGCACATGCGCATAGGAGCTCATTCGGTTGCATTATCACGGGGGGGGGGGATGTGTGCCTTATTTAATATGTTCTTTTATTGACTGAATCTGAGATGAATGTAGGGATATACTATTTGTATGATACTTCATAGGTTCAGGAAATTTTCTTTCTTGCCGTGAGGAATAGGGCGGTCATGTCAAACTGATTTGCATTTTGTTTACGGATTGTTTGTTTGGAGTTTGCATCGGAAATAATAATGTAATTCACTGGGGGAATTTTTTTTTAAAAGCTTATTTTACTAATATTGTTATTGTAATTTTTTCCATCAAGTTTTGATGGGTACCATCTAGTATATATATATTTACCTTTTGAAAAAAAAAATGAAGTTCCGAAAAGAATTGCAACCGTACGCGCATATATTACACATGCTTATGGAGGGGAAGAACGACACTTGGAGAACTCTTTTTACCTTTAAGAGAGTGAAAAAAAAAAGAAAGAAAGAAAAGAAAGTCTTTAAAAGTGTACCGTGCACTCGCCACTTCTCTTTATGGAAAAGGCCGACCCTGTATATGTATGTATGGCATTTTTTTTTCAATTATTTATGTTTATCTTTATGTTCGTTTCTTACAATTCGCTTGTCACGTTATCAATGTGGCACAAATATATTTATTTTTTAATTTATGCAACTGTCTAAGAGTACTGCAGTTGTCTAAATGTCTAAGGTATACAAGTGTCTAAGTGTTTATTAATATTGTTCCATGTCTTGCGGACATATGATATGAAAAATTCTTTACTTTAATTTTTTTTTCATAAATATGTATGCAATATGTTTTAAAGATAATGTATACTTATATTTTAAACATATTGTATAAGATATGCAAGATTATATTGTTTAAGAAATGTCTGCTTTTTTGTATTAGAAACTGGGTTGAGTTGTGCCGAGGTAGGACTAGAAAATTTCGACCCGTGCAAATCTCTATATCTTATTATATTTTTCCGGTAGCATCTTCGTAATCAGACTACCTACATGGCAATCTTCAGAGGGCGCGCTGTTATGCCTGTTCCGTTAATGACCTCAATGGGGAGCTCAATGAATGATAAATATAAGTAATGAATGAATACAAGTCTTCAAAACTGTTGGGAAGGGTAGCCCAATCACGGAAGATCTCACCGGAAAAAATTATAAGCGAAATTCAAGAAGTTAAAGACAGCAAGTAAGCGGGTTCCGGGACGTTTAACACGTCAGTCGACAAAGGCAGCTTCGAGTTTATTAATAATTCAATCCTAGCCTAGGAGGATAGAAAAGAGAGGAGTAGACATATCAACTTCCCCTGTGGAAAGCTCTGTCTCCTGTAAACGAGTTCATTCCCCTTCTGCTGCGTTCGCCATATTTGACGGAAACCGATAACAGTCCAATCAGCAGTGTCTAATGCAAGACGCGGCCAAATATGGCGGACGCAGGAAAGGGTAGGAACGGCTTCAAGTGACGTCATTTATAACAACTCCATCTATTGGATCCTCCTTGATCCCAACCGACAGCCATTGCTCGCAGAACAGGCGGAATCGTGGCCCCTTAAAAGACTAGACTATTAGTCAATGGTCCTCCTTGATCCCAACTGACAGCCATTGCTCGCAGAGCAGGCGGAATCGTGGCCCCTTAAAGACTAGACTATCAATCGTGATTGATAGTCTAGTAGTCTTTAAGGGGCCACGATTCCGCCTGTTCTGCGAGCAATGGCTATCGGTTGGGATAAAGGAGGATCCAAGACTAGACTACTGGGAAGAGTGCCCCGATCACGAAAACTCCCACCGGAGAAATTTAAAAGCGATTTCCTTTAAAGCGGGTTCGGTAGGGATGGGGCGTTTAATACGTCGGACGACCGAGGTAGCTTCGAGCTTATTCATTGTTTATCCATTACTGTATAATTTATATGACAAATTAAAAAAAAATTATATCATACACAAACCATATAAAATAGAATAAGGTGGATCGCTATATGGCGCATTGACAAACAGGTATAATTCATGGAAATGAGATCAACTTTTCTCCTTTAAGTTTTTAATAATAGATTCAAATTTTGTAAATGTTGTGGATTTTCGAAAATATTATTGTACATTGTTTTCATTTTATTATCGCAGAACCAAATAATGCTGAATTCTACCAGATATGCAGTGACATGTGCAGTTCGGCTTGTGAGTAAGTATTATTTCGTGAAACAAAATTATGGAACCAAATTACGACAAAGTATTGGTTTATGTATGTATATTTATCGATTTTCAACGTTTTGCTTAAACTAACAATATAAAATGCAAAATGGATAAGAATTACGTTTAAAATTTTTATACTAGATAAAACCTGAAAGAAATCAGATTAACCAAGTTATGTTGCTTGCACATGTGGGCCAAAATCTCATAAGTGTGATTTTTGGCTGCTGATTTTCTGCTGATATCTGATTTTTAAGAGTCTCATTATTATGCTCAATTTGAATTTTTAATAACCACTGATATACTGCAGAATAGTAGATGGGCACAAATTTTATTAAAAAATAAATGTGATAGCGCAGTTTTTATCAGACAAAGCACGAATTGTAAGCGACAGAAATGACAGGG
Organism: Maratus michaelseni; assembly: GCA_963931845.1. Classification (NCBI taxonomy): domain Eukaryota; kingdom Metazoa; phylum Arthropoda; class Arachnida; order Araneae; family Salticidae; genus Maratus; species Maratus michaelseni. The sequence goes on along the minus strand of OZ007592.1, from coordinate 180,046,216 downwards.
ACAGTAGTGACATTTTTTTTTCCAATTTTGCAACTTTACTTAAAAAAGAACATTTTTGGTATGTTGCATGCACTATTTTCAAAGACATATCAAACCTACGATTAAATGGCTAGATATTGATTAATCTATAAAAATCAATATTTAAATTAACAACGGGGACAGTAGTGACAGTTAATAAAGGTACGCTTATCTTTTCCTCATTCTTTATCTTTTCAATCCAGAAAATCTTCTTTATGAACAAACACCAAGCAATGGCGACTTGTTAAGAACAACATGTGCTCCCCTACTGGAAACAATACTGAAAATGACTGCATAATGCCATCTGGTGGAAATATGAGGAAATTCATACACCGGGACAGTAGGGACCAAAAAAGTGAGGAATACAACTTTAAACCCAACAAAAACAAATGTTACACATTTCACTCATATAAAGATTATATTCTTATGCTCCATTGAGTTTTGTATTTTTGATAAATGCATTGGGTTTTCAAAAAATTTTAATAATTATTGTTTGTTGATGATTTTAATTATCAAGTTATGGGTTGAGAACAAGCGGCAGTAGTGACTCTTTTGAAATATTTAAATTTCATTTTAAAGATTTTTTTAAACAGATTTTCAGAGTAGAAGTAACATAATATTATAGAACAATCACGAAGAAACATTTTAACATTAAATTAGAATTTATATTGCAAAGAAATTCCGAGAGATATACTGGGGACTGAGACATCACATTTATGAGATTTTGGCCCATGTTACAGAAACACACAAAGTTTTATTTGTAAGCAAGGTATTTTGTTTTTAAAAGCAAACAAGAATTTGCAAATTTTTATGATAATAAATTCTTACCATCTAATCCGCGGATCAAATAAAATTATTTTGAACTAGAAATTTTACTTAATAAAAGAAGTCGAATATGCATCATTTAAGAATAAGTTACATTTTGTTAAATAAATTTTTGTTTCTAAATAAGTTTATTTTATCTGCGTATTATACACCAGAACTTACAGCAAGGAAAAAAAGAGATTCCCAGATCGATAAATTAGGTCTGGTTGTCCTATACCTTCGATAGTTAACTCAATATATATCATGGTACATCATTTAAGAATAAGTTACATTTTGTTAAATAAAATTTTTGGTTCTAAACAAGTTTATTTTATCTGCGTATTACACACCAGAACTTACGCGGTAAGGAAAAAAGAGATTCCCAGATCGATAAATTAGGTGTGGTTGTACTACACCTTCGATAGTTAACTCAATATATATCATGCTACATCATTTTATTTTCTGTGAAGACTGCATGCATCGCACTCTAGTGGCTAATATTAATGATTAAAACACAAGAATCACAGTTAACCACTTTTCCCCCAAATTATTAATCAAGAAATTGCTCCATTTCGATAATTTTCTTCCTTGATGTCTGAAGATAGATTTGAAAATTTATATAATAGTAGTATGAAATTTAGATAAGATTTTTCGCTAAAACTGACTTAATAAATCGGTAGTTATAGCATTTTTTATAAAATATTTACAAGAATAATTAGATTAATTAACAAAATGTGCTGTTATGGAAATTTCGCAATTCATATATAAACAATGCAAATAAATGTATTGCGATCCTATCTGTAAATGGAAAGGTTTCTGTAGTTGAAAAAGTTTCATATAACATTTTTTAATAAGAGAAAAGCTATACCTATGTAAATAGTTGAGAAAATAATCGGTTAAAAAATATTTATCTTCGACTGTTTTGATGTGCTTCATAAATGGGATCGAGCAAATTATTTTGTATGAAGAATAAAATCTACTAAATGAATAAATTTTATAAATTTTAAATTAAATTTTCTTTAATGGTACTTAAAAGTACTGTCGGAGCATAAAGGTTAAAATTGCACAAATTAACATAAACATAGTGAAGTGTACTTGGAAAAATAAACTGCTTGTGATATATATAATATATATATATATATATATATATATATATTATATATATAAACACTTTTCTTACAAATAAAACTTTATACGTTGTTGTTATGGGTACAAGCAACATAACTTGGTTATCATATAAAGTGTTGCAGATATAAAAGGCGAATTCTCAAAACACAAGTTGCAAGAATCGGGTGTTTAAATATACACATCAATCATAATCGTAAATTTCTTAGTTTATTTTATAAAGCAAATTTCGGAATATTAGAGACAAAGTGGATCTTGTGGGACATTGCACCGGTTTCTACAATCTTCCCTGTCATGATTTTAAAAATAAATAAATAAAAATTCTTTGTGCAGTTTGCTCTTAATATTCGCAACATCCAGTGTTGAATTCAGACATTTGGATTTTCCTCCGGGGGAGATTTCTGCAGTTTTGAGGGGGACAGTAAGTCCTGAAAGAGTGTGGGGGGAAGGAGGTTGCACTTCTATATCTTTAATATAAAATCCCAATTCATGGGCGAGGCATTTCGAAGCCCCGGGAAAATACCTCCGCCATCTCGGACCACCCTCTGAAATCATCACTGGCAACGCCTCATATTTCTTTCAGATTTTACTGAGTGTCAAAGTTGTAAAGATAATTATCATTCACCCTATATACAAGAGCACGATTTAGGTTGTCTGGGGCCCAAGGCCCAAAAACTTTTCACAGCTCTCCTCAATACAAAATTGTAGCTATAATTTTTTTTTTTCGACGGTATTCTAAAAATTGTACTGCGTTTTAAAAAAACTAGTCGTTGGGGGCCACCGTAATACTTACCCATCATGGATATGCATAATATAAAATATTAAAATAAAAATGTGTAAACTACTTATAAAATGCATTGCAATTCAAATAAAATCGTGGCTTGATGACGTCACAAACTTTAAAGCGAGGCTAACGAAAAAGACAGGCTACCGCGGTGCATTCCACTTATCTCTTTTTACAGACTGCTAGAGTGACGTGATGCTCTTTTCGTACACCGGCATTGGTGGATTCGAGCATCACGTGACTCCCGCGGTCTGTAAAAAAAGATACGCGAAAAGCACCGCGGTAGCCTTTCTTTTTCGTTAGCCTCGCTTTAAAGGCTCGATTACTGAATTGCTTGAAAGAAACATCCTTATAACTCCAAAAATAATAATCCTATTAAATAGCGGTTTATTGCACCTGATTAAGCGTCCAATTTTCAATTAAAATATATCTTTGAAGTGAAATTTGGATGAAATACAGGGTCATGAAAAATCGAAGAGTGTGGAAAAAAAGGATTCCAAATATCTCGGCAACTCATTATCCGATCGACTTCATGCTTTATGCAAAATTTATGTTTTTTTATTGTCTTTTATATTCATTTCTTAAAATAAACGATTTCGAAAATTTTTATATACCTTTTATCAGAACGAATATTTCGAGAGTCCGAAAAAAATAGTTCCGGTTAATCGAGGTTATTGAAATTAAATACGCTTCTTCCCATTATTACATACTAAGTACATACCAAATTGCAAGTCTCTATCTCAATTTTTTCGGGAGATAGAGCGTTTTTTTTATATATATACCGCAAACCAGGCCCCTACCTGCCCGGCATGAACGCCTAGCTTAACGGGTTAGTAACTGGGTGCGGGGCGGAAATCGCCTGATCACAGCATAGCTGTGATCCACCTGAATATAGATTTGTTCACATCGCTGCTGTGCTTGCTCTCTTGTGGATTGTTACAGTTATCTTTGTTTGCCGGTTCAAAGTTTCTGTTTAACTTTGTTGAATTGACAGATTTAATAGGTCTCGTAATTTAGAACCTTGATCAGGTGACGAGACCCTCACCTGACTAGGCACCCCCAGAGGTAGAGATAGAGCGTTTACAGACACACAGACGGATGGCAAAAATTTGTTTTTCTAAAAATATGTTTTTCGGAATCTCCAGTGTCTGAAACGTGTAAATCCGTCAATTTTTTTTTTCCGATTTTGAGAACGATTACAAGACTTACCGTATACTACGTATGATGGGTAAGTAATAATCATTAAATTTATTTATTAGTCTGGTGCTCATAATCTCAAGTTAACTTCATTTTTTTGCTGTTTGATGCTTAAATACCTCTTAAGAAATATATCAGATTTTCTACAGATTTTTTTCTAAAAATTTCTCATATATCCTAGAACGAAAATAATTCAAGATAATTATAATAAAACTATTTTGTCTCCAGCATACTTAATTTAAGCTGTTTTCAGAGAACGCAAAAGTACCAACAACATGATTATAAGGGTATCTGTTACTTAGTTAGATATCGGATTTTGAAATAAATTTTTTTCTAGGAGATTTAAGAATTTTTTTCAAAATCATTCTACTTATTTTGGGGGGCCGTTTGCGGTGGTCCCAAGGCTTCGGCCTAGTCAGCCCGTGTGACAATATGGACCTGCATATATATTGCATTAAAGAATAAGAGCAATAAAGCATAACACATTATTCCTTCTAAATTAATGTATAGAACAATAACCACAGCAATTCCATTGTGTCATAGTGAACCATGTGTCCATTGTGTGCCATATGTATCCATTTTCATAGTGATTCTTCAAAGAGTTATTTTTTATTTTCAGCCAAGAAAATTTAAGTGTTGATATACAAGAACATGCGCATATGACTACAGAGGTAATATAATTAGTGTGTTTTCAGTGTTTGGTGATGTATTATTCTAACTGAACAAAAAATCAATGTATTGTCTTTCTTCCGCTGCACAGGGAAAACACGAAGAAGATGTGTAAGTATGAATATTTATGTCCAAAATTTTAATATAATTTACGGGATGACTGGCATTAATTTCTCAGTAAATTGCGATGTATAGGATAAATGCACCACTACAGTCCTCAGCAAAAGTTTAGACACTGATGATATTTAACCTTTAAATAAAACATACGAACTTCTTGGATTACACAAATCGGTATACTTATTTTAAAATATATTTTAAACATTTTAGGACGGAAATAATTATTTTAATGTAGGATAATATTTAATTTAATTGAAAAAAGTGACATTTGCATATTGCAAAAGTTTAGACACTTTCTTGCTTTTTGACAACTGTTCACGGAAAAATGCAAAGGTTAAACCTATGACGTCACATGCATGAAGTATTTAAGTGCACCTTACATTAGCATCGGTTACTGAAGATGCCGCGAGCTAGGCAGATTCAGCCAGATGAAGTAATTGAGATATGGAAGTTGAAATCGAAAAAGAAGACTGTTGCAGAAATTTCAGCTACTTTGAATCGTTCAAAGGAGTCTGCCTATCAAGTATTGTCAAGGGTGACTCCTACAAAGCAAAACGTAGATCTGGAAGGCCTCGTGTGACCAGAAAACGAGATGATAGAAGGATCCAGAAACTGGCATCTACACAAATGATGAGTGCTAGTCAGATTAAAAGTGAGTCAGGACTTTCTGTATCAACAGATACGATTCGTAGGCGAATTAAGGAAAGAGGTAAATTAGTTTAGAGGAAAATGAAAAAACAGCCAGCATTGAAATCTCACCACAAATTGACGAGAATGCAGTGATCTCGTAAACATATGTCATATAACATATGCCCCAGTGGCGTATTGTGATATTCAAAGACAAAAAAGGTGGAATTTGGATGGCCCAGATGGGTGGGCCTATTATTGGCACGATTTGCATAAAGAGCCTAGGACTTTCTTTAGTCGACAATAAGGTGGTGGTTCTTTAATGATTTGGGCCTCATTTTTCTTTAATGGTCAAGTAGCTCTAGAGTTCCTCAGTGGTCGACAAACAGCGCAAGACTACATACATACATTGGAGAACAATTTACAGCCATTTGAGAAACATTTAGCTGGTCCAAAGTATGTATTTCAGCAAGATAATGCATCCATTCATGTTGCATACAAAACAAAAACTTGGTTCAACTCTCAAAATATTACTGTTCTCGATTGGCCCGCGTGTAGACCCTGACTTGAACCCAATCGAAAATCTTTGGGGCACCATGTCTCGTAAGGTTTATGCAAATTTTCGATAATACTCCTCTCTTAATGAACTTCGAGCTGCTGTTGAACGTGCTTGGTACGAAATAGATTCCCAAGTGACGCAGGATGTAATTTATTTGATGGAAAGTCACATTTTTGAACTAATTGCAAAGAATGAAGGTGCAATTCGATTTTAATTTATGATTATTTTAATGAAAATATATGGATTGTCTATATTTTTGCAACAATGTTAATTTTGTTTTCTTGTCATTATATATTATGTAAAGTGTATAATTTAAAATTTATTGTCTATGAATAAAGGATAAGTCACAAGCAATATATGGCAGTTGACTTGCAACAATTCGTTACATACTTCTCAGTACAGAAGCGTAATCGACCATTGTCTAAACTTTTGCTGTGCACTGTAGTTGGCGCTTTTCACTTTTGTTTAAAAATTAAACACTCAAAATACGATACAGATTTAGACTGCATGCAATTTTACAAGAGCGATTAACGACTATCTGTATATATATATATATATATATATATATATACAGATTTAATTATATATATATATATATATATAATTAAAATGGAATCACTTGTGTAAAAATAAGATAATACAAAAACTAAACCCAGTAAATTGAAAATGCAAAAATAAGAAACGATGAATATCTTATGGATTCGTCAGAAGAGCTTCATAAGAATAATTCATAGTAAATATATGTTACTTCGTCGAGTATTAAGCCTAGAAATGACAATATGGAGCTCCTTATAACATATCGAAAACCAATAATTGAAGAAATTAAGGTAACCAAGAAATAAATGAAAATTCTACAAAAGGACATAATAAAAGTAAAGATATATAAAACAACTCGCCAAGTAAAAAAAATGTCAAAAATGCAATCCAAATCAAATAGAATACACGTGACTTGGACATATAGATGCCAGTACCAGCTCATCTCTCTTCTTTACATTTTTTTATTTATTATTCCCCGTGATTCAGCAAACTTTTTAGCAGAGAGTGTGGACTTGCATAAAGGGCTCATTTTTACATTTAAATTAATCCCTACTGCAACTTTTTTTACTGGTGAGTTGTGTCTACTATTTTTTAGCTGTTACAGATGGGTCATAATTTTTTTTATTATTATTTTCATAGTTTTGGGGGGTTTATATGTTATAAGGAGCTTCATATTGCCATTTTTAGACTAAATGCTGACAATATTCGACGAAATAACATATCTGTACTATGAGTTATTCTTATGAAGCTCCTCTGACGAATCCATAAGATATTAAAAGTTTTTCATATTTGCATTTTTTTCATTTTATTGTGTTTAATTTTTGTAGTGTCTTTTCCATTGATTTTTATACTGTTTCTTCCTTTGATTTTCACACATGTGATTTAATTTTAACTATATATATATATATACACACACACATATATATATATAGCTACGAAACTTTCTGCGGTACTTATCAAAATTAACGCGGTTCTTTAGAACGACATATTGGATTAGAAGTTGAATTTTGTAAATTCTCAAAAGTTTAGGAGGTGGTGAAATGTCTGGTGGGTAGCAGACAATAAACAAGCTGTCTGGAGATAACAGGCGCAGTAGATAGGCTGTCTCGGGGTATTACAGCTATGTTCCATACGATTAATAGACCTATGATTCGAAAACTGAGCAGTGTTCTATGGGCCGGGTTGAATTCCCCGGTCTTATTTAATAAATTTTCGAAAACGGATCTCTAATGTCATATTTATAAATAGTGACTTTCTTTCCAAAAGAGCATTTATTTCTTCTTTGTGACGTTTTAGTTCAGAAATCATAAAAAAAGAATCTCAAACACAGATTTTGGGAGGCTTTCTAGTTTGAAGGTCTCGGGATGCTTGAAGAGTTAAAAATAAACTTTTGTTTTTGAATAAACATTTAAAATTACGATTATTATGAGGCTGGAGAGGGAGGGGGGACGAAAAGAAATTACGGTGCGGCTGTCCCCTTCGTCCTAGTTAATTCGGCTCGATTTTTGTTTTACAATTATTTAAAATGGATAATTTTTTTCCTACGAATTAAATTCAGATAATCATTTTAAGATCACACCGTAAAAAAAATTAAATAAATAATTAATTAATTAATTAAAAAAAAGACTTTTTTTCTTAATTTACGAATAAACACGAACGAAATAATACAATATCCTCTTCCGAGTTACCCATGATTCCGAAAAGCCTTCTTTATGTTTAGAAACCCCAGAAACTAATATATTTTCGAGAATTAAAGTAGTGTTTATAAAAACATAGTTTCTTTTGATGCCACTAGTTTTCGCAAACGTTTCCGAGTAGTTTTTATAGTGTATTAATCAGTTTTCTCAAGCCGAAATATCGGTTTTTAAGAGGCTATCAATTTTAAACATTTTCAGCTGTATAATTGAATTTATAATTGAAAGAGTAACAACATAATATTAATATTAATGTTAATGCTGTTAATTTATGTATTTTGTCTACAAAATATGCTTTCTGAACATGAAAATGCTTACTTGAAAATTGATAACATCCGAAAAACCTATATTCCGGCATTGCGGGTTGAGAAAACGGATTAATACACTATAAAAACTACTCCGGAAAGTTTAAATCAGTGGCAGCAAAAGAAACTTTGTTTTTATAAATGCTTCTTTAAATCTCGAAACGATATTGGTTTCTGAGGTTTCCAAAGATATAAAGAACGCTTTTCGGAACCATAGGTAACTCGGAAGAGATTTCTATTTTCGTTTCGTGGTTATAGATTAAGAAGAAACAAAACACATTGAAAAATAAACATTTACAGTGCATTTTATTTCTTTCGAGTGCATCTTACTTTTTTATTAAAAAAATAAATAAAATTTCAATATAAATAATTAGTCTATTATTACTATTTTATACTTTTTTTTTTAATGTTTTCTTTGCCTATTTTCAGGTGCTTTTCTAAAGTGGTTATCTCCTTCAGTCGAATGGAAGTTGTAAAATACACTTATCAACCAAAATATGAGGTAAGTTCGTGGAGAATAATAGTTCAATGTATAAATTTTCACATAGTAGTTACATAATTTCACATACATCTACTGTAACAGTATAAGTTTAAATGGCAATGGTTATCGTAAAATTAACTCCGGAATATTGATGGGCACGGAAAAACGAATGATTTTGATATTCGAATGAATCATTCGGGCATGCGCAAAAGCACAGTTGCCAACCTTCGTATTTTTAAGTAGATTTCGTAAGAAATATTACCTATTACATTCTCCCCATTGTTGGAATTTCTGGAAAAAATTTGCAGATCTACGCCGTTTATAACCCCTAGAACCCAAAATCAACCCAATTTAAAGTTTTATCTATCTATCTATCTATCTATATCACTTTTTTATGGATACGATAACTCCCATATAATTCTGCACAAATCTCTTCCAAACTGATACATAAAATCAAGGGGCAGAAAATCTCGGTCAAGTTCGTTAATGGGCAAAATCGGATCAAGGGGGGTGATGAGGAGGGTTTTTGAGAAAACAGAAATAAACCCATAACTTCTTATTTATGATACATATCGAATCCGTTTAAAGTTATTATTACTTCTAGGAAAAGTGCCAAAAATTTATGTATGACAGATTTTTGATATCATTAAAAATGACCTCAAGGGGAGAAAAAAATAGGGGTTTAAGAAGAAACAAAAATCATAACTTCGTCAATTCAAAATATATCAAATCTACATAAACTTATTATAAATCCTCTTACTATTATCTACAACTTTTATATTGACAAGTTTTTGATAGAACCAACTCTTACAGCAAAAAAAAAAAAAAAGGGGGGGGGAGTGGTTGTAGAAGGGAAAAAAATACATCTCCGTTAATCCGCCACTAAGGCAATAAAAAAGTATCATTTGAAATGTGCATGCAAAGATGTACAAAACTTAAAAGCAATTGCTTAAAAAAAAAAAAAGTCTTGAAAATGTTTAATGGCGCTGTCTCTCGATTATAAAAACTTTTATGTGGAAAAGTATTTTTGAGTATTTTTGAATACGTATTTAACTTCTAAATCATTTGAGCCAAATGCAAAATTTAATGCTGATAGACTAAGATAATCCAGATGAACTTGGTTAATTTAGATTTTGCTGTAAGCGTATACTTATTCATATTGATATGAAATTGAAATAATATATATTTATTGTTATTTTTTTAATTTAGGATATATCCTTGTTTTCCTACATCGGAGGATACCTAGGTTTATGGCTTGGAATATCTCTTATGGCAGTTTGTGACATAGTGGAGTCAGTATTCTTAGTTACCAGATGTTTTATACAACATTTTGAAAAAAAGAAAGCAAAGAAGAATAAAATTTCTCCTTAGTCATATACTGTGAAACCCATACAATATATATATAAATATATATTAATATAAATTGTGTTAATCTTGAACTACATACATATCCTAATATCTGTATGCATTGTTTCGTGCATTTTATTTATATTGTATCTAGTTTTCATGCCATTTCTTCAGTAAATTAAAGCTTATGAATAAAAGAAATAAGTTGTGTTAATCTTGAACTATACACATATTCTAACACCTTTATGCATTGTTCCACGCATTTTATATTTATATTTTATATAACCCTTCCAACAAATTAAAGCTTTGAATGAAAAAATTAATTGCGTGAATCAGGAACAATACACTACACATATTCTAACATCTTTAAGCATTGTTTCGTATTATTTTATTTATATATGCAGTTTTCACTGCCGAAACGTCAGTGAAGGCTCACTGTGGAGACGCGAAAAGTTTTTGGTTTCCGTCTGTCTGTCTGTCTGTTTGTCTCTCTGTCTGTTCCGCGATAACTGCCGTAAATATCGTCCTATTAGGTTGGTTTTTGGTGGGTATGTTGGTAAGGTGCCCGGAATTAGCTGTACAGTTTTTAGTTACATTTGGTTCATTCGTTCGAAAAATATAGAACATTTCTTTTTAGGTCATAATGCTTTCCTATGGGAATGCAGACGATTTTCAAATTTGAATTTTAATTGAAATGAAAATCACATATTTGAATAATGGATTTAAACATAAAATTATGGCTGCTAAATTTTTGATATGGAGGTTTTAAATATATCCAATAGCTTTGAAAATTTGCCGATGCATTTATTAGAATTTAGAAATTAATTGTTTAAATTATTGGAAAATTTTTTGCATCTGTTCGGGAAATATAAAACATTTTACTTTTATATTTTTTACAAATTTTAAAATGCATTTCTTTTAACTTTGCTCGATTTATTAGTGGCTTAGAAACCATATTTCAAAGAATTTCAAAATAATAAAATTCCAGTAACTCGCACTATTTTGCTACAATTTTTTTTTTTTTTTCTTTGCAAAATAAATTATTTTTGAGTGATTTTAGCATTCTAGTGACATAAATGAGAATTTATTTTGATACAAGTTACCGTTTAACTACTATAGAATGATTACCGAAATATTTTTTTCCAAACGAAAATTACAAAAAAATTGAACGTGTAATTTGGAAAGTGTCGTAGTATGTGTTTACATTTGTATATATTTCTTACATGAGAAATTGGTTATTTTCTAGAGCAGATGCGGATGTTTCGTCGATGAAAAGTTAGTATAGTTTTAAAAATAGGATAAAATCACTCGTACAACGAGATAGTTATAATCTAAAGAAATTAGAGTAGTAAAACGATCCTGAAATATTACAATTATTGGAAATTGAGAACATAAAAAGCTATCACAAAAATATAGCGCCAAATCACGATTGCTATTTAGTGAATTGGCAGTGGGCACGATTATAAATGATTACCCAATTGGTTTAAAAGTTTCCAAATAAGCCTATTTTGGAGAGATTTTAGTACGCTATTGACGTCGAGTTAGATCTGGATGTACTGAGATAAAATAAATATCATTGAATGACCATCAAAACTGTTTTTCCGAAACAAAAATTGTAATAACACTAGATTTCTAAGATATAAGTAAAATATAGTAAATTCAGTTTACATTTCCATAAGTTGCTTTTGTACATGAGATATTATTCAAATTATCTATCAGATGAAGGTGTTTCGTGGTTGGAAGGTAAGTAAATATTGCTATTTGGATATTAGGATAACATGAAATTATTTTCGAAATTGTTGCTTATCTTAATAAAACCACTGTGTAGAGCGAAATCCAAGATATACTTAGAATCATTCACACAATCAATAGGGAATCACGGATATCAATTTAACAAGATTACCGGGGGTTCAGGGAGCTCTGTCCCCAGAAGAAATGATTTTTTTTTTAATCTAAAAAATTAGAAGAATAAGAAGTTCATAAGAATGTCAGAATATTATTGCATAAACCGTGTTTAATTTATCGTTTCTAATGTCTGAAAACTTCGAATTATTTTATAAGCGTATAAATATATCTGTAGTAATTTAAAAAAAATAATTTGCGGATTGTGAGATGTTAAATATTATGAAAAGTGAGATTAAAAAACAACGACTTTCAGAGCTATGACGTTGAGGCTCCTGATCTGCAGATTTCTAGTTTAAATATATATGTAGTTTTCATATAATTCTTTCAGCAAATTAAAGCTACAAATAATAAAATAAATAAATTGCATTAGATTTTGAACAGTACATATATTCTACTATTGCCGAAACGTCAGTTGAGGTTTACTGTTGAGACCCGAATAGTTTTTGTTTTCTGTCTGTCTGTTAGCCTGTCTGTCTATGCCTATTTCGCGATTACTGCCTCAAAAAACACCCGATTAGCTTGTAATTAAGTAGGTATGTTGGTGACCGGTGAGGTACCCAGAATTAGCTAAAATTGGTTCAAATTGGTTCATTCGTTCGAAAAATATATAACATTGTCTTTTTCGTTATAATGCTTTTCTATGGCAATTCAAGCAATTTTAAAATCGCATTGTTCACTGAAAAGAAAATTGTTCATTTGAATAACTGATTTAAACGTAAACTTATAGATGATACATTTTCGATATAAAGTTCTTAAATATATCTAATCGCTTTGAAAATTTGGCAATACATTTATTAGAATTTAGAAATTGTTTAAATTATTGAGAAATCTTATGCATCTGTCCAAGAAATATAAAAAAAAATATTTTCTCATTTTTTACAAATTTTAAAATGCATTTTTTTATTTTCCTCTTTAATTTAATCGTTGCCTATAAAAAACAGTACCGGTAAAAGATATTGGCAGTTCAAGGACAAACGTCCTGCAGCCCCGCAACTCTTATCTTAAGTCAGTAACTATGGTAACAGCTCACGTGACGGATTGGCCGTTCTCATTTTCGCCACCCCACTTGAGACTGAACGAGAACGAGCGAGAGATCAGTTGTTCAGTATAACTGCTTCTGCTTTGTTTGATTCGTACTTTCTTTGATTTTCTGTTCATTTTGCTTTCTTTTAATTATGGCTTCTAGTCCTGATATTAGAAAACAGTCGAAGAACGTTGTTTATCATGTATATCAATATTTGAAAGAGCTTGTTGCTTCCAATCCTGATGCAAAAATCAAAGATATATTTGTGAAAACGGATATTATTGCTTGGTTGGAAAGAAAAAGTTTTATGCACGATCCAAACACTACTTTTCCCGAATTATTAAGTATTGTCAAAATACACAAAGAAAAATGTATAATTTATGAATTGGATGTTCTTGCATATGAAATGGGGCATGAGGTAGTGCGGCTTCCACCTTATCACTGCCAGTACAATCCAATCGAATTAATATGGGCTCAGGTGAAAGGAGAAGTCGGCAAAAGAAATAATACGTTTAAAATAAAGGATGTAAGACAACTGCTTCAGGAGGCTCTTTCCCATGTTACTGTGGATAACTGGAAAAAATGCGTCAAGCATTCCGAAGAGTTGCAGGAAGCAGATTTTGTCAAAGAGGGCCTAAGAGATGAAAATGAATTCACCCAACAGATTATCATCAATCTGCAAGATGATAGCGAAAGTAGCAGCGCTAGTGAATTTGAATGTTGAATGATTAAACTTTCTATCGACTGTTTTCTAATTCAAAAACTATACAAAAAAGTCCTTTTAAGGACTATAAAAAAGTCCTTTGAAGGACTAAGCCTTACCCAAGGCTAAAAAATAAAAAGAAAGTTTCACTTTAAAACACATACTTTAAATCAAGCATCTAGAAACAAGGTATTTTTTAGAAAATGCTGTTAAAAAAGTCACAAAACACATAGTTGTAAGTTTGCATTTATCCCTACACTTGACGATTTCGGAACTAATAATGTAATATGAAATTGAATTATACCCCCCCCCCCCCACACACACACACACACATCACACCAAGAACAGGAATTATTTTAGATTTATACAGAATGAATTTACGCCGTGCCGTTTACAGTGGTGCGATTTGGTTGAACCACACTTACCTCCCCCACCCCCCCTCCTCTTAAAATATTTTTTGTCGTTGTTTTAAGGGTATTTGGTCAATGAGATCTCAAATTCCCGGAATCAAATCTGAATATATTACTCGCAACATTCATGAAAGCACTTCCCTCCATGAAAACAAAATACATGAAGTTTTTCTTACTCAGATTTCAATAAATGGAACAACAATTTGAGTTCTTTCATAGAAACAAGGTATTTTTCAGAAAATGCTCTTAAAAAAGTCACAAAACACATAGTTGTATGTTTGCATTTATCCCTACACTTGACGATTTCGGAACTAATAATGTAATATGAAATTGAATTATACCCCCCCTCCCCCCCCCCCACACACACACACATCACACCAAGAACAGGAATTATTTTAGATTTATACAGAATGAATTTACGCCGTGCCGTTTACAGTGGTGCGATTTGGTTGAACCACACTTACCTCCCACCCCCTCCTCTTAAAATATTTTTTGTCGTTTTTTAAGGGTATTTGGTCAATGAGATCTCAAATTCCCGGAATCAAATCTGAATATATTACTCGCAACATTCATGAAAGCACTTCCCTCCATGAAAACAAAATACATGAAGTTTTTCTTACTCAGATTTCAATAAATGGAACAACAATTTGAGTTCTTTCATAGAAACAAGGTATTTTTCAGAAAATGCTCTTAAAAAAGTCACAAAACACATAGTTGTAAGTTTGCATTTATCCCTACACTTGACGATTTCGGAACTAATAATGTAATTAGTGGGGTGAGATAGCTGAAAATTATACCAAAACATTTCACATCTGGCAACCAATGCGCCACTTTGGATTTAGATAGTACATGGATAGACGAGTCTAAAAAGCCCGGGACACAAATTTTCTTGGCCCTCTAGCGGTGTTGATGACGTAATCAATATGGCCGCCAAAGTTTTGCGACGCGCTTCTACATTTCTGTATATAACTCGGGTTAATATTTTAATATTAACCTATATTGTTAGTGACTATTAATCCGGAGAAAACGTGCTTTCCAACGGTATATTTGACATCATTGTTTAGGTTCATAATACCACAAATATTTATAACTTTATTAAATTTTTGATTTTTTCAAAACATTTTGCTGAATAACTTGAAATCCGTTGCATGTAGCTGAAAACGCGTAGTATACTTTTTGTTTGTCAGAAAATTACCTTTTGAACGGTATATATGACTTCTATTTTATCACAAATATTTGCTGAAAATTTTCCAAAACAATGTAGCGTTGCACAGAGAGTCGTTATGGCTACAATGTAATTTTTATGGGTTCCGAAAATTAATACAGTGGCTTTATAACTGTTTAGGTATCAAATGTAATTATTGTAATTTTTGATGTATATGTAAATAAATTCTAGTTTTTTTTAGGGCTATGAAACTTTTATTTCCGTTTTAAAATTAGTGACATGAGGCACACTTAAGGCATAACTGTAAGAAAAGTTTCAAACATTTATACGTACAAGACTGAGAAACAAAAGAATGTACAATACAATATTATTCCAATTTAATATCCAAATTTAATTACATCCTATAGATTGTCAAATACACTAGTGTCAGCCATAATATCTGAATAACATAATATCTTGCTGTCATATGCAATAGTATCCAAATGATTTATGTAAATTCACTTGTGATTTCCGATCACTGTCGGAGAACTGCCCTTCACATGCACAAAGTTTCGTATATCGTATTCCCATTTTAACACATTTACAAGATGTGCATCGCTTGTGGCAAGTACAGGAGGTACGTTGTCCACAGTGTTTTGACATTTCTGGAATTGTTGTCCACACAGGTCGGTGCGATCTATCACGCTTCATGTAGATCCGATAACTTTTGATCAGGAAATAACATAAGCGACTCACTGGTACATTTAAACACGTTTAATATATATCTGACTAACACATTGAAGACAATACACAAACACAGAATAATAGTTAACACAATTCACGACTACATATTTCGTATGGAATCTTCCACCGCGCGACACCGCACGCTTCCGAACACTCTTCGAGTCTCTCTTCTCGCAGGCCGTTGCCATTCGACAGTTTCTAAAAAGTTCTTGCATCATGGAGTAGAGGCGACCTTCACACCTTCCCTCCAGTTTCCACATGTTGGACGGTGTCCCACACTGTGAAACTATTCTTAAAAGTCTTACTAAAAAAAAAAGTCTTACTGAAAAGTCCTACTTAAAAGTCTTATTTCTTTACCCGTCCCATCGAGAGCATTTACTTAAATTACTTACATATATAAATTCTTATACACTATATACTAAAAATTTACATATTACCAATACACATTATACAATATATAATAATGAAATAATACAAGATATATATATATATATATATTTACTCATAAATGCGAGATAAAGCATCTGCCACTGTATTAGCACTACCCGGATTATGGGCAATAGATACCTGATAGCGAGATAGTGCCAACGACCATCTTTGCAATCGGGCGTTCTTAGGAGTTCCCTCTGTTAAGTACTTTAGGGGATTATGATCCGTATGCAATATTATGGTGGTTCCATAAGTCCACATTTCGACTCTCCCAAGTGCCCAGATTACAGCATACGCTTCCCTTTCAATTGTGCTCCACTTTGATTGAGCTGGAGTAAGCTTTTGACTGGCAAAAGTTATGGGCTTTAACATGTTGTCTTTGTCCCTTTGCATTAAACAGGCACCAATACCCGATATGGAAGCATCAGTGTTTATTTCGAACGGTTTGGACATGTCTGGGGTATAAAGGTTTGTAACTTCACATAAGCTTTCCTTTAACTTATTGAACGACTTTTCAGCATCTTCCGACCATGGAATATCATTTGGAACAGTTTTTCTGGTCAGATCTGTCAAAGGCTTTGCAAGAATGGCATAATGTGGAACGTATTCTCTATAATAGTTAAATAGACCTAATATGGATCTCAGTCCTTTCTTAGTCTTGGGAGCTTTGAGATGTTTAATTACTTCTAGCTTCTCTGGAATAGGTCCATGTTTGCCTGAACCCACGATATGTCCTAAATATCTGACTTCAGATGCTGCAAAGGAGCATTTCGTCAAGTTTGCAGAAAAATTCAGAGATTTCAAAGTTTCCAGAATATCTCTTATATGTTGCAGATGGTCTTCCCAGTTAGAAGAGAAAATTATAATATCATCAAGAAAACTTTCTGCATAATCACTATGCGGTCTCAAGGTCTGATTCATCACTCTTTGAAAAGTAGCCGGAGCTCCAGACAGTCCGAAAGGCATAACTTTCCATTGGTACTGGCCTTTTGGGGACACAAAACTGGTCAATTCTCGACTACTCTCTTCGAGCGGGATTTCCCAATATCCCTTTAAAATATCTAGCGAAGTCAAATATTTTGCTGAACCAGCTTTAAATTTTAAGTTGTCGGAATTCTGCATAGGAAAAGGGGAGATCTTGGTGGCGGCGTTTAGCTCTCTATAATCTACACATAGTCTGATTGTACCGTCCTTTTTAGCTACGCACACCAATGGGTAGACTATCTCCGCAGAAGAAGGTTCTATGAGATCTTTCCTTAGTAATTCCTGTATTTGCTTTTCTACATTAGCTTTCAAAGTTTCTGGTACTTTATAAAGATGTGGTTGTTTTCTTACAACACCAGGTTTTAAATTTATACTATGCGAACCAACTTTGGCTCTCTTTAGTTCCCCATCAAAAACCACTCTATATTCTTGGATAAGTGCTATTAGTTCTTTTTGTTGTTCTGGCGATAAATTGCTCGAATTAATATTTTTCTGCAGTTCTTCATCAACGACCCTGTGTTGTTCTACCGGAGCATGTTGTACTTCTCCGAACTCTTTATCCACTTCATAAATAACACCAATAGCTCTAATCGGTTGAATATACTTTCTTAATTTGTTCTGATGTAGATGTCGGATGCTTCCGTCAGGTAGTTTGACTGCATAGGAATGAACCGATTTTTGTTGAACTATCTCTCCTGGTCCCTTCCATTTTGAACACAATTTATTAGTGGAATCGGGAATTAGTACTACAACTTCATCTCCGACGGAGAATTTTGTATCTTTGGACCTTAAATTATGATAGTGAACGTATCGCTGTTGTTGGGTTTCAGCCACGGTCTTTGAATATTCTTCCGCATTTTTTAAACGTTCTCGTAGTCTCTGCATATAATCTGCGACCGACTCTCCAATTCCTTGGGGAAGCACCACTTCATCTTCCCAACTTGATTTTAATATTGCTAATGGTCCTACAGGTGGACGTCCGTACACCAACAAAAATGGTGCAACACCAGTGGTGGCATTCGGCACTTCTCGATATGCCCATAATAGAAATGGTAGTTGTTTGTCCCAACCTTTACCATGAGAGTTTATGGCATGGTGAAGCATCGATTTGATTGTTCCCACCCACCGTTCAACCAATCCATTTGATTGTGGGTATCCTGGAGTAGAAAACTTAGGAACACACCCCAATCGTTTCAAAAGTTCATTGGTCAATTTTGAAGCAAAGTTCCCTCCATTATCCATGGCAATCATTCTAGGAATTCCAGTCCTAACAAAAATTTCAATAAACGCTTCACAAGCTGCTTTTGCTGTCAATGATTTAATAGGGATTGCTTCAGGCCAACGACTATGTTGATCCATCAGAGCAAGAACGTACCGATGGCTCGAGAGGACTTCGGCTCAATTGGTCCCAAAATATCAGCATTCACTACTTGAAATGGGAGTTCTGGTCTTCCGACAGCTTCAATAGGTGCTCTGTCCTTTACTTTTGTTTTTCTGCGCATTTGACAATCATGACAAGCAGCGCATAGTTGTTTTACTTCTTTTGGCATTCCTTCCCACCAAAATGACATAGCAATTCTATCTCTTGTTTTCTTAGCAGCTAAGTGTCCACCAGTTGGTGTTTCATGTGCTAATCTCAAAATTTCTTGTCTTCTACAAGCAGGTACAACAAGCTGAACATATTTTTCTCCTCCAACCTTGCCGCTATGATACAATAAACCGGATTCGACCCAATAATTATTTTTCTGCCGCTTTGCATCTTCAAAACATTTTTCTAATGTAGAACAAGCCGATTGCTCCCTTTTCAACAGTTGCGCTTGTGAAACTGAAGGACTTTCCTTCTGGTCCTCGTTACAAACCTTTTCGGACAAAACAGTTGCCTCGACCGGAGTGGGAATCAGTTCCAAATCTGAAACTTCTGGGTCTTCGTCTTCGTTATCTACATTTGTTTCCAGTTTTTCTGCTGGGCACCTTCCCTCCACATTGAACACAGATTTTTCTTTGTTTTCTTCAACCGGGGTGATATCTACCTCATCCCCTAAATACAATTTCTGTTGTTCTTTTAACAGAGCGAAAACCTTGGGAGTGATCAAAGCTTCCTCATGTAATCCTTCCACTACCGCAACCTGTACTCGTATATACGGAATGACCTCCTCTTCTGTCCGAAGAGTGAGTGGAACGGAAACAAGCTTTGCCTCTACAGGATTTCCTATTGCGGGTCTCAAGAAAACCTTTCCACATGACTGTAAATATTCTTCCGGCACCACAGACTCCCGTAGCACTGTAATCTCCGCGCCACTATCGATGATTCCCTGAAACTTCTGGTTACCGATTCCTAGATTTACCTTAAGAAGTCTCCCATCTGTTTCTTCCACCGGAATATTCATATTCAAGCAAATTTCATTTAGACCCTTTTTCTCAAGATCGACTTTGGAAGTTTTCCCTCCACTTTGACCTACTGTATTCAATTTGGGACAGGCCTTCTTCAAATGTCCTTCCTTGCCACACGCGAAACAGGCATATTTTGTGCGTAATTCTTTTCTATCTCGTTGCACTCCGAGAGATGCTTCAGTCTTGAGTTCCAATTTCGGTTTAAAATCTCTCATATCTTTTTTTGAATCCGCAGTATAATTATTACAGCATTGATTCCGAGAGTTAGATAAATTTTTCTTTGGAAGTTCTTTTCTTTTAAAACTGTCTGTAATGCTCTCGTAATCATCAAGTTTTTCTGCTAGTTCTAACGGCGTTGTAAATGTGAGCCAGTTTTCCAAGAAATGTTCTCTTATTTCTACAGGAACACGAAATTTTAATTGTTCGGTTACTATTAAGTCTTTTAATTGTTGGAAAGTGTTAATATTTAATTCGGTGATCCATTCAGTGAAGTAACTTAAAAGCTCTTGTGTATAATTTCTCCATGATTTTTCAGGTGTCTTGTGGTGTCTGTAGAAACACTGTTTTAATTTTTCACTGTTTAACTTGTATCGCTTTAAAATAAGAGATTTTACAAAATCGTAATTAACTGCATCTTCTGGAGATTCTCTAGCTAGCATATTTGAAATTTCTACCGGTAAAACTGCCAACAGGTAGGCTACGCAATCCTTCTTTGGTACTTGTGCCATTTCCGCTCTTCTTTCAAAATTTATCAGAAATAATCCCATTTCATCACGTTTTTCATCAAACTTCGGGACAATCTGTGCTAACTGAATTTTTGGAGCTATCTCAACTCTTGATTCATCTCTTTGTTCCGGAAATTTCTGTAATTGTTCAAGTTTCTTCATTTGCAATTCATGTGCTTTCGCTTCCCTGGCTATTCTCTCCTCTCTTTCTTCTTGACGTATTTTTTCTTCCCTCTCTTCTTGACGTCTCTTTTCATCCCTCTCTTCTTGACGTATTCTTTCTTCCCTCTCTTCTTGACGTTTTCTTTCTTCCCTCTCTCTTTCTTCATTCTTTTTCCTATCCTCAATTACAGAACTCAAAAATCCCTTCACAAATTCTTCATCATATCCCTCAACTTCTAATATAGCCTTTCTCAGATCTACAACTCTTAAATTTTCGACATCCTCCACTCCAAGCTCAATCGCCACTAGCTGTAAATCTTCTTTCTTACTACCTTTGCTTAAATAAGCCATATCTGATAAACCAACTTTAAAAATCCACACAATGCAACAGTACTCAAACAATGACTCTATCCTAATTAGAACTTTCCCTAAGAACGCCCTAAACCAAACTAAATTTAAACCTGAACATTCTTTTGTTTGTAACCCATTCAATTGAATGAAACTTATCTCATTTAAATATTTATACTAGTATTACTGAATAAATTCGAACACATTTGCACAACAATAAAAATATATCCACAAAACAATTCTTGGAATAATTAAACACTTTTACCAAAATGTCAATCAAAAAAATTAAAACCTTTATGTTCTAACAAAACAAGAATTTATCAATAATTTTTCATATTACCTTTTAAATACATCCTTCAACATACGTAATAAATTATCTTGTTTTCCTTTATTTTGATTTGAAACGCAAATCAAATCTTCATGCTTTCACTTTGTAAATCGAAAATAAAGCAACAACAAAACAAAAAAAATATGCTTAACATTCAGTCTCAATTAAAAAAATAAACAAACAAATCCGTAATAATCCAATAAAGAACAAATTTATGCATTTCCGGTCTCACTCTGACAGAGATTACTCAACTTTTGTTTTAGAATTTAATCTGAATTCGTAAACAAACATTTCAATAATCACAGAAAGAATTTCAGAAATAATATGTAACAAAATAAAAAAAACTATTTACGTCCTATACATACTTTGAAAATAACACTCTTTAATCTAATCATAAACCTAAACAAAATAAAAACATTTGCAAATAGATCTTCTCTCTTTTTTTTTCTTCAAACAATCATTAACTTCGCTAATACGGATTTTTTTTTCTTCTTTCCAACAACACGTAGCTTAACAAAGTTATTATGAAATTATAAACAACTGAAACTCGTTTTATGGTTTTTTTTCTTTAAACAACCACTCTACCGTAATAATATATGACTGCAGAATATTTATTAAAGAACAAAATTTATTTTTCGCGCCAAATATAATTGTTTATGTATAACTGTTCTATTTGTACACTTTATCCATTTTATCAATCGTAATAAAGAAAATACTCTGCATTAATATTACACAAGTTAAATAAGCAACAAAAATACAATTCTTATCATTACGAAACAATGTAACATCAATTAATTATTTACCTTTAAAACTTAATCAATTACTGAATTAGATATCATGTTTTGTTCTATTCATAGAATGAATATTAAATTTATTTCGATATATTTATATTAAACCAGTATCATAATATGAAGCATATATACACCTTAAACAGTTAACAATCCTAACAATATACTTTTAAACTTTATATGTACTTTTAAACCAGCTCTCGATGGAACATATAAAAAAGGATACCTTGACGATAACCAGAATAGTTATCGGACTCTGTTCGACGTCAAAGTGAATATGATTCAATGAGCACAAAGTTATCTGCTTAATGTCCACGATGCTATAATATTTAACGAAAACATTTTATGATGTAACATCCAATGATGTAACATTCCGACATGTTGTACAACAGGACATGCTGTCGGCTGAGCCAAATTATCACGCTTCATGTAGATCCGATAACTTTTGATCAGGAAATAACATAAGCGACTCACTGGTACATTTAAACACGTTTAATATATATCTGACTAACACATTGAAGACAATACACAAACACAGAATAATAGTTAACACAATTCACGACTACATATTTCGTATGGAATCTTCCACCGCGCGACACCGCACGCTTCCGAACACTCTTCGAGTCTCTCTTCTCGCAGGCCGTTGCCATTCGACAGTTTCTAAAAAGTTCTTGCATCATGGAGTAGAGGCGACCTTCACACGATCCTCCTGAAATTACTATCCATCTCCACTTGGTTGGCGAAGGTATTGTGTAATGTGCAACGAGGCTGTTGTTCCAAATTCTTGCTTGGAGAGTAACTCGTTTGATGTGTTGTGTCAAATCATCTGCTGTAGGAGGTGTGTTTTGGATGGCTCAATTCTTTCTTGCAAATAACACTTGTCTGCATTTATTGATGCTCTGAAGATCTGATGCTTAATCATAAAGTAGTGTAACGAATCGCTGTAGCAAATCACAACATTCATCATCAATATCAGAGGTGCCTGTACAGAGCTGATGCCATGCACAATCAATTTCACGAAATGACATCCAGAATTTCCAAGCTGTCTTCTTGCCATTGCCACAAAATGTGGAAACTGTGTCGCAACTAGTCACAGAGTGAAAATCTAACAAATTTCCGTAAATTTCCGGTGAAGGTTTGGCACAGATCTCATGAATTGGAATGAATTTCTTGTATTTCTCACAACCGTACTCAATCCATAGTTCATCAATATCTTGTATTTGTGGGAACAGTGATTTTGAAATAGCCAATACATCTGAATCCACAGTTCGTTTTAAGATACGACTATGTCCACTTTCTACTGCATGCTTAACATGGAGAAGTAGGCGGCCATATGCTTGTTCGTGTGAGACGGGAGAAATGCTTGATACATCCAAATGCTTGAAGCGCAGACTCGATCATCATAAGTACAGACAACATGCTTTCCTGGATACTCGTCTCCACCATTTTCTTAGCTAGAAACTGGAACAACTGAGTCTTGTTTTCGTTGACACATAGGAATTGCTGAAATTATTTTGGAAATGCAGTTGAGTCTGAGACTTTAATACTTATGCCACTCTCTCTTGTTTCTCCGGTATATGCCTTCATACTGTTACTAATATATCTGTCGAATACAATATCTAGTCGTGAACTGTTCTTCAGTTGATTAATGAAAGATGGTTTGAAAACATGTTCATAGCAAGGGATGACAGCCCCGGGAACCCAGCTTTCAATGTTCATAGCATCCGGAAAATGTTGTCGCAGTACCAGGGTTAAGCATGTGTATTACGGCTGCTCCATCAAATATTTTAGCTGTTACATTCGGTTTGCTGTGATTAAAGCTAATGTCATATTTTGTTTGAATGCAGTAAAAGATATCCGACTTGTTGGTTGGTCTTCGGAGTTTTCCATCATCTGAAATAGAAGGTGGGTACATTTGGTCTTCATGTGAAAAGAAATCATCAATGTTGCCATCCCGTGCTTCAGATGCAACATGCAACCTGTAGAATAAGTTGGAGTCTTTACGCAAGTAAGCATTCTTGGACTTTGCCTTATCTGTTTTTCTTGTTATAGTCTTAAAGATGTGAATATTAGTTCGAGGAATAATGTCATGAATTGAATTTTGAACTTGATCGAGACGGGACACAACATAATCATCATACTGTTTTAGTCCTACAGTAAATGCTTCCGTAACACACTTGACAGCTTCGAAACTTGGAATTATTTTGGAGCACCCTATTAACACTAAATCAGTTTTTTCAAATGAATTTCCTTGTTCGGTTAAGACGTTAATCATTTCTTTGGCAAGGGTCAAGAACCTTTTCTCATGTGGATTGTTATTTTCATGATGCTTTGCGCCCACGTTTTTTGTCATCTTTTAAATTTGATTTCTCTTTAAATTCCTCAATTAAAGAACTGATCCTAGGACCTTCTACCATCCACTTAAACATAAGAGTTTCACTATCAAGGATTCCAATAGCACCACCTTCACCATTTATAACTTTGTTATTGTGTTCATGAAGCTGATCGTCAGATACTCAAGAAAACGGCGTAGCAGTTTTGCTGCTCGTAAAGTAGCCACGAAGAAATTCAGCGTGTATATAATAGGGATGTTTTTCTGGAAGGTACTGTAGAGTGCGCACGAATACTGGTAACCAACGAGAATAGTGGACTGCGTCCAACGCAAATGTCCACTGACATAACTGAGCCAAAGTATCGACGTACATTGTAAAGTTAGATGTACGAATACTCAATACAAGATGGACTAGAAAAGACCCCAGTTTGATGACTGTGTTCCAATACTGAAACTGCGGACATTCAGATGTTTTCGGTAAAATCCACAGCTCAATCGAATCTTATTTATTTAATCTATTTTATTTATCATTACATTTTTTAAGTTGGCCTCCCAAAATTTAAATTTCGAGGGAGATAGATTTTAAAAATTTCTCCTTAAAACTCTAGACTATATTTACATATACATAAAAAATTACAACAATAACTTGTGCTACTTAAATAGTTATAAAGCCACTGTATTAATTTTCGGAACCCATATAAATTACATTGTTGCCATAACGATTCTCAGAGCAACGCTACATTGCTTTGGCAAATTTTCATCAACTGTTTGTTATACAATAGAAGTCATATATACCGTTCGAAGGTAATTTTCTGACGAAAGAAAGTATCCGATTTGTTTTCAGCTACGTGCAACAGATTCCAAGTTATTTAGCAAAATGTTTCGAAAAAATCTAAATAAAAACCAAAAATTTTAATAAAGTTATAAATATTTGTGGTAGTATGAACCTAAACAATGATGTCAAATATACCGTTGGAAAGCGCGTTTTCTTCGGAATAATAATCACTAACAATATAGGTTAATATCAAAATATTATACCGAGTTATATAGAGAAATATAGAAGCGCGTCACAAAACTTTGGCGGCCATATTGATTACGTCATCAACGCCACTAGAGGGCCAGGAAAATTTGTGTCCCGGGCTTTTTAGACTCATCTATCCATATACTATCTGAATCCAAAGTGGCGCATTGGTTGCCAGATGTGAAGTTTTTTTTAGCTATCTCACCCCACTAAATATGAAATTGAGTTTTTTCTTTAACTTATCAGATTCATCTTCATCTGTTTCATCTTCATCCTCATCTTCCTCTTTTTCTGGATGTTGTACGTATGGTGTTTCTGAGAGTAATACTTCTATTGTTTCGCTAGAAAATGGCTTGCTTTTTTTTCTTAGGCTTTGGTCTTGAACTACTTATAAAAGGATCAGAATTTAGTAAAAGTCTGTTCAAAACATCTTTATTATATTGCTCTCGAGAAAATCTTCAGGAAAAATTTTGCCTATATTGCGGAAATGTTTGTTTCTAGCTTCAGCAGCCTCCTCCGAAAGTTGGCCGATAGGTAATATTGCATGTTTAATTACTGTGGACCCATGTACTAAAACTTTATGTACTGTTGGTGACATTGGGTGCAACCCATATAATTCGACATAAAGCTTTGCAGTTTCTTCGGTGTAATTTTCAAATTTCTTAACATCAATTCTATATCCACTTGACAGTGCCTCTAAAATTACTTTGAACTTTTTTATAAGGTCAAAATTTATTCCAGTGACTCGGGAAGCAGTATTAGAGTCCACAAAAAATCTTCTTGATACATTTCCCACTTGCGTTTAGCCAAAACCTGCCTTGAGAATATCTTACTAGACCCATTTCTTCTTTGAAACTGTTTTGAATTCGTTTTCTTTATTTTTTTATTTATTTTTTTTTTTTTTTTGTTTGTTTGTTTCTGCCACAACATTTTTGTCTTCATTGATTCTTGCTTGCCACTTTTTAAGATGAATTTTATATGACAAATGCAAAAGTGATTTAAAAAATCGAATCCGTGCATGAAGAATTGATAAACCGAATCTTAAGGCATCAGGATTCTCAGGATTCTTCTTCTCCAACGTATTAAATTTTTTTGAAGTTTCTCCACATATGTAGCATCTCATTGTTGATGAAGTACTTGTCGCAGCATTGCAAACCTTCGCATCTAACATAGTAGGTATCAGCGTGTGTTTTACATAATATAAACTACCATTAGTAGTAGGTATATCAGTTTTCTTAAGATTTTTAACTTGATTTTCAATGTATTCAATTTCTTCATTATTAATATAGTTCGTTTCATGAACAAAACGAATGCGTATTGGCCTGCAGAACCCTATAGTGGAAGGTAGAGGGTTCTGCCACAAAATCTTTTATTGGTCGCCAACTTCTTCAGCCAATTTTATGTTAAGCCAATGTTCATTTACCTTAAGAAAGCAACTTTTTTTCCTATTTGGCAGTCTCTCATGTTTCTTTAAAATCCGAATTGAAACGGCTTAACGAACGTTTTATTGATTCTTGTTCATCTACTGGGCATTTCGTCATTTCTATAACTTGTTTTCTATGAAACATTATTTTTCATCTATTTTCTTATTAGAACAATCTTGCATCAAGTCGAACAGCAACTTTCTTGAAACATCTTTCACTGTCACCAGAGCCGTCCTTAGGGGTGTGCGACAGGTGCGGCTGCACAGGGCCTCGCGCTTAGGAAGGCCTCGCGCCCGAAAAAAAAAATACAAAATAGCTAAATATTTATTATTTATTTTGTTCTGAATTATTTATTTCGTTATAAATTTGTATGTGTAAACATACTTATTTATAAATTGTAGAATGTTTTATCAGTGAAATGTTTAGGGGAAGTTGTGGACGCTCAAGAAGAGAATAGTTGTTTGTAGCTTATATTAAATCTACAGGCATTGTTATACTTTAGCCTAAGCAGTACCAGGCGCACAACACACAATAAATCTGGGTAGGAGCTTGAACTGAATATGAGTTGTTTGGTGCTGATGATGATGATTCAGACAAACTTCTCACTTTTATTTTAATGATTATTTGAAATGCAACAACACAGATATGTGATCAAGTTTCTCTTTTAATTATATGAATATCGATGTTCCTGTCCATACGTATACGTATGGCCTGTCATGTAAACATAGCGCAGAGGCAAGGGAGCTAAAATATACTAGAGGTCACGTAAATATACTAGGCGTCTGCATGGGCCAAAAATTTCACTCCCAGGTTCAGATCGGACCAAGAAAGCTATCTTGACCCAACGTAAAAGGTAAAAGCTAGGTCCCAGCCTGAGTCGAGTAAAAATAAGTAAAATAAAGCCCGACCCGACTCAGTTTCTACAAATATTTAAGATTTTCTTAGCTAGTATTAGCCTACAATAAAAAATTCCTTAAAAAAATATTTGGTATATATTTAAGTAAGCATTTTACAGTACAGCATTTTTCAAATTATACGTTCACAAGCCATGGCATGAAGAATTACAATATTAATGATCACATAAAATAATTATATTTAAATGAAGACTCGTTAAAATTAAATAGCTTAGAAGGATGGTTTAAAAGTCACAATTTTGAAGCTGTAAAGAGGAAAAAATAGATCTTTAAAAATATTTTTATTTAGTTGATTAAGCCAAAATGAATTTCTAACAATTCTGTTAAAATGTACAGTTGTCGAAAAAGAACAAAAAAAGAAGGGGGAGAGAGAAAACAATTCTTAGTTTTTAATCTTCAAATTTTCTCAGAGAGATGTGAGAGGTACTCTTCGACTTGGAATTTTCTCTTTCCGGATATGAATATAAATTTTGCAATAAAGGTCGTCTACATATTAAAAATTGTGTTAACTTTAAATTTCCAAATGGTAATACCCACTTTTGACACCACATTTCAGTAACCTGAATCACAGCAGCCCGAAAAAAAAAGTATTGTTTATATATTTTGTGTTATATCTTCATAGAGATATAAAATGTGTCAAGGGTTTAGGTATAAATTAAAAATTAAATTAAATTAATACCTTACAAGATGTATAGGGGACATTCAATTAGTTACAGAAAAATTATACAGAATTTTTTTACAAAATTTGAAACAAATTCACTTTATACGTAAGAAAATACTATATATTTTTTCCTGGTTACAGTGTAATATTTCCTTTTCAGTGGATGCACTGTAAAAAAAAATTACAGTAAAATTACGGGCAGAGGCCGGCAGCAGAGATTCCAGTCATACCCCGTAAAAAAAAAAATTCCATGCCCATCATTTTGTGCAGCCCGTAATTTTACGGGGCAAAGTAATATAGCATTATAATGCACAGGATATATTGCACTTTAAAACACAATAACACTTTGCTTACTGTTCCGTAGCACGTAGCACGTTAGATAATCATCACAAAATTGCTGTTTTGGTGGGTTAAAAATTTCAAAACACGAGTAAAATGAAGGGTTACACCCTAGCGGAGGACAATGTATGGGGTCGTACCGTATTTTTGCTAACATATGGGCTAGAACTGTAAGAATATGTGGATTGCTCTTAATTTTTTAAGTATCTAAGGGATAAGGCCGCTTATTTAGTGGATCAGACCGTTTTTTATCAAATAAGGCTGTTGCCCGAGAAAATTGAAGGGCAAACGCTCATAAATTTACAGTTTTTTCTGAGAGTGTGGTTTGATAATAGAATGTCCCTTTAAGACCGTCAAAATGTAAAATTTATATCTCGAAAACTAATTATTGGAATGAGCTGTACACTTTATGATTTTGTGACAATTGTGTCTTGTTTTTTGTAAAAATTAGTGTAGATCACAATTCATATATTTTTTAATATAAATTTATTAGTAATTTTCATAATTCAAAATTTGTTTTTGAATGGGAAAAAAATGGCTGAAATATCATTGGGTCTATGCATTGTATCGCGTTTTAAAAAAAGAAAAATCAATCAGTTGATATTTTTGGAAGATATAAATAAGAGTTTCTGGCATGAATTAACATTACCATCCTCAAACTTTGAACTCATTTACTTCTACGAAGTTTTAAGAAAAAGTATAATATCGATGCCTTTTTTTCAGGGCTACCTTAAAAAAAGAACAAAAATGTGTCAAGAGTGGGTGTTACCATTGAAAAATTCAAATTAGATACAAATTTTAATATGTAGATGATTCCTAATCCAAAATTTGCATTCCAAATTCAAAAAGTACCTTTCGTATCTAACTGCGGCAGTTTGGCGACTAAAAAGCACGGGGATGTTCTCTCTCTCTTTCAACGATGATACATTATCACTACTTTACAAAAAAAAAAAAAAATGTTTTTATATGACATAGTAAGAATAAAATCACGGCCCGGGCCAAATCTGTAGAAAAAAAATAGCCCGAGCTCTGACTGAATATTATAAAATGAAATTGGTCCGAGTACTGCATCAACCTGTACTAAAACAAGCCCCCCCCCCCCCCCCCCCCACCATTCCAAAAAAAAATCCTGGTATTGGGTACGCCACTATGTATATCATGCGAGCTTTTTCAAAAAGTAATTGCGTGGGAAGTATTGTTGCCAATTTAGCGGATTTTAGGTAGATTTCGTAAGAAATACTACCTATTACATTCTCCCCTAAGTTGGAATTTTTGAAAAAATTTTGCAGATCTACGCCAATCATGACTCACAGAACCCAAAAACATCCCCAGTTCAAAACTTTATCTATCTATCTATCTTATCTATGTCACTTTTTTATGGGCACGATAACTCCCATAATTCTGCACAAATCTCTTCCAAACGGATAAATAAAATCAAGGGCATAAAATCTCGGCTAAGTTCGTTAATGGGCAAAATCGAACCAAGGGGGCGGAAATGGGGGGGGGCTTTTTGTGAAAACTGAAAAAAGTCCCATAATTTCTTAATTATGATACGTATCAAATCCGTTTAAAGTTATTATTACTTCTAGGAAAAGGGCCGAAAATTTATGTATGACAGATTTTCGATATCATTAAAAATGGCCTCAAGGGGGGGGAAAGGGGGGAAAGAAGAAAAAAATTCATAACTTCGTCAATTCAGAAGATATCAAATCCGCTTAAATTTATTATAAATCCTCTTAATATTATATAAAACTTTTATATTGACAAGTTTTTTATAGGACCAAGCCTTATAGCAAAAAAAAAAATAATAAAAAAAAAAAAATAAAAACAAAAACAATCCCTGCTGGCTCCGCCCGCAAACAAGTTAGGTTTCGAAGTGGGCGTTACCAAAATGCCGTATCATGGCAAAAAGGTCTTTTCTTCTGCAATTCCCAACAAACAGGCGCCCCACGGTCTGCGTCTTCGAAATCTACCTGTGCCTGTAGGCCGAACCGTCAAGGATTTTTTTTTATTCAAAATATCTACCAGGATTTTCGAATAGTTACCTTCACTTTATTTAATCACGGAATGTCTGTCATTAAATAAAACAAAAATTACTATTCGAAATTTCTGATAAAAGAATAAAAAAAATCAGCTAAATTGTCACAATTGGTGGGATTAGGAGGGGATTAACTAATTTGGAAGGGAAAGGCCTCGCAAGTGTTCTTGCACCCGGCCTCGCTTTTGCTAAGGACGGCTCTGACTGTCACTGAAGTTTCTAAAAGAAAAATGAAGTTTTTTCGTTTTCAAAATATCGTCATCTTCTGATACCATTTTTTTTTTTTTTTATAAAAGGGTAAAAAAAAAAAAAATTGGGGCAAATTAGGGCAATATTTTATTTTATGAATATAACAAGGAATATCTAAATTTTATATTCCAACAAAACGTTTTGCCGGGAAAAGGGCGGAACGTATTTATAAATCACTAATAATTTTAAAGAACTAGTAAAAATCACTTATTTTTAAAGATAAAACAATGTAGTTTTATTCATAATTATATTCATTTATAACTAAAACTAAATACAGTAATTTAAGCTACATACCTTCGATTTCTTTGTCCATAAAAGGTTTTATCAGATATTTACTGTATACAACGATAAATGCAATTAAATTATGCGCTTCTCACAACAGCGCTGTGAAAAGAGACATCTGCGATGCACGACAGCTGTGTTCAGACTAATAACGTGACGGGTAGTGTTACCGAACATTCCTAAGATAGTGTTTACGTGAAGCACCCACTACTAAGCTATACAAACAATTAAACTATTGCGGTTTTTAACAAACTTCATTTTTCGACTTTTGTCCAGCTTTTTTTAGAAATACTCCTCTGTGTAGCGTCTATAGAAAACTTTTCTTCTAAACTTTATAAATGAACTGGGGATAGCGACATTTTTTACTCAACCATTTTATACAAGCTGATTTTCAATTATTTACTTGATCTTAATTAATTAAACACGAAAAAACGCCGTCAGCTGTCGCGACAGAAGTGGATCAGTCAAAGGACAGTGAATGGCAACCTGCTTACAGAGGATCACAACTAGTCGTGATGATATCAGTCATCCCTTCTCCGTAATCTGGTAATCTTTTAAAATAAGAGCAAATTAGCTTGTTTTTAGAGGCTGCGGGGTCTGTACGGGAGTTAGCCAGCGTAGCTCGTATTACGGAGCCCCCTAGTTTTACAAAAATTGTCAACATACTAACCTTACATGGCGTGAAATGTGATGCCATATGACGGAAAGTATTGAAAATGAACAGTAATTCGTCAGTGACACCGTATGTAATATTAACTACATTCCGAAATAGGGCAGTTGCAATTGACGTCAGGGTGGAGGTCACACACTACAAATAGGCAGTTCTGATTGATGGAAGTACCCTGACCTCCAAGTGAAGTACAATGGTTGATCAGCTGATTGCAACTTCTGTATATGGGACGTCTATTTTAACGCTGACTTTGATGCGTATGGTAGCCACTTTCACCACTCCACGCGAGATAATCACAAGACGCGGCGCCAGAATTTTCTGAACAGGGTGGGAGAGGGGGAGCGAAATTGATTACATTATTCATAGTGTATATACAAGGAGTATCTGAACTAATGGTCAGAATTATAACATGTGATAATATATGGCAAGACCAACAGTTTTTGTATAAGAAACCAGCGTCGCACTCTATTTAATGAAAAATGCAGCCTACATAGCTCCCAATCTTCCGGTTTTTATCGAAGTCAAATAAGCTGATTCTAAACCAGAAAGTCTACTTAATAAATTAAATCAAATAAGTACCAAATAGGAACAAGACGCATTTTATTATATACATTTTTTAGTTCAAAGCATGTTTGACTTGAAAAAAAAAAAAGAAAAATTACAACTAGGTACTGACCAATAGCCTTTATGTATGTGCAAATAATGCTGAGCTAGACCTAGACATTTCAAAATTCGGAAGGTAGTTGACCATGCATACACTGTAAAAAAAAATCTGTAAGGTTACTAAGAATTTTCTAGGAAACTGGGATGCCTAGAACTTTTCATGTAACTGTAACAAAAAAAATTCATGTAAAATTACTAAAGTTGTTTTAGTAACTGTTACTAAATAATGTTCAGTAAACTTACTAACGATTTTTTAGGAAGTTTACTAAAGAATTTTTTGTAAACTTACTAACGATTTTTTAGGGAGTTTCCTAAAGAATTTTTAGTAAATTTACTAAGGATTATTTAGTAAACTTACTAACGATTTTTTAGGGAGTTTCCTAAAGAGTCTTTAGTAAATTTACTAAGGATTATTTAGTAAACGTACTAACGTTTTTTCAGGAAGTTTCCTAAAGAATTTTTAGTAAATTTACTAAGGATTATTTAGTAAACGTACTAACGTTTTTTCAGGAAGTTTCCTAAAGAATTTTTAGTAAATTTACTAAGGATTATTTAGTAAACGTACTAACGTTTTTTAAAGTGCTTCCTAAAAAATTTTTAGTAAATTTACTAAGGATTATTTAGTACACTTACAAAAGATTTTTTTGTACATTTACTAAGAATTGTTTTGTAAATTTGTGAGGAACTTTACAGTACATTTACTACGATTTATTTAGTATTGTACTTAAGGGTGGAGTTCAGGTTGAGCAGCCGGAAAATGTCATTAATTTGATCATTACTAAAAGCTCTGTAGTTTCAAAACCAATTAATGAAATAGAATTTTTTTTTATACTTTCGTAAAATACTAATGGTTTTCAAAAACATTCAAATATCTATAAATTTAGCAATATTAATTAGTTAAATTGTAATGACAAAATTAACGTTTTTAAAATATGAATTTTCAAATATGCATTTTGCGCACAAGATTTTAAAAATTCTACTGCAGATATATACTTAATATAGCATTTATATTTACTTATACTATTATATTTTACACTGAACCTAAATTTAAAAGTAGATTCAAATTCATTTGCATAATTAATGACTTTAAAAATCCTATTTATTAAATTTAGTAAAAAAAAAGTGCTTATTTATTTAATAAAAAATTTTCTATGACAAAACTCAGGCTAAATTGAGGTTCAGTGTAAAATATAGTAGTATAAGTAAATATAAATACAATATTAAATATGTATCTGCAGTAGAATTTTTAAAATCTTGCGCGCAAAATGCATATCTGAAAATATATTTTTAAAACATTAATTTTGTCATTAAAATTTAACTAATTAATGTTGCTAAATATATATATTTGAATGTTTTTTTAAAAACCATTAGTATTTTATGAAAGTATAGAAAAAAATTGTTGTATTTCATTAATTGGTTTTAAAACTACAGAACTTTTAGTAATGGTCAAATTATTGTCATTTTCCGGCTGCTCAACCTGAACTTCCCCCTTAAGTACAATACTAAATAAATCGTAGTAAATGTACTATAAAGTCCCTCACAAATTTACAAAACAATTCTTAGTAAATGTACAAAAAAACCTTTTGTAAGTGTATCTCTCCCCCCCCCCCCCGCCCCCTTAAAACATTTCATGTACTTTAGCAAAACAGTTTTTGGTAATTTTATTAAAGTAATGTCAGAAAAATTACCAGTGATTTTGTAGTATTGTATCTGAAACAGTTTTTGTATTCTCGCCAGAAAGTTCATTGCCACTTTAGAAGAATTATTATTGTAAATTTGCTAATAATTTTTTAGTATTGTATCGAAAATATTTTATTTACACCCACCAAAAAGTATTTGTAACTGTACAAAATTTTTGCAGTAGTTTACTAATGGCTTTTCAATATTATACAGAAAAAATTTTACGTAAATATTTTTGTAATGGTATTCTTTTAATATGAAATCGAATTTTTCAGTTTTAAATATCTAGAATGGAGTAGCTATATGAAAACATAGGTATACTCACAACTAAATGTAACAACAATCCTTTTGACTATGAATGATGCTCTGTAAAACTTGCCCTTTTTCACATTAATAAAGTATGTTTATGTAACATTTAACATTTTGGTCAAAATGTTCACTAGTCCTTATTCAGTTTTCACCTAAATTTGTAAACTCAGAAAATATAGGTTTCTGATGCTGCAAAAATCTAGGATAGTGTGATTTCATAAAATCTGTTCAAATATAAAATAAACAGTCAAATATCAGTGATAATAGAATTTGAAGGAAAAAATTCTTGAATGTTATTTCTATAATAAACTAGGTACAGCAACAATGAGAAAATAATTTTTTTTTTTAGAAATTCTTCATCAGAAATAAGTTCTTTTTTAAGGGCTGTACACACCCTGCATTTGTTATTATTACTGCGATATCATTAAAAAAAAAAAGAAAGAAAAAGAATATTAGAATCTTAATATACATTTATTAAACATATTTTTACAAACAATATTTATTTTTATATACATATTTAGTAAAATTATTGAAGATATATAAACATGTACAATAAAAATTTGCATTAGTATCAATCATGCTCTGAATCTTTAGTTTACACATCTGCTTCTTGTGGGGAGGGGCTTTGATCTTTTGTATTACATATAACCAAGTATTCCCTATTAAAAGATAAAACACATATTACATAAATATTTTAAATATTATAAAAAAATAAACACACAAACTGAGTGAAAAAGAAAAATATTTTGATTTATTTGTAATTTTCACAGAGTAACCCCTTTTAACTGATAAAATTAATTTTGACTCTCCTCCTGCATGCCTGTCAACGTCTATTACCAAAAAAAGCAGGAGATTTACAAAATAAATTAGAAGATTTTATGAGACACTATTTTATGATATAAAAACTAAAATTACTAAGTAAATTGAAAAAAAAAAACACAAAAAAAAAAATTTGTTATCTAAATCATTACCTATATAAAATGAAAACAGAGCAAGAACTATTTAAATCCGAATATATATATATATATATATATATATATATATTTCTTCACAACCAGGTTTCTTTTTTGGGGGGAGGGGGGGGACAATACCAGCCAACTTTATGAAACAGCAGATTTCCAAAATAAATTCATAAAATTTTCTGAGGCATTGTTTTATAACATAAAAATAAAAGTACTAACAAGGATGGTGCATAGCAATTTTGCACAGATGATTTTAAAGTATGTTGTAGATGATAAAACGCGTATACGGCGTCACGGATTAAAGTGTACAGTACAACACTGCAAATTCTCAGCACACATTGTGAACACATTTGAAACACTGATTCAAAAAAAGTGTTCCTACCTTAATGTGTACTGGTTGTGATCCCTTAAGAGCCTACATCAGTCACGCGAAAAAAGACGCAAGCTAATGTTAAGTCTATGGGAAGGTTCTTGCGCGATTTCTCGCTCGCACTTCAATATTTTTAAATGATTTTTTTTTTTTTTTTTTTTTTTTTTTTTTTTTTTTGCATAGGATAGCTGAGGTCGATCTCTAACGTTGTTAGTTTTCACTTTTTCGATTTTTGTTCCAGTTTTTTTTATACAAGGGTACTTTCACTTTCAGAACCGGTTCCAACCGGTTCCAAAATTGATTATGTCCGCTTATAGAAAAAACTGTAACCAAAATCAAAAAAGTAAAAACTAACAACGTTAGAGATCGACCTCAGCTATCCTATGCAAAAAAAAAAAAAAAAAAAAAAAAAAAAAAAATCATTTAAAAATATTGAAATGTGAGCGAGAAATCGCGCAAGAACCTCCCCATAGACTTAACATTAGCTTGCGCGTTTTTTTGTATGATTGATGTAAGCTCTTAATGTGTTCCGAATATGCTCCACTATGAAGAAAGTATTCTAAAAGTGTACCGAAAGTGTTCTGCTCAGGATATTTGTTAAATCTAAACCTGGAAACACATTTGAGAACGGATTGGGAGCACATTTGTGCAATCATCGCTTTCAAAAAGTGCGCTAGAAAGTGGGCTTAACAAAAAGAGTGTTCTTAGAAGTATTCTAAAAACTGTTCCGAAAAGTGCGCTTCAAAGTGTTCTGAAAAAGGTGACAAAATAAGTGTACTAAAACGTATTCTGAAAAGTGTATAAAGATTTGTGGTGAATGTGAATTATTTCCCTTGATGCCATGACATTTCAAAGAAAGCAAAGTTATTCTGTTAAAGATTTATCATTAATATCGAAAATTGTTTATCGAGAATCTACACTATCTTCATTATTTTAACAGTTATGAACGAAAACCCGGTTTCGGGTTGGAGGGAAATATCTTCACAGGGAAATACTTTCACACCTTCCGATATTTTTCAAGTCAGATAAACATATGTTTTCAACCAGTTTTTTTTTTTTTTTTTTTTTTTTTTTTTTTTTTTTTTTAAATAGACTGTCTTATTTCTATATCGTATATTTTTACGATGTAGAAATGCTTTTATATACAAATATATATTTATGTATTTTCAAAATTTGATTTCATTTCTTAAGAGCCTACATCAGTCATGCGGAAAAACGCGCAAGCTAATGTTATGTCTATGGGAAAGTTCTTGCGCGATTTCTCGCTCGCATTTTAATATTTTTAAATGATTTTTTTGCATAGAATAGCTGAGGTCGATCTCTAACGTTGTTAGTTTTTACTTTTTCGATTTTAGTTCCAGTTTTTTTTTATATAAGGGTATTTCACTTTCAGAACCGGTTCCAACCGGTTCCAAACTTGAAAATGTCCGCTTATAAAAAAACTGTAACCAAAATCAAAAAAGTAAAAACTAACAACGTTAGAGATCGACCTCAGCTATCCTATGCAAAAAAAATCATTTAAAAATATTAAAATGCGAGTGAAAAATCGCGCAAGAACGTTCCCATAAACTTAACATTAGCTTGAACGTTTCTTCGCGTGACTAGAGTAGGCTCTTAAGTAACTTTTCTAGTTCAAAATAAATTTATTTGACTTTTTAAAAAGTGAAAGGCTGGTAGTTATGTACCCTACAATTTCCATTAAATAAATTTTGACACATGTTTCCTATACAAAAATTGTTTGTCTGAATATCCATCACAACACCTTACAGATGAAACAGGTATGCTTAAGAACAGCAGAACTATTTTGAAACAATCTGTGACGTTATAAAAACAAGTTGGAAATTGTACGTTAAATGTACGTAAATTGTACGTTAAACGTGACAAATGAGGTATGTTCTTACTATAACTGGTTTTGCAATGTAAAAATATCATCGTTATTATTTCACTGAATTAAATTATATCGTTGCAAAATTCACCATAGAGATCTTGCTTTGCGAATGATTACCTCCTTGGTTTAATAATTCTACGACTCACAGTGAACGAATCTCTTGTGTTTATTTCCCTTATTGCAGCGGTTCTTAAACCGTTTTCCGCGGACCCCTGGGGGTCCGCGAGCTTACTGTCGGGGGTCCTCAAGCCTAATGTTGAATTCAGACTTTTTTTCGGTATGAATATCTGTGGCTCCTGAGGAGTGGGGATTTGCTGGACTAAAACTTCTAGCTTTTAGTCTAGGTCTAGATCATTAATCATTAATAAGTATAAAACCTCAACCCTTTCAGGGGAAACATTTCGGGTGCAGTTCGGACTCGCCGACACTGTAATTAAACTCTATCGATCAAATACTTCCGGTAGAAAAATACCTGACGAAAGCTCCTGAAAGGGACCTTTTTTTTATCCTAAAAAAAAAACCAAGCCGGCCATTTTGATTCTCCTCCAAACTCATTCCGTCCGCTCCAAACTTCCCCCAAAACTACTAATCGATTTGTTGAATGATTGTCATTAGGGGGTAACTTTACTTGATACGTATAATGTTTCAAATCACCGAAGTACCAATCTATCTTACTCCGCGTATATATTCAATCTATATTCTCACATTACCTTTTTTCCTGTTAAAAATTTTTCGGAAGCATCTTTTACGTTTTTACTGTTTTTGAAATAAAATACAATTCAGATTTTTAAACATTTTTTATTACATATACATATAAATATCTATCACATACTAGCAAGCTACGCCCGCTGCGCTGGTCTGTTTCTACAAATGAACCTTAAATCAACCGATATATAATTTGACCTTGTAGTTGAAAGCAATCTGTATATTTTCCTGGAATATCCTTCCACAGTACTGAAAAATGACGCCATTGCGCTATTATATTTTCTAATGTTCAGTCAAAATTTTAGCTGTTAAGGACCAACTATTTTATTTGGTAATTTACAGTGAGGGTTTGCTAAAGAACGTTAAAACTATATGCAATATATTAATACAATCACTAAAAATTATCGAACTAACAATGTAAACAAATTAACAAACAAAAGTCATCCAGTAGAAGTTTTTATAAAGGCTAATCTTTGATAATCGGGTTCATCTGATTATATAACTTTTCCACATAATTCTAAAACTAACATAGAACGATATGAAATATACTAAAACCAGCCTTAAAAATTATCTACTTAACAATGCAAGTCACAAAAAATACGCCCAGGAAAAAATTTCAAAAAGTCTAATCTTTCGGAATCGGGTTCATCTGACTATAAAACCTTTACACATAATTGTTTGACTAAGCACCGTAGAACAATATGTAGTACACTAAAACCAGTCCTGAAATAGCATCTAACTAACAATACAATGATCATCAAAATCCGTCCAGTAGAATTTTTTCAGAAGGCTAATCTTTCATAATCGGAATCAAATATTAAAAAGTCTAATATTTGATAAAAAAAGGTCACCCGATTTTCGAATTTCCCCCTCTATAATTCTAGAACTATGCAACGTAGAATGATATGTTATATGATAAAACTTTCCCTACAAAATTATCTAACTAATGGTGTAGGCTTCATCGAAATCCATTCGACAGAATCTTTTAAAAAGGTTAATCTTTCATAATCGGATTGATCTTATTATAGAACTTCTCATAGTAATTCTATAACTAAGCTACGCAGAACGATATGTTATACAATAAAACTTTCCCTAAAAAATTATCTATCTTACAGTTTAAGTTCTACGAAAATCCATTCAGCAGAACTCGAGTTATAAGTAGCCGGAACGAAATTTCATATATAAGGTAGAAGTAAATAGAAGTATATTGCTATTAATATAGTTTACATTTGAATGAAAAAAAGGTACTTTTTGAAGTTGTAAATTTCCAACTGGACGAAAAATGTCCGGGCCAGGATTCGAACCTGGGATCGCTTGGCTGAAGCCGCCCCCTTCTACCACTGAGCTATCCCGGTCGAATCTGGAGGGCATAATTCATCCAGTTAACCTTATTGATCAAAGCATCTGGTCTGATATTTTAATCAGCTCAACAGAAAAGATCGCAGGTAAAGGAACTCCAGTAAACGCTGGATACGCGAATACACTAGATTATTTTTTTTAACACAATTATTTCAAATTGGTAAAGTAATCAAGTTGTAAATTTCCAACTGGACGAAAAATGTCCGGGCCAGGATTCGAACCTGGGATCGCTTGGCTGAAGTTTTGGTTAGCCGGGCGCCAGTGATATATGTACATATATATAAATACAGGGTGGTCATAAAAAAACTTTGCCGATATATCGAACTCTAGCGGCCGGTCCGGTCCGTTCAACCGATCGAGATGAGATTTCAGATATAGTTATTCACAGATATGAGCTCGGTATTCTGTGAACGGCAACAAATTGGCGCTCACGGTTTCGGTTATAGCTACAGAAAATCGAAATTTTCAAATGGCAACGCCCATTTTCCTTTATCGCAAAATGCTCAGTGCATGCGAAAACCCTAAAGGGCGTTGGAACGGTACGTGTATCGCAATAAATGGACGCGTTATGCCCGCACAAAAACAGCTCGGCGAACGGCTAAAAAAAACACGATCAGGACGCACGAAGGAAATTTGCATATGACAGAGGCAAAACACCAATCCCGGAACGCCGTTCGCCAGATAGTCAGCGTAGAAAACGGATAAAAAGTAAGGTGGGAATGTAAGTTCTTCAGTTGGGAGCACGCACATGCCGACGAAATGACTCTTCCAGCGACAGTTCGTGGTGAATTTGTAAAACTCTATTATCAAAATGGGATGAATGCTGAGAATACCTTGCGTGTTTACCGTCGAAACCTTGGCAAAATACGTGGCCCATGTAGCCCGCAAGCTCTTCGTAATTTAGTAAAGAAATTCGAAGAAACTGGCTACACCTGTGATAGACCGCGATCCGGACGACCAACTGTTCCTGAGAATACTGTTATGGAAGTGCATCCCACAGTGACTACAGGACACATGCAAACTGCAAGAGGTGCATCTCGCGTATTGGATATACCGAAATCAACGGTCCTAAAGCTACTGCGCTCTGTAATTGGCATGTTTCCTTTCCGGTACCAGCGCGTCCAGATGTTGGAAATGGGGACCATCAACAACGTATAGATTTTGCTAATGAATATCTTATCCGATATGATGGAGATAACGACTGGCCTCTTCACATATTATGGACGGACGAGGCACATTTCACCTTAACTGGAAACGTCAACACCACAAATTGTGTTCACTGGGCAGACATGAATCCGCACGCTGTGGCACCAGTACCTTTACGACGTCAAAGTTACTGTGCGGTGCGGCATTGCAGGCACAATTATTCTCGGGCCGTACTTCTTTGAGAAAGTGACACCAACGGGATTTGTAACTTGCTCTGTAACAGACTCCCGCTATAACGCAAAATTACGTCATACCAGAATTGCTGCAGCGAAATGCACCTGAATGACTTCGTTTCTATGCAAGATGGTGCACCTCCACATATAGCGAACTCTGTTCGCAAGGTCCTGGAACAGCATTTTGGCGACCGTTTCATTTCACGCCATTTTCCATTTCTCCTCGATCCCCCGACTTCACTCCTATGGATTTCTGGTTCTGGGGATATCTCAAATCTAGA
Source organism: Maratus michaelseni (assembly GCA_963931845.1). Taxonomy (NCBI): domain Eukaryota; kingdom Metazoa; phylum Arthropoda; class Arachnida; order Araneae; family Salticidae; genus Maratus; species Maratus michaelseni. Next base: position 180,004,341 of record OZ007592.1, on the reverse strand, counting down.
GTGTACATGTGCAATCCGCAAACTTTGCCGGATTTGAAAGATTCTATCAAACGTGAGATTGCAAACATCCCTCATGCGATATTACGTTCGGCTGTATTGTCCACAGTCGCCCGCATGCAATGTGTAATTGCCTGTGATGGCACCCATGTGGAAAATGTGTAATCAAAATAAAAGTTTTCTTTTCTCCGATCTGTGTTGTAATCATTGATTGGTGTACTGCGACTCTGTGTCATATGCATTTTTTTTTCTTTTGTGCATAACGAGTCTTGCGATACACGTTCGGTTTTAACGCTCTTTAGCATTTTCGCATGCGCTGAGCATTTTGCGACGAAAAAAAAATGGGCGTTGCCATTGGAAAATTTCGAGAAAGTTCATTGAGTTTCTGTACCTATAACCGTAACCGTGAGCACCACTTTGTTGTCGTTCACAGAATCCCGAGCTCATACCTCTGAATAACTATATCTGAAATCTCACCTCGATCGGTTGAACGGACCGGCCGCTAGAGCTCCATATATCGGCAAGTTTTTTTATGACCACCCTATATATATGTATATACATATGTATATATATCTTCATACATATAAGTGTATATATATGTATGTATATATATGTGTATGTATATATATGTATATGTGTATATATGTGTGTGTGTGTGTGTTTTCACCTACCTATTCAAATGTATACACAAAAAACACCTTTTGGCTTAAAATAAAATTATTTGGGGTCAAAAGTAAAATCAAAATCGCCAAAAACAAAAGATAAATTGCCAAATATTTTTTCAATAGCATGTAAATGTATATATATCACTGGTGCCCGGCAACCGAAAAGTACCAAAAAAAACTTCAAAAATGATGTCGTACACTTGAAAAAACATCTTTTGGCTTAAAATCTCTCATCAAAACAGTTTTCCTTTTTTTTCTTCTCTTTCTTTTTTTTAAAGTAAAATTAGTAACAGTTTTTCTTTTATTTTTCGAGATGTATAGCCATTTTAATTCTTTCTGCAAAAAAAAAAAAAATAACCTTTTGGCGTAAAATAAAATTATTTGGGGTCAAATGTAAAATCAAAATCGCCAAAGACAAAAGATAAATCGCCAAATATTTTTTTTCAATATCAATCTTGCCCATTGAATAATTTTTTAAGCATTACGAATATTCCCAATCATGTTTAAATTAAATAATTTCGTTTTATAATATTATTTCTCATCAAAACTGTTTTTCTTCTTTTTTTCTTTCTTTCTCTTTCTTTCTTTTTCTTTTTTTAATAAAATTAGCACAGTTTTTTCTTTTATTTTTCGAGACGTTTAGCCTTTTCAATTCTTTCTGCAACGATAATGGTCGCCAAAAAATTAGCAATGGCAACCTTTTCGTCCAAAATTACAGAACTTTCCATCATAATTCTATAACGATAATGGTCGCCAAAAAATTAGCAATGGCAACCTTTTCGTCCAAAATTACAGAACTTTCCATCATAATTCTATAACTAATCTACGTAGAACTATATGCTATATACTAAAACCTTCCCTGAAAAATTATCTATCCAACAGTGCAAGTTCCATCAAATTCCAGTCAGCAGAACTCGAGTTATAGAGGAACGGAACGAAATTTCCGTTTGTGTTTTATATATATAGTAGATATACGTATACACATCTGAGTATAAACTGACCTCTATGTTTTCAGTTGTGAGTATGTCCATGTTTCAATATTCTGAGTATTTCTGGTATTTCAGAATTGAAAGTATTGTGTCATCCTATTTGAAACAAAAAGTTTCATAACAAAATGAAACATCGATTTACTCAGATTTGAAAGAGTCATTTTTCTCAGTGTAGCTTGAGAAATATATTCCTACAAAAAAAAAAAAAAAAAAAAAAAAAAAAAAAAATTCTTATGCATAGTTTTGTTCTTAAAAAACTTTTTTAATGGAACGATTCTGGCCGACTTTAATATTAAAAACCTCTTTAAATAATTCTTCGATTTTAAAACTGTCTATTTCAGCGTGTTTATCAAAGATTTCTCTATAATAATGCTATATAATTATTGTTAGTATAATTATTATTAGTTGTAGTATAATTATTATTATAGTTATTATTATTATTATTATCATCAATGCATTAAATATGCGAGATAAAACATTTCTTAACTATTTTAGCAAAGAAGATTGTTGCAAATTCATTATTAATTGACAGAAAACTATACCAATTTCTGACTTGTCTTTCAGACGCTTCTAAAATACAAGCATTAAAATTTAAAAAAATTGTACTTATATAAAATAAGCATATTTTTAACGTAAAAAGAAAATTTTTCCTTTTTGCTGAAAAAAATACCATTTCATGTAATTTTTCAAGTTGATAAGAAAGATATTCAACAAGAAAGGATTTATCTTAATGATTTAGTTTATTGCTTTGCTTACTTAATGGTTTGAGAAGTGTCATCTTGAAATTAATAGTCACCTGGAGCATCTTTGGACGATTGTAATTTAGTGGCCTAATCGTTTTTGAGGGGAAGATATTTTTTCTGAAAAGGGTTCGGAAATGTCCCATTTTTGAAGTTCAGTTTTTCACGTTTCTTCTGTCGCGTTTTAACATGGAAGAACGAACAAACAGGAAGGAACATCAGGAGATAGTTTCGGCACGGAGAAAGAACCTGGAGGGGAAACTAGAATACGCGAGGATATTGAAAATGCAAGTCATATTTTTTAAACGAAAGAGGGCGCTGTAAAATTTGACGGCTGCCTTTTAACAGAATGTCATTAGATTACATGTTAAATTCCGAAAGTATTTTACTCGGTTATTTTTAATTATAGCAATTATATGTCATAAATTTAAGATGGGGCATAAATGTTTTATTCCGGGATGTAGATCGGGCTATGATGATGAGATAAACAAAAGAAAAATCGAAGGAAAAAAAATTAAGTATGTTTAGAGCTCCAAAGGTGAATGCTTTTTATTATACTTTAAAGCTATATGCATGTAATCATTTTTAAACTAAGAAATTTTTTTCTAGTATATCGATCTTAGTGTATATGTTTTTAATTTATTTGAGTAAAAGTATTTTGCGGCTTCACTTAAAAGTGCAAGTGTAAGAACTTATTTTTTAAAAATGCCCCCTCCCCCCTTTACGTCCCATCATATCTAGAGTAATTAAGGATTTATTTTAAAAGTTAAATTTACTGAAACTACTTGACATATTACTTGTAGTAAAAAGTAAGTGAAAAATGTAGTCTGCAGATTTACTAATTTCATTCGACTATAAATCTAATTAATATTTCAATAGTTTTTATCTACAGAGTTGAATAATGAAATATTTAATTCAAATATTTAAACTATATTAAAAACAATAGATTTTTAACAATTTGTGTCGCTTAAAAAAATGTCTTTATTTGAATAGGGAATGCTTGAGCCCCATAAGCCCCTCCTTTGTATATCTAGAGTAATTAGGGATTTATTTTAAAAGTTAATTTTACTGAAACTACTTGATATATTACTTGTAGTAATTAGTAAGTAAAAAATGTTAGCTGCAGATTTTCTAATCTTGTTCTTATTAGATTCATGTAAGTGCAATTTAAAAATTTAATTTGTTTAGTTAGCTGTTCAGTTCAATCAAAATATTTAATTTTAAATAGATAAAAGGGCAGTTACAACAGAAAAAATTATAAAACTACATTTAAAACTGAATTCTATTAGTTAGAGGTATTTTTAAGGAGTTAAATATCTATAATTTTATTTATTTATTTTTGTGCATGGAAAGAGGAGAGGGGGGGAGGGTCCTAAAAATTTCATCTTAATCAAAGAAAAAATGCTTAAAATGTGCTCCTTATTTTAATAAAACTGTGTTAAAATAAATAAATAAATAAATAAAGTGTCTGGACCAGTTTGGGTCCTGTGACATCAGAATCATTATTTTATCCATCAATGTAATTCATTTGTAAACTAAAAAGTATTTTGGGGCTTCATTCAGAAGTGCAAGTGCAAGAACTCATTTAAAATATATACATATATATATATATATATATATATATATATATATATATATATATATATATATATATATATATATATATATTTGCCTCTCTCATAAGTGCAATTTAAAAATTTAATTTCATTACTTAGCTGTTCAATTAAATCAAAAGATTTTATTGATTGTAAATTAGGAAAAAGAACTCATTTAAATAACAAATTTAATATTCACAAAGAAAAAAATATTTAGGTATATAGGGTTTTTAATAACTGTATAATTTTCAAATTGTAAGGTAAGCATGTTACCTTTTCTATCTGCAGCAGTGTTTATGAAAGAGGAAGCATTTATGTATGATAAAAAAATGAGAGTTTTTGGACCATTCATAACTAACATTATATTAAAGTCACAATTTACGATTCTTGCAAAAATTAGTTAATAGACACTATTATTTATTCAAGTTTTATTTCCCAAATAATTAAGATAAAAATTTGTTTTTAAATGTATATAATATTAATTGCATTGATATAAAAAGTTATGAGTTATTAAATTATTCAAAGGTTATCGATATATGGGCAAGATTAAAACTTATTCCAGAAAATTTGAATAATACTTTTAATCTCTAAAAATTATACGTCCATTCCGTATTTCTTCGCAGTACAATATCCGTGATATTTATTTTTAAATGACTATTCAGATGTTTTTGTCAGGATGAACTCTTATTTAAAGAGTTATAAAAAGCAATCGAAACGCCAAATATCTATTAAAATATATGCATGGTGTGAAGAAAACTTTATTTAATGAAATTTCTACTTGTTTGACTTTTTTAAAGTTCAAATTTTCAATCAAAAACATTTAAAAAATGAATGCTTTTCGCATTGAAAAGCATTGCAGAAGCAGGCTAAGATCGCCGTCAGTTTACCGTAGCGCCATCTATGAGAAGAAAAACTGTATTGTAAAATTTCAACCATGAACCTAGATACCTCTCTTCTAGGTTCATGGTTTCGACGTTTGTCGATGTTGAAAGAGGACCATATCTGTAACGTTGGAGTCCGGTCCATCTCTTCTAGGTTCATGATTTCAACGTTACTTTCCCCTCCATCTATCTTACTCCGTGGTTTCGGTATTATTTCGTCAGGGAATTCTGGGTAACGGGATTCCAGTAACCCAAAACGCTTGGCGAATTTTTGGCGCTCATTTTCAGCCACGATTTTATCGGATCTTTAAGCCTTGTAAACACGAGTTCGACTGGCGTCTGATATTTACATTTCTTACTTCTTTTGATATCTATTTCGTGAGTCTAATCGTATTATTAATCATCTAGTATATAATATATATCCTAGAAAATATATCGACATCATCGAAACAACATCTATAATGTCCTGATTTCTCCCTATAATCATTTGTTCAAAATAAATCATGCAAACTGACAACTGGAAATAAAAATGTATTCGTTATTTTTTTTTTTAAAGAAAAAAAGGGGGGGGGGGAACTTTTCAAAAGGGCAGGCCTTAAAAAATGGCCTAGAGGGAAATGTAAGTAATTGCATAATTAATAAAAACTGCTTATTTCATTAGTAGCACAAATAATCAAACAAATATCATTCAGTTTGTTTTGCATTTGTACTTAAAAAAATCAAATTGCCTAGGTCTAAACTTAAAGAATATAATACAAAAAATATTAAATATTTTTTAGAAACTTTTTAAATTCTGTTTATCTTATTTTAATACTTTTTTTTTTTTTTTGATCAGTTTAAACATTTAGAAAATTTATGATTTAACCCTTAACCGGAAACATACCGTCTGTGAGACGGTGGCGTCTACATATCTACCCTTTATGCAAAAATGAATGTATCCTCAATATTATCACGCTATCTAATCGTTACGCTATTGGTCCTCTCCCCCCAGACCCATTTGCAACACCTGATCTTTTTTAGTTGTTGAAAGAAAAAATATTTTCTTTTCGCCGCAGTCTGTCAGACGGTGTGTTTCCGTTTATGTAATTTTTTGCTTTGGGATTGTGAGATGGTGGAGCCGTCAAAGCGAGTACGCTTTGGTGATAAAGACTTTGAAGAGACTATTTTGCGATGGTTTAATGAAGTACGAAGTGACATAAGCGATGTTGAAAGTATTTCAGATGATGAATATATAAATTCTGAACACGAAAGTGATTCAACATTGTCAGAAAATTTTAATGAAAGTGAAAATGAAGATATAAGAAATGTTTAAAAATTATCAGACGCAGATACGAAATATATATATGGAAAAAATCGGTACCGATGGTCTGTTTCAGAGGTTCGCCCCTCGTCAAGAACAAAAAAACACAATATTTTAAAAGTGCCAGTTTTAAGAGGAAAATCTTGAGATCTCGGAGAAAAGCTAGATCCATTCTCTGTCTGGCAGTTGTTGTTTACAAATGATATATTAGTGCATATAGTGAAATGGACAAACCATAAAATAATTCAAATGCGAATGAAATATGATACTCTGATCAGTAATATGAAAGAAAGTAATATGGAGAGACGATTAGAAAATCCTCAATTACCCAGGGAATTGCGCTTTATAATTGCTCGCATTCTGCAAAAACCTGTTGAAAATGTGCCCCAGGTAGATGATGACTTAATACTTCTCAAAGGCAAAGCATGTTTTTTGTGTCACAGAACTAACCATAGAATGACAAAATATCTGTGTGTACAGTGACGGAAGCCTGTATGCCTGCAATGCTCGAAACCTAAATGCAATGATTGCATAAAAAATGCTGATATTTAGAACATGCTGCAATATTCACTATTAAATGTTTTGTTAATTTTACTGTCTAATATATTTTTTTAATTCATATTCTACTAATATATATATAAATAGTTGCATTTATTTCATCATTTTGTCGAAAATGTAAATATTTGAATAATAGTGTGTAATTTTGAAATATTTCCTCTATCCGACATTCAAAACTTATTTTTATGCTGTTATATTAAAAATTTGTTCCTGTTAATGCATTACTGTTAAAGAATAAATGTTTAAGTTCACTATTTAGTAAATTATTATGAGTTGTTTTCTTTTTAAAATTTAATAGCAATTTTTAAAATTTAGCAGTCTCACAGACGGCACGTGTCTGTTTGTGTTCTGAATTTTCACGTTTCCGGTTAAGGGTTAAATCAGACATGATTTAATCGCTGATTTAAATCATCTAATAAAAATCGTTGACACTCAAGTTTCAAGGCTTCATAAAAGGAGCCCCTAATTCAAAGTTCACCTCGAAATAAAATTGGAGAAGGAGAAAAAGTAGAAGCAATAACATATATTTAGTTCCATGATATTTTGCTGTTATTGCATTGTTTCTTCTCGTTCATTTTGCACTTTTTTTTTTTTTTTTTTTTTTTTTTTTGCATTTCTTAAAACAATGAACTTTGTATGCATTGGATATATACCCCATACCCCATGTGTAAAAATAATATTTGATTTGCTCAAAAAAAAAAGCATGCAAACTGACAACTGGAAGTAAAAATGTATTCGTTTTTTTTTTTTAAAAAGAAAGGGGGGGGGGGGTGGATTTTTCAAAATGGCAGGGTGTTGCGCCCTTAAAAAATGGCCTAGAGGAAACTGTAAGTAATTGCATAATTAATAAAAACTGCTTATTTCATTAGTAGCACAAATAATCAAACAAATATCATTTGCAGTTTGTTTTGCATTTGCACATAAAAATTCAAATTCCATAAGTCTAAACTTAAACAATATAATACAAAAAATATTAAATATTTTTTAGAAACTTTTCAAATTCTATTGATCTTATTTTAATACTTTTTTTTTGGTCAGTTTAAACATTTAGAAAATTTATGATTTAAATCAGACATGATTCTTGCGTCATCAAAACAAAACAATAACAACAAAAACAGAAGTATCGAGAGAGAAAAGAAAAGCCAAACAGCGATAATCACGCCAGGCTATTGCCCCGCCTGCTTGCCCCGCCTGCAAGGTAGTCAAAATCCCTGCAGGTAGTCAAAAATCTGTGGCATTTGCGTAAATGCAAATAGTTCAGTCCGCTAGAGTTACTGGCAGCCTTGTGGTTAAAGAGGTAGTTGACGCACCCTTTCACACTATTGATTGATAATACCCCGTCAAATTGTCGTTATCCCAAATGATTACTGGAAGGAAACCCCCTATCTCTCACTAGTTCCATGAAAATAAGTAAACAAATATATCATTATTTACTTTGATTTATTCCTCGAAACTTTAGCTTTCGGTTTTGCAAAATTGAGATATTGAAAACAAATTTTAATATATATTTTTGTAATTCTTTTTAGTAAAAAGGTTAAAAATATAAAATATAAAAAGCTAGACTTTTACCTATTTACATTTTTGTATATTTGTGGTCCAAATATTTTTCTAAGTTTCCTTGTTGTAATAAAATTCGCGATATAAATTTACTGGTTCTATTATTTTTCTTTCTTTCTTTGTTTCTTTCTCTTTTTTTTTTAACTCTAGACTGTTTATAGTCCGTAGATCAGGAAATGGCGGTTGGACCTCCCTCTCCGGAACAGAGTCCATTTCGAGGAAGGCAGGATGGGGTTGGGGGGAAGGGTTGCTTTAGGACAAAAAAAATCGCCAAGTAATACCTCTCCCGATATTCCCATGCGCTCGTTTCGCCAGACCTGTTTTTTCTTTGATCAATAAGCAGCGTATTGCGTTTCTCTCTTAATTATTATTATTATTAAACTGTTGTTTTCACAACAAACTTATTTTTATATAAAAAACTAATTGTTATTTACGTTACAATCTGCAATGGCTCCGAATGGAAAAACAATTCGTTCGAAAGAAAGGATGATTGTGAATAAATCACAAAGTTTTTTGAAAAAGAAGCAGAAACTTTTGTCTCCTTTATCGCAAGCACAAAAGCGGTTGGATAATCCAAAAATTCTATTTGAAGTCGAAGCCCACAAAAAAAATTTCATGACCCAACCCGAAATCCTAATTAAAAGAAAATTACCCCCCCCCCCTTTTTTTTAAACGTAACTATGGAATAATAGTCAGCAATGTATAATATGTCTAAAATCAGTTTTATCATTTATTAAAAAAAAATATATAAATAAATACTCATTCATATTCAAATGCTATACAGTTTTGAATTTGAAATTTTTTTTTTCTGAATTGCCTTTTGTAAAGTCGTGAACCCGAACCCGAAACAATTATATTTAACCAGACCCACAACGAAAAATAAGTTAGTCCCGAACCATAGAAACTTAATGAAGCTCATAATTTGAAACCATAAATCTAGATAATACTTCTAATTTATCTTACAATGTATGTCATATTTTGCATATATTGTTATTCTACAAAAAAAAAAAAAAAAACAGAAAGAAAAAAAGGAAGAACGAAGAAAAAAAGATTAAATCTTGATATCTCAAATCTCTTTATATATTTTCCCCACTCTTCCGTTGAAAATCGGGATGTAAAAATTTATTATACTACGGGATTTGTTAGGCAAAGAACGTGTATATTTTTTTCATTAATTCTGAATCTTTTAGTATTTATTTTTTAACTATAAAGTTAATTTACAAAAAAAATGCTATTACAACAAAACTGAAATAAAATCTTACAAACTAAAAGAATTCATAAAAGTTAGAACTACATAATTAGAAAAAAATCCCTGACGGCTCGGCCTACAGGCACAGGTAGATTTTGAAGAAGCAGACTTTGGGGCTCCTGTTTGTTGGGAATTGCGGAAGAAATGACCTTTTTGCCATGATGCGGCAGTTGGAACCGCCCACTTCGAAACCTAACTTGCTTGCAGGCGAAACCGGCAGGGATTTTTTTCTTTTCTTTTTTAATAAGGGTTGGTCCTATAAAAAACTTGTTAGTATGAAAGTTTTAGATAATATTGAGAGGATTTATAATAAATTTAAGCGGATTTGATATCTTGTGAATTGACGAAGTTAAGATTTTTTCACTTCTAACACCCCCTCCCCCTTCGGGCCATTTTTAATGATATCAAAAATCTGTTATACATAAATTTTCGGCCCTTTTCCTAGAAGTAATAATAACTTTAAACGGATTCGATACGTATCCTAATTAAGAAATTATGGGTTTTTTTTCTGTTTTCACAAAAAGCACCCCTCCACCCCTTGGTTCGATTTTGCCCATTAACGAACTTGACCGAGATTTTATGCCCCTTGATTTTATGTATCCGTTTGGAAGAAATTTATGCATAATTATTGACGTTATCGTGTCCATAAAAAAGTGACATAAATAGATAGATAAAGTTTTGAAATGGGGGTGGTTTTGGGTTCTGGGAGTCATGATCGGCGTAGATGTGCAAAAATTTTTCAAAAATTCCAACTTAAGGGAGAATGTAATAGGTAGTATTTCTTACGAAATCTACTTAAAAACAGCCCCGCTAGCAAAAGGGAGAAAACGGCGACAAAGCTTTAAATATGGCAAACTACACTTTCCCGCGTTAACAGTTTGACCGTTCGGGAGCTATTGGACTCGTCCACTTCTACGTCATGAATGATTGACAGGCGCCATCTCCTGAACGACGAACATTAACTGTGCTGTACAAGATCTAAAATATAGAGGTTTTTTGTAAATTTTATATGTTTTTACATAATATATATATAAAGTTTCCCATAACATAAAATTACCTCTTAAAATTGTATTTAGACGTGAATATTATTATTATTTTTTAAAATGCTAATTTAACCAATTACAACGACCATTGGGAAAATGCAGAGGGATAGCGGGGCAGTGTTCATACTCTACCATAACCGTTACTCCGTACTATAAGACATTTAAAATTTTTATTAATTTAACCCCTATTCGCCCCACCCTACTGTAACATAGTTTCTCCACGCTAGCTATTCCACCCAACCTACTATAGTATGATCTCTGCAGCAGGCGGTGTTACCACGCACCGCCGCCACCACCTACTGCTCATGCAGAAGTCCCATTCCCTATCTACGGACTTCCCGTTTGGTATCCGAAGGTAGAATAAACCGAAATATCCAAATAGGATGCCAACTTCAGGTGTTAGCATTGAAATTTTTAAAGTTTGGTGCAATTTCTATTTGTAGACCATGCCCTGAGCAAAATTTAAGTATTGCTTTAACACTTGTTTAGATTGATGTCTGAGCTAAAGGTATTTTGAGGATATTAAAGTTGAAGACCATGTTTTTTGCTTAATAAGACGATTTCTCCTCTGACGTCAATTTTTGAATTCGGCTTTTTTTTCATTTCTGATAAATTGCATCTATATCGTTTTTGTAACTTTAACATTTTTGTAACGATTTTATGCATTTCTATTGCCTATTCAAAGAAAAATTCTTCTAAAGTTACAGAATTTCGTTGAAAACGGTTAAAAGAGTAAAGTGCGTACATCATTTGATCCATTCTCGACCGAAAGATAACCTTAAAATAATTAAATTGTTACACGCGAAACGCATTTAATGGTAAAAATTACGTCATATTTGAAAGATACATTTAAAACGATATTTTTATGGACAATGCTCATTTGTCGTCACAGTGGGCAATCACATGGCGTAAAAATAGCGCGGCTAAGCAAGTTTGTTTATATATTCATTACTTGATACAACATAAATACAGTACATGTAATCGCATGCTTAAAATACTTTAGATTTATTTTGTACGAATTACTATTCGATAAATACGTAGTAGAAAAATCGCACATACTTATTAATTTAAATAAACAAATTATATATTGAAAATATGCATGAAGGTGCATTAAAATATAGAAAATAAATCATGCAAAAGCTATATTTAATTCCGAAAATGTCTGAAACTCGATATAAACATGAAACATGACCGTAAATTCTCTATACACAGTGCTTTTCAAGGCAACGCTTCTGAATGTTATTCCCAAGCAGACGAATTTTTCTTGCCTCGAACCCAAAAGAAGAATATTGTCCGTAGCGTCGCTATAAGAGTCCGAGGATCAGCGACATTTTTTACTTAACCATTTTATATAAAGTAATTTTCAAATGTGTAATTGATCTTAGTTTTCACTCCCAAAAATAGACGTCAGCTGTCACGACAGCGGTGGATGAGGCCATGGAAACCGAAAAATCCTCCAGTCAAACCAAAAGCATTGCAAACCTGATTACAGAAGTTCGTCGCCGTTCGTGATAATATCATTCAATCTTCAGCAACCGGGTAATCTTTTTAAAACAGAGCACATTAGTATATTTTTAGAGGCTGCAAAGGTGCTCGTTGACACACTCTTTCGCACTCCTGATTGAAATACCCGTAGCCGTGACGCATCCTCGTCTGAAAGGGGGTTAGCGAACGCAGCTCGCAGGGGGTAGACCCCCTTAATTTTAAAAAAAGCAATAAGTAACTTAACTTTCAAAAACGTGAGCAGTAAACGTAATCACGGGCAAATAAAGAAGCAGCTTAGCTGCAGCATAAAAAGAATGGTTTAGCCTGGAAGTTTGCATCTAAGAAGACTAAAAATTATTTGCAATTCGTTAATCTGAACTAAACACACTCCAAAGCACCAACGCAAGAAGTTACCAAGCAAAGACACTACAGTAACTCCACTACACATTTAGCGACGAAAAATTGCTTGCTTCTGCACTGATCGTCAGGGTATTGCTGACAATGGCGGCTGTTTTATCGGTGCACATAATCACGTGGACCACCCAGAAAAATTAAAAAAATATATTAACAAGCGGGAAAATCCTACCTTACGGCAGAATATAAATTGGCCACCCATGGCTTTTATCGTTGAGATTTTTTCAGCCAAATCTAACAAGTCAAAAAAAAAAAGCCAGCTTCTCCACTTTAGAATTTATTTAGCGCTCTAAGATTTTTTGTGAGGCTGGCGGAATATATTAGGAACGAACACACCAAGTTTAAAAAAGATTCGGTGACTAGAAGTATTTTTAATTAATACAATAGTGAAAAGATGTAGCTCCAATGGGCTGAGACATGGCGAGGTAGATGTTGTTTACAAATGTGCTGTGTTAATGACACCCTTTAAACTATTTTTAATGGTTCAATACACTTTAACACTTAATAGATAACTTAAAAAAATAATGAAAAGTTCTATGATAACAGCTTTTATGATGGATACAGCTAAGAGAAGTTGTTTAACAAATGATGAGTTAGCATTAATTGACGGGCTCTTGGAGAGCGGTGGGGGGGAGGGAGGGGGGAGCTATACAACACACAAGTGCTCTACGAGAACTATAAAATGAATCCTCACTTACAATTGAGAGATGGGACTTTAAAAGGGATGCCCCTTTTGTGCCCCTCTGACGGGCCCCCTCGAGAGATACGTGAAAAACGAGGGCGCCAAAAGAAGCGGGGGTAAAAATACCTTTAGGCGGTTGACAGCTAATTTTGGTGAAATTTTGGAGCTGTCCGGCCCATAGGAACAGGGAAAAATGGGAAAAACTAAAATAATTATGAGAAATTGAAAAAATTAAATAAGAAAAGTGCTTCTGACAGGAGGGAAGGAGAGAAGGAGGGGGGAGTAGGACCAGACAAAAGTGCTTGACGAGATCAAACCTTTGATATGTTACATGATGGGGTTTGAACACCTTGAATGTCTCCCCCTCCCCGGGCGGGTAACTCCGTTCCTATGGGAGATAGGGCATCGGGACCCTCTTAGAAATGTCGGCATCGACGAGTTTAACTTCGTTGGATCCTTTAGATGAGGCGTACGCCCTCTGTGGGGCTTAAAAGGGCTGAGAAAGATGGGAAAAACTAAAATTTAAAAAGAGTTGAAACAGAGAAAAATGCTTCTTAAGAAAGGGGGGAGTGAGAGGAGGAGAGAGTAGGACCAGGCCATAGTGCTTGACAAGATCTATCTATTGATATGTTACATGAAGGAGTTTGAGCATTAAAAAGGTCTCCGCACCCCCGGGGGGGTAACTTCGTTCCTGTGGGAGATAGGGCCACGGGACCCACTTAGAAATGTCTGCCACGACGAGTCTTCCTTCGTTGGATCCTTTAAATGGGGTCTGCGCCTGCTGTAGGGCAATTAGGGACTAAGAAAGGAAATACAAGAGGAAGTATAGGCATAATAAAGAGAGACAATTTGATTTTTAATATCGTCAGTTACAACCATTTGTATAGCTATGTTACAGCGCCTATAATATATGTATTCTAGTCGCTGTAGCTATGTATAAAGGGTGTCCTCCTTTATATATGGAGTGGCTGTGACTTTTCCTAAACATGAATTTTACTGTAGACGTAGACTGAAAGAATTAGCCCTGTGTGTGGCTAATAATAATATATAATGTGAAATTTTATTCGTGAAATAGCTGAATTTGTCGTGTTTAAATAAGTAATTGTTATTAATATCAAATTTTACTTTTATGAAATATAATCCATTTATCATGAAAAATAAAAATCAATCAATAAAACATTTTAAAATAAAAAAGAAGAAGAATCGAACAGAAATTTAGGGGAATCGAACCCGCAACCTCCAGAATCAAGAGCAGTGTTCTAACCATTCGGCCATTAAGTTCACTTCTAGACTTTAACAAAATATCATTAAAATAGGCAAATTAGTCAAATCAATGTTTCGAACGCAGGCCTTTCAATTTCACTATGCATACATTCACAGTACTGACTCACTCCATATTTTAGTCTCCTTCGCCCGCGCGCCGCCTGATCTTCGTTTGTGAACAGCCCCATTATCTTTTTACGCATGAATGTTTCGCTATGGTACTTCATTGTGAAGTTTAGTAATTTTTTTAATTCAATATTTGAAAAAGCGGCATAATCATTAGATTTGAAATTTATATCAAGAAAAATACAATTTTTTACCTTTCTAACGCAGTTTGTCTAACAATTTTGTGACAAATACTTTTCGAGCTATTAATTTTTTCAGTAACTTCAAATGTTTCATTTTCCGAGATTAACCTGTGGCAACGATGGATGGTTGTGACTTTTCATAAACATGAATTTTACTGTTGCCTGAAAGAATAAGCCCCCCTGTGTGTGGCTAACAAACGTTAAATAAAGTAATTAAAAACACATTTTCATTTTTTTCCAATCGCAGGATGAATTTGTTTTCCCCTTCTCCCCTTCCTCAAAGACGAAACCTTATTATAATAGGGCAAAATTTGAAAATTTTCAACACAGAGAGTTTTTTTATCACTCACAAGTGCAAGCACACCACATTCTCTACCACAGAGATCGGCATCTAGAAGAAAGTCGTATTTTAATCAGATTGCACGCCATGGCCAAGGGTATGACGTAGGCTATACTGATAGCAAATATGGTTTAAAAGGAATGTCATTATCAAAAGTGGCTTCCAAAAGTTCTATGTTTCACCAAAGCATACTCGCGAAAATACGTCAATCAGTATGAAACTCGGTTAAAGCACATTATCCAAAACGATTAGATGAAAATAATGATAATTTTTATTTATAATCTTCCGTAATCGAGTCTACATCCAAGGTTAACGTGAAAGAAAAAATATATTAGTATTTATATGGTTTAATGTAAGATGTAGATATCATTAAAGGCTTTTCCCCAAAACCATTTCATTGCACCAAATCGTGTTAGCTAAAATACGTCAATTGGCAGTGGACCCAATTACGGAAGATTACTTCATATGTTTTAAAATATCCGCATTAGCGAACGTATTGCAACTGATAAGCAACCGGCATAAAGCATAAATGCCAACGTGAATTAAGCGGTTTTGGCAAGAAACATTTAATACATAACAACAAAAAATATACGAAATGCTGCCATGATCGCAAAGACTTTTTAATTTTTCTAGCAGATTGTTCCAATTTGGAAAAGGATTAAACAAGTAAATTAAAGTGTGAATAAAAGCAACTTGTTGAAATGCTTAGCATACATTTAAGGGAGACCAAACTTGTCACCAGACGCGGCTAGTCGTATGAAATAACTAGTAATAACTAGTAAAACAATATAGACTAGTAAAAAATAACTGTGACAATCAGATTCCTGCAGATTCAGACATACTTTGCAAAACTTAAAGAAATGACAGAATAGATAGCTCATTTACGCACAAATGTTAGAATTCAGGATACCATGACCGCACGCAAAATCTCAAAACTCACTCGACCACAGAGTACCTTTATAAAAAAGTGGCTGTCTAAGCATTAGGCTACATCAATTATTGCGGGCGAAAATAATCTCATATTTGCTAGATTTAAGATTAATAGTTTTTAACTTTAAACTAATTTTTACTTTTGGCAAATCGTCTGTTACATACAAACGCAACACTTGCAATTGCAAAGCTTTTTGTAACCCAAAAATTATGTAAACGTTACTTTTGCATGTAATTTTCAGTGCAAATCAATATTTATTAGGGTTCAAATTAAAATTATTTGTGTGCAAATTACATCTAAATGTTACGTTTGCATGTAATTTTGGGTTGCAAAAAATTTTGCAATTGCAAGTGTTACGTTTGCATGTAACAGCAAATGTTGAAATCATGATATCGCATCATATCATTTTGATTCATTTGAACATTTTTTCAATTATTCTCATTTTTGATATAATCTTCAAAATGACGTATTTTTTACTGGATTTTCTCTCCACCTATCTTGAGATAAAGCTCCATGTGCTAAAAAATATTGACAAACATTCACGAGATTTTGGATACTGTTTAAATTTGAACTTGCTATATTATTTTAAACTACGAAATGTAAAAAAAAAAAAAAAAAAATGAGATTTTGATTATAACGAAAATTTTTTCTGGATATTAAATATTTTAATGCGAATAATCACAAACTGTCTTCAAGTGATAGATATTACGTAAAATTTCTGACGAGTTTTGGCGGTAAATATTCATGCTCAATTACAATGGAATCCAGTATTGAAGCTAGTACAAAGGAAATCGAACATATCCAGGACAATTTTTCTGCTGTATTAGAATACGACTCAAGTAATAACACATCTGAAAAGAAAATAACGCCATGTACTGATGATGTAAAATCAGAAAACAAAAATTCTTGTGATAGTCTTGTGGAGTCAAGTATTGTTACTACTAATGCTTTATCAATAACGGATGAAAACGTTGAAGAAGCAAGAGGAAGAACAGATGAAAGAGGTGAAAAACAAACTACCAAACATGCCGACACTAATACTGATGACGCTGAGAAATTGATAAGCCCGGAAATGCCGAGAAAATCAGTCGAGAAAAAAGAAAATAAAACAAGAAAAAGGGTTCACTTCAAATCTGAAGTAGAAACTCTTATGTATGAGTCTAGATTGAGCATATGTGAGTATACTGACGAATTCTCGCTAGAAAATGTGTTTGCGGATGTGTTTAATGAAAGGAGAACGCTGCCTGGCGGAATTAGTAGTGTCCCCTGGAAATCAGAAATGAATCTTGCATATTCAAGACCCTGCAATCAGTGTTCTATAATGGAAGAATGGGTTAGATGTGAACACGGTTTCCGTCGGTTGTAAGTTATTTTTCCCAATTGTCTTTGAATTTTCGGAACAGCTGTCCCAGACGCACCGAAGGTTGGCGCGATTTTTGTTTTTCGCCATTTTGGCGAGAAAACCCCGTTTAAGGGTATCTGTTAGGCCTAGCTTGCTAAAACAGCATGTTAGATATATTTTTATTATGAAACAGCTTATTTCTTATAAAACACACAGAATTTTTATTCATACATATTATTATATTATAAAACACATACATCATTAATTTATTATAAAAGACATGGAATCTACTCTACCGGGTTGCCATATGAAGCAAAATCTTCTAAAATCGTCGTGTTGCCCAGGCATAAAATCGCCATTTTGGCGCCAAAAAGGTACCTCGGTGCGTCTGCGACAGTTGTACCGAATTGATTATTATTTACTATCATAGGTATTATTATCTAGTAAATATTTCGGGCTAATCTTTCGTCATCGTGTCTAAGACCAATCGGCATATTTTAGCGAGTTTTGGAGTAATATTCTGTAAAGGTTCTACATTCAAATTAAGCCGCACAGTTACCAATTTTTTTTTATACATTTAATAGCAGCTTTGGCTGTGTAATGTCCCTGATTACGAAAGATTTTTTTTTTAATTATTAGCGCAACAGAATTATTTTGGTACTTACGGATTATCCGTGTTCTGAAGATAAAATTACCCCAACGGTACTTGCGTATTATCCAGGCCAGATCATATTCACTGCGCCAACAATGGCGCCGCAAATATTCATTAGAGTAACACTCTTTTGTTTTGCTTTCTTAATTTTAACTGCATAGTTAATATTATATAGTTGCCATATTAAAGGCTGTGGCGGAAGTATTTATAGTATACGTATAACTGCGTAAATGTTATACAGATATTTATATAGATATAATATATTACATTCATTCGTACAGTATATTTATATTAAATAATATTTAAATTATATTCATTCTGATGGATATAAGAAGCCACTGGAAATGAAACTACCATCGTTAGTATCGTTTATTACTAAAAGCCGTCATTTGAATGTTTTGTATTTAATAAATGTGTACTAAATTACTGTTTTGTATTATTTTAGCTTGCTTTTATATTCTTTATCATTTTTAAGAATGTTATGTATTTATTAAATGTATACATTAAATTACCATTTTGAATACGATTGGCAATTGACAACGATAAACAAAATTGGCGATTGACAACCATTTTTGGAGATCCGGCTCAAATAATACGTACCTATAAATACAGGGTTGTTATAATTAAAGTTTGCCTATTCAGAAGGCTCTAGAGCCGGTCTTATGGCTCCAAACGAAACAAAATTTCACTAGTACGAAGTTGAAGAGATGCGCTCTGCGAAAATCGAAAAAAAAAATAGTTACATTTTTCGTCAGTAGGTGGCGCTGCGCCAATATTTAAGGCGATGTTTTCAGATTCATTATATCAATTTCAGTCAATCCAAACGAAGCACACAAATTTAAAAGTTTCAACAAACTTCAACGAACTGCGAATTGTTATAATTAAAGTTCACCTAATCAGACAGCTCTAGAGCATGACCTATGCCTCCAAACAATACAGAAAAATGAATATAATTCCATGTGATGTAATCTGCATCAACAAAAATAAAACATGTCGCTCGGCAGCGTGGAAATAACGAAGAATAACATTATGCATGCTCGATGAATCCTCCACCATTTTCAATAACGCATTCCATTCTCAGAATTGTGCTTTCTTACAGCATTGCGTAAACTGTCCTGTGAGATTGAGCGAATATGAAGTCTAATACTGTCTTTCAGATCAGAGATTGTCTGACATCTGTCTTTAGATACAGAATCTTTCAAAAATCGCCACAACCAAAAATTGCATGGTGTTAGATCAGGTGATCGTGGTGGCCAGACTGTTTGAAAATAACGACTTATGATGCGGTCTTCTGTAAAATGGCTTGTTAAGAAAGTCCGAACTGCTCTAGTTATCCCAAATACAAACATAGCGATTTTCGAAAACACTAAAACTACCCGTTTTAATATTTCGTCATTTTAAAGCAAAGGAAAATAATACTTTAATACGTGAAAAACAGTCCTCTTAAAAAACATAACGAATATCTTTTATTCTCTGACTTCCGTGCCGACAAAAACATTCTACAAAACCATTTCTGACAACCACATTTTTTCACACAGCTTAGAAAAATACAATTTCGAAACAAAAAACATCTTTCTCACACAGCTTAGAAAGATACATTTATGAAAAAAAAACATCTTTCTCACACAGCTTAGAAAGATACATTTAGGAAAACATCTCCTTTAGTAGGAATTCAATTGGATTCGCGACAATCTCCCACCTTGAGTTTTCAACAGGAAAACTCAACAATAGGCACAACAAAATTCAAAATAACACAAAATATGTGTAACATTATACTTACATTACATGGCCAAAGTATATATATTCTTAACACTAATTTTCAAAGACAAATTATACAATTTCCTGCAAAAATTCGAACAAAAATTAAACATATTATTACAAATTCAAATTAACACTAGGAAATGAGATATACTAAAAATAAGGAAAAAAAGAGTTTATAATGTTCAATGTTCAAAAAAATAGTCTTATGACTGATAACGTTTTGGAACAGTAACTGTTCTGCCACTTCTTGTTCGTAATATTGGTTCTAAAGAGTGTTCTTTTGGAATCTCTAGATTATACAGTTTTTGTATTGGTCTTAAAAGTTCACCATTTTCAGTTTTTACCCGAGCAACTCTCGGGTGACCATCTTTTCCAGAAATTAGTTCTTGCACACGAGCTAAGGTCCAATACGTACGTTTCTTATCAGACTCCACGAGAACGACATCACCAACGGTCAGTTGCTTGACATTCTTTTGCAGGGAATTTTGTTGGCGTAATTGCCCTAAATACTCAATACGGAATTGTCTTCTAAGATGTTCTCGAACTTGTTGTCTATACTTCGCTCTTCTGTTTAATTCTTGTGCGTCAATTGCATCAAAATCTATCACATCTGAAGATCTTATTTCTTGAAGAAACATTGATGGTGTTAAAGGTGCTAGATCATCCACATCTTCTGAGACATACGTGAGTGGTCTAGCATTTACAACTTGTTCGCAGTCACAAAGAATTGTGATAAGCTCTTCATAGGATAATGAGGCTCTACCTAGTATTTTCCTCAAGATGCGTTTCACCTTTTGTATCAACCTCTCCCACCAACCACCCCACCAGGCAGCAGTAGGCGGATTGAATTTCCAACGAATCTTTTGTACAGCTGCTGCAGCTGAGATCTGTTCCCAATCGATGTCTGAAAAAGCTCTATCTGCACCGACAAAACTTTTACCATTATCAGAATAAACGGTCGTCGGTCTTCCTCTTCTCGCTATAAAGCGCCTAAAAGATTGGAGGAAGGTATCTGTTGCTAATGACGTCACTAACTCTAAATGTATGGCCCTGTACACTGCACAAGTGTACAACACAATCCATACCTTTTTTCCATTTTTCAAATATAAGGGTTCAGCTAAATCTACTCCAATTATTTGGAATACTGCCGCATCTTGAACTCTTTCTGCTGGCAATGCAATAGGTTCTGACTCTGTCTTCTGTGCACTAAACATTTTGCAACGCACACATTTCTGAACTACTGCTCGAATGGTTTTCCTGGCTTTCAGGATCCAGTAGTCTTCTCGTATAGATGTCATCAAAAGAGCCACTCCTGCATGTAATAGCTCTTGGTGTTTCCAGGAGATCAATCGATGGACTACAGGATGGTCAGACGGCAAAAGAATTGGGTACTTAAAATTGACAGTATCTTCTCGATAGATGACTTGTGTTTTTACTCTGATGATACCATCTTCATCTAGGATTGGTCTTAGGCTACGAATTTTCTCATTATTCTTTTCAAAGCTGTCTTTGTGGATCAAAATCATTAATTTTCTTTCAGCTTGTTCTATTTCAAAACATGTAAGATCAGATTCTTCTTTTGAATTCGGTTTTCTTGAATTACTTATGAATCTTAGAATCCATGCGATCAATCTTATTATTTTCTTGTGTGATGAAAATCGTCGATAATACCAATCATTACGTTTCGTGTTCTTGTTTAATGCTGAAATGACACTTTTCCGTTTCTCAGCATTAATAACTTCTTCATCTGGTGATTCGACACTTTGAGGCCAAGTAAATTCTGGCTCAGCCAGCCAGGCTGGTCCCTCCCACCATTTTAGCTGCAAGAACTGTTCAATGGAACAACCTCTGGAAGGAAGATCAGCCGGATTATATTTTCCTGAAATATGTCGCCACTGATCTTTCTGTGACAAAGACCTGATTTCTTCTACACGATTCCAGACAAATGTTCCCCATCTATCATCTCGCTTTATCCAGCTTAAAGCTGTGGTTGAATCACACCAATAACAGATCTTCAAATTTGGAATTCTTAAATCAGCAATGATACGACTACCCAACCTGGCTCCAATGCAGCATGATAAAAGCTCTAACCGCGGTATAGTTAGGTTCTTAAGAGGAGCTACTCTTGCGCGTGCTTGTATAAAACTCACCAAAATTTCATTTTTCTTCTTTACTCTCAGAAAAATACAAGTAGCATATGCGTGTTTACTTCCGTCACAAAATATGTGAAGACTTACATCATTTTCAAAATTATCTAGATTCATCCAGCGTTCAAGTTTGATGTCAGAAATTAATTTTATTCCCTGCACCCACTTCAAAAATTGTTTAGCTAAATTCTCTGGAATTAATTCATCCCATTTTAATTTCAACTTCCAGCACTCTTGTAGAATAAGTTTAGGGAGCAAAGCCACGGGTGAGGCAAATCCCAAAGAATCAAAAACCTTCTGAGCCAATGAAAGTAGAGCTCGTTTTGTAGGAATAATTTGCTTTTCCTCAATAGGGCCGATTTTGCAAGATAGGGCATCGTTTTCCAGATCCCAGTTTAAGCCTAGTACTGGTGTTATGTTAACTGTTGAAGTTCCAGACATAATTTGAATTGGATAATTCAACAGCCATCCCCTTAAATTGAATTTCGCGGAGGACAGTAACATTCTCGATTCAATTATGAACTTGTTTAACTCTTCAGTTGTGTTGAAACTACAAACACAATTATCTACATACAAAGATTCATTCAAAGTTTCTGCTGTAGAAACAAAATTGTCAGGTGTACTTTCCAGATGGTATTTCAGAGTAGCCGCTAGTAAAAAAGGGCTGCAATTGATTCCGAAAACCACACGTTTATGTCTGTAAATTATATTTTCCTTCCATAAAAACCGTAGATAGTCTCTATCACTTTCTGTAATACCTATATGTAGGAATGCCTTTTCTATATCAGATACTGCACCAACAGGAAATTTCCGAAAAAGATGCAATATTGAAGGAATCATTTCAATCATATTTAATCCTTTATCCAGACAATCATTTAATGAAGGAAAACCTTTCACATGAGCCGAAGCATCAAAAACCGGCCTTACTTTAGTAGTTTCACTTGATTCTTTAAATACAGGCCTGTGTGGCAAATAATGTATTTTGGATTTTTTATTATCCACCACCCTTTCAATTATTCCTGCATTTAACCATGTATCAAATACTTCATTATAAACTTCAGTTTTATTCAAATTTGATAACCTTTTCTTCGTTGCAGCAAGCCGTTTTTCGGCCAATTCTCTATTACTAGGTAAGCGGGCATTATCTAGTACCCAAGGCAATGCTACTTCATACCTCCCATCTGAATCTATTCTTATGTTTCTTTTAAAATGTTGCATAGTTTCTTCATGAATTTCATTTTTAGTTTTAGATTCAGCCGGATCAGTTAAACCAAGAATATTTAGCTTCCATAAGTTAGCAACGGAACTTTCGTTCCAAAGAGACGAAATAACCATAGGAGAAACATTTGTTTCAGATTTAATGCCTGGAATTTTCCCCCTGAGAGTCCACCCCAAATGTGTCTTTACAGCAACCGGACCACTTTTTAAAACTTTAATATTTCCGGTCAGTAATTTTCCCGCCACATCGGAACCAATTAACAATTTAATTTCCTTTTCGGTTTTACATACATTGTTTTCAACATCCGAAATCTTAATACCATATTTATTTAATTCTTTTAACCAAGGTCCATTTGGCACCTTTTTTATATTAGAACAAATAACAGGAACGTCTAAAACATGCATATCACATTTATAACTATTATCAATACTACTTAAATGAATTCTATATTTGTTATGGTTTGTTTCACTCGTTTCAACACCACCAAATAATTTATGAATTAATTTAACTTCATCAATACTTTTATAATTCAAATATTTAATTACATCTTCTGATAAATATGAACGCTCAGAGCCCGTATCTATGACTCCCCGTACAATTTTTTCTTTACCATCGTGCTTTACACGTACATGCAAAGTTTGTAATAACACTGTTGGGTCGGAACCTTGAGTAGTCAAAACAGTATCACTACTCCCTGACTCATGTTTACGACTTTCTAACGCCGTATTACTCTCTTCATTACAAACATTTTGACACATTACAGCAAAATGCCTTTTACCACAATTTAAACATTTAATCTTCGATTTACAGTGACGTGAAATATGATTTGTCTTAAGACAGACAAAACAAGCCCTCTTTTTCAAAATTATACTTCGTTTATCTTCAAAAGAAAGCGAATTAGCTTTAAAACATTTTTCTGATAAGTGACACTTGTCACAAAATATACATGCTTCATCATATTTCTTAATTAAATGTTTATCTTTAAATTTATCACCTACAAATAAATCAGTAGCAGTTGGCATAGAATTATATTCAACATTTTTAAATCTAGTAAAATTCTTAGATTTATCAAAACCAAAACTAGTACGCGCCAATAAAATACGTTCTTCAGACAACACTTCATTTTTTAAGAAATTAAGTATAGAATTTAATTCACTCTTACCTTGATCAGACTTTTCACGATCCCGTTCCCAAATTCGGAGAACATCATGAGGTAAACACGATTCCACCAACGGGAATAAAATGCTCGCGTATTTATCCTCTGTGACCCCAAGAGATTCCAACAATCTAAGTTTGGTTTCTAGGTTGTCATATAACGATGACAAATTGCACTCTCTTTTCGATGTATTATTATTGCATAATACCAGCTGCAGCAGATCGCGAACATAAATTTGTATCAAAGTGTCTTCTCTTTCGAATCTTTCTTTTAGATGTTGAATTACTTTAGCATAATTTAGAGCCGATATAGGATAACTTTTCACAATTTGAGACGCTTTCGATTTCGGAGTAATTGCTTGCATCAGATATACGAACTTCGAGTGATCGTCTAACACAGTGTCTTCGTGAATTTTCTTGAAGGTATTCCAAAACGTTAGCCACGATTTTGAGTCCCCATCAAACGGCTGTAAACTAATTTCAGAAAATCTGAGTGTGCGGGATCCCATTCTTTCGTTTTCTATCGAATTAGGTAAAAGAGGCTGATGTTCGACGGTAGGCTTAACAAAAAAATGTCTTACACTTTGCTTCACTGTTATTAATTTTTCATTTTATTCCTCGCATGCCTCGAACTGTTTTACATAATCTTTTTCTGGAGACCCATTCGACAATATAAAATTTAATATTTCGTCATCTGTGGAACGTAATCTTGATGCTTTGTCTACTAATTGATCTAAAAGCTCTTCTATTAGATTAACATCTGAGCTTGACTGGTTAATAGCTTCGTTTAAAGCATTTAAAGTCTTCGTAAATGCGCTTCTAAGCGGCGTTCTTTTTATTTTTAACGCATCCATACTTGTACAGTTTTCCACTTAAAAAATATTACTTCCTATGTCCTTCTGTTCGGGCGCCAATTTTATCGCAAATACAAACATAGCGATTTTCGAAAACACTAAAACTACCCGTTTTAATACTTTCGTCATTTTAAAGCAAAGGAAAATAATACTTTAATACGTGAAAAACAGTCCTCTTAAAAAACATAACCGATATCTTTTATTCTCTGACTTCCGTGCCGACAAAAACATTCTACAAAACCATTTCTGACAACCACATTTTTTCACACAGCTTAGAAAAATACAATTTCGAAACAAAAAACATCTTTCTCACACAGCTTAGAAAGATACATTTATGAAAACAAAAAAACATCTTTCTCACACAGCTTAGAAAGATACATTTATGAAAACATCTCCTTTAGTAGGAATTCAATTGGATTCGCGACACTAGTAATGTGCGGTGGTTCACCGTCTTGCATAAACACGATATTTTGAAAGCAGCTTCGCTGTTGCAGCTCGGGAATCAGAAAATTTGACAACATATTGAAATACCTTCTCCCATTTACGGAACATGTAATGGGTACTGTGGATGTTAGTTCCTCAAAAAAATATGACCCTATCATAAACGTAGCTGTGAAACCGCACCACAACGTCACTTTAGCTGCATGCAATGGAACTTCTTGGACAACATTAGGATTCTCTTTCGCCCAAATTCGACAGTTGTGTGTGTTCACTTGTCCGTTTAAATAAAAATGCGCTTCATCACTCCATAGAATATTCCAGGGCCAAGAACATTCATTGGGCCACATTCATTCGTTCAAGAAACTGTAGTGAAAATGATAGCCGACTTTCGGTATCACCCTGTATTAGTTGTTGCACCCTCTGAATCTTGTATGGATAGCAGCGCAAAATTTGACGCATCACTTTTCTCACAGCGGAAATCGCCATATCGACTTCATTCGCAATAGCTGGCACACTTGCATTACCAAATGATGACTAGCTTGCTAAATCCACGGCAGCAGTAGCAATATCTTCAATGCTAAAAATGTCTACGTTTTTTCGTCCTCTGCCAGGAAGAATATCGAGTTTTCCCGTTTCCTCGAACTTTTTAATCATTTTGTGAACTCCACGATCCGACATTAATCAACGTCTAACATCTTTTAGTTTCCGGAATTCTCGAAGAGCTGCAGCTGCGTTGCTGTTATTTTGATAAAATAACTTTACAGGAAGTGCCTTTTCTTTCAAAGTTACCATTCTCCACAAAGCGTAGATTCAAATGCTTTTCAGAAACAATCAACTGTTCCAGTGTCAAAGAAATCACAGACACACTTTATCAGCAAGTTTTAAATCGTCAGGTGGTTAGAAGGGTATTTAAAGTTTTCGAAGTTGCGACGTCACTTTGACTTCGTTCGTCGAAAATTTGAATAAAATGTGATCTTTTTCAAGCTTGGGTGAAATTTTGTGATTTTGTGTGTTTCATGTGGATTGACCGAAATTGATATAACGAATCTGAAAAAGTTTACTTTTACCAGCTGTTAAATAAAATTTCCTGCATTTTGTTTTTTACAAAATAAAGGAATCTGCAAATATCGGCTTAAATATTGGCGCAGCTCCACCTATTGACAAAAATTTTAACAATTTTTTTTTTTCGCAGAGCGCATCTCTTCAACTACGTATACTAGTGAAATTTTGTTTCTTTTGGAGCCATAGAACCTGCTCTAGAGCCTTCTGAATAGGCGAACTTTAATTATAACAACCCTGTATTTTATTTATATGCTAGCAGGATATGCCCACTGCGCTGGTTCATTTTCCAAATTAAACTTGCATCAAAAGAAATGGAATGAAAAAGAAAGTGAATTCGACCTTGTATTTTAAAGTAATATGGACCTTCACCTTATTGTAAAGTAATATGGACCTAAGTCCTTCCGCATTGCTGAATACAATGCGAATGCAACTGTGCTATTATCTTATGCTACGCGTTAGAAAGTTTCAGGTTATTAAGAAAGAACTTTTTTATTTGATTATTTATAGTACACAGTTTGATAGAGAAAAGTGGCCGTTATGACCAACTGAAATTAAAATGTTCTCTTAGTCACCATACTACTAAAAAAGAGAGCAATAGAATCATTGCAGATATTGACCATTGAACTTAAATTGGTACTTTTCGGTTAGCCGGGCGCCAGTGATTTATGTACATATATACACACACACACATATATATAGTATATACTAGCATATATTTACATATACATATATACAGGGTGTCCCAAAAAGGAGTACCTATTTTTAAAAATGAATAAGAAACAAACGAATAGAGTTATTAAAAAAATTCTTCCAGGAAACGGATGTGTGAAGTCTGGAATTTTGCTTAGAACACTTTTTTATGATAGTTCAAAATCTGACCTATAGATGGCGCTACAGCACCGAAAATTACCCGAAATTAACCGGCAAGGGTATGAATTGGCCACCTTACTCACCAGATTCAAATCCGTGTGATTTTTTTCTTTGGGGCCATCTGAAGGATGTAGTTTACTACCAAAATCCCACTTCACTAGCTGAGCTCCAGCGATTAATCGCTCAAGAGTGTGCAGCCATTTCCGTACAGACGTTGCAAAAGTTGTGTGCTAATTTCATTCTAAGACTCCGGCATGTTGTTGTGATGAATGGAGGACATATTGAAAATATTGTCATTTAATTTTCAACTATTGCTAATGAATGCGGTAGCCGCAACGCCATCTGTCGGTAAGAATTTAAACTAACATAATAAAATACTCTAAATAAAATTCCAGACTTCACATATCCGTTTCCTGCAAGAATTCTTTTAATAACTCTATTCGTTTGTTTCTTTATTCATTTTTAAAAATGAGTACTCCTTTTTGGGACACCCTGTACATACATACATATACATATGTATATATATATATATATATGTACATACTTTTATATATTTATATATGTGCTACATATATGGCTGGCGCCCGGCTAACCGAAAAGTACCCTTAAATAGGCACAGATGTCACATACGCAACACGCTGGCGCGATTTTTTCCTGCCGCCAACTTGGCGAAAGCTTTGTTTTTGAATATTAATTACAAATACCATGCAAAACAGCACGTGATTTTTTATTTCAATATAAAAATAAAATCATCATCATCTTATATATATTATTTCTCCTGTCAACATCCCTTTTTCTCAGAAAATACGAAACGCAGAACGACGAATGAGATGGCATATGAAAGAATTTTGAACTGGCTTCTGACATAGCACTATTCGTTAAAACATGTTTTTGATTAAAATTTGCTGAAAATTAAAAATTAAATCGGCATTGTTTCCATAAAAGAAATGAAAGGTTTTCTTCAAAGTATCGTTGCCACAAAAATAAAATACCACATTATAGGATGCTCAGCAATTATTATAAAAAACACCGTACTGGTTTATTTTATATTTATGATTAGAAAGAGAAATTGAAATGTTTAGATTTATATTTCTATGTCCCATGTTTTCCCGAAGCGGATGACGTCATCCTCTAATGCAGTTAAAATATGATTGTTAATTTTTTTTTTTCTCGCGCGGGCCTTTAGCAATCTTGGATCAGTTTTTACTCTAACTTTGATGGAATAAATTATATGATATTCTAGCTTGACTAAAAACTAAATGTTGTTTGCAGATATTTTTATCCTTACATTTTCTTTAAATGTTTAAACCAGCATCTAAGAAATATTACATATTGATAAAAAATGGTACTTCTCTATTATCCCGTCGGCCACTTTTCATAACAAAAAACTATCGCCAAATAAACGGGAGAACGTTGCCATTGGAATATCAAAATAAATAAATAAATATAATATAAGAATTTAAGGACACAATTGTTATTTTAATGAATGAAATAACTACTAAATCAGTAAAACATAATGAAAAATACACGCAAATGTCGCGTTAAAAACCACTTGATGACGTACCAAACACGTATAATGCTTCTGATATCAAGTAAATGGGACTGCATTTTTGGCGTTTAATCTTACAGTTTGGCGATAGTTTTTTGTTATGAAAGTGGTCGACGGGATAATAGAGCAGTACCTAAAAAATATTAGATTTCAGTGCGAAATCCTCGCACGGGCCCTCTGGTAACGTAATAAATGAAATAGCTTCTATTATTTTTTAAAAGGAAATAAAAATAAATAAAGGATAGTTTGATATAAATAAATATTTATATGCATAATAAAAATAATTTATAGAATTAAATTAAAAAATAAAAGTAAATAAACAACAATTTACGTAACAAAGTTTTCGTCAAATTAGCGGGAGAAAAAAATCGCGCCAACGTGGTGCGTATATGACATCTGTGCCCTTAAATAATGTTCAGGCTATTCATTTTCTTTTTGTTAATACTTGAACTCCGGTTCTCTCAGCTTGGTGCTATGTGTCACGGCATAAAATAACATATATATAAAGTAGGCGACACTAGTGTCGCCCAGTATGAAATTATTGTCGCCCAGTGACAGGGAATGGTGCCGGCAATTTTTGAAATAAAAAACATTTAAATAACAAAAACTGTCTTTGTGCTTCGGATAATATGACTAGCGACAGTCGTTATAGCAGATACCTAGTATAGGCAGGGACAGTACGATACAATATGGGGTAGGCTAGGATGGCGGGAAGTGCTGTGTGACCTATGGATGGCCTATGGGAAACGTGTCGTTGTTGTGACCTTTGTGTTTCTGCTTGAAAGATATATTTTCCGACAATCGATCCAGTCATTTTTGCTTCATCGAGGCATTTTGGAAACATGTTATAAAATTTAACATGGTATTTTTTTATTTAATGTTTTTAAACAGCAAGAGGAAAACCTTTTTGATTAGTCCCACTTTGGGTCTAAAACTATACACTCTCAGAAAAAACTGTAAATTTATGAGCGTTTGCCCTTCAATTTTCAATCAGTGAAAAACGGTCTGATCCACTAAATAAACGGCCTTAGATACTTAGAAAATTAAGAGCAATTCACATATTCTTACAGTTTTTACTTATATGTTAGCAAAATTATGGTACGACATTGTCCTCCGCTAGGGTGTAACCCTCCATTTTACTCGTGTTTCGAAAATTTTAACTCTCCAAAAAAGCGATTCTGTGATGATTATCTAAACGTGCTACGGAACAGTAAGTAAACTGTTATTGTGTTTTAAAGTTCATTATATCCTGTGCATTATAATGCTGTATTACTTTGCCCCGTAAAATTACGGGCTGCACAAAAGGATGAGCATGAATATTTTTTTTTACGGGGTATGACTGGAATCTCTGCTGCCGGCCTCTGGCCGTAATTTTACAGTAATTTTTGAAGGGAAAACTTCTTTAGGCGCGTTGGGCATTTTTTGAGATGGGAAAAAAATATTGAATTCGCGACACTGTTACCGACACCTCTGTATATGTTGCCAATTCATACAATGAAGCGAAAGTATCAAAAGGAAATAGTTCACGTGCAGAAAGCGAAATGATTGGTATTATGAATAAAAATAATTCAGAAAATAATTTCAAGATAAATTTAGCACGCGCGGTGAAAACAGATAAAAGTGACTCAACTCGCGAGACCAAATCAAAAGATGAAAATGAAATAACAAAACACGGAAAATATTATAATTTAACGAGCACGAGAAAAATAGACGGAAGAAATATAAAAAAAAAATGAAAATAATGAAATATTTCACGAAAGTTTTAAGAAATGTGGTTACCGATACGGAAATGAAGTGAAATCATTTTATAGAAAAGAAAAGTTTGTTGATAGAAATTATAGATACCGCAAACAATACGCGCAGTATGAAGATAGAAAAAAGCATAATGTTCACGAATACCGTAAACAAGACAGGCAGCAAAGAAGTAATAATTTTTGGAGTGATAGGAAGCGGGAACCCTATTTTGCAGATAAATGTTATTACAAAAGATATGAAACTACATCTCATGGAAGAAATGATGAATATATTGAGAGTTGTTTAAATTGTGGATGAAAATTCATAAGTTTCATTGGTATTCATTTCAAAGAATACCAATTAATTAAATTTTATATTTCATTTATTTGTAAATTTACGTTTTAAGCAATAGATTACAATTTTTGAATGTAAAATAATATGCATTATTTTTCATGTACAATAGTGCATTAAATGAAAATTGTAATATAATTTTTGTAGTAGTAGTTTATAATAATGAATAAAAAAAACCACTTCATTTAAAAGTATTTCCTGCGCAATAAAACGTTTCCTGACGCTTCAAAAAATACACACGTAATTGTTCAAGTTTTCACTTCTGTCAACACTCCCGGAGTGCTATTGTTTTTTTTTCTGTGTGTAGTTACGGGAAATTAAAACCAAATATTTAATGAATCAGGTCAAATTTGCTTTTCAATTTGAGAATTTATTCCAGGCTCCAAATACCAAATTGGTAGATGTAATCTGTTATGTACAAAAGTCAAGTGTAGAAACAGTAAAATATAAGCAGTATTTTAACATAATTTTAGTGATAAATTTCATACATAAATTTTTAATTAGGTGCATAAATTTGGTAGGTTGAATGTTATGTTTGATCTATATATATGACTAACATAACAATTGTTAACAATTAGTCTGAACTTTGAATGTAAACTTTCTTTAATGCTACCTACCTATAAATGAACGGGTTTACATGATTCAATGAAGACATCATTATTTACTTACCAGGTACAGAAGAAGTAAAATAGACAGAATTAATAAAACAGAATTATAGAAATCGGTATTCTAATTATTTGGTTTGCAGTTATCGGGAGAAGGGGGGGGGGCTAAATTTATACGTAGATATTTGCTTGGGACAACAGATCAAACCTATTGTCGCCCAGTGAGAATTCCTTAAAATATGCTCTGCTATGTGTGGTTCTGGTAGCTTAAATACAATCTCACTCTAGGTTACATTATAAAACGTAATATACCTCATCTTCTAGCAAGTTTATTACATTTTTCTATCTTTGGATTTCAGCAGAGTAAATACAGGGAAAAATGTAATAAATTATTTGGACACAAAGAACAGTGTTTAACTTTCATATAAAATAAAACATGCTGTTTTCGGAGGGTGGGTCTAACAGTTATTTGTAGAAGGGGTTTTCTCGCCAAAAAAGGCGCAAAACAACAATCGTGCAAATCCCGTTGCGTCTGCGAGATCTGTTAGAATAAATTATATAAATATATTTAAAAAAATTCCTTGTAAGTATATGAAGCAGTGAATAGGTTGCAAGAAAAAAAGTATGAAAATTTTCATTCTCTCGCCAAGGTCATTTTCTCTGTCTGGCAAAGGCCCCTATACCTAAAGTTATTTTATCGGATATATAAACCGATTGGTGCAGGACTTCATTTGTTATTCCTTAGGGTATCCTACTAAGCTTAAATAGCTAATTTTCCGTAAATATCGCAACTTTTGTTATTGTGTTATTTATAAGACTCTGCAATTAGAAATACAAAACGGTTTTTATATTCTTCGTATACGGGGGAAGAGTTCCGTATCCTGTGCCGGTTGGCACGGTTAGCGAAAAAATCCAAAATGGCACCAAAAGGCAATTTTAGCATCTTACCAAATTTTTCAAGATGGTGGAAAAACATGTTTTTTAAATATTTATAAACATACCTTTAGTAAACTATGTTTTTGCTCCATCTTTAAAAAAAAATAAATAAGTAAATAAATAAATAAATAAATAAATAAATAAGCATGATGTTAAAACAAAATTTTATCGCCATTTTCGATATTGTAACAAGTGATGAAAATACATAAATAAGAGATATCTTTGTGATAAATAATTGTTATTGTCAGGGGGACAAATTGTAAACAATTAATAAACGAACCAAAAATCTTAAGTAAAATAGCTTGTGGGAATCTCAGGAAAGATATATCTCAATTTCTAGTTTCTATCTTGCATATATATATATAAACATATTTTTTCGATCAAAAAGAAAAATCTTAATAATTATTATAAAGTATTTTTAACATTAAATTTATCACCACATTTTAGTGATGTATATTTTGATCTTCTATTATATAGAATTAATCAACTTAATGTAAAAATTTCAAAAAATACTTATAAAAAAACTAACAATACTCAACTTATAATCACTTTTTCCAATATAGTACTTAATAAAATTAATATACACAATGTAATTAATAACAATTACAAATTCCCCATAAAAAATTTTACAATACATAAATCATACAAATACAATGTTACACTTGGACGTAGGATTTTCAATTACAGTAATTTTGCAAAATTTCTTACATCAAATGATAAACCTCCGTGCTTATGTAATAATCCTAGTTTTAGTAATTATGTAGATAAGGTACATGGTCACATTATTACAGGGGATATTAATATTGTCGAGAATGATTATCTGCGCAATTTTATGACTAATGGGACTAAATTTCGAACACCATCATGTTATAATATTTTTTCTATATTAAAACAATTTAATCTGGATCTTGACCTTTTTATATATAAAATTTCAATAGATTATAATAAACCCATTGAATTTTTTAAAGAATGGAAATTAAATGTATTAAGTAATTTAAATGTTGAACTTTTCAGAAATATGGAAAATTTTAATTTTAATGTTAAACAACTAAATAGTGAAATAAAGAATTTACAAAACAAATTTATTATTACTTATGTTGATAAATCACCAAACAACTATGCTTTCATCTGCAAAAAATATTATTCACAGCTAATATCTAATGCAATAAATACAAGTTTAATTTTTTTTTTAACTAATCTTAATACAATTATTAATAATCGACATATATTTCAATATTATAAATTGCTAAAAATTAAAAATTACAACTTTAATTATCCATATATTGTTGTTATACCTAAATTTCATAAAACTCCTATAAAATTTAGAACTGTAACTATAAGCTGTAATACGTATAATAATAATGCAAGTAAATTTCTATTAACTATTCTCACTAAATTGTTTGAACTTACAAAACTAAAAGATAATTTGTTTAGCATAAAAAATAGTTTTCAACTTGTCAATAATATAAAAAATTTAAATAACATAACTTACATGAAGACGTTTGACTTTAATGACTTATTTAATAATATTGATATCAAGGATATGTTCAGGATTGTCAATTTATTATACAAAGAATACAAGGATTCCATAAAATTAAAAAATAACATTTCTTTAAATTACTTTAAAACTTTAACTAGATTTATTCTACATCATAATTATATTGTTTTTAATGAGACTATATATATTCAATGTTGTGGATTACCACAGGGTGGCATTGTTTCTTCAATTCTTGCAGAATTATATTTATATTATTATGAACGTAATTCACATATTGCTAATTGTAAAATGTACCGTTATATAGATGATATAATTGTCTTCTATTTTAATAATAATTCAAATTATTTACTACCAATAAAATATCATAAAAATTTAAATTATAGTTTCAACCTTATGGTAAATAATGAAATTAATTTTCTTGATCTTAAGATAATTCTTAAAGCTAATAAAATTTTGTTTGACATTTATGACAAAAGAAATGATTTTACATTTAAAGTTAACTTATTTACTAATTATAAGTCTTGTATACATAAATCAGTATTTGTAAATATTTTACTAAATTTTGCACATAGAATAAACAATCTTTGTTCTAATAATTTTAAAACTCAAAATTTAAAACTTATTCTTCAACATGCAGTAGAATATGGCTATCCCTTTTATTTAGTTAAGTCAATTTTACGAATATAAATTTTGCTTTCATTGGGGTTTATATGTTTGCACATTCTATCTGTTAAATCACTTACATTTTGATTACTGATATATTTGGCTAAAGACTGAATTCCTTTATGTGAGAGCTGAGTGGGAATATTTTGGTTAAATATCTTTTATTAATTAAAAAAATTAAATAATAAATTCTAATTTTTTTTTTCCTTTTCTAGGGAGAGAACTTTAAATATAATATTGTTCCAATAAGTGCGTTGCCATATTGGAGATTTACTGGGGTTTTTTTTCTCCTTAACAGGTAGAGAACTTTTAACAATATAGTTAAATGCGTTTTTATTTTTATTTATTTTATTTTTTTGGCAAGATATTAGATCCAATACGTGAGGTTAACATATTGGAAATGTTTGGTTATTTTTAGCTATCAGTGTGTGGAATCTAATTTTATTTTTCAGAGTAAATAATATTTAGCAAGATGTTAGTTCCATTAAGTGCGTGTAGCCATTTTGGTATTTCTTTTAAACTTGCATATAATTATTTATAAAATGAAAATTTAATTTGACTTCTACAATAATATTTGAGATTTTATGGGTTTATTTATTTTTGTTAAAATGATATTACACAATAAATATAAATTATTTAAATGTTGACATATGTAAAAATAAATAGATAAAATAATTTTATACTGGAAAATTTACTTAATCTAAATAATTAATAGTTATTTAGATATTGTTTTAATCTTTAACTAGATGGCAGCACCATATAATGATTAAAAAAAAACTATTACTATTATTCTTTAGTATTATTTTTTAGTTATTGTTCATTATTATAAAACCAGATGGCAGCACCATATAAATTTTCACAATTTTTTTTTTCTCTTTTACCTGAAAACTTGGAATACAAGTGAAATTTTTAAATATTCCAATAATATAATATATATATTAAAATTATTTAAGTTAAAAAATATTTTTAGTAAATGAATTTATAGTTTTTATATTATTTATTTGTATTTTTATATTTTAAATTAGAAATAGTTAAAATCACAATGGTTAAATTAATAACTGCTACTTTTAGAAAATTAACTGTAATTTTAACTTGTACGTTTGAATTCACTTATTCACTGTACCATGTGCTTAGCACAAAACATTTTTGGCTTCGGATTCTGGACAAATTGATGTTGTAATGTATAGATTTTCTTTGTCTTCCTTTGTATTTATTTGTTTATAAATGGATTTATTTTCTTCCGTTTGATTTGTAGTGTTCTATTTTCAAAGGTATCCTTTTTTTTTCAATTTCTTTCCAATGATTGTTAGGGCTTGGAATTGTCACAAAATTTTGGCTTTAAGCTTGTGACAATTACAGAAAACAATCATTCTTTGCTTATAATGTGGTTTCCCAGCCCTTGAAAAAGTAAATTACATTATAAGCTTACATTTGTGTTTTTTTTCTCTTTACTTATGTTTCACTTTTTGAATAAATACTTCATTTGTTAGGACTATGTTTTATAATGTGTAATTTGACATAGCTATTTGGGGTAATAATTTCATTGCATTTGGTCAGTTACTTCTGTTTCAATGGTTAATTTTTGCAATAAGTTTATATATATATATATATATATAAACCTCAAAATAAAACTAGCCGGGAAAATATATTTAAGACAGACGTAGAATTAACCCTTGTTAATGTACATGAGAACTGTATTTTCAGCAAGGCGGAGCAAGAGAGCGCCGCACACTGCCTTGACAACCTTGTCAGGAGTGCTTGAAAGCGAAACTTGTGCACGGTGCATTTTGTGATAGTGCTGTCTTTAGACGCTTGTGTGCATGAGGTGTTCGGTGAGGACAGGACAATCAGCAGAGGCAGTGCAATCGCCTGATCTTTCTCCCTGTGATTTTTACCTGTGGGGCATATGTCGCATAATTTCCGTCTCCACCGCCGATCGACGATTGGGACTTTAACGCTTTCTGATTA
Organism: Maratus michaelseni; assembly: GCA_963931845.1. Classification (NCBI taxonomy): domain Eukaryota; kingdom Metazoa; phylum Arthropoda; class Arachnida; order Araneae; family Salticidae; genus Maratus; species Maratus michaelseni. The sequence continues at coordinate 179,967,537 of OZ007592.1, read as the reverse complement.
TTTGTAAAATCGAACGCTTTTTAAGTCATTTCCGTATTTTGGAGGACTATGAAGATTTAAGAAGATATGATATAAGAAATTAATATATATTATTAGATTATATAGAAATATTAGATTATATAGAGATTAGATTATTTAGAAATTAATTAGATTATATTACTATAATATTTATTATATTACAGTTATAAATTAATTAGATTATATAGAAATTAATAGATATTATATAAGAAACCAAGTTTAACCAGAAATGACTTAAGAAGCGTTCGGTTTAACAACTAATCAGAAAGCGTTAAAGTCCCAATCGTCGATCGGCGGTGGACAGGGAAATTATGCGCATATGTCAGGTCTACTCAAATAATCCTTACTCACTGGAAAAACTACAGCAGAACATTGAAAACGCTATTGCTGCTATCCCTCAGACAGAGCTGCTACACAGTCTCACAGTTTGATAAATCAAGCACAGCGCAGCATCGACATCGACGGTGGCAATTTCCAGCATTTTCTGCGATGGGCAGTTTTCCTGTTCATTAACAAGGGTCAATTCCGCGTCAGTCTTATAAATATTTCCCGGGCCAGTTTTATTTGGCCCACCCTGTATATATCTTTTTTGTTTTTTAATATTTCCGAAGGCAATAAAAGGTGAAAATCTCGTTCACAGCTGTTATTACAATTTTTCAAAATATATATACAAAATTTTAAAAAATCTATAAAAATGCACAAAAATGTATTTAAATAGTAATACATTTACAGAAAAATATCGTTTAAAAAACAACAACCCCAAAGTCTGAAGATCACAGCAACCACATCGAAACATTTATCGCCAAAAAAACCTCCCCAAATCTATCGGCACAGGATATGGGACTTACGATCATTCGAAGTATACTTATCTCTTTTTTTTTTTTTTTTTTTTTCCAGATCTCAAACCGAAAATGTGTATTTAAGTAAACTTTAGAAAAAAAAATATCTGCTAATAGTGAGGTTAAGAAATGTACAATATATAAATCTGGAGATTTTTAAGAATTTGGGGTGAATATTTGTAATAGATTTGAAGAAATGAAATGCGTTTTCTGAAAAACATGATTTCCATGAACAATCAATTACGAAAAACGTTCTACCTCAAAGCTTGTATAGTTTATTCAAAATTAAGAAAGAATTTAAATAAACATAAGGATTGTCAATTTACGTCACGGAGTTTCAGTTTTGAGCTTTTTTCACTTATTTGGCGATTTTATAAAAATCGCCATGTGTAATCGCCATGTAAATGTATATGTGGTAATATTTTATGTGAAAGAATGCATTTATGACCATATTATATTTCTTTTAAATACTTGATTTGTGATAAATATATTAAAAAATGCATTAAAAGTTGAAAAACAAAAATGCTTAATCATCATGTGTATAAATAAGTGCAAGTAAATACTTTTAACTGGGAATACTTTGAAATCATTCAAAACGTAACATTCAAAAGGAACAATTTATAAAAAAACTTTTTTTTTGCATGATCATGAAGTTTGTAGTTCAAAATTAGTTTATTTAAATTTAGTTTTATCCAGACATAATTATGTATGTGTTTTTGAATCCTTTTAACATTGTTGTAGAAAAGCATAAAGGAATGTAATATACATATTTTTTAAAACCTTATAATTATTTACAAAAGAAGCAAAACGAGATAAATGAAAAATAAATTTTATTATCCTGATTTTATTCAGGAAGTTCAACAGACAATTTCTTTAAAAAAATATTTTCTATATGTGTTGCAAATGTTATGCTACATTTGCAGATGATTTTTGTATTTCCAGATGACTAAATTTTTAAGAATGACATCAACACTGTTTTTATTTGTTAGTTTATTAAAAATTAATAAATATTTGCTTTAAAAAATATTTAGAAAAATTTTTGACACATATTTTTAATATTTAAAAGTGGTACTTTTCCGTTATACCAACACCATTGTCGCCAAGCGTAACAGTTAGCACAAATAAAACATTGAAAAGGTTAACATTGTGCGATTCAGTGGAGAAATTTATTTAAAAATTATAACATTTGAAAATTACAGACTTTTACAAACTATTTTAATTAATCAATACAAATATATGCTTAATATATATATATATATATATATATTATGCAATAAAATAAACCCAATTTCAACTCCGGACATGAAATTGTAAATGTTTCTTAGCTTTGGAGTAAACATTTAATTTTTACTTTAAACAAGACATGTCGCCACATAAAATCTATAATATAGGACTGTATGTAATAACGCGATGTTTTTTTTTTTTTTTATTACGCCATTCAGCGATGTTCGATAATCTCTCAAGAGATTGGGTATAACACCCACTATTAGGGTCAACAAAATTATATTTGTGATTTTCTGTGAAATGTTCATACTGTCAGTATTATACCGTAAAATCAACATTTTTTTTTTTTTTTCAGTGTAAATGATAAAATCCGTCTCAACGGCAGCAAAACATGCAAGTTATAACTGAATAAAAAAATATTTTTAATTTCAAAAATAGCAAATTAGGATGTTTAACGTGCTTGCGATTAAATAATTTAAAAAAAATAATAATAACTTTCAATAAATAGGGAGTCACCACAAAGTTTGACACCCGGTTTCCAATAAAATCTTTTGCACGGTCAGTGTTGCAGTAAATAGTCCATTACCATACATTTTGGCATGGTGTTGGTATAACGGAAAAGTACCCATATGTATTTTTTTTTTTTTTTTTTTTTTTTTTTTTTTTTACACTATTTGTAAGTTTTTACTCATGTGTCTAATATCTCATAAACAAAAATCTCTATGCTTTCTAGAAAAAGGGAACACATACCCGTTCGCCATTATACTAGATTGAATGATGAAGACATTGGCGTTGGTTCAAAGAAAGAGCGAAAAGTCAAACCGATATTGAAAAGATCAGGTAGCTACCTGATTACAAAGAAAGAATCCGAAAATGGTCACCCGAGCGGGAATCTCAAACGTCGCTTATCGATGTCCATGCACAACCTCAAAAGTGGAATGGAATCCATGACTGACAAGTTTATGGCGAAAGTGACGAAAAAGTAAGTACAGTCAGGGAGGCAGCGCCACATTTTTACAACCGATTTTAGCGTCGATGATTTTGGCATATATGATAGATTAGATAAGTATTTTTCAACTGATGTGCCGCGGAACAGTGGTGCGTCCTGAAAGAACCTCAGATGTGCCGCGATGATTTTCAGTTAACTTGCATCAAATTTTCCATATATATGACGCCATGTATGACGTATACGTATGACGTGTATAAGATATATATGATGTATATATGAGGGGGTTAGAATGACAGTGGAGTAAGTTAAAAGTTTTGAAAATCGAGATAACCATATTTTCATCGAACGTACATTAATTTCTGTTCAATGTGCCAGTAAAATAAGTCACATAGTTCACTTAGTAACACATAAGTTCACTTAGGTAGTCGCTAGAGGGCTCACTCAATGCAAAGGCAATACGGCAAATTTCACAAAACCCTTTATTTCTCAAATCACACTTTGACTTACTCCACTGTCATTCTAACTCCTTCATATGGCTTATAAGATGTAAATAATATGTATATAATGACGTATATAGCACATATTTTAGTGTCTGGAGTATATATATATATATATATATATATATATATATGTATATGTGGTACATATACGTATAAGCTTTATGATGATCTTAGCGAAATTGTAATTTCAACCTTGGCATAATCGTAACTGTGGGAGCCCTTTAACCCAAAAGTATATCGAAAGTTTTTCTGAATATAACTTATAGAACCCAGGACTCGTACAAAAATTTAAATTTCGAACTCTTTAAAATATAATTATTTTGACGTAAATGAATTTTCATATGATGAATAACAACATCTGAAACATTTTTCAGTTGGATCCATATCTGAAACTAACGGTTTAGGAACTAACTTATTAATCATCGATAAGAGGCGACATCCTATATAGACCGGGAGGCGGCAGCATAGACAATCATCTCATCGAGTTCACAGCTGAAATTCTAGAATTAGTTAAAACTCGATTCGCATATTAAAACGCAATCGGTCTGCCAAGTCATATCTTGGTGGAAAACACCTGAAAACCCGATTTTAACGGTTGACTCGTAGGTTTAGCATTGTGTTTTCCTGCACCCAAAAGTATGATAACTTGGAGAACTGAGTGCAGGAAAACACAATGGTAAACCTACGAGTCAACCTCTAAAATAGGGTTTTCACGTGTTTTCCACCAAGATATGACTTGGCAGACCGATTGCGTTTTAATATGCGAATCGAGTTTTAACTAATTCTAGAATTTCAGCCGTGAACTCGATGAGGTGTTTGTTTGTGCTGCCGCCGCCCGGTCTAATATAAGTTACAGTCACGGTTCAATCAAAGAAAAAGAAACCCAGGGCGTGGATATGCACTCGGGTCCTCTCTATGCTATACCGTTACAAATAATAATAATAATAATAATAATTTTTTTTAACCTCATTTTACTCAAAAAGTACAAAATGTTGATTATAATCAATACAAGGTAAAAACAGATTTAAAGTATCAGCTTTATGAAAATTGTGTAAAAAATTTGCTGGTAACCAAAATCAGGAGGCCAGGGCTACGGCCTCCTGTACCATGCTTTTAGTGCACGGTTATGCTTTAAGTGTTAGAAATTTTGGAATGTTTTCTCTTAATTCCACGATGCTGTACTTAAATTAAACATTTCACCTATTAAATATTTCCGTGAATGTTAAAATTGTTTGGTTTGATTCTAATCCTCACTTCGGTTTTATTAACAAACTATACGCCTATAAATTTATAACCTAAATTGCAACACTTAGACTGTACAAAAGAAGCCCAGTAACTTAGTGGCCAGTGCATTGCGTGACCACGCTACATGTCCGGAGTTCGACTCCGGGCTAGGCAAGGTTTACTCAACCTTTCATCCCTTTGAGGTCCCTTTGAGTACCATGTTGAATTGGGAACTAAACACTGGGGGTCCCGCTTTAAGTTGACCACCTGATTGGGAAATACAGTATAGCACCCCAGGGCCCACTTTCAAGAAAACAGAGTTGGACACAGTAGGTAAGAGGTCTAGTTATATTGTAGCGTCACAGAGTTTAGTTTAGTTTTAGACTGTACAAAAGTGGTCCTTGCTTTTGAATATCCATATCGACGACAAAATAATTCGCTAAAATTCTAATTCACGAAGATAAGAAGTATATAACATGGAATAGATAAGTTTTGCTTCTTATCAAAGTAAACATTGAAAATAATCTGCAATTTTCATAACATTGTCATGTAACCATCAACCTGTTGTTGTGGACTGCTATTCTTGCGGTCTGCTACAACACGAAATCAAACGTATTGCACCCTGATAATGGAAAATTTAAGAGTGAAACCCTATTCCCTTCGCTGTACTGCTATCACTTATATATGTATAATGCTTTTATTTTTTATGATTTTTTTTTTTTTTTTTTTTTTTTTTTTTTTACAATTATTTGTAATTACTTGGCTTTCCAGAAAAATAGAAAATGTGAATAATCCACTGTGGGTCCATGCTGGAAATACCACCGATGCACTTATGGAAGAATTTAAAAGTTTGCCGAGGTTGAAACGAACGGATACCTTGCTAGGAAAGGAAAATGGCGAAGGTGAAGATGAAACTCCATGTGCTTTGTCTGGTAATGGAGGTCTACGTCGCTGGATGTCAATGCATACCCTAAAGTAAAGAGTATTTCATATCTATTTAGATTTTTTTCTTTTTCTTTTTCTTTTTTACTGGTACTTTTTCTTGCGCAATAAATCATTTAAAAGTTGGAGGGTTTGATGCTCAAACAGCTTCAAATTCGATGGAAGGTTTCAAGGCAGAGTTATAATTTAAAAATAATGTGACTATTCCAAAGGAACAATGAACGTGAAAATCTTCTGGTCCGTAATCGTAGTGACTGGTCCACTAGTCAGGGACGTAGGAAAAGAAGAGGCTCATGGGACTCATGTCCCCAATATTTAAGCGAATACCACTTTTTTTTAAATTATTATTCACATGACAGGGGTCGATACAGGTGTTTTTTCTTGGGGCCCATTTCGTGAAATGTAAAGGTTATTTTTGTGAAAGATAACATTTTGTAACGAAAGAGGAAATCTAGCTAATTAAATTCGAACCAAGCATTTATAAACAAAAACTTTTAAAATCCTTTTGCTGAAGTTTTCCTCTCTTTTGAACTTGTTTGTTTACAAATTACACATTTTAAAAATCACAAAATAATAAATAAATAATAAATAATAAGTTTTTATGGAATAGAATTTTGTGAAAGGGCCTATTTTAGTAAAAGTAATTTTGTGAAGGGATCCATTTTATCAAATTGATTTTTGTGAAGGGTGCCATTTTATTAAAATGATTTTTGCGAACGGGCCCATTTTATTTAATTGATTTTTGTGAAGGGGACCCTAAATAGGCCCCAAATTTTGCCTGGATCGACCCCTGCATGAGCTGCCCCAAAGACTATTTTTTTTTTTTCATTCTTCAGTGTTTGTTAATTTATCTCTGAAACAAGTAATGTTTAAGGAAAAAATAAAACCGACATCAATGGATTTTTTTTTTTTACCTTATTGCACTGATATGTACTTATTAAACACCAGTTAGTGTGTATTAGCGCTAAGTGATAAATCTACTTGTGTGGAATTTAAATATCATTATACAGGGTTATTCAAAATGATGTAAGGTATTTTAAAATACTATAATAAACTCATTTTGGAAACCTACACGGTACTTCTCCATTATCTGTCGACCACAATCGAAATTATAGGCGATTTCTTCGTCCTTTAACCTCTGGCATGCGTGTTATACGAAAGTACCGCTTTTAATAAATGGCAAAAGTTTATTTGTATAATTGAATCAGTCATTCCAAAAAGAGCACTTGTCCAAAATTGTCAAAAATGGTTTTATTGCAGAATATGAGACTTTTCCCCATATTCTCTCAGTTCTGAAAAGAAAATGCACTTGTGTGGGCTCTAGATATTATTTCTCTGCACTGAAAAAAATGACATTTTCAAATCTGAGAAAATCGATGTTTTCATTTTGTTATAAAACTTTTTGTTTCAAATATGACGACCCAATGCTTTCAATTCTGAAATACTAGAAATATTCAGGCTATTGAAACATGGACATACTCAAAACTGAGCACATTAGAGGTCAGTTCATACACATTTTTGGAAACATGGACATACTCAAAAATGATTATAATCAGTTCATACTCATTTTTGAAACATGGACATACTCAAATAGGAGCACATGATGTTTTATTCTTGAGTGTGTGCATATTTTCAGAAATTAGTATATACATGTTTCAAACTTGAATAATTTTGATTAAGAGCCATTTTGAGTATGTGACATACTCCGATGTGAGTATTTTTTGCTCAGTTTTGAAAATGTTTTTAGAGTTTATATTTAAAGGAAGTTGAAAACAACTTTCAGTATTGAAAAGGCACGCTTGTAAATGGACATGTGTCCTTTCACAAATTATTTCTTCGTTAAATTGTATTTCTCTATTTTAAAAAGAACGGTGAAAAAGGTTGACTGAACACTCTAAAAACGACATTTTCAAAACTGAGCAAAAGTACTGAAATCTGAGTATGTCGCATAATCAAAATGGCTCCGAATCAAAATTACTCAAGTTTGAAAAATGTATATACTCCTTTCTGAAAACATGCACATACTCAAGAATAAAACATCATGTGCTCATATTTGAGTATATCCACGTTTCAAAAATGAGTATGAACTGACTTCTATGTGTTCATTTTTGAGTATGTCCATGTTTCAAAAATTAGTATGAATTGACATCCGTGCGCTCAGTTTTGAGTATGTCCATGTTTCAATATTCTGAGTATTTCTGGTATTTCAGAAATGAATGCACTGGGTCATCATATTTGAAACAAAAAGTTTCATAACAAAACGAAAACATCAATTTACTTAGAATGGAAAGTATCATTTTCTCAGTGAATCTATGATATAAAGTTCGTTAATATTTAATACACCAAAAAATTAAAAAATCTTTACTATAGCTCTTGTTCAGATGGACGTTATATTAAATTTTATTAATTTGGTGGCCATTCCTGTACAAAAGAGGAAGCATTTGAGAAGAATCAAAAGGGAGAAATGTCTTTAAAATGCTAAAGTATGATTTCAGCCAGCATCTTTTACGTACTTTGAATATATATCTGGCAGTCCGGGCATTGTCACTTACAAATGAATACATTGAGGATACAACAACTCGTTCTCAATTTAGCTTAAAGATAAAGTTGAGCTGTATACTGTAAAAAGAATATGAAAGACGAATCCCCTCATTAATGTAAAAAATAATGAGGACTTTAATCGCCTCAGGGCCTATAATCCAGACGAATTTAAAAGATTTTGTGAAGAAATTTCACTATAGCCAACTAATGAAGTTGAACAACAATTTATTCCGATTCATTATAGCAAAGGCACTTGTCCCAAATTTTAATTTATTTTTATTACATCATTTGTAGATCACGAAGAAATTTCAACAATCTCAAGTAATGTTAACTCATATTTATTGTAGCATAAGGTAGACACTTAAAAAAAAAGTACCTTTATATTTCTCAGAAAAACGTTTTTCGTGTCTCCTGAAAAGTTCATTTTTCGGACAAGTGCCTTTTCTATAATGATTGATTCAATTGATGTTTTTCATATAAAAATGCGTTTTAGTTTTGTTAGTGGCCAATCTAAAAAAAATAAAATTAATGTAGAAAATCTATTACAGTTTTCACTAATTAAAAAAAAAAAAATGGTTTTCACATATTTTATGTATATAAACCGAGCAGTATGTTCTTTAATTCGGATACCCGGAGTGGATTCTCGAGTTATGAAGTCCTAAAATATAAACTCAATTTTATATTTTGAGTGTTAAAAACTAAGTGCAGCTATTAAACTGTGAACAGAATTTTACGAATGAAAAAAAAATTTGTGTGTATGGTGTTTTAGAAATATTTTGCCAAGCATAAATCAAACATTATTTAAGGACAGAAGTAAACGCGTATTTTAAAAACTTTATTACATCCTTTATCACCTTTCAAAAACGTAAAAAGAATCAGTAAATTGAGATACAGTTTTCCAACAAATTGCATTTGAAAAAACATCTTTTCTTCTATTCGGCTGTGTAAAAATTTAAATTTTGCAATGCCTAAAAATTAAAAAAAGAAGAAGAAGAAGAAGATTACGAAAAAAAAGCAAAATTTAGGTGTTACCACAGTAAAAATGACGTCAGCGTTCCTCACGGACATGGTTTAGCTTTATAATATAGATATATCCACAGGGTGATTATAATTGAAATCCCACTTTCAAAATGCTGTGAAAAAGGAACCACTTTACTTCAAGGGTAACTTCAATAAACTATTTTACTTCAAGGGTTTGGAATCTGGAGGCACGGCAGTGCCTCCGCCAAGTCGAGAGAGGACAGCCGTAAGCATACTTTTCTGGAAGCAACTCAGGGCACTTTTGACACCCCCATCTCTCCGCGCTGGAGTATCCCAAAAATTTTAAACTTCAATTATAGAGAGTATTTGGCCCACAGGACCAAAATTTAAAATTACAACTTTCTGTCTTTTCTAGTTCAGGCGATATATGAACTCAAACATTCGATTTTTTGTCACTTCTTACTCACTCGTTCACGCGTCATCAAAAAGATTAGGTAGATCCCGTAGCCCCAGAAACTTGACATTTGGAAAAAACGTAGTGTTTAGGATACAAAGAAAGGAAAAATTATAAAATCCAGAAAATTCGAACAAAAAAACATTCGAAAATTCAACGAATTCCATCAAAATTGAAAATTGAAAATAATACGATCTTGTAGTCTTGGAAACTTAAGATTTGGTGTGAAGGTAGTGTTTAACATCCAGAAAAAGAAAACATCAAAAACACCAAAAAAATCGAAAGCAAAATTGAAAAAATCGAAGAAATTGAAAAAAACCGAAAATTTGAAGACAATCCGATTTTGTTGCGCTAGAAAATTCAAATTAGGAATAAAGGTAGTATTTAGGATACAGAAAAAGGAAAATTAAAAAAATCCAGAAAATTCGAAAAAAAAATAAAAAAATTCGAAAAAAATTGAAAAAATGAAAATAATTTGATACGATAACGCTCGTATTTATAAATTAATTTGGATGAAACTAATTGTGTGTATTAAGCTCACCAATGCCTCGACCGAGTTCGTTGGCCAGCTTGGTCCGCCATCTTGTTTCAAAATGGCGGCCACGGAAAATTTTAAAACGAAAATAAATATACAAAAAAGTTAAAAAATCAAGTTTATTTTTTAATTAGGTGTTAGGACTTGATACAAGGATTCCAGAGCATTTTTTGTTTTACCTCTATCTTAAAAATTGGCTGAGATAGAGCAGTTTGAAATTCTAGGGTGGCTGACATTTTGAAACAAAACAGCACATTACAAAAAACCAACGATAAATTTATGGTCAATAATGGTCAAGCAGGTGCAGTCCCGAATGAATACTCCGTGTTATTATAACTGTAACTTTGACTTCGAAATTTTGATACGTTGCATTTTCTATTTGTTGATATTTTTGAACTATGATTTACGCTAAGTGAAATGTTGTTGTTGAAGAGGGATTTTCCATGTAAATCCGAAACGTCCAATTTTAATATGTTTTTAATGTTTTATGAAAGTGTATTGTAATGTCTGTAATTTTAATGATTTTAATATAAATTTATAAGTTTTAGTGAACGCGATTTCTCGCAAATTATTTTCTTTCATTGTTGTAATCATGTTCCCAATCATACGCATAAAACTATATATTCATATCCATTAGCGCAAATTCTCGCCAAACTTGGCGACAATTGGCGAAATCTCGCCAAATTTGGCGACAAAAATAAGTCTTCATAAATGAAGCCAACTTGGTTATAGCTCAATAATTTGGCGAATTTCTTATTCAAATTCAGTGTAAACGAATCTTTTGTAAACGGTTTCTTTGCATTTTAACTTGCTGTTTTCGAGTAACATTAGCTAAAATTTTAAAACGAATATATAGGAAAGCTACCTTTTCCTGCCGGTACAGGCCGGAGGACTTTTTTATGAGTTGTCGGATGCAATCTATGTTTTGCATTAAATAAAGTAAAACATTGAAAAACAAATCCCACAGGATGGGGATAGTTTGTTTTAGATAGATTTTAAGATAATTGTCCTATTAGCTTGTACACCTTCCGTTATTGTTTTGTGTTATTTTCCCCGGATTATGCTTTTCTTTTCTTTTGTTTACGAATTTTGTAATAGAAAAGTTCCGCTATAGACTGGCTACGTTATAGACCTTTTTTTTTTATAGACAGGTTCATTTTCTTTCACAGGCTTTACTCTATTTAATTTATATATGAAATATTTGTTGTTAAAAGATGTTGGTCGCACAAAAATTTTCACATCTCTCCCTCCCTCCCGACATTACTGGTTGGTTATGGCTTGATAGTCCTTTCTAAATAAAATCATGGTGATTCTAAGATTCTCTTGATTTATCTCTAAATTGAACATAAACGATCCGAAGAAAACGAATCAATGAATTACTATATTGGCATGAGGATATTTAGTTGCAGAAAAATGGAGCATATAGCTAACATTAAGTCTAATAGGAAAACCACAGCCTTGGCAAGATCTGGAGGCACGGCAGTGCCTTCGCCAAGTCGAGAGAGGACAGCCGTAAGCATGCTTTTCTGGAAGCAACTCAGGGCACTCAGTATCCCAAAAATTTGAAACTTCATTTTTCTAGAGTATTTGGCACACAGGACCAAAATTTAAAATTACAACTTTCTGTCTTTTCTAGTTCAGCCGATATGTGAACTCAAACATTCGATTTTTTGTCACTCACTCACTCACTCGTTCACGCGTCATCAAAAAGATTAGGTAGATCCCGTAGCCCTAGAAACTTGACATTTGGAAAAAAGGTAGTGTTTAGGATACAAAGAAAGGAAAAATTATAAAATCCGGAAAATTCGAAAAAAAAAAAACATTCGAAAATTCAACAAATTCCATCAAAATTGAAAATCGAAAATTATACGATCTTGTAGTCTTAGAAACTTAAGATTCGGTGTGAAGGTAGTGTTTAGTATCCAGAAAAAGAAAACATCAAAAACACCAAAAAAATCGAAAGCAAAATTGAAAAAATCGAAAAATCGAAAAAAATCAAAAAATTTCAAATAATCCGATTTTGTTGCGCTAGAAACTTGGAATTCGGAATAAAGGTAGTATTTAGGATTCAAAATAAGGAAAAATTAAAAATTCCGGAAAATTCGAAAAAAAAATACAAAAATTCGAAAAATTCGAAAAAAATTGAAATAATTAAAATAATTTGATTTTTTTAGCCTTAGAAATTTAAAATTCGCAGTAAAGATAGTGTTTAGGATTCAGAATAAGTTAAAATAAAAAACGCAATAAAAATCGAAAATAAAAAAAAAATCGAAAAATAAGGAGAATTTGAAAATAATTCGATTTCATAGCGTTAGAAACTTGAAATTTGGAATAAAGGTAATATTTAAGATACTAAATAAGGAAAAATTAAAAAATATGGATAATTAAAAAAATACCCATAAATTAGTGCAGACGATATATGAACTCAAAGTTTCGATTTTTTGTCACTCACACACTCACTCACTCTCGCGTCATCAAACAGATTGGGTAGATCCCGCAGCCACAGAAACTTAAAATTTGGAATAAAGCTAGTGTTTCAGATACAAAGAAAGGAAAATTTTATAATAAAATCCGGAAAATTAAAAAAAAAAAAAAAAACATTCGAAAATTTTAAAACATCGAACAAAATTGAAAATTGAAAATAACACGATCTTGTAGTCTTAAAAACTTAAAATTTGGTGTGAAGGTAGTGTTTAGAATTCAGAAAAAGAAAACATCAAGAACACACAAAAAAATTGAAAATAAAATCAAAAAATCGAAAATTTTCGAATAATCCAATTTTGTTGCGCTAGAAACTTGGAATTCGGAATAAAGGTAGTATTTAGGATGCAAAATAAGAAAAAATTAAAAAATCCAGAAAACTCGAAAAAAAAATCAAAAATTCGAAAAATTCGAAAAAATTTAAATAATTTGATCTTTTGGCCTTAGAAACTTAAAATTCGCGGTAAAGATAGTGTTTAGGATTCAGAATAAGTTAAAATAAAAACGCACTAAAATTGAAAATAAAATAAAAAAAATCGAAAGAAATCGAAAAATAAGGAAATTTTGAAAATGATTCGATTTCATAGCTCTAGAAACTTGAAAATTGGAAGAAAGGTAATATTTAAGATACTAAATAAGGAAACATTAAAAAATATGGATAATTAAAAAAAAAAAAAAATAGAAAGAAAGAAAGAAAGAAAGAAAAAGAGAGAAATTGAAAATATCATGATCTCGTAGTCTTAGAAACTGAAAATTTGGTGTAAAGGTAGTGTTTAGGATTCAGAAAAGAAAAAAATAAAAACACAACAAAAATTGAAAATTAAAAAAAAAAAATCGAAAAAAAACGAAAATTTGAAAATAATTCGATTTTGCTAGAAACTTAAAATTTGGAATAAAGGTAGTATTTAGGCTACAAAAAAGAAATAAATAAAAAATCTGTAAAATTCGAAAAAAATCGAAAAATTGAGAAAAATTCGATTTTGTAGCTTTAGAACTTAAAATTCGGCGTAAACTTATTGTTTAGGATACAGAAAAAGCAAAAATTAAAACACAATAAATTCGAAAATAGAATAAAAAACTCGAAAAAGATCGGAAATTTCAAAATAATTTGATTTTGTAGCGCTAGAAACTTGAAATTTGTAATAAAGGATACAAAATAAGAAAAAATTAAAAAATCCAGAAAATTACAAAAATAATTCGAAAAAATCAAAAATTGAAAACAATTTTATCTTGTAGTCTTAGAAACTTAAAACTTGGTGTAAAGGTAGTATTTACTATTCAATAAAAGGAACAATTAAAATATTCGTTAAATTCGAAAATAAAATCGAAAAATCCAAATATCTTTAAGAAATCGAAAATTCGAAAACAATTTGATTTTGTACTGCTAGAAACATTAGTTTTAATATAATTGTCCTATTAGCTAGTACAACCCCCTAATTGGTTAATGTTATTTCCGCTGGATTATGGTTTTCTTTTCTTTCGTTTACGAATTTCGTTATAGAAAAGTTCCGCTATAGACTGGCTACGATATAGGCGATTTCTTTATAGACAGGTTTATTTTCTTTCACAGGTTGTACTCTATTTACTTCACATATGAAATATGGATTGTTAAATGATGTTAGCCCCACAAAAATTTTCACAGCTCCCCCTACCCTCCCGACATTACTGGCTGGTTATGGCTTGATAGTCCTTTCTAAATAAAATCATGGTGACTCTAAGATTCACTTGATTTATCTCTAAATTGAACCTAAATGATCCTAAGAAGACGTATCAAATAATTACTATATTGGCATGACAATCAGGTAACTTAGAATTAAAATAGAAAAATCAATAAATTTTTAAAAAGTGGAAAATTTGAAAATAATTCGATTTTTTAGTCCTAGATGCTTGACATTTGGCAGAAAGGCAGGGTTTAGTACACAAAGTAAGGAAAAATTAAAAAATCCGTAAATAATAAAAAAAAAGACTAAAAAAACGAAAAAAAAAAACATCGAAAAAAGGAATATAGTTTGATTTATTGGAAATTTCCGGAAATTTTAATTTTGGCTTTCTTTTTATACTAAAAAGTTCTTTTATGTTAAATGTCAAATACCTAGGGCTGCCAGTAATATCTCAGATGGATAGCACCTATCCTGGAAGCAATTGAGAGTACTTTTGACACTCCCCCTCCCATAAATTAGTGCTTGCCTAGGAACCTGAAATCTCTTTTTATCTACAGTACTTTTCAAACGAAACTAAAGCTTCAAATTTTTTATACCTGTAAATAATAGGGACAGAGTGTGGGCTTAGCGAAAATCAGTGGATGATCTCCCAAAATCAAGAAAAGGAGGATTACTTACAAAAAGAAGTGAAATCTCATCAAAAAGTCACCTGTAAAAAAAGCAGCCAAGTCTCGTAACTCATTTACCGTAAAAAGTACTGAGATCGTATAAAGCCAAGTTTAACTATCTTATTAACTCTGAAATTTTCATTCACAAATCACTCCTAGTCTCTACATCTTTAGTTAAATATTATTTGGTGACTTGGCAATTACGCAGCATAGGGAAGTTATTACACATTACTATGTTATGGGATGGGATGGAATAATTTAATAGAGGCAAATTATATACGCACAGGGAAGTTATTACACCTTAATATGTTATAGTATTATTTCATTAAGACTAACTATATACATCACATTCTCGTGCTACGTAATTGCCAAGTCACAAAATAATAATTAACTAAAGATGTAGAGACTAGGAGTGATTTGTGAATGAAAATTTCAGAGTTAATAAGATAGTTAAACTTGGCTTTATACGATCTCAGTACTTTTTACGGTAAATGAGTTACGAGACTTGGCTGCTTTTTTTACAGGTGACTTTTTGATGAGATATATTTTCCGGGAAAGCAAGAAACGCGAAGAGACAACAACTCAACTCAACAATTAGTTTCTCACTGATGATGACCGAGTAGTTCGGTTGGAAACGTTTTGAATTTTTAAAAGGACTTTAATGTGCTTTTAAATATTTTATGTATGTTTTACGCACCTTCAAGCAATATATTTATATTTAGTTGTATCTTTATGAATTTTAGTTATTAAACAAGGTGAATTTGCACTGAAATTTTAACTTTTTATTGAACTAAGTACCACAACTGTTGACTGATTTGGAAGTGATTTTTTCCGTCAAACAACCGAAACACTCAAGCACATTGAACAGTACGGTTGATTTACTGTGCAACTCATCCAAAGCCGTCGTATTTTGATTAAAAATGTCACTTGTAGCCGAATCCAATTTCGTTATGCCGCTTACATCGCCACCTATTGATACACTTTGGAACTTTTTATTTTCTTATGCCATACTTTTTCCCCCTTCTTCCAGTATATTCAGTTCAAATTTGAAGTCATTCTGACCAGTGGTTCCTTTTTTACAGCATTTTGAATGTGGGACTTAAATTATAATCACCCTGTATTTCATTAATGTCACTTCCTTTTTCTAGCAGAAAGGAGAACTCTCCCGTACTTGAATCTTCGGAGTTCAATACAGATAATAGCTACAATAATCCTGAAAAAGGCTGGACAAGAATGAAAAAAATGTTTGGAAAGAAAAAGCATGATGCTAAAAAAGAGTCAAGTACTATGTATACGAAACCTGGACTACGATCTTGGATGTCCATGCAACATTTAAGTGCTGATTCGAAATCACTTCAATGAAAATTGTGACGAAATGGTTTGGTAATTTATCTTAATTATGTAACGTTATGGTTTGATAATTTTGTTTAATGTTTGCCAAATTTGATGTTGTAAATTAAAAGTAAAAGATTTTGTATTTATGGATGTTCCAAATTTATAAAGTTTTCACACAGAATAAAAATTATTTTCATGGAAAGATTAGTATTTCCTTCTGTCATTTATATGTTAACCCTTAACTACTTGAATCTTCGGAGTTCAATACAGATAATAGCTACAATAATCCTGAAAAAGGCTGGACAAGAATGAAAAAAATGTTTGGAAAGAAAAAGCATGATGCTAAAAAAGAGTCAAGTACTATGTATACGAAACCTGGACTACGATCTTGGATGTCCATGCAACATTTAAGTGCTGATTCGAAATCACTTCAATGAAAATTGTGACGAAATGGTTTGGTAATTTATCTTAATTATGTAACGTTATGGTTTGATAATTTTGTTTAATGTTTGCCAAATTTGATGTTGTAAATTAAAAGTAAAAGATTTTGTATTTATGGATGTTCCAAATTTATAAAGTTTTCACACAGAATAAAAATTATTTTCATGGAAAGATTAGTATTTCCTTCTGTCATTTATATGTTAACCCTTAACTACTGTGACAAAAATTGTCGCATAATTACCGAGAGTGGTCTCTGTGACCGTTCGATCAAAATATGAATAAAAGGGGTTATTAACCCATAGTACTGTTTCTGTACTGAACTTTTTGTACATCACTACTATAATTAAAATTCACCCATTCAAAAGTCTGTAGCGATAGTACTAGCGCTCCAAACAAAACAAAATTTTACTACTATTTATAGTTAAACTGTAAATTTCAAGGTAAACTGCGAAAACTGAAAAAAGCAGTGGTTTGTGAGACGTTTGTTTTTAAATAGTGGTACGAAAAAGTAATTACTGAACATCGCGCATAAGTGAGAGGTCACTGTATTATTTCTTTTGTCAACATACCTTTTTCTGTACATTTACAAAACGCAGAACGATGAATGAGGTGTCATTCTAAAGGTTTTTGAACTGGTTTCTGGACTATCTTCGATCATTTTTTACTGTAACTTTGCTGGAGTAAACGAGATGATATTCTGGCTTGACTAACAACGTTGTTTGAAGATATTTTTATCCTTAATATTTCTTTAAAAGTTTAAACCTGCATCTAAAAAATATTAGACTGAAATGCGAAGCTCTCGCACGGGCCTGCTGATTTATATTTTATTTGCAGCTTCCAATTTTTCTATGCACATACAAAACGCGGAACGATAAATGAGGTATCATACGACAAGTTTTTCAACTATTTTTCTACACGTTACATACAAATTTCGTTAAACCACGTTGCTTGATTAAAAAAAATAACAATAATAAAAACCTACTGTAAATTAAAAATTAATAAAAAAGTAACAGTAAAAAATTCAAAAATTGTCTTGCGAAGGCCTCAACGGGTCCACTTGTGTCCTTTATACGTTCCACAACTGCCTTTACGCTAGTTAAATAATGATGAGTAAGATCCTTACATAGAATGTTGGAAAAGAAAAGGGTGCATATTTTTGAAGCCATCAAAAAGTAGAAAAAAAAATTAAGAAAAAAATACATTCTCAATTTGAAGTTCTATAGCAACGACGACCGGAGCGGCCGCCCCCCTTGTCCCAAATCTGTGTCCCAACCCGAGCTTCGCTATTGACAACGACTGGGAGTTTCCATTGCCAACGGGCTAAAGTTTTAATGGAAATAGTATGGTTCTCGAAGACTCTAACTACATTACTGTTTTCAACGCATTTTGCATCATGAACAGACTTAGAACCAGTTTCACTAGCTGAAAATTCGTGGGCTTTTCCTTCAAGAATCTATGTATTTATTTTCTACAGAATTGCGGTTAACGCCGTACAATGGAGGTCATATTTGACAGCTCACGTGTTTTTATATTTGATGCTTAAACGACTTGTAGATTGTCATGCTGTAACTACTGTTTTCTCACGTAATTCTTGTTGCTTATTCTTATTCTTATTATTATTTTTTTTTTTCAAGAAAAATATTTATGCATTTTTCGTGACGAAAATATAATTTTTGCGTCTAATGAAAATTTGAAAACTAGCGGTTACTAAAAGATTTAAAACTCGAATTTTAGATCGGCAGGAAAAAGATCTCAAATCGAACTGCTGGAGACCTACCTCTACAGGGTTAGAAAACCTGATATTATCCGAAGCTTGCCGAACCGATTCTGGTTTTCTGTTGGTTTTTAGTTCTTGTGTATTTGGTTATGGCACACTCGATTTCTTAGAAGATAAACCTAAGTGATTTTCTAGATGAAAGATAAAAAATATTTTTTTTTAAATATGAATAAGCATATTTATTCTATTTTATAAAGAAAAACTCCCGAAACTTTTTGTAAATAAATCTTATGCTAAATTCAATGCATTTTCAAATATCTATAATAATAAAGATAGAACTTTTGTGCGTGTCGGGTTCTGAATTAGACCGCTACCCGCAGAGATACAAGATAATGCAGGAAGATACCTGTATATCTGAAATTATGCTACTCGAAGCCAGTTTTTGGATTTTTTTTTTTTTTTTTTTTTTTTTTTAAATCAAATTCACTCTTTTTAATAAAGTTTATTCACAATTCCTAGAGCAAATTTTTAATTTTTATCGAATTTTTTATGCTATTTTTTAATTTTTTCACGTTTTGCGGTAATTTTTTGACATTCGTAAAAGGAATTCGGTATCAAACTTTTATCCTAATGTAGTAAATTTTATTCTCTGCGATTTTTGAATTTTTATTGAATTTTTAGGCGATTTTTAGCGGGTAATTTTTTGTCTTTTTAATGTAATTTTTCCACGTAAGTAAAACGAATCGGGTTTCAATGTTTTAGCCCAATATAGTAAATGTCTACTTTTCAATAAATTTTATTCGGAATTCGTACAGCATTTTTTGTTTCTATTTTTCGCAATTCTTTTATGAGATTTTTACAGTTTTTCGCGTTCCGCAACGATTTTTTGACATTCCTAAAAGGAATCCTGTTTTAATATTCAATAAAGTAAATTTTGTCCTCTGCTATTTTTTTAATTTAAACGATTTTTATTCGCGATTTTTAACATTTTTTTCATTTTGCTGTACATTTTTTCCCCATTAGTAAAAGACTTCCGGTTTCAATTACGTATCTTGACAATTATAAAAAATTTTGTGATCTTTTTTTTCCCCAATAATGTTTATTTGGAATTCGTGCGATTTTTTAACAGACCCGAAGGCTGAAATATAGCAGTTTGAAATTCTAGGGTGGCTGACATTTTGAAACAAAACAGCAGTTTACAAATAAAATAAAGTTTTGCAAAACAAAATATTAACCAACTTAAAAAAAGCACTATAAAGTATTAAATAATTCTTTAAAATTCTTTAATGACAAAATATTATCCATTAACCACAAATCCGATATCAATATCATGTGTCGGAATAAAAATGATAAATTTAATATGTACAGTTCAATACCCACCAAACATGGATTTTCGAGAGAATATATTTTACAAGAGATGAATATACAGACTTATGATTTAGTTTACGAATCTATACATATGAAACACAATCAATTACTTTTTGAAGTCGGTGCCAAACTACCTTAAGTTTAGTAAGAATTGGGAATATATTGTACCTAGTATCTACTAATTTATCGATTGGGGTTGTTTGGCACCGACTTCAAAAAGTAATTGATTGCTTTTCATATGTATAGATTCATAAACTAAATCATAAGTTTGTATATTCATCTCTTGTAAAATATATTCTCTCGAAAATCCACGTTTGGTGGGTATTGAACTGTACATATTAAATTTATCATTTTTATTCCGACACATGATATTGGATTTGTGGTTAATGGATAATATTTTGTCATTAGAGAATTTTAAAGAATTATTTAATACTTTTTAGTGCTTTTTTTAAGTTGGTTAATATTTTTTTTTGCAAAACTTTATTTTATTTCCTACTTTTTAGTTATTAATACAGTAATACACAATTATCTTGATTTCAACATCTGCTGAATAAATAAGTAATTTGTAATAGAAATTATAATTTACCAAAATTATCCATTAAATAAATACTTTTTAATAAAATCTTTGACAGAATCAAATTCTTGTCAATCTGGCCAAATTTGGCGATCAAAATATGTTGCCATAAATGAAGCCAATGTGGTTATAGTTGACTAATTTGACGAAATTCTCATTCAGATTGACGAGAATTGGGAATGAATCTTCTGTAATCGGGTTCCACGCATTTTTTAATTTTGAAAAATTTTTAACAAAAAAATTGTTCTAGTCATTGGAATTTGACGAAATTTAAATGGGACCACCATAAGGTGTCTTGCACTTTTGAACAAAAAAAATATATACATCAAAATCGGTGCACATTTACGAAAGTTATGCGTGAACAGGACTAAAACATACATACATACATACATACACTGTAAAAAATGACCAATGTTTCTTATTTTATGAAAATATGCTATAACCACGAACGAAAATATAATGTAATCTTCTGAGTTTTCCGAAATTTCAAATAGCATTTTACATTGTCTTTTGAATCCCCAGAAACGAATACATTTTCAAAATTTAAAGAATAATTTATAAAAACAAATTATTTTTAGCTGCACGCATTTTTCAGAAACGTTTCCGAAGGGTTTTTATAGTGTATTAACTAGTGTCCTCTGGCTGGAATACTTGTTTTTTGAATGTTATCCATTCTCAAGTACACGTTTTCAGCCGCATAAGTTAATTTATACATGAAAGAGTAAAGAAATAATCTTAATTTTAATGTTATTGTTAACGCTGTTAATTTTGCATGTTTGTCTGTTAAACATTTTTTTTTGAGCATGAAAATGTTTACTTCAGAATTGATAGCATTCCAAAAACAGGTATTCCAGGCTGAGGACACTAATTAATACACTATAAAATCCCTTCGGAAACGTTTCTGAAAAATTCGGGCAGCTAAAAATAATTTGTTTTTATAAATTATTCTTTAATTTTTGAAAATATATTCGTTTCTGGGGATTCAAAAGACAATGTAACATGCTATTTGAAATTTCGGATAACTCAGAAGATTATATAATATTTTCGTTCGTGGTTATAGCATATTTTCATAAAATAAGAAACATTGGTCATTTTTTAAAGTGTATAGGGTCAAATTATTAACATCCTCCTTTTCTCACCTTCTTCTATCTAAATAGAAGAACGTATTGTGATCAAAATTTTTTCAACTTCCGGTTTTCGACGAATTTATATGTTTTAGGAGTCAAAGATTCCGAAAAACATGTTTTTACAAAATATCTGTCCCGTGTGTGCCCTCTTTGTATCATTGAAAAGTGTGTCAAGTTATGAAGCAACCTAGAATTGAACGAAATTTCATTTATAGGTTTTTGGCTGTGACCAGCAGGTCCCACTTGAATTTGCGGATATTCTGCCGAAAGCGGGCGCTGTGATAGCGATTTTTGTTCCATTTAAATTATTGTATTATCGAAAAGTGTATTACGTTATCCACAGTACTGAACCAAATTTTTTGTATGTGTTTTAGGTAGATTTCGTAAGAAATACTACCTATTACATTCTCACCTAAGTTGGAAATTTTTAAAAATTTTTGCAGATCTACGCCGATCATGACTCCCAGAACCACAAACCATCCCCAGTTCAAAACTTTATATATCTATCTATCTATCTATCTATCTGTCTATGTCACTTTTTTATGAACACGATAACTGGAAAAATTCTGCATAAATCTCTTCCAAACTCATACATAAAATCAAGGGGCATAAAATCTCGACCAAGTTCGTTAATGGGCAAAATCGAACCAAGGGGGGGGGGGATGGGGGGGCTTTTTGTGAAAACAGAAAAAAACCCATAATTTCTTAATTATTGTACGTATCGAATCCGTTTGAATTTATTATTACTTCTAGGAAAAGGGCCG
Source organism: Maratus michaelseni (assembly GCA_963931845.1). Lineage (NCBI taxonomy): Eukaryota > Metazoa > Arthropoda > Arachnida > Araneae > Salticidae > Maratus > Maratus michaelseni. The sequence goes on along the minus strand of OZ007592.1, from coordinate 179,945,194 downwards.
AAAATTTATGTATGACAGATTTTTGATATAATTAAAAATGGTCCCAAGGGGGAGAAAAAAGGGGGGTTTTAGAAGAAAAAAAATCATAGCTTCGTCAATTCACAAGATATCAAATCCGCGTAAATTTATTATTAATCCTCTTAATATTATCTAAAACTTTTATACTGACAAGTTTTTTATAGAACCAACCGTTATAGCAAAAACAATAAAATTAAAAACAAAAAAATCCCTGCCGGCTCCGCCTGCAAACAAGTTATTTTTCGAAGTAGGCGGTTCCAACTCCCGCATCTTTTCGAAACTGATACATAAGATCAAGGGGCATAAAATCTCGGTCAAGTTCGTTAATGGGCAAAATCGAACCAAGGGGGGGGGGGGGGGCTTTTTGCGAAAACAGAAAAATCCCATAATTTCTTAATTATGATACGTATCGAATCTGTTTGAAGTTATTATTACTTCTAGGAAAAGGGCCGAAAATTGATGTATGACAGATTTTTGATATCATTAAAAATGGCCCCAAGAGGGGGTGGGGAAGGGGGGTTTTAGAAGAAAAAAATTCATAACTTCGTCAATTCAGAAGATATCAAATCCGTTTAAATTTATTATAAATCCTCTTAATATTATCTAAAACTTTTATATTAAAAAAAAAATCCCTGCCGGCTCCGCTTGCAAACAAGTTAGGTTTCGAAATAGGCGGTTCCAACTGCCGCATCATCGCAAAAAGGTCATTTCTTCCGCAATTCCCGACAAACAGGCGCCCCACGCCCACGGTCTGCGTCTTCGAAATCTACCTGTGCCTGTAGGCCGAGTCGAGGATTTTTTTTACTATGGCCTGCAGGTCCCAGTAGAATTTGGAGATATTCGGCAAGAAGGAGGCGCTATGATAGACACTTAAAGATTCAAATTCAAAAAGATGTACAGTTAAATCGTTAAAAATATTAGAAATCCTAAAGGTTTTTTTCAATTGAATGTTCAGCCTTGATCCAAAGATACCGAAACAATTTTTGTTTTGCTCTACCTTAAAAAGTGGCTGAGATATAGCATTTTGAAATTTTAGAGTGGCTGACATTTTTAAACAAGACAGCAGGATTCCTCCATAAACGGTTTTAATTGAAGAGTTTTAGTGCACATGCTATCTCGCAAGTTTTATTTCATTGTTGTACCATCATTCTAACTCTTACAATCTTAACACTATATATTCATGTTCGCCAGCGTTAAAATCTCTCCAAGCTAGGCAATATTTGGCGAAATATCAACAAATTTGGCGACAAAAACAAGTTGCCATAAATGAAGCCAACTTGGCTATAGCTGAAATATTTGGCGGAATTCTGATTCAAATTCAATATTGACGAGAACTACGACTAAATTTTCTGTAATCGGGTTCCATCCATTTTTATTGCTTGGTGTTTTCCAGTAAAATTAGCTAAAATCTTAAAACCAAGGAATAGGTGCTGTCTTTTCCTGCTGGTATAGACCAGAAGAACTTTTCGTAGTTTAGTATGCATAATATATCAGCTACAAATAAATTAATCTCTCGTGTAAATATGTTTTTAAATTTTGTAATAACTGTTGTTAACTGTTTGGAAGCAATGCTATTTAAGCATTTTAAATATGACGTAAGTTTCCCCATTCAATGTTTTGAACATGTAATAATTTAATTATTTCTCTTTTTTAATATTCACGTTCAAGTATATTTTTTATAACGTATTTTTCTACATTTACTGCTTTTAACAAGTGATCATTTAATTATTTGTTTTAAAGTTTTATTTCTGTTTTTGTTAGTCACGTGTAAATACGTTTTTTAATTGAAAAGGAATATTATTATGTGCGCTATTTTACAAATTGGCAACAATTCAAATAATGGACTTTTTGAAATATAAATTAAATTATCTAAATAATAGAAATTTGAATAAAATAATTTGTTCTAATGATCAGATTTTGACGAAATTGAAATGGGACCACCTTGGATCCTTACTCTTTCAAACAAAATAAAAATTATCAAAATCGATGCACATTTAAGAGAGTTATGCGTGAACAACATAATACATACATACGGGTCGAATTGATAACCTCCTCCTTTTTTTTTTAAGTCTGTTAAAAATCAGGGATTATGCGGTTTAGTGAACGTGATTTCTCAGCAAATTATTATTTTTCTTTGTTGTAATCATTTTCCCAATCATGTGCATAAAAAGATATATTCGTATACGTTAGCGTCAAATTCTCGCCAAGCTTGGCGACACATAGCAAAATATCGCCAAATTTGGAGACCAAAAATAAGTCTCCATAAATGAAGCCAACTTGGCTATAACTGACTAATTTGGCGAATTTCTTATTCAAATTCAGATTAACGAATCTCCTGTAATCGAATTATTTGCATTTTAGTTTGCTGTTTTCGAGTAAAATTAGTTGAAATTTTAAAACCAAGGTATAGGAAAGCTACCTTTTCCTCCCGGTACAGGCCGGAAGGACTTTTTTCGTTTCAATTCATACTTGAACAGGCTATTTCGATAAATCTTCAATTTTTCAATCTATACACGGCGATATTCAAACATTTATACATTCATTATGTATGTATATATTATGCACACATTCATAATATTAAAATTTTCGGAAAACACACAGATTAATTGTTATGGGAAATAAAGTATAATTATTAAAAAGAAGAGGTAATCAAAATTATAATTCATATAAAATTTTTCCACAAAAAATCACTTCTGATAACTAGAATGCAGCGCCAAAACGGGCGTCATTTTGACATGGACCCCAAATATGAAAGATTCTTAGTTATGGTCAAAATCGGATTTGGACGAGAATTTCGTGAAATTAGCCAGTAATCGCAAATTTGGACATATTTATGGCAAATTATTTTTGTAACCAAATTTGACTATATTTCGCCAAATATCGCCCAGTTCAGCGTCGATTTGAGGCAGGAAGGAACCTTTCAATGTGTGTATGTGAATATATGCCAATACAAGTATTACTGTTTTACACCTTTTTTAAACATCTTTTAACATATTTTTATGTTTTGAAATATCACCTTTTAAGTAGCATTGAGATCTATTGAGTCTAATATTAATATTTTACAAGTATTAATGTACATCAATAAAGAAAATGCGTCGATTTGACACGAAACCCAATTATGAAAGAATCTTAGTTATGGTCATTATCGAATTTGAATGGGAATATCACGAAATTAGCCAGGTTTCGGAAATTTGAACATGTTTATGGCAACAGATTTTTGTCGCCAAATTTGGTGATATTTTGCCAAATATTGTCAAACCTAGACGACAATTTGATGTACGAGACCACTCTCAATCTTCATCTTGAAAACCGCGCATAATTTTTGACTGCAATTCGTGTTTTTCTCACGAAAAATTCCGTTAGAATACATTAATTTGGCATGGGCACCGAACTTGATTCTGACAAATTCAATGCTTTTTTTATGCTTAGTAAAAAGCGCAAGCAAGTGTTTAAAAAATACATAATATTCATTTACCCTGTCTCTTTTTTAAGATAGGGCAACAGCAAAGGAAAAAAAATGAAACTTTATTTAGACTGTTTTAAAGGCTTGTATTTTGCATATACCTTGTCATTTATTAATATAATTATAAACATGTTATATTAATATAATTATGTTGTAATATAAACATGTTATATTAATATAATTATAAACATATAATTATAAGCCTAATTATAAACATGTTAAAGTTTAATGTGTAATACAATAGTTCGCAGCTTGTGAAGCTTAGAAATGAAAAAGTCAAAGATTTATTTCAATTTCATTCGAACAGATCTAAGTTTTTCGGGTGGATTAAATATCATATTGATTGATTTTCTTTTAATTTTTTAAAGCTCAATTAGTTTAATCTTATTTATTACCAAAAATTTAACATCTAATCTAAAACCAACTGAATGAAATATCTTAATATCTGCCCCTTCTCGGGCCTAAACATTCTGGGAAATTAACTGTTTTTAGCACTTTCCAACCTATTTGAAAAGTGCTTATGACTTCGGTTTGTCTGGCCGTATGGCCGTCAGCCGTCTGCCGTCTGGCCGTCTGGCCGTGCTCTAACTCCCGTAAATATGCTCGGATTACTCTGCAATTTTTATATGTTATTATCGTTATCTATAGCATGTTCCCTATTTCAACGGAAGTGTGTAGCACTTATAGTTTTTTTACAGGGACACTCAAAAGAATTCCGTTACATTGCGATCTACGGGGAAAAATCATTTGCGGTTTATTTTAATAATGTTTCACTATTTTAAACGCATTGAAATTGATATATATCACTAAGGTGCATTAAAAGAAGCTTAATAAGGAATAGGGTGTGCATAGCACTTATAGTTACTTTACAGGGACAGTCAAAAGAATTCCGTTACATTACGTCTATGGAGAAAAATCGTCTGCGGTTTATTTAAATAATGTTTCACTATTTATTTAAACGCATTGAAATTTATATATATTACTAAGGTGCATTACAAGAGGCTTACTACAGAATAGTGTGCGTATAGCAGTCATCGTTCATTTACAGGGACACACAAAAGAATTCTCTACTGTCTGTTAACAATAATTCCAGAAAGTGCGTTTTAAGTTACTGAACGCGATTTTAATTATAACTCGCTTTTTGTCTATTACGTGGTGTGTATAAATTCTGTAGATCCTATACAGGGCAACACAAAAGTTAGCGAACACATTTCCGTTTATTGACAGAAACTCCAGAAGGATAATTTTAAACTGCGCTACGCGTTTCCTAATTGAACTAAAATTTTGCATCCGTATATATACAAATCTATAGATCATATACAGGGCTGAATAAAAGTATTCGGATATTTTTTCCGAATATTATATCTGTTGGAAATTCCTGAAATTATGTTTTTAAATATGTTATGCGTTTTCCAAATTGTTTACTTAGAGGTTATCTTTTAGCTTATTAAACGGTATGTTTTGTAAAATTATTTTGGAAGCGTTGGAAAGTGCTACATAATCTATGCTTGACGCATGATTTTTCGTTCTTGTTTTTTATTTGTTTGACAAATTATGTTTTTGTTTAATATGCGACGTTTTTTAATAACTACTGCATTCAGACGAACTCATTTCAAAATTAATAGAGCGTACCATCATCAAGCTTTCGTTTATGCGGTATGGCATCACAATTTGTGATGTAAATTTAGCAATGGTTAATTCAAAATGTTTCACCAGTGCAGTAATGCAGGTTGTTGTAGTTTGGACAAAAAGTCCAATCTGAGGATAAAAAAATCAATAATAAAAACAGAAAAAATCAATTTTACTTAAATTTAGTTATTCAGTTTCCCAACAAGGACGCTATGAATGCATAAGTAAATTGGGTTGAATTTTTAGAGATTATACTTAACAACAATATAGCTGTAAAACATTTAAAAAAACAGTTTTACTTGAGTTTGGATACCCTATTTCTTCACAGGTGGCGATATAAACGCAAGAAAAAATTATTCCATAATTTTACCTTGGGGTATAGTTCCCGTATTGGAAAACATAAAAAAATCCATTGAGTTTTAGTTAAGCAATTTCCCACCAGGAGCGCTACGTAGAGTAAAAAAAGACTGTGAAATTTTTTATCAAAATGTAAACTTTACCAAGGCAGGAACTTTTTCTGAAAACATATTTAAAAAAGGAAAACATAAATCAATTTTATTAATATTTGGTTATCCATATTTCCTCTCAAAGGGGGCTTTAAAAGCAAAAGAAAGATTTGTTGAATATCTATAACATACTTTAACTTGGGATATGATTGTCATATAAGAAAACATAAAAAAGCGAGTTTAAAGTGTTAGTTATGTAATTTCCCAACGCTGGTGCTTTAAGAATAAAAATAAAACATACCATGTGAAAATTTCTAACAAAACACCAATTTCAGCCTGTCAAAAGTTTATTATGAAGTTTATTATAAAATAAATAAATAAATATTCATTTACCCTATTTTCCTCCAGGGAACACTTTAAACGTGAAAGAAAATTATGTTGTATCTGTACTACGCATTTTTAACTTCAGTATAGCTGTCATACAATGAAACATAAAAATTCAATTTTGCAAACAAAAAATAAACCAGCTGGTGTGTTTGGTTAAAATCAGCTTTGTGTTCAACTCGCCAAACTTCATTCTTTTCGTAGACTTCTAAGTCTTTTGCAGATTGCAAGATTTTCTGTCCAGCTTCAGAGACTTTAGGCTTCGACCGAAGCACTTCCTTAAAGGTGTGAGATTAATTGCGAGAAAGATCTATGTAACATGATTGGTTAAATTTTGTTTTCGAGAACGTTCTATGGACTCTGATTGGTTGAATCATGTATCTCAGCTCCTATTGGGTATTTCTAGAAAATTCCTTCAGATTCTGAATGCCAATTCTTTTTCCAAGCTTCGCCAACATTCTTCGAAAACTCGCCATATTGGCGACATTATTTCATTTAGCGCCAATGATGTGTTTTGTCATTGATAATCTAGAAAGTCATTTTCCAGCCAAAAATCGGCTATGTCGCCAAATTTAGAGAAATGTTGCCAACTTTACGAATTTGTTTACTGCCAACTGTTCAGCAGCTGTTTGAACCTTTATTTCCATTGAAATGCATTGACACGTAGAGATCACAACATGACCCACTAATCGAATTTTTCCGAACATGTCGAGTCCAATGTTTTCTCGTACACCAAAACGGTAGAATACAAAATTATCGTTAAAGACATTTTTAGATAAAATTTCCATATATATATATATACACTCACACGCGATTTGCTTGTATTATAATGTATGAATTGGTTACGCTATTTCCACTCACGGGGCACTATACATGCAAGAATAAATTTTGTTGAATCAGTATTACCTAATTTTAATTTGGAGCATGGGTGGCATATGAGAAAACATAAGAAAAATCCATTTTAAAGTTTTAGTTAGGCAATGTTCCACCATGGGTGCTACCAGCATAAAAAATCCTGTGAATTTTTTTATTAAACATAAATTTGATCATAGCAGAACATTATTCAAATAATTTATACAAACCCGCAAAAAATCAATTTAAAAAAAAATCTAGTTACCTTATTTCTCACCAGGAGACGCTATAAGCACAAAAGAAAATTGTGTTGAATCTGTGCCAACTACTTTAAATTTCAATATAGCTATTATACAATGAAACATAAAATAAATCAATTTTATTTAAAATTGAATATAATATTTCCTCCCAGGGGCGCTATAAATAAATAAGTAAATTAAGTTGAACAAGTACAACCTATTTCATCTGGAGGCACGGCAGTGCCTCCGCCAAGTCGAGAGAGGACAGCCGTAAGCATACTTTTCTGGAAGAAACTCAGGGCACTTTTGACCCCCCCATATCTCCGCGCTGGAGTATCCCAAAAATTTTAAACTTCAATTATAGAGAGTATTTGGCCCACAGGACCAAAATTTAAAATTACAACTTTCTGTCTTTTCTAGTTCAGGCAATATATGAACTCAAACATTCGATTTTTTGTCACTTCTTACTCACTCGTTCACGCGTCATCAAAAAGATTGGGTAGATCCCGTAGCCCCAGAAACTTGACATTTGGAAAAAAGGTAGTGTTTAGGATACAAAGAAAGGAAAAATTATAAAATCCAGAAAATTCGAAAAAAAAAAAACATTCGAAAATTCAACAAATTCCATCAAAATTGAAAATTGAAAATAATACGATCTTGTAGTCTTGGAAACTTAAGATTTGGTGTGAAGGTAGTGTTCAACATCCAGAAAAAGAAAACATCAAAAACACCAAAAAAATCGAAAGCAAAATTGAAAAAATCGAAGAAATTGAAAAAAACCGAAAATTTGAAGACAATCCGATTTTGTTGCGCTAGAAAATTCAAATTAGGAATAAAGGTAGTATTTAGGATACAGAAAAAGGAAAATTAAAAAAATCCAGAAAATTCGAAAAAAAAATAAAAAAATTCGTAAAAAATTGAAAAAATGAAAATAATTTGATACGATAACGCTCGTATTTATAAATTAATTTGGATGAAACTAATTGTGTGTATTAAGCTCACCAATGCCTCGACCGAGTTCGTTGGCCAGCTTGGTCCGCCATCTTGTTTCAAGATGGCGGCCACGGAAAATTTTAAAACTAAAATAAATATACAAAAAAGTTAAAAAATCAAGTTTATTTTTTAATTAGGTGTTAGGACTTGATACAAGGATTCCAGAGCATTTTTTGTTTTACCTCTATCTTAAAAATTGGCTGAGATAGAGCAGTTTGAAATTCTAGGGTGGCTGACATTTTGAAACAAAACAGCACATTACAAAAAACCAACGATAAATTTATGGTCAATAATGGTCAAGCAGGTGCAATCCCGAATGAATACTCCGTGTTATTATAACTGTAACTTTGACTTCGAAATTTTGGTACGTTGCATTTTCTATTTGTTGATATTTTTGAACTATGATTTACGCTAAGTGAAATGTTGTTGTTGAAGAGGGATTTTCCATGTAAATCCGAAACGTCCAATTTTAATATGTTTTTAATGTTTTATGAAAGTGTATTGTAATGTCTGTAATTTTAATGATTTTAATATAAATTTATAAGTTTTAGTGAACGCGATTTCTCGCAAATTATTTTCTCTCATTGTTGTAATCATTTTCCCAATCATACGCATAAAACTATATATTCATATCCATTAGCGCCAAATTCTCGCCAAACTTGGCGACAATTGGCGAAATCTCGCCAAATTTGGCGACAAAAATAAGTCTTCATAAATGAAGCCAACTTGGCTATAGCTCAATAATTTGGCGAATTTCTTATTCAAATTCAGTGTAAACGAATCTTTTGTAAACGGTTTCTTTGCATTTTAACTTGCTGTTTTCGAGTAACATTAGCTAAAATTTTAAAACGAAGATATAGGAAAGCTACCTTTTCCTGCCGGTACAGGCCGGAGGACTTTTTTACGAGTTGTCGTATGCAATCTATGGTTTGCATTAAATAAAGTAAAACATTGAAAAACAAATCCCACAGGATGGGGATAGTTTGTTTTAGATCTGGAGGCACGGCAGTGCCTCCGCCAAGTCGAGAGAGGATGCCGTAAGCATACTTTTCTGGAAGCAACTCAGGGCACTTTTGATCCCCTCATATCTCCGCGCTGGAGTATCCCAAAAATTTGAAACTTCGTTTTTCTAGAGTATTTGGCACACAGGACCAAAATTTAAAATTAAAACTTTCTATCTTTTCTAGTTCAGACGATATATGAACTCAAACATTCGATTTTTTGTCACTCACTCACTCACTCGTTCACGCGTCATCAAAAAGATTAGGTAGATCCCGTAGCCCTAGAAACTTGACATTTGGAAAAAAGGTAAAGTCTAGGATACAAAGAAAGGAAAAATTATAAAATCCGGAAAATTCGAAAAAAAAACATTCGAAAATTCAACAAATTCCATCAAAATTGAAAATTGAAAATAATACGATCTTGTAGTCTTAGGAACTTAAGATTCGGTGTGAAGGTAGTGTTTATCATCCAGAAAAATAAAACATCAAAAACACCAAAAAAAATCGAAAGCAAAATTGAAAAAATCGAAAATCGAAAAAAATCGAAAATTTTCAAATAATCCGATTTTGTTGCGCTAGAAACTTGGAATTCGGAATAAAGGTAGTATTTAGGATGCAAAATAAGGAAAAATTAAAAATTCCGGAAAATTCGAAAAAAAAATTCAAAAATTCGAAAAATTCGAAAAAAATTGAAAAAATGAAAATAATTTTATCTTTTAGCCGTAGAAACTTAAAATTCGCAGTAAAGATAGTGTTTAGGATTCAGAATAAGTTAAAATAAAAAACCAAATAAAATTCGAAAATAAAACAAAAAAATCGGAAAAATCGAAAAATAAGGAAAATTTGAAAATAATTCGATTTCATAGCGCTAGAAACTTGAAATTTGGAATAAAGGTAATATTTAAGATACTAAATAAGGAAAAATTCAAAAATATGGATAATTCAAAAATACCCATAAATTAGTGCAGACGATATATGAACTCAAAGTTTCGATTTTTTGTCACTCACACACTCACTCACTCTCGCGTCATCAAAAAGATTGGGTATATCTCACAGCCACAGAAACTGAAAATTTGGAATAAAGCTAGCATTTCAGATACAAAGAAAGGATAAAATATAAAATCCGGAAAATTAAAAAAAAAAAAAAAACATTCGAAAATTCAAAAAAATCGAACAAAATTGAAATTTGAAAATAACACGATCTTGTAGTCTTAAAAACTTAAAATTTGGCGTGAAGGTAGTGTTTAGAATTCAGAAAAAGAAAACATCAAAAACACACGAAAAAAATTGAAAATAAAATCGAAAAATCGAAAAAAAATCGAAAAATTTCAAATAATCCAATTTTGTTGCGCTAGAAACTTGGAATTCGGAATAAAGGTAGTATTTAGGATGCAAAATAAGGAAAAATTAAAAAATCCAGAAAACTCGAAAAAAAATCAAAAATTCGAAAAATTCGAAAATTTTTTAAAAAATTTTAAATAATTTGATCTTTTGGCCTTAGAAACTTAAAATTCGCGGTAAAGATAGTGTTTGGGATTCAGAATAAGTTAAAATAAAAACGCAATAAAATTCGAAAATAAAATAAAAAAATCGAAAAAGATCGGAAATTTTAAAATAATTCGATTTTGTAGGTCTAGAAACTTAAAATTTGTAATAAAGGATACAAAATAAGAAAAAATTATAAAATCCAGAAAATTATAAAAAAAAATTGCGAAAAAATCAAAAATTGAAAATATTTTTATCTTGTAGTCTTAGAAACTTAAAACTTGGTGTAAAGGTAGTATTTACTATTCAATAAAAGGAACAATTAAAAAATTCGAAAATAAAATCGAAAAATTGAAATATGTTTAAGAAATTGAAAATTCGAAAACAATTTGATTTTGTACTGCTAGAAACATTAGTTATAAGATAATTGTCCTATTAGCTAGTACAACACCCCTAATTGTTTTATGTTATTTCCCCCGGATTATGGTGTTCTTTTCTTTCGTTTACGAATTTCGTTATAGAAAAGTTCCGCTATAGACTGGCTACGATATAGGCGATTTCTTTATAGACAGGTTTGTTTTCTTTCACATGTTGTATTCTATTTACTTCACATATGAAATATGGATTGTTAAATGATGTTAGCCCCACAAAAATTTTCACAGCTCCCCCTACCCTCCCGACATTACTGGCTGGTTACGGCTTGATAGTCCTTTCTAAATAAAATCATGGTGACTCGAAGATTCACTTGATTTATCTCTAAATTGAACCTAAATGATCCTAAGAAGACGGATCAAATAATTACTATATTAGCATGACAATCAGGTAACTTAGAATTAAAATCAAAAAATCAATAAATTCATAAAAAGTCGAAAATTTGAAAATAATTCGATTTTGTAGTCCTAGAAGATTGACATTTGGCAGAAAGGCAGGGTTTTGTACACAAAGTAAGGAAAAATTAAAAAATCCGTAAATAATAAAAAAAAGTCTAAAAAAAAACGAAAAAAACCATCGAAAAAAGGAATATAGTTTGATTTATTGGAAATTTCCGGAAATTTTAATTTTGGCTTTCTTTTTATACTAAAAAATTCTTTTATGTTAAATATCAAGTATCTAGGGCTGCGAGTTATATCTCAGATGCATAGCGCCTATCCTGGAAGCAATTGAGAGTACTTTTGACACTCCCCCTCCCATAATTTAGTGCTTGCCTAGGAACCTGAAATCTCTTTTTATCTACAGTACTTTGCAAACGAAACTAAAGCTTCAATTTTTTGATACCTGTAAATAATAGGGACAGAGTGTGGGCTTAGCGAAAATCAGTGGATGATCTCCAAAAAGAACCCAAAATCAAGAAAAGGAGGGTTACTTACAAAAAGAAGTGAAATCTCATCAAAAACGTCACCTGTAAAAAATGCAGCCAAGTCTCGTAACGCATTTACCGTAAAAAGTACTGAGATCGTATAAAGCCAAGTTTAACTATCTTATTAACTCTGAAATTTTCATTCAAAAATCACTACTAGTCTCTACATCTTTAGTTAATTATTATTTTGTGACTTGGCAATTACGCAGCACAGGGAAGTTATTACACCTTACTATGTTATGGGATGGGATGGGATAATTTAATTAAGGCAAATTATATACGCACGGGGAAGTTATTGCACTTTAATATGTTATAGTATTATTTGATTAAGACTAACTATATACATCACATTCTCGTGCTACGTAATTGCCAAGTCACAAAATAATAATTAACTAAAGATGTAGAGACTAGGAGTGATTTGTGAATGAAAATTTCAGAGTTAATAAGATAGTTAAACTTGGCTTTATACGATCTCAGTACTTTTTACGGTAAATGCGTTACGAGACTTGGCTGCATTTTTTACAGGTGACGTTTTTGATGAGATAATAATCATCTACGCAATTAATGTATAATAAGACGTCAAATTTCTCCCCACAGCGAAATCTCTTATAAACTGTTTGACAGGAAATTTTCTCCTGTATGTAACTGATATTCATCCTTATTAATCAGTATCGGTAAAAATTATTTCAATTTTTTGTTATAAATATGACATTGTATACACCTGTTTCCTGTATTTATTCATACTGATGTTCCTTGTATTATTAACAAATGTATTATTGCTGCTGAACTAAGAAATGCTTTTTTTGTTACAAATATGGTTATATATTCGCCTGCTTTCTGCTTGAATTATAACCAAATATTAGAATGTTTATTTAGAGTATGATGTCGTGTTGATCCCTTTTTTAGGGTTTCGTTCATCTCACAAAACCCTATTACCCCCGCTGCGTTGTCTGTCCGTCACAGAGCCATTCTCGAAAACTATGTAACTTACAGAGTTGAAATTTCGTGTATAAATCAGAATATCAGCTGTGAAGAGCTGAAAATATTAAAATTTGAAAAAATCGTATTATTTTAATAGAGATAAAAAACCAAAATTCTAATAGCCTTTTTCTATTAAATTTAAACATTTTTCGTTATAGCAGATGCCAAAAATTTGAAATCCACAATGAAATTCTTTCTGCAATAATTAATTTTCTATCAGACGATTTTCACGTGAAAAATGAAAATGAAATAAAAAGTTTCACCAATTGAAAAAAAGATAAATATGAAATAAAATTGATTGACGTCATAGTGGTAAATAAAACGGAAAATGTCTAAGATTTCTCAATAATACAAGGAGTATGAGTATGTGAATGTACACAAAGCAGATTAATATCACGTCATTAGAGAATTATAAAGAAAATCTGACGTCCTATTGGAAGTTTAACAAATTTTTCAAATGTTTGAGAATAATACAAATCGAGTATCAATATGAATAATAGAGAATAGTAAATATATGAGTTTGAGGAATGTATTGAATCGTGATAAAAACCCGATTATGGAAATATTCGCTTATTTTAACATTTTGAAGGCGTCCAACATGTTTAATTTTGAAATTATATATTTTTTAAATATCGCATTTAGTCCGTATGACGGATATTATTATGACAGAATATAATAGCGGGTTTCGCCCGCTATCCGGCTGGTTTAGATTTTCGAAAAAACGGAAAAATAGACCGGTACATTTTTACTTCATAAAAAACATGACTTTTTTTGTTGTTGTTGTTGCTAAATTATATTTATTTGAATTTATTAAAGAAAGGATAAAGTGTTTTGAAAGGAATATTAAACGAAACCCTTTGTGCGATCTTCGATCACACTTACCCACTTGTTTTAAACTTACTAAGGGGGGCTCGCCCCCCCCATGCTCGCTACGCTCACCAATCCCCCACGTAATTGCGCCCTAGCCAAGCACTCTTAGTGCTGAGTTTGTTTTAATAGATCAAAATGACCTTTCCCCGAATTCGAAACCTAACTAGATGGATTTCTCGTGCTCGAATTAGTATAGGCACCACGTTTCGTGTAAATCGTTTGAGTATTTTCCCATTTATAACAAAAACATTTTCAGCGCTGAGTTTGTTTTACTCTGTAAAAACGAATTTTCTTGTATTCGGAACCTAGCTAGATCTTTTTCTCTTGGTCGATTTAGTAAAGGGGGCAAGTCTCGTGAAAATCTTCCCAGTCGTTTACTATATCATTCATAATCGGGAAAATCCCTTGCTCGTTTAATATATATGAATTTGGCGACAGTAATTTGGTCGACAGGATAACTAACAAGTACCAATTGTATATATAGTGTTACGAATATTGTAAATAGTTAGTGTTTGTGCTTAAAAATAATGTAAATAGTTCAATTAAGCTGTATTCATAAGCTAATATTAATTTTTGTTGCATTGCAATATCTCAATTTGTTGATTTTTTGCACGCGAGTAACGCTATTGGATTTCAATGGGAGTGATGCGAAATACTGGAAATAGCGCCAAGTTGGCGCCCCTTTTGACAGCTAATTTTGGCCGCCAAATTTGGCGATATATTGCCAAGTTGTCGACAAACTTCGCGACAGACCCGGGTCCCTTCCCCTTGGTAACCCCCCTAATAGCGCCCATCATATCTAAATTCTCTACTTCCATGTTAATTCCCCATAAGAAAAGTCAGAAAGCTCTGACCAATCAGATACGTTTCGCGGTATCTACGCAGATTTTTTGGTCCATTTCCAAACCATTACTTTTTTATATATATAGAAGGGGAAAAAAATAATTCAATTTCATTTTGAACGTGGAAATCTTTCAATTTAAAATTACTTGCTTTCGACAAATTATTATTACAGTTTTTGAATTGTTGGCAACAATAAAGAAACATAGTTAAATTTTATAGGAAAAATGTCGATTGCTTCCCAATAAAAATTATGAAATTTTGAATTATTAAGAAAAATATTTGAATAACGTAAATAAAACATGCTATGTTAACAAAGCCTATGTTAATTCCTGGCTTAAAATCCACCTCTATTCAATGACATTTAATCATCCGTTTTGATCCTGACGTCAGCCAAACAATTTCACTATTTCAAATTTCAAATTTTATTAGAATTAGCACAGAATAAATATTTTGTGGCAACGCATACAAAGGTGGGACAAAGTCTAGTAGTTAACTCGTTCAACGGGAGATGCTGTGTTAAATTAACATTAAGATGTCACCCTGGAAATAAATAAGTATTGCGCTGCCGCGCAATACTTAAATATCTTCTTTTTAAAATGAATACAATTCAATGAACCTATACCTTTGGAATCTTCATGATGGACATAGATTGAATTACAAAGGATGTGAATTATCACTTTACTAAACAGCGTACAACCATTAGAGTGAAAAAATGTCCAAAACCGGGGTTCGATCCCGGATCCCTTGGTATAGCGCACCAAGTGCTTTACCAATTAACCCATCCAGTCTAGCATTCTCTCACTCTTATATGGCAAGGCTACAAACACGCAGCACAAGATGGAAAGTCAATCATGAGCACAACACCGTTGGCATGCATGAGGCAAATTAAACCCAGTATCAGTGAATATTTATACACTAATTAATTTTCAGCAGAGCTGAAGTTACGCTGTAAATTAATGAATTACAAAATGCGTGGTTATAGCCTTGCCATATAAGAGTGGGAAAATGCTAGACCGGATGTCGTCTGGATAGCTTAATTGGTAAAGCACTCGGTGCGCTATACCAAGGGATCCGGGATCGAACCCCGGTCTGGACATTTTTTCACTCTAATGGTTGTACGCTGTTTAGTAAAGTGATAATTCACATCCTTTGTAATTCATTAATTTCAGCTCTGCTGAAAAATTAATTAGTGGACATAGATTGTCATTTAATTTTAACACTGTGATAACGAATTTTGAAGTATTAACATGTATGGGATAGAAGAAAGTTTTGGGATCAGCATATCTGACAAATAATGTTGTATATTTTTTTCGTCGTGTGAGCCACATTTTGAGCCAACAATTTTTTTTTCTCTCTTTAAATAATTGGGTATTATTCTGATACGTATGTATAGTTTTTGAAATGTTCATTATTTTCAGCATTGTGGTCTTGTAAAGTCAAGATCCGCCAAGAAAGCCAAGACTCTATTCCGCACAATAATTGGTAGATTCCTCTCTGTGTGTTCTTGAGGAGTGAGAAACGTTAGGATTACCTGCGCCTACACTGCAAAAAAAAAAAAAAAAAAAAAAAAAAAGTGTTGGTTTTACAGTATAATACTGGCACCCCAACTGCCAGTATTATACCGTAAAATTAACAGTAATAAACAATAAAATAAGCAGTGATACGCTATTGTTTATAACTGCTAATTTTATGGTATAATATTGGCAGTTGGGGTGCCAGTATTATACTGTAAAACCAACACTTTTTTTTTTTTTGCAGAGTAGGCGCAACTTTGGCAGTTCACTCACGGGATTTGTGTTTGATTGAATAAAAGTTCACGTAAAAAAAAAAAAAAAAAAAAAAAAACATGCTTTTGCCCTAACCTTATTAAAGAAAAAAAATACATTTTTGAATTAAAAATGTATAAAATTAACACCTTGTATAAAATACATAGCAAAGCACACATTGAAACTTAAGTTTCGTCTTTCGCACATCATATATCTGCAAAACTAGCCACTTCGTCACAGTGTGCGCCTTTCAAACCAAACCGAGAACATTGTACACTAAACACACCCTCCGGTGCTGTGTACATTTTTTCAATGCTGTAGTAAATATTTGTAAATTGGTCGAGTAAAAATTTGACTCTTTCGACCCAATTTTTTCTCTCCTATTTTGCAATATTTCATTATTTGGATTGTAATGTACATATTTTTTTATGTCTCAACTTCAGAAAATATTACAAATATTAGTCTCTACCTACTATTCAGGATGGGATCATTCAGTTTATTATGATAAACATGGTCGTCGGCAGGATAACATCCATGAACGAGCGCAGTGTTCGAACAGATATGCTTTTAGTGTCACAACTTAGACCGGTTTTGGTACGTTCGTAATTATATAAATACGTAACACCTATAGTCGTCGTCTCGTCCGTCCGCCTGTCCGCATATAACAGCGGAAACTGTCCAACCGAATGGTTTGAAATTTACTATATATAATCCTTACAGAATTTTGTCGAGTCATTTAAAATTTTATGAAAATCGAATCTAAACTAAAAAAGATATTAATAAAAGTTTTCTTCATTCTTCATTCTTAATATATATTTTTTAAATCATTTATAGAGAATAAATTTTATTGTTTTTATTATTATTATTATTATCCAAATGATTAGAGGAACAGGACATTTAGTTTATTAAATTACAAAATCCAGGAAGGGATGATATGACCCTCCCTTGCCCCCCTTGCCAGCGTCTTTGATGGTAAGACAACCTGATAATTAAAGAAAACCTCATCAAAACACAAAAACTGAATAACACTCTGTTGTGACATTAGTTGTCTTGAATAATTATAAGACTGATTATTACACGTGGACAGATAATGCGTGATAGGCATTAGCTTGCAACAGACCGCCAAAGTAAGAAAGCTATATTGACAGCTGAGTGCAATCTTTTTTTCACTGTTAGACAAGATAATTAACTAATAATGCTATTATGTTCACTTTTTCCATTTTGTAATTGCTCTTAATTAGTGATTTTTTTTTTACCCTCAAATCAACAGACAAGAGATTAAATAAAATATAAAATAATCTCTTTGATATAGTTCTGATTTTTTTTCAAATGATAAAACTTTGATAACTGATGTGATCTAACCTTGAAACCTACGTATTCCCAAACTGTTGAGTTTGATCGCTGTTAGCTAGCAATGCTGCCAATTCAAATGTGTGTTTTTATTAGGTTATGTATAGCATATGGTTTTCTCGCTTACGCAATATGACTGATTTATATTATGCTTTTTATAAGTATCATTGTGACATTTTTGTTTCAATCATTCAAAGTAAATAAGTTTATAATTTTTTATATATTTTTTCGAGTTTAAGAAAACTCGGCACACAAAGCAAAAAAAAAAAAAAAAAAAAAAAAAAAAAAAAATACTGTCCTCCGGAGGAGGAATATGTGTGAAAATATTGAGAACCAATTGATTGAACTTTTAAAATTCATTTTTTTTTCGCATTGAAACTAATTGATGAGCGTTTAGACATTTCTAAAAATGTAAATTTGACAGTTTTTGTTTTTTAGAAATTTGGTGCTAAAGATATGTAACGATTTTTTGTTTTGCAAATCCTTTCAAATTCATACAAGTGCAGCTCTATTCACATGTTTAAACTGTTTCATGCAAGAAAGTAAATAAACTACTCAAGATGTGTCAGAATAAGTACATATGAGACTCGAGCTATGGATTGACCTTTTAATGGTTTGGTCAGCTCAGGCCCGGACTGGCCAGGTCGGCTGGTCGGCGATTGCCGAGGGCCCCCGGACCAAGGGGGCCCCCAAAAATGGATATATGAGTACAAATTTATAATTAGTTACATTAGACAAATTTCACTATTTCCCACTAATTTTACGATCACACTTTTTTCCCACTAATTTTTTTTTCCAATCAATTTTAAGGAGTGCTCAGTTGTTTTTTGTTTATGATAGCCTACGTAGTGGCGCTGTGTCGTGTCGCTGGCCAGCGGAAGAAGACTGCTGGCTACTAATCGAGCTCTGTGTAGTGCTCATAGACTACGATTCAAGGCGTATTGCGAAGCTCATTTGCTCAGTCTCGTAGTATGGTTGTCAGGGCCTGTTTACCGAATAGCCCCGTGAAGCCCGAGCTTGTCCACTGAAATACAAAGGGGCCCCCAAATTTACTTTTCAAAACTAATTTTTAGGGGGGGAAATTTCATTCAGGGTAAAAAATGTATTTTTTTTTCCTTAATTATAGCTACTAATTTTTCCCTCAGACTATTACTGACACATTTATACTGTATTTTTTTTCTGTTGATATAATAAATGGTATAAAATCAGTGATTAAATGCAACTCATTTTCATTTTTCTTATGTTTTACATTTTAATTTCAAACGTGCTAAAAATAACAGAAAATTTAATCTGTACAATTATATTTTGTTTATATTCATAAAGAGTGAAGAAATGATATAAAATATGGAGAATAGGTTATTTAAATAAAGGGGAAAGTAATTAGCATACAGGTGATACCAAATTTCTGTTTATAAAATAAAAGCAAAATTGTGTTGCAACTAAGCATAAATTTACGTCAAATATTTGTTGTCCCTGCACTGTTCTTAACACTGACAAATCCTGCAATTTGTAAAGCATAAAATATATTTTGAAGTTCAAATATTTACACCTGTTCCATGTTTGTAATATCATTTACAAAATTAATTTGTTATGTATATAATAATTTTTTTTTATATGTATATTGGTAGTTAGTTTTAGTTTAATATTAAAAGTGTTGTTTACTCGAAATTTTGATGATAAAAATTCAAATTGTTGAAGCATAATTGGCAGGGTTTCCCTGTGTGATGTCGGGCTTCCCCTACTTCTAAGTCTGAAGCGGGCCATGATGGTTGTAGTTAGAGCAGTGTCACAGTTATGTCAACATGAAACGTGTGTACCATAGTGGCGCTAAGAAAAGGGGAAATAAAAAGAAGAGAAAATCTTTAAAAGTTGAAAAAAGTTCGAAAAGTTAAAATATTTGGTTAACTAGTGCCACTTCTCAGTCGCAAAGTCAGCCTTTGAGGGACAATAGTGATACATTAAATACAGGTAAGGTAAATCGAATTAGTTTATTATCTCATAAATACTTTCCACATACGCAGTATTTTGAGTCGCCAATTCCGTGTTTGTGTTTCTTGCCTAGTATTAGTCCAGTCATTTGGTAGAAAATAAAAGAAAGTTTTGGTGGAGTTTTGATATTTGGTACTTTTATGTTTTTGGGGGTCGCTGAACATGAATCTGAGGTTTTCCAACAAACTTTTTTCCCGGGAAATATTTTTTTTTTTTTTTTTTTGTTACAAAAATATAAAAAATAAACGGACTTTTCTCTGTTTTATCAAAATAACTCTAAAACTATGCATTTTACGTGAAAGTCGACAGTATATGAATCAAAGAGGATAAAATTTCACACATTTTATAAATTGAAATTCTTTTCTCTGATCAATAGTTTAGCCATGAGAATGCCACAGAAATGGGTGTTAAAATCAAAAAACTGAAAGAACGGTAAATACGGCACTGTACATCAATGTAACATAGAAACTAACCATTTTACGCTATAAAGAATCCATTTTTACTTTTACATGACGTTGCGTGATTACCAGTGTTTGGCAGCTGAGAGTTCTCGTGTGAAAACTTCTAAAAGAACATTTCCAACATATTTTCTCACATCGGCGTTACTTGGAAATAGTGGCAATCCTGAACTTCTTTTGTGAACAGAGGAAAACTTTAGAATTATAATTGATAGCAATGTCCAACAAGGATGACAGGACTTACTTTGCTGGTGGCCTGTCTTGGTGAGAAAAAGATCTCCATAAGAAACCACAAAGTGCAACTACTTATTTTCCCCTTTTAGAAAGAAACCAATACAGCATTGGTTTGCAGGTAATGTCATAGTCCCACGGTACAAGGGGTCCTGATAAGCCCCTCCTCGGACAAACGCCTCTCTCATTGCGAAAACCATGAGCGAAAGGATTTTAATTAAGAGTTCAGATTGAGATAAACGCTGATAGGTGCCAAGTCTCTGTTCGAGAATACAGGTTACGCCAAGTACCCGGGTGACTGCGAGAGGAACGCGGAGAGGTGCTAGACCTCTGTTCGAGAATACAAGGTACGCCTAGTACCCGGGCGAATGCTAGAAAGCCCGCCCGCAACAAGTTTTGTGCGGACAGGGAACGAGAAACCTTTTGAGATGCAACACATGATCTGGATAAAAATCCTACTAGAGTGAGAGAGAATTCTGAACTTTTCACGAATCGAGAAGAGTGCTAAAACTCTTAATATAAAACAAATCTAACTGTCAATTATAGTGGACTGAACCCAGATAACAATTTTTGATTTTTAAAACATTTTTCTGACCTTAACATGTAAATGACTAGATGCTTTTTAAAGGCTTTGTCTGAAAGATTTGCAAACATTGTAAAAAGGATTATAAAAGGTTGCTAGTTGACACAATCTGAGGTACTTTGTAAGTGTTTTAGGACAAGCATACCAAAAGGTAGAAATGTAAGGCTAGTTACAGTATTTCTTATTAACCATTGTACCAAGAATTACAATCAAAGGTAGATAATAATGCTTTTATTATAAGCATCTATAAAGGAAATGAGAAAGGTTTTGATTAATCTGTTAGTTTTAAATCTTAATTTACACAGGCATTAGGTTTTCATCAAAATAACCTGACTTAGAAATTTTCTTTGTTTCTGTTGGAAACTAAATTTTAGCTTAATTTTTATATACTGAAGAAAAAAAATGGAAAATAAGGATTTTCATTAGCCCACATTATATTTAAGAAATCATAGTAAGTTACATATTTTAATTAATATATTTCTTTTTTATTTGCTAAAATTCCTTTCTTATGTAATTGCTAAAATTTGAATATATTTTATTTTTTATATTTTAATTAATATATTGCTTCTAAAAAGAAAAAATATTAATTGTTGATAACATTAGCCCTACTACATTATCCGGAAAGTTTCACAATAGTTTAAATGTCTGAGTTTGGAATTGTTTGTCTTAGTTTTTATGTTGTCTTAAATTTTGTGTTTTAAATTTGGAAAGTGATAATGGTCAGCTCACTATCATGCAATTACTCTCATTTATTAGTTGATTGACAAACTGAAGTAAGTTAAACATTACTGCATAATTTAATTTCATAAAGATTTAAGAACTTCATTTAAGAACTATATAAAACCAAATTTTGGTGTTTATATAATAACTGAGAAAAAAAAAATAGAAACAAATATGCAATTTCCATTTATAAATTTTTATATCAGTTGCATATTACCTATTTGTTTATTTTTAGTCTACTTTAAGCATGTTTTCATTTTACTTAATACAGAAGAACAATAATTTTTCAGAATGATTTATCTCTGAATTAAATCTATTGATGCTCCGTAATTAAAAATAAATAATAATAATCTGTTAAGATTAATTAGACTTTTTTTTCCCTTTTTTCTTTAAAATATAAAAATTCATTTTCAAAATCCTTCATAATTATTAGTATGTATATTGAAACGTGAAAAATTTAAATAGTTTGATTTCATTAAAACTCATTTTTTTAAACTTCATGAAAATAAAATGTACTAAACAAAGTAATAAAAATAACAATACTTTAAAATATTGTAGCAATGCATACAATAAAAGATTTGTATCTTAAACGTACATAATATAAAAACAATTGTCATTGAATGATATTTTAAAATGAAATTTTATACAACATAAATTACTAAAATATAAGAAAATAAACCGTATGCGTAAAAATAATTAACTTTGACTAAATTACAGTTTAAATACCAGTACAAAATCTATTATTATTATTATTACGGAATATTTCAAACTTTTGACGGTAATTTTTAAGTACATGAACTATAAGATTAATATTTTAAAATTGGGGAGCATCAATAGATAACATAAACGATAATAATATATTGTAAAAGATAAACAAACACTATTCTCTATCTATTGTATTTTGCAATGAAAATATGTTTAAAGAACTCGCATTAATTCGTTAAGAATAAAAAACATATTATAAATGGAAATTTCAAGAAATACAACAGAAATATGCGTATGTATGTAGTTCTTACAATAAGGTATAGCTTTATGAAATTAAATTAATACAAAATAGTTTAACATACTTTAGATGGAACATGATTGCACAAATGCAAAGCCGGCACTCGCAGAGCGACGCTATATGTGACCTGCTAGCACGTCAATATCACCTTCAATGAGTCATGAGTGAGTGAACGCAAGCACAAGGGCAATTTGTAGATCGAAATAAGTTGCGCATGCGCGCAAAATGAATGCGCACATTATGATTTTAGAACGTAGGTTTTCTGACGGTTATTTCAAAAATCTAATATTGAAAACATTACTGCGACCGTGATATACGGTAAAGATAATATACATTTGCAGAAAAATCGAAAGAAAATGAAAAAAGATCATTTTCGGAACTCTGCTTGCTATCTGGGAACAGGCATTGAAATCCAATGAACGATAATTTAAAACGAAAGATCGTCATATCGACGAACTCATAAAATTTCTTCTTATTTTTCATCTACCAAGAAAATCTTTGTTTATTCAATAAAGTGATCTTTCGGATGTAAGAAATATTTTCGAAGTTTAATCCTTTCGCTACCAAGTCATCACTTTACGGATTATCTTTGAAAAGGCGTTATAACGCAAATGTTGACCATTAATGATACTAAAAATTATATGATTGATTATATTTTATGCATCTGAGGTTCATTGTTTTCTTCATAACTAAAAAATAAATAAAAATGAGCATACCTGGGATCGGATCAAAATCTCCATTTGTTTTTGCAAAATTATGGCATTTTTTAATTTGCCTTTTAACTAACACAAAAATAAAATAACTAAAGCACACTTTCGCTAATAAATGCTGACACGGACTTCAGTTCCTAAAAGTTTTATTTTTTGCCTAAACGTATCAACTTCCAACTTCAACGTCTAGGAAATCAGGCATTAAAGACGTGAACAATGTTGGTGGTGACTTTGGAACTGTCACATTTAAACGGAGCGAAAGAGTAAAACCTCTTGTTGTAATGAACAGTGTGATACTGTGATACGAGTAGACGACGAATTGGTTTCTATTAACCCCACATCTTTGTTCCAACGAATTTCGGTTACAAAGCACTCAGATGAAGATATTGAAGAGTTTTTGACGTACGATCCAGGACCTTATTCCGTGTCCGTATTCGACAATGACTTAAGAAAAGGGACCAAATCTACTCTCTACACTCTAATAGTGGGAGGAGTGAGAAGTTGACTCTTTGGAAGAGTGAGAGGCATTTTCACTCTTTTTGGAGTGAATTTTATAAAAATACACTCCTTAAAGAGTGAAATTTTCCACTCCCTAGAAAGGAGTGAGATATGTCACTCCGTTGTCGAGAGTGACTGTCTCACTCCTTTGACAAGAGTGAAATATTTCACTCCGTTGAAGAGTGAAAGCCTGGCATTATATAATTTTGTCCATATTTATTTATTGAGAGAAACAAAATTATCATTTTTTCGTTTTCTTTTTAGGTAGATTTCGTAAGAAATACTACCTATTACATTATTCCCTATGTTGGAATTTCTGAAAATTTTTGCAGATCTACGCCGATCCCCTAGAACCCCAAACCACCCCCCAGTTCAAAACTTTATCTATCTATCTATCTGTCTATATAGCTATATCATTTTTTTATGAACACGATAACTTCAATAATTCTGCACAAATCTCTTCCAAACTGAATCAAGGGACATAAAATCTCGGTCAAGTTCGTTAATGAGCAAAATCGAAATGGAAAATGAAGATTATTATGAAGAATATTATGAAGAAATATATGGTTTTAAAACACTTATTTTTTTACTGTACAATTAAAAAAAATGTAATTTAAAAAAAAAATTCAAAATTTCAAGTAAAATTTCAAAGTTTTTTCAAAAATTAAAAAATTTATAGGTGGAATATCTCAAATTTTTCATCTCGGTAAATTTGTAAAAATTTTATTTAAAATTTTAAGATTTGGCATTTTATAATTTTACCCATGTGAAATCTCCCAAAGATGACCCAAAAACAGTAATTTATATGGTTTTAACACTAATTTCTTTACTATACAATTTTTTAAAATTGTAATTTAAAAAAAAATCAAAATTTCAAAAAAAAAGTAAAATTTTAAAGTTTTTTCAAAAATTACAAAATTTATAGGTGGAATATCTCAAATTTTTCATCTCGGTAAATTTTTAAAAAAATTTTTGAAAATTTAAAATTTTTAAAATTTGAAATTTTATAATTTTACCCGTGCGAAATCTCTCACAGATGACCCAAAAACAATCATTGATATGGTTTTAAGACACTTGTTTTTTTACTGTAGAATTTTTTTAAAATGTAATTTTTTCAAAAAAAGTTTTCAAAATTTCAAGTAAAATTTCAAAGTTTTTTCGAAAATTACAAAATTTATAGGTGGAATGTCTAAAAATTTTTCATCTCGGTAAATTTTTAAAAATTTTAAATATTTTGAAAGTTTAAAATTTTATTTAAAATTTTTAAGATTTGAAATTTTATAATTTTACCCCTGTGAAATCTCCCAAAGATGACCCAAAAACCAGTCAAAATGATTTAAATTATATAAAGCAAATAATTTATTATACTTTTGTAGTCGCGATATGCGATAATTAGTCGCTTTTGACGACTGAAATGACAGCTTTGATTTTATTAATGAAAATCACCCAAATATACATCAGCCCATGCCAAAGATAAAGTATCTACTGAACAATTTGAAGATTACCGACATGGTGGAAGGCATCCTATTAACTGAGTTTTATATGTTATGCGAACTGTTTCTGGTAGATTTAGCTGTCCTTTATGGTTTAATTTGTAAAATTTTTGACAGTATTGGGGTATTTGCACTATAAGTATGCAATGACTGTTGTTTTTACAACTAAATGTTAACTGTAAAGAATTCAAACAAATATACAAGTACCATTAGTTGATTATTTATGTTGTGATTTCAAATAAACGCAGCGACTGTACCGCAATGGTCATTTTTTGTGTGTGTGTGCCGTGTTTTCTTTCACTTTTCCCCAACAGTAGTTAGATTTTAGCTGTCGTCTATCAAAGCCCTCTGCAGTCAGTAGAATGATTGCATCCAGTTTCTAAGTTCAAATACATTAGTTAAAACATTTTCAACCAACAACTAGAATTTAGTGCAGCTCTTTTCAAGTAAGTGTAATAATTTTCTCTTATTGGGTTTTAATAATATTGGACATGTTTTTTTTTTTGTTTTTTACTTTATGCAATGTTATTTTTAATTATAAAATTTACATATTTGAATTTAAGCTTATTTTCTTTTTCCCCATGTTGGCGGTTTGATAAAATTATTGTTCATAATCTTATTTATAATTATGCATCTTTCCAAAAGTGGGTTTATTACTATAGTAATAACAGTAAATTTCATAGTAAGCTGAATCTTGATTTAAATATATGCTTAAAATGTTCGGTATGCAAAAAATCTACTTAAAAAAAATGCCCAAAATCTGAGGTGCAAAATACGCTAATATTTTGTGCACTTTTTATTTTACACATTTTTTGCATACCAAAAAATTCCTAAATTGTGCATTTTTTATGCATAATCAGAGGTTCTGATTATGCATAAAAAATGCACAATTTAGGGATTATTTCGTATGTAAAAAATGTGTAAAATAAAAAGGGCACAAAATCAGAGTATATTTGACTCTTCTGATTATGCACTTTTTGTGCACAATTCAGTTTGCACTTTTTTTGCACAATTCAGTTTACCTTTTTCATATACAAGCAGGGGTGCCAAATATGCTCGGATTTTCTGCACTTTTTCTAGCTGGGATAACAAAGCATAACTTTTATTATGCACGTGAAATACCACTGCTTCGACTGGATCGATGGTTTCTTTTTTTTTCTTTTAATCATTTCAATATCAATTTTGCTTTTTAACCATAAATATAAAATAAACCTATGTGGAGAATTGATATTTTATCTTTTTTGTACTATTTATTTTTTTTAATCATTGTTCAGCACTATATATTGTGGTTATTTTATTTTATTTTTATGGCAACACTAATTTGAGGGAAAATCTTGCATTTCATTTATAAAAACAATGTCGATTTAATTTTTAATTAATAGCACTATTTAATCAAAAACCATATTTTAACGAAATGTGGGGGTAGTATACTATGTCAGAAGCTGCTTCAAAAATCTTTCGAAGGAGAGGAGGATACCTCATTTGTTGTTGTGTGTTTTGTAAATTCATAGAAAAAGGGATGTTGACAACAAACATAATATATGTATGATTTTAGAATAATAGGACTTTTGCAAAATAGCACTAATTTACTGAAAAGTACGATCAAAAGATAAGAGTTTGTATTTAAAACAAAAATTAAAGTGAATTCGCACATTGTTAATCAAAGAATATCCATCTATTAAATAGTTATTAATAAAACTTTAAAAAAAACTAAAATACAGTAAAGATTAATGTTTGATTAGATTTAAATTCATTAGCAATTAATACTGAGATCTAAAGATTTAAAATTTGAATTACACATGAAAAAAAATAATAATAACGTACATCACAGGAATTATTAAAATACTAAATACAACTTAATGGGTATTTGAAAAAGAAAGAAGTAATATTAACTGATTAAGATTTTGGTTAATTACTTGCCCTTATGGGCATTTTAAAACTATCATATCATTATAAGGCATGCAATGAAAGCAAACACAATAGTGATAAGCTTGGAATAAAATATTTTAGTTTATTTCTGTCAGTAATCTAATTGAATTCATTATGTAACTCTAATCGAATTTTTCCTTAAGAGTTCAATTACTATTACAAACTATGAATTAAATAAATATTGCCAATAAAGTATTTTATTCCAATCTTTACCATGCTTGTGTCTATTTTCATTGCATGCTATAAAATATATGATTCTTTTAAAATGCCCATAAAAGAAACATAAAATAAATAATTCACTCCATAAAAAGGTGAACATTCACTCCTATGGAAGAGTGGCTATTCACTCCTTTCAGGAGTGAGAAATCCACTCCTTTTGCAAGAGTGAATAGTCACTCCTATGAAAGAGTGGATAGCCACTCCTATGAAAGAGTGACTATTCACTCCTATCAGGGTGAAAAAACCCACTCTTTTGCGAAGAGTGGATAGTCACTCCTCTGAAAGTGTGAGTATCCACCCCTGTTTAGAGTGAATATTCACTTCTCGGGAGTGAGTATTCACTCTTTCAGAGAGTGAACAATTTCACTTTTGCCTAGATTGAATAGTCACTCTAAAGAGGTTGGGCAAATTTTGACTCTGCGATAGAGTGAATATCCACTCCTCCAGAGTGAATAGTCACTCTTTCTTATTTAGAGTGTACAAGGCATTCAAACCCCTAACAACCAAGCAGTTCAGCGGCAGGGTTCAACTCGTCATTGATGCTTATTTTTAATTGCATAGGGCTGTTTGGTCTAAAAATCATTCTTTTTCTTTAATATCCGACGAATATGTTGAGTACGTGCAGTAGTCAAAATATCAACAACAGGCAGTAGTTTTCTTTGATGGCTACCCTGATAACGTACAAAGTGGTAAAAAAACTGATGGGCGTATGAGACGATTAACCCCTTAAGCACCACGACGTACCTGCGTATGTCAGGAAAACCTCTATCTGTAATTTCAGAACGTAAAAAAAAAAAAAAAAAAAAAAAAAACAGAGACAAGTCCGTTTTTATACGCTTTTTGTAAAAATAACTTATTTTCCGGATTTGTTTTCTTTTTTGGAAAGTTTCTTATTTGTGTTACCTAAAAACCAGCGACCTAAAAACCATAAAGGTACCAAATATCAAAACTTCACCAAAACTTTCTTTAATTTGCCCTTTTTGAGCACTTAATGCTGGACTATATGTTTTGTTTTAGCCCCTAAAATCATTATAATAAAAGTCTAAATCACGTGACTGAGAACGAAATTTTGAGATTCCATACACAAATTGCGCTTTGTTTCTAAAGATTATTTTTGCGCCATCTGTCGGTAATTAATATAAATAAAGACATCTTCTTTTGAAATTATACTTTGTTATGCATGTTATGAATTCTGAAGACATTGCAAATAAAATGAATATTTCTTATAAAACGTAATTGGAATATAAGGAATATACCGGGTGTCCTAAAAAGGACTGACTGATTTTAAAATTCAATAACTTCCAAACGGTGACAGATATTCAAAAAATTCTTGCAGGAGGGTTATGTACGATGTCAGGAGTTTTTTTACTGCGATTCCCGGTTTTAGTTTGAATTATCATCAATAGATGGCGCTGCGAGCAATAGGTGCTCAATCGAGACCAAAACTGAAATCAGGAGGTTACATGTATGGAGTTGGTCTCATTCACCAATACAATTTTTGTTCGGGCCGATTCTGAGCTCAGTCGTTATATTTTCAATGAAATGTGTTGTTGCCATGGAAATAAGGAATTCTTCAATATAAAGACAGCATTCAGAATTGGGCATGAATTTAATAAGCAGTATGCGAAAGAGCAGACGATTTTATATTTATAAAGCTTTATTTTCCTGGATTTAATTACTTTTTATCGTCTTTAAATAATATTTTGTGCATCACAACTTAGAACTAGGAGAATAGATTCAGTATTTTTTTCTTTTTGTTGTTGTTAAAATTTCATAAATTTCGTTAAATTCTAAGAAGATTTTAGATCTTTTAAGGAAGTTTTTCAGTAGATTTTTATTCATGTTGAATATATTTTAAAAGAATCTTGGAAATGGTTTATACGTTGGAAGAAAGAATATTTATAATACTGGAGTACTACCGCTTGGATCAAAGCATAATAACTACTAGAAGAAGTTTCCAAGAAAAATTTAACGTAAGGAATGCTCCGCATCCGAATACAATTAAACAATTGTATGAGAATTCTTGAAATTAAAGCAATAAATAAATTCTTGCAAGTGATTCTTTAAGCAGAAGTAATCAAAATCTTCTAAACAGGAAGTATAACATAACAAGTGAGTAAGTGTGATCGAAGATCGCATAAAGGGTTTCTTTTAATATTCCTTTCAAAACATTTAATCCTTTATTTAACAAATCCAAATAAATTTAATTTTTTAAAAAAAAGTAAAGATTTACCGTTTTTTTTTCGCTTTCTCGAATATCTGAACAAGCCCGCTATTATACTCTTTGATAATAATATCTGTCATGTGGACTAAATGCGATATTAAAAAAATACCTTCAAAATGTTAAAATATGTCAATATTTCCATAATCGGGTTTTTATCATAATTCAAGATATTCCTCAAACTATTTACTGTTCTCTATTACTCATATTGATACTCTCTTTGTATTATTCTCAAACATTTGAAAAATCCGTTATGACGTCAGATTAATTTTCATTTTAATTCTCTAATAACGTCATTTTAAGCTGCTTTCTGTATTTACACATACTTATACTCCTTGTATTATTGAGAAATGTTTGAAACTTTCCGTTTTATTACCAATATGACGTCATATTAATCTTTTTTTCAACTGGTGAAACTTTTCATTTCATTTTCATTTTTCACGTGGAAATCTTTCAACAGAAAATTAATTATTGTAGAAAGAATTTTATTGTGGATTTTTAATTGTTGGCAACTGCTATAACAAAAAATGTTAAAATGTAATAGGAAAAGGCTGTTAGATTTTTGGTTTTTTATCTCTATATTAAAATAATACGATTTTTTCAAATTTTATGATTTTGAGCTGCATAGTATATATTCAGCTATAAGTACACAAAATTTTATGACTGTAAGTTATATAGTTTCTGAGAACCGGCTTTCTGAAAGACAGACAATAAAGCGGGAGTAATAGGATTTCGTAAGATGAACGAAACCCTAAAAATGCAAACGAAAATTGCTGCAACTCAAAATAATTCGTTCTAATTTTACTTTGCCATGCGTTAAAATCGCCACAATAAGTTCACCATTTAATGAGATGAAAGAGTATATCTAATTAAACATTTTAGAAAACGCATAACACATTTGAAAACAAGATTTCAGTAATTACTACTCATAGCCAAAAAAGTACTCCACTTTTTTTGCAACGCCCTGTATATAGCCTATAAAACCGTACATATTCTACATAGTATTCTAAAGTTTAGTTTAATAAGAAAATACATAATGCAGTTGAAAATTCACCTTCAGAAGTTTCTAGTAATAGACGGAAATATATTAGAATTCTTTTGTACAGTCCTGTATATTACCTACAAATTTTTTACATGCCAATTATAAAACTAAAATTTAATTCAGGCAAAAACACGGTTAAAATTGCTGAAATAACAATTCCAGAAATTATCATCCATCGGTGGCCATATATTTAGTTCTTTGCGTGGCCCTGTACATGATATCATTCAAATGCATAACATAACTCGAATAAAAAACTCTTTTCTGGAATTCACGCTCATACTTGGTAATGCTTACGAATTCTTTTGTGTAGCCCTGTATATGATCTATAGCATTATGCACATCACGTAGTATGCAAAAATGTTTTTTAAACTGCTTACTATAAT
This sequence comes from Maratus michaelseni, assembly GCA_963931845.1. Classification (NCBI taxonomy): domain Eukaryota; kingdom Metazoa; phylum Arthropoda; class Arachnida; order Araneae; family Salticidae; genus Maratus; species Maratus michaelseni. The sequence continues at coordinate 179,914,038 of OZ007592.1, read as the reverse complement.
TGAAAGTGCACTTCCAGCAATTACCGCTTACAGACAGTGTTCCGGATACAGTACTGCAACCGAAATCTTTCACGTGTCCCTGTAAATGAAGGATAAATATACATCATATTATACAACAAGTACCTTTTAGTAAACCTCAGTCATGTATATCAGTTTCATTATATTAGAAATACTGTAACATAATTAAATTACGCTTCAAACAGTTTTTCCCCCGTAGGCCATTATGTAGGAGAATTATTTTGCGTAGCCTTGGAAATGAATGATAAATGCTTTATACTCCATATTCTACAGAAAACATGTTTTAGTCCACTTCATAAATGTAAATCAATTTAATTATGTTTGTAACGGTGTAACATCATTAATATATTGTATTCACCGTAAACGATTTTTCCCATGTACCATCATGTAATGAAATTGTTTTGGGTGACCTTGTAAACGAATTAAAAGTTCTACACATACAATATTCGATAGTAAGCATCTTTTAGTGCACTTTAGTGCAATATATTATTTTTAAAAAGTTTGAAATAGTGTAACATCATTAGAATACAGTGCAAATGATTTATCCCACAGACCACAATAAAACGGGCATGCTTTTAAGTGCCCCTGTAAACGAACCATAATTGCTACAAACTTCATTTTCAATACAGAGCATTCCATGATAAACCTCAATATACTGTATCTGATACATACATGGCAATTCGAACATATTTACACAAGTTAGAGCATGGAGAGACCGTCTGATAAACCGAGTGCATAAACACTTTTCAACTGTGTTGGAAATTCTTAGAAAGAAAAAAAAATTGATTGATGAAAAAGACACTCATTTTTAAAAAAACCTTATCCTTCTTGCAATGTAACAAATTTTTAAAAAATTGATATTTTGAACACTGTTGTTACACATTTCGATTTGGAAGAAGTCGTTTTCGTGGAAACAATACTTTTTTCTATTGTTGTTTTGACCCTTACAATATTGAAATCATACCGTCTCAGTTCAGAATCGGGCCCTAAAAAAACTTGTATTGGTGATTGAGACTCACTCCATACATGTAACCTCCTGATTTCCGTTTTGGTCTCGATTGAGCGCCTATTGCTCGAAGCGCCATCTATTGATGATAATTCAAACTAAAACCAGGAATCGCAATAAAAAAACTCCTGACATCTTACATAACCCTCCTGAAAGAATTTTTTAAATATCTGTTATCGTTTGTAAGTTATTGAATTTTAAAATCAGTCAGTCCTTTTTAGGACACCCGGTATAATGCCGTGTACTACATATATTAATTATATCAATGCAAATAAAATTTTATATTTTAACATACTAGAAACTTCGTAGTAAAAATAAATTTGTAATCCTATTTATGTCTATTGTTTTGTTAGATTTATTTCTTGTTATATCTCCTATTTTAAAATATTTACAAAGTAAAACCATTGACTATTGTCTACAGTCTGGGCTTGGTAGAGAAGCTGCTTCAACAAATAACGGATAAAAGGAGTGATAAACACTTTCATGCTCTGTATTCCAAAACAAAATATTATACAAGTATAGTTTATAGCAACTTAGAAGATAACAGTATTGATGCTGAAGTAGAATTAGATTTCAAAGAAAAAAGAACTTCAAAGTAAAAGGTAATGCCTGGTGAAAAATCAATAGACGAGGCTCCTGGAATCTCAACTGCTCAAAACTATAAATTGGTCTTTTTCAGTGTTTTAGATTGTGGCAGGGCAAGTACCGAAAAAAGATTTAGTCCAAACATAAAAATTTCAGTAGATTGTTCCTGGTTAGACCCAAAGAAATTTAATAAAATCGTAATGCTTGATAGTTTTCATGCGGAAGTCCTTTGTAGCATTTCTAATCTTTGTAAAGTTGAAAGAAGTCAGTTATAAGTAGAGCTGAAAGAATTTGCAGATCAGCCTGAAAGCTTTACAATGGCTTAAAAAACTATCATTAAAAGAAAATAAGACAATCTGAATGGAGCTGAAGAAATCTGTGAGTATGACGATGTAGAATCTGAATTTGAAAAACACAAAAATCTTTATGGTTACTGCTCTGACAAGAAACAATGTTTTCTGTGCTTATCATGCGCTTTTTCTGTTATTTTTGAACTCTTAGAATCTGGAATGTTTACTAACCTGTATGTAGCTTACAAGTTTGTACACCTGTGAAAGGGTGTTTTCTAAACTTAAAATAGTTAAGAATTGACTTAGATACTTTAAGCCAATACCTTATTTCTAATCTTCTTTTCATGAATGTAGAAAGATTTTTTATAACTTGGATAAAGATGCTATTATAGATGAACTGGCCAAAAAGGCGTTTGGTTAGTATACAGCAGTTCACAATCACATGAACTTTCTTAGCTCGCTGTATCTGTACCGAGGTATTGTAGAGCCATTTTTATTTTTGTTATAAAACCTATTTTACAATTTGTAACAATTAAATTTAAATTAAAGAGGACATTGTTTTTTTTTTCAATATGCTTGTGTTTTATTACCGTTGTTTCCGTTTTTAATATTTACTTAGGTATTACAGAAGGATTTAGATTATTAGATCTTCAACTGTTGGTATTTGGTTGCCTAAAACTAAAAGCATTTCTCACTCTCATTTTTAAGTAATAAACAATTCGTAATTTATTAGTATATTTACTTTTTCTAGCATGGAACTAGTTTAGGTACGGTATATAAAAATAATATAAATATTTATTGTGAAAGTAAACAAACTACATCAGAGAAAGCTTACTTTTTAACCCAACTATTTTCCAAGTTACAAAGTAGCTAAATGTGTTTTTTAGGCATGTAAACCTAATTTTCAAAAAGCAAATATTCTAATATTCTATGTCCTCTTAAATTTCCCGGTAAGGGGCCCCTTTTCAGTCTCTAGCCGAGGGCCCCCAAAGGAGCCAGTCCGGGCCTGGGTCAGCTTGGTTAAAGCTAAAGCACTACATGTAGTTCGGACACACACATTGGTGTATTTACTGTGATCCGCGGGTTGTCAAAACATGCCTGGATATTTGAAGACTACATTTAACGAAATTTTTCCAGTAGTAAATTATAGAAGAGTGTGGGGGCTAATGGAACAATTTTAAAGTTTTAATTATTCTAAAATGAAATCAACAAATTTCTGAATTTTTTATTATTATTCATAAAAAGAGAAGTATTGGCTTCATAAAAAAAATATTTAGAAGAGATAGCATTTGTTGTTTTTTAAATATAATGATTTTTATACACTGTTGTACTTGTCCCATTAGTCCCCTAGGTTGGGGTCTATTGGGACACCTCGTGGTTCTAATGGGACATATCAAAATCAACACAAAAAGTAGAGTTGCAGTACCTATTTAAAGACAGTACATTTTACTTCAAAATACAATGCACATAAACAGTATAATATCAATTATTGCATATTAAAATTTGAAAAATTAAAATGTAAAAGACATTAAAGTTGATAAATGAATAATTTTCTGATCAATTTTAGGCTGAGGTAATTTTATTACAATATCGTTAATTTCAGTCCAGTATTTTTCCTTTTTTTCAGGGTAGACAAACATAGAATCACACGTTTTTGTGAGGTAACTCAGAAAATGTTCTTGAATCCCACGGTTTATTTCAATAACTGCCACATAATGAGATATAGAATGTTTCCCTTCAAATTTTACTAAGACAAAATAATTTTCAGATATTTGCTCTAAAAGAACATTTTCTTCGACATCAATTCTTTCTGGAAAGTCTTCATTACTTGAAGAATCATGTAGTACAAAACTACTTCCAGATCTTTCTGGAAAAGAAATACGCTTATTTTTTTATATTAATTTAGGCATTTTTTAGATCTTTTTCCGAGTTATTTTTAGTATTATCCACTACTTTTTCAGGTGTTTTTGTCCAAATTCTTGTTGTTCCCTTTTTTTTTCTTGTTTGGTATCAAATTTTCGAGGGAGAGCTTTTGGAAACGGCCTAACTGACTCCGGTGTAACTGGTAGAGAGGATGATTCAGCAGAGCTATGCACCTGTATGATTGTCAAACTCATGTCATTTGTTGTAGGCTTTAAAATATCAACATCTCAAGAATCAACTTCACTTGTTGTTGTTGGTCCTAGATGATCCGACACATGAGAGGAGAGGAAATCCGTTTCTGTAATATTATTTGCATCGAAAGGAAAAACTCTGCTTTTTGAAAATCCAGCTAGAATATTTTTTGGCGTCATGGAAAGAGTAAAAAACTTGTTTTTATAAAACTTTTCAATAAGACAATCGTTCAAATAAATCATGCATACCTATCATTAACAATAAGCACCTATGCATCACCAATTCAGTTGTCCCATTAGTCCCCATATGCTAAGTCTCATTAGTCCCTATATCCTGATATTTTATATTTTTCTATTAAAATAGCACATGTTTATCCGAAGATAATTTAACTAAGTTTAATATAAAATGGAATATTTATGTTATATTAATTAGTAGCCTCATGAACAATTTCAGGCAATGACGGATTGTAAATGTCATTTAAGTAAAACAAATCAAACTTACTTTTTATAGTTGAAAACAAACTTTCTTCTTGCAATCTTTCAAACAATCGCAAATGACTGACTTGTTGTTATTGAAGTTAGCAGCTTTGGTGCTGCCATTTAGGTGTAGCATAATGTTTTCTTAAAAATAATATTTTCTATAAAATTTGGCCACTGTCCTACTAGCTCCCACTCTCCCCTATCGTCCATTGAGTTCCTTACTTTTTAAAATATCGTTCCAAAAAATTAAAGTCAACACAAACAGATACTTCTGCATACAGAAATTAGGTGGCTGTCACGACTAATAGTTTTAAATCGCATTTTTTCACTTCTTGATGAAGTAAGACTTATGTTCATGTAACTCCAAATTCTATTTGAAAGATCGTTTCAATGATTTCTCCTGGCTTGTCAAAACGGCGTATTTGACAGGGATTTTTTTTTTTTCTGAATGAGCTGAATGTAAGTTTACAAGGAACATTGGTACACACTTTGAAAGTCCAGAACAAAGTAGATTAAACAATAAAAGAAAATAATACCCGTGTTCTATTAGTTTTATGTAGAAATAGTTCAAACAAGTAAAATAGCAGTAAGAATTTATTCTTCTATCACCAAAACTTACCGAGTTATGATTTTTAAAATTTTATGGATTTTCAGTCTTATCACCAAAAATGGAAAATCCGTTTTCAGTGCCAGAAAACGCCGAAAATGCATGCAATTCAAAGTATCATAACTATGTAAGTTTTTGCCTCGCAAAAATTTGTGTGGATTCATCACAACAGAAAACAGCGTCGATTCTTACGTCCCAAAATTATTTCAAACATTTTTTAAAGGCTTTTTACTTAAAACGTCCGTTGCCAGCATAGATAGCGATTAGTTATACGTTACAAAAATAACAGGTTGTTGGAAACTGTTGACTATGCAACTATAGAACGATGCAACCTATTAACCAAAAGTAACTAACAATATTTACCATCCACACTGGCAATATAATTTCTCCTGTTATTATTGAAAATTTTGTTATATACCTGAAGCACATGAAAGAAATTTTTTGACTTTTTTTAATCCATCGAAGTCAGAAAATGATTGGATGAGTGACCTATTTAATTTCCAAAAAAATACTGAAATCAAAACCTTGAGGAGAAACAAATTGCGGAATTATCATGCGATGTTTCCATGAAAATCGCTTTTAAATAGAGCCTTCCTAATTTTGGTTGTGCGTTAGAAATACGTATGCAGAACTAAGAAAAAGCTATTAAAATATTACTTCCTTTCTGCACTACATATTTGTAGGAAAAGACTTTTTCCAGCCTTGTGCACATGAAACACAAATGTATTAATCGACGGAATGTCGAACCAGTACGGATGCATGGTTCAAACATTGAACCAGATATATTGCATTTCCAGTAGCAAGTAGTATGTATAATTTAACTGTCTTAAAATGTGTGTTATAATTTTTTTTCTTATTAATACAGCTGATTTTTCCAACACTGTTAACTAAACATAGAATATGTGTAATGAATAATAAATAAAGTGTACATAATATACATATAATAATAATATACATTAAAATAATTTCTTATCTTACATTAACAGCAAATTTGTGGGGGTCCCCGAAATGTATATTACATCAAAGGGAGTCCGCGAGATCACAAAGTTTAAGAAACGCTGCCTTAATGGAATTAGATATTTGGCTGTTAATCTAATTTCCTCTGAAGTTACCTCAGAATCTATACATTTTTTAATGTAACTCATCTACCAAGCAAACATTATTTACTCAAGGTTCTAAGAAAACCACGGAAAACTCCGAACGATTAGGCCGACAACCCAGCACCTCTACGTCTATCAGTTTTGAGAACAGAACCTCTCATCCGCTGGTGGGGCGGCTAAAAGATTGAAACCGGATTCCTTTTACAAATAATACAATTTTAATAAAACGGCCGCAAAACGGGGGAAAAAAAACCACGAAAAATTCAAAAATCGCAGAGGACAAAGCTAACTTTATTCGGCTAAAAGAATAATTCTAGATTCCTTTCAAAAATGTTGAAAAATCAGCACAAAGCACGAAAAAACACTAAAAATAGCATGAAAAATTAAATTTGAAAAAGTCCATAAACTGGCTTTGAGGTGCATAACTTCAGATATACAGGTACCTTTCTGTCAAATCTTGTTGTTCTGCGTGCAACGGTCTCTTCAGAAAACTCTGGACGTCGACTGACACACAAATATATGTCTTAGAGACCCACAGAAAGGTACGTTTATCAGTGGACATTCTGTAATTTTATTTATTTATTTATTTATTTATTGCAGTTTCACCCCCTCCCCCTTCCCCATCCAGGCAACTTGGATGACAATTTAAAATAGCAGAAAAACCGGAAAATACGAAAGCGATCTTCAAAAAATAATTTATTTTAATTAATAAATCTGTGTATTTTGTACAATGAAAGGCACCCTTGAGAACAGAAAAAAATTCCTCTGAGTGGGTATGATGGGTCGTTTGGACTAATGGGTACGGTTTGACATTTGTAAAACAAATTCTGCAAATTTTGTCCTTCGCTATTTTTGAATTTGTACCAATTTTTAATACGATTTTCAACGCGATTTGTTAGCGTTTTTCGCGTTCCACAGTGATTTTTTGACATTCATGTAAGATTTTCGGGTACAACGTTTTAAGCCTATACTAAATTGTGTCCTGTGGAATTTTTGAATTTTTAGTAATTTTTCATACAATTCTTGAAGTTTTTATTTTATTTTTATTTTTATTTTTTTGTTCCGCGGCGATTTTTCCACATTATTAAAAATACATCCGGTTTTAATCTTTTAGCCCAATATAGTAAATTTTGTCCTCTATTCAATAAAGTGTATACGGAATTCATACTGTGATTTTTGGATTTTTCGGGAATTTGCTTATGCGATTTTTAGAGATATTTCGCGTTTAGCGTCTAGTTTTCGCCATTCGTAAAATGAATCCAGTTTTAATCTTTTAGCCCATAGTAAAATTCGTCCTGTTCGATTTGTGAAATTTTAGCAATTTTTTATGAGATTATGAGATTTTTTTCGCTGTTCGCTGCGATTTTTCCACATTGGTAAAAGAAATCCGGTTTATATTTTCTAGCCGAATATAGTAAAATTTGTTCCCTTTTTAATAAAGTTAATTTGGAATTTTTATAGTTTCTTAGTGTTTTGTACGATTTTTGGCGGGCCTGGGCAACGCTGAGCGGGTCAGCTAGTATGGATAATAAATACAGATATTTGTGCGTCTGTCTGTCCCTTCAGAGTTTTCTTAAATGACTGCGGCGTGCAGAGCAACAAGACTTGAGCGAAGGTTGCGGCATGTATGAAGTTATGCACTTAAAAGCCAATTTTAAGGAGATTTTTATGTGATTTTTAGCAAGGTTTTTCACGTTTTGAGACATTTTTTTTTTACATTCGTAAAAGGAATCCAGTTTCAGTCTTTTACTCCAATATACTAAATTTTGTCATGGGCGGTTTCTTTAGTTTTCAGCGAATTTTTTATGCGATTAGCGTTTTGTAGTGTTTCGCGGCAATTTTTTAACATGTAAAAGGGATCAGGTTTCAATTTTTTTTTTCAGCATAATAAATTTTGTCCTCTCTGATTTCTGAATTTTTTATGCAATTTTAAGTTTTATTTTCGCTTTTTACGATGACTTTGTGACATTCGTAAGAAAAGTTCGTTTTCAATCTTTTTGCCTAATATAGTAAATTTTCGATTAAAGATTGGTTTGCTTTCAATTAAGGTCAGTACTTATTTGCAGTATATATGTGCATTTTTATGAATATTAACAATGTTAATCATTATCCATTAAAATATGTTTACTTTGGGCTTGTTGCACGAGTAGGCTTAATCCCATAGCTTTGTCGAAGCTGGTGATGTAAAATATATTGTATTACTTTTGCACTATTTATTTATTTAGTAAATAATTAACGTCTCACGCAACAATTTTTGTATTCAATATGAATTTGCTTTACTTTTAAATGTGATATTTTTTAGTTGAAAACTGCCTTTCTTTTCATGAATATCAATAGAAAGTTGTGCATAAATAATTTCATGTATTTCAAATTTGTTCGCTTATGATAGCTTTCATATTTTTCAATGCAATTCTTTTTAAAGATTTAGCATGATTTATGCAAATTTTTTTAATACGGCTATGAATTTAAATCTCAATTTTTTTTCAAGAAACATTTGTTTCTCATAAAAAAAAAAAAAAAAAAAAAAAAAAATGTAAACTTTATTTATAAAAATAAATTTTGAGAAATTCACGATTGTTTCATTCTGGTGCTCACCCCCTCCTTTTTCAACGATGTTTAATGTCTTTTATCGCTAAAATATTGATATATTTTTTCATACAGAGATTAAATTGTAAATTTATTAACATGAAAATATTAACTTAATTAAAGGCTTCTTCTGTCACTAATTCGTATGCAAAACTATATGAGTTAATGAAAAGTGTAAGATAAGAACTTAATATAATGTATTGTCTGTCATTTGATTTTTTTTGGCATATATGCAGTTTTTATATAATCACCAATAAAAATCACCAGAGGTATTTTACTGTTATTAGAAAGTATTAAATATATATTTTTAGTAATGTTCAATTGAAATTATTACGTCTTGTATTCAAATCTGCCTTTGCCTTAAATATACTACACTTACCTAAAATTGTTTTTTATTATTATTATTATTATTAATTATTTGTTATATAAATGCATGTTACTAAACTTTGCAAAAAAAATGTATTCATTAATTCGCAAATATTCAATCAAGTATTCAGCAGCGACACAGTAAATATTTTTTAATAGATAATTATTAACATTATTAATATTGATAAAAATGCACATATATACTCTAAATAAGTACTTGCTTTAATTGTAAGCAATCCAGTCTTTGTTAATGAATCCTTTTAAAAAGATAGATTTTATTTTTCAATAAGATTAACTATTTTGTAATTCAAATTTTGTAGTATAAAGCAAAATTTTCTTAATACTAAATCCTACAGTTTTTTTTTTGTTTGTTTATTTGTTTTTTGAGAGTGTAAAAAGCAAATTGTGTCTGTTTTGAATTAGTTGATCTTCAATTTTATTATGCAAGTGAAAAAAAATGAAAAGTCATTTAGAATATTATGGTTGTAGGAATGGTTGGGTGTAATCAGTTGAATTATTAGCCGATCTGCCATGATGTCAAAATTGAGCTCGATGGCATTATGTATAGGAGGCTTTGCTTCTGTCCCTACTGCGACCTACGTTATACACGGCCAATGCATGACGTTTAAAACGTCACATGGAGTGCATCGAGGCAAGGCAACGCTAGATACCGGGCTTGCTCATTCACTCTCATAACGTCACGAATAGTGGCTGACCGCGACCAGCGATTGGTACAAAGCGACGCGCCCATCGTTTTGTGCCAATCGCTGTATGTCTTTCGTCGTGGCCAGCCACCTTTTGTGACGTCCTGATAATGAGTGAGCAAGCCCGGTATCTAGTGTAGCCCTGATCGAGGCTAACGAAAAAGAAAGGCTTCCGCGGTGCTTTACTCGTATCTTTTTTCCCAGACCGCGGAGTCACGTAATGCTCGAATCCACCAATGCAGGTGTATAGACCGGGAGGAAGCAGCACAGACAATCACCTCATCGAGTTCACGGCTGAAATTCCAGAACTAGTTAAAACTCGATTCGCATATTAAAACGCAATCGGTCTGCCAAGTCATATCTTGGTGGAAAACACCCTAAAACCCGATTTTAGCGGTTGACTCTTAGGGTTTACCATTGTGTTTTCCTGCACCCAAAGGTATGATAACAAGGAGGACTGGGAGCAAGAACACACAATGGTAAAACTACGAGCCGACCGCTAAAATAGGGTTTTGGGTGTTTTCCACCGAGATATGACTTGGCAGACCGATTGCGTTTTAATATGCGAATCGAATTTTAACTAGTTCTGGAATTTCAGCCGTGAACTCAATGAGGTGATTGTCTGTGCTGCCGCCTCCCGGTCTAGTACGAAAAGAGCACCATGTCACTCTAGCGGTCTGTAAAAAAAGATAAGAGGATGGTACCGTGCTAACCTGTCTTTTTCGTTAGCCTCGGAGTGGATCATTTTTACACGAGGATTGGTGCAAAATGACGGGCGCGCCGCTTTGCACCAATCGCCGTGCAAAAATGATCCACTCCATGTGATGTTTTAAACGTCATGCACCGGCTGTGTATAACGTAGGTCGCGGACCTCACTGTTAAAAATCTTCTGCTTTTGCTGTATAGTCACTCCACCGCTTTTATAGAATATCTCTATTTTGACCAATGAAAATGCTCCATAATATAGTAAAGTAACCGTTTTCTCTAAAAGCAGTGGAGTGTGTCTGCAGCAAAAGCTAAAGATTTTTAACAGTGTACGTTATACACGGCCGGTTCATGACGCCATGAACCGACCGTGTATAACGTAGGTCAAGCAACCACCCTCCTGCAAACTCAAGAGGAAATATCAACATCAATGATATTCATACATGAAACGAGGCGTCAAAGTTTTCGCTACTTTCCGGAGACACAGTGTTAAACCTATAACTTCAAAAGAGTTTCTCGAAATACAAACAACTTTTAATTGCTGGAGCAATTTTGTCGCCTATAATATCCCTCAAAATGAATAAGGTCAAATATCTCCCGGAACAAACAATCAAACGCATGGAAAACTGACGAGGACCGGAACAGCCAATGAAATGCTTGGAAAACTGGCAAGTCGCACCAATTTTTGTCGCTTCAAATTATACCGTGTAATAGCACTTCCACAGAGTATCTCCTTACTCTGTGAGCACTTCAATAGAACGGAGAGCTAACTCCCCGATCCACTTTCTGTCGCGACCTCTTCTCCGCATCACACTTTCAATTTCAATGCGCTCAATTAATGAAGGCTTCATTTTCTTAAAATGAAAGGCATTTTTTTTCGAACTTTTCGGTATAATCATTTTTGGTTATTTTTACAAATTGTTCATATTTTTATGAACAATACTTATCAAATGCTTCATGTTTCTTGTTAAGCTTTATATATATATATATATATATATTATTTTATATAAGCTTAGGAAAGGAACGGCTTCAAGTCATATGTCTTGACATTTTATTAACATACGAGGCTAAGCCTCGATTAACATGTATCTGACCTGTGTGATTGGCGTCATGCGCACGCTTATAGACCGGGAGGCGGCAGCACAGACAATCACCTCATCGAGTTCACGGCTGAAATTCCAGAAATAGTTAAAACTCGATTCGCATATTAAAACGTAATCGGTCTGCCAAGTCATATCTCGGTGGAAAACATCCGAAAACCCTATTTTAGCGGTTGGCTCGTAGGTTTACCATTGTGTGTTCCTGCTCCCAGTCCTCCTTGTTTTCATACCTTTGGGTGCAGGAAAACACAATGGTAAACCTACGAGTCAACCGCTAAAATTGGCTTTTAGGGTGTTTTCCACCAAGATATGACTTGGCAGACCGATTGCGTTTTAATATAAGGAAAGGGCAACTGACGTCACTGTTGGTTAAACTACTGTTGGTTTGGGAGAAAAACCTGTTCGTTCTTTATGACTCCTACAGTACACATGAGATGGAGCGATTTGATTGGCCTACGTTAAACTGGTCTGTGATATGATTGGCCTACGTCGCCATGATGATTCCTGCAATGATAGCTCCGACAAAAATACAGTGGTAGATTGGTTGATGGAACTGTTTGTTTGTAAACATGCCCTTTCCTTATGCGAATCGAGTTTTAACTAATTCTGGAATTTCAGCCAGGGACGAGATCTAGCACACACAAGGAAATTCACAACACACAGAAATACAGCCGTGACGTCTTGACTACCCTACCCAACCACTGTGGACCCTCATGTTTTATTCCTAACTACTTTCCTTTCTGCCTACACCGAGTTGAGAAATACTTCTTCATGACGTCACATTCACCTAGATTCTAAAAATAACTGTAAAAACTATCATAACTGTATCGAACTTTTATTAGCTATTATCGTAATCGCCTTTCTAATATTATTTATTTGTTTACATATTTCAACTCGCATGTAATCTTCCGGTTTCTTTAAAATTTTAATGAAAAATGTGTTTTGTAACTACTTATTGTTGTAACTGATTATTGTTGAGTTTTTATCCCGTTTATTTAAAGAGTTGTTTTTTAAATAAAATTCTCCTCTTGATTAATAATTTAAAAAAAATGGATCTATGTGCATATTTATACAATGTTTTCGGTACTTTAATATGTTATAGTATCATAAGATTATTTATTGTTTACCAAAGAATTCATAAAAAGAAAAAATCTATGTCCAAATTTAGATTGTCAGCTAAATTAATGATTGTTCTCGGTTCAGGTATTTATTGAAAAATATTTCTTACCGTTATTATACTACATATTGTGATTATATTGTTCATACAGGGGCGCCATTTGGGACCCGAAGAAATTTGATATTTTAAAATGTAACAATCACAGGTCAGACTAAACAAATGTTTTTTTCAAAAATTGCACATAAGTCAAATTTTACTGAAGTAGAAACATCAGCATTACTTAATCAATTTAAATACAGAAATTAATAATATAAGTATTATTTTATTTGCCAAATGTCTTGACATTGCAATATGTACAAAGCGAGACACATTTATCATTAATGAGTTCTTAGGGTAAATTTTTAAATATAATGTGAGAATAAAACTGTATCAATTGCTTCTTAACTATATACAAGAAGATTAAAAGAAATATTTGCCCCCCCCCCCTCTCCCTCAAAGAAACTCTTCTCTCCCCTGCCCCTCTAAGAGAGTTTAAAATGGTACCCTTGTGTTCATATTAATCTTGTAAAACAAAACTTGCATACAATGCAATTAAATTTAAACTTTTATCAATTTCTCTGTAAAGAGAGATTTTTAAAAATACTCTGTAAAATGTTTTTTTAATTTAGAAGTAGAACATTTTGTATTTTAATTTGGTAACTTGGTAGTTATTCCGAAAACATCTAAAAACAATTTTTATAAAGTCATTTAATGTTGTGAGTTTTTCATTCTTATTATTGTATTTTATAAAAGTGCTCAATGCTTGTGTGTTTTCTTTCATTTCATTATTATTATTTTTTTATGAGAATTAATCTTTTGGAACAAAGTATTATCCTTATATTGATTATAGTAATTTAAGTAATACATTTTATACTTAATGTAAATAGATGAGCAAATATTTTTTTTATTTTAAATAAAGATGATTTTATCCCAATTCTATAAAATCACACATGTTTCTACAAAATAATTTATGGGTGCAGTGTGCAGTCAAACTTAAGGGTCTCAAAGTACTCACAGGAAAAAAAAATGTTTTTGTTATTCAAAATTTGAGTTATAAATGTAATATTTTTCTTACAGTGTGTGCATAATTACTGTTTAACTTACATTATATTATATACATTATATATATACATATAGGGCCTGATTAATGCACGGGGCTCGGCCCTGGGCCCACAAATTATGTGGCTGATTTTTTTTTTTTTCTTAATCAAATACATTTTTATTTTTAAATTAAACTTTTGATTTATGATTAGTATAAATGCATAATTTTTTTTTTCTTTTCTGATAATTGCGATTTAGTATTTTGAAAAATTGATAAATACTGTGAAACCTCGATTATATGTTCTTGGAATTTGCGTTTTCCTGCATGTAAATTTTCTCACAATTTAAGTTTTTCCACTGTTTGCATTTTATATTTCGGTCCCTGACGTAAAAACAAAGTTTTACTGTAATAAAAAACTCCATATTTAATTTTTCTGTAAAAGTCCTTTTCCATTTGAGAGTACCTATAATTTTCAAAACTTGCTGTATCCAGAAAATCAAATTTGGGGAAAATGCCAAAAACTGCATACTGTGTCTATTGGTTTCAATATAAACGAGGATTTTACAATGTCAGAATTATAGTTTAAAATGATTACTAGACTGTTAGGGAAAACACAATTTTTATGATTTTGGATAAGGCGAGTTTTGAAAAAGATGTCCTGATTTATTCTGCAACATAAACTGTGAATTATACAAATGCTTTTTTGAGAAAGTGGACGGTAATTCATTTTCTTGATTATTCTTGTAAGTTAAATTTTTTTTGTAAACTTGAAACTTTCACCCAAACAACTTTGTCAACTCATCAAATAAACCTACTTTTTTTTTACATTAGTCGCCGGGAATGGGGAGGTAGGGGGGGGGGGGCAACTTTTTAGTAGGCCCTGGACCCAACTTCAGCTTAATCGGGCTCTGTATACATATTACATTATATATATACATATTACATTATATGTTTACATATTACATTATATACATTCATAATTACTGTTAAATTATTAACCTATTTTATGGGATTATTTAATTACTATTATTTCTTATGGTAGTAGACACTATTGGGTTGCAGATGGGAATTTTGGTTTGCTGCAGATAAACACACAAAAAAAAAAAAAAAAAAAAAAAAAAAAGTGCGACTGAGGTGTTTAATAATCTAAAATGTTTTTGTTAGCATGTAAGATATTAAAATAATAATAATAATAATAAAACTTTGCCTTGAAATTTCACCTTCTGCTATTTATTATTAAAAACTATATTTCATTATCTAATATGTTAATAAAATTTGTTAGAAAAATTGTCATTCTATTAGTATTTTTCTTGATTGTTTATAAATTTAAAAAATAAAAACTCAAAACTTGAAATTCAGATTTGGATTTTTACTCAAAATTTTGAAATCCTGCCTACGAAATTTCAGCAATTTTTGTTTTTTTGATACAACAATCGAACTGGACCCCAACAATGACCGTTATGAAATTAGGATCAGGCAAGGCTGCATGAAATTCAATTACTAAAAGTATTTGGTTATAATTTAAAAATACAGAGAAGCTCCAATTATAACCCTAATGTTTTCTTTACATAATCTGAATATACAGAAAACCAGGTAATTGGAAAATGCTTTTGTTTAGTAAAAAGGTAGGTGTACGCCTAATGTATGTTGAAAATACAGGGATCCATCCAGACTTTTAGGGTCCTGCTTTTGTAAGTCTTTTATATTTGTGAAAAATCTAGTCACAATTTTGTGAATTTGGAATTCTTGTTATATTCAGGTTCTTGTTTATCTGTTTTTAACAAGATACTTTTTGCATAAAAAAAGCTAGTAATAGTTGCTTCAGCTTTTTTGTGATAGGTCAGATTTTATTTTAAAATAATTAAATTTGTGAAAGGTTCAGTTTGGAGATGGAAAAGTTTTGTGAAAGATTTATTTTTATGACTAATAATTTTGTGAAAGGCCATGTTTAAAGTGAAAATTTTTGTGAAGGATCCTGTTTTAAGATAAAAAAAATTGTGAAGGGTGCTTTAAAAAACTCAGATATTACATAAAAAGATCCTTGAAATAAGATCAATTTTACTACAAACAAACAAAGCAAAATACAGTAAAGTAATATTGGCATACACTTAAGTATTAGTTGAACATGTCCAACAAAGTTAATTGGGTACTTCTATGTTAGACGGGTGCAGATGATAAATTGCTAAATACTGTTCCACATTGCCATAATTTGTATTGTTTTAATTTAATTTAAAATATAAAGCTTTCACTCATTTCATTTGAAATACATAACATTAATTTAAAATACATATTATATAAATTTAAAATACATACATTTAAAATACATGCCTTTCATTCGTTTCATTTTAAATATAAAATATATGAACAATAAAAAACATAATAATACATAAAGAATATGAATACCATAAACCAAAACATTTTCTTTCAACATGAAAGCATTGTTTTTATAACAGATTTCCCCAAGTTTAAAAAAGGGCAGAGTGCTGCTGGTGACAAAAGGGCACTTTTTTTATTCTTAAGGGCACTTTTTAGATTCTTGAAGGCACTTTTCAGATTCCTAAAGGTACTTTTTTTTTTTTTTATTGTTAAAGGCATTCTTTTGGTTTTTAGAGCCAAGCACCTTTAATATTTAAAAGTCAGGGCACATTTTTCAAGACAACACTGAGTCAGTTTTTACTATGAAAGCAAATTTTTTAATGCAAAAAGGAGAAAAGACCATTTTTTTATTGAGAGGCAAAAAGGGTGCTATTTTTTTTTTATTGGGGAACAAGGAGGGTGCTAAATTTTTTTATGAGGGGTAAGAAGGGTTTTATTTTGTAAATCAAAGGGTAGGCAGGGGGCAGTACAATCCTGAAACTGCCTGTGGGAACCCTGTTTATAATTACGAAAAATAAAAGCTGCTTTTGGTGGGATTAGCACCCGACTAAGTTCCATTAATTATTTTGCCAGAGTGGGAAATTGAATGTATATTTGAATTGTATCCTGTTTTTCTAGTCAAGGGATTTGCACAAGACTAAGTTCCATTAATTGTTTTGCCAGAGTAGGAAAAATAATGCATATTTTAATTGTCTCCTGTTTTTCTTTCTCCTATGTAGGAGTGAGGAATTTTCAGAAAATCTCACCAGCCAAGGCATTTTTTTTTACCACCCAGCAAGATACAACATGCAGTTGAAAATTGTTATGAAAAAATTTACATGACTGAAAAAATAATTCATGAACTATACAGTAAATTTTTGTTGTAAAATTTTTATTAACTTAACAATGTATAAAATTAAGAAAGTTTCATATAAGACATATGGTTGGAGCTGTGTCTACATCACGGCAAATGGGAGAACAGCAATGTGTGGCCAATGAATAAAAATATATAATTCGTGTCAGAAAATGCATATGCACCAATGGTCAGTAGATTGATATAATTTCCCCTCCCTGCTCCTACCATATCTGTTAACAATTTTTAACAAAACCAGCTTTTCAACTTTAACTTTGTTTTAAATAGGAATTTTAAGGAAATTGTATGTTTAGAAAAAGATACATGCAGCTCAAATTTCAATGTATATATTGGGTCATTCCATGTCAAATCAACCAAAAATTTTCAATATTCAACCTGACCATTTCAGATTTTAATGAAACCTTCAGGAATCATTCTCCCTGATGATAGAAATGAGAATATACTTTTATAATTTTTTTATCTCAGTAAATTTTTATACAATAAATTTTTTAAATTTCAAAAAATCCTCATTTTTTGACTTGTATAAATGTTTTTAATTTTAAATTTCTCAAGTTCTATCAGGCATAAAGAGTTGTTTGACCCCTCATTTTAAAGAGATTTTCATAAGGTTTAATTTGATATGCAAGTTAACTATGCATGATTTTAAAAAAGTCAATTTAATTTAATTTAAAAATTAAAAAAATTTTAAATAGTGTTTTTTGTAATATTATAATCTTTAAATTCCGAAAGTTTTAGAGTGGGATCTCAATGGGATCAGCAGTTATAAAAAAATGATATTTAAAATGAATAAAACAATGATCTCTTTAGCACAATCATAAAGTTGGCGAGGTGTCAACTTTAAAAACCAGCCCCAATTGGTGTTTAACATTAGTTTTTTTAACATAACTGCTGATCCCATTGAGATCCCACTCTAAAACTTTCAGAATTTAAAGTTTATAACATTACAAAAAACATATAATTTTTTAAATTTTTTTAAAAAACACTATTTTAATTTTTTTTAAATTTAATTAAATTAACTTTTATAAAACCAAGCTTAGTCAAGTTGCATATCAAATTAAACCTTATGAAATTCTCTTTAAAATGAGGGGTCAAACAACTCTCTACGCCTAATAGAACTTGAGAATTTAAAATTGAAAACATTTATACAAGCCAAAAAATGATGATTTTTCGAAATTAAAAAAATTAATTGTATGAAAATTTGCTGAGATAAAAAAAATTATAAAAGTATATTCTCATTTGTATCATCAGGTACAATTATTCCTGTAAGTTTCATCAAAATCTAAAATGGTCAGGTTGAGTCACTGGTTGATTTGACATGGAATGACCCTATTGTAAATGTATTTCCTGGTATCAATCCAGATAACTGGAATTCAGATAATTGGATTTTTACTATAGATTTTCTATAAAACTTGATTAAAAAAACAACAAATCAGGGCAATTGCGAGTAGGGCTCGCACTATGTTATACTACCGTTACAATGAGTTAATAAATCGACATAGATTTATAAATTAATGATTTTCGGATTTTTTTCTTTTACATGTTCTATAATAATTTCCTTGCCAAATTTCAAGGTTCTAGGTCAACCCGAAGTACCCTGTAGGATTTACTCTCAAAGCCTATAGGGTACTTCCAATTGACCTAGACCCTTGAAATTTGACACGATGGAAGGTCTTATAGCACATGTAAATGAAAAAAATTGAAAATCATGAATTTATAATTCTATGTTTTTTCTTTTATATATGACCAGTATTCCCGATTATGTGAATTCATGAACTTGTCATGTAATAAATCGACATATCTTGTTGATGACAATCTGGATCTACTTATAAGATTTTCTTCTGAAGGTGGATGACTTTTTTTTTGTATTCTCAATGATAACATAAATTGCAATAGGATTTTAGCGTTTGTAAAAACATGGCTGAAAAATATCTGATTTTGTGCTTAAATTTTCCCTTTCAATGTAAGTAATATTTTTTATAATATATGTTAAAAAAAAAAAAAAAAAAAAACTTTTGTAAATTACTTTTAAAATTTATACATATTCTTAAAGATTTTGAAAATACTCTCTCTGAACTATTTTTTTTTTTTACTAATGCTTCTTCGAGTGTGAATGCTGCAGCTATTTTGTTTCATCCAGAAGATCAATTTTTGAAATATTACCATTACCATTCAGAATTATTCAGTGACTAAATATGAAATAAAACTTTTAATATCTCCCAAATTCTTTTGTGCATTCTAATTTAGTTTTTCTTGTCTTATTTATCTGCTAATAATAAATTTATGTTAAATATTACTTTTTATAATATTACTTTTATCATCTTTCATGAGGGTTATATGTATATATATTTTATTATCTTTTTTAGGTGGTCATACATTTGAAATGCTTCATCTTATTCGAAATATACGTGAAAAAATCAGACCAAGGATTTATGTTCTTGCTGACACAGACATTTTAAGTGAGCAGAAAGCAAAAACTTTTGAAGATTCTAAGAAAAGTTCTGTAAGTTATGTTTATTTGTCATTGGCATTTATATTGTACTGTTAAATTTCATATTATATTATTTTTAAAAGCAATTACTGTTATTGTTTTTTCTCTGAGTACTTGGACTGGTCTCTGTATATATGACTGTTCATCACTTCCTAAATTCACTGACTGGCAATTTTGTATTTAAATTTATGAAACCTGAAATATTTGTCGTATTTCCAGTAACCCTTGACACTATACACACATACATTGGCCTACTGTCATGTTTTTAGTAAGTTAAATTTGAAAGATTAATTAAAAATATATGTATTAAATTATTATTTTTCAGTTTTATTTTTTATGAAATATTTAAAAAGTATGAAATATTTAAAATACCTTAAAAAAAGTAGTGCAATAATAATTACAATTATTTTGTTAGAATAATATTTGCTAAATATGATTATGCCTTATACTTAATCACATAAAAATAATAATAATAAAAAAAATATTTAGCTGATCAACATTTGTATTTAATTCATACCAAATCCAATTGTGAATTAGTCAAAATCTGTTTAAACAAATTATTTTTCTTATCTTAAAATTAAATACTATATGAATTATAAGAGAAAGTGTGGGGTTTTTTGTGTGCTATTATCAGGGCTGTACAAATTTTTTAAAAATATGGTAGCCAGCAAAAAATTCTAGTCACCAGTTAAATATATTTACTCCCCCCCCCCCCCCCCCCATACACATAACACATACACACTCCGTTGTCAGTTGTCATATTTTAAATTTAATCATTGATTTTCAGAAAGCACAAACATTTTTATTAATTAATCGAGACTCGAGACAGAATAGTAACGAGCATAGTTTACAATTGTATGTATTTTAGAAACATAATAGAAACTAAGTTTTCTAATGAAACCTGTCAAAATTATATAACTCTGAAAAAAAAAATTAAATACAGTAAAAGCTTGATTAACCGGCATGTTTGAGACATGCTGATTTTTGGATACTTCAAATGTCCAGATAGTTGAGCTCTACAATAACAGGAACACGGGGGGCATCCATGTAATAGTGAAGCAGGTAAACAATTTTTTAGTCTACTTTCCTGTCAAACTTAATCAAATAACTCTGCTTTTATTTTTTTTTAAATTTGCATTTGATGCACTTATTTTTACCAAATTAAAAGAAAAAATGTTTGGATATAATTTTTATGTTTATTTCTCAATGTTTTGTAACATTGCAACATCTATAATGAGACATCTCATAAGAATTTAACCTTGTGGCTAAGATGAGGAACAGATGCTGCTCTTGATAGAAATTTTAGGAAAGTAATTGCTGTAAACATGTTGATTGGGAAATATAAGCTTTTTTAAATATTAAACTAATTATCTATTAATATGCGCTGGGGCACACATAATAAAACTCTTTATGTGCTTATAAAATATTCTTTAAAAAAGAAAGACAGAAAATTTAAAGAAATGGGACCAATACCAGATGAAATTTGATGATACTCGCCAGATGAAATATTTTCGTCACTTGTGGCGACCGCATTTGTGAAGCCGGTTTTATTATTATTGCTATATATTTGATACTTTCCATATCTTTGTTCCATAATTATAATGTAAAAAAATATGAGTACTTTTTTGTTATCAGGAAACTAGTTACAATTTTGCACCAAATGTGTTTAACTGCTTATTTATTGCACATTGGTAATTCAAGGTTTGAATTTTAGGGGAAAATTTTTCCCTTTGGTCTAAATTTTAGAGGGGATTTTTCAGTACTGATAGAAATTTATAAGTTAACTTCAGATTTATTATTATTTTTTTTTTAAATTTTATTTTTACAGTCATATTATAGTTAATGGAATCATTACAATAGTATCAAATTATTTTCTTTATTAAATCTTAATAATATATAGTACACTCTCAAAAATCTGTACAACCTAAGACCAAGGGCTTTACAGATTTTTTTAATTGTATGGATTTTTGATCATTAGTAAAGAGGAAGGCTGAAAATCATTAATTGAAATTTTTACTGGCAGAAAATGATTAATTGAAATTTTTACTGATAGAAAATCATTATTGAAAATTTTTTTTATCTATATGAAACAAAAAATATGCAGATTTCATGACCATTAATTGAGAAGATTCATGGCAGGATTGACTTGTGGTCGATCGAATCTCACAATTTTGTCATGATCAATTGTCAGAATTAGTGCTTTTTTTTTTCCATGATTGTTTGATGGAATTAGTGAATTTTTCCCATGACCGACTGAATTTTACTGTATATATATATCTCTCTATATATATAATGATCCGTGGCAAATTAAATAAGCTGACATTGCCTCTGCACACAGCTATGTATATATTTAGCTTAGAAAAAAAAAGTTAGTGTAATATAAAATTAAAAAAAAAATTTCGTTAAAAAAAGTTAATATGAAAATTTTCTCATTAGTTGGTTTCTCATTAGATAATGTAAGTGAAAAATTTTGTGTACTTGTGTTTGTCAAACTTTATGATCATGTGAATATTTTTATATAGAAAAGAATAAGAAATTAGTTTGATAGTTGATTTAGTGTCCTGTTTATGTGTAGTGAAAACTTTACTATTTCAAATAAAGACTATTTCTTATATTTCTTTCATGGCATATATTATTTCTGTTGTCAATTTCTCTTTTTCTATGCACATATACAAAACACACAATGATGAATGAGGTATTATTTAAAAAGTTTTTGAATAGGCTTCTGACATAGTAAACTCTCATTTCATTAAAATACATTGTTTGATTAAAGATTGAAGTTAATCGCAAATTCTTATAAATAAAATTGAAATGGAAAAATTGATTGAATTCAGGAACAGCCAATAGCATTGGCTTGCTCATAGAGCGTCATGATTAACTAAAGTCATGAAAGTGGCTGAATTAATTACTTTTAAACTTTCTATATACGTGGATTATAACAAAAAAAAAAAAAAAAAAAAAACAGGCTGCTTTATATTCCACTTAAACATGTAAATTTGTAATAAATTCAAAATTTTGTTATTTAAATGCAAAAAAATTAACATTTTTCTTACAAAATGTTTTTTTTTTTTTTTTTTTTTTTTTTAAATATGCTGTTGCCACATGTTAGAAAGAAAGTGAACAACAACAAAAAAAAAATAGTATTTTAATAAATTTTGAGTTTTTTAAATGCAAAAGAAACGTCATGTTTATTTATAAAATGTGCATAATTTTTTTAAATATAAAAACAAAATGTGAATTTTAAATTAATAAAACTTAAATATATTATTACGTTGGCATTAAATTAATGTAATGTCCACTCATATTTCCTTTCAGAAGTGTCAAATTATTCTACTATTATATTAAACATTGTATTCATTTGAAAACACATTTTTTATCCTATTAAAACAATCTCTTTTAAAATAAAATAACAATAACTTTAGTCATAGAATGAAAACTGGAGAAATATAAATTTATTTAATGCAATTCTCATATATATTATTTATGATGTTAACATCTGTTTTTCTATAACATCTGTTTGTCTCATAATGGCATATTGTCCAACGGATTCCAAGATAAAAGTCTCAGAAAGGTTAGGTTTAGCTAAATGTATTTGATGTAGGTTTCATTCGACGTTCTTATATTTGTTGAAAATAATCGCTTACTCAATAAGGAAAGGGCATGTTTACAAACAAACACTCCCGTCAATCAATCTCACCCTCTCCCAGCCAATCAGACAAACTCGTCCCTGTTCGTACACCAATCAAAACCATCTTTTGCCCTGAGTGACGTCAAAGTTTTGCCCTGAGTGACGTCAACTGATCTTTCCTTATAGATGAGTATACTCTTGTGTATACCGTTCATGTGAATTAAATATTCTCCCCCTTTTTTATTAAATTTTAAGGGATACCAAATTTTAACACGTTAAATCTATTTAAAACAAATGTAAGATAGAAAGGATGAATATTAATTCAGACTTTCAGCAGAATATTGTACAAAAGATTCCATTTGTTTAGTTTTTAGCATTCCAATTTTCTCCTAGTTTTCATCATTCTTTAAATGTGACACAGCATCCAGAATAGATCAATAACTGTATGTAGAGGACCTTCTCTAATCATACCATAATATACACACCAAATGCACAGCGACGAATGAGGTATTATTCGTATATATATATATATATATATACAGGGTGTCCCAAGATTATTGGGACAAACTTTAAGAGGAAGTAGGAGACATCACAAGGATTCAGATTTGCATAGCAACCCATGGTCGGAAACGGCTTCGTCCGCCGTTAGGTGGTGTTTTTCACAAGAGCACTGAAGGAAACCTTACTTGTTGCCAGCACCTCTAACATCTGCAGATTATCTCATTTTTTTGCAAGAGGTGCTATCAAGCTTACTTGACACTATGCCAAACATGTCAGACGCCATATGTGGTTTCAACATGATGGGGCACCTCCCCATTATGGCAGATGTGTTCGTGAACATTTGAATCAGGTGTTTGGTCACCGATGGATTGGCCCACACTCTCCTGATTTAAGCAGCATAGATTTCTTTCTTTGGGGTGCACTGAAAAGTGCTGTGTATTCCGCCTGTGGATTCCGATATGGATCTGGTTGTAAGACTCGTCTGTTCTGCTGCGGATATCCAACAAAATCCAAGTGTATTTGAGCGAATCCGCCAATCCATGGTCCGATGGTGTAATGCATGCATCGCTAGCAATGGTAGAAACTTTGAACATCTTTTGTGACATTTTCACATATCATCTACCACAACACATGTAATATCTTTCACCAACAAATTATTTCAGATGATCTCAGTCTTGTGTCTCTTCGTTTCTTGTACCTGTCATACTATTTTCCCATGACGTTTCCGACCATGGGTTGCTATGCAAATCTGAATCCTTGTGATGTCCCCTACCTCCCCTTAAAGTTTGTCCCAATAATCCTGGGACACCCTGTATATATACAGGGTGTCTCAAAAGGTCGTTTACAAACTTAACATGCTGGTCTATCATATCATGATAAACAAGATTTACATAGGAACATGTGTTCGAAAATGCAAACTGCGACCGCTAGAGGGCAATGAGCGCAGACTTACGGGAGAGTGGAAAGCGCAATCATTTCAGGCGAAGACGTTGCAGGAGAAGGATGAATCGGTTTAGTAACGCAGAATTGGCCGATATGCATTACGTATATGGAGCCGCGGATGGAAATGCCCGAGCTGCGGTACGTATGTACCTTCAGCGCTTCCCAAGCAGAAGTCAGCCAAGTCATGTTTTGTTTGGACAGTTGCATCGCAGATTGCGTGAAGCAGGAGTTTTCCAAGTACGTAGCTACATCGGTCAAGAATGCACTACACGCACGCCTGTCATAGAGGAAACCGTGCTACAGGAATTTGACAGGAACCCGCAAACAAGTGTCCGAGCAAACGAACGCGTCTTGGGTGTACGTCGTTCCAGCATTATGCGCATACTGCATGAGGACACGAACCACCCCTACCACTTACAAAGAGTACAGGCATTGTGCGTTGACGATTATCCCCAACGCGTTGCATTCGCACGCTGGTATTTGCAACAACGGGTCGCACAACCGGATTTTCCTATTTTGGACGGGTCCGTGAATTCATGCGTCGACGTTGTGAAGCATCCATTGCGGCGAATGGAATGAATTTTGAACATCTTGTGTAAGTTAAACCATGTTCTTTAATAAAAGTCATATTAATACCTCTTTCGATATACTTTCTTTCTTCCCCTCCACACCTGCGATCATCGCCCTCTAGTGGTCGCAGTTTGCATTTTCGAACACAAGTTCCTATGTAAATCTTGTTCATCATGATATGACAGACCTGCATGTTAAGTTTGTAAACAACCTTTTGAGACACCCTGTACAATATAAATGATTGTCTGAAATACTATTATTTAATACTATAAATTACATATTTTTGGAACATTTTGAAATATTTCACAACATTAAGGCTAGAACTAGAATATTTCATAATTTGCTTTCACAAATTTTAAAATTAAGGATTTGTTTATTAAATATATGCATTTGCAAATTTGTATCAGGAAGTAAACACATTGTATCATTTATATTTCCAGAATATAGAAAAAGCTAATTATTATAAGATCTCTGCAGATTGATATTGTCTGTTTCTATGATGTCATCATGTGAGAAAGGTTTTTCATTAAGTAATGAGTTCGGGCATTTTTTATTAATGTTTTTAATATTTAATTTTCATTAATATTTTTTAAATCAGGAATTTTCTTTGTACCACATTACTACATAATAATTATTAAATGTTTTTAATTTCCCGTAATCAGTTCTATAGCTTTAGAAAAGAAATTAGCATAATAATAATTATTATTAATGAAATTAATGTACGAGTGATAATTTTTCCAAGTGAGTGAAAATGTGTCCAGGCTGGGACTCCCACCTAGAATCTTTGGCTTTAATTGCCAATGCTCTTCCAATTGAGTTATCTGGATGACATCCCAGGTAACACAATTCACTCAGACGACCATTTGGTAAGATACAGACAATTATTTGCTAATGATATCTGGTCAGTAATTTGAAACAGCTCAAAAGAATAAATAGTAGGTACAGGAACTCCAAAATACACTGTGGATACATAATTACACCTTTATTATTTTATATAAAGTAATAAAAGTGTAATTATGTGTCCAAAATTTTTGAGTGAAATAATTAAAATAATAAAAGTGTAATTATGTATCCATAGTTTATTGGAGTTCCTCTACTTGCAGTTTATTCTGTTGAGCTGTTTCAAATAACAGACCAGATGTCATTATTAAATGGTTGTCTGAGTGAATTGTGTTGGCTGGGATGTCATCTATATAACTCAATTAGAAGAGCACTAGGGAGCTCAGCCCCCTACTCGCTAACGCTCGTCAACCTCCCGTGAATTGCAAAGCAATTCACATTGAGACCGCTACGCGGTCCCAGCTTGTTTCGCTCGCTCGCCCCTTTTTTTTCTAGTAATTCTAGCCAGAATAAGTACTACAATAAATCATTTGAACATATGAAATTGACAATTTTTTTAATGTAAAAAAGTAATTGAAAACACAACTAAAAATGCATTTAGTTGATGTTATTAATGGGCATATAAATCATTTAAATACTATGAAAAAAGGATCTTGGAAACATAATTAGTTTAAAACTTATTGCACCTATAATATTGTACAGCACGGCTTAAATTCATTAAAAAAAAAACACTACGTGGTAGGAAGATAGTTTATCATCAATGATTGTTTAAATTTCGGTCGACATTTTACTATTCTATAGATACTTTACTATTTTATAGATTTTTACTATTTTATAGATTTCTGCAAAAGAAATTATTTCTACTTCAATAAAACAGCAACAGATGGCAGCAGGGACATTCTAGAAAGTTTATATTTTATTATCTCCGATTTTTTGTGTGAGTGAAATTTGTAAATAAATTCTAAATAAGAGTTGAGAATTCGTTTGAAATTAACAATATTACTCATAATTAAAATGAGGAATCATCTCAGATGCTTTGGATTACGTTCATATTATTTTATTTTTAATAATTGCTAGCTTGAATTTCACTGCTCTGACACTGACCGCCATATTGGAGGCGGAGCTAACACAATCTTGTCTGTTCATTGGTCTGAGCTCTGGAAACTCCTGTTGTTGCCAACGATAAGGTAGAAATTCAGGCCTATTTCCGCGCCACGTAAGACAAATATATATATATAGATTGATAATTAAAGCCAAATGCTCTAGGTTCGAGTCCCAGCATGCACACATTTTCACTGAGTTGGAAAAATGACTACTCATATGATTTATTTACCAATCAGTTTGATTGTGTTAAAATAATAATGGCAATGGGGGATTAATGTAGTTTTTTTTTTTTTTTACAGACAATTGCTTGCAGTTGGGGATTGTGTTTACTAGTTCTAGTTTTTAAAAGTGGTTTAAGACACCCACCAGTTAGTTTGGATTTGTCAATACTTTTTAAAATTTTCATTTTAGAGGAAGTTTTTTAAATAAGTAGTTCTGAACATTGTCAAAAACCACTGGCCAATTTAAACAATTGCTTAAATTGAATCGGGATTAAAATTTTATCATGAGAAATGATTACTTATTTCTATTTACTTTTGAAAATACTGCTGTATTGTAAATGGATCACTTGTATTTAAAGTTCTGGAGTATATTTTCATGTTGGTGTCGAAACATGTCTAAAACAAACTTCAATGTCATTGAAATACGGATGTAACGAATAGTGATTTGGCCGAATACCGAATATTCATCCAAGTTTTAGGCCGAATACCGAATATTCGGCCAAGTTTTAAGCCGAATACTAACTTTAAAAAAAAATTATTTTAATTGTTTATTTATTTATTTTTTCAATTTTAAAATCAAAAATTAAATTAAGAACTAATTAAAATAATTTTTTTGTTTGATTGTTCAAAAATTATAACAGCTGAATGTATGCAAGCACAGTATATAGTGAACGTTTGTTTTCTGAAACTGGTAATATATATGAAACCAAATGAAACAGATTTCTTCCTGAAAATGCTGAAAAGTTATTTTTGCATCACAATTTCAGGCTTTACAATGATAAATAATTTTGTTACCCCTGTATGTTATTTTGAAGTAACTCATTAAATGTTTTTTCACTATAGGTAATAGTTTTTTTTTCTTTTCAATGTATGAAACTCATTAGTTCATTTAATCAACATCTGTTTAATTTTTAATTAGTAAATTAATTATATAGTCATATATTTATTCTATTTTTTTTTATTTAAAAGTAAAACTAAAAACTAAGAAATTGATTTAATTTGTGAAAGATTAAGCATTTTTACACGACAGTAAAATATTTGTTTTTCATATTTATGAATTTTATTGTTTAAGAAACTTATCATTATAAATAAAATCAGATTAAAAAATAGATATAAAGTTAATATTTTTAAATTCACTGATGAGATTTAAACTTTAAATGCAGTATATATATTTTGCATTTTAATGTAAAAGAAATTAATGCTGCAATACTTACTTAAATTCACATGATGCCTAAATATGCAGCAAAAAAAATATTTTTATTTATGTAATATCATTATATACAGTTATTTATAAGTTGTCATGAAGCTTTAAAATTGAGTAAGTATTAGGATTTCTTTTTCTTATAATAATTAATGTATTTCGATACAATTCTTTAATATTGTTTGTTAAAAATATTTAAAATCACATTTTGTTTTGATTTTCTGGAACTTATTTAACCAAATATCTTAGAATATTCGGCCAAATATACAAGTATTCGGCAAAATATCTAATTATATTCGGCTACAGGTATTCGGCCGAATTTCTGTTCAATAATCAGCCATGCCGAATATTCGGCAAAAGTGCCGAATACCGAATAGTGGCCGAATATTCGTTACATTCCTAATTGAAATTGTTTCAAGATCTAAAAGTCACTTAATTTTTTTTTTTTAATTGCTTTTCATTCTTGTTTTTGTGAAATTATAGTGTGTTGATAAGATGTGTTAAATCTTGGCTGGTCCAACTCTTCAGGCTATTAATGTAGCCCTTCAATCAAAATGTTTGGAGATCTCCCACTCAAAAACTAAAATTTGATGATAATTTGAAGCATTTTTAATTTTTAAGCGTGCAACTTCATTTAATTCAAGCTTTAATATACAGGGTTATTCTAAATGATGGACCGATTTTCAAAAAATTGTATTTATTAAAGTACAAATCCAAAATGAACAATCTTTATACCAATGAAAAGAGGAAGTTTCAAAGTTTTTTTTAAGACATTATAAATGTTCAATGTGTCCACCATTTGCTCACTTCTTGTGAACTCTAGAACACAGAAAACCTTGTGCTCCACAGTAGCCATCTCACTCACAAGTGACAGTGAAACAAAATCACGACCTATTGCAACGCGACCTCTACCGGCCGCCCCTGGAACCATCACATCATATTAGATATGCTTTCTCGTGTGTGGGACGAGTTTGGCTATGGCGTAGATGCTTGCCGTGCAGCAAACGGTGGACACATTGAACATTTATAATGTCTTAAAAAAAACTTTGAAACTTCCTCTTTTCATTGGTATAAAGATTGTTCATTTTGGATTTGTACTTTAATAAATACAATTTTTTGACAATGGGTCCATCATTTAGAATAACCCTGTATAATAAGTATTATTTGTTTACTGATTTACAACATCCTAACATTTGTGTTTTGTTCTTGCACATTATATAGGAATATCCAGATTTATTTGTCGTAGAAAAAATTCCCAGAAGTAGGGAAGTCAATCAGTCATGGTTCACTACAATTTTTACAACTTTAAAAGCATTCATTAGTGCTCTTCAGCTTGTCTTCAAACATATGCCAGATGCTGTAAGTATATTACATTGTATTCTGTTTGAATAATAAAACTTTCTTTTTTTAAATCATTACTTTTGTGGCAGAATGTATTTGTAAGAGTTAGATTAAATCTTTTATCTCCTATGCTAATATTGATGAATATAAAAAATATATATCTCACTCTCAGTGTTTGCCATTACTTGCATAGATGATTATTTTACCTGTTTAAAATATAAGATTTTTAAAAAATCTGATTTTTTTAAAAACTAAAATAAGATTTTCAAAAAATTTAAATCAGATTTTTATGATCCCCCCCCCCCCTTATTAAGGTATTAAATAGGTACCAAGAATTATAGGTTCCAAAGCAATTAGGCCTCTTATTAGATGATATTAAGGAGCATAATCCACATTTTTATGCTCTAGTTAATAAAATTATAATGCTAATTATAGAAATAATGAAAACTATATAAATAATTTCATTGGTTAGTGACACAAATATTATGTAGCTTTTCTTGCACTTGTACTTTGTAAAATTATTGTAATCGCGTAAATTTAAACTTACACTCATGTATGCATACACTAGCCAAAAAAAATTATGAAAATTAATTCTACTCAAAAACTCTTTTGCCCTCAAGTCATGTTGAAGTTGGACACACATGTTAATTCTGAAGGACAAGACTTTGACATTACGTCTTAAGAAAGATGATTTAAAACAAGCCTTGACTTCATGTGCATGTAAACCCTCTTAGCACAACAGGCTAAGTCTGTCTGAAATCCCAGCCAAAAGTACCATAACTTCACCCATGAGACGGTTGCAGCTCCTAATGTCCTGGAGAATCCTATTAACAGCTGCAATCCCTTAATTAAGAGTCATGGTGCACTCATCCCATACGATAAGTTTTGCTTCTCGAACCACCTCCATCTTGTCTTTTCAAAAACAAAAAAAGTTCTTTTCTTTGCAAGTCATTCCAGTAAAAATATCAACCATTTGCACTAAATTTTCTGTCCACAGATAACCTTGATTTTATTAAAAATTTGCATAAATCAAAAATAGCCATGCTTAAGATTAAAAAAAAAAAAAAAAAAATCAAAAGTGGACCTATTTTTTGGCATCACCTAAAAAAAAAAAAAGCTTTTTAATATTTTTTACAAATGATTTATAAAAATATTTTTCTTTCTTACTCTCATAATTTTAGATAAGAAAAAATCTATAATTTGTTTGAAAGAAAATTTACATGATTTTACAGAAGTGAAACAAATTTTTATGGGTGGACCTATGTTACACACTGTAGTTAGTTGTGATTTAGAGAATACCAATGTGAAATACTAAAGATTGTTTTGTTTTAATCATGTATTGAACTTATGCAAAATTGTTCTTAAATTTGTCAGTTGAAAAATAATTATCTAAAGAGATAAAATTGTCAAGTGAACTTTAATAGTTGCAATATAACACATTCACTCAAGATATTTTCTTTTTATTATTATATATATGGAATATTTTCATTTCTGTATTTTTAGCTGAACATTGGAACCATCATAAATAATATTGTCAATAGTAGAATTAAAAGAAAGAAAACAAGTTGGAAATTGTACGTCAAACGTGACAAATGAGGTGCGTTCGTACTATAGCTAATTATATAAATATTCAGATCTTGATGATTTTTAATTCTGTGAAATGAATTATATCGTCTGCAGATTAATTTCTGTCATAAAATAAGTATCTCGGTCGCTTGACGACTAAACCTCGGAAGCTCCTCTAACAAGAAAGCACCAATTTAAAAAAAAAAAATTCAAATTTCTTAATAAATATTTTTATTAATATCTCCTAAACTTTTGATTCGATTTTTAAAAAATTTGAAATGTCTCGACAAAATTCTGCAAAGATAATATATCTTAAATTCCAAACCATTCGGTTGGGTAGTTTTTGCATTGTTATATGCGGACGGACGGACCAAGCGACGACAATAGGTGCTATGTATTTATATAATTACGAACGCACCTAAAAAGACAATAGATTTTGAAATTAGAAACTAAGCTGTATCCCATATTCTTCTGCAATTTGTTGCTGTATTTTGATACATGTGTGTTATATCTATACCTTGGTAGAAAAAGGGCCAATGCATAGCTGCCAACTCTTTTGAATTTTGCAGAAAATTTGTGAATTTTAACACATGCTTCTGTTTTTTTTGCTCAGAAGATAAAATCTTTTTTTTTTTTTTTTTTTTTTAAATGAAAAAAGGTGTTCAGAAATGTTAGAAGAAATAGAAAAAACAAGCTTTTGCAATTGGTTACCCTTGCAATCTTTAAATTTAGTATCACACAATTTAGCATTACTTCTGCAGAGCATTGTTTGGAATTTAGTGTTAATAGAAAGAAATTTTTTTAAATATTTTGAGAATTATATGGTGTTGAAGTTAGGAAACTTTGTAAGCTTGCTTAACTCAATTGCTGTCTGTTTGATTGTGAACGGAGACCATATATCAAATTAGAAATGTAAATATTGAATATTGCAGGAAAGAGATAATACTGACAATATTACGTATGCAGTTCACCTCAAACACAAGATAATCAATACTTGCAATAATGTTATGGGTGAAAAACTCCAAAGTACTTTTAGAAGCATTATTAAAAGTGCTATTGGAGTTGAAGAAAAACATTGAGAATATTTTGTGAATTTTTTTTTTTTTTTAAATTATATATCTAGGATTCAAGACGACATTTGTTTCTGTACATGATCGCTACTTGTGTAATGCTTTATATAGTTGTATTTGTGATACAATTTTTTCATGCATATTAATATATTTTTAATCTAAAGAATGTCCTTATTTTCACTGATAAAATAACAATTTAAATGCCATGAAAATGTGGTGTAAATCAGCTTTTCCCTTCATTGTAATTCAAATAATTTTAATGATACTGATATTAAGTTTTTTTGCAACAATCTTGTTGCAGTTAAAAGAAAAATAGTGTACAGGGGTTGCATAAAATATAAACTTCAATTAATGTGATGGCTATTTCATGAACATAATCGTATTTCCCACTTTTTGAAGACTTTTCAAAGCAAAGTAGGCAATTACTGCTTACTTCTCATCAAAAGGTAAAAAATTAAAGTGCAGTTCAATCTTTTTGGGATATCCCTGTATAATGAAGGGAGTACAATGGCATATTTTTTCTATTATATCTATGATTATTGTGAAATGATTAGTGGACACTGACAAAAAATGATGATTTTGGGCATTGGTCCTTTATCTCCTAAGGTAGGTCTCCTTTTTGCCTGAAATTCATTTGTCACCACAATATTCTAAAGGTAATCATTTGACTTATTTAATAGCAGAGTTAGTCATTAAATAAGGGAAATTATTCTGAATAAAAATAGTGATATATTGGTGGCTAGTGGTTCTGCATCCATATCCTAAAGGTAAAGATATGCCTTATACATAAAAAGTAGTTTATATATGAGGACGTGAGATTCAAAGTTTGCCTTATCCAAAATTTATAAAATTGTGTTTTCTGTATCAATCTATTCTATGGGTAAATCTGCACAAAAAAAACTGTTTTAGCATGCATTTCTCGCGTTGTAAAATCTTGGTTTACAATGAAAACCAATGGAAGCAGTTAGAGGTTTTTCGCAAATTCCCAAAATTTGATTTTCTGGATAAGATGAGTTTTGAAACTCACGTCCTCATATTTAATATAAACATGATAGTTTATTGTGAAGTATAAATATTTTATATATGTGGTGTCAATTTTATATATAGATTTTATGCAATGGTCCTGGAACATGCGTCCCTGTATGCCTAGCAGCAGTTTTAATTCACGTAAGTAATCATTGATGTTAATTAATTTAAATTTTACTTTTATCTTAACATGGTTAACTAATTACCCTTTTCTTTTGCAGCTAATTGGGCTGAAGCGCATTACTATAATATTTGTTGAAAGTATATGTAGAGTCAAAACAGTGTCATTGACTGGGAAAATCCTCTTCTATATAGCTGATCATTATTTTGTTCATTGGCAAGAATTAAAAGACAAATATCCTCGTGCAGAATATATAGGAAGACTGATTTAATATGTTGATTCAATTATGTGATTTTAACTCATATTGAATAATTTATAAAATAAAATTTATTTATTACTATGAAAATTTTCTAATTTTATCTTTTCATTGAAATATTTTCATCTTAATTATACTATTCAATACAATTTTGCATTTATTTATTTTTTGTCACCCCTGAAAAATATATATTAAAAAAGGAGCAGGTGAACTGGCATTATTCAGATGTTATTAACTGGCACCATATGTTTGAATGTCCCCCTTATTGAATTTTATATCTTCCATATATTCTGTTTAAAATTCTTAAGTGGCAGCCTGTCCAATCAAGAAATTTTTTCCTTTACAGGTTCACCATTGTCTTTCAGATCATGTTAAGTTTTAATTATTTTAAATAATCTGCATTTATTTAAATATCTTATGCTATATATTGAATATCTTTATTAGCTTCACATACGTTTATATATGTTGATCAAGATTTAAGATAACTAAGCATATGTTAATTTTCATTATATTTATTTTGCAGGTTTTTATTTTTTAAATTTAAAGTTTTTAAGGTTCTGTACTTAAAAAATGAAAACGGAACCATTATAAGATCACTCCTGTATCTGTCTGTTATTCTGTCAGAGACCTTTTTCTCATAAACTATGGGACATGGAAAGTTCAAACTGGAGAAAGTTATAAAAAGTCTTTTTACCCAAATATTTTCAGATTATTAGTCATTCAAAAAATATGTTTATGAAAAATTTAGGGGGCTAATTAAGTTACTTGAATTTTTTTTTCTTTTCGGAGGTATCGTACGAAAGATCTCGTGATAATGAACTCAAAAATATTTGTTTTAATGTTAGGTATTATATTTTCAGAGATATCATTGAAAATGCGTGATAATGAACTCAAAAATATTTGTTTTAATGTTAGGTATTATATTTTCAGAGATATCATTGAAAATGCACTGTAAAAATCTCTCCCCCCCCCCCCCCCCCCCCCCCTGCCTCTGTATCCAAATCTATTGAAACTAAAATTATGAAAAAATTAGGGGTAGTAGTAGATTATTTAAACCTTGCAGGAAAACTGTAGCGATTTTCCTGGGTAACAGTTTGAGATAAATGCATTTTTCTGTTACACATGTACTTTACCTATCGGGTGGTCAGCGGGGAGTTGACAGACGCTCGAGGTATCTATCGACGGAGAATCATCCAAGAATATTTGATAATGATTTTTGAAAAAAATTGTTGGTAATTAGCCAAGATAATTAAGTTACTTGAAATTTTTTTTTCTTTTTATATATCGTGCAGGGCATCACTTTAAAGATCTTGTAACACCGAGCTCAAAAATATATTTGTTTTAATTTTAGGTGTTGTATTTTCAGAGATATCGTTGAAAAGCCAACTGTAAAAATTTGTTCACCTCCCCACTTCGATTTCGGAACCTACTGAAACTAAAATTATGAAAAAATTAGGGGTAGTAGGAGTTTATTAATTAAGAAATTTAATGTATAGAACCCTTTGAACGGGAGTTATACTCACACTTGACCAATTTATTTAAAGAAACATGGAGGCCAGCCAACCTGTAAGTCAGGGAAATTCCGGAAAAGTGAGGGGACACTTTAACACTGAGAAAATTCAGAGAGTTTTGTTGAAAATGTTAAATGTTTAGGAATTTCTATTTAAACTTGAGAATTTCAATGCAATTTTGAAATTGACCGCTCAGAACATGATTTCATATAATAGAAAGAGACATCTCTTACAAAGTTGGAAAAAAAAAATGCTTCATCTTAATCACTTTTATCAGAGTAAATAAAACTATTTTTGTTATCAGCTTTACTTTCTTTTTACTCTAATCAAGGAAGATGTAAAATTTAATCGTATGATGGTTCGATTTAATTTTCTGAAAATTGTTTTGATTGTTTGTATATTAAACAAAAGAAAAAAAAAAATTGAAAAAGTTGCATGGGAAAGTGGAGTTAAATGACTTGAAATAATCAGAGGAAATGAAAAAGTTCAAATGCTCGCCACACTGTATAATTATGCCAGAATCAATTTTTAGTTAACTTAAACAGTGTTGAGTTTAAACCCATGAAAGTTTTTTTTTTTTTTCAAGTAAAGTTGAGTAAAGCCTTTTTTAAAATAAAATTAAATGTAAAAAAAAAAAAGTTTTTTTAAAAACATGTTCTCATTAAAATTCACAAAAAATTCATATTATAAAGCACAAATGTGTGCGTCACTGAATGCTGAAATTATAATTATGCAGGCAACAAAGCGGTTAAAATGGATGAATGTTGCAACAATGAAGCTGCTTTTTCAAATTAATATTAAAC
Organism: Maratus michaelseni; assembly: GCA_963931845.1. NCBI lineage: Eukaryota > Metazoa > Arthropoda > Arachnida > Araneae > Salticidae > Maratus > Maratus michaelseni. The sequence continues at coordinate 179,877,761 of OZ007592.1, read as the reverse complement.
AATTGTAACATTATTTCTGTGGGAGAAATGTCCGCTTTGGGCCAATGTTGCCCCCCCCCCCCCAACCCCTAGGGATCGAATAAAAAAAAAAAATCCATCTCTGATTCATGTATTGCCCCCTCAAGAATACATATATATTCCAAATTTCAAAGCTCTGTGTCAACAGCAAGTGGGTGAAAAATGAGTAACAAGATTTGATTGCCACATACATACAGAAATGTAAGTTACAAAAAAGCATGTAACAAAACATAGCTAAACAAACCAGTCAATGATGACTATGGATTAGACTACAGAGTTGAGCAGTATAAAAAATACATGTATTTGAAATGCATTTAAAAAAAAAAAAAAATTATTTTATATTTTAAACTGATAAAACAAAAAAGTATTTTTGTAATATATTTTCGTAATGCTTTTTCCAAGTTTTTTCTATTTTTTAAATATTCAAAATACATTTCTCCAGATTTTTGATTGTAGTGTGTTTAAGGGTCCTCTCCCCTCACGAGAAAACACCCGCTCGCTAATGTTAATCCTATGGGGCATTTTTTTCTAATATCTCGTTTGCATTTCAATATTTTTAAAGGTTTTTTTTTTTTTTTTTTTTTTTTTTTTGCATTAGATAGCAGAGATCAATCTATATTTCCGCCGTTGATTACTTTTCCGACTTTTTTTGTGGAATTTTTTTTTTTTTTTTTTTTACGAAGATACTTTTACTTTTGAAACCAGTTTTGATCAATGTAAATCAAGTAATTAACGGCGGAGATAGAGTTTGATCTCTGCTATCTAATGCAAAAAAATAGTTTCAAAATATTGAAATGCAAACGAGATGTTAGATAAATAACACCCCATAGGATTAACATTTGCGAGGGGAGAGGACCTTTAATCCACAGATCAGCCATTTGCAATAGGGATGTTTTTATTGGTCCATTGTTACTGGCAATTTTTACTGTGCAAACTGAACTAAAAGTTATGAAAGATTTATTGTTGAAACACTATGATTGATCTGAACTCAGATGATGAGATTAAGAGAGCTATCATTAATACCTGTAGCCATCTAGTGCTTAAGATGCATTGTTTGCAGTCTATTTTACTCAAAGAACACAGGATATGTAATGAAAATCTTTCAATAAATTCAGCATTGGCTTCAAAGAATCAACCAGAGAAATCTGATGAAGGTAAGATCTCAGCAGATGATAGCTGATTTATATATAACAATTGCACGTCATTTTCATTAAGCTCTCAAAATACTGCAGAACTTAAAATATGACATTTTTTAGCTGATAAATCCATTGATCTAATATGAATCTTGAGTTAAGGTTATTTTTTCTTTAACATAATGTTCTTTTATATCTATCTTGATTTTGTTATTAATTTGATAAAATATTTCTTCTATTAATTTCATTCAGTCAACTAATACATAAATAATTTTTATTGAAAACAGGCTTCATTAGAAGCATGAACATATGTACATCGTTTCACATATAGTAATACTGAACTGTGATATCCTTGTTCTTCCAACCATCAGGTAATAAATTTAAGATTTATAAAAATACAGAAAATTGCAAAAGTACTATATGCTGGGGCTAAACATTAGTTCCATTTTGGATTTCCTTTCTGTATCCTTCAGGATTGAAAGTCTGCCATCTCCAGTAATCTTCACCTACAGTTTTGGAAACAGAAAAGGCATTTTAATCATTTGCAGATAACAAAATTTATTAAGAATTCGCACATGATTAACATGTTCCCTGCTGATCATGCTATTGTGCAAGATGTAATCATAACTGTCAACATTCCGATTTTTTAAAAAATCCAATAAAATCAGAAATTATATTAAATAAAATATATTACAGAAAAGCCCTGTTTATACATTTCTCATTTATATGTTGTTTCAGTGCGGTCTTGATTCATCTCTATGCATTTTAATTTTGTAATGTTTCATTTAAACGACACGTAACTTCGGTTATATCTCATTTCTTTTAAGCCGTAACCAATTTTCTCCAAAATTTTCCTTCCATCATCATTTTTATGGGTCGGAAAAACTACTTTTTTATTGTAGCCAACTACAACTACTTTATCAAAAATGTAGTTAACTACAACTTCTTGTTTTAAAAAGTAGTGACTACAAACTACTTTTCAAAAGTAGTCACCACTTCGCTACTTTCAGATTTTGTCAAAGGGTTCAATTTATATTAGAAATTGAAGAAACAGATTAAATAATAAAGCGACCCTCGTTATATCGCATCTGCCAGAATATAATTAAATAAATGCGACATAACCGAGGGGATTAAAAAATTAAGAAAGATAACATACAAGAAAATATGTTTTGTATTTGTCTCCAAGATGTTAGTTTATACACACATTAGAAATTTCGTAGCATAATTAAGAGAGATATTACAATCTAGAAAATTACAGAGGGACAGCTCTAAATGCAAACAACAAATAAATCTGTAAATAAAGAAATTCTGAATAATAAGAAACATAGCGTTAAAACAGGAAGACCTAATAACGAGTAAATAGACAAATGTTGCCAGCACGAAAATTAATTCCTTTGGTGGGTTAGTACTTGATTTTAGCAGCAAGTGTCAATGGTAAAATCTATGACTTCATGCATTGCATTGTTATACACTGTGGCTGAGATTCGCAAATTGTTCAGTACAATAAATTTTTCATAAAAGAATAAAAGTTTTGGTCACGTGATTTGCAGAATACTACATTTTCCCCCTTCAGTAGCGTTAAAAGTAGCGTCAGTTCGCGCTACACACTACTGACTTTTTGTATCACACTACTCCCTACACTACATTGTTCAAAAAGTAGCGACTACTGTAGTTTTGCTACTTGTAGCGCACTGCTTCCGACCCCTGATCATTTTTTTTCCTTTTTTACTAGCAATATTTGGGGAAAGATGAAGGAAAAAGAACATGTGTGACTGTTACAGGGGTTCCTTCAAGTTCATGGAACCTGTGGAGGAAGTGGAAAGAAAAGAATAAGCAGTGGGTGGTCTGCTCATGAGACAAGTTTGAAATTAGTAAACATTATTTCATTTCCTGATTTTGTTACAGTGTAGATCACGTTTAAGTGCTATTTGCATTTCTTCTTATCTTTTGAACTCTTAATGTATCCCGAAAATGAAAGACACTTTCATAAAAAGAGATATGTTTCTCACAATGCCAGTGAGAAAACTTTCCAGGAACTTAATACATAATGCTTTGTTTAAGTCTCAAAGTAAATCGGCATGTCAAACGATGATTAAAGATTATTTTAATTAACATCTATTTGTAAGTTCGATAATGGAATAAAAAAGTGCAATTCAAGATGTACAACTGATATAAGGTTTGATAATTCTCATTTTAATTTTAGAAATGATTTTTTTAAATTTCTTTTTCAATATATTGTGCATTTTAAACAACCAAAAATGATAGCAAAATTAAATTTGTACGATTGGAGCATTAAATTTCAACAAAGAGATTCTACAATTTAGATGACTGCAATTTCGATTGTACGTTTTTTTTCAGTTATACATAGTTTTAGAACAGTGCCTTGAAAGACATAATCTGTGCTTTACTGTAATTAAGGATGTAAGGATAAGAAAAGAAATTCCATATTTGCAAGGAGGCATAAACATTTCCACTTTGCATCATGGTTTTTGTTCCTTAATATCTGGTTATTTTAAATAATAAATAATTGAATGCGAGGGTTTGTTAAAGTGAGACATTTTTGTTACTATTACAAATTCTAAATTATTACTGAAATATAAAATTTTAACATACCCATGAGCAGATATAATGCACAAAAACATAGTAACAGCTTCATGATACTAGTTGCAGTTAATAAATCCATCCCTCACAATGGTGATTATGTTTTAAATGGCAAATATGAGAACCTCAAAATTTTTGTTTATTTGTTTAAACTTAATCATAGAGCACATTTTATAGCTGCCAACCTTCTGTTTCTTAAATGTCAAATAAACATATTGAATCTAAATTTTATTTACAAAATGAAATCAAAAGGACATAGAAACAAGACATTTAATTAAATATTTTTTTCTTTTTCTGATTCAAAGTAAGTTTATTTCATTAAAAAAAAAAAAAAAAAAAGAAGGTTGGTAGGTATGAAATTTCATGAAGAGCAGGCTCTGGGCTTGGACCCTAGAATCCAGATTTCATCTGAATGCATTTTCTCTACTCGCTACTGTTAATACTTACACATTTCTTTTAAACCATATTGTGCTTTCCATCCCAGTTCTTTTTCAGCTAAACTACAGTCACCCCAAATGGCAGGTATATCTCCACGTCTTCGGTCAGTGACTCTGTATGGTATCTATAAATGTATATTTCATTAAAATATATATTTTTTAATTCAACATAAAGATACATTTAATAATAACATTAAACCTTTTTAGCTTACTTTATTTTATTTTTTAATATTAATCCAGCAAAATGTCTGTAGTTGGAAAATTTTCTTAATCTCCCCTGGTTTTCTCATTCGTATTTATCAGAAACAAATATACTTTAATTTTTAGCATTTTAGAGCAACCGAGTGAAACCAATTTTACTTGAGTTTCTCAGCAGTTTTTGCTCGTGCACAACTTTATATTTTTTCTATCCATTATATAAAGACCAATGATATAAGTAATTTCTTTGAAAAAAATTATAACTATTTTAAACAAATTTTTTCCAATTTTATTTTTTTCTTAATTAGATCCATTTTTGCCCTATCCTAGCTATAAAATTAAGTTGTCCAAATGGCTATAGTCATAACTTTAAATGGACATTGTTTTTAAAAATCATGAGTGACTCATCTTAATCTATTTTAATAAGCAGTTTCAATAGTTTGATAAATTTGTTCTGATTAATCAACATATATATTTTTTATTTCAATACAAATAATTTAAATTTCCTCCTCAAAACATGTAACTTCTCTTACTACATTTCCATTTAATGAATACGGTGTACATTTAGTGTAACATTTAGAAGTTAAAATGAATATATTGAATAAAAACAGTTTATACTAAAGTCTATAATTACTGTTTTATATTTTTTGAAGTATTTTCTCCCTCTTAATTCTGTATATACTACCAAGAATGATATATTGAATGTATTATTGAATACAAACTTACTTTTTTTCCACTGACTTTTTCAAAAGCTTCAACAAGCTGAGCTACAGTAACTCCTTGACCTGTTCCCAGATTATAAACCTAAAAATACAAGAGAGTATATTTATTTCATATAAATGAAAAACTTAATGAAACATATTTTTATTATATCACATAGTACAGTAGAATCTCAAAAAATCTGAGGTAATTGGGATTGAGACCATACTGAAAATTCACAATATCCGAAAAAATAAATTTCCCAATGATTATAAATTTACACAATTAAGCTTTATCTTACAGTTTGCATATCTTAAAACCAATTTAGTTGATAAATTCTGAAAGTCATGTAAATTTGAGATGCTGAAAAGGCACGGCAAATTAAACATTGGGCTTTCGAGACTACTCTATATTATTATTATTTATACCACATAGTACATTAAAATTTTAGTTCTACTGGAAAATACATAGTACATTGGAAAAATACTTTTAGCAGTTGCTGGTGAAAGACTAATGTATATGAATACCTTTATGTTCAAATATTTCATGCAGCATTTACTATAGCAAACAGTGAGAATGATATGTATGCTATAGCCTCAATAACATGTATAATTTTCGTTGAATTTAAAATTGTGTATCATCATTAAAACTTTCCACAATAAATCATAAAATGTCGAAATTTGTATGTCAATGTAAAAGAACGATAAATGCTTAACCATACATGTTATTTTCTATGGAAAACATGTTGCGATATGTTTCAATATTTTCATTATGTTTGAATTGAAATAGTTGGTGTTGGCTAGCAAAATCTACTGCACCTAGAGATCTGAGAATTTGGGTGATGACAGTCCAAGTCAGGACCAAACGCACCCGAGGCTAAGATTGAAAATTTTTTGATAATTAGTCGAGATATTAATTTAAAAATAATTGAAAACTCATTTTTTTTCTGAAAATCGGCAAACGCGTCCACGCATGCTCTGTCTCTGCTTTCTGAAGAGCATAAAAGAGAAGAACTAAATGCGGATTTTTTCTTGGCCGAATATTTTAACGCCCATTGACCAAACCGTTTGGAATACGGAAAAAGGAAGACATTCTTAAATTTCGTACTTTCACGTCACAGTTAGTTTAAAAAAAATATTCCAGTTAACACTTTGAAAAAAAGTTCTAACAGGGTTGTTTTCGCGACTGACCTTTTTCTATCTTTCGGCGACACTCCCTTGTTCAGATTTCAGAGGTACAGATTCACAAAAACCCCTATTTAAAGCTGAGATCTTTTCTTCGAGGGTCAATTGGTATTGAAAAATACGAATTTTAACCCTTTCGAAAACATTTGTGACTGTAGGTCACTTCACGCGTTTCGAAGACCTTTTTTTTTCAACGCTAAAAGCAACTAAATGTTGGTATTTCGACACAATCTTTTTAGAGGGTCTCGGCAGGCCAGATTTATATCACCTAAAAAAAAATTTCGAAATGTTCGGACGGGTATTTAACAGTAAATAAATAAAATCCGAGAAACTTTCGAAGAAAACACTAAATCTGTTTCGGCGTGGCTTTGTTCGACTTTAGCTCATGTTTTCACTACTAAATATGTATATTTTTTCATGAAATTTTAAAGAGGAATTTCAAAGAGTTAGGACGATAAGATTTTTTATGTTAAAGGACATGGCGTGAAAAGAAAAAAAAAAAGGGGGAAAAGAAAACTTATTCTTTTTTACAGCTAGATATGAATATTTTTTTACGAAATTTTCATGCCGGCTGCAGCGTTATATTGTTAACCGATAAAAATTTCTAAGAGTTTGGACAACAAGAAAAAAAAAAAACTACAAACGCTTTTTTTTTTTTAAACTTAAAAATAAGAAAGAAAGAAACGACTCTACAAGAAAAAACAAGAAAATGTTACGAGCGCTTTAAATATCAATATTTTTTCGCGAATTTTTCATTTAAAAATATAAATTCATACAAAATTAGGGTAAACATATAAAGTCATACGAATTTGAAGTTTAAGGTTATTATCACGCGCCTGGGCAACGCCGGGCGGGTCAGCTTGGAGGTCAGCACGGGTGGAAATATTCAAACCCGGTCCCCTCCTGATCCATACACATTTTTTTTTTTGTCTCGGCCCGACTAAATTTCTACAAAACATGCCGATATTTCAGAAGGAACACTATCCTACAGTTAAAATTATTCAAAAAGCACACTTGCGTACAGATTTTATTTTCATATTATGTTCGAAAGGCATGGAATACAAAATATCAACGACCACTTAGATAAATTAAGTACATAACCACCAATTTAAAAAATTGACTTGGATAATAAATACATTCAAAAGAAGATTCACTAAAATAAGAAAAATCCATTATAGACAGGTTCCATTCTTAGCAAGTACGTTGTCTGTTGTATATGTATTATACTCTTTTCACACGGATTATATTCATTTTGCATGGATCAAGACATTTTTCCTTTTAAGACAGGTTTCCGTAATAGTCAGGTTCTATATCAATCATTTTCGTACCAAGACTGAAAATATCTCTAGAAAGAATGAAGTTCAGGCCGTCCGGTCCGAAAACAGTGATGACTATACCCGGCCCTGCAGACAAAAGTAAGGCCCAGCCCGAGTGTCATGAATGAAAATTGGGTCGGCTTTGGGCCAGGCCCGGATCGACCTCTAGATTAGCTATTTATAAATAAAAAAATAAGCTCTGTAGGCGTGTTGATTGCCCGAGTGCACAACTAATACTACACGATAAAGTGGAATCTATACTAATATTATAAAAGAGTAAAGATTGTTTGTAGGGGGTAATCTCTGGAACTACCGAACAGATTTCAAAAGTGATGGTGGCAAATTGATGGTGACAACCCCTGCTCCAACATAGGCTATATTTTATGTCTGTGCCACTAACCACAGGGGGTGCAGGAGCGAAAAACGTTCTAAAATTGAGATTTTTTTTTATACTGAAGGAGCTAGAAATTTGAAATTTGGCATTGTAGTTACTTATAAGATGTAAATGCACTCTAAGAACAAAAAAAAAAAATCTAAATTTAAAAAAGGGTGAAATGAGCGAAAAACGTTCTAAAAACATTCTAAATTACAATTTCTATGGAATCTCTAGAATTACCGAACCGATTTCAAAAGTAATGGTATCAAATTGATGGTGACAATCTCTACTCCAACATAGGCTACATTTTATGTCGGTGCCACTAACACCAATGGGGTGCAGGAGCAAAAAATGTTCGAAAATTGCGACTTTTTTATACTGAAGGAGCAAGAAATTTGAAACTTGGCATTGTAGTTACTTATAAGATCTAAATGCTCTCTAAGAATAAATTTTAAAAAAAAATCTAAATTAAAAAAGGGTGAAATGAGCGAAAAGGGTTCTAAAATCATTCTAAAAATTACAATTTCTATGGAATCTGTGGAACTACAGAACAGATTTCAAAAGTGATGGTGGCAAATTGGTGGTGACAATTTCTGCTCCAACAGCCTCTTTAATAAAAAGCTAAGCGTTGCAGACGACTGGGTTTTTTTGCTAATTGTTGCCACAGATTAATCTCAGAAAATGAAACATTTGAAGTTACTAAAAAAAATAAAAGCTTGAAAAGTATTTGTCAGAAAATTGTTAGAGAAACTGCGCTTGACAGGTAAAAAATTGTGTTTTTCTTGATATAAATTTCAATTCTAATGATTATGCCGTTTTTTCAAATATTGAATTTCAAAAATTACCAAATTTCACAATGGAGTACCATAGCGAAACCTTCATGCGTAAAAAGATAATGATAAGGGCGACGTGTCCTGACGTGTATATTGGCTATAGAACGAGTCAAAAATTATAGTAGCCTTATTATTCTGTTAAAATATTTAAAAATATCTGATAATTAATATCTGATGAATTAAAATATCTGATAAAATTAGCAGCGTAGCGTGCTAGTATTTTTATAAACTAATTGCAGTATCCTGAGAAATTATTATGCCGTTTTTTCAAATATTGAATTTCAAAAATTACCAAATTTCACAATGGAGTACCATAGCGAAACCTTCATGCGTAAAAAGATAATGATAAGGGCGACGTGTCCTGACGTGTATATTGGCTATAGAACGAGTCAAAAATTATAGTAGCCTTATTATTCTGTTAAAATATTAAAAAATATCTGATAATTAATACCTGATGAATTAAAATATCTGATAAAATTAGCAGCGTAGCGTGCTAGTATTTTTATAAACTAATTGCAGTATCCTGAGAAATTATTTTAAACTTTCATGCTTTTAGAACACTATCATCCACATAATTCACATTTTATGAGATTTATCAAATAAATTGTTTCAAACAAACAAGCCGATGACAAATTGATGTAACTATATGCACCAGGGGGAGGGGATTAATTAATATTTTTATATATATAATTCATTATATATGTATAGTAAAATTTATTCTTCACAAGTAATTTAAGATAAAAAAAAAAATCTGAAGAAGGAGGAACTAAGAATTTTTTGTCCGGGGTAGGAAGGAGGGTGAAGTTACCGCTCTTCTGAAAATGGAAGTCAATTTTTAGTACTATTTTTCTTTTTACGTTCATATGTTTAGAATTTTTCTCAAACAAGGTGAGGGTAAAACAATCCCTGGTGAAAAGAGAAATTGTTTGAATTTTCCTTTTTGAAAAAAGGCAGGTTGAAATTTATTTTTGAATATTTAATATTTTTTAATCGTTAAAGGATCAGGGTCCATAAGCCGTGTTTTTGGCCCATGAAATAAGACAAATTCGATTTTGTTATACTGACTTAATTATTTCACTTTTTAATATTGGAAGGTTTATCCTGTACGATTTCAACAATATTTTTTGCATTTTGTTTGTTTTTATATAACTTACACTAGCTCAAAGTTCGTATTATTCGTAGTTTTTGATGAAAATGTGCAATTTCTCCTAATTTTACCTCCATTTTTAATATTTTTTTTTTTTTATATTTTACTATGAGCGCAGCTTTTCAACACTTATTTTATATATATTGTACATTTTGATGTATTTTATAATATATGTAAAGAAGAAAGTGTTGCACGATTGCGCTCATATAAAATAATTGAGGTAAAATTAGGAGAAATTTCATATTTTTCATTAAAAACTACGAATAATACGAACTTTGAGCTTGTGCAAGTTATATAAAAACGAACAAAATGCAAAAACTATTGTTGAAATCGTACAGGATAAAACTTCTAATATTAAAAAGTAAAATAATTAAGTCAGTATAACAAAATAGAGTTTTAGTCTAATATTTCATGGGCCAAAAATGGACCCCAATTATGGACCCTGATCCTTTTTGTACTGCTTTTTATCTTGATATTCTCGAGATTTCTTTAGACCAGCGCCCATGTCACACCAAACGTTCCATTGCTCATTACGGCTCAGACAAAACACTATTTTCAAAATAATTAGGATCATATTTCCTCATACAGTTTTCCTTTTTATAACGGGTGTGTCGAACAGTGGCGCAGCCAAGGGGGGGGGGGGGTTTGGGGGTTAAAACACCCCCCAGAGCTAAAAAAATTACTATAATTGCCGCTTATATGAATCAAAACTACTAAAGTTAAAATTAAGTTTTTTGGCCTTTCCGCCTTTACAGAATCCACCGCTTTCTTAACCCTTTCCGGCGCAGAGTAAGTCTGTTTGCAAAATGATGAAATAATGGACTGACACTGGAATTTACAAACGAATTTATTTGAAAATAGAAACTTGCTTATTTTCCGGTACTGAATAAAAGAAAAATTTTAATTAAATATTCTTGGTGCCGTTTATCAGTTTTAGAATTAAAATTAGGTGTCCTTTTTTGTGACCACCGCCCGTTAAAAGGTTAAATCAAATTCTATTCAACAATGCGATTCAATTAAACGGCGAAAATTCTACTTAAAACTGTGAAAGCGCATATTACACGCATAGGTTATGTCAAAACTTGATTTTTGGACTGCGTCACTTTGTCGAGACGTCTTATAGTAAAAGATGGGTCATATACTCTCACACAGACGCTTTGAGTTATATAGTATACAGTGGTCTGTTTCTTAATTGCATTTCTGTCTTTGTTCCACGTTCGAAACAATAACAGATCATCGAATTCCAGAGAAAAAAAACATACACTTTGTAAGTCTCTCTCAGTTTCAAGCTTTTTTGCTCTCAGTTATATCTAATACCAAGCTATGTGCGTACCCAGGAAAAAAATCTTTGCAAAAATAAGAATTTAAAAAAAGTACTTAAAGTTATAAAAAGCTATTTTTCGATTATGAGCAGATTTTTGCAATCTGTGTTTCTTTTGAATCATTTGTTTCGTAGAGGGTCTGTACACAAATTTAAAGACTATATTTCATTTGTTGGTAATGTAGCAACGACGTCTTGCTTATGATGGAGATTCGTATATTTATCGTTAAAATTTTATAAATTAGTTGTGGTTCCTCTTTTAGCTATTTTTAATTCTATCGCGCTTCTGTGAAAAGAAAATCTCTTTCCTTTCTATTTAAAATTCAATAATTCTTAAACTCTTTTATCTCAGCTTGAAGTGATCCTTTTTCAATTAATGTACATGTCTAAATTCTTTCTTTCGTATGTGTTTGCGGTTTTCATATGAGAAATGAAATCATTTTCAGTTTGGCATCTGCGTGCCTTCCTAATGTATACATTTTAGATCACAGAATAAATAAAGAAAGATAAAATGCAACATCTATTTCTCGATACATCTGCATGCTAAAATTCCTGCAGATGTTAAGTTCGGACAGTTAGTTTTCTGTTGTTATAAAGATGCTGGTATGGTAATCTGGTTTGGCGGTTTGTGTTCAAAAAAATTAGAATGTGTTTCTCCCTAACGAATTTTCTTCTGTACCCTCCTATGGGTCAACGCGGATAAATTTGCGGCATCTCAAAAAAAGGCATTCGATTTTGAGTTTTCACGATGTGAAGATATAGACGTTCTGAGTGCTGGGGGACCGCCTCATTTTTTCAATTACCTTTCTTCAAATAAAATATTTTTTTCCATGGAAGCCTCAAGTCTCCGGTATGTTTCTTCACAGGATGAGAGCCTTCGGGTTCTTGCTTATAGCGTATATGTATGAGCTCCGGTACTCTTTTTTCCTAGAATTTAAGCCCTGCCTGTGAGTATGGATTTTGAAAAAAAAAAAGGCGTTAAATGTGCGTTAAATGCATTTTTTTTTTAGAAAAATACTATCTATAATTACACACAATTTTACGCTAACCATGCATTAATTTAAATTGATCAGCAATATATTAGTTATGCATTGATTTACACTTATTACATTTTAACGAATGCTATCTGCATGTCATTAAAATTATACTAGCTGACCCGTCCGGCGGTGCCTGGGCTCATGATAATTACTTCAAATTTATATGATTATATCTTATATCAATTTTATACTTTTAAATGAAATTTTCACTAAAAAATATTGATTATTTGACAGAAAAGCATTTTTAAAAGACACCTTCTTGTTTGGTTGGGTTTTTTTTTTTTTGTTGTTTGTTTCTTTTCCTCGTAAGGGTCTCTTGTTTCATAGTTTAAAAAAAAATAACCCCAGTTGTCTGAATTCTATAAATTTTTCATCAGTTATAAACAGGTCTTGACAAATGCAGTCGCCAGGTCGCCACTGGCGACCTAGTTTTTCTATCTAGCCACCAAGTTATTTAACCCGATTTTTTTTATTATTATTATAATTTTTTGTACAAAAATTGTCCTGAGAAATGACCATAAATGGCATTTTTTCTCATTTTCGGCATTTTTAATTAGGTAAAAATAAATTTAACAAATGCAAATTTTAAATTAATAAAAAATAATTATTTAACTGACTTCGACACGAAAATAGGCAGAAATTGTTTTCCTGCTTTACTGTTTCATCCATGCCCCCCTCATCAGATATAGATTTTGCAGCACTCACTTATCCAGACATTTGAAACCTTCTGAAATCAGCATTTCCTGAACATACCGGTTAATGCAGCCTTTACATTTTTTTTCATAGATAAATAATTTTGATAAATTTCATTAGAAAACTTTGTTTATACCATCTTTTTAAATGATGTAGCTGTTCTAAACTATGTAACTAATAATCCTACAATAGGCTTATTATTTTTCCCAATTAATTGATAAAAAACTTTTGTGCTTTTGAAAATTAGTGACTTCGGAGGGGAGCAGGTTATATTTTTTTACTGGTAACTAGAATTTTTTACTGGCTACCAGAATTTATCAAATTTGTAAAGCCATGGTTATAAATATAATGGTTTTACAGACCGTGGAAAAATATTGATATCTAGCTGTAAAAGAAATGCTTTCTTCTCGCGACTTTTTTTTTTTTTTTTTTTTGGCGACGTGTCCTTTAAAATAACAACACAAAAATTTACTGTCCGAACTCTCTGAAATTTTATTCGATTGTAAATATAACTGTATCCAACCCCTCTTTAAAATTCCATGAAAAAAGTCTCAGTCTTTGACTAAAGTCGAAGAGAACACAGTCACGTCAAAAAAGACTAAGTCACATTTAATACTGAAAACATGAACCGACGCCGAGCATACCCACGCCAAAATACCCAACTTTCTTTTTGCATTGTCATTGAAAAATTCTCCGATTTTTTAAAATCAGATCTTTTCTTCATCAGAGCGTTTCCAAATTTTTGTAGGCGCTGTAATTTTGATCTTCTAAGACGCTTTTAATGGATTAGTTACTTTTAGCATAGAAAAAAGATCGTCTTCAAAAGGCCCGATATGACGTGAGGTCTAAATAAATCTTAATTTAGAATACTTTCAGCTGTTTCACACCTTTAAATTTCCGATTTATAATAAATTCTTTATGCCAAGCATTTCCATCTTAAAAGTAATATCTATACTAAATTTCAAGTTTCTAACAGTAACAGTTTCAGCTAAATCATAATTTAGAACACTTTTAGAAAGTTTTCAGCTCATTTCGTCCTTTTAAATTTTTAAATGTTTTTAAAAATGTTATAAGGAAGCATTTACTACATAAAAGTAATCATCATGCCAAATTTCAAGTTTTCATACCAATTGTGTCACATAAATCGCAATTTTAGAATGCTTCTTACTCTTGCATTCTTTTAAATTTCGAATTGAAAAAATAAATTCTGGGCAGCATTTACGTCTTTTAAGTAACATCCATATAAAATTTCAAGACTCTAGCCCTAAAAGTTTTAAATGACTTGTTACATTTAGCAAAAAGCAAGGTAAGTAAGTCTATTGAAAATTTTGTTAAAATTGCTTCATTATTATTAACGTTAGGAATAAGAATTCGTGATTCTCTTGTAATAAAACCTTGTGTATTTTTGATTGAACAAATGGATTCCAACTCTATTATTTTCTATGTAAAAATTATTTGCTGTACTGTGCTCTTCCATCTTTAAGTTTTCCCCTCATTATTTTTAAACACTTTATAAATAAATCTAACCTAGTTTTGTGTTATTTCATTGGTGCATTTTATAGTTTGTAACTCTAATATTGTAAACGCTGTTTAAATGAATCATAACCAACGTAATTGCGGCGAAAAGCATTATGATTTCATTCATTTAAAAGACTGATTCCATTAACCGATGATTCATATAATTGGTGACCATCTTTATTATAAACTCAAACCCCCCCTAGAACCGAATTCTGTCTGCGCCACTGGTGTCGAACAGGAATATTATTTGAGGATTTCTGGCGTATTCTAGAAAAATGTCGTAATGCGAGATTACAATTGCTATTCTAGAACTGTCCTTGCTGAATGCTGGACGGTTGGTTTCTTTAGTCATAATCAAGTTTATTGACAAAAATAATATAACAGAGTGGAAATTAAACAATAATCCCGATTAATTTAATCTAAAATGAAAATTATTACTTACTTTATACCGTGGATTTTTTTCAAGTTTCTTTAAAGCTGCAACATGTCCTGTTGCTAGGTCCATCACATGGATAAAATCTCTCACTCCTGAAATTGAAAGTTTACAGAAAATTACATGATCAAAGTTTACAGAAAATTACTGCTGGGAATCATAGTATTTTTTTTCACTTCGTTTACTATGTTAGATGCCACGATTGTGTACAAAAATATTGTAGGAGGAAAAAAAAAAAACTTTTAAATACAATTTGAAAAAATATTTTTTTTTTGAGCAGTGATGTATTCACGGAGTATTGAACTGTCACCACCGGAAGATTTGGAATTTTAAACTTATTAATGATCTTATCTTAACCTTTAACTACTGCTAGCTATCTCACAAACGTCTGCTTTTTTTTTTCAGTTCTTAAAATTTTTGGTTTAACTATGGATAACTAGTGAAATTTTGTTTCGTTTGGAGTCTTAGCACTATCGATGTTTAACTAATCTAGTTGGTACTATCGCTAGAGACTTCTGAATAAGAGAATTTTGATTATAAAAATCCTGTACAGAAATTGTATACTATGACGAGTAGGGCCTGATCAGCCCTATGGGGCACCCGGGGCACACACGTCATGTAGGGACCCCCTTTTTTCAAGAAAATTGCATTATAAACATGACAAACAGCTTTATGTGCAGTTTAAAATTTAAACCATAGTTTTATGAAAAAATATTATATTACAAGACATGTAAAAAATGCATTGGAAAATTATGGGAAGATAAAATTTTTTTCACTATATGCTATTTAAAGTAAGTAAAACCCTAAACCTAAGAGATTGAATTAAACATGTGATGTAATATCTGTTTTTCTCAGAATTTCGAGTTTACATTAGATTTCACTGTCGTTAGGAAGAACACTGAGATAGTCTAGTTTACACGATGAGAAAAACTCGTTCTTTCTATAAACTATAAATGGAAATGTGCATTAATTTGTATCTTCAGAGAGTGGACAAAATGCATTTTTGGGCCCCTGAAAAAACGCGCCCAGGGCACGTGCCCCATGTGCCCCTTTGATAATCAGGCCCTCATGACGAGTGAAAATAGCCTTTTATTCATCTTTACTTTCAACCCAACGGTCTCGGAGACCGCTCGCATCGCAGTAGCTATACAACAATTTCTGTGACAATAGTGTAGTAAGCTGATGCTAAACCTGTGGGAGCATATACTTTTCAAATATCTTGTTTGCATTTTGATCTTTTTAAACATATACTTTTTTTTATTATTATTCGATAGCTGAAGTCTATCTTTAAACAGGCCCTTTTTTTACTTTTTCAATTTTGGTTGCAGAATTTTTTTTTTGTGAGGTCACTTAACATTTTAGAACCGGTTCCGAAAGTTTTCATTGAAATTTTATCTTCATTTGAAAAACTGCAACCAAAAGTTTAAAAAAAAAAGGCCCCTTTAGAGATCGACCTCTACTATCCAATGCAATAATAATAATATAGAAATGCAAACGATATATTTCAAAAAGAACGTCCCATGGGTCAGAAACACTCACTAAGCTTGTGAGTGTTTTCGCGTAAAGGGTTAAAGGGCAATTTCCTCCCCTCCCCCCCCTCCTATTCGCTTTGGAGCTGTACAAATCCCTCCCGGTGGAAAATCAGATTTTAACACTGTTTCTGATTAATAGTGCAACTTGGATCTTGGTCTCAAGGGGGTGCTTTCAACCGTAATTATTTATAGAGTTCGATAAAATGAACGGATTCGTTGCATAAAAATAGCTCTTTGGTGAATACATGACGTGTGAAAACGAACATAAAGTTCAATACATAAACACAATAAATCCAAATCCAAAATAGGGCTTGGCTCTTTGCAAAGAGCCGGATTTCTCAATTAGCCTACGACACATATAGTTCAGCGATACCTCGGTTAATGATAATTATTTTTTCTGACTCTGCTAACAAACCACAAACATGTTTTTTTTTTCTTCTTTACATACCGCAGCAGCTTCTATTTTAATTGGACGAAAAATTGGTTTCAGTTAACGAACATGATTCCGGAACAAATTATGTTCGTTAACCGATGTATCACCGTATATGAACGGAACTGAAATTTAGGCCCGGAGTCTCCGGACCCACAGAATTATGAACAGTGTTGAATTCAGACACTTTTCTGTAGAAGGAATTTCTGTGGCTATGGAGAGGACATTACAGCGTTCCGGGATTGGGGGGGGGGGGGGATTGCACTTTTTAACCATTAAAAGCATAAAATCTCAAATCTGCCGGGTGGGGGGGAGGCATTTCAATGCTCCGGGGGAGTAATGTCCCCTCGGGCCACTCCCTGAATTCAACACCAACTATGATCGGGCACTGCCTGTAATTCAGTGTTCAATTCATACATTTCTCTCCTGGATTGGATTTCTGCAGCTCCGGTGGTGAAGAACATTATGAAGCTTCGAGGGGAAATTGCACTTCTACACCATTAATAATATATATGCACACAATCCCAAATCTTTGTGGATTGGGACTAGTAATAATCCAAGGGGGCATTTTGATGTTCCAGGTGGAAGCCCCCCCAGCCTCCTCTTTCCCGGGCCACCTCCTGAAATAATCATTGCTGTATTTATTGTAAGTAAAAATATTTATTTACCTGTTCCGTCTTCTGTGTCATAATCTCCTCCGTAGATGACCAGTTCTTCCTTTTTGCCAGTGGCGACTTGTCCAATGAATGGCATGAGATTGGTGAAAGGCCTAGTTGGATCTTCTCCCACCATACCTGAAGGATGGGCTCCAACAGGATTGAAGTACCGTAGAGAGATAATATTCCATTGCTAGAAAAAAAAAATAACAATAAATGCTTTTAAAGAAACATAATGCAACTGTTCGGGGATGATTGACAAGAGGAATAAAGCGCATAATTCGCCAGGATGCAATTTAAATTGCAAGATTAGATTTTTAAGACAGGAAAGACAGAACGCAGTTTAAACTTGTGAATAAAACGGTTTTGTTTTTCTTCTGACGGTAATTTTACAAGTTGTCGAAAGAGGGAATATTGAAATTGTCCATTAATTTGAAAGGCTCTGTATTGTTTTTAACTAAAAATACATATTTTCATTATATCGCATCATTACTTTATCCTGTAATATATAAAGAAAATTGCATTATGTTAAACAAATTTTGTAATTTCTAGTTAGAATGTTAAAAAAAAAAGGCCTCTCTCCCCTCCCCCTTTTTTTTAAGTAGTAATAAATATTAAAAAATGTTGTTACATAAAGCTAATTTTATCTTTTCTTTATCCTCAAATTACGAAAGTATTAAATTTAATTATTTGATTACAAAATTCTATTTTATACTTATATTTTGAAAGAAAAAAGTAAATAAACAAGATGAGAATCAAGTGAAAAATAAAAGCAGTGGCATCGCAATGGTCCGTGGCAAAATTGCATCCTGAGGTTATTTTATATGGCGTAAACTAATGTCACGCATAATTTTAAAGATTTTATGAGAATATTATTTTAAATTTCACTATAACTCAAATGTTTGGTTTTATTGACTTGAATATTACAAATTTCTCAATCTCTATATTAGTGATGGGCATAACGATTATTTTGATTATTCGAATGAATCATTCGGGCATGCTCAGAAGCATATCTGTCAAACTTCAAAATTTTTTTATTCAATTACTACCAGAAATTTTGAAAAAAAGAAAAGACGTTTCCGATTTTAATTAGAATTAGATTAGACGCCTGATAAAAATGAAAAATGTGTTTCGTTCGCAGAAGCATATCTGTCAAACAAATTTTTTTTTATTCAATTACTACCAGAAGTTTTGAAAAAAGAAAAGTTTCTAATTTTAATTAGAATTAGATTAGACACCTGATAAAAATAAATGTGTTTCGTTAGAAATTTTGAAAAAAGAAATTAAGTTTCTGATTTTAATTAGAATTAGATTAGACCTCTGATAAAAATGAAAAATGTGTTTCGTAAAAGAAGTTTCTGATTTTAATTAAAATTGGATTAGACGCCGGACAAAAATGAAAAATGTGTTTCGTGTTTCGTTAGAAACACATTTTTCATTTTTGTCCGGCGTCTAATCTAATTCTAATTAAAATCAGAAACTTCTTTTTTTTCAAAATTTCTGGTAGCAATTGAATAAAAAAAAAATTGAAGTTTGGCAGATATGCTTCTGCGCATACCCGAATGATTCATTTGAATAATCAAAATAATCGTTATGTTCATCACTACTCTATATCACGCAGTTTCTCTCTCTGTAATTTAGAATTTTAATTTTACACGTCTTCAATGCTGGTTTAAAACATTTTTTATTCAAGTTTGTGTCTAAAACGCTGGGCAGTGCAAATATCAAATATTAAAAAAATATAGCATTCTATTATGAAATATACGTTCTACAGCCGAGCTCCCAATGATACTTTGCCTTTAAAACAAGTTTCCCTGCTGATCTCTAATACGGTAGATTCCCGTTTATCCCACATTCACGAGAAGAATAGCTAAAATAGAAATCGTTGGGAGGACATTATCAGATACATTTTCTATTTGTACAAACGTTTAATTATAGTGATTTAAATTATAGTTTAACTATATATATATTATCAAGAAATAAAATAACTATTATAAAAAATTTTAAATAAAAATAGGCCTATTCAGAGAGAAAATTCTGCAATTACCAGAATTTTCGGCGTATAATCCGTGGATCAAACAATCCTATTTCGACCCAGAAATAAATGTAACTTACGAGATCGATGTAAATATTTGACTTCAATTATTGAATAAAGTATCTTCTAATCTAAAAATTCTAAGAAACAGAATTGTTTGATCCGCGGAAATTACGGTATGCCCCTTTTATTACACTCTTATTTAACTCAACTTGTTTATTTTGTATGTAAAGATGGAATTTTGTAATCTATTTTTCACTCACTTCCTAATATGCTAGAATTATAAAAAAAATTGCGTGTGTTTCCGATGACAAAAATCTATTATTTTAAAACTTAATTACAAGTTAATAAATTAATTTTACGACATTTTCCCGTTAGCCGAGCATAGAGGATAAATCGCAAAATATTCTTTATGGGTACAATTGTATACCAGTTAGTTACAAAGCAACAATGAAGTTTTCCAACACACAGTCGCGAAAAAAGCAAACCGGCTGTGAAACTGCAACAACGAAATATTTTAAACGATAAAAAGTAGAAAATAAAAATAAAGAGTAAATATTGTAATATATATTTTATTAAAAAATGCTCTTTAATCAGTTAATAGTTTCATATTAATTAAATTATGATGATACGTTGAGAAATCAATTTAAAAATCCTAAAAAGAGATAGTTTAAATAATGTTTCTTTTTTTTTTTTTTTTCTTTATGCTGTTGTCATATCTTAAAAAAGAAACAGAGTAAAAATTATAATTTTTTTTTTAAAAAATTCACTAGCTCGCGCTTTCTATCAAGTGTTTAAAAAAAGTGAACTGTCCATAATCGAGTTTGGCGCCCACGCCCCATTAATGTATTCTTAATGTATTCTAACGTAATTTTTTTTGAAAAACCCTGAATTACAATCATGAAATAAAGCGTGATTTTCAAGATAAACTTTGGTGTTTAAAAACTATTTTTACTTTTATACTTGTTTTTCGTCATAAGTAAAAACTAATCGTTGGAGGCAACCGTAATACTTGGATATGCATAATACAAAATATGAAAAGAAAACATGTGTAAACCATTTATAAAATTCATTGCAATTCGAATAAAATCCTGGCTTGATGACGTCATAAACTTTAAATGCTCCATTGCTGAATTGCGTAAAAGAAACATCCTTATAGCTTCAAAAATGATAATCCTATTAACTAAGTGTTTACTGCGTCGGATTAAGCGTCTCATTTCCAATTAAAATATATCTTTGAATTGAAATTTGAATGAAATACAGGGTCATGAAAAATCGAAGAGTGTGGAAAATAGGATTACAAATATCTCGGCAACCAATTACCCGATCGACTTCATTCTTTATGCAAAATGTATACGTTTTTATTGTCTTTTATATTCACTCCTTAAAATAAACAATTTCGAAAGTTTTAATATAACTTTTATCAGAACGAATATTTCGAGATCCGGATAATAGAGGTTACTGAAATTCAATAAGCTTCTTATTATTACATACTAAGTACATACCAAATTTCAAGTCTATCTCAATTTTTTCGGGAGCTAGAGCATTTACAGACACACACAGACAGACGGACGTCAATTTTTTTTTTTTTCTAAAAGTGTTTTTCGGAATCTCCAGTGATTGAACCGAGTGTGCTTAAGTTATTATTCTTTTTTTTCGATTTTTAAAGCGATTACAAAACTTACCCTATACTACATATGATGGGTAAGTAATAAGACAATTGCAAAGGTAACAAATAATTGAGAATTTTTGTTTTCATTTTAACTGTGATTAGTATACAACAAGATTTTGGATTTCTAATACAAAAAAATAAAATAAAAGCAAGAACGAAAAATCATGCGTCAAGCACAGATTATGTAACACTTTCCAACGCTTCCAAAATAATTTTACAAATCATTACCGTTTTATAAGCTGAAAGATAACATCTAAGTAATCAATTGGAAAACACATAACATATTTAAAACGTAATTTCAGGAATTCCCAACATATATTTTCAACAAATACAATATAAGGAAAAATATCCGAATACTTTTATTCAGCCCTGTATATGATCTATAGATTTGTATATATACTACATAGGATGCTAAATTTTAGTTTAGTTAGGAAACGCGTAGCACAGTTTAAAATTCTCCTTCCGGAGTTTCTGTCAATAAACGGAAATGTGTTTGCGAACTTTTGTGCTGCCCTGTATATGATCTACAGAATTTATACACACCAAGTAATAGACAAAAAGTGAATTAAATTTAAAATCGCGTTCAGCAACTTAAAACGCACTTCCAGGAATTATTGTTAACAGAGAGTAGATAATTCTTTTGTGTGTCCCTGTAAATGAACGGTGACTGCTATACACACAATATTCTGTAGTAAGTCTCTTGTAATGCACCTTAGTGATATAAATTTCAATGCGTTTAAAATAGTGAAACATTATTTAATTAAATCGCAGACGATTTTTCTCCATAGACGTAATGTAACGGAATTCTTTTGACTGTCCCTGTAAAGTAATTATAAGTGCTATGCACACCTTAGTCCATGTTAAGCTTCTTGTAATGCACCTTAGTGATATATATCAATTACAATGTGTTTGGAATTGTGTAACATCATTAAAATAAACCGCAAATGATCTTTCCCCATAGACCGTAATGTAACGGAATTCTTTTGAGTGTCCCTGTAAAAAAACTATAAGTGCTACACACTTCAGTTGAAATAGGGAACATGCTATAGTTAACGACAATAACATAAAAATTGCAGGGCAATCCGAGCATATTTACGGGAGTTAGAGCACGGACAGACGGCCAGATGGCAGACAAACCAAAGTCAAACACTTTTCAACTAAAGTTGGAAAGTGTTAAAAAGCACTTGCGTTACATCTGTTTTCTTCCTGATTTTCAAACAATTTTTGTGGTCAAGGAAAATTAGAATATGCAGAGCTGCTTGTTGTTGAGAAATCCTACGAAATTGTCCGATCTATTTTAAATGATTATTGTGACAAAATTTTGCGTTATTTAATGAAAATTTACAATGTATTGAAATAATGTAATAGTATTTTAATGTTTCATTATCATTTTCTCCATGTTTAAAACTTCGTATAATTGAATATATATAATTTAGAAAATAGAAAATTTTCTATCATAATTTTGGAATACAACCACAAATACTTAATATTAAATGTGTCAGGGGTGTCGGTTAACCCAGTGTATCGTATTATCGGGAGTTACTGTATCTGTGCTCCGAAGACTATAATAATCATAACAACCCCTCCACACGCGATAAATGATTGAATTAACTTTTCGTTGATATTTTTCGTCACCGCTGACCGTCAACACAAGGTTCTATACCAGGAAACTGCGAATTTTTAGCGAAAGAATAATTTTCACAAGGAATTTTTTGGGGGTTCTAAATCAAGATAAGGTGAGATTAGACAAAATACACGAATTTTTCGATTGGTTGAAATGGGAGAGTTTTAATTCCGACTTATTAAATTCCAATCTATTTCAATATGGGCTCAAAAATTTATCCAAGATAGACAGTATTTGAAAAATATTGAAAAGGAAAGATTAGACATTATAACTAAAAATGGCGATGATAAATTTTGGCAACTTTGAATTTAACACCAGAGTTATTTGAAAAAACTAGCATTTGCCGTTTTAACAATTTCACCGTCTATCTATACCTGCTATTAATTTCGCAAATGAATATTACAAAAAACTCCAAATAGAAAGCTTTTATTGGATAACTCAAGTTTGCATTCTATTAAAATTAACTTACGTTAGTATGAACCTGATATTAATTATTTTTAGATGCAACAACAGAATCGCATTTAATGACATTAAATATTTTATTATTTTCTAAAATATATTTGGTATGTTATTTATATTTATTAAATCCTAATAAGTAATTTTAATTTATTGTTTTTCGATCCACTAAATTTATCTTTTAATTAACACGGCATAGTCATTTAAGACATTTTCTGAAAAAAAAAACTATCCCGAGGAGTTAATAAACTTCGCTGATCCTGTTTTATGCATTATTCATGAATGACTGTACATCTACTTTCCCAGCAACAACACTTTCAAAACAGAAAAGCAATTTCTAAAATTTCATAACGACATAGGTAAGCACTTTTGGGACTTGCTAGAAAAGTGTTACCTGTGGATTTTGCGGTGGTTAATTTTTGATCGAACAGTGTTTTAGAAATTTTACAAAATATAACACACTAAAAAAATATTTGATGATGAATGACGACTTGTGAATGTGTCATACATATTTCTGTTGTCAACATCCCTTTATCTATGCATTTACAAAACGCACAACAATGAATGAGGTATCATTAGAAAGGTTTTGGAACAGACTTCTGACATAGTTACACTCACATTTCGTTAAAACATGTATTTTGATTAACAATTGCTGTTAATTATAAATTAAATCAGCATTATTTTCATAAATGAAATACAAGGTTTTTCTCAAATCGATGGTGCCACTAAAATACCACATTATATATATACTTAACAATGATAAAAAAAAAATAAGAAGAAATGTAGTACTAAAAGGATTTTATATTTATGATTAAAAAGCAAAATTGAAATTCAAATGTTTAGAAGAAAAAGACCCAATCAATCGAAGCAGTGGTATTTCACGAGTAGCCTAAGATGCTTTGTTATATTAAATTACATTGTATTTTATATGTATTCATTTTCGTTTTCTTTGTCCCGTGTTTTTCTCGAAGCGGATGACATGATCCTCTATGTAGTTAAAATACGATTGTGATTTCCCCCCCCTCCCCCACGCGTGCCTTTTGCTATCTTCGATCATTTTTCATTGTAACTTGGATGATATAAATGAGATTATATTCTGGCTTGACTAATGTTTGCAGATATCTTTATTTTTTTCTTTAGAAGTTTAAACCCGCATCTAAAAAATATTAGATATTGTTAAAAAATATTAGATTGCAGTGCGAAATCCTCTCACGGGTCCACTGGTTTATTTTTAATGAACAAAGGAACGCATGTATACCTTCGTTAGATGTCACAATTCATTTATTTTTTGAATGTAATATATGTATTATTCATTCAATAAAGTAATTTTTTTAATTGAAAATTTCTTCATCTATTAATTATTCGACTTTAAAAAAGGTCGAAAGACACCGCTACGCGGACATCACACTTATGTCATAGAAAACGAAAGGTGAACATGTAAAGAATTTAGTTTTCATTTATTTAGTTTTCATTTATTTATCATTGCTATATAGTTTTTAGCTCACAGGCTATCAAAACCTAAGAGCTAAATGTGCCCGCCGGTTCTGTATGTATGTACGTAACGCGATAACTTTTGATAGAAATATCAGATTTGCTTCAAATTTTGTATATAGGTTCATTCTGATAAGGCGCTTCCCTGATTAGTTTTGGGGGTTCATTGGGCAAGTATAAAGGCGGGGGATGGGGGCTAATCCCCCCTTAATTTAGATAAATGGGTTTTCATGCAGAATTATCCGATTTGCTTCAAATTTATTAGTTTCGGAGGTTCATTGGTTAAATATAAAAAGGGGGAGGACAGGGGGGGGCTAGTTCTCCCGAAATTTATTGTCGATTTCTTTATTTTTCGATGGGCATTATTCCTTGAAATAATAAGAGTATAATATACAATTAGTGTGAATAGCCTGTCAGCTCAATTCCATCAGTTTAACTGGGCACTTTTCTTTCTTAAATAAAATATTGCAACTTGTTACATCAGATAGTTAGTTGATAATGCACCGATAAGAAATATTTACAGTTATAAAACGTTTTAAGACGTAAATATAACGCCATTTGCACAGTGAAGAAATTAACAGTTCCAATGAAAACCACCAAGAATGAGATCGATTTAGAGTATATTACAGAAAATGGCCTTACCATAACTAAAAAACTATACTTTTTCAGCAAAAAATAAAAATAGCTCTTTTGTTTTTAACAAGATAATTAATGTAAGTATTAATTAGAAGAGGAGGTTAAATTAGTTCGTTGCATATACATACATATATGTATCCAGTATGCACACACACACAAGTACGTATACACCCAGTCTTAAATAAATACAGTAGCTCACAAAAATGAGTGGACATATAGAAAATCCTGAATTATTTAATAATTAAAAAACACATTAAAAGACTTATACTTTCTACTGTTATAAAAATAGTTCACACTATTTGTCTTCACTTGTTATGTATTTTATTTTTCCGAAATAAAATAGATTTGACGCTTAAATTTTTTAAATTGTTCGAAATAGTAGAAAATTATGTCACAAAAGCCAGTGGCCATTTTTCAGACTTTAAACAAAACCACCTGTTATAAATACAAAAACATTATTCGGTATACATTGAAGATAGCAACAATACTTTCAAATACTTTAAATTCAACAATTTAGCAACTCTTTTGATAAATAATTCTAAATCTAGATACAAATTAAGTTTTTTACCCCCTGAAAATCAAATTCATGTCTTTTTTAGGAGCAACCATAAACAATAAAATATGTTTTTTTTTTTGGCAGTGTACGAGCACGGTTAAAACGAAGACATACGGTTAAAACGAGCAATTTGCACGTTAAGACTGGTTTATCATTTAAACTGTATTCAGATTTTCACGCTTTTTACGAACTACAAAAGCAGGATCAAGGATAAATACGAGTAAAACATGTTCATCTCAATGTGATTTTCGGCGAAAAGTAAGGTAGAATTAAAAAAAGAAATCCGTTTCTTATTGATCGCTGTCCTCTAGTCAAATGTAGTCATTTATCAGTTCTTTCAACCTTCAAGAAGACCTCCCCTCACCCCAAGAAAATGTTGAGGAAGTCCTTAGGTCTTGAAAAAATAAAAAGGGAGCGATAAAGACGTTTCAAATACCGCCCCTTTGTAAGATTTACAACTAAGCCATTGAAAAGAGGGAGCATAAAAGAAAACCTGTATTTGTTTAAATACGGACTCTGGGTCATATTCACCGATCTTTTCATGTATCTTATTGCACTGTTTAGAGTGAAAATGATATCAGAAATCAATCGCTCAAAAATTGTAACGAATATTTCAATGTTAGCAGAGTTTTTTCGGGAAAAAAGGGATCAATTGCACTACTCTACATTGTTCATGCCCTTTGGAATTACTAGTTCTTTAGAGGATTTGACCAGTGTTGTGTGATTTTGTGTAAAGAAAATGACACTCACAAAGCTAAGACTGTACACAGGGCCGACCACCCTTTCATTTGGCAAAAGTTTTTTTCATTCTTCATTCGTGAAAATTCACCAATGTTACTAATATTATTCCCGGGAGTAGCTTAGCTTAGCAGAGGTCACATATTTCATTAAACAGCTTTTTAATGTTCCCTGTATATACTTCAGATACATTCAAAGTACATATAGCTGTAATATGTTCAATTTCCCGAGTGGTTTCTAACAGGCACATCAGGATGCTATATGATTAATATCCTATTGATGACATTTATATTTCCTTGTTAAATAAGTTTTGTGAAGTAGTGTGTGGATTTTCTCTTGGATTAAGCAAACTTTCTTTTCCAAAAAAATTAAAAGTACAATGTAAAAAAAAAAAATGAAAATGGAAATTAGAGGGTCCTTTTCACAGTCATTTTGGGGGCCCTTTTAAATTTTAGAGGGGAAGCATGTGCATCACGTGCCTTTTGGATAATCAGGCTCTGACTGTACATATTTTTTAATTGTATGATACTAAGTTAAGATTGAGATAATTGGAGCAGTTAATAATAGTAATTAGTTTAATTATGTGTGTGTTATTATCTTTACGAGTATTACCCAATATTGGTTAATATGAGGACTTATCATTCCCTTGCTTGTCGTATTAACAGCGATGGACTGCGTTTCATTTTTGTATCTATAGGAGATGATATTACTTGAAAATTCGAAAGAGTCCGCTGACTTTTGTGGAATGATTTTCCACCTGTTTTAAACATAGTATAGTAATTTTACAGATCAAATGTATATTCATTTCCGAGAAAATACATAACATTATGAAGACAAAGATGTGGAAAATTTATTTCAAGAGCAGAAATTATTTTTAATTCTTTTAATGCTTTTTAATTATTTGTTTATTCTTTGTGAGTTATTGTATATGTAGACGTGCCCGTATACCCATACAATAAATTTTTCAGACGTTCAACAACTTTCGTCTGAGTACATTCATCGCCAAAACAAATGGATGTTGTTCCCGTCAAAAAAGTTCAGACTAAATCGAGTCACTGACCTTTTCTGCTCTGCATATATCCATAAGCATCTGCTCGACAGCATATTTTGTCCGCCCATACACATTAGTGACATTTCCTGCTGGATGTGCCTCGTCGATCGGCAGGTACTGCGGATTGCCGTACACCACGCAAGAGCTGCTGAATACCATATTATAAACTCCGTGTTCTTTCATGACCTGGGGGAAGAGAAATAAAAAAACATACAAACATGCGCGAATACTTTCTAATTCAAGGCTGGAGCGTCACGATTCTCTTCAGAAGTGATATTAAGGCATCTTCAACATTCAGAATCAGTATTGAATTCAGATTTTTTTTTTTTTACTCCGGGAGGGATTTCTGTGGGACTCCGTGGGACATTACAGAGTTTCGGGGGGATGGGAGTTGCACTTTTTGACTATTTATAATCATAAAATCTCGAATCTTCCAGTGTGTGTGTGTGAGGGGGGGAGGGGGTCCCAGCCATCTCCTTGAATTCATTACTGCTCAGAATCTTGATATGGTAGGATGAGCACCGGAAAGGCGGGGGGAAAGTGATGGTCATTACTCCTACAACGATTTTTGAATTTAAATTTAATTATTTAAATTAATTTTTTATCGCTGATGATTTTGAAAAAATACAAATGGTAAAATTTACTTATCCGGAGTGACTTAAAATAATTAATCACAAGTGAAAAGGGAATCAAGATTTTTGTAATAAGCAATTATGCCGTTTAAATAAAGCAAATTCTACTGAAATTCTGATATATTTGTGGGTGTGTCTGGCCAGCTAGTAGGCAACAGGCAACCTCAGCACCTTGTATCTAACGAAGATTTATATTTTTTAAACGTCGTTATATTTTAAAGAAGTCTCTTCGATATACACCTAGTACTGCCAACAGTACTCAACATATTTGATATTTATTAATCTACGATAGCTTTTTGCTCAAGATAAACATCAATGTTTTGGCATCTTTGTCTCACAATCAGGCATGAAACTACTAAACTCTTTGATGCATCAAGGTTCTGCGTGTTTAGTCAATCACGAATTGCGTGCTGCTATTTTTCTTGATAACAGGTGATTTTGCTCAGAGCAGAAAATCACGAGAACACACCACTTGTAGTTTAAAATTTCAAAAAATAATATTTTGATTTTCGTTATAAATAAATATGGGAAAGAAGGCAGAAGTGGGACAATTTCATAAAAACTTACTTAACATCTTCTTCTCAGTTTTGGATAGAATTATGTTATAATAATGTTTATATATATATATGTTTAAGTGTTATCTGAAGTTAAAAGAGATAAATCAAAATATTTGAAATTTTTACTTCCAGATCATTTCCAAAATTGCACAAATTTTATTAGACTCTTTCCTCTTGGATGAAAAGAGTGGGACATACGATGAGCAGGGGGAGCTGTGGGTAATTGGGAGGGGGGGGGGTACTAATGTTTTTATTTTCTTCTATCTTTACAAGAAGAAAGTAATATTTCGACTTCCGGTTTTTGGTGGATTTATACGTTTCAGAAGGTCCTGAACACGGACTCTTTTTAGAAAATGTCTGTCTGTGACAAAAAAAATTTGGGCGCTCTATCTCAAGAACTAATGCACGGAATTTAATATAACTTTAGATTCAATTAGATCTTGATATAAATTGCTGATGATTAGTTTTTGGTGTAAATCACCCAACAGGTGGCACTGCTATGCTGCATTTTTTAGGATTTACAGAGATTGTCGTATCTCAAGAACTAATGCACGGAATTTCATCAAACTTCATATTCTGTTAGATCTTGAAATAACTTGGTGCTGATTAGATTTTCGTGTAAATCATATACTAAGGGGACATTTTTCATGATTTTCGCGATAGCTGCATCTCAAAAACTAATGCACGGAATTTAATCAAACTCATATTCTGTTACATTTTCACATAAGTAGATCCTTATTTAGGCTTGGGTGTATACTTCCGAACAAGTGTTGCTTTTATGCTCTTTGGGTTGGGAATTTTGGTTGCAGACATCTGAGGGTGGGTTCCAAAAATCAGTGATTTGTTTGAAAAATGCAATGCTTATATCTCCTCTTTAAATGCACACAATTCAACGAACCTATACCCTTAGAATCCCCATGATGGGCATAGATTGTCATTTATTTTTGACACTGATATCGAATGTTGAAGTATTAACATGTATGAGATAGAAGGAAGTTTTGGGATTGGCATATCCGACTAGTTTATTATTATTTTTAAAATACATAACACTATCCCCTTGTTTTGGGAGAACTACAAATGCATACTGACACTCCAGCTGCCAGTATTATACCGTAAAATTAACAGTAATGAACAGTAAAATAAGCAGTAATACGCTGCCGTGCATGCGCGGTAGCGTATTACTGTTTATTTTACTGTTCATTTTAAGGTATAATACTGGCAGCTGGAGTGTCAGTATTATACAGTAAAATCAACAACTTTTCTTTGCAGTGTAGGTTCACCATCCCTGGCCTAGATCATAAGGTGTTTTTGTTCTTTAAAATTTTCCCGAAAAGTGTAAACATTTTTAAAACAAAATTAAATTTCTTTTAAGGTAATTTTCAAAAAAATGTCCCTGCTTGCTACGGGAAACTTTCTGACAATGGTCAAAAGTCACCGGACGCTTTAAATTTTAGACATTTTGTCGAATATCAAGAGAAATATAGTTGAGTTAAAATTCGATATTTGCTGCTAACATAATGCATGTGGCCGTGTTACGATGAATCAATATCAACTAATATAACTTTAAAAAATAATTAAGGAAATCTAAAAACTAAAAATTATTGCTGAGATTAATTAGTATTGTTTTTAAAATTAATTAAACCTTAGTTTAACCATCATATGTGCGATTAGTGCCCTATTAGCAAAGATGCATTTTTTCTTAATAATATTATCAATGTTGTAAGGATTTACAAAGTCCTTGTTATAACAATTATTTTCTTGCGCTCCCTTCTATTTCGTTATAAATGATTTACACTATTTCTTATGTGATTATTCATATTTTTCAACAATTATTTTGTAGAAGCAAAAATACATAAATTCGTACTTACTTCTAATAAATAAATTGTGCTAACAACGTTGTTTTTGTAATAGAACAGAGGCTTCTGCATGGATTCCCCAACGGCTTTCACGGCAGCAAAATGAATGACGAAGTCTATTTTATGCTGGAAAAAAAAAATTAATATAAATAAGAAATATGTGTAATGCAGATTATGTGAAAATTCTTAGACTTATTTGTTACATTAAACCATTTTAACAAATCACAACGCCCAGAAATAATATACTTCATTAACTGCTGAAAGGTGTTAAATAAAAACTATAAAAACAGTAAAAAAGGTTTTAATAAACTGTTTACATGTTTCGACTCCACCGAAGCCATTATCAAAACAAATAAGAATATTCTATAGTTGCACGATGCAACTAAGTATATTATACATTTTATAAATGAACTTAAAAAGGACGCGACATAGATTTTAGCAGATCGTAAGCCCTCTTGTGAACCAATGGGGAAAAATTCATTATGGAATTACGAGGGCGGTTCGGAAAGAAACCTCCATTTGGCCATAAATAAAAAACCTACATAGAAAAAATATTTTATTATATACATCTTAAAACTTATCTATTTTTCACCATAGTCGCCATTTAAGTTTAAGCATTTGTCATAGCGTTTCCACGACATTTTGAAGTTCGTCATCGAAGTGCTGCGACGCCAGCTACTTCACGTGAGTGAAGAAAGGAAAATCACTCGGTGCCAAGTCCACTCAAGACCTTTTGAATTAATTCAAATGGGAAGTTTTTGATCACCCCCCTTACAGCCCGAACTTTGTACCGGATGATTTTCATCCCTTCACTCACATACAGAAGTAGCTTGCATCGCAGCACTTCAATGACGATGACGAACTTCAAAATGCCGTAAAAGGTCTACGTATCCATAGGTGGCCAAATTTTATGAAGAAGGAATTTGAAAATTAGTGAAAAGCCATGATAAATGTTTAAACCTAAATGACGACTATGTTGAAAAATAGTGAAAAGCTGCAGTTTTAAGATGTATATAATAAAATATTTTTTTTTTTCTATGCATGTTTTTTTATTTATATCCAAACGGAGGATACTTTCCGAACCGCCCGCGTCTATGCTATCTAAAATAATTTTCAAAATTTCATTTCCACAATAGAAAAGTTGACGTGTGTTGTCAGTGTACTTTGTTTCTAAAAATATGTCTTAAACGTTTTTTTTTTTTTTTTTTTTTTTTTTTAAAGCAATAAATTTTACTTAAATTAAAGGTTGCATAAGCAATGAATAATTATAATGACATTTCTCCGTATGTTATATAGCACAGATTTTCATGGTCTGCGACGGGTCATTTTTTATTTATATGAATATACTCCTATTATAACAGTGATTCTCAAGTTTACTCGATTATAATCATATCTGAACATTGCAGCATAATTTTATATATAGAATTTTGATAATAAATACATACATGGTACGCTTACATCTTATGTTTTTCCCATTAAAAAAAAAAATCTATTATATCTTATATTTAAAATTAAATTAAAAACTAAATTAAAAAATAATTAAAAATTTTTAATATAGCTGAGGTACCCGACGTTGTCCTGGATTTTAAGAATGTTTGTTTAGAAAAATCAATTTCAAAATTAAACATGCTGTATAAGGAACATAAAAGAAAGGAGTTTAAATGTTATACAAATGAATCTAATGAAAACCCAATCTAAACTATATAAATTTATATAATAAACTCATCAGAATTCAGCTATAAATCAGCTTGCTTCCATTCATCATTGGAGCAATAAAATCTAAAAAGGAAAAATATCAAGCTGTCTTTGAACTGTACACGATGGAACGAACTGAAAAACAATTACTTCAAAGCTCATTTTCTCCAACAACGGTATCTATTAATTTGTATAATACAGCTTCTCCAGGTAACTCTTCTTGGATCTTCGTTGATGTTGTTTACACTATCATTTTTAGCGCAAGAATCGCACGTTCGCAAAGCCATTTAGGATCTGTAAAATGCTGAATATTTGGAACAGACAAGACACAACTGTGTAGAAAATGCTTCTCTGATTTTGAACAGACCAGTTTACTGGATGAAGCGGTATTAATCTATTCCCCATATTTAACAAATGGTCATAAAATTGAGGATGCAATATGTTTCCATCTAGATGATCTCTCATACTTTTAATCGCAAACCTGAATTCAAAGATGAGATGATTTAAGGCGTGCGTTAATTTCATCCGAAATTGTTCTTTTTAGAATGACCGGCAATGTTTATCTGAAATATCCAGACAATCCAACAGTGACTCCATCCATTAGTCCTCTATCCAGTCTCAAAATTTGGACTGTCTGCTTGAGGGCCTGAAAAGTAATCTTGTGTGACATGGTACATTCATCCCATACAATACCCTGACATTTTACTTTTAAAAAAATCTGAAATCTTTATTTCAGTTCTTCACTAAGAATGATCTCTGGGGACCTAAAGATTTGTGGAAATTTTAATATACACTTATACACATTATATGTGGAATACATTAAAAAAAAAATAGCGAAAATGAATTTAGAGAACCTCAAAATGTTAAAATATGCCAATATTTCCATAATCGGATTTTTATAATAATTCAATATGTTTCTCAAACTCATATGACGTTATATTCACCTGCTTATAGTCACCTGCTGACGTTATATCCACTTGCTTTCTGTATTTACTCATATTGATACTCTCTTTGTACGATTGTCAAATATTTGAAAAAGTCCGTTAAACTTCCAATATGACGACATATTCATTTTCTTTTTAATTCTCTAATGACGTCATATTAACCTGCTTTCTTTACTTACTCATACTCCTTGTACTATTGAGAAATGTTTGAAAATGTCCATTATACTTTCCGAGGGTAACGAAAAAGACAGGCTACCGCGGTACATTCCACTTATCTTTTTTTACAGACCGCTAGAGTGACGTGTTGCTCTATCCGTACGCCTTCATTGGTGTATTCGAGCAACACGTGACTACGGCGGTCTGTAAAAAAAGATATGCGTAAAGCACCGCGGTAGCCTTTCTTTTTCGTTAGCCTCGATACTTTCAATATGACGTCATATTCATCTTCTTTATAATTGTTGAAACTTTTTATTTAATTTTCATTTTTCACGTGGAAATCTTTCAATAAAAAATTAATTTTGCAGAAATAATTTTATTGTGGATGTTTAATTGTTGGCAACTGCTATAACGAAAACTGTTTAAATTTGATAGAACACGGCTGTTACATTGGTGATTTTTTTTTATTAATTAAAAAGCAACTACAATTTATTTAGATTTCGAATTACTTTAGTTGCACTGGCTTTGTTTTAATACACCTGTACGTGACATTTCGCAATTCTGGCTTCCAAACTGTGGATTTCTATAGAAATACAGACAAATTTTCATTTTTATATATTAGATATAAGAATCTAAACTTTAAAAATAAAGAATGGGTCTCAGTTTCAGTTAACATATATTGACTAATATTTATTTTTATTATTTATATCAACAAATTTATAAAACAAAGGAATTCTTAATTTTTGTCGCATTGAGAAGTCAATAAGTGCAATCATTCACTTACTTTTGTAAATATTCCAGATAGTCTTGGTTTGTCCATTAAATCACATTCATAAAAAAGGACTTGTCTCCCCGTGATTTGCTCAACCCGCCGGAGACTTGGGGCATCACCTTTTTGACCTAAAGCAAAAAAAAAAAAAAAAAGGTAAAAGTACTCTTAATCATAATGCTTAGTTTTTTTTAGAGAATAGAAATGAAAATAATAACAATTAAGATCCGGATGTTAACTCTTTTCTTTCTTTTACTTTGTTTTCTTCTCTGTTTTTGGACATTTTGCTATTATCATTTTAAAAGCTTTTGCCATCGCAAACGTGATGCCAATTTTTGGCTACCACAGGACCCTGAGAAATTTCGGAGCCCTGACATTTCGTCAGCTGTATTTCTCGATAGTTGCATCTAAAAGGAAGGTCTTCTTAAAGCGCATATACTCAAAATATTTTGAAAAAAAAAAAATGATAATGAAGCTATTCATCTACCTTATAAAGGATCAGTGAAATTTAGCTGCGAAATTCCAGTAGAAAATCTGTAAAAAAATAAAATAATTTCAAGTATTTGTGGCAAAAATACGCGATTTGGCGAGCAAACATTTATTCGCCAAATGCAAGCAATTTTAATTCATTAACGACGGAATTCTTTTTCTCTTTAACATGGAAATTTTGCATTTCACACCACTTTTTCAAAAGAGTAATTTTTGTCTTATTTTATCGAGCATTTTTGTCATCAAAGAAAGCTAATACATCTCTCTGGTATGCAAACAAAAACATATTGGCAGCTATGCTGGTACTATATGGTACCGATAGGAGTTTATGGGTTAATGCATTTGCAAATTGCTCGTAAATGATTGTTTAAATGCGCAGTACTTGATGTGTTGAAAAACTTAAAACGATGAAATAGTTAATTATTATTTGTATAAGCTATTAGAATATATATAAGTTGCATGTTGCTGCAGTTATTTAATTTTATTCGGTTTCACCGGCTGGACAAAGTTTTAGTGAATTTTACCAGTAACTGGCTGATTAAGAACGCTGTCATTATAAATTTCAATTCAATATTGAATAATTTGTTGCTTCCATGGCAACAATACAAAGCTCTGAGTCTGACCTTAATTTTGAGCTTGGAACAATTTTAATTTTGTTCTAAACACATAATATGACCGTTAAATTTTATATTATATACATATAATTGTATATAAGAAAACTGTAGTCATAAAAGTTTATTTAAGTGAAACTTACTTAAACTAGTAGTTCAGTATGAAGAATAAAAAAAATTCCTCAAAGAGTACTTATCATAAAAGAGTACTTAAAAAAACTGTGTCGCCAACTGACGATATTTCGCCAAATAAATGAAATTTTCATTTTACGGGCGCTATATTGAGGTTCCGCAGGAAATATTTTTATAGACATATACAAGGTTATCAAAAAACCTTGACACATTTAAAAAACTTTAAAAAAAAAATATGCAAGATAGAAGCTAGAAATTCATGCATGTGTTACTTTCTATAGATATATTTTTTTTAATATTGGAGTTTTTTTTTTCTGTGTCAAAAAAAATAAACAGATGGCGCTAGTTGTTCCGTGATAGCAACATTTACAGAATGGCCAAGTTTTTCTGGTAGCCCGCAGAAATCCGTACGCACTGCCGTGGAGCAATTATCAATTCCATTCCCAACAGTGCATCGCGTGTGCTTCATAAGAAACTTTGCCTTTATGCGTGTAAAGTGCAGGTACTGTAAAATTTACGAAGGAATGACAAACCTCGTTTTGACTTCGCTGTGCAAATGCTCAACTATCTTGAAGAATATAGCTATTTAATAATAATTAAAAAAAACCCACCATTTTCACAGATGAAGCAACATTCAAAAGTTAACAATGTTGAAGAACTGAAAACACGCATAATTCTTGCAAATTCATGTGTTACGCAATCGATGTTGGAACGCACATGGGCCGAGATAGATTATCGACTAGATGTTCTGCCTGCCACGAAAGGTGCACATATTGAAATTTATTGACAATATTAAAAAAAAAAAACTAATATCTCGGGTAACACATACGTGAATTTCTAGTTTTTATCATCTTGTATATATTTTGTTTTATGAATTTTTAAAATGTGTCAAGGTTTTTCGATACACCCTATATATCATCATGCAAGGAATATTCTGCATTTTTAACAAAAATTTTCTTAGTATGCGCTTATGGAGACCTTCCTTGTTAGTGTTGCCAGGTGTTCAGATTTACGCAGGATGTCCTGATTTTCAAGGTTTTTAAGACCCGTCCCGCGGAACCAGTGCGTGGTACGCCAAAAGTTCTGATTTTTCAGAATGTACAAATTCTTTTAAATTTTTTTTACTATCATGCTGTTCGTTAGTCTGCATCGAATGTAACTTTATGCAGTAAAACCTGTTAAAAATGCAACCTGTCTATAATCTGAAAATTTTTACGGTCTCGCCGGAAAGAATCTACTGCTTCGAAATTGGAACATAAAAATACAATAAATTCTATGAAACCGGAACCTGTACATAACGGAATCCTATCTTAAACGTAATAAAAAAAACATGGTCTCAATGAAAGGAACGTCACGCAATAAAAAATTTCTCCTTAAATTTTAAGTATTTCTAAGAAGATAAAATTTCATCAAGCGGAAATTT
This sequence comes from Maratus michaelseni, assembly GCA_963931845.1. Lineage (NCBI taxonomy): Eukaryota > Metazoa > Arthropoda > Arachnida > Araneae > Salticidae > Maratus > Maratus michaelseni. The sequence continues at coordinate 179,840,676 of OZ007592.1, read as the reverse complement.
CAAAATTTATACGGAATTTTTAAATAGTTAAAATTTAAGGAGACACTTTTTAAAAACGCACAACTTTGGCATCTGATGTTTACTTTCGGATGGTGAAAACCGTATTTTAATAATTATATTAGGTAATGCGCTTATTAGTAATTGCGCTTCTAAGTTTTCCCATGGGTTAACATAAGATTTCGCGATCGGGGAGTTTCAGTGAAGCGCAGAATAACGAATAGGATGGTATTAAAAGAATTTGTGTCATGAAAAATCAGGGCATTTGTCGTCCCGCGCAGCGGTTTCACGGGACGGATCTTGGAACTAGAGGTCGGCAAGGGTGGAACTAGAGGCCGGTCCGATCCATAGAAAAAAAAAATGTTCGGCCCGGAAAAATTTACAAAAAAAATTTATAGGTCCGACCCGGTCCGGCATAAAAGCTAAAAGTTCGCCCCGAGCCCGGTTCGGTCCAGTCCAGTATAAAAGCTAAAATCGCAGCAAGAGCCGAGACAGGCTCGTATAAAAACTTAATAGGCCTGAAGCGGCCCGACTGACTTTCTACAAAACAGATTTTTACATCATATGGTTAAAAATTGTCTTGTACAAGTGAGTTCTGACAAAAAATACTTATTTTAGCCTTTTTTTTTTTCATGTTTATAATCTTCATTTTTAAAAAAGCGCCCAGGGCTGCGATATATATATATATATTTAATGAATCTATATGTAAATGTTTCAGTTATCATTAATATCGTTAATCCATATTCCATGGATTGAGACTTTAAAATCTGAAACATGCTATACAGTAAAATCTAAGACAGAATCGCATAGGGGGAAAAAAAATCCGTTATAGGCAAGATCCCTTCTTAGAAGGTACATCGTCTGTTGTTAAATTTATTATATTCTTTTCGTACGGACTATTCTATTCATTTTCGACGGGTCAAGACATTTTTTCCGTTTAAGACAGGTTTTCTTCATTGACAGGTTCTATTTCACATGTTTTACTGTACTTTAATTTGTTTGTATAGTACTATTTTTTTTTTAATTAAAAAATAATGGGCCATATAAAAATTTATGCATTTTTTGCGAAAATCGTTGTGCCGGGCCTCATTTTACTGATTTATGAACGGGTTGAGTCGGGACAGGGCCTGAAAATTTCGGCTCATGTAGACCTCTAGGAAGAATGAAGTCCAGACCCAGCTTGGCCCGGAAAAAAGAAGTCTGGTCCGGACCGAATTGGCAGAAAACCCGGCCCGAAAAGAGTTATGACTAGGCCCGGCCCCGCTTGAGCCTGCAGAAAATATAAGGCCCGGGCCCGGCATGGAAATAGACAAGACCAGGTCCGGCCGGGTTCGGGCTAGGACCGGGCCCGCGCAGACCTCTACGTGGAACACCCCTCAAAATCTGAACACCTGGCAATACTAATTCGATGGCTTATATGTATTCATTCTCATGTACATCGATGCCGTTTCTCTTGTTGTAACAACCTAAGCACGTATAGTACATTTCTTGCCTACGCTATTTAAACTATTTATGGGTGGCTCACGGAACTTTAAATAATTATTGATGTGTCCCTCGAGCATGAAAGGTTGAAGACTCCTTCTTCAGCGCCTTTAAAATCTTTGACGCGTAACTGCGCCGAAATAGTGAAAGTGTTTACGATTTCTCTTTACATGATGTGCTTTTAACTTTCGTAAATATGCTTGAAAGAATTGAATGAAAGAAAACTGATGTGTCATTGAAATTCACTGCAAAGAGAATTATCTCTATTGAATTTGTAGCGTTTACAATTATTTATAGCGACACGCAAAAAAAAAGATTCACATATATTAACATTAACTAGCGATAATGGTTTAAAATGCCTTTTTAACGAAGTTGTACTATATAGTGCGTTACTATTATACTATTTCGATTCTTTGAAATTAATATATTTTATTAAAGTACACTATAACACAGCATGTTCCTTCTAATAAGTATGTATATATATGTATATATAGATCTATACTAATTATACTCTACAGACAGAATTCAAATACATTATTCATGTGGCCCTCGAGCGTGAAAGGTTGAATACCCCTTCCCCAGGGTCTCTAAAATATTCGGCGTGTTACTGTGTCGAAATATTGAAAAGTGTTTTACGACTTCTGTTTCTATGTACTCTTAACTTTCGTAAAAGTGCTTGAATTGAGTAAAAGAAAACTTGTGTTATTGATATTCACTACAGCATTTTCTCTATTGAATTTGTAGCATTTACAATTATTTACAGGGCCACACAAAAGAATTCGCATGCATTACCATTAACGGGCGATAATTGTTTAAAAAGCCTTTTAAATAAAGTTAAACTATAAAATGCGTTATACTAATATTATACTATTTCGACTCTTTGAAATTGATATATTTTGTTAAAATACACTACAACAGAGCATGTTCCTTGTTATAAATATGTATAAGTCTATAGAACTTATACTGTTCAATATACAAATAGAATTCATATGCATTACTGTCTGTGGGTGGTTCTTGTTTAAAATGTTTAAAAAGGTGTTACACATTCAAGCATAATTTCTGTAGTTCCACTGGAGATCTGTGCAATATCCCTTCCCATTCTATTAATATAGGAGAAATTAGGGAGGGATGGGACAATTTTTATCAAAAATATTTTTTACAAATTATGTTTCGCTAGTACAAAATGGAAATTTTCAGAATAACATCTTAAAACATTTTAACATATTTAAAAAACATAAATTTGATGATAATTAAAGTTTCAGGTTAATAAACCTGACATTAACAAGAGAAATGTCCCATCGCTCCCGTATCCGCATGAATTAACAAGAGAAATGTTCCATCGCTCCCTCACGTGAGGGAGGGATGAGACATGTTTTTAAAATGAAAATTCCTTAATTTTTAAAAATGTGGTGAAAAAAATAAAAACAGTGTGGCACTTGAATTCCTAAGGTTTATTGTAAATCACAACATTTATTTTATCATATATTATGCTTTATAAAATCCAAATCAAATGAAAAATATGGTTGCGCCCGACTAATGCCACCAATTATTTTTGGTGGATGTAGCTTTGCAATTATGTCTTGTTCATCAATGATAGAACGGTCATAATGTACTTTTACATCTATTTATTTTTTTTAAATAGTGTATTGCAATGAAAAAATAAAAAGTTCTCAGTTTGAGTTCAATAATTATTTCAAAATAGTAATATTTTATTTTAAAAAAGCTAAGGAAATTGATATTATATAAATAAGTATAAATATTTAATACTAATGGTTGACATTAATAAATAATGCATGAGTAAGGAAAAAAATTTTACTGCTTTAATTTTTCACTTTATATTTGTTTTCAAAAAAGGATCATGAAAGTTGTTAAAATTCCTTCTTAACTTGCAAAATAATAAGTTTTATCTGTTAAACTATTCAATTCCAAAGCAACATAGACTTGTGAATATAAAATAACAAAAACTTGTATGTAATTAAACATAATTATTTGGGCAAATATATCATTTGGGAGGAATGGACATGTCCCACCCCTCCCTGAGTCATGGTGTCCCATCCCTCCCTTAGATCAACATTAAAAAAAAAATAGGCTTGATATTGAAAAAAAAAATTTTAATTCACAAACTCATAGATGCGTGAAACTAAAAAGTTTTCAGCAACAACTATAATGCAATGATTACTTCAAGTGGTGGAAGAGTCATAAATTACAAATAAAGCTTATTTTAAGCATTACTGCAGATGTCCCATCCCTCCCTAATCCCCCCTAATAAAAAACCCCATTAATAACCGCAAAATTGCAAAAGAATGCCTGAACTAATCTCGGCTGTTACTGGAATAGTTGCGCCATCATCATTACGTTTGTTTTCTTACCTGGGACGGCATTGACGAAGTTGTCGATGACGATGACTTCATAGCCGGCCTGCAGCAATTCGATGACGGTATGGCTGCCGATGAAACCCGCACCGCCAGTCACAAACACGGTCCTCTTGGAATTCATGCCTGCAAGACACATCACACATTAATAAATACTATCGGACTAAGCACAACACAAATCAGCAATAAAAAGAAAGTTCATTTTCTCCTGTAAGGTGAAGGTCGGAAGAGTGACTGTATGTGATGTCATTACGAGTGATGTTATTTTCGAAAGTGCAAATATAAGTAGGATCACTGGTCGGAAAAAATCCATTTTTTTTTCTTTTTTAATTGAGAGCTACTTTATTAAAAATGTATCTACAACTATTAACTACTTAAAAAAAAAAAAAAAAAAAGATTACAAACTACTTTTAGATTTTGTCAAAGAATTCAATTTACGCTCGAAATTGAGGGTGGATTAAATGATACAGTGGCCGGTCGTTATATCGCGTCTCCCGGGATACAGTCAGTCAAATAAGTGCAATATGACAGAGGGCATTAAAAAATTATGAAAGATAATATACAAGAAAATGTGATGTCTCGAAAATGTTACTTTATACAGTAATTACAATTTTCTTGGAAAAGATATATGTAATACAAAGAACTTTGAAATATAGTTACAAAAAAAATTGCGGTAAAACTACAGCTTATCTTTTCGGGAGGAACTGAACGAGCTATATAGCGAGGAGCTAGTATGTATATAACATATTTATGCATTACCATGCACGGCATACATTTTACTTATTTAACTTTCGAGCACATTTTAATGTGTTAATTGTACTGAGTTTTGTTGAGAGTTAATTCTATCGAATTGTCTAATATTATCTGGAGAATTGCAGAAAAACTCGCAAACAATAACTAAATCTGTTGATAAGCAATTCCCAAAGAAGAAACCCGGAATTAAAACACGAAGACCTAATAAAGTAAGTAGACAAGTGTTGTCAGTAAGAAAATTAATTTCTTCAATGACCAGCACTTTGTTTTAACAGCAAATATCAATGAAAAAATCAATAACTTTATGCTATGCGATGCGATGCGTTGCGTTGCTAAACAGTGCATCTGAGATTTGCCACTGGGAATCTCAAATTGTTGCACAGAAGAAGCCAGTTATGATCACGTGATTAGTTGAATGAAATCCCCCTCCCACCCTGGAGTAGTGTTAAAAGTAGCGTCATTGATCGATACAAACTACTCATTTTTTTGTATCGCTCTACTCTGTACATTGTTCAAAATGTAGCACACTGCACTACAAACTGCTAGAATAAATAACGACTACCGTAACAATTGAAAGTACATTTTTTTCCCTATTCGACAGTAAAAATTGAAATTGTACGATGGTCAGAAGCAAGACTCCCTTATCATAGATACTATGATAAGGAGGTCTTTGTCAGAAGTTTAAAAAATTGCACTAAAAGCTGAATTTACTGGTCAATTCGTTGCCACCATCAAAATGACGTCAGTCTTACTTACAAACATGTTTTTGCTTTACAAAATAGATTTATCTTGATTTACGTATAGCTCTATATAGGGTGATTACTGATTACAAGTATTAAAAATAAATTTAATTTTTAATAAATTTAAGCTACACAACTTTAAGATATCAGAACTTAATTTATCGTAATGTGAAAAGAGTAGTTAAAAATTATGATATTGTATATTTATTTAACGGAATCTTTACATATTGCTGTACTGAAATTTACAGGAGGTTTTTTGTTTTTTTTTCTTCTAAATAAATCTACTTCTAACACTAATAATGCGGTTTTACGTTTTTAGTACCAGAAAACACTGAAGAAAAGAAAAAAAAAGCTGGCAAGTTTTGCTCGTTCAAAAATAGAATTTGTACTTTATTTGTTACTGAATGAGAAAAGTTTTCTATTCTAATAAAACTTATAGGACCCAGGAACGATATAGAAATTTAAATTTCGTAATTTAAAAAAAAAAAAAAAAAAAGGAAAACTATTTTCACATAAATGTTTCTGAAAGATATATGATGAAGAACAGCGTTTGAAATATTTTTGCAATTGGAGCTCATACATCTAAAACTAACGCTTTAGGAATGAGTTATAGATCAACAACAAGAAGAGACTGATATTGTCTACTTCAAAGAATTGTTTGAGAACCTAATTAAATTTAATCATACGAAATAATGAAAATACAATTGATTGGTTCCCACCTTCCAAGTTACGCCCTATACCTGCTTCAAACAATATATAGTAGAATGCAGTAAAACACAAAAAACCCATTACATTATATGTGATAATTACATTGTTATAATGTTTTAATAAAAGTTTTACAAAAACCGTACCGGCATGCCCTTAGCGGACATCAAGCCTTAGAGTTACTTTAGAAATTGAAGAAGGACGAGTTCCATTCTTATTTTTAGATGCGTTCGTAATTAGTATATAAATACGTAGCATCTATAGTCGTCGCCTGGTCCGTCCGTCCATCCGCATATACCAGCGCAAAAACTACCCAACCAAATGGTTTGAAATTTAAGATATATTATCTTTGCAGAATTTTGTCGAGTCATTTCAAATTTTATAAAAATCAAAACCTTAGAAAATATTAATAAAAATATTTATTAAGAAATTTGAATTAAAAAGAAAAAAAAAAAATCGGTGCTTTCTTGTTATAGGAGCTTCCGAGTTTTCATCGTCAAGCGACCGAGATACTTATTTTATTACAGAAAAAATAATCTGCAGACGATATAATTCATTTCACAGAATTAAAAATCATCAAGATCGGAATATTTATATAACTAGCTATAGTACGAACGCACCTCGTTTGTCACGTTTGACGAACAATTCCCAACTTGTTTAGATCATGATCATTATATGACCACTGTTTTTGAATCTCAAAATGGATGAAATTCGCCAGTGGCGCAGCCGGAATCTTTACCTAGGAAGGGTTTGGATCGTTATTACTCCTAAAATGAACAATTTCGTTGTTTTACATGCTTACAAAGTAATTTTTAATAAATACGTGACGTATAAAAATCGACGTAATAAAAAGCATACTAATAGCCAAAATAAATTTAGCATTGAGATATTCAAGGCTTCATAAAAGGAGCCCCTTCATTTAGGTTTATATCACAATAAAAGAAAATAAGTAACAGCAATAAGCTGTAACATATATGTACTTTGCTGTTATTGTTTTTCAATCCTTCTTTCATTCATTTTATGCTGAAGAAAGTTGCCCCTTTTATAAAACCTTGAAACAGTTGCATGCTAAAATATTTTTGGTTATTTTCATTCATTTGATTATACACATTATGTTTTCATTTTAACACACAGGATTTTGTTTGCATCTTATCAGCTTTTAATCATTCTTGGGAGTGGTTTTAATCCTCAAATTCAATTTAAGCAACGATGATTTTTATTTGCAAGTGCAGAACGACAAAGAAAACATGGATTAAGCGTTTTCTTATCTTCTATAATGAAAATACTTATCTAATATCCACCATATTTAAGATTCTTTCTTTTCCATTAACTAGAAAGTTTCGCAATCCTTCATTAAGAAGAATATGAATATTCGCTTTTAAATAATAAAAATTAGCCTCAACTGCGTATAAAAGACATGTTTTCTTATTGCCGGTAACGTCATTCACTATTGTCCTTTCGTGAAGGTTAATTGCGTTATTTAGATGAACCTGTCATATAACAAAGATATCAAAATTTGTGAATATCCTGTCGGAAATAATGGTTTCTTTATTTTCTAGTTAGTTCACAACGAAGGACGCATTTAAGGACTTTTTTTAGCTGAAATAGAGCCAATTCTTTAAGGCCCACGCGATTTTTAAAAGAATTTTTAACACTTTACAAATGTTTATGATTTTGGCTCATCCGTCTATGTATCTGGTTGTCTGTCCACATTCTAACTCTCATAAATACACTGCAAAAAAATAAAATAAAATTTGCTGATTTTACGGTATAATCAGCATTTTTTTTTTTTGGGGGGGGGGGGAGGGGGCAGTGTAGGCTTGAATTGTTATGTAATGTAAAAGTATCTTTATAGCATATTCCCTATTGAACAGAGTGTCTCATTTATGTTAACAGAAACGCACGAAAAAATCCGATATATATATATATATATATATATATATATATATATACGATCTAATTAATCCGTTAAATTATTTACAAAATAATGCGAGTATAATGAAAAAAAACTCGTCAAAAGCGACCAGATAAAATTGTTAAACTGGGTTTATCTCTAATCTTGATTTAGTTTTTTTAGTACTTAACTTCGAAATCTACCTGTGCCTGTAAACCAAGCTGGCAGGGATTTTTTTTTTTTTTTTTTTTGCCAAATTTTTTAAGTATGCGCTTTAACACTAGAACTACCATGAACAGTCCTTTTGGCGGTTACCAAATGAATATATTCAGATTCGAACCAGAAATTTCTTTTTAAAATAAATATAAAACTCACAGAAATACGTTAAATGACTAAGTTAAGTAGTTTTAAATAAAATTTCTGGTGTGAAATAGTTTTAAAAAAAACTTTAGTAAAATTTCCGGTAGTTCTAGTGTTAAGGAGACCTTTCTGGTAAGTAACATTGGTTTTTGGGTTATGCAAGAGGTTAATCCCTCCAGTTGCGAGCAACGCACGTATCGTATTTTTACTTATTCAATACAAAATTCTACGGTTAATTATGGCACTGCACATAATTTTTGGGTTATTTAATAGGGTCATAATTGCTGCCATAATCTGAAAAGAAAAACCCTGAGAAAGAAAACTTTTGGCGAAGATTGCAATTTGCTTTGTGTGCGGAACCCTGTTTCAAGCTATTCAGAAAAAAAAATATATTACTTTATTTTTTTCTCTATTGGACGCGATAATTACGTTTACTGCAAGATGTTTGCTAAATGCAAATACAATGACAAGTCTGTACTTAAATTTTTATTTTTACATTCCATTAATGCCAACTCTAACTATACTTTAAACAGCGAATAAAAATAAACTTGGGATTTTATACAAAAAATAAAATATCACCCGTAACTTGAGGGTTAAATCCATTCGTTCCTTAATGGTAGTATCCATTTTCATTTCAAAAGGTGAGAACATTTTCTTCGTTGACATTAACTAATTACAGGAAAACCACGGGGTTGAAATACATCATTTTCTGAATTTTAATGTCAGTTTTCTTCAGAATGGCATGCTATACATATTCCGCCCATAAAAAGTAAAGCAATTATTTATCCTTCTTGATGTGCAAATATGTGAATGTAAAACTTTCTTTTATTATCCATCGTTTTTATAGAGTGGCATGACAGGATAAGAACATGTGCCTAGGGCTACAGTGATAGAAAGAAGCTTTTATATGGTCAGTGCCCCGTAGGTTACTAACTGTATTCAAAAGAAACTATGCACTCGAACCTGTCATTTAGTTGCTTTTGTGCGAGTTAGTGTAATTAATGCAATTTTCTAGTGGTAGGTTTAATTGTTATTTTTACGTTCATCAAAATAAGGACTTGAAAAACCTATTTCAAAGGAATGTGAATACGTATTATTAAATTACATTAAAAATATTGGTCCTATGTTTCGAATTTTGTAAAATATTATTGAAACACTGAAATTCCTTGTAAGACAAGGCATGGAATTTAAAGTCTAAAGGCAATTATTGCCTGACTAAAAGAACTGTTCGCCACAAGTTGATACCAATTGGAAATTCATTACTTTCTGAAGATGTGGTCTTTTTGTTTTAATTTGCTATATACTCATCTGTAATTCTTATAAAAAAAGTCTGCAATTCTTATAAATTCTTTTAAAAAAGTAACTTTTTTTGTTACTAACTAAATAAAATTTCAGTTCATAAAATTGAATCGGTGATTGTAGAAAGGAACTAAGCTCATATTTTGACATTTCCCAAATCATGGACATGGTGCGCTTCAACACTTAACTTTTAAATTCCTCCCTCTTAAACATGCATAGGTACACTGCCCCCCCCCCAATAAAAATAAATAAAATAGTCTATTTTACAGTATAATAACTGGCACCCCAGCTGCCAGTATTATTCCGTAAAATTAACAGTAATAAACATTAAAATAAGCAGTAATACGCTACCGCGCGGTAGCGTATTACTGCTTATTTTAATGTTTATTACTGTTAATTTTACGGTATCACCTGGTGCATTTTATAGCCCGATAGGCCAAAGTTAGATAACCGACAAAATCGTATTTATTGATTTTACAGCAGCACAACTTTCTGAAAATGAAATTTGAGACTACTTATCAAACTATTGACATAAAGTTTTTTTTTTTTAATACAAATTAGTAAATATTAAGAATAAAATATTGAAAAAAAGTTTAAAAATTTATTCATGAACCTACGAACTGCATTTTGAAAAAATTACATTATACTAATTGCATTTTTGGCATCGCGAAATTGGCTTTATTAGTTACTGTAGAATTTTTCCCGGCAACCCCCTGGGAGAATGTCCATGTCTATGAATGTCTGCTGTGTGGGAATGAATAGTGGATTGTATTGGTAGCACCATATTTAGCGATTTAACTCGCGAGAAATGAACTATTAAAAAGGATCATTACTTTAAAATTAAATGTATACAAAAATATATATAATACTATTTTTGCAGAAAAATGTTATCGGTTCTCTAACTTTGGCCGACAGAGCTATAAAATGCACCAAGTCTCAATGTTAGGTACGCGCTTGACCAAAAGTGGTTCCTTTCAACAATAACCGATTCAACTGAAAATTTACATAAAATTGAATTTGTCTCATAAGTTGATTATTTATTTCCTTATAAGTTGTTGTTCGTGTGCCAAAGAAACCTTGCGTGCCACATCGGGCGCGCATGCCATAGGTTCGCCATCGCCATCTTTTCCTTAGAGTAATTTTTACCAGAGGCGCCTTTAGTAGACCACGACGCTCTGGGTGATTTGTTTTCCCTCTCAGTGCCTTTTCAAGTGATAACTTCTGAAGAATGTATAAAGGACCTAACAAATCACGTTCTAGTCTGCGGCAATCTCTTATATGGAGAAGCGACTCCTTTCATCTTTTATGTTTTTCTTAGCATGTCTAAAGTCAGAGATCAAGAGTGGGAGCCGTTGACAGGTCGAAAAACACTTCCCACTTTCTTTTGTCGATGACCACAAAATGATTCGATAAGAATAGGAAGTAATTTTATTTATGCCCATCTTAGTAAGATTTGCTCAGGATGTCACTAAACGCAGCTTAAGTGTTTGTGTTTTACGCCAGTTAGATTTTAATGCCCCGTATCAATCACCCTAGCTGGCCCGCTCCCCTTCTACCCCTATAAAGTGATATCTTTAAAATAACGTTATTTTTAAAAACATAAATGAAATAAGTCTTTAAATTCTGTTTATTTCACCGTCTTAAATTATTAACTATTAATTTAGCAATGATGTTTTTCTTCGTTAAACTACATTAATTACAAGGAAAATACATTATCTTTATAATACGTTTAATTCTCTAATTTGTCTTTACTTTATCAAGCTACTTAAAAAAACGGGGGTGGGGAGGGTAAGTATAATTATTTTAAGAAAAATTGGCTGCATTTTCATAGAACCGGTGGCGTTTTCCAGTTAATTAAAAAAGTTAAATCGATATGCTTTCTATCATTTCTACATTTAAGAAAAATTATATAAACGCCTTTTTTCCGTGCTGCTTTGATCGAATGAGCTTAAAATGTCAAAAATGGGTGTTACCATTTGAAAATAATAGTTGGTACATATTTAATACGTAAATGACCCCTACTTTAAAAATTGCATTCATATTCTGAAAGTAGGCACAATTTCCCTGGCGAAAATGTTATACCTCTGCAATAGTATGGCAATAAAATAGTATGGGGGTTTAGTTTCTTTTTTCTTTCAACCCTTTTTTAACACTTTCCAACCTAGTTGAAAAGTGTTTATGACTTCGGTTTGTCTGGCTGCTCTAACTCCCGTAAATATGCTCGGATTGCCCAGAAATTTTTATATGTTATAATCGTTATCTATAGCATGTTCCCTATTTCAACGGAAGTGTGTAGCACTTAGTTTTTTTACAGGGACACTCAAAAGAATTCCGTTACATTGCGGTCTATAGGGAAAAATCATTTGCGGTTTATTTAAATAATGTTTCACTATTTTAAACGGATTGAAATTTATATATATCACTAAGGTGCATTAGAAGAAGCTTAATATGGAATAGGGTGTGCATAGCACTTATACTTACTTTACAGTGACAGTCAAAAGAATTCCGTTACATTACGTCTATGGAGAAAAATCGTCTGCGGTTCATTTAAATAATGTTTCCCTATTTTAAACGCATTGAAATTTATATAAGGTTCATTACAAGAGACTTACTACAGAATATTGTGTGTATAGCAGTCATCGTTCATTTACAGGGACACACAAAAGAATTCTCTACTGTATGTTAACAATAATTCCTGGAAGTGCGTTTTAAGTTACTGAACGCGATTTTAATTTTAAATCGCTTTTTGTCTATTACGTGGTGTGTATAAATTCTGTAGATCCTATACAGGGAAGCACAAAATTTCGAGAACACATTTCCGTATTATTTAACTCCAGACGGAGAATTTTAAATTGTGCTACGTGTTTCCTAACTGAACTAAAATTTAGCATCCTATGTAGTATATATACAAATCTATAGATCCTATACAGGGCTGAATAAAAGTATTCGGATTACTTAGATGTTATCTTTTAGCTTATTAAAGAGTATGATTCGTAAAATTATTTTGGAAGCGTTGGAAAGTGTTACATAATCTATGCTTGACGCATGCTTTTTCGTTCTTGTTTTTCTTGTACATGGTTAACCTTTAACTGTTGCGACAAAAATTTGATCTGATTAAGTCTCTAGCACTAGGACTCCGAACAAAACAAAACTTCACTAGTATCTATACTTTTAAACTGAAAATTATAAGTCAAACTGAAGATTGAAAAAAAAAAACAGCAATCTGTGAGACCGCTAACAGCAGTTAAAGGTTAAAAAATAGTAATTGGCAGCTATTTTTTTATATATATATTGTTGAAATCTATCTATCTATCTATCTATCTATCTATCTATATTATATATATATATATATATATATATATATATATATATATATATATATATAAACTTATTTATATATATATATATATATATATAAAATTGCATCGCTAAGCCAATTACTATCGCATGTTAACACATCCCTCCTCCTTTAATAAAAAAAAGCAATTCAAAAGCTGTTTAGCATATTATCCAATTCAGCATGCCTTCCTTTAATGAAATAATAAAAAAACAGCTGTTTTAAGTTTTGCATTTAAAAATTAAATACTTATACGAAAGCGCACTATGGCATGACTAATGAGCCCAATTCCTATCTAATATCACGAATAATACAAATTTTTGAGGAATGCTAATAAAGAGAGATTTCTGTAATAGATACACGACGATAATTTAAATTTTTGAAATGCACCACTAAAACAATCACTATCCTAACGATTCAGCACCCCCCCCCCCTTTTTTTTTTTTTTCTCATTCTCCTCCGCAATAAAAAGTACTAGAAATAATGTTCTATAATTTTTTTTATTATTAAAAAATGTTTATATTGACGTTCTATTGCACTTCAAAGAATTTTAGACCAGGAAATAATGGACTATGAAGCTACTGTTTAGGAAATCTCAATTTATATAGCAACTGAAAATATTATCTGATAATCTAGAACTTCACTTCTGAAGAGAAAAAAAAATCCTCTCTTCAAATCTCATATATTAGTTGCAATTAACTACAACACGCCTGAAATTTTGGTTACTTGAACTAAAATTCTTTCAAAATGTGTATTAGTGAACCACAAAGTGGAAAAAATTATTTAAATATCTAGTGGTTTTTATTACGCAACTATTTTAGTGTTTTATACAAATGTAAATATGACACATAATAATACCAGGTTGACAGTGAAACTATTTAATTTTTTACCACAAAAATAAATATTATACATTATTTTGAATCACTTAAAATAAATCATTGACTATTGGTTGAGAAAGACTGGTCTAAAAAACTACGGATGTAATTTATGGAACTATTAATATTTTCGTACAAAAATAAATATAATTTTACATATAATCCTGAATCGCCTGGAAACAAATTATGGGCTACTAGTTTAGAAACGCTAATCTAAAAAATACCAGTCGATATTATGAAACTATTTACCTTTTGTACAAAAATAAATATTACACATAATCGAGTATCAATTAAAAACCAGACTGTTTGTAGAGAAATACTGATCTTAAAAGGTTGACACTATGAAATTTACTTTGTCACAAAAATCGTGAATCACTTGAAAAATAAATTATCGACTATTGGTTTAAAAATACTGATCTTAAAAAAAAAAAAAAAAAAAAAAAAAAAAAAAAAAAAAGGGGTTGATACTATGAAACTACTTACTTTTCTAACACAAAAATAAATATACATAATTGTGAATCACCTGAAAAACAAATCGCTGACCATTGGTTAGAAAGACTGTTCAAAAAACCAAGGTTGTCACTATGGAACTATTACATTTTCGTACACAGGGCCTGATTAACGCACAGGCCAAATAGGCCACGGCCTTGGGCCCTATGCTGATGGGGCCCCCAAAATGAATAAAATGATTAGAAAAAGCTTCTTAAAAATGAAGTTTTCTGCAATTATTTCACAAAAACAAAACAAAAAGATTTTGCTTAACTTGGCAACTTTATCATAATATCTAATAATAATTCTCGAAAAAATGTTTAGGTACTATTTTAATTTGAGGGGGCCCCAAAATGTTGCTTGGCTTTGGGAACCAGATGAGCTTAATCGGGCTCTGTTCGTCCAAAAATAAATATTACATATAATCGTGAATCACATGGAAACAAACGATGGACTACTAGTTTGGAAACACTACTCTCAAAAATCCTGGTTGATATAATAAATTTATTTATATTTTTGTACAAAAATAAATGTTAAACATAATCGTGAATCAATTGAAAACAAATCATAGACTGTTGGTATAGAAACACTGATCAAATAAAAAAATAAAACAGGTTGGTACTAAGAAACTATTTCCTTTTTTTGTGCAAAAATAAATATTAAGCATAATCCTGTATCAGCTGAAAAATAAACCATTGACTATTGGTTTAGAAAGACTGATCTAAAAAAAACCACGGTTGTCATTATAAAACTATTAATATTTTCGTACAAAAATATTACGCATAATCGTGAATCAATTGAAAACAAACCGTGGACTACTAGTTTAAAGATACTAATTTAAAGAAAACTTAAAATTAAACGTTACAAAAATCTTTTACATTTCAATAAAATCGGGGAAATCAACACATAAATAAAAACAATGTGCTATACTTCACTTATGCTTGTGTGAGTGCGCAAATAAAAACGCTCGGAATACCAGCCTGTTTTTAATATCTACAACTGATGTAATAGATGGAAACAAAATCTAGACATTACGACAAACAAACACTAATAAATACAAATTATTTAACTAACCTTTAACCCGGAAAAACGACGTTATCCTAAGAACGACGCCCCATTCTCTGCAAAAACTACTGGCGAATTCAGTTGCTTTCCTGTTTGCGAGTCAAAATTGTTCTGATTGGGTTTGAGTGAGTGCTTACTCGGACACTCTACACTCGACGGTGCACATCGAGGTCACGTTTACAAGGGATTCTTTTTGAACCATCCACTTGATTTTTCATGCGTTTGTTTGCCTCGGATGCGAATAATGCAAAAAACTCTTCCGTGCAGCCGCATATAAAATTTCGCAAAGAGAGCACGGTGGAGCAACAGGTGGGATATCATATGGATACAGGTATCCAACATGGGGATTTCGAAAAAGGATGCGTTTTCAGTTTTATTTGATTGTTTCAAATGTTTTACAAGCTTTGTAGATTTATCCGCGATAGGATTATCTGATATTAATTAATAATGAAAATAGTAAGTATATCATGATGACTTCTGCAATGTGACCAGTGCCTGATTTACGGCAGGGCATTCGGGGCACGGGCCCAGGGCCCCCGATTTTCAGGGAGCCCCAAATGCTACTGAAGATTTTTCAATTATTGACCAATACGGTTTAACTGTTAAAAAACAAAATTAATATGGATTTTTTTTTTTTTTTTTTTTTGTCAAAGATTGTCTATGATTTGTTAAAGTAACTTCATATTTTCCTGATTGTCTTTTAACAATTTATGTGCAGGAATGTACAGAACTCCGTTTTTGGGATAGCCATATTATTTCATTTTTATTTTGTTTACCTGTAAGGCCTTCATGGTTAACATGGACTAAACCATGTGGTTCTGCTAGCTACTTGTATAATTTTTTTTTTTCAGTGAAAGCTTATATTTGAAAGAAACAGTTATTTGATTAATAAGATATGCTAATATTTTAAATAATTATAGCTTGGTACTAAGGTAAATTTATTATTAGTTGTTGCATACTTTATCATTCCAGATATATGGACTTGCATAGAGAAAGGTAATCAGCACCACACAGTTTATTATAAAATTCAATTAAAATGTCATAATTACGAAATAATGATTTAATGAAATTAATGATTATCAAATTAATTTTTTTTAATTTATATTTTAAAGTGATTTTTAAAGTCAATAGTGGTTACCTTAATAAGTACTGCTTTCAGTATTATATATTTTTTTACTCAAGGCCTCTGTAAGCATCGGTGCAAGGGTGCCCCCAAAACGCATCTGTGCCCAGGGCCCCCAAATTTGTAAATCGGTCCCTGAATGTGATTAATTCATTTCCTCTCCATTTGAGTAACTAACATAGTTTTCTCAGGTTGACAGTACCCAGATTAGATATTTCTTATATTTCTGAAGTTAAATGTGTTCAAGTCAAGACAGTTAGTTTTAGATGTACTCTCAAGTAGTTTCATAGCAGGACCCGCTTAAGACTTAAAAGTAGGAGAAACCTGACGTCACACACTTTTACTCTTCCAATCATTATTCAACAACGTGAAAATTTACCATCAAAATTTTGATTAAACAACACTTTTAATATTAAATTAAAACTAACTACCTATATACATATGAAAAAATATTTATTATATACATAATTATACATAACAAATGAATTTTGTAAATGAATTTACAAATATGGAACGGGTACAAATATTTGAACATCAAAATATATTTTATGCTTTACAAATTGCAGGATTTGCCAGTGCGAAGAACAGTGCAGGAACAACAAATATTTGACATAAATTTATGCTTAGCTGCAATACAATTTTGCTTCCATTTTGTAAACAGAAATTTGATATCACTGAATGCTAATTACTTTCCCCTTTATTTAAATAACCTATTCTCCATATTTTATATCATTTCTCCACTCTTTATGAATTTAAACAAAATACAAGCGGGAAAAATTCTACCTTACGGCAGAATATAGATTGGAGACCCACGGCTTTTATCGTTGAGATTTTTTCAGCCAAATCTAACTCGTAAAAAAAAAAAAAAAAATGCTTGTTAGCATAAACCAGCTTCTCCACTTTAGAATTTAGTTATCGCTCTAAGATTTTTTGTGAAGCTGGCGGAATATATTAGGAACGAACACACCAAGTTTTAAAAAGATTTGGTGACCAGAAGTATTTTTAATAAATATAATAGTGAAAAGATGTGGCTCCAATGGACTGAGACGTGGTGAGGTAGATGTTGTTTACAAATGTGCTGGCTTAATGACACTCTTTAAACTATTTTTAATGGTTCAAGACACTTTAACACTTAATAGGTAACTTAAAAAGGTAATGGAAAGTTCTATGATAGCAGCTTTTATGATGGATACAACTAAAACAAGTTGTTTAACAAATGATGATTTAGCATTAATTGACGGGGTCTTGGAGATCGGTGGAGGGAAAGGGAGGGGGAGCTATACAAAACACTAGTACTCTACGAGACCTTTAAAATGAATCCTCACTTGCAATTGAGAGATGGGACTTTAAAAGGGATGCCCTTTTGCACCCCTCTGACGGGCCCCCCCCCCCTCAAGAGATACGTGAAAAACGAGGCGCCAAAAGAAGCGGGGGAAAAATACCTTTAGGCGGTGTACAGCTAATTTTGGAGAAATTTTGGAGCTGTCCAGCCCATAGGAACAGAGAAAAATGGGAAAAACTAAAATAATTATGAGAAATTGTAAAAATTAAATAAGAAAAGTGCTCCTGACGGGAGGGGGGGAAAGGAGGATGGAGAGTAGGACCAGACAAAAGTGCTTGACGAGATCAAACTTTTGATATGTTACATGATGGGGTTTGAATACCTTGAATGTCTCCCCCGGGGGGTAACTCCGTTCCTATGGGAGATAGGGCCTCGGGACTCTTAGAAATGTCGGCCTCGACAAGTTTTACTTCGTTGGATCCTTTAGAAGAGGCCTACGCCCTCTGTGGGGATTAAAGGGGCTGAGAAAGATGGGAAAAACTAAAATTTAAAAGGAGTTGAAACAGAGAAAAATGCTTCTTAAGGGAAGGGGGAATTAGAGGGGGGAGAGTAGGACCAGACCATAGTGCTTGACGAGATCTATCTATTGATATATTACATGAAGGGGTTTGAGCACCAAAAAGGTCCCCCCCCCTGGGGGGTAACTTCGTTCCTATGGGAGATAGGGCCACGGGAAACCCCTTAGAAATGTCCGCCACGACGAGTTTAACTTCGTTGGATCCTTCAAATGGGGTCTGCGCCCGCTGTAGGGCAAGTAGGTACTGAGAAAGGAAATACAAGCGGATAGCTATGTATATAGGGTGTCCTCCTTTATATATGGAGTGGCTGTAACTTTCCATAAACATGAATTTTACTGCAGACTGAAAGAATTAGCCCTGTGTGTGGCTAATAATAATATGTAATGTAAAATTTGAATCGTGAAATAGCTGAATTTGTCGTATTTAAATGAGTAATTTTTATTACTATAAAATTTTACTTTTATGAAAGATATTCCATTTATCATGAGAAATACAAAACAATCGATAAAACATTTTTAAATAAAAACGTAGAAAAATCGAAGAGAAATTTAGGTGAATAAAACCCGCAACTTCCAGAATCAAGAGCAGTGCTCTAACCATTCGGCCATCAAGTTCACTTCTGGACTTTAACAAAATATCATTAAAATAGGCAAATTAGTCAAATCAATGTTTCGTACGCAGGCTTTTCAATTTCACCATACATACATTCACAGTACAGACTCACTCCGTAATTTAAGTCTCCTTCGCCCGCGTGCCGCCTGTTCTTCGTCCGTGAACAGCCCCATTATCTTTTTACGCGTGAAAGTTTCGCTATGGTACTTATTGTGAAGTTTGGTAATTTTTGAAATTCAATATTTGAAGAACGGCATAATCATTAGATTTGAAATTTTTATCAAGAAAAATACAATTTTTTACCTTTCTAATGCAGTTTGTCTAACAATTTTGTGACAAATACTTTTCGAGCTATTAATTTTTTCAGTAACTTCAAATGTTTCATTTTCAGAGATTAACCTGTGGCAACGATGGATGGCTGTGACTTTTCATAAACATGAAAAATGATAGAGATTGAAAGAATAAGCCACCCTGTGTGTGGCTAATAATTATACAGATTAAATTTTCTGTTCTTTTTAGCACATTACATTCTTAAACATTTGAAATTAAAATGTTAAACATAAGAAAAATGAAAATAAGCTGCATTTAATTACTGTTTTTATACCATTTATGATATCAACAGAAAAAAGAAATAGAGTATAAATGTGTCAGTAATAGTCCGAGGGAAAATTAGTAACTATAATTAAGAAACAAGCAACACGTGATTTTCAGACTAGTTTAAAAGTTTTTTTTAGGGTTTCGTTCATCTCACGAAACCCAATTACCCCCGCTCCGTTGTCTGTCCGTCACAGAGCCATTCTCAAAAAGTATGTAACTTACAGAGTTGAAACTTAGTGTATAAATCTGAATAGCAGCTGTAAAGAGCTCAAAATATTAAAATTTGAAAAATTCGTATTATTTTAATAAATAGAGATAAAAAACCAAAATTCTAACAGCCTTTTCCTATTAAATTGAAACATTTTTCGTTATAGCAGATGCCAAAGATTTAAAATCCACAATGAAATTCTTTCTACAATAATTAATTTTCTATCAGACGATTTTCACGTGAAAAATGAAACGGAAATAAAAAGTTTCACCAATTTAAAACAAGTGGGTAAGTGTGATCGAAGATCGCTCAAAGGGTTTCGTTTAATATTCCTTTCAAAACACTCCGGTCTATTTTTCCTTTTTTTCGAATATCTAAACCATTCCGATAGCGGTGTAAGCCCGCTATTATATTCTCTCACTGTAATATCTGTCATGCGGACTAAATGCGATATTAAAAAAAATAATAATTTCAAAATTAAACATGTTGTACACCTTTAAAATGTTAAAATAATGCGAATATTTCCATAATCAGATTTTATCATGATTCAATATGTTTATCAAACTCATATATTTACTATTCTCTATTAATCATATTGATTGATACACGCTTTGTATTATTCTGAAACATTTAAAAAATCCGTTAAACTTCCGATATGACGTCAGATTTTCTTTTTAATTCTCTAATGACGTGATATTAATTTGTTTTGTGCACATACACATACTCATATTACTTCTTGTATTACTAAGTCTCCGTTTTATGTTTTATTACCACTATGACGTCAATCAATTTTATTTCATATTAATCTTTTTTTCAATTGGTGAAACTTTTTATTTCATTTTTCACGTGGAAATCGTCTGATAGAAAATTAATTATTGTAGACAGAATTTCTTCGTGGATTTTTAATTTTTGGCATCGGCTATAACGAAAAATGTTTAAATTTAATAGGAAAAGGCTGTTAGAATTTTGGTTTTTTATCTCTATTTATTAAAATAATACGAATTATTCAAATTTTAATATTTTCAGCTCTTCACAGCTGATATTCTGATTTATACACGAAGTTTCAACTCTGTAAGTTACATAGTTTTCGGGAAGGGCTCTGTGACAGACAGACAACGGAGCGGGAGCAATAGGGTTTCGTGAGATGAACGAAACACTAAAAAAAAAATACATTTTTTACCCTGGCTGAGTTTCTTTCTTTTTTTTTTTTTTTTCTAATATGAGACGATAATGCGGATATATAATAATAATGCGGAGCGATAATGCGGAGCGAACACAGCAAAAAATAACTGTTGATTTTACAGTATAAAACTGGCACCCCAGCTGCCAGTATTATACCGTAAAATTAACAGTATTAAACAGTAAAATAAGCAGTAATACGCTGCCGTGCAAGCAGTAATACGCTACCGCGCATGGCAGCTGGGGTGCCAGTTTTATACTGTAAAATCAACAGTTATTTTTTGCAGTGAAGATAATGCGGAACGAAGAGAAATAAACTAATCAATAAATAACCTAAAATTCGACAAGCACAAAAAGAGTTTTACAAAACCTTTAGATATATATATATATATATTTGGATGTATTATTTTATTTTTACACTAAAACACTAACCCCCTCCCCCCCCCCCCCCCCCCACACACACACACACGCGCGCACAAAATGGCTTGAATACGGTTAAGCATTTCTAGATGAATATTAGAATTGAAAAAAAAAAGGATATAATAATTTTTTAAAGTATGAACGGATTTAGCATACGGTTTGAATGGAGACAGTAATGAAGTGATGCTAACATTCCTGGTAATAGAGTATTTCTCTATTCTTAAAAAAAGAAAAAGAAAAAAAAAGTAACTAACGTTTATGTTGTCATAATTGAATCTGATGTAACCTTTTCACTTTATCAGATTATCCTGCAAATAAAAACAGGAATATACTGGTAGTTTTATAGAGAAATGTATGATAAACACACCTAAGAAGGCAGTTTTTAAATCAAAGAATTATTTTAAGAGCTATTTAATGTTGAAATCGATTAAGATATTTCAATTACATATAGGTTTTATAGGATCAAAAACTATACATAGCAACTTAACCATCTTTTGCAGGCATATACTGGATTAGATTGTGACATGCAATGTCCAATCAATTTTTAAATGTGTCTTATTTTTTTAGAATTTTTTTAGTTTTTTTAATTTAAAATTTTATTATTTGAATAGAGATTTAATTCTTAATCTGAAATGGCCATTTTCTCTACCCCTTGCCAGATTTCAAAAAGTCGAAAGAATATTGAATAATATAATTATATAATTGAATTATATATTTACACTAGAATAATATTGAAAAAGAAAGAAAACTTTAAAAGAATTGAATTATTACGTGTGAAAAGCATCTAATAGTAAAAAGTAAGTTCTATTTAAAACGATTTTCTTATAGTGCCTAAAATAAAACTTTTCTTCTTAGACGTTATAATAGTCCGGAAGGCAGAGACATTTTTTTACTTAAGCATTTCATACAAGCTGATTTTCAAATATGTAATTGATCTTACTTAATCGATCACGAAAACAGCCGTTAGTTTTCGTGACATCGATGATGCGGCCTTGGAGAAGGGCTAAAAATATCTCAGTCAAACGGAAATTAATGACAACCCGATTACGGAAGATCGCCATTGGTCGTGATATCTTTCATTCTTCTGTAATTGGGTAATCTGATTAAAACAGAGCAAATTAGCCTGTTTTAGAACCTGTGCGATCTGAACGGGATTTGGAGATCGTAGCTTATAGAAAGCAGAGCCCCCTAGTTTTAAATATATATATTGACTAATATGTATTTCAATACCAAAATATGTTTTCTTTTATTGCAATTTTTCTTGGTCCTTGGACAGGAGAGGGAATCATGATCAGACAGAATCGTGTGATTAAAATATACAACTATTTAAATGTACAACAGCATATCTAATATTAAAGAAAAAGGCGATTGAAATTTTCAATCTTAAGAATTGAAGTTTAAAGTTCCGGTGCAATTCTGGCGAGTTTTTACGGACGTGTAGTTAGTATAGTTTATTTATTTATAGTTCATAAAAGAAAGTTACGTTTCAACCATGTAAATATAACTCAAAAATGAGTTTTGGGTTATAACGTTGTCGTATTTAATGAGAAATAGATATAATTATAAATAAATAAATACTGGCGCATATTAACAGTTATTACATAAATGTAAAAAGGAAATTAATATTTTTTTATTACGGCGGCCTCCTCTGATAAGGAATTAAATTACCAAGCTGCTGTCAAGACATTCTTCATTTCGGAAACGGAAAGTGTCCTCAGAAAGAGAGAGAAAGAGAGAAAACAAAAATGCAACCAAAATCGAAAAAGTACGAAGATACTCGGTTAGACATCTGTGACGTGGATTGATTTGATGGGATGGAGAATAAGGAATATTATAGTGAACTTTTAAATATTATTGCACTTGTGATTTAAATAAGCAAATAACCCTGCACGATTTGTGCATCTGTTCTTTAGGTCGAAATTCTTTGAAGAGAATTACATCAAGATAATAAAATAAATGAAACATTCTTACTTGTTCTTTTTTGAAAAATAAGAGACTCATACTCATAAAGAAAATGCCCCTATAGGATTGGATCCAACATTTTTTTATTATCTTCTCATGGAAAAGGAAGGATGAGGATGATAGCTGCACATCTTGGCTTTATAAAGGTTCTGACTCAATCATCATGAAATTCGAAGAATCTCTAAAATATTCCTTCTGGCCGAATCCATTAAGGGATGTAGAATTAATGCAGAATTAATTAAATTACCAGTTGATTTAAACTTTTAAAATATTAAACTTAAAATTTACAACAGCATTTTTATAGAATAATTAAAAACTGAAAACGCGAAATTGATCTCCAAAAGAATCGGTATTTGCCGATCTCGGACAACGAGCCGAAGCTCAGCTCAAAGATACGCGCTCCACTTTATTTTTACAGCATCATTTTTGTTAAAATTCTGTTTGAAAAATGCACTACATTAGTATTTATACCCTTAATAGGGGTGCACAAATGTGAGAGCAAGATTAATTTAAACTAATTTGTTGACTATGAATTACGTGAAAATTAAAATAACAAATCAGAAACTCATTAACATTTAATAATTAAAAGAACAATTCTAATTTGTAGTTGAAAGACACGCCCCTTTCGCCTGCAGCGCTACGCGGCCAAAATATGAAATACTTCCCAAGTCCGGAGAACACATCGAACAAGAGCGACGCATGCGTAAAACGCAGGAGCGGGGAAGAGCCGCCGAATGCGATGACGTCACAGCTCAGCACCGATTGAAGCGAACTCAAAGCACGAAAGAGGAATGAAGTACTGCCGTGAAAACACTGCTGAAAAAGCAACGTACAAGGCGCGCGATCGCTGGTAAAAAGGCATTTTAAAAGAACAGCAATTAAACTGGAAAGGCTATAAAATAGAAATACGTTGAGCTGAAATAAAAATAATTAAAAAGAATTAAGACTGTGATATATCTTTATCACAACATCAACCTCATATATTCTACGCAAAAATAAATAAATAAATAAGTAAATAAAATCCTTTAAAAAATATTAAAATGCAAACGAAAATTTTGAAAGGAACGCCGCCATTAGTTTAGCTTGCCAGTATCTTCGCGTTATTACACTGCATAAAAATTTGTTGATTTTACGGTATAATACTAGCGTCCCAGCTGCCAGTATTATATCGTAAAATTAACAGTAGTAAACAGTAAAATAAGCAGTAATAGGCTATCGCGCATCATACCATAAAATCAACATTTTTTTTTCTGCAGTGTAGCGTAGGCTTTTAAAACGGCGTTGTCTTCACATTACCCCCAGAAAAGTAGATTAGATACCCTGAAATTTTATCCGAAACACCCGCCGTGAAAATTTAATTTTTAGCATCTTAGAATTGGGTTTTTCACTTAATGGAAATCAATAATACTTCATAATACAGAAAAAAAAATCCGATTCTAAAACTCCTTTTTCTTAAAATTAGAGATGCGATATTTGGAAAAAGTATAGAATAAGGTCAAAGACAGATGTCCAAATTTTAGATCAGTGGTTCTCAAGCGGTGTGTCGCGACACACTGGTGTGCTATGTAAGGTAAATTTTCATCAAGATTTTACGAAAAAAACAGAAGTATAATTTTTTTTCTGTAATTTACTTTTGTAATGAGGTTTAATGACATAAATTTACATTCCATGCAAGTTTGTTTCACTATTCGAATCTATATTATAAAGCAAAAAACATGTAGTACGTGAGTAACCCTGACGTCATATTGACTATGGCAACGACTTAAGCAATCAATTTCGCTTTTACTGCAATTTTTTTTTAACTTCTAAACATTACACGATTTCGATTTTTACACTGTTGAATACGAAAAAAAAATCAAATGTAATTTGTTTGAAAACTGAAACTGTATCTCAATTTACTAATATTTTATGGTTTTTAAAAGGATTTTCAAGCGCGGATTTTTTTTTTTTTTTAATCTATCACTGTCGCGTTCAGCCCGACTACGAAAGACTAACACTTTTGCACTTAAAGCAATATAAACAGTTCAGCATTTCTTTCAGGCTAATATTCCTTAACGGAATTAAAACTTCATCGATAAATAAATAAAGTAATATAAATAAAACACAAATTTAACAGACGTGATCGAACCACGATCTTAAAACACTAAAATTATCACAATAAAAAATGCTGTTGTAAGTAAAGAAATCTCTGGCGATTTCTTTGGCTTTTAACCTCAAAAATGGGGAAATTACGAAAGTATCGATGTTAATAAATTTCCAAACTTGTTATAAATTTTAGCTCTTGTTCTCATTAAAGGTATTTTTCGTATGTCGAACTAAAATCATTTTATTTACTTTATGCTCCAAAATATTTTTTTAGCAAATCAAGCCAGGGGTCGATCCAGGAGAAATTTGGGGCCTGTTTAGGGTTCCTTCACAAAAATCAGTTTAATAAAATGGGCCCCTTCACAAAAATCAATTTGATAAAATAGGCCCCTTCACTAAATTCCTTTTACTAAAATAGGGCCTTTCACAAAATTCTATTCCATAAAAACTTAATAGTTATTATTTTGTGATGTTTTAAAATGTGTAATTTGTAAACAAACAAGTGCACCAGAGAGGAAAACTTCAGCAAAAGGATTTAAAGTTTTTGTTCATAAATGCTGCTTGGTTTGAATTTGATTAATTTGATTTCAACTTTCGTTACAAAATGTTACTTTTCAGAAAAATATAATAAATTTCACAAAAATAACCTTTACTTTTCACTAAATGGGCCCCATGAAAATAAAACCTGCATCGACCCCTGCAAGCGGCTGAAAATTTATAATCTACTGCAAAACATTTATTTTCCTATATATATTAGTATATAGATGCCACAAATTAAAATTTTATAGCGTAACCAAAGACTACAAATGTTACCATGTTTATTTGAAATTGTTTAATTTTCTATGTAGATAGATCACACACGCCTGATGATAAAACATGGAAAAACCAGGTCTGTTTTTTTTTCCACAAACCAGAGACTTTTGGTTTTTTTTCTGCGTTTTAGGTGTTTCTAATGCTTTTGGATACGTTCAGTTAAAAAATGACAAGCATTTACCTCTATCGCGTAAGCTTTTTGCACAAAGAGAGGATGGAGATCAAGAAAATCACTCATAAAATCTTAGCAGAGCCCAAAAACTTTATAGAAAAAACATTTAATAACAAGCTGTATGTTATATATTTATTTGTTACTTTTGTTATAGCTGCCACAAAGTTAACTAGTCGGATGTGCAAATCCATAACTTTCTTCTATCTCATAAAAGTTCCACATACACCAAAATGAATCAGCATCAATTTATTTCAAGGTCTAACTGAATCTAAAGTTTTATTAAATTCCGTGCACTAGTTCTTGAGTTATGACTAAAATCACGTAAATCCTGAATAATGCAGCAGAGCAGCGCCATCTGTTGGGAGATTTACACCAAAACCTAATGAACAACAATATATGTCAACGTCTAACTGAATCTGAAGTTTGATGAAATTCTGTGCAATAGTTCTTGAGATATAGCTATCATGAAAATCATGAAAAAAGTAGGATAACAGCGCCACCTGTTGGACTGTTTACCACCAAAACGTAACCAGCATCTATTTATGTCAAGGTCTAACAGAATCTGAAGTTTGATGAAATTGTGTGCGTTAGTTCTTGAGATATTGCAATCATGAAAATCGTGAAATCAGCGCCACCTGTTAGACGATTTACACCGAAAACTAATCAATACCAACTTATATCAGAACTAATTGAGTGTATATTTTTATTAAATTCTTGAGATAGAGCGCCACAAAATTTTTGTCACAGACAGACAGACTCACACAGACATTTACTAAAAACAGTCAAATTGAGTTCAGGACTCTCTAAAACGTATAAATCCACCTAAAACCGGAAATCAAAATTTTTCACGAATCGGATACTTTCTTCTTGTAAAGATAGAAGAAAGGAAAAATATTATAATGCTATTTCTTTCCCTAGAGGGGACGCCGAATCCTTTTGCATGCGCGTGCCAAAAATCTCAGAAAAATTGTTCACCGACATTTTAGCATGTCAAGAACATTCTAACTCAAAATATAATTTAATGAAGAATTATATTTTACAGAACTTTTATTAAAATGGTTTTTACTTGTCTTAAATTCGACTTCTAAGTTACTTAGTATCATGTTTGAACTCAGTAATATAGACATTCACATTGAAATCCGTATTCATAATTTACAACAAGAACGAAAAATCATGCGTCAAGCATAGATTATGTAACACTTTCCAACGCTTCCAAAATAATTTTACAAATCATGACCGCTTAATAAGCTGAAAGATAACATCTAGGTAAACAATTTGGAAAACGCATAACATTACTTAAAAACGTAATTTCAGGAATTCCCAACATATATTTCCAACATATACATATTCGGAAAATATCCTAATACTTTTATTCAGCCCTGTATACGATCTATAGATTTGTATATATACTACATAGGATGCTAAATTTTAGTTTAGTTAGGAAACGCGTAGCACAGTTTAAAATTCTCCTTCTGGAGTTTCTGTCAATAAACGGAAATGTATTCGCGAACTTTTGTGCTGCCCTGTATATGATCTACAGAATTGATACACACCCAGTAATAGACAAAAAGTGAGTTAAATTTAAAATCGCGTTCAGCAACTTAAAACGCACTTCCAGGAATTATTGTTAACAGGCAGTAGAGAATTTTTTTGTGTGTCCCTGTAAATGAACGATGACTGCTATACACACAATATTCTGTAGTAAGCCTCTTGTAATGCACCTTAAAATGCGTTTAAAATAGTGAAACATTATTTAATTAAACCGCAAACGATTTTTCTCCATAAACGTAATGTAACGGAATTCTTTTGACTGTCCCTGTAAAGTAACTATAAGTGCTATGCATACCATATTCCATATTAAGCTTCTTGTAATGCACCTTAGTGATATATATCAATTACAATGTGTTTGAAATTGTGTAACATCATTAAAATAAACCGCAAATGATTTTTCCCCATAGACCGTAATGTAACGGAATACTTTTGACTGTCCCTGTAAAAAAAACTATAAGTGCCACACACTTCGGTTGAAATAGGGAACATGCTATAGATAACGACAATAACATATGAAAATTGCAGGGCAATCCGAGCATATTTACAGGAGTTAGAGCACGGCCAGACGGCCATACAGCAGACAAACCGAAGTCATAAACACTTTTCAACTAGGTTGGAAAGTATTAAAAAAGATTTTTTCCCCCCCTGTGTTACGTTCCAACCGAATGTGGTTGCCAATCTGTCATTATTATAGTTACTAGATTATACACTGCAAAAAAAAAAAAAAAAAAAAAAAAAAATGTTGATTTTACAGTATAATACTGGCACTCCAACTGCCAGTATTATACTGTAAAATCAACATTTTTTTTTTTTTTTTTTTTTTCAGTGTAGAAGTGTCTGTTGGCTCATTTGGTATTTGAACTGTTATAAAAAATTTAATTAAATGAAAAAATTTAGATTTTTATGAACAAGCAAAATAAATTTGACGCAAGCGCCTGCGTCGTATGGTAATTCAAGAATGTGGTGGTACACGATGCCTAAACTGAAATTTATAATGCAATAATTAACTGCAAAAAATACGTGTGCAAATCTGTTTTTATTGTCACAAGATTCGCTTTTTATTGATTCGATATCGGCATTTTTTTTCTGAGAATTCCTTTGATAAGTAAGGGTGAAAAATATGAGAGGGTGTAAATTATGTAAGTAAGAACGGCATTTTCGTTGGTCAAATTCTTTTTCTTAATATATATGTAATAATAAAAAATTTTCGCCATTTTACCTTAATTAATTTATTCTAAATTCTTACAGTTCTACTTTTTTTCCCTGTCTTTTAATAATATCTTAAATATAATTTATATTTTAATTCCATACCTTTAATCAAAATATTCTTTTAATTCTCATTCTAAAAATCTTAATCTGTTAAAAGCTACACTTCTTTGTAAAACCCCCTAATTTTATGTCTTCTTTTGAGACATTGAATTTTTATTTCTTTAGAACGTTTCTTAATATCATTTTTATTTTTATTAAAATTATCATTCGATATCCCATGATTGATTTCAACTCCAGCGTCTATCTATTCACTTCAAAATTATGCCGAGTATAATAAAGAGTCCCACAGCCTTGCAACCCGCTCATTGGTTAAATTACCCCAGCATTGGCGAAAGATTCCTACGCCTCACGGGGTATAAAGCGCGTTACACAGCCTTGAGAATCAGAGTTTTTACATTTTTGACTTGCTAAATAAAACCCGTCACTTGGAGGAAAATATCTTCGATTTGGTGTACTTATAATTTAATAACATATTCAGTTTTTCTATGGCGTAGCACAGCCCAATTATGAATTTCTAAACTGGATATTAGTGGAATTGTCTTTGATTGTGAAGTGTCAATAAATTTATTGATGATGATGCAGATTCCTTTTTATTTTACGGGAAAATACCTAGTGTATTTCAAACATCGCCTTCCATCGAGATTTTATTCAACTGCAAAATAATGAATCTAAAAATACATTGTTTACCAGCATTAATACGTCAGTGGTTCTTGGAAATAATTTAATATGAAACGGAAAAGCATTTCATATACATACTTATTTTCAAGCTAACATTGCTAAAACGATATCAAATGTGCAGACAGCCAACTTGGGCTTCAGGGATAAAGTTACCAAAGGGAGGGGGCCACCCATATATCGCTCACTTCGAAGAAAATTGACACAACTCAAAAAATTTATTTTGCTTATTATTCTACTAATAGGTCCCACTTAAGTGCGTCTTGCTACAGAAAATATGTTAGAAGTGTAGTTATCCGGAAGACTCCTAGATTACGCTATGTGTCACTTTTCCACCACAGAAAAGGGAAAGGGGGAGGAATAAATTAACCCAATCTGCCCTATCTCTTCAACGTCTTGAATCTTAAAGATTTTACTCTTTTGTGTACTCTTTTGCATCTGCCTGGAGAGTGCTATAGTTTTATGTTTTAATACAAAACAAGGCCGTAACCAGACGTAGGTAAGATGGGCTGACCCCCCCCCCCCCCCATTAATTGAATAAATTGAAGAATTAAAGAAAAAAAATTAAGTCCAATTTTTTTATATTGTTGTAATTTTTTTTTTTTCGTCTTGTGTCTGAGCCGAAAATTAATACAAAAATTAATTTGGTTTTGATATTTATGTATGTTTATTGAAATTTTTATAATTTTCAACATTTTTGTCTTGTAAAGTCTAGATTCTGCGATATATCGTAAAATCATTAGTACATTCCTCTTCTGTAAACATTTGAGGAGTGAGAACCGTTGGAATTACGTGTGCTCAGATGAGACTTTGGCAGTTAGCAGTGTTTGACTGAATGAAAGACCAAGCTTTAAAAGAAAAAAAAAAACATACTTCTGCACCAACCGCATTAAAGAAAAAATACTTTTTTGTTTAAAAATAACTAAAATTTGAGAATTTTTAATTAAACATGTATAAAATTAACAAATATTGCCGTGATTGGGAAATGTGAAGCTATTCAATAAACACTGAAAACCGCTTTGTCAATGTCTGCAAGGATAGAAAAAAATAAATAAATAAATAAAATAAAATAAAACTATAACAATGTGCAGCGCCATTTTTCCTCAGGGACTAAGGAGATTTCCTCCCACATATCCCCTCCTCGCTGCGTCACTGAACGATATTCCACGGCCGATCTTCGAAGATCAGTCGTCAGTGCTAGAAGAGAGAGAGAGAGAGAGAGAGAATTTTCCTTTTTAAAAAACTTACTCTTTTTAGGTAGATTTCGTAATTAATACTACCTATTACATTCTCCCCTAAGTTGGAATTTTTGAAAAATTTTTGCAGATCTACGCCGATCATGACTTCCAGAACCCAAAACCACCCTCGGTTCAAAACTTTATCTATCTATCTATCTATCTGTCACTTTTTTATGGACACGATAACTCGAATAATTCTTCACAAATCTATTCCAAACTTATACATAAAATCAAGGGGCTTAAAATCTCGGTCAAGTTCATTAATGGGCAAAATCGAACCAAGGGGGGGGGGGGGGGGCTTTTTGTGAAAACAGAAAAAAACCCATAACGTCTTAATTCAGATACGTATCGAATCCGTTTAAAGTTATTGTTACTTCTACGAAAAGGGCCGAAAATTTATGTATGACAGATTTTTGATATCATTAAAAATGGCCCCAAGGGGGGGGGGAGGGGGGGGGTAGAATAAAAAAAATCATAATTTCGTCAATTTACAAGATATTAAATCCTCTTAAATTTATTATAAATCCTCTTACTGTTATCTAAAACTTTTATACTGACAAGTTTTTTATAGGACCAACCCTTATAGCAAAAAAAAAAAAAAAAAAATTTAAAAAAAAATTTAAAAAAAAAATCCCTGCCGGCTCCGCCTGCGAACAAGTTAGATTTCAAAGTGGGCGGTCCCTTATGGAACCCAACTGTGGCATCATGGCAAAAAGGTCATTTCTTCCGCAATTCCCAACAAACAGGCGCCCCACGGTCTGTGTCTTCGAAATCTACCTGTGCCTGTAGGCCGAGCCGTCAGGGGCGCCATTTCGGGGGGGCTGGGGGGGGCAACCGCCCCCCTAGGAATTTGAAATTTCAGAAAATGTATCAGTTATCACAGGTTAGACCAAAAAAAAAAAAAAATCAAAATCAAAATATGATCAAAAGCTAAAATAACGTCAGATTTCACAGATTTGATTACAATATAAAAAAACTAGTCTGATGTGCCAATCCCAAAATTTTCTTCTATCTCATACATGTTTCACATACACCAAAAACAAATCAGCACCAATTTATATTAAGGTCTAACTGAATCTAAAATTTTATTAAATTATGTCCGTTAGTTCTGAAGATATAGCTATCCTAAAAATCGTACAAAATGTAGCATAGCAGTGCCACCTATTGGGCTATTTATACCAAATCGTAATCAACTTCTATTTCTGTCAAGGTCTAACCGAATCTGAAGTTTAGTGAAATTTTGTGCATTAGTTCTTGATATATAGCTATCGCAAAAATCATGAAATATGTAGCATAGCATCGCCATCTGTTGAGCGATTTACACTAAAAACTAAACACCACCTATTTATATCAATGTCTAACTGAATATAAAGTTTTATCAAATTCCCTCCATTAGTTCTTGAGATACAGCGCCCACAAAATTTTTGTCACATACAGACACACAGACAGACTCGCAGACAGACATTTTCTAAAAATAGTCCAATTGTGTTCAGGAACTTCTAAAACGTATAAATTCGTCGAAAACCGGAAGTGGCAAATTTTCATAAATCCAATACCTTTTTCTTGTAAAGATAGAAGAAAATAATAAACATTTAATAAACACTTTAAACATTGAAATGTTTTCGAAAGCCTTATGCTATTGCAACATTCTATAAGTGAGACATTTATCATTAATGAGTATATTGGCTAGTTTTAGAAATATAATGTGAGAAAAAACACTATGAATCGCTTCTGAGCTGTGTACAGCATGATTAAAAGAAAACTCGTCACCCCCAAGGCTAGAATTTTAGTGATAAATTCTCTCTTTACCCAAAAATTTAAGGGGAATTTTTTTTATTTTTTTTTCGGGGGTGGGGGGATGGCGGATGTGTATTCAATTTCCTAATTATATGATTTGTTAATTTAGTTTTATTAGTGTCACATTATATTTACTCCAATCGTTATAATGCTGTTAAATCATATGCTTTATTAATTGATATTGTATATACTGTATGCTCTTAAAAATCTCCACAGCCTGACACTAGAGTCCTGTCCAGATTTAGTTGTAACTGACCTGAATCATGACTTTAACCAGACAGACTTCCCCACCCATTGCAGGAGCAAGGGACCTGAGACCAAAGGTTTTGCAGATTTCTGAATTGCATGAAATTTAGATCATAGTCTAAAGAGGAAGGCAGAAAATGATTGCGGAAAATTTTTACTGAAAGAAAATCATTAATGAAAATTTTCTTATACCTATGGATTACAACATTTGCAAATTTCGTAACTTCTTGATAGTGTTCGTGTGCTGATTATCTCGTGACCGATTGAATTTCACGACTTTTTTTTGCGATTGTTTCATTTTTTGTGTGATAATTTTCCAAAATTCGCTATTTTCTGTGAATCATTGAAGGAATTGATTTTTTCGACCATTTGTCTAAATTCGCAATATTTTTTTCAACCGATCGACGAAATTCGCTATTTGTTTCCGCCCTCTTTTGACGAAATTCGCGACTCTTTTCTGCGATCGTTTGTTGAAATTTAGGGAGTCCTTTTTCGCAACCGACTAACAAAAATTGCTATTTTTTTGCACAACCTTTGACGAAATTCCTATTGCTGACGAATTTTTTCCACTATTTGTCGAAATTTCCGACATTTTTTTTTTTGCAGAAAATTTGGCAGGAATTTTTGGGCAGGAATTCTTTCTGTCCGACGAAATTCGCTATTTGTTTTCAAAATCTTTTGACGCAATTCGCGACTCTTTTCTATGATCGTTTGTTGAAATTCGGAAGTCATCTTCAGCAATCAACTGACAAAAGTAGATATCTTTGTGCGCGATCTTTGACGAAATTCCCTTTTTTTGCGCGATTGTTTGACTAAATTCGTGATTTTTTTGTTCAATCTTTTGATGAATTTCGCGATATTTTCCCGCAATAGTTATACTAAATTCGCGATTCTTTTCCGCGACGGATTTACGAAAATCTCTATTTGTTTCAATGATCTTTGGTGAAATTTGCAATATTTTTTCACGGTTGTTTGAAAAAATTAACGATTTTTTCCGCGACTAATTTTGCCAATTTAACTATTCTTTTCTAATTCCAATTCGTAAAATTCGCGATGTTTACCGCGATCGGTTGACGAATTGCTTTTGAGTAAAAAAGAAGAAGAAAAATTCGCGGACTACCACTAAAATTAAATATATATTCGCTGAAGAATCAAATGTTTGTGAAAGAAGTTAAGATAAGAAGACAAATCTCACACTGCATTTTTTATTGTGGGGGCCTATTTCTATTTTGTGCACGATATTTCAGCCCCTGTCTAAAAAAAACTTTGCCTCCCCCCCCCCCCCCCCTCCCCAAGAAACTTATGAAATGTCGCCCTGCAGTAAAACCTGCAAAGATGAGTTGAAAAGGACTGTAAAAAAGTTCCATCTTAGACAGGTCTCCATCTTAGCAAGTATAATTGTATGACTTTTTTTCGTCGAAACATGATTTTTTTTGCCCGTTTGAGAAAGAATTATGTTATAGACAGGTTTCGCTTTGACACGTTTCACTGTAATACACCTATGCTCTTCAGAAGTGCTTTATATCAAGGAGGTTTTAACAGTCTTAAACAATACCTGAAAAAAAAACGGCACCTGTCTATAACTGAAAACTTTCTTAATATTTTAAAAATCTACTTGCTAAGACGAAAACCTGTCTAAAACGGAATTTTTCAGAGGTCACTTAAGATTCCGTATTAGAAGTATTGCTGTCTCTGTATATACGATTCAGTAAACGTTTTTCATTCGGAGAGGTTACGGGGGGGGGGGGGGGGTGCAGACCCCCCGAACTCCACTCTCGGCTATGCCACTACCTTAAAAAAAACTTTGCCCCCCCCCCAAGAAAGTTCCGAAATGGCGCCCCTGCGAGCCGTCAGGAATTTTGTAATTCACTAGCTCTGTTTTTCTCTTCTCCATGGGCGTATGCGAGGGAGGACCGCCCTCCCCCACTTTTAATCGTTGAATATAATAAGATACAGCTTAAAATACTAAGAGACATGGGTGCCAGCAAAAGAAATCTAAGGAGGAACAAGATTTTGGAGCAGATGTGCCTGTGGTCCACAGCCTAGTCTGTTTTATTTATTTTTTATTTTTATTATTATTATTTTTTAATAATAAATATAAACATAAAATAAGCTTAACTAAGATTTTTTTACCATAACTTCCCGTCCAAGACAATTTTTAAACATATCAATGAAAAAAAAATATATATATATACAAAAATTTAACAGTTAAGAAACATTAAATATTAAAAAATAAGTTTCTACTAACATTTTACAAAAAACAGAATCGGAAAACTTCATTCTATTTTTTTTTTCGTTTGGGAATGGAGGGGTGGGGTACGAAAAATTCTTAATCCTTTTTTTTTTTTTTTTTTTTTTTTTTGTGTGTGTGTGTGTGTGTTTAATCATTTTAAAATCATTTGGAAAAAATAAATTTATAATTTTTTAAATAATCAGAAAAAAAAATTAGTTAGTTAAATTTCAAAATCCAGGGAGCTGTAGTGGCCTTTGCCGAAGCTAATGTTAAGCCAAATGAATGTACCCAACCCGACCCCTTAATGAAAATTCTGTGTACGCCCATGCTTCTCTCTCTCTGTTTCCCCCCCCCCTCCCTCTCTCTCTCCCTCTCTCTCTTTTTTTTTTTTTTTATTGTCAAAAATAGTTATGTGAAATAAAAGGAGACTTTTAAGTCTCTTTTTTTTTTTCTTCTTTTTTACTATTCCCTCTTTAAAATGATTGTATCTTATTCCTTTTGCGGTTGCTTTTGGAAGAATCGCTGATGCATAAATGATTTTTTTTATGATATAACTTTCATAAGAAATTCAAGGCCAATATCTTTCTGTCCTTTATGACTGTCATTCAATCTTCGTTTATTTCAAACTATTGTATCTTTTATTTTTATGTTTACTTCTTGAAATTTTTTTCCCTTTGATATATATATATATATATGTTTTTTTTTTTTTTTCTTGGCTAAGTAAAATAAATTTCTTAATAAAACAATAATTTATCCCCAATCTTTCAAAGATTCCATTTATGCTTAATTTTCAAACTTTTAAATTCCTGTGTACCCCAAATTTATGAGTAGTCAGTTGTATATGATTGATAAAAAATATATAGCAAACTTATTCATAAAGTGACACAACAGGTTTTTTTTTAAGAAAGGCTAAAAACGTTTGCAAGCACGAAAACAATTTTTTTTTTTATTTAAAATGAATTGGAACAAATTATTCAACATTTGTATATCTAGAATCAAAAAGTAGTTATTTACATTGAAAAGATTAATTAGCATATTTGTTAGCCACTCATACTAAGATATAAAAAATTACGTCTTTTGAGTTGTGTCACTTTACGAATAAATGTGCGATACGGTAATAAGCAGGGGGAGACGAATGAGGCACTTACTTGCCTCTGGTAAATGAAACGGAAAGTGCGCCAAATTGACCGGCTTTTTCTGATAAAAATAGCGCTAAAGAGAAAATAATAAAGCACGACATCTATAGTAATAATAATAATAATAATAATAAAGAGTTTGTCTGCGTGTGTGCGATGGCTAGGAAAATCTACCAGAGGTGTGAAAATTTGGATGAGGATAGCACAAGGAAGGTCCTTAATGCACCTGGCAAGGAAGACCTCCATAAACGCATACTCAGAGAAATTCGAAAAAAATTACAGAATATTCTTGTCGTGAGGATATACTATAAACAAGATGATTAAAACATATATAATAGTTGAAAAAAAAATCGGTTTTACTCAAAAAAGAAACAAACACAAGCGGGAAAAATTCTACCTTACGGCAGAATATAGATTGGCCACCCACGGCTTTTATCGTTGAGATTTTTTTCAGCCAAGTCTAACTCGTCAAAAGAAAGTTTTTGTTAGCATAAGCCAGCTTCTCCACTTTAGAATTTAGTTAGCGCTCTAAGATTTTTTGTGAGACTGGCGGAATATATTATGCACGAACACACCAAGTTTTAAAAAGATTCGGTGACAAGAAGTATTTTTAATAAATATAATAGTAAAAGGATGTGGCTTCAATGGGCTGAGACGTGGCGAGGTAGTTGTTGTTTACAAATGTGCTGGCTTAATGACACCCTTTAAACTATTTTAATGGTTCAAGGCATTTTAGCACTTAATACATAACCTAAAAAAGGTATTGAAAAGTTCTATGATAGCAGCTTTTATGATGGATACAGCTAAGAGAAGTTGTTTAACAAATGATGATTTAGCATTAATTGACGGGATCTTGGGGAGCGGTGGGGGGAAGGGAGGGGGAGCTATACAAAACACAAGTGCTCTACGAGACCTTTAAAATGAATCCTCACTTGCAATTGAGAGATGGGGATTTAAAAGGGATCCCCCTTTTCGCCCCTCTGACGGACCCCCTCGAGAGATACGTGAAAACCGAGGGCGCCAAAAGAAGGGGGGGGGAAATACCTTTAGGCGGTTTATAGGTAATTTTGGTAAAATTTTGGAGCTGTCCGGTCCATAGGAACAGAGAAAAATGGAAAAACTAAAACAAATATGAGAAATTGAAAAAAATAAATAAGAAAAGTGCTCCTGACAGGAGACGGGAGAGAAGTAGGGGGAGAGTAGAACCAGACAAAAGTGCTTGATGAGATCAAACTTTTGATATGTTACATGACGGCGTTTGAGCACATTGAATGTCTCCACCGTGGGGGGGGGGGGGTAACTCCGGTCCTATGGGAGATAGGGCCTCGGGACCCTCTTAGAAATGTCGGCCTGAACGATTTTAACTTCGTTGGATCCTTTAGAAGAGGCCTACGCCCTCTGTGGGACTTTAAGGGGTTGAGAAAGATGGGAAAAACTAAAATTTAAAAAGAGTTGAAACAGAGAAATATGCTTCTTAAGGGAGGGGGCGAGTGAGAGGCGGAGACTAGGACCAGACCATAGTGCTTGACGAGATCTATCAATTATTGATATGTTACATGAATAGGTTTACATGGGTTTTACATGAGGGAGGAGCACCAAAAAGGTCTTACTGAACCTTTCCCCCCGGAACTTACAAGAACTTACCCCCCCCCCCCCCAGGGGTAACATCATTCCTATTAGAGATAGGGCCACGGGTCCCCTTAGAAATGTCCGCCACGACGGGTTTAACTTTGTTGGATCCTTTATATTATTGTTTAAATGGGGTCTGCGCCCGCTGTAGGGCCATTAGGTACTGAGAAAGGAAATACAAGCGGAAGTATCGGCATAATACAGAGAGACAATTTGATTTTTAATATCGTCAGTAACAACCATTTGTATAGCTATGTATAAAGGGTGTCCTCCTTTATATATGGAGTAGCTGTGACTTTTCATAAACATGAATTTCACTGGAGACTGAAAGAATTAGCCCTGTGTGTGGCTAAAAAAAAATACCTTACTTTCGTGTTATAGCGGCTCCCACAATTATGATTATGCCAAGGTTGCAGTTATGATTTCACCAAGATCATCGCAAAGCTTATATAGGCATCCTATATATGCATATATATATTCTAAACACTCCTATATGTGCCATATACGTCATTATACACATATTATTTATGTCTTATATGCCGTATATACATCATATACACATGTCATATATATACATCATATATGCATCATATATGACTATAACTTGGCCACATACGTACAGAAATGTTATATATATATCATATATTATTATAATGTCATACATGCTTTATAATTTGGCGATAAATCTTGGCCGCTTGGCAGTTCATCCTTGGAAGCCGCTATAACACGAAAATACCAAATTTACAATATATTAATGAAAACAGAAACAAAAATATTTCATGCTTGGTGGCTGCTATAACACGAAAGTACCAAATTTCTTCTTCATTTTTCATATCTGATAATTTGCATCTATCCTTGTCAGGTTTCTCTCACAGCTGCAAGAGTTGAAAGCTATTCTTAAGGGATTAGCATATTGTATCTGTATCTATTGTGTACCGTTAGAGGCTTTCTTAAGAAAAATCTTAATCCGGAGGGGAGCGAGTTGGACATAATGAAAGAGGTATTTCCATTGCAATGTGGTCTTTGATAGATAAGAAAGATAGTGCACTCTTTTATTTAGGAAGACAGATCAGTCAAGAGGGAGGAACGGTTGTCAAGCGACCCTTGGAAATAAAACAGCAGCCCCGTAGAGGGAGAGCGGGTGCGCTGGGGAATGACGAGAGGTGAAATTAGTTGGAACGTGGTAGTGAAGGTGTAAGGTCGTTGAGAGTTGACGATCTGAGCCACGTGTGCTTAACGGTATCTCTCGAAAGAAAGAGAGAGCGGGTGTGAGATGAATAGAAATCTCAGTGCGGAATGAATTGACGTAGTCTAACGGTACACGTAGAGCGTTTTCTGTAATTGTTTTGATTTAGTGTTAAACCGGATAATTTACATCCGAGTTTAAGTGTAAATATTGTTAATAAATTGTTACTTTAACTTTAATTGAAAGAGGTTTTTCTTGAATATACATCAAGTATCGTGCCCGATATCACGTATTCATATCGGTGGTGGCAGCATATTAAAAGACCGGATTTATTTCGAAG
The DNA here is from genome assembly GCA_963931845.1 of Maratus michaelseni. Lineage (NCBI taxonomy): Eukaryota > Metazoa > Arthropoda > Arachnida > Araneae > Salticidae > Maratus > Maratus michaelseni. The sequence goes on along the minus strand of OZ007592.1, from coordinate 179,800,977 downwards.
TTGTGTGGACGGAGAAGTGGAATCCGACAATCCTTTTTTGTAATTTTAAAATTTTTGTAACGATTTTATGCATTTCTATTGCTTATTCAAAGAAAAATTCTTCTAAAGTTACAGAATTTCGTTAAAAACGGTAAAAATAGTAAAATGCGGACATCGTTTAGTCCATTCTCTACCGAAAGCAACAACCGTTATCATTATCTTTTTAAGCATGAAGGTTTCCTTATGGTACTTCATTGTAAAGTTTGGTAATTTTTGAAATTCATTATTTGAAAAACGGCATAATCATTCGATTTGAAATTTATATAAAAAAAATACAACTTTTTTCCTTTCTAACGCAGTTTGTCTAACAATTTTGTGACAAATACTTTTTGAGCTATTAATTTTTTCAGTAACTTCAAATGTTTCATTTTCCGAGATTAATCTGTGGCAACGATGGATTGCTGTGACTTTTCACAAACATGAAAAATGATAGAGATTGAAAGAATAAGCCACCCTGTGGGTGGCTAAAAAATTTCCTGCGGAACCTCGATATAGCGTTCGTAAAAAATAATAATAATTTTTTTTTTTTTTTTTTTGGCGATTTATCGTCGGTTGACGATACAACGAAAAAAAAAAGTTTTTATGATAAAAACTTGTTTTACTCTTCATACTGAACTAGTTTAAGTAAGTTTAACTTGAACAAATACAGTTTTAAAACTACGGTTTTGCCATACGCACTTGTATGTATATATAAAAAATTTTAACAATCGCTTTAAATGGTTTAGAACAAAATTTAAATTGAATAAATTTGTTTCAAGCTCAAAATTAAGGCGAGATTCGGAGAACTGCCAATTTGGCTACGATATTGTTAGTGTAGTAGGCTACAAGAGAACACTATTGTTGTCATGAAGACAACGACTTATTCAGGATCAAAATTTATAAGGGCAGCGTTCTTAATCAGACAGTTACTTTTAAAATTGCATTTAAAACTTATCCAGCCGGTGAAACCGTGTAAAATTAAATAACTGCAGCAACACGCAACCTGTATATGTTATATAAGCTTAATAGAAATATTAATAAATTGTTTCATCGTTTAAGTTTAAATTCATTAAGGACTGCGTATTTAAATACTCATTTAACAACCAATTTCCAAATGCATTAAAATCGCTTGCATTCGGCGACGGAATGGAAAAGTGTTGCTCGCCAAATGCAAGCGGAATCCTTCATCCTCCGTCTTGTTTAATCATCCTGTACAAAATTTGGCTCCATTATCGCAATTAGATCGCGCTACAGAACATGCTGAGTGGTGTCAATTTAATTCTGGCCATTTTGTACGTTAATAAAAGAGTACTGGTCGATTTTTTTTAAAAAGCTTTCAAATTTACTGTAACTAAACCTCACAGGGTAATAGGACAGAATATTCACTTTGCGTGTGGACATGGTGAGTTACAGTTAGAGTTGCAAAAAGTTGGTTTATTCCCAGGTTTATTTCCAATGGACCCGGTTTATTCCCAGGTTTATTCCCAAAAGACCTGGTTTATTCCCAAAAAACCAAGTTTATTTCCAAAAAACCCGGTTTATTACCAGGTTTTTTCTAGTCTTTGCAACTCTAGTTACAGTTATTATCTCAACTGAACTATGATCCCAATATATATATTTAATTCTTTTAATTAAATATTAGGATAAATGGAGCAAGGTTTAATTTACAATACTGATAAAACGGATTTTTTAAAATTCAGTCCCTAAAACAGTCATATTAATAAAATCTTCTAGTTAGCAAAGGTGCTACAGAACACTCTGAGTACTGTCAGTTTAATTATGGCCACCTTGTAGTTTCTTAACTAATCCTTTTACAAAGTATTAAAATACGATTAGACATTAGATTAATTCATCAAAAGTATCACATTGTTATCTTGTAGTTTGAAGATAGATACTTTTCAAGATGCAATTTGAGGCTGCATTCTAATTGAATATCTCTAAAGCGACAGAGAAGATGAAATACGAAACTCAAAAATTTTCACACCTTATAGCTGAGTAAATCGTGAGTAGCAATTTCAGTGACAATTCTCACGCTCATGCCCTTCGGTGTAATGAAAATAAGAAAAGAATATAAATATCTAAGGAAAGAATTCAGACTCCTTTTTCACCAGCTTTACTACATAATATCAGTTGACCAATAAAAATATAGGGTTCGATAACTCGATTGCTAACTATCATGAAACCTCCGATTTTCTTTGTCTAAACGTTAAGATCGTTTTTCTAACTCTAATTGTCACGAAGAATATCGAGAAATTAAAATTCATGAAATCCCATCTTTCATGTAGCGACAAATGCAGACATCCTTGACGATTTTGTGTTGCATTGACAAGTTGATCGTTCTTTTTTATATTGTATTGTGATTTAGAGAGGAGTAAGAAACGCGATCTTTGCAAAGAAATACTTAAGAAAATATATGGGTTCTTCGACATTTATCTTTTGACTTAACGAATGCAACAAAATTCAAGAATTACTTTTTTTTTAATTAAAAAAAGTAATTTAAACAGAAATTCTTTAAGGAATATTTATGAATGTATTTAATGTAATAAGAATTATACTTATTCATACATAAGATCATTTATATGACTTCAAAAGATTTTATAAAAACTTTTTGACAATTTTTTCAGAGCTTGGCAACAGTTCGAAATTTGTGATCGTGATCGTCTGCTATATTTGTTCTTTCAATTATAAAGCAGGGCAAAATAATAATAATCAAAATAATTTTAACAAGTAAAGAAATTGTGGACCACGCATAGATTATGAAACACTTTCCATTAACAGTTAACTTTCCATCATCCATCGCGACGAGCGTCGCGTTTCGTGTGTACGCGGTGTATAGGGTGCTCAGAATCTTTGATTATTCTTACTATTGATTTTGAATAGTAAATTTTGTCTTATTTAATAACGGAATTTCTGCGATTAAATTAGGCAAACATTTCTGTTATCAAATATCGGTGATAAAATATTATAAAAATTCTGTAAAGGGCTCTCGTCGGGCGAAGGGTTTAAGGAATTTTCGCTAAGGTCGACCTCTATATCAGTTAATACTGGGTTGTTCGAAAAGTTCTTTCCGTTTGGGAAAGTTGGTTCGTACCGGAAAGTTCTATCATTTAATTATTAGACATGAATTTTGATATCTAATGTATAAATTGACGGGCAGAATTTTCCGGTACGAACTGGTTTTCCCAAACGGAAGGAACTTTTCGAATAACCCAATAGATTACATTCATTATTCAAAAATGACAGTAAATTATTTTACAGCAATGATAGTATAATTTTGTGAATTGTTAATTTATATTCTGTTTCTTAAATTATTTTTATTAAATTTATATGAGAAAGCTTTTTTTTTTTTTCACACGAAGTTACAGAAACTGCATAATTGCTGAATATAAGATACAGTAACTTACAACAGTGATCGGACATTTGGAAATTTAAGAATTATCAAATACTGAATAAGTATTAAAATAATTTAAAATGATTTGTGTTATAAATCGCTCACATCTTGATTTGTATATGGAATGTATTTTTCGGAAACAAAAGAAATTTTATCTCCAAATTTACTATAATTTGTATGAAAATTATACAAAATAAAATCGTAAAAGCCTTGGGACAAGAAAATGCTGCATATGCCAGGCCCAGGCGTCACCAACCTTTTTAGTATCACGGGCGCGTTTGAATTTTACAGTTAGCTCCGTGGGCGTATTTTATTCCCTCTCACTCACATCTATATTCATTTATGTGTACGCATGTCGCGTGTTCACTGCACAAACATATGCACAATCCCATACATATAGATTTTGTACGGATATACATTTAGGAAAAATTTAATGTGAAAAGGGTAACAAAGCTTCTTCACAACCATCGAGTGTACAAATGATAAAACAAATGCCAAAAATACTGTCTCAGTGCAAGTTGAGGCTTTTAATATTTTGATCAAAACATATTTTTTAAGAAATGTATACACTGAGAACATTTTTATTTCCTTCAAACCAGGTATTTACAGTAAAATTTCTAAATATCAGACACATCGGGACCATGGAATTTGTCCACTGTACGGAGGTATCCGCTATTCAGGGGTATTCAGAGGTATTCTGCTATTCAAAGTATCGTGTGAGTGTAGGCTCACGCGATAGTTTGAATTTGAATAGCAACGCTAGTCGCACGCGAGGAAACTCACAAGCTAATGTGAGCGATTTATAACCATAGGAGCGTTTTTTTTTTAATTTCTCGCTTGAATTTTAATATTTTTAAAAGATTTTTTTTTTTTTGGGGGGGGGGCAGGTGCATAGGATAGCTGAAATTTATCTCTAAACGGGTTAGTTTTTCCTTTTTCGACTTCGGTTGTATAATATATATATATAATTACTTCATTAACAAAACAAACTGCAACCAAAATTGAAAAAAAAAAAAAAAGCCCTGACGGCTCGGCCTACAAGCACAGGTAGATTTTGAAGACGCAGACCGTGGGGCGCCTGTTTATTGGAAATTGTGAAAAAAATGACATTTTTGCCATGATGCGATAGTTGGAACAGCCCACTTCGAAACGTAACTTCTTTGCAGGCGGAGCCAGCAAGGATTTTTTTTTTTTTTTTTTTTTTTTTTTTTTGCTATAAGGGTTGGTCCTATAAAAAACTTGTCAGTATAAACGTTTTAGATAATATTAAGGGGATTTATAATAAATTTAAGCGGATTTGATACCTTGTGAATTGACGAAGTTATGATTTTTTTCTTCTAAAACCCCCTCCCCCCCCCCCCTCCTTGGAGCCATTTTTAATGATATCAAAAATCTGTCATGCATAAATTTTTGGCCCTTTTCCTAGAAGTAATAACTTTAAATGGATTCGATACGTATCATAATTAAGAAATTATGTGGGTTTTTCTGTTTTTACAAAAAGCCCCCCCCCCCCATTCCTCCCTCCTTGGTTCGATTTTGCCCATTAACGAACTTGACCGAGATTTTATGCCCCTTGATTTTATGTATCAGTTTAGAAGAGATTTGTGCAGAATTTTTCGAGTTATCGTGTCCATAAAAAAGGGGCATAGATAGATAGATAGATATAGTTTTGAACTGGGGGTGGTTTTGGGTTCTAAGAGTCATAATCGGCATAGATCTGGAAAAATTTTAAAAAAATTCCTACTTAGGGAAGAATGTAATAGGTAGTATTTCTTACGAAATCTACCTAAAAGTACAAACTAACAACGTTAGAGATCAACTTGAGCTATCCTATGCAAGAGAAAAAAAAATCGTTTAAAAATAATATAATGCAAGTGAGAAATTTGAAGCGGTTACACATGACGATATTAAGCACCTTATAATATACCGAAAAAACTCAGGAAGATTGAAATATATTAAGATAATCAAGAAATAAATGAAAATTCAACTAAAAAAGACAAATAATAATAATAATAATAATAATAATAATAATAATAATAAAATAACAAAAACAACTCATCAAGCAATCAATGTTGAGCTCATTAAAACATATCAGAAAAAAAAAAAAAAAAAAAAAAAAAGAAACCCAAAAAGTGAAAAGAATAACAGATCCAAAAAATAAATTATGATCCAACTGTAATAGATAAAAAACTAAATAATATAATAGATACAACTCACGAGTAAAATAAAGAGTGGAAATGATTAATTAAGATTAAAAAATATTATCCACGTGCAAGTCCAAAGTTCATCACTAGAAAATGCTGAATTAGTAGCAAAACAGAGAAGATTAATTAAACTAGTCGTTGGGGGCCACCGTAATACTTACCCATCATGGATATGCATAATGTAAAATATTAAAATAAAAATGTGTAAACTACTTATAAAATGCATTGCAATTCAAATAAAATCGTGGCTTGATGACGTCACAAACTTTAAAGGCTCGATTACTGAATTGCTTGAAAGAGGTTTTTCCTTATAACTCCAAAAATAATAATCCTATTAACTAGCGGTTTATTGCATCTGATTAAGCGGCTAATTTGCAATTAAAATATATCTTTGAAGTGAAATTTGGATGAAATACAGGGTCATGAAAAATCGAAGAGTGTGGAAAATAGGATTCCAAATATCTCGGCAACTAATTATCCGATCGACTTCATGCTTTATTCAAAATTTATGTTTTTTTATTGTCTTTTATATTCACTCCTTAAAATAAACAATTTCGAAAATTTTTATATACCTTTCATCAGAACGAATATTTCGAGAGTCCGAAAAAAATTGTTCCGGTTAATCGAGGTTATTGAAATGAAATAGGCTTCTTCCCATTATTACATACTAAGTACATACCAAATTGCAAGTCTCTATCTCAATTTTTTCGGGAGATAGAGCGTTTACAGACACACACACACACAGACACACAGACACACAGACGGAAAGGCAAAATTTTTTTTCTAAAAATATGTTTTTCGGAATCTCCAGTGTCTGAAACGTGTAAATCCGTCAAAAAAAAATTTTCGATTTTCAAAACGATTACAAGACTTACCCTATACTACGTATGATGGGTAAGTAAAAAAGGAAGTGACTGGTGCTGCCATGTAGCCTTAAATAGAAAAAGGAAATGTTGGAGCTGCCATATATCTTTAAAAATAGGAGCACTTAGCTTAAGATAAATTACAGACAATATGATGTTATTAATGTAAATCAAGATATATATACAGTGAAGAACAACGAATATATATGTATATACACATATGAAGATTAAAGGGGAATAATATGGTTGCAAACAATAATTAAACACTAACGAATTGTATAACCTCCTTCGTTGGAAGTCGGTAAAGCGAATTTCGGAATTTTTATTCTAAAAGGTGCAGTCCGTTTCATAAAAAAAAGAAACACGATACATTCGTCTTTACTTGGAGATTGTTTAGAACAGTAGTTTGGTTCCCAACCTTATTTTAATTATGTCCCACCTAAGCAATTGGAAACAACACATTTGGACAGTAAAAATTCGATCTGGTTAACCCGTCAGAACATGCGCCCCTTTCCATTACGTTACTACACGCGCGGGATAAATTTTACCCCAATGGGTTTTTCTTGTGTCAATTTACCCCCGGTTTGATTATAAACAAAAATTTTTATTTTGAAATAAACTGTAAATCAATAAAGAACATAATTTAACTTAAAATAAGAAGTTCTTATATAACATAAAATCTAGCATTAAGATTTCTTTCTGCATATCATTACATACAAAGCTTTTAGAATCCAAATACAGCCATGAAAATATAAAACTGATATATAGAAACTGTATGTGCAAGAGTTGTTAACGTTTAAAAGAACAATTATATTATTACTTGCATTGACATTTTCCTATCATTATGGGTTACGTTATAACACGCGTGGGGTAAATTTCCTCCCACGTGACATTTTTTATAACAAAAGAATGTAAAATCTCACAACCGGAGGTAAATTCTTTTTGGCCACATCTTGATATCTTTTAGCTTGAAAGGTACTATAAAGCTCAGAATGATCACGAACGATTTTCGCACATTTTTAAGTAATAGTTGTGAGCTGGGGTAGATTTTATCCTTGCGCGTGTGCTGACGGGTTAAGGGTTTACTTCAATCACACGAAGACACTCGCAAGATAATGTTAAGGCTATGGGAGCATTCTTTTTGAAATATCTCGTTTGCATTTCGATATATACATATATTTTAATTTGATAGCTGAGATCGATAAAGAAGTCTCTAAAAATACCATTTTCACTTTTTCGATTATGATTGCTTTTTTTTTTTTTTTTTAAATGAGGATACTTTTATTTCCGAAAAAAGAGCCTTTTTAGAGATCGACTTCAGCTGTCTAATGCAAAAAGAAAAAAAAATTAATTTAAAAAAATTAAAAATATCGAAATGCAAGCGAAATATTTCAAAAGAATGTTCACATAGGTTTAACATTAGCTTATGAGTGTCTTCCCGTGACTGAAGTAGCCCCTTAAGGGTTAACATAACTTTATAAATGTAACGAAGCAATACATTTTCACCTTCATATCTTGAAGAATTTTATTGTTGCTTACCAGTGAAACAAAAAGAGTTAGTATATGGTTTGTAGTTTTATCGTAAAAAAGTTTCTGGAACAGATTCTCACATTTGGCATTAAATTTTATTGCATTCGTATACTAGTGATAGAAATTGGGAAATAAAACGTAGGCGTCAAATATATATATAACATAAAATCTAGCATTAAGATTTCTTTCTGCATATCATTACATACAAAGCTTTTACAATCCAAATACAGCCATGAAAATACAAAAAAATATAAAACTGATATATAGAAACTGTATGTGCAAGAGTTGTTAACGTTTAAAAGAACAATTATATTATTACTTGCATTGACATTTTCCTATCATTATGGGTTACGTTATAACACGCGTGGGGAAAATTTCCTCCCACGTGACATTTTTTATACATATACCTACTGTAAATATCTTAGGTGACAAATTAAAAATTTTAGTTGTAATTTCTAAAATTCATTTTTAACATAATTGTAATATTGTATGCTACTTAAAAAAAAAAATAATAATAATAATAAAAAAAAAAACTGGAATATTTTGTTTTTATAAAGCTGATGTAAAACATTTTTAATTATTACTATTTTTAGAAATTAATAGGAAAACGCATTTAATCGTGTTAAACAAAATTTTATCCAATGTTGATAATAACAAATGAATTTAGTTAAAAAAAAAATTGAATTTCGTTAAAATAAAATCAAAAGGTACACTAATTTTTATTTATTTATTTATTTGTGTGAACCGTTAAAATAATATGTTAATAAATGTTTTTAAAAAGCTTACGCGTCAAATTTGACGACCGAGAATAATTTTGTAGTCGTCAAATGGAGTATAATTTAGTTGTATTTGATATTTGACGGCTAACAATTTCAAACACTGATTCGTACATTTTATAATTGATTTTATAATCTGATTGGGGCTATACATATATAACGTTATCAATATCTTGATAATTTTAGACCCCCCCCCCCTTTAATTATATCGATATCAATGTTTAAAAGTTCTTTTATATTTTTACAATTTTTTTTATTTTGTTGTTTTTATAAGTTTGCAGTGATATAAAGATATTGTTATACATTTATTATTAGCATACTTTACTGATTCAAATGAAGAGAATAAGTCGATAAAATATCACTGTTAAAAGAGATAGTTACTATTTAAATGTATTTAATAATTAGTTTATTGTTACATAATGCATTCCATAGTAATACTGTATATTCTTGCACTTGTCCCCTGCACGGGGAGGATGAAAGCAGAACTTCTTATCAACAAAAAAAGTGGACAATTTTTTTTCTTTTTCTTTACTAGTAAACTGAACAAGTATAATTTCAAACATATTTCGCACGCACCAGATTTCTCTAACAGCGAAATATATGCGCATATGGTAGAAGAACTGGAATGCCGAACGGTGGGGTAGTCCATATTTTGGAATGAAATGATTTTATAACCGTTTAATGGCTTTATTAATAACTTTGTATTTTCATAAAAATAGATAAGACAAAAAAAGAAAGAAACAAATAAGTTGGAAACGGTTCATCAAACGTGACAAATGAGGTGCGTTCGTACTACATCTAGTTTTATAAATATTCAGATCTTGGTGCACTCTTACGCAAAAATGCATGAATACAAAATTTATTTTAGGTGCAGATTTTCATGTTATAGATATTAATTTTATTTTATGAAATTAAGTTTCAATGCACTTTTATGAACAATTAATTACGATTCTGTTACATTAAAATTGTACGATGCGAAAATATACAATGCAAGATAATGTAAAAAAAAATCATTGTTATTATTTCACTGAAAAACGAATTATATCGTCTGTTATTATGATATAATTAATTTCCGTAAAAAAATTAGCACATTTTTAGTTGGCAACATTTTATCTTTTGTTCACATTTACTGAAAATTCCAACAGGAAACTTAAGCCTAGCTTTGAAATGTTCAGAACTTGAAATCCATATTTAAGCTCTTTTAGGTAAATTTCGTAAGAAATACCACCTATTGCATTCTTCCCTAAGTTGGAATTTTTTTTTAAATTTTTGCAGATCTACACCGATCATGACTCTCAGGACCCAAAAACACCCGCAGTTCAAAACTTATCTAATCTATCTATCGATGTCATTTTTTTATGGACACGATAACGCCAATAACTCTGCACAAATCTCTTCCAAATTGATACATAAAATCAAGGGGCATAAAATCTAGGTCAAGTTCGTTAACGGGCAAAATCGAACCAAGGGGGGGGGGGGAGAAATGGGGGGGGGGCTTTTTGTGAAAACAGAAAACCTCCCATAATTTCTTAATTATGATACGTATCTAATCCGTTTAAAGTTATTATTACTTCTAGGAAAAGGGCCGAAAATTTATGTATGACAGATTTTTGATATCATTAAAAATGGCCCCAAGGGGGGGGGGGGGGAAGGGTTTTAGAAGAAAAAAATTCATAGCTTCGTCAATTCCCAAGATATCAAATCCGCTTAAATTTATTGTAAATCTCCTTAAAATTATCTACAACTTTTACATTGACAAGTTTTTTATAGGACCAACTCTTATGGCGAAAAAAATTAAAAACAAAAAAATCCCTGCTGGCTCCGCCTACAAGCAGACGTGACAAGAGAAAAAAAAACCCATAACTTCTTAATTTTTATACATATCGAATCTGTTTAAAGTTATTATTACTTCTAGGAAAAGGGCCAAAAATTTATGTATGACAGATTTTTGATTTCGTTAAAAATGGCCCCAAGGAGGGGGGGGGGATGGGGTTTCAGAAGAAAAAAATTCATAACTTCGTCAATTCCCAAGATATAAAATCCGCTTAAATTTATTGTAAATCTCCTTAAAATTATCTACAACTTTTATATTGACATGTTTTTATAGAACCAACTCTTACGGCAAAAAAAAATAATAAATAAAATAAAATAAAATAAAAATAAAAAATAAATTAAAAAAAATCCTTTGCTAACTCCACCTATAGGCAGAGGTATATTTCGAAGTGGGTGGTCCCAACTGCCACATCATGGCAAATAGGTCTTTCTTCTGCAATTCCCAATAATCAGGTGCCCGACGGTCTGCGTCTTCGAAATCTACCTGTGCCTGTAGGCCGAACCGTAAGGGATTTTTTTTTCCATTTAATATCTATTTCTCCGGAAACATCTATCCAAAAAACTGTCGGTAGATTATATGATGGCTATAATTAAACAATTTTAGTATACAAATTCGTTTTTTCAATTCAGTAATGCGGAAATAATATGAATCCATCTTAAATATGACGTAATCAGCATGGAATCCTAGAATCATTATCTATTATGAGGTATCATTGAATTAATTACGTACACTGCAAAAACTACTACGTACAACTACTACTACTACTACGCAAAAACACTACGTACACCGCGCATGCGCGGTAGCGTATTACTGCTTGCGCGGCAGCGTATTACTGCTTATTTTACTGTTTAATACTGTTAATTTTACGGTATAATACTGGCAGTTGGGATGCCAGTTTTATACTGTAAAATCAACAATAATTTTTTGCAGTGTATGATAGGATTTAATAGAATGAAGAAAACTTTTATTAATATAGTTTTAAGTTTTGATTCGATTTTTATAAAATTTGAAATGACTCGACAAAATTCTGCAATGATTATATATTAAATTTCAAACTATTCAGTTGGGTAGTTTTTGCGCTGTTATATGCGGACCAGACGACGACTGTAAGTGCTACGTATTTATATAATTACGAACGCATCTAAAAAAGATAACAGACTATTTTGATGTAAAAAAAAAAATTGGTTGGATAAAAAATTATAACGATATCAAAAAGCAAAACACAGCCCCAAATACAAAAAATAGCACGCAAACCAATTTTCGGTATGTGTGCTATTATGAATCTTTAAATATTTCTGAACAATATGCAGAAAACCGCATTAAAAAAAATCTGCATTATTTCTTGAATTATAATTATTCATAGACAATGAATATAATTGAAAGTACAGTTCGTGTAAAAACTTTAAGGACAGCAAAAAATTGTAAAAATTTTGATAAATTTAAAATGAGATAATTGAAATGGAAATTTAATGTTGATCATAACGTTGAAATACTAATATAAAAGTCAACAAAATGTATCTGTGAGCTTTTTATTTCTAAAAAATAATAACAAGTGAGTAAGTGTGATCGAAGATCGCACAAAGGGTTTTGTTTAACATTCCTTTCAAAACACTTTATCCTTTCTTTAATAATTCCAAATAAATTTCATTTAGCAACAAAAAAAAAAGTCATGTTTTTTATAAAGTAAAAATTTACCGTTCTATTTTTTCGAATATCTAAACCAGCCCGATAGCGGGCGAAGCCCGCTATTATACTCTGTCATAATAATATCTGCATGTGGACTAAATGCAATATTGGAAAAAAAAAAAATAATAATAAAATAATAAATATGTTGTACACCTTGAAAATGTTAAAATATGCGAATATTTCCATAATCGGGGTTTTATCATGATTCAATACGTTCCTCAAACTTATATATTTACTATTCTCTATTACTCATATTGATACTCGCTTTGTATTATTCTCAAACATTTGAGAAATCCGTTAAACTTCCGATATGACGTCAGATTAATTTTCTTTTTAATTCTCTAATGACGTGATATTAATCTGCTTTCTGTACATTCACATACTCATACTCCTTGTATTATTGAGAAATCTTTGAAAATTTCCGTTTTATTACCCATATGACGTCATAATCTTTTTCTTTTTCAGTTGGTGAAACTTTTTATTTCATTTTCATTTTTCATGTGGAAATCTTTCAATAGAAAATTAGTTATTGTAGAAAGAATTTTATTGTGGATTTTTAATTGTTGGCAACTGCTATAACGAAAAATGCTTAAATTTAATAGGAAAAGGCTGTTAGAATTTTGGTTTTTTATCTCTATTTATTAAAATAATACGATTTTTTCAAATTTTAATATTTTGAGCTTCATAGCAGGAATTCAGTTATATATACACAAAGTTTCAAATCTGTAAGTTATATAGGTTCTGAAAACGGCTCTGTAAAGGACAGACAACGGAGCGAGAGTAATAGGGTTTCATATGCAAAGAAAAGCTATTTTCGCTTGCGTAAAAGCTTTAAGGACACTACCATTTTTTATAGAAATTTTGCGTATAACTATTAGTGATTTAGATGTTCAAAACTCTTGAGTATAGTGATTTTTGTGATGTTTTCTATTACGAGTTTTGTTAGTTTTAAAATAATGCCAAAAGCAAGAAACTGACTGAATATGAAAAAGATGCTATTGAATCTTTTGCATTGTCAGGAATGAGGTGTCGATCTATTGAAAAGCAGATAAGAAAATCTAAAATCGTCATCAACAATTTTGTAAGGTTAAAAGACGACTATGGCAAGAAGAAAACGTTGGAGGCAGACCAAAATCCTTGCCACTCATACTGATGAAAGGAGAGTTTTAAAGTTAGCATCAACTGGAAAAATCTCAAGCGAAGAAATTTCACGAACGACTGGGTTTAATGTTTGCAAGAAAATAATATGCAATACAATTACTCTATCTGGGAATTTCCAATACACCGCAAAATTGTGTAAATATACTCTTTACTGACTAGACACAAAATTCAGCGTTTACAGTTTTCAACACGAGACTTGGGACGAAAAATGGCTGCAGGTTATTTTCTCCGATGAAACAAAATGGAGCTTAGATTGTCCTGATGGCTGGAATTATTATTGGCATGATTGAGAAAAGGAAAAGAAATTTTCTCAAAACGTCAATTAGGTGGTGGATCCATTATGACATGGGGCTGCTTTTCGTTTGACGGAATGGCGTCACCTGCATTTCTTTCAGGAAAAACTAATTCAAAGGCTTATCTAAAATCTCTTTCTGGCCATCTTTAACCTGTTGCAACACTTCTGGCAGCGAAAAAAAAAATGAAGTTATCAGCAATATAATGCGCCTATCCATATAAACCGTAGAGCAAAATTCTGCTTCCAGAAGAACAATATTGGAGTGTTGCAATGGAATGGTCACCCAGAAGTACTGATCTAAAGCCTATCAAGAACTTGTGGGGGATTTATCAAGACGAGTTTACAAAAATGGAAGGCATTTTTCTTCAGCTTCAGAACTCAGATCTATGATTCAAGATGAATGGTACAAATAAACCACTTCGAACTGTGTCAAAAATTAATAATGTCCATGAAAGGTAGAATATTTGCGGTCATTAAAAACAATGGTGGGTGTACAACATATTAAGTATTTGTTTCTCCATTACTGTATTATTTTTATTTTGCTGTCCTTAAAGTTTTTTACACAGGCAGAAATAGTGGGTTTTTGTATAATTATTATATTTTCGTAATAAAATAATTACAGATAAATTTTGTTGACATTTTTATTAGATTTTCAACTTTATGATACACATTACAGTAATCTTTTTTTTTTTTCATGTGATTTGAATGTGCCAGAAAAATTAACATTTTGTTGCTGTCCTTAAAGTTTTTACACGCACTGTAAGTGAGTGGGATACCGAAACTTTAAGATGCTTATTCTCATATTAGTAAATTTTGCGTTTGTGCGCACTGTTACTTTTAAAGTGCATGTACGCTAGCAGCAGTGTTGAAAATTTAACCCGATGAGAGTTTCTTCATAGTCTAACATGCTAGAAAAAATAATAAAAATTACTTATTTTGTTTGTTTGTTTGATTTTTTAATTTTTATGCTCTTGAAAAATGTGCTTTTTAATTTTTTATATTTTGTTTTAAAATTGAACTTTAAACAATACTTTTTGTGTATATTTTGGTTTTAAGTTAGGGATACGTAAGCGTCTTATAATTCTATTTTTATCAAAAATTATTTTCTATATTTATAAATTTCAGTTTTATCATGCACGCAGTACTTAACGGTTATCCTTCAAGTATTAGTAATATGAATTTTTAAAATTAAAATAATTAATTTTTCTGTGTAAGAGTATACATTTTAGGCAGAAAAGAAAACGCAAAATCTTAATTGCATATTTTTCTAGTTTTAGTATTTTGGAAATGGTGATGTTTTCGATCGTTTCGACAAACTCAAAGGTCATGTGACCCCCCTTAAGGGTTAAATAGCCACTTTTCTTTCCTATTTTAATACATTTCTCTGTTACCGAGTTTTCTCTTCCCCGTAATCACCAGTTGACTGTAATGTATGTCATTAGACTCGAAATAATATCTTCTTTTCGAATATAAATGCATTTTTTTTTTCATAAACTGGGTTGCCACTAGCGACTATTATTTTATTCTGTTCATGGCATCCTTTGCAAACAATGATCTTTTTTGTACATTTCTACAACTGCACACAAATGATATTTTGGAAGTAGTGGTAATGAATAGAATTAAAGATCTGTTTAGGAAGAAATTGGGTCCTTTAACGAATCCTTCACATTTATTTTTTTCATTTTAAAACAGGACTCTTCACAATTTTCTTCATCCCAAAACAGGACCTTTCATCTCAAAGCAAAACCCTTCACCTTAAAACAAGACCTTTCGCAAAATTATTTGTCTTAAAAATAGACTTTACCTTTCACAAATCTTTTCCCTTTCCAAACTGAACCCTTTACAAATTTAATCATTAAAAGTAAAATCGGACTGTCACTTATATATATATATATATATATATATATATATATATATATATAATGAAAATATGTGTATTTTACATACATATATCTTCTTAAAAATGCATAAACAAGAACCTGAATATAACGATCATTTCAAATTCACAAAATTATGACTTAGATTTTTCCCAAATGTAAAAAAGCAGTTCATAATTTTACAAAAACAGGACACAGGGGGAAAAGTCTGGACAGACCCCTGAGAATAAAAAGTAGTCGCAAGTAATAGCCCTGCTTATGAAAAAAAAAAATGCATAAATTAAATGGACATTTTTAGAAATAGTGGTAAGAATAAAATAAAATAATAGCATACCTGCCAATATTTCTGGTCAGAAAACCTTACAATTTTCCCGACGTACTTCATTGTGCATCTTTAAAAATTTATGTGTAGTAAAAGGTGTTTGTGAAAGCATTTGGTACGGTAATATATGGTTTGATACAAAATTTACTGATAAATACAAAAATAAATAAATAAATAAACGAGTAACTGTTTAAGTTAAAAAAGAAAGTCAAAGACATAACCCAAATAATTTTAGCACTGATAATTCTTTTTTAATCTACTTTAAATAGGCTTGGTTTGGCTTTACCAAACAATTCTCTGTCATACATTTCTTCATAGCAATCTTTTCATATGCTTTTAAATTATTAAAATAAAAAGATAAAATTATAAGTAAAAAAAAAATCAAATGTCTAATCAAAAAAGTTTCAAAATCTCTTAGGTTTTGCATTCGGCTTTGCTGCGAGAAATTTTTAAAATACACAGCACGACTAAAAATTCTCTGGCATAGAATAACGCGTTGTGAATTACTGCTTGGCTGCCATGTCGTACCATGTAGGCTTAAAGTTATATTTTTGTGTTTTCCCAGCTCCTCATTTTATTTAATAACCACCACCACCATATAAAAGCTTGCTTCTATGTTTAGTTTAATTTATTTTCTAAGTATCTTATTTAGTTAATCATTTTTAATGTTTAAATTCAATAGTCTGGTACTTACAGCAAGTGTGCATGCTTGTTTACCTTTTTCAGCATATGGTTGGGTGGTTGGTAGTGAAGTTAACTTTCTGTTACTTTTTAGTTAACCTTTTTCTGATTTGTTGTTTCTTCTGATGTCATTCTGACACAGTGATGTCATTTTGTTCTAGTGGGTGTGTCTATCACTTATTGAAAGTTATATTTACTAATTTGGCAACATTAAAATGCAGATTTTGTATTGTGTTTGAAGTATATATTGGGGAAGTTTGTAGTTTGACAAGTCAGTTCAACATGTGAGTAGCTTTTGCAAATAGGCCTTATTTCTGGTGGTGTTTCATTTAGTAGCAGGTGACTACTTGTTTTCTTTAGTGTATAAAATATTCAGTTAATATATGCAGTATAAATGAACTATGTTTGGACTTCAGAAATTATTGAAAGTTTGACTTATTATGTGCCTGTGATGATGTATCTTCTAAAAGATGTGTTTGCTACCTATAACCTACAGTTTTAATAAACCTTTTTTGTTTCCTTCAGAAAATGTTGCAATTATTTTAGCCTCCATCATGCACATAGTTATTTTAATTAAATGGTAAGCAGTGTGGCTCAAGATATTGTGGGGAAGGTGTTATCTAACCCTACAATGTGGTAGCAGAGCGTGGTTGGGCGCTCTGCTTACCTTTACTGCTTTACCTTTTATTTTGTGGTGCTGTATTTTGTGATAAAATGAGTAAGATAACTGAGCAGACTCTCTCTTTCCCTAAATTGGGTAATGATAATTGGAAGGCATGGAGGTTCAGCATGGATATGATGCTAATTAGCCAAGGCTTAGAAATTTATACTTCTGATAAAGAAAAAGGTAAAGCAAAAGCCGATGGAGGAAATATTGAAAATTTTGAGGAGTATATGAAGAAAAGTAAGAAGGCATTGGCATACATATGTTTAAGTTTGACTGAAGAGATCAAAAGTGTAGTTTTTAGTGCTGAATCATCTTTTGAGGCGTGGCAGTTATTAAAAAGTGCTTATGAACCTACGTCACGTGCAAGAGTTGCTCACCTTCGGAGAAAGTTCATAAATACAAAGTTTGAGGCCAGTGATACTATGAGTCAGTATATTGGAAAAGTTTTGGAAATAGTTAGAGATTTAGAGCAAACAGGAAAGAGTGTGCCTAAAGATGAAATTGCTTTTCAAATCTTAGAGAGTTTACCGCCATCTTATGAAACCCTTATATCTCGTCTTTATCAATTGGCTGATGATGAATTCACTGTGGAAGGTCTTCGACCATTTTTTTTTGCTGAATATGACCGTTTGCAAAATAAACAGATCGATGACCAAGATATATTCAAAAATCAAAATACAGCTCTAATGTCTTCTAGAAATTTTTCGACTGATACTATACCAAAGGTCCATCCTCCTAGTGCTGTGAATTCAACTGTGCAACAAGAAACCCGAAAGTGCTACCGGTGTGGTCAAGTTGGCCACTTAATCAAGAAATGTAGACATAGATCCCAAACCAGGAGATTAAATCAGTATAGACCAAGATTCAGATCAAGTTCAAGGAAATCCCAACTGCCTAATCAAGCTTTCTTCGCATCCGCCCTATTATCTGATGGACCTGAACTTGAATTTATTTTGGATTCTGCAGCAACAGATCACTTCAGTTATGATCGATCTCTCTTCTACAATTTCAGAGAATTAGAAAGTCAAGCTGTTATAGCAAAAGGAATTGCTGACATTTGTGGTATAGGGGACATTGACTTACGAGTGAACTGTGGTACTGTAGTAAGAACTTTTACTTTAAAAAATGTATATTATGTTCCTGATATGGTGAGAAATCTTCTGTCTGTTAGAAAATTAACTGATAAAAATTTTAAAGTAAAATTTGACAAATGTAAGGCTATAATTTTTAATCCTGATAATTCTGAATTTTTAACAGTGCCTTTAGTAACTAAATTTTATTGTATTACTGCTAAATGTGTGTCTAATGAATCTTGTGCTTATGTTGTTAGAAATAGTAAGTTAAATAATTGTTCTAATGATTTAGTGCTATGGCATAGGCGTTTCAGTCATTTAAATGCTAAAAACTTGATAAAATTTTCAAAAACAAATTATGTAACTGGACTTAAAAATTTATCCGGTGAAATGGGGTCATGTGAAGTTTGTAATTTAGCAAAAAGTACTAGAGAATCTCATCATGTTATAGATGATATTAAGACAGGTGGCATTTTAGAGTTAGTGCACCTCGACATTTGGGGACCAGCTCCTGAACCGTCTTTAGGTGGGGCTAGGTTTTTCTTGAGTTTAGTTGATGATTTCTCTAGGTATGCACATGTATACATTCTTAAATATAAAAGTCAGGCATTTGATTATATCAAGCATTATAAAGCTTTAGTTGAGAAGCAGACAGGTCATGTAATTAAAAGACTTCGTTCTGATGGGGGTAAAGAATTTGATTCTAATCAATTTGAGAAATTCTTAAAAGATGAGGGGATTAAACATGAGCACTCGAATACGTATTCGCCACAGATGAATGGCATCGCAGAATGATACAACCGTACTTTAATGGAGGGAGTTAGAGCTATGTTAATTCAGGCAAACTTACCTAAAGAATTATGGGCTGAAATGGTTTGTACTGTAAATTACTTAAAAAATAGATACCCTCACACTAAATTGCATGGGAAAGCCCCTCTGAATGTTTGGAAAGGTGGAAATTTTTCGGTTAAGTACTTAAGAGTTATAGGAAGTACTGTTTTTGTTCATATTCCAAAAAGGTATCGTAATAAATTAGAGGCAAGATCTAAAAAGGGAATTTTAATTGCCGTTAACACCAGGAACAGTGTTAAACTTAACGAATGAGGGGGAACAAATAGATGTCCCTTACAGACAGTTGATAGGTTGTTTGTTGTTTTTAGCTTCTAGAAGTAGACCTGATATTCAATTTTCAGTTATTGCTTTATCTCAGTTTTCTAATAAGCCATCATGGGATCATTGGAAAAATTTGTGTCAGGTTTTGCAATATGTTATTGATACAAAAGAACTGAGTTTAAATCTATCTAGAATTTCAAATTGTAATATTAATGTCTATACTGATGCTACATGGGCTTCAGATTTAGTTGATCGTAAATCAGTTAGTGGTTTAGTAATTTTTGCTGACCAAGTACCTATTATATGGAACTCTTCTAAACAGAAATGTGTTGCCTTATCAAGTATGGAATCTGAATATGTTGCTTTATCAGATTCAGTCAAGGAACTGTGTTGGTTAACAAGAATAATTGATGACTTTTCCTTTTTGAACTTAAACTTAACTAAACCAACAATTCATTGTGACAATCAAAGTACTATAAGTATGTATCTAGTAAATGTAATGTTGCTGATGTAATGACAAAAGCATTGTCAAGTGAAAAATTTTTATATTTTAGAAAATGGTTGTTTGGCTAGGCAGAGGACCTGGAAAAAAGGGGGCATTTGTAGGCTTAAAGTTATATTTTTGTGTTTTCCCAGCTCCTCATTTTATTTAATAACCACCACCACCATATAAAAGCTTGCTTCTATGTTTAGTTTAATTTATTTTCTAAGTATCTTATTTAGTTAATCATTTTTAATGTTTAAATTCAATAGTCTGGTACTTACAGCAAGTGTGCATGCTTGTTTACCTTTTTCAGCATATGGTTGGGTGGTTGGTAGTGAAGTTAACTTTCTGTTACTTTTTAGTTAACCTTTTTCTGATTTGTTGTTTCTTCTGATGTCATTCTGACACAGTGATGTCATTTTGTTCTAGTGGGTGTGTCTATCACTTATTGAAAGTTATATTTACTAATTTGGCAACATTAAAATGCAGATTTTGTATTGTGTTTGAAGTATATATTGGGGAAGTTTGTAGTTTGACAAGTCAGTTCAACATGTGAGTAGCTTTTGCAAATAGGCCTTATTTCTGGTGGTGTTTCATTTAGTAGCAGGTGACTACTTGTTTTCTTTAGTGTATAAAATATTCAGTTAATATATGCAGTATAAATGAACTATGTTTGGACTTCAGAAATTATTGAAAGTTTGACTTATTATGTGCCTGTGATGATGTATCTTCTAAAAGATGTGTTTGCTACCTATAACCTACAGTTTTAATAAACCTTTTTTGTTTCCTTCAGAAAATGTTGCAATTATTTTAGCCT
Source organism: Maratus michaelseni (assembly GCA_963931845.1). NCBI lineage: Eukaryota > Metazoa > Arthropoda > Arachnida > Araneae > Salticidae > Maratus > Maratus michaelseni. The sequence continues at coordinate 179,780,185 of OZ007592.1, read as the reverse complement.
CCATCATGCACATAGTTATTTTAATTAAATGGTAAGCAGTGTGGCTCAAGATATTGTGGGGGAGGTGTTATCTAACCCTACATACCATATTGCTGATCGCACGCATTTTTTGTAACATAAACACAATGTGTGCATCAGTTTTATTCTTTTACTCAATAAGTAACATATTTGGAAAATCATTTCTAGTTACACCCAAAAACCTTACAATCTTACCTGTCACCCTTACAACCTTACAATTTGACCTAAATCCTTACATTGTAAGGCTAAACCTTACAAGTTGGCAGGTATGTAATAGTCACCAGTGCCAGCCCTGCATAATGGGTATTTTATATATTAAACTTAAAAATTACTTCGAGTTTCATTTTTCAAACGGTAACATCCACTTTTGACACTTTATTCGAGTTCCTTGAATCAAATGAGCCCGGAAAAATATATAATTTATACATTTTTTATTAAATCTTCATAGAGTTAAACAAATTGGAAATTGTACGTTAAACGTGACAGATGAGGTGCGTTCGTACTATAACTAGTTTCGGTTAAATGAATTATATCGCCTGTTATTATGATACGATTAATTTCCGTAATAAAATAAATACATTTTAAGTTGCCAACATTTTATCATTTGTTGACATTGACTGAAAATGCCGATGGGAAACTTCAGCCTAGCATTGAAAATTTCAGAATTGGAAATCGATATTTAGACTTTTTTCATTTAAGATCTATTTCTCCGGAAACTTCTATCCAAAAAACTGTCGGTAGATTATAGGATTGCTATAAGTAAACAATTTTAGTATACAAATTCGGTTTTTAAATTCAGTAATACGGAAATAATATGACTCCATTTTAAATAGGACGTAATCAACATGGCAACCTAGTATCATTACCTATCAGATAATATCATTGAATTAATTACGTATGAAAGGATTTAATAGAATGATACATCTCGGTCGCTTGACGATTAACCTTCGAAAGCTGCTATAACAAAGAAGTATCATTAAAAAAAATTAAATTACTAAATAAATATTTTTATTAATATGTTTTTAAAATTTGTTTCGATTTTCATAAAAATTGAAATGACTCGACAAAATTCTGCAAATATTATATATATTAAATTTCAAATCATTTGGTTGGGTAGTTTTTGCGCTGTTATATGTGGACAGACGACCGACGGACAGACAGACAGACTGACGGACCAGACGACGACTACAGGTGCTACGTATTTATATAATTACGAACGCACCTAAAAAGCTCAAAATTTGAGGATGATCTTAAATCCACGTGGCAAACTTTTAATTTATATATTCCCAAGAAATCATCCGATTGAAATGTTTCTTTTTAATGAAAAAAAATGAATAGATTCAACTGTTATTTAGGAAAAAAATTTATACACAAATATATTTTTAATTATGAAAATTATTAATACATTCATATTCGAAAATCTTATGAATTGTTAAAACTTTCATTAATTTTTACATGAAAATAATCATCATAGAGCATCTTCCATTACTTAAATCACAGTTCAAGAGAGAAGGGGGTCCACAGTTTCCACCATTAGAAAGTATTTGCTTGTCATAAGGAAGGGGGGGGGGTGTAGAATTAATATAATTTGTAAACATATAAACACAAAAAATTTTTCAAACGTCTTGCATAAGGTGGGTGAGGAAGATTCAGGTACAAAAATTTATTAGTTCCTGTTTTTCTTTGAGTTTAATTATTTGAAATCACTTGGTAAAAATAAATTTTGCCCTTAAAAAAAAAAAAAAAAAAAAAAAAAAAAAAAATCACCGGAAATAAAGAACATTTAGTTAATTAAATTTCAAAATCCAAGGAGGGGCAAGGGCCCTCCCCTTCACCCCTTTGCTGGCTCCCATGAGAAAGTGCCAATTATGCAAAATAGAAAAAAAATCAGAAATATTTAGACAGTGTAAACAGAACTACTCACCGAAGCCTCTCCTCTTGGTATTGCAGCAGTAGATTGTCGGAACAACAAATGCTTAAAGAGGAGAAAGTGCTCTTGTTCATCCCCTACAAGAATTCAAGGACCAAAGCAAAGAAAGAAAAAAATATATATAACCGGTTCTTTTCTCCACTTGTCATGGGGACACCCATGACCTATGCTGCAGGGATGTTTATGGTGATTCCCACAGAAAAAATATGATAACCTCAAATTAACACCAGACAACTTATCGCGTTTTATGAGGTATTTTGACTCTTCAAAAAGAAAATAAAAAACTTCCAAGAAATGATGAGAAATAAGAAATAACAATGATCGTAAGTAGTCACTGCACCATTAAAACTGGTTGATGACATTCTAAATCAGGCATGTCAAACAGGTGGCCCGCTAAGCTTGTGGCATTTTCTATAGAAAATGCACTTTCCGCGAATATACTTGGGGCTGACATAGTCGAACACGAGGATTTTGGATTTCAGTTCATTAATTATTTTCATTTGTTAGGTTAATAAACGTGTCATTGTTAATAAACCCTACGAGATCTTCATTTTTCTACTTTTAATTTCATTTTTCAGGCATGTTCGTATTCACAAATAGTTTAGGATTTTTAAAAATACGTTACAGTCTGGGTGCGTACAATTGTACCAAAAAAATTGAATAGAATTTCTTGCTTTATTAAATTGCAGAAAAATATTTCAATGTCTTTGAGTAAACGGGGTGACTGCAAAGTCTGCAATTTAAGTATTAAATAGAAACTTTCGGATCTTAAAAAATTATGGCTGACTCTTTGGAAATTCGAAGCAGAGCCCGATTAACCTCTGAATCTAGGAGAAGCACGATATCATTTCGGGGCCCCACTTTCATTTGGCAAAAGTTTTATTAATCTTCATTTATGAAAATTCATCAATGATACTAACATTATCCCCGGGAGTAGCTTAGCTGAGGTCACATTTATTTCATTAAATAGCTTTTTTATGTTCCCTGTATATACTTAGTACTTAGATATATTTAGTACATATGCTCAATTTCCAGGGTGGTTTCTAACAGGTACATCATGATGCTATATTATTAATTAGCTTAATTAGCATACTATTCATGACATTCATACTTCCCTGATAAATAAGTTTCGTGAAGCAGTACGTGGATTTCCTCTTGGATTAAGCACTTTCTTAAAAAAAAAAAAATGTAAAAAAAAGAAATTGGGAATTAGAGGCCCTTTTCACAATAATTTTGGGGCCCCTTTTAAATTTTATAGGGGAATAATGTGCTTCACGTGCCTTTTGAATAATCAGGCCCTGATTCCAAGGAGTCTCAGTCTACGCACCTTGCTTGCAGGTCTCTATCGGTCTGAATAAACATAAGCTGCTTGAAAATGAATATCACAGACTAATAAAAGACACTTTACAATACTTTTATATTCAAATAAAAACTGAAATTGTATGTTTGATATGTAGAAAGTCTGTTAGGGTATGCAAAGAATGTACTCACAAATATCTAGAAAATCTTCGGAAAGATAAATTATTAGGTTTGAAACTGGTATCTTCATTAAAAAAGTGTATTCATGAAACCTGTGACAGGCATCTGATTTTTAAAAAATAATAATAAAATACTGTTAGATTCAATTATTGCGCGCAAGACGAAATCATTCACAACGAATTAGATGAAGTAATGTCCAGAGCAGTTAAAGAAATTTGAAAGAAATAGAAAGTTTCCTGATATAGCCAGAAATTTCAATAATCAAATGACAGCTATAGTTTTAACATTTGTTGCCTATTATTTACACTGTAATTCATAGAAATACAGATGCCGGAATATCCCTCAGTTGGCAGTTTTTATCTGTAGACATGACTTGTACTTAAAAATAAGTGAGTAGCTTCTAGAAATAATTCTTATGCTTGGTACAGCCACCAAAACTGGTATTTTTAACTCAGTTATGAAAATTTTGACTAAATAAAGATTGTTGTTTAAAAAGTTAGTTTATATTGCAAATAATAGTGCAATGATTGGTTTTGAAAAGAGAAGCAATTATAAAATTAAAAGAAAAATGCAAAGATCAGGGTAATACACCTCATAATATATATATTTTTTAAATAATTTTGATTGTGCTTTAAGTATTTAAATGCCAAATATGTGCTTCAACTTATATATATATATATATATATATATATATATATATTTTAGTTTTTTCGGTAGCTGATTTTGGAAGTTTGGATGTGTTTTTTGTTTGTTTTTAACAATGTTGTATTTGGTATGTACAAATTTTATTTTGTGAGAGGATAATATATATAGGGTAGATGTGCCAGTAATGGACACCCTTAAGGAATTTCTTTAAAAATTATTTTTTAATTAATAGCTATAATTATTATAGTCCACTTTTTTTAATATTATATTAATCTATCAACAATATTTAATCATGCTCATAGTCACATTTCCCAATGTGGATCAAAATTTAATTGTAAATAACAGAAATAAATCAAAACACCCTAAATTCCAGTAATGGGCCACCTCTCTTCCAGTAATGGGCCACCCAGTAATGGACACCCCACAAAAAATAATAGGTAATTGATTTTATGATTGTATTTAAAACCAGAATTTCATGAAAGCATATTAATGAAATAAAATAGTCATTTTAAAATAAATTTAACAATTAGGATATCAATAATTAATAAAATATTTATGAGAATAATTCACTGTTTAAATTAATTATTGTCACTATCATAAGATCAATATTTTAATTATTTTAGATATAATTCTTTGAAAGTTAGTATTTTAAACCTTCTATCTATCAAATTATTAAGTCATTGAGGGGGGGGGAGGGGGTTTAGAAGGGTTAGTTTAACAAAAGAAAAAGATTTTTTTTTAAGTGTCTTGAAGTACCAGTGCATGGAATCATATTTCTTTTTATTCTTAACAGTTAAACTTCCTAAAACTGCTTTATATATTACTTTTAGCAATTTGTGTAAAATATATCAAATAAATGAAAGTGTAGGTTGAATGTTTTTTAAATACTAAATAAAATTATTTCAAAATAAAATATCAGAACTAACATTTGAGCCCCCTGATCTGCAGATTTACTACTTTCATTGCTACTATAAATTTAATATTATAGGGATTTTTTATGTATGTAGTTCTTTTGTCAGAGCTGAATAATGAAACATTTAAGATAGAAAATAAATTTTTAAGCACTCGTTATGACTTAAAAATTTGTCTTTTTTTAAATGGGGAAAGTGTGAACCCCATTAGCCCCTCATTTTCCCATGCCCTTAAAGATTATTGTCTGCTTCCTGTGGGTGTTAGTTGCCACATGAGTGTTGTTGCTGATGGGTGTTAATTGCCACATTATAAAAAGTGCAAGGTACGGTTTACAAAAAAATAATTTGATAGCAATCTAAAAAAAATTATTAATTACATGAAATTAATAAAAAAAAATGTATTATTACAGTCTGGTAAGTAAAATTAAAAAATTAAAATTTGACTACTTAGCTTTTCAGTTAAATAACAAAAATATATGCACTATGAACATTACTGAAATTGCTTTTTCAGTAATGTCCACATGGGGTGTCCATTACTGGAAATTGACTAATTAAGCATTCCAGTAATGGGCCATGGTCCTAAAACGTGAAAAATAAATGAAATTTTGTAAATTGCCATTAGTATGTAAAATTCAAAGTTTTATATTATTGTCTAAACAAAAACATGCAATTTTTTCAAGAAAATAAAAAGATATCAGTTGTTTAAGTGAAGCCAGCTCTTAGCATGTTCAATAAGATTTTCACAGAAAATCTGTGGAACTGTGAAACATTATTTTCTGCTTCCTGATTGGTTTGATTAAGAGTGTCAACAATAACCCAGATTATAAAACAAGCAAGGAGGAATTATGAAAAAATATATAAAAGGCTAAATTTTTATTGGTTATTTTTTTATAAATCAAAAACTTTGAAAGTGGCCCATTACTGGAAGGGGGTCCATTACTGGCACATCTACCCTATATTTGGCCTTCCAACATTTCCCGAACACTGTAGCGAAATTTTAATAAGGTTTCAGAAGATATCTAAATAAACAATTTAAAAAATGCATAACACATTTACAAACCAAATTTCAGCAATTATCTTACAGTCGAAAAGGTACCCGAATCTTTTTGTGTAGTCCTATATATGATCAAAATTTAGTTTGCTAAGAAAGACTTAACACTGTTGCAATTTCTCATTCACCATTTTCGACCAACAGAAGGAACGCACGCGAATTCTTTTGTACAGCCCTGTCGGATCAATCTAGAGAGTTCTATACAGATCACTACATATCAAGTTAAAATTTAATTTAGGTAAAAACGCATAACACAACTAAAAACGCACTTCCAGCAGTTGCCATCCATTAGAAGGCCCTGTATCCAGTTATTTGCACCCTATATATGAATTTATTTATATTCTACAAACATCTATTAGTATACTACAGGGTGGCTACTAAATATACTGTTACAAATATTCAGTCATTTTATTTTACAAATATAAAATATAAAATGATAAATACACTAATATGATGAACATCAGAGATGAAAGTTTACCTGGAAATAAATTTACTCGAATCGAACGCCATCTTTATCGATTAACAAAGATAATCTCTTGTGCCATTGTCCGACTGCGGCATACGAATCATTTAAAAAGATTATCGGGTCCATTCACGCAATATGGAAGCTTTGAGAGTCCAAACTTCTGTGTTGTTTGCTATTTACTTTAGTTTCTAAAATCCCCCAGACGCAATAATCTAAAGGATTTAGATCCGGTTAAGAAGGTGGCCAATCTTCTTGCATGATAAAGTTCGGGCAATTGACATGGAGCCAAACCTGTGCTGATTTAGCTCGGTGCAGAATCTTGCTGAAATATCCAATTATTTTTGGGATACAACCTGTCAGCATGTGGCAATAAATGTGTAGCCAATATGTCCTATTTGTAATATTCCGCATTGATTTTTATCCCTTTATCGATGAATTTCAAAGGCAATTTCCCATTGTTTGACAATAACTGCAGCCCAAACCATAACAGAATTCTTGTTCTGAAAGTATTTAACAGTTCAAAGGTTTTTAGTTAATCCTCGAAGGTTGCTGAATATACGACATCATTTTTAGCACTTATAACACTATTCAGTACACTATTCACTATTTATAACTCTTTCAGTCACTATTTATAACACTGTTCAGTGCAAAATAGCTTCTCATCAGAAAATATTTTTCTGTCAACACTTTTCCTTCCATGCCGCTTCAGTAATTTTTTGCATCTTTGTAATATTTTTATTTTTTGTGCAGCAGACAAACCTTGAAGTTTTCTTTTGCGATAAGGTAGACAACCCAGGTCTTCATTTATAATAACTTGCATAGTTCTGCTGCGACTCACGTTCTCTTCTGCAGCCATTTTATTTGCAGAACGTTGTGGATTTCTTCGTATCTTTTCACGAATTCTTTTGATGCGCTCTTTTGTGCGAACTGAGAGTGGACGACCAGACCTAGGTCGATCTTTACAACTATTAGTATTCAATAATCGAGTTATAGTTCTATGTATAAATGTTCTATTAAAACCAAGGCATTTTAATTGCTTAAAGAAAATATCCGTGACAAAAGAGCTGTTTAATCATCATTCTTTTGGCTTCCATCTTTAAAATAATTTTAAATATTTGCTTTATACAAAAATCGTCTGCACTAATACAAAATTGCCAAACGCTGAAATAGAAAAAATAAATTGTTTTACCAAACGATTAAAATTAATTCTTATTTTTTGGAGTGTAACAGTATTTAGTAGCCACCCTGTAAATACATTTCAACTGGAAAATGTATAGCATAATTAAAAACCACCCTTAAGCAATTCATGCTCAAAGACATCAACAATTGATATACGTTATTGACTTCAATGACGTAAAACAATTACAAGTGTGTTAGAGTAAAATGCCTTATTTTTTATTTTTCTGTAAATGTATAATCAACGTATGATCAATAGAATTCATACCAACAATGTAATATGCAAAAATGTAGTTAAACATAGACTCTACTCTAACAGATTTCTTTTGTGTGTTCATTGTCCCTGTACATTAACGATAAATGCTTTCCACACCTTATTCTACAGTAAACATCTTATAGTGCACCTCAGAAATACATACAAATTTCATTATGTTTGAAATAGTATAACATGATTAATATACACTGCAAACGATTTTCCCCAACAAGCTATAATGTAACGGAACTCTTCTGATGATTCCTGTAAGCGAATTACAAATGCCACACACTTCATTTCAAATACCGAAAATGCTATAGTTAACCTCAATAACATATATTAATTAAATGACAATCCGAGCGTATTTACGACAGTTAGAGCACGAACTGATGGTGGAGAGAGATAAACAGACAAACCGAAGGCATAAACACTTTTTAGCTACGTTGGAACGTGTGTGTGGGGGGGGGGGGGGGAGGGGGATGAATGCAGCAATATAACTGATTTGTGAAATCAATTTGATAGTTTAATTTCAGGTTGTTCTGTTGACATTCTAACTGATTTTTATACACACCATATATTAAGCTAGAAATTACCTCAGCTAATAAACGCATTTTCAGCAATTAACATCCATAGATGGTAATTTATTCAATTCTTTGCTCCACCTTGTGTATGCATTTATTTATAATTTACAAACATATCTCAGTATACTAAACATTTCAGCTGGAAAATGCATAACGCAATTAAATTCCGCCTTTAGGCATTTCACGCCCACCATGAGTGCAAGAAGTCTATTCAAGCCAAGAATGAAAATTTTCTGAATATTAGAAATAACCAATTGGAAATAGGCTAGACGATTTCTATGTCTTGCATTATGACTAAAAATTTATATCGAACAATAAATGAAAGTGATTAAAAATTCTTAGTAAAATTGCTATTATTTAAGTACATAAAGTAGAATTTACTATAAGTCAAAAATCTAGCCAAGGCCGCCCACAAACAGTAAAACTTATGAATTATTTTGTGCAGTCCTGTATATATGTTATTTAGAATTTATACGCACCATATAATATGCAAAAATTTAGTTAAATTTAAAAACTCATACCACAACTGAAGTTCAGTTATCGCTAAAGACAGCATTGCAACCAAATGCTTTTGTGTGTCCCTTAAACGAACGCTAAATGCTATGCACGCCATACTCTACAGTAAGCCTCTTTTAGTGCACCTCAGTGATGCATATAAATTTCATTATGTTTGAAATAGTGTAATATCATTAAAATATACTACAAACGATTTTTCTCCGAAGACCATAATATAAAAGAATTGATTTTTTACACTATAACTGAAATGTTAAAACTGAGCTGCGCCGCCAGGCACCTGTTAAACACGTCAACCGCCGTTCCCAAGTTCTGAGGAACTTTTAACGAGCACAACCAGGAGAGTTCCAGTATGCTCTACGGCCAGTGGGGGCGTCGCCACCTGCTGACCACCCCCATTTTCCTAAATAATTAACGACATAGGTCGCTGCGATTTATGGTGGATCCCACCCTATTGGGAGACCACCCCATTTACACTTGAGAACGAATCGAAGTCCCCTCAACAGCTTCGAAGTCGGACGCCCAAAAGGGAGCCGGATTCCTAGGCCTTAAGTCAGGTTTTCCGATCCGCACTTGCTTTACCAAAGCTCGAGGGATGTGAAGATCTAGAAAGATAGTCACGAATCCCCCCCTGCAGCGGATTAACTGAAATTTTAAATGCTATACACTCCATATTCTACAGAAAGCATGTTATAGTGCACCCCAATAATGCATATAAATTTCATTATGTTTGACTTAATCTATCATCATTAAAATACGCTGCAATAGATCAAAATATAACTGAATTTTTTTTTAGTATCCCTGTAAACGAACTATAAATGCTACACACTTAATTTTCAATAGCAATTATGCTACAGTACACCCCAATTAAAGAGAAAGAGGAGGGGGAGAAAAAAAAACCTTGCTGCGCTACAATCTATTAAAGATCGTGGCCTACAGTGCCCAGCCTTGTTTTTATTATTATTATTATTATGGGCCCTGGGGTGCTATACAGTATGTGTCCCGGTCAGGTAATCAGCCTCTGTCTTCTAATCGCCATCTCTCCGTACTCTAACTCTCGTAAACATACTCGGATTGTCATGTAATTGATATACGTTACCGACTTCAATAACATATAACAATTACAAATGTGTTACAGTAAAATGACTATTTTTATTTTTCTGTAAATGTATAATGGGTAATCATCCAAATCCTCCATGATATTTCCCGAATTATGTGTTATCTAAAATCAGCTTAGCTTTGATACTGAAGTTTTAGGGGAGGAGGGGTTTGGGGAATAATTACCCTAATCTTACCCTATAGATCTTTGAAATTCCGGATAATGTTTCTCATTTTGCTTACAAAAATACGTAATCTATGAGAAATGATTCCCGTCATCAGAAATTGTTAATGTCTTCTTTATCTATTACTCTGAGGCAACACCTTTGGACATTATTTTATGAAAGACCCTTTGCAAAAATCATGCATCAGGCATAAATTATGAAATACTTCCAAACAGTAATAGAATATTATTAAGAAATTTAATTTTTTTCTTGAATGTAATGAGATTTATAGAAAAAAAAAAAACTAAAAAAAAACATAACTGAGTATTATCAGCAACTGCTGTCCATATCAGGTAACGTGTGCGAATTCTTTCGCATAGCAATGTATACGATCTATGGAATTTATACACATCACCTAATACACTTAAAATTAAATCAGTTTTAAAATGCATACCATAAGCGGTAAACGCACTTCCAGCAATTATGGATCTTAGTCAATCTTGTAACTGAATTCTTTTGTGTGTCTCTGTAAATGAACGATAAATGCTATGCCATACTCCACAATCTATATAAGATAACATGTTGTAGTCAGTGTTAAATTCAGGGGGGGGGGCATTCCCCCCCCCCCGAAAGATTTGAGATCTTGTGATTTCAATGGTCAAAAAGTGGAATTCCCCCCCCTCCCGGAACCACAGAAATCCCTCCCGGAGAAGTGTCTGAATTCAACACTGGTTGTAGTGCACTTCAGTGATTTCATTATGTTTGAAGTATCATAACACCACTAAATGCTCCACAACACAAGCGATTTTTCCCAGATCCTAATGTAATGGAATTCTTTTGTGCATCCCTGTAAAGGAACTATAAATGCTACTTATTCTATACTCCAGAAAAAGCATGCTGTAGTCCATCTCAGTGATGCATATCAATCTCATTATATTTAAAATATCGTAACATCAATAAAATGCACCACAAACGATTTTTTTCCATATACCATAATGTAACAGAGTTCTTTTGTGTATCCCTGTAAATGAATTATAAATGCTATACACTTCATTTTCAAAAGCGATAGATTGTTCTATAGTAAACATCAGTAACATAAAAATTACAGGGCAATCCGAGTATATTTACGAGAGTTAGAGTATGGATAGACAAACTGGAATCAAACACTTTTCAGCTATGTTGGAAAGTGTTCAAAATTTATTGGTAGATTACCATCTCAATTTTTTAATACCCTTAGTTATATCTTTATATCGTGTTTTTCCCCCACTTGCCTCCCAGCATGTACGATATGGCTACTGTAATTTGCTTTATCTTTTGTACAAAATTGCAAACTATACAGGGATATTTAAAATTCCATACACAAATTTTAATGAGTGATAGAGCATACTAAATCAAACAATATTTGTATAGGAAACCAGGGTCATAATCCATTTATTAAGTGAAAAATACAAGCTGTTTCACTCTCCAAACATAACTATTATTCGTAACAAGAAAAAAAAAAGATATTTTACAGAAATGGTTGATAGACTTACTTTGTGTGAAATACAATGACATCATGAAAAGTGGTGTAAATGTAAAGTATTTCCGCAAATGAAAACATAAGTACTATCAATAAATTCGGAAAAATAGAGCGTTTAATTCAGTGTCATTTGGATGTGGATGGTGGCCACATCTAAAACTTCCCCTGATATCTTTACATTTCACACAAAGAAAGGTAAGTCTATAGTGTTAAAATATCTTTATTATTGTTAAAGTTATATCTCATCAAAAACGTCACTTGTAAAAAATGCAGCCAAGTCTCGTGACTCATTTACTGTAAAAAGTACTGAGATCGTAATAAAGCCAAGTTTAACTATCTTATTAACTCTGAAATTTTCATTCACAAATCACTCCTAGTCTCTACATCTTTAGTTAATTATTATTTTGTGACTTGGCAATTACGCAGCACAGGGAAGTTATTACACCTTACTATGTTATGGAATGGGGTGGGATAATTTAATTAAGGCAAATTATATACGCACAGGGAAGTTATTACACCTTAATATGTTATAGTATTATTTGATTAAGACTAATTATATACACCACATTCTCCTGCTACGTAATTGCCAAGTCACAAAATAATAATTAACTAAAGATGTAGAGATTAGAAGTGATTTGCGAATGAAAATTTCAGAGTTAATAAGATAGCTAAATTTGGCTTTATACCATATCAGTACTTTTTACAGTAAATGAGTCACAAGACTTGGCTGCATTTTTTGCAGGTGATGTTTTTGATGAAATTTCACTTATTTTTGTAAATAATCCTCCTTTTCTTGATTTTGTTCTCTCTTTGGAGATCATCCACTGATTTTCGCTAAGCCCACACTCTGTCCCTATTATTTGCAGGTACCAAAAATTTGAAGCTTTAGTTTCGTTTGCAAAGTCCTGTAGATAAAAAGAAGTTTCAGGTAACTAGGCAAGCACTAAGTTATGGGAGGGGGGAGTCAAAAATACTCTCAATTGCTTCCAGCAAAGGTGATATCCATCTGAGATATTACTCGCAGCCTAGATACTTGATATTTAGCACAAAAGTACTGTTTAGGATAAAAAGAAAGACAAAATTAAAATTTCCGGAAATTTTCAATAAATCAAACTATATTAGATTTTTCGATTTTTTTTTTTTATTATTATTTCCGGATTTTTAATTTTTTCCTTACTTTGTAACCTAAACCCTACCTTTCTGCCAAATGTCAAGCTTGTAGGACTACAAAATCTAATTATTTTCAAACCTTCGACTTTTTATAAATTTATTGATTTTACTTCTAAGTTTCCTGATTGTCATACCAATATAGTAATTCTTTGATCTGTCTTCTTAGGATCATTCAGGTTCAATTTAGAGATAAATCAAGATAACCTCAGTCACCATGATTTTATTTAGAAAGGACTATTAAGCCATAACCAGCCAGTAATGTCGGGTGGGGACGGGGAGCTGTGAAAATTTTTGTGGTGCTAACATCATTTAACAATCCATATTTCATATGCAAATTAAATAGAGTATAACCTGTGAAAAAAAAACAAGCATGTCTATACAGAAACCGCTCATAACTTAGCCGGTCTATAGCGGAACTTTTCTATGCCAAAATTCGTAAACAAAAGAAAAAAAAAAAGCGTAATCCGGAGAAAATAACATAAAACAATTAAGGGCGGTGTACTAGCTAATAGGACAATTATCTTAAAACTCTTGTTTCTAGCACTATAAAATCGAATTGTTTTCGAATTTTCGATTTTTTACAGATATTTCGATTTTATTTTCGAATTTTTTTAAATGTTTCTTTTATTGAAACGTAAATACTACCTTTACACTACATTTTAAAAGTCTCTAAGACTACAAGATCGAATTATTTTCAATTTTTGATTTTTTCGATTTTTTTTCTAATTTTCCGGATTTTTTAATTTTTTCTTATTTTGTATCCTAAATACTACCTTTATTACAATTTTCAAGTTTCTAGCGCTACAAAATCGAATTATTTTCAAATTTTCGATTTTTTATTTTATTTTCGAATTTATTGTGTTTTAATTTTTCCCTTTTCTGTATCCTAAACACTACCTTTACGCTGAATTTTTTTTTTCGTATTTTCCAGATTTTTTAATTTTTTGTATCCTAAATACTACCTTGATTCCAAATTTCAAGTTTCAAGCGCTACAAAATCGAATTATTTTCAAATTTTCGATTTTTTAATTTTATCTTCGATTTTCATTGTGTTTTTAATTTTTCCTTATTCTGAATTCCAAACACTACCTTTACGCCGAATTTTAAGTGTCTAAGGTTAAAAGATGAAATTGTTTTCATTTTTTCAGAATTTTGGAATTTATTTTTCGAATTTTCTGGATTTTTTTCCTTCTTTTTTTGTATCGTAAGTACTACCAACCTTTATTCTAAATTTGAAGTTTCTAGCGCTACAAAATCGAATTATTTTCAAATTTTCAATGTTTTTCGATGTTTCCGATTTTTTAATTCTATTTTCGATTTTTATTGTTTTTAATTTTTTCTTATTCTGAATTCCAAACACTACCCTTACGCCGAATTTTAAGTTTCTAAGGCTAAAAAAGATCAAATTATTTTCATTTTTTTCGAAATTTTGAATTTTTTTTCGAATTTTCTGGATTTTTTTAATTTTTTTTTTTTTTTTTTTTTTTTTAAATCCTAATCTTTAACCTTTATTCCTCTATAACCTAAAACCTTTATTCCAAATTTGAAGTTTCTAGCGCAACAAAATCGGATTATTTTCAAATTTTCGATTTTTTTTGTGTTTTTGATGGGGTTTTTTTTTCTGAATTCTAGACACTACCTTCACACCAAATTTTAAGTTTCTAAGACTACAAGATAGTATTATTTTCTATCTTCAATTTTGTTGGAATTTGTTGAATTTTCAAGTTTTCTGGATTTTATCATTTTTCCTTTCTTTGTATCCTAAACACTACCTTTATTCCAAATTTCAAGTTTCTAGGCGTGCGGGATCTACCTAATCTTTTTGATGACGTGTGAGTGAGTGAGTGAGTGAGTGAGTGAAGGAGTGACAAAAAAATCGAAACTTTGAGTTCATATGTCGCCTGAACTAGAAAAGACAGAAACGTGAAATTTTAAATTTTGGTCTTATTTGCCACATACTCTAGGAAAACAAAGTTTAAGGTTTTTGGGAAACTTCAGCGCAGAGATATAGGGGGGTCAAAAGTACCCTGAGTTGTTTCCAGAAAAGGATGTTTACGGCTGTGCTCTCTCGACTTGGCGGAGGCACTGCTGTGCCTCCAGAAACAAAAATCAGAGTTCGGATTGGAGTGAGACATCATCTATTTTAGACTGAATAAAATGGAGTGCGACCAGGTATGTAGTGGAAGATATATGGTGTTATATGCCATATATCATCTAGCTACATCTGTATACTCTTCATAGTTATAGTGTATACTCTCTAGTGCAGCGGTTCCCAACCTGGGGTATGTGTATCCCTAGGGGTACGTGAAAATTACATTGGTAATGGGGAAAACACAAAAAAGGTAAAAATTAAAACATATAAACAAAACTGTAAACTTTTCTTTTACAATGAGAGACTTGTGTAAAAGTAAAATTGGCTATTCGGACAAAATGAAGAAAATGCCAAAACTCAGTAATTGGTTGATTATAAGTTGCGATATCTGCTAACTCCTAATAATATCTTGCATGTAACTCTTCCCTCCATCTTTTCTTTTAATATTCTTTTCATTCTAGTAATTCTAGAAATATGTAGATAAAATATGAATCATATCGGGACTTCATTCAACCCATTTTAAAGCAGGTTATCCTTTGAGTTTTTAACAGGGCAGCATTAGTATAAACTCATTAACGTATAGCAATGGGAGTATCTCCATTTCTTCTTTGTGAGTGCTTAATTTGAAATCTTTAACTAATATTTATTGTTTTAAGCATGGAAGAACAAACAAACAGGAAGGAACATCAGGAGATAGTTTCGGTATTATTTTGTCAGGGAATTCTGGGTAACACGATTCCAGTAACCCGAAACGCTTGGCGAATTTTTGGCGCTCATTTTCAGCCACGATTTTATCGGATCTTTAAGCCTTGTAAACACGAGTTCGACTGGCGTCTGATATTTACATTTCGTACTTCTTTTGATATCTATTTCGTGAGTCTAATCGTATTATTAATCATCTAGTATATAATATATATCCTAGAAAGTATATCGACATCATCGAAACAACATCTATAATGTCCTGATTTCTCCCTATAATCATTTGTTCAAAATAAATCATGCAAACTGACAACTGGAAATAAAAATGTATTCGTTATTTTTTTTAAAAAGAAAAAGGGGGGGGTGAACTTTTCAAAAGGGCAGGCCTTAAAAAATGGCCTAGAGGGAAATGTAAGTAATTGCATAATTAATAAAAACTGCTTATTTCATTAGTAGCACAAATAATCAAACAAATATCATTTGCAGTTTGTTTTGCATTTGTACTTAAAAAAATCAAATTGCCTAGGTCTAAACTTAAAGAATATAATACAAAAAATATTAAATATTTTTTAGAAACTTTTTAAATTCTGTTTATCTTATTTTAATACTTTTTTTTTTTGGTCAGTTTAAACATTTAGAAAATTTATGATTTAAATCAGACATGATTTAATCGCTGATTTAAATCATCTAATAAAAACCGTTGACACTCAAGTTTCAAGGCTTCATAAAAGGAGCCCCTAATTCAAAGTTCACCTTGAAATAAAATTGGAGAAGGAGAAAAAGTAGAAGTAATAACATATATTTAGTTCCATGATATTTTGCTGTTATTGCATTGTTTCTTCTCGTTCATTTTGCACTTTTTTTTTTCATTTCTTAAAACAATGAACTTTGTATGCATTGGATATATACCCCATGTGTAAAAATAATATTTGATTTGCTCAAAAAAAAAAATCATGCAAACTGACAACTGGAAGTAAAAATGTATTCGTTATTTTTTTAAAAAGAAAGGGGGGGGGGGGTGGATTTTTCAAAATGGCAGGGTGTTGCGCCCTTAAAAAATGGCCTAGAGGAAACTGTAAGTAATTGCATAATTAATAAAAACTGCTTATTTCATTAGTAGCACAAATAATCAAACAAATATCATTTGCAGTTTGTTTTGCATTTGCACATAAAAATTCAAATTCCATAAGTCTAAACTTAAACAATATAATACAAAAAATATTAAATATTTTTTAGAAACTTTTCAAATTCTATTCATCTTATTTTAATACTTTTTTTTTTTGGTCAGTTTAAACATTTAGAAAATTTATGATTTAAATCAGACATGATTCTTGCGTCATCAAAACAAAACAATAACAACAAAAACAGAAGTATCGAGAGAGAAAAGAAAAGCCAAACAGCGATAATCACGCCAGGCTATTTCCCCGCCTGCAAGGTAGTCAAAATCCCTGCAGGTAGTCAAAAATCTGTGGCAGCTGTCGCCAGAAACTCGTTTGTGCTGAGAGATAGGGGTTTTCCTTCCAGTAATCATTTCTAGTTCCATGGTTTTAAGGGACTTTATGTTGATACCATATTGTGATTAAAAATGGATAAGTAGTTGAAAACTGGAATTCTAAAGACAACTGCATCTTGGTAACTAGCATAAGAATATTACCAACAATGAAAATAAAAATATTTGGGATCGGTTTATGTGAGAAGGGGTATGCATAACTGAAAAGTCTAATCAAGGTGTACGTGAGAGAAAAAAGGTTGTGAACCACTGCTCTAGTGTTATATTCTGCCTATATTGTATACCATGTTTTTTTTTCTTTTATGACTACGCCACTGAGTGACCCCATTTGCCTATACAAAAATTGTTCATTGTAGTGTGCTGTACCACCCTTTACAGTTTGTACATGGAAATTTGAAACTCCCTCTATATAGTTGCAGACCACAAAGAATACCAAGAATTACAAAAGCTCCAAGGTTGAAATAATCATTTAATAATGGACCACATTGACAAATACCAATTTTTTTTTCCTTAATCAACAGTTACTTAACTGTATAATAAATAGGACAACTATAAACATACAACACTGAATTACAACCTGTTTTATTATTAGGCAGAGAAACAATTTTTAAAGTACAACGCCAAATGGAATATAGCCAGAAGTTTGCAAAGCCACTGGCCTTGTTGGAATTGGCTGGGGTTTTTTACATTCTTTTTAAAAACATCGCACAACAGAATATGAATAGAATAAGTACATAGTACACAAAAACAGAATATCTTCTCTAATGAAGGCAACAGAGCATGACACAACAAAGTTTTTCTCGACATAAGCGTGCTCAAGCATATGAAATAACTAGCTTCTTAAACATGAGTTAACAACAAAGGTTAAAAAAAAAGAAAACTGAGACAAAAAGAAAATACATACAATGCCTATTGAGATGAAGTTTACATTAATATCTATATCATTTAAACACTCTGATAAATAAAAATGTATAAATATAATAAATAAAACAACAATGTTATGGGAATTAAAATATTGCCTCTTATAGAGAGGCAAACACAAAGTTAAAATAAAGATTATTATATTTTATGTACTTCAAGGTTAAGAAAATAAAGAAAACAGAAAAATAAAATAACAGGGTTATTTTGATATATATACTGAAATTTAGCATTTGTCTAATTTTAATGAACAAGATTGATCATTATTTTTTTTTTCAAACATGACTTCAAAACCATACTTACAATTACTTAATAAAAGCTAAGTAAAAATATAAAAATAACAATTAATAAAAACTTTATAAAATCTGTAGTAAATTTCTAAAATTATACTAGAATTACAAAAACAACTTCAAAGATATCAAACAAATAAAACTAGCATGAAACAACTTAATTTAACTAGGATTTATTATTATTAATATTTTTTTTTTTGGGGGGGGGGGTGGAGAGGGGAGAAAGAAGAGGGGAAAAATAGTCTAATTATTTTATGAGAGAGGAAAAAATTGCCCCCAAAGTCCCCATAATAAGAAAATAACAGAAATATAAATGCATTCAAAAATGAGATAAGAAATCATATACATAAAATAACTATGATGTATACACCAGGATCCATTATTTTTTACGTATAAATAAAAAATAAAAGATCCTGGAAATAAGGGATATAAAATATAAGGAGTACTTTGAATGTTTTGAAATTTTCTGTACAAGGGTAATATAAAATTGCAATATATAAAAATTTTTTTTAGATGCATGTTGCAATAGATATAAATAGAAAAATACAAAAATGTCTTGCAATTATATCAGAATAGTTTTAAAAAATCTTGTCGTTTCTATGCCTTGGAATTAGAAAGGTAAGATATCAAGAGTGGCTCACAAACTTTTTTGTTCTTAAGTGCTTTAATTATTTCATTGTAAAAACACTGCATATCATTAATCATGATAGATTAATAACCAAAAATTATCATTCTTGACATTTATTTGAAATATTTTTCCAATGTACATACTTTGAGAAAATAAATGGAATGTTTGATCAAGCAAAGTAAAAAAACTAGAAAAAATTAATGATGTATAATAATTTGTAAGTTGAACGTTGTGCTTTTAACTTTAAAGTACTGAGATATAAACCTAACTTAGAACAGTCAAAGGCATGTTATGAATGTAAATAAAATTAAGGTATACTTGAATTATCTAAGCAAATACTTCTTTAACATAAAGAATAAGTTCAAAACACACCCATCCTTTTTGAAGTCAGCCTCGAGTAGCTAAATAATATTAAAATCGAACATGACAGTACCTAACTACTCTTCAATATTGCAATATAAAATAAAATATAGACAGACTGCCTTACTAAAAGTTAAGAAGAATTTCAATGATTGAATTATTTATTTGTGTATGTGTATGCACACTATAACTATAAAATAAAAGTAATCATAAAAGATAAACAGCATAAAGCTTAGAATATGAAAACTTTTATATGGGATTAATAAAAATTTTATACTATTGATATAGATATAAAATGAAAACTAAACTAAAAAAAATATATTAAATAATCAGGGGAAAATAATATACAGCTTTCTTCTGACCAGATGAGAATATATTTTCTATACAGGGGGAGGGGCAAGAACATAAGTAGCAAAGTAGAAGCAGTAAGATATATTACAGAGTCACACAGAAAAAAAATAAACTAATCAAGTGTGTATACAGGAGGGTGGTGGGGAGAGTGTACTAACATTTTATAAATAAAATGTAAATACGTACTATGTAAAGTGCCCCTGATATCATTATTTAGATATCTTGCAGTTTTTTTTTTTTTTTTTTTTTTTAGATATATGCACTTTGACAGATGACAAAGTTTAAGATAACAATAGGAAGCAAGAAACAAGTAGTACAAGAAATAACTTTATTTTTAAGTCCCTGTAGATTTTTTAAAGGGGGAAAAAGTATTAGAGGTAAACATACACATTTCTAAGCTTATTTCTGTATACATGGCTTCCTGGAAACTGAAGTCATGATAAAGAGAGAAATCTGAATTATAGTGCTGAAAAATTAAAATGATGATCCAAAACTATGAAATAGTATATAATAGTATATAATATCATATAATATATATATATATATATACCAGGTGTCCTAAAAAGGACTGACTGATTTTAAAATTCAATAACTTCCAAACGGGGACAGATATTTAAAAAATTCTTGCAGGAGAGTAATGTATGATGTCAGGAGTTTTTTTACTGCGATTCCCAGTTTTAGTTTGAATTATCATCGACAGATGGCGCTACGAGCAATAGGCGCTCAATCGAGGCCAAAATTGAAATCAGGAGGTTACATGTATGGAGTGGGTCTCGTTCACCAATACAATCCTTTTTCTTAGGGCCCGATTCTGAACTCAGTCGCTATATTTTTGATGAAATGTGTTGTTGCCATGGAAATAATTGAATTCTTCGATATAACCACAGCATTCAGAATTGGGCATGAATTTAATAAGCAATATGCGAGTGAGCAGACGATTTTATTTTTATGAAGCTTTATTTTCATGGATTAACTTACTTTTTATTGTCTGATTTAAAGAATATTTTGTGCATCGCATCTTAAAACTAGGAGAAGAGATTCAGTATTATTTTTTCTTTTTGTTGTTGTTAAAAATTTCATAAATTTTGTTAAATTCTGAGAAATTTTAGATCTTTTAAGGAAGTTTGTCAGTAGATTTTTATGCATGTCGAATCCAGTTTAAAAGAATCTTGGAAATGCTTCATGCTTTGGAAGAAAGAATATACTAGTGGAGCACTACCGCTAGAATCAAAGCATAATAGCGACTAGAAGTAGTTTCCAAAAAGAAATTTAACGTAAAGAATGCTCCACATCCGAATACAATTAAACAATTGTATTAGAAATTTGTAAAAACCGGTAGTGTTGCCGGCGGTTTGATAAACAATGTCGGACGACATAAATCGGCCATGATTGAATCTAACTTGGATGTTATTAAAAATGTTATTAATCATGATTCAAAAATATTAGAAATACATAACTCGAATAAAAACTCTTTTCTGCAATTCACGTTCATACTCGGTAGCGCTTACGAATTCTTTTGTGTAGCCCTGTATATGATCTATAACATTATGCACATCACGTAGTATGCAAAAATGTTTTTAAAACCGCTTACCATAACTGAAAGCGCACTTCCAGCAATTATCGCTTACAGACAGTGTGCCGAATACAGTACTGCAACAGGAATCTTTCGCGTGTCCTTGTAAATGAACGATAAATGTTATGTACATCATATTATACAACAAGTATCTTTTAGTAAACCTCAGCAATGTATATCAGTTTCATTATATTAGAAATGCTGTAACATAATTAAAATACTCTTCAAACAGTTTTTCCCCGTAGACTATTATGTAACCGAATTTTTTTGCGTAGCCTTGTAAATGAATGATAAATGCCTTACACTCCATATTCTACAGAAAGCATGTTTTAGTGCACTTCATAAATGTAAATCAATTTCATTATGTTTGTAACGGTGTAACATCGTTAATATTTTTTAGTTATATTATAAAAATAAATAAACAGTAAAAGATTTTTTTTCATGTACCATCATGCAATGAAATTATTTTGGGTGACCTTGTAAACGAATTATAAGTTCTACACATACAATATTCGATAATAAGCATCTTGCAGTACACTTCAGTATTATATATTATTTTCAATAAGTTTGAAATAGTGTAACATCATTGAAATACACTGCAAATGATTTATCCCATAGACCATAATAAAACGGCATTCTTTTAAGTGCCCCTGTAAACGAACCATAATTGCTACAAACTTCATTTTCAATACAGAGCATGCCATGGTAAACCTCAATATTAAAAGTTCTACATATACAATATTCGATAGTAAGCATCTTGTAGTGCAGTTCAGATACATACATGACAATTCAAATATATTTACACAAGTTAGAGCACGGCTAGACGGCCATATAAACCGAGTGCATAAACACTTTTAAAATGTGTTGGAAAGTTTTAGAAAGAATAAATTTGATTGATAAAGAAGACACTCATTTAAAAAAAAATCCTTCTTGGAATTTAACAAGTTTTAAAAAATTCGATATTTTGAACATTGTCGTTACACATTTCGATTTGGAAGAAGTCGTTTCCGTGGAAACAATACTTTTTTCTATTGTTGCTCTGACTCCTACAATATTGAAATCATACCGTGTCAGTTCAGAATCGGGCCGTAAAAAAAATTGTGCTGGTGAACGAGACCCACTCCATACATGTAACCTCCTGATTTCAATTTTGGCCTCGATTGAGCGCCTATTGCTCGCAGCGCAATCTATTGATGATAACTCAAACTAAAACCGGGAATCGCAGTAAAAAAACTCCCAACATCGTACATTTACTCTCCTGCAAGAATTTTTTTAATATCTTTCACTGTTTCTAAGTTATTGAATTTTAAAATCAGTCAGTCCTTTTTAGGACACCCGGTATATATAACATGACGTTTTATCTCTCTTACTTTTTTAAATTTTCATTTCTTTACGCAAATTTTAAATAAATGTTTAGTTTGGACATATGGACAGCGCAACTTTATTTTTGAAAAATCAGCTTAGGAGTGTGTGTGTGTGTGTAGGGGGGGGGGCATAAAACAACACTGTACCTAACTAAGAATGAACAAGAAAAGATGACATACAAAAAGACAAGATGCACTCTGCTTTTTATAAGAAACAATTACAGTTTGAGAACCACTCAATCAAACCATATGAAAAATATAGAATAATTAAAAATATTTTTATTGATATTATTTTGTATTAATTATTGTCAGTCGTAGTTCATGTTATAATGTACAACGCTCAATATCAGAGTGATAAAACAGCTTATATTAATCTTAAAATTTAATATCAAGAACTCTGAGCCAGAGTGAACCATTTGACATTCAAAAAAAAAAAAAAAAAAAAGAGAGAGAGCTATTGCTACTATAATAGCTAACAGTGAAATTTGTGAGCAGGCCAACCACCATTTGAGTCTTTTTCTGGAGGTTAGTGCTTAGGTAATTCTGTTTTAATTTTATTTTCATAAAAAATTTAACCACTATACCAATTAAATCATTTGCTTTTATTGTTCTTAAAGCATCAGTTTTAAATTAACAGTTCAATTAATGTTTCAACATTACTGTTCTTCACAACGACGTCAACTATAATAATTGTAATAAAAAAGCAAAAAGAAACAAAAATTGAAAAAGTTTGAAAATGTTCACACTATTTTTTCAATACAGTTGGAAGACAAGGTAAGTGCACACCAGCTCAAAGTACTTAACATAATAACAGCTATTTAATATTGGCAGAGAAAAATATACATATGACCCAAAAAGCCGAAGTAAATCTGAGACTTGATTCTGCCTTTTCGGTAAATGCATGTTTTGCTCCACTTAATGACAGAAATAATTTATTAATTGCTTTTAAACCATAGCTGTGTTACTCTTGTTTTTATGGAATTCTAATGAGACTATTATATAAGTTGTTAAGTTCTTTGCCTGCATAAACAATCTCATTTTATTAGTAAATAATAAGGTCTCACAGATTTTCTGGGTTTTTTTTTCAACAAACCAAAAATAAAATATCAATCAGATCATCCTAAAGTCACTCTAAAGAGCACCACTGTTAAGATACTGAGTTTTAAATGTTATGTTTTAAAAATATCTATCTGCATAGAAAGAATTTACAAATTCAATATTTGGTTTTATGTATATATATAAACTAATGAAATTTAATAGTTCTTCAAAAGCAGAATTTGATTTTATGGTGAAAATGTCATATAAAAATATTTCAATATTTTACAGATTTTGATTTTATTTATTTATATTATTTTCACTTTGACTTAATACTTATTAATTTTATCTAAATTACTTTGACATTTTTTTCCCACTCAATTTTGATTAAAATACTTTGTTAAAACACATGAAATGTGCATATATATATAAACTTGGCCTTACAATATGCAGTTAGCTTATAAATAAAAAACAGTAAAAAAGTAAAAGTACACATCAAGAGATTCATACTACGTACATATCATTTCATAATTTAAAAACTAGAAATTGAGTATTATTTTAAAAAGTAAATTCATAAATTAATTATTTCAAACAAAATTTTAAATAACAAATTTACTAAATAAAAAAATGCATGCATACAAAAAAAATTGAACAAAGATAACTTGAGAACAAAGATAAAATGAACAGTCTGTGTTTCAAAATGTTAACATCACATATAAATAACAAAGATTGTATAATAAAATTTAAAATAATCACACACATGTAATTTTTTTTAAGCATTAACCCCTTCCCTCCCAGCTTATTCATAAATAGATAAATGTTCCATAGGATAACTTCCTCTGATAGTAAAGGAGTTAAATAAAGATACAAATATAATACTGATTCATATATCATTTGAAAATTATAAAACAATATGCAAACAGAAATTGCAAATCAAACAACAATTTAAAAATAAAAAAGAAAGAAAAAGAAATCCTTAAATGTGTGTTTAGCACCCTTACTTGGAAAGGGTTATTTCAAATACAGCCACGTGCAAAGAATTTTTACAAGGAAAGAAAAAAACATGATAAAAAAATGCTTTAATATTTAAATGATGTATAAAAAATGAGAAAAAAATACAACATTTGGTAGTTGCATATTTATCAGTACTTGGTATGAATCATAGATTTGTATGTTAATTTTTGAACAAGATTATCCACTATCAACTAAAAACTTTGATAAAAAGCAGATTTTTTTTTTCTTAAACTGTTAAAATTAAAATACTTATTTCAAAATAACTAATATCACAATTTTATTATATTTCATTTATCAAAATGGTTAATCAGCAAGATAAAAAAAAATAATTCTGATAAGGTTAATCCCTAATAAGGTTAGTGTTTGTAATGGTACATTTATGAGCCTATTCCGGACGAACAGACATAGATAGAAAAAAAAAAAATGTTATTTTTGACTATATGTCATCTAAATAGTTGCATGAATTTTAAGAAAGGTTTTTTCCTTAAAATCACAGACAGACACTCTAATGTTATATATAAATATACATTAATAAACCAATAAAAAAAAAGAATACTGTTAAATCATATAACATACTGAAGAGAGGAGATTTTGGTTGCTTCCATCAAAAACATGCAAAATACTTGACAGTCATGATTTTTTATTAGAAAACATTTTATAAAGATTAACATTTTGTAGATACATAATTATTTAGCAACTTATGATCAATTATAGAGAAAATTAAACATTTCCAGAATGTGACTACAACGAATTTTTGTACAGCATCTCTACAAGCAAATATATATATATATAATATATATATATATATATATTAGAAAATAAAACAAATACATTTTAGATACAGATACATTATATAACTTAAGTAATTAAAAATGATAAATGCAAAAGATAAAAAAAATGATTGATATGAAATACTTAATTTTCCTTTAAAAAGAAAGAAAAATATATGAATAATAATAATAATAAAAAAAAAACAGAATGCAAACAACTATATGTTAATGTTTGATATGGAATGATAGACATAAAAACATCACAAGGACATCCCTCAGTTCAATTTTTCTTAAAGGAAAATTGTACATTACAAATTTAGTAAATGCTTTTATATTTCACAATAGTATAAGTCAGTAAAATTATAAACATACAGCTGTTTTTTTTTAAATTTTACTACTGAATAAAATATTTCTTAACACAGCAATTCTTAATCTTTCAGTTATTACAAACCCCTTTTCGTATTTCCCTTTGTCTTTGCGGACTACTAGGATTTGACTAAAGTTACTCATAATGTTTAGAATAATGAATACAGAATATGTAATCTAATTATACTGTGTTTTTTTTAATAGTATTCTTAGCTTTCCTTTTATTTTAGTCACAAATTTATCATAGATTCTAGATAAGTGAAAAATTTCACACCAAATAAAACACTTTCTCGCTGAGCAGAGTTTAAGAATCACTGACAACATATTTGCATAAATTGAGTATTTTGACTAGGTAAAAAGGGACTAGAAACCTTTCATAAGTAAATAGTTGGGCTTTAAGTATAATATCTTTGAAGTAAACGACTAGCAGCAAAATTGAGCTGGATTTCTTTCAAGTGAGTGTAAAAAAATGTTGAGTTATTCATATTAAACTGACTAGCAAACTTATTTTGTCCATTTGTAAGTATTTAGTTAATGGGCACACTTACAACTTTTTAGAAAACTTTTCCTGTGTGATAGGGAGGACAAAGAAAGTAGAGAAGCAATCAAATTGTAATTTTAAGCGAATGATTTTACGGAGGTTTAAAATTTCAAAATCATACTTATACAGATAAACAACTTTAGTATTCATTTGAACCTATTTCAAAATGATAATCATATAAAATTCACATTTACATTCTGTACAGGTATCTTGTATATAAAACATACATTTCATGTCCATACAAATGTTTGAAGCTTACACAATTTATAGCACTGTGTATAAACATTTTACAAAAGTACTGCAAATATGTAGACAATAAATATTTTTGAAAAATTTGTTACAAGAGCTATAGTTGCATAAATATTTTTGTAAGCTCTTTCAAAATGCTATTATATACATTAAAAAATATTTCATTATAAATATATATATCGAAAATAAACAGCGATCAGAAGTGCTAACTAAAGGTGCTTTTTTAAACACAAAATTACCAACAGCTAGTTTAAAAATTTGAAATAACTGAAAATAAATAAATAAAAGTAACGCATGGAGAAACATTTTTTGTAATAGTCTATATTAAAATGGGAATAATAATGGTAATTATAACAATAAAAATTCTTTAGAGAAAATTGTTATTAATGTTATCCAAAATAATGAGAAATTTTTGGTTAAAAAGTACCTTTAGCTATGATTATCATTTAAGCATTTAATTAATTATAGCTTGATATTATTTAAATATTAAATTAGTACTCATACAGGTTTTATTTCAACTGTAAGACAGAAAAATGATATGCTCAATATTTAAGAATGTCAGGGCTTATAAATAGTTTAATAATCAATAGAATAAACAACAAAATAATATATGAATAAAATTCATTTAAATAAAAGAAATAAAATATAGAAAATACATAAAAAAAAAAAAAATAATCATGAATACATATAATCCATACATTTTTTAAGGTACAATTTGATACTAAAAATAAAATGCTTATATTTGTTTTTTCATTTTAGTAAACCAAGCTTAAAATGTTGGAAAATTAAAAGTTTTTAAGTTATAAATTGATGTTCATCATCTTTAGTCACCTTAACATGAATTCTTCATCAATTTGAAACTGAAAGAATTTTTCCAACATTTCATCTTGGTATAGTAAAAATTAAAATATAAACATTTCTTTTTTCTTTTGTTCATGAACAACAAAATTTTTACAAATATATTTTTTAAATTTTCAAAAAGCTTATATGTTATATGTATAAATATAACATATTTCAAATACTTACATATTAAATATTATACATATTTTTTTAATTACAAACAATCACCAAAATTTTATTTACCTTTTCATTTTAAAAAAATTCAAAATTCTTTCTTTTTTTTAATATGAATATTAAGTTTTATAGAAATATATGAACCCGCTTTAATTTTTATAATATATATATTTATATATATTGAGTTAGCAAATCTGAAAATAGAGTTTATTTTATTTACTTTTTTAGAAAACTAAGGTAAACAATGTAATCATTTTTGTGCATAATTTTTAAACATTTATATTACTGCATTACAGAAAGTTTTCAATCACTTAAAAAATGCAAAATTTAAAATCAAGAAATAAAATGTTTAAGAAAATAATTTGTACTTAAAATGTGAACACTTTTTTATGTAAAAAATTTTTTAGTATGCGATCAAATATAGTATATACATACATAATACATAAGAAAGTACACACTTTACTTAAATATTGAAGAAAAATGCTTATAAAATATTAAAATAGAACTTTCTTTATTAAAAAAATTGAAGTTTAAATGACAAATTTATCTTTTTGGATGAAATTTTATTAGAACAGGATTTCATTTCATAAAATGCAGATTTCAATACATATTATAATAAAAAGTTTTTTAAACTTCAGATATGATTTGATCTGATATGAGATAAGTGATATACAGATAAAAAATTTAAAGAAATATTCAGTCCTTTAACTTCTTAAGAATATCTACATTATTGCATCTAAATATTTTAAACATAAAGGATTTATATATATATAGAAAAAAGGTTTAGAATTTTCAATTATACTAGTTTTTCAGTTATCCTGGACCTTCAATATAAACATGTTTGAATATGAGACATTTAAAACATAATCCAACGAAAATAAATATATTGTGAAATATATAATTAAAAAGATATTTTGCAGTAATATGCACAGTGAGCAAAATTCTATACAAAAATCAAAAGCATAAAAAAAACTATAAAAGAACAGTAAATTCAATACATAAAATTTATATAAAAATCATAGAGCAACCTTAAATTGTAATGATTTTTACACATAAATAAATACAAAGAACATATATTTACAATGTAGCATTTTCATACTTAAAAGCTAAATCTACAAAGGAATACACATTTTTTGTGAAATGAAAAAAAAAAAATACTTAAGACTTAAGTACTCATAAATCACATACATGCATATACTGTCTGCTGTGCATGAACTAATAACAGAGTCAGCCACAGATAGAATGTAACCATTCTTTTTCATAGTAAAAATTATAGATAAACAATCCATAATTAAAAATATTTTTTTTAATCAATAATTAAAAATTAAGCAAGAATCAAAAACCTCAACAGTATAAAATAATTCAGAAAAATAGTTGAGATTTCAGCGATTTTAAAATCAGACTTTTGAGCATGTATTTTATTTATCTGAGAAAAATAAAATATCAGAACAATTAAAAACTTGATACTTATAGTTTTTTGTAAAAGAACATGTGAAGTTAAATAAAATATTTGTAATATAATATACTTTAATAAATATACCGTATTTTTTTCGTATAAGTTGAATGGTTTTCTCTTTGCAAAATTTACTTTAAAAATCAAACTGCACAATACACAAAGATTTTGAATTTGACTAGCCCACATTGTATTAACAGTGAAACACCAATGACATTTTTCTCCAACAAAATATCCCTTTTTTGCCAAAAATGATAAGTTTGTTTTTTATCAGCTGATTTCTATTTCCTGACACTAATTCCCTTCTGGAGAAAAATGTCTGAATTTAACACTTTATTGGGTATATTCCAGGCCTGGGCAATACCAGGTGGGTCAGAGCTAGTTTAAAGTAAACCCGTGAAATATTTAGGTGATTTTAGGTATATTTATGGTTATTATCCTGGGCCAGAATAATGCTGGACGGGTCTCCTAGTATGTATGCAGTTATATAGTGTTTTTTTCAAGTTCACATTTAGTGATAATAAATTGTGGTTATGAATCTCGTAATGACAAAATACACATAAAATTGCCCCCTTAGCTGACATATTTTATATTTACAATATCTCGGACAAGTCAAAAGTTGAATTTTCAAATCAAAAAAACTTTATGCCATTACATTTAAAGATTGACTTTCTAGGGAAAGATAATTATGGAATAAGATTCAGGCACTTTAGTATTCTTAATGTAAGTTTAAATTTTAAACACTGCGTGTTAAGAGTTATTAAAGGCAATATTTAATTATAATAGTATGTTTAAAGAAATTAAGAAAAATAGAAATGTGCATCCAATTTAGTTGATCAATACATTTATACATTTTCCTCAGATAGTAGAAATAAACAGCATCTGTGACCAACTCTATTAAACTATTATTGCATTATGGGATGTGAAAACAGATGCAAAATAGACCTTAAAACAGATAAGAGATGGGCAAAATCTGTTAAATAAAAAGTAAATGTATTAAAAATAGAAGTAGTTAAAGCAAGAGTAACTAGAAATAATACATTAAACTCCAAAATATTTAATAAATTTTAAACATGTATATAAATTATGCAAAAATAACCAACATTATAAGGACAACTTGTATGATAAATATTTTTAAAACTCATATTTCTAAAAATTTTACAGTGATACTTTTATCAAATAATAATTATCTAACTCTGATAACGTTTACCCATTAAAAGCTAATATTTCAAAAAATGTTGAATTAAATTAAAATAAGTACTACTGCAAATTTGTGCAGTTACTGGCACAATATGGGAAGATATGGGATTGAGCACAAGAAAACTTTTCTTAAAAATGCAAATAGCATTTATATATATATATATATCGGTAACTAGATCTAAAACTCCTCAAACCAAGAGACAGGCTGCATGGTCAGATTTTATTTAAGCAAACAATAACATTAAAACAAAAAATGGCAAAATATCTAATCATTTTTTCCCTCTTCTAAAAGGTGGGTGACAAAAACAAACATGCATTACTTTTCTAACCATGAATAAAATGGACCAATTTGTTACTTGCATCAGTATCTTACACAAGATCCCACCATGAGGGACTTCACAACTGTGATCACTCTTATAAAGAAGGTAGGCAATGCTATATTTTCTGTAACCAAAAACCCCTGAAACAAAATGACTTAAAATTGAAAATAACATGCATGCCAATCACATGTATACAGCGAAAATTCAAATCTCAAGAAAACAACAACAGCAGTTCAAAACCTCCTGATTATGAGCTGAAGACAATAACAATTAAATAAAGCACAGTAGACTGCAAAAAATTATGAAAGAAAATCTGAAATAGGGAAGAATATAAAAAATATTGAGAAGAAATAAATTTTAAATATAGTAATGAATGTAAATTTTCTTAAACTGTATATTTGTATATTTCAAGTTTTGAAAGTTGGCTTTTGATGAATCAAATTTGCTCCACTTCAGTCAATTAAAATACATAAAAGTAATCATAAAAGAGCTTATAAACTAAATAAAAACTTAGTGAACAATTTCATCAAAAAATTAAAAAAGTGTATTATAAATATCCAACTTCATTAAAAAAATATCATCACTGAAAAACACAATACAGATCTTGCAGATGATTGCATTTTGCCCAGCTCTTAATAACAAAGAATTCTTAAAATGGACCTTTGATAAAAACAGGTCCAAACATAAACAGGTTGCTGTTAACATAAAAACACTGATTATTTGAACACAGAATATGGGTTAGCATTGACAACCTGCATTTGATGGTAAAGTATGTTCATTTAATCTAGCTCCTTTAGAAGCACTCACTAAACTGGGATCAGAATCGAGACTTTCAGACATTTTGTCACAGATAATGTCCACCAGGCGTTCAAAAACAGCTTTTACATTAACGTTATCTTTAGCTGAGGTCTCAAAAAATTCCAAGCCTAGCTGCTCAGCAAGTTGCTTACCACGTTCTGTTGATACAACTCTTTCATCCTCCATGTCACATTTGTTTCCAACAAGTACTACTTGAGCATTATCCCAGGAATAGGATTTGATCTGAGTAACCCTTTAAAATAATACAGTTTAGTACTATAATATAATAATTGAAATAAAGTATTCAAAAACAGAAGTATAGAAGAAATATTGCAAACAGTGAAAGAAATATAACAAGAAATATTGCAAACAATGAATGAAATATAAGAAGAAATATTGCACACAATGAATGAAATATAAAAGAAAAAAGAAAAAAAGTAGAACTGGTAAGGCAATAATATAACATAAAATATAATTCAGAGTATATTCTGATACAAAATATCTTTTAAACAATCCAACTTAATATGCATTTTATGCTCAACATAAAATGAAATCTGTCTTTGCGTTAACAGATTTCAGAGTAGCCCCAAAATGCAGTATCTTATGTTTAAACTTCCATTATCAGGTCCACAATCAAATGGAATGTTTGAGCAAATACGATTTGGTGTTGGTACGAGCACTTTTTAAAACCATTAATAGTATTCACATTTACTTTAAAGTACACTGTAGCCATGATGGCAACACTCAGAAGTAGACTCAACTACAGAAAATTAATATGTAAAAAATTAAAAAAATATTTTATTTGCAATCAATTTATTTATTATTTTTTTTTAATTTGATATTTGGCCAAAAAGCAGTATTCACTACATTTTAAAAAGGTATAGATACTGTTAAATGAAATATAGGCACTGTTAAATTAATCAACAAAAAATCGCACCAGCCACATGAAGACTTTAGAATAACGATTTAAAAATAAATGAAACATAGTAACAGTAGTAGAATTATATAATTTTCTTCTGTAAAAAAAATTATTATTTTTTTTTAAAGTTTAAAATAATTTTAAAATTTAAAATGAAGTTTAAAATAATTTTTTAGTTTAAATTTTCTCGGTGAAAGTATCTTTTCTGTTGCATGCAGAATCATTATTCTGCAACATACCTTCATTCACATTCATTTGAACTATGAGAAAAGTTCTAAAAATATCTTAAAACCAGTCTTTTTAACACATTAAAAATCAACTGAAATGAAAATTATTGTTTTTAATTATTATTATTATTTATTTAATTGTATTTACAAGGATGATAACCACAAAAATATTTTATCCTGCCTAAACAAACAATTATTTGTAATTATATATTTGCATTTTTGTTATTATTGGTCTATTTTTAATTTCTTACAAAATTTGTTTTAGTAAAAATGTTTGTTTTACAAGAAAAAAAAAATTGGTTAAAATATTTATTTTTCACAACTTTAATAAACTGATATTAATTACAAAAGCAATATTTTGAAGGTAGCAGAAACAAAAGGTATTTATACAGTAAACAATCAGTGACATTTTCAAATGTCAAAAAAAAAAAAAAAAAAAAAAAAAAAACTCCAAACTAATTTCTCCTAAGACGAGTTTAGCACAATGTTAAACCTGTACTAAACAATGCTAGCACATATGTTGAGTCATTTTTCGAGTGCACCTTTCTACCCTTTTATTCAAGAAAACACTACAAACAGCTGAGTCTCTAAAATATATGCTTTACACCAACTGAAAAATATTAATTAACAATAAATAAATATTCCAATAATGAGGTGAACAAACAAAATCTGATAAATCTTTTTAAACTATTCACTAATATAGCAACTTTTATCTGTTTTCTCTGTTATTTTCAACTCAAAATATGCATTTACAGATTTTTTTGTTGTTTTCATTTTGGAATACATAAAATTCATTAAATTGATTTCA
The DNA here is from genome assembly GCA_963931845.1 of Maratus michaelseni. Taxonomy (NCBI): domain Eukaryota; kingdom Metazoa; phylum Arthropoda; class Arachnida; order Araneae; family Salticidae; genus Maratus; species Maratus michaelseni. The sequence continues at coordinate 179,746,712 of OZ007592.1, read as the reverse complement.
AAACACATAGAACATAAAAATCTTTCTTTTCCCCTTATTTTTATATTACAATAATCATATTTGTTTAGATTTTAGTGCAGTCCAAATTCTCATAAAAGTTAATATACTTAGCAGAACTCAAATATTATCATGTTAAAAGTAAAAGCAAATTTTTGAAATAATTTAATTAAATCTTTCCAAATTTCATCCCAAAAATTATAATATCACTTTTTAAAAAAGTCATTCGAAATAGAATAGAAAACCTTTTTTTCTTCTCACTCTATTAAAAAATAAGTACAATCAAATTCGCATTTTGGACCATACTGAAGAAGTTATTTTAATCTATCCCTATAATCTAGAGATTTTGGAATTTTGTTTCCAGATAACTGATTTAAGCCAAATTAAGTTATAATTTAACTTACCAAATTAACTTACATTCATCTTTAAAACTAAAATATGCATTATAGATGACTGAGGATTTTTCTTTCTTTTTTTGAGCCTAAAACATTGTTATTGAAAATTTAAATTTATACCCTGATTCATGAAAGACAATTTAACCATTGATCAGTTCTTATGAATCAAAATTAAAATACTTATAATTTATATACAAGCATGGATGGAAATTATATCGTAAATGTACTTTAAGAAAGGTCTTAAATAAAGAACTTCTTTCATTTGTTTTATTTTATGATTTTTTATTTTTTTCACTATTTTACATATTTCATCCGTATGCTTGGTATGTATTTGAGGTAAAATTTTCTGAAATTGAATCCATTGAAATTTTTACTCCACATTTAATAGTTCAAAAAATGAAATGTATGATTGGAAATCGAAAATCTCCGATCTTCGGAAACGACAGAAGGAATTATCAGTAGCAGATCACGCCACAGAACTATATGGGAGGGGGGGGGGGTGTCCTAGGATTACCTACTCATTTGTTTCCACTGCCAAACCTTGACAGAAATCTTTTGCATGAATAGATAAAAGTTTCTTGAATATTACTAGATATGTATCATAAAAATGAATGTATGTTAAGCTAAATCAATTTTGATTAATCAATCAATCATTTTTCATTTTAAAAAAAAGTAATTAAAATGTAATTTTTCAGATTCGGTACAGCACTATTTCTTCTTGCAGACGTATACTTCTCTAATATAATACCTGCCATTGACAAGATAGGTCTGTCTCAACAGTAAATTCACACTGTAACCCTTTAAGCATAGGGCGGTATTTTTGCATTTCTGTTAAACAGTTCATAAAATAACAGCTATAAAATGCACCAGTATGAGGATATTTATTTGAATTCCTGACATATATATATTTTTTTTTCTTTTGGATAAAAAACAAGCATGAACTTCAAAATTTTATTACACCTGTCATTGAATTCAAAATTTGTATGACAGCAAAAGAAAGTTCAAATGCTTAATTATTTCACTGATGCTCTTCTAGTCTTTTTTGTTGATCACCATAGATCACAATTAATATTACATCTTTCTGTTCTAAAAATTTCCTGTGCAAGAAAATGGCAAATGTAATTACTGACATCTTAGCACTGTTGTCTACAGTTCTTTGTTAAATGATTAACATTTAAATAAACATAAACTTATAAATTCAATGCATTTATAATAATAAAAAAGGTACACACATGAGGCTTTGCATTTAATATTAATATCAAAGTTTAAAACTGTGACCAGCAGTGGGAAATTTTCAGAAAATTTTATGAAGAAAGATTTTATTTAACAGCCGGTAAGATGCAATGTATAGTTGAAAATTGTTACAACAAAATTTACACAGCTGCAAAAATAATTCATTACAAGGCATTCCCTTAGTAATATTTAAAAGAACTTTTTATATAAAATTTAAAGATGTGCAACTTCATTAGAGTAAAGTTTAGTTTAGAACGCTCTGTTTACATAACAGCAACTTGGGAGAAATGCAAAATAGCCAACGAACAAAAAATACATAACATTTTTTATATATCTTCTACAGCCTGCAGTTTTTCAAAGCCTGCCTATAAATGCATTTGCCCCATCATAAAATCTACTCACCAGTGGTGAATAAATTGGTGTAATCCCCCATTCCTGACTATGACTATACGTAAAAACTGGCTTCATCTTTCCATACCTTTATGTAACAACAAAGAGAAAAAAAGCAGATAAGGTGACTTGTTGAATCTACTCTCATCTGAGAAGAGTACACAAGCCCAGTTGTGTGATGATGACGACACTAATGAAAATAGGCACTACAGTAAACTCTCGACAATGGGATACACAACAATTCTTATGGCATATAGTAAGTTCTCTTTGATACAAACGCCTGGCTACAGACTTTTGGGATATCTACATGCTTTGGAAGAATGGAACTAATTTGGCAATTAACTAGCTGTAATGCACTGATTTTTTATTTTTTTTTTCCTATAGGACAATATACCTGTCTTCTGAGGCTGCTGTACTATGAAGATAACCTCTACCTTGATGTCTGCTACGCATCATAGTTCTTTGAAATGTTCTCTAAAACAGGGAAACAACACTGATGGTGATATCAAATTTCCTGACAGCATCTGTTATTTGTCACCCTTAAGCTTTCCAATAATATAGCCACATATAAAATTATCTAAGTGATGTCGGCAAGACATATGCATAATTTCAAAATTGCTAATTGATTATTTCATGCTCAAATCCATCTTATAACAACAAGTGCCAACTCGTACCAAATCTTGTAAATCCCTTATCAGTACTATCACAGGACTAACATGCACCGAAATCAAAAACTTGCATATGCAAAACACTTCTTACTACATCCTGAATTTATGCTAACACCCACATGATATTGCCTTCAATTTTGTGGCTGTTATCACTGATAGTGTCATTCATCCTTAGTAGAAATGTAGTCATAAAATAAACAGAGGCTATATGCTAGACAGTACATGCTAAAGCTTTGAAACGAAGAATATATGGAGTTCTGTAAAAAAAATCCAGAAGGTATACAGTATACACCCTCCACTACATCAATGATGCTTAGCAATTATCCACCAATGTACTTCTGCTAACAAAGATAATCCATCCTAGAATCACATTTATTACAATACTCTATTTACTGTAAACTACTATCATATCAATGCACATCATATTTTAAAGACCAATCAAATAATTCCATATATAATAGATCTTACATTGTTGGTGAGAACAACAATAAGGTGCATGAAATAATGTAAAAAATTAAGGAAACAACTGTGATTGCATTTTTTTTTCCGCAATTTTTTCATATTAGGCTGAATTCATAATTATTTTTGTTTTGTAGTCTTTAATTTCATTCAGTTTAAATTTTCCTCTAGTGGCAGCAGAGCTCTTAGGCAATGCATACAGTATACAGATTGAAAATCACTGCTCTACTATATATAAATAGAAATATAACACAGATAATCCTTTTGCCTCACCATATGAAGCAAATAAAGAACCTAGATTATCATAAACTAAATTTTGATGAACTGTGATAGACAGTCATATATATTATTTCTGATGTCAACATACCTAATCTATGCACATACAAAATGCATAATCAAATCATGAATGAGGTATATAAGAGAAAAATTTAACAGACTTAACATAGGCCTTGTTAACAGGCCTAACATTTTGTTAAAACACGTTTGATTAAAAACTGCAGTTAATTAAAAATTAATTAAAAAGTATCAGTAATAATCTCAAAGATTGCAGTGCAAAAGTCTACATAGGTCTGCTGGTTTTAAAGTAAAAATAATTAAAAGTATTTAAAAGAAGTGAACAGTTAACAATTACCAATCATGAACACTACTGAATGAGTCTTCATTTGTAACATCGTACATAAGAATAAAACCCATGGCTCCACGGTAATAAGCAGTGGTGATAGTCCTATATCGTTCTTGTCCAGCAGTATCCTGATAAAAATAATTATTAATAAAATTTTGCAAAACTGTCAATTTTGAAACTTGCAAAAATACTAATAAATATATTTTTTTTATATTAAAAAAATAAAACAAAAAAATCTACACATGAATACAATTATTGTTAAATTAAAATCTATTTATGTGATCTTAATTAGATTTATTATTACACTCCACTCAAAATTTAAAAATATTAAACAATCCTATTGATATTTCAAATTTTCTACCAGCAATTGTGGTTGATTGGGCATTTTTTTATCATTCAGAATAATCTACAGGCCATCTCATAATAAAGAAGATAATATGTTTGCAACAGAATAGGAAAGTGTCACAAAATTTGAGGAATCTTGGTGTTAAAATATTTAGATAACCTATGCTGTAGGAATAACCTATTAGGAATAACTTATATGCTACTAAGGAAATAATAAGATTTACCCTAATGAAACAACAACTCAAATTTTAAAACTGTTTGAATTGAAAATTAATTCCTGTTAGCACAACTAAGAGAAATTTTTGACAGTGAACAAATACAGTGTAATATTTTCTTTCACTAAGAAAATACTTCAGATAATCTACTGTAAATGCAGCAGAATGTAATATAACCCAGATGCAGCTATATCTCTATACTGAGAAGATACAAAGGATGGGATAAAACAATATAATACATGTGCACAATAATGTTACAGCATAACTGTCAAACAAGTGTTTAATGGAATTAATTGTAATTAATACAATCAATTACATACAAATTGTGCAAAACTTAGCAAAAGGAGAAAAAAATGGAAGGCATTCAACCCCACGCAAGAGGCAGGAATGCAATTAATGCCATGAAGGTCAAGTTCATGATTACTAAGAGTGTAGCAAGAGTTTATGTTGAAAATGCAGAAAGGTCAACAAGAGTTAAAATTCAAAAAATTAAGATAGAACCATTTAATAGAACCATTTAATAGAACCATTAAAGGCAAGCCAATTACAGTAGCTTCGTAAAACATGGGTTAAAAGAAAAAAACAACACTCAATGTAATTTATTCATTTTAATCAAGGCTACAAAATGGTCATGCATACAAATAGTAATCATATGAAAAATTATTTATAAAATACAGTAGACTCCCTCAAATCCGTGACTCTAAAATCCACACATCACTGAAGATGTAAACAGTGAAATTTACAGTTAGGATATAGGGAAAAGATCTTTTTTATTTAATATCATTCCGCACACCATAGCAGGCTATTGACTAATGCCCAGAAGCATTAGTAAAGCAAGTATGTGTCTGGGAAGTCTAGGATTTAAACTAGGTACTCTTCTGGGTTTCCAGTTACCCGATGTTTTTCAAGGTGAGTTTCATTGAATAATTCAAGAAAAATGTAATTCAAGAAAAATGTATTTCATCATTATTATGCATATTTAATTACAAATTACTTACTTGAACTTTACTTTTAATATTTTAATCATTTTTTAAATTTTCTTAAAATTTTTATTATTTTACTTTATTATTTCACTTAATTATTTTAATGATTTTACTTAACTATTTTAATGATTTTACCTAATTATTTTAATATTTTACTTAAGCATTCATTATAATTTTGAGTGCATTAATTCAATCTACTGTTTAAAAAATGTAAACAAAACAGTGACCAGAAATCCAAAAAAAGTTCTAAAATCTAAACGACCTCTGATCCCAAGTTATATGGATTTGAGAAAGTCTACTGTAATTAGTACTACTAAAATTTCATTTCAACATAAATCTTGCAAATATAAAAGCATTTAATCAAAAGTTATTACAAAACCTTGTTGAGTTAATTATGGCACTATAAACATTCGATGCATATGACAATGAATGACATGTTACATAGACAGTAAAACATGCAACTAACTTCTAAATACAGATTATATATTATGCCGATTAGAATAGAAATCAGCTCCAAGATAATTAAATCTATTTATATTACTATTAAAAAGTTAGAAACTTAACATAAGAAATATTCAGTAATAATTAAAATATTGCAGAATTTCTTAAAAGTTTTATCAAAAATAGGTACTTTTATGTTAGTTGTGCGCCAGTGATACACATATATATACAAATAGACTCCCTTAATATGCATACCTTAAAACCAGAGGTTGTGCAGATTTTTTGAATTTTGTGGATTTCTGGTCACTGTTTTGTTCACAATTTTAAAACAATAATTTGAATTTAATAGTGCACTCGAAATTATAATGAATATTTACAAATAAAATAATAAAAATTAAGAAATTTAAAAAACATTTAAAATATTAAAAGTAAAGTTCAAGTAAATAATTAATAATGCATAACTAAATATGCATCATGATGAAGAGATAATTTTTTCTTGAATTATTCAGTGAAAAATGTACACTAATAATTCACATCAAAATCTTAAAGTAACAAAGTCTTAATTTCATGTTTAGCCATACTTAATAACCAAAAAAAGCTTGATTAATACATAAATTATTAGGTAAAAATATTGTGATAGCCACTATCTTGAAATATTTCAGAAATAAATATATACAGTCTAGAACCATTTATCCAGAATGGTTGGGGTCATATATATTTCGAATAACTGGTATTTCTGGATAACATCTGGATTGGGCATTAAAGCAATATCTATTTGTAGAATATGTGTGGCTGTGGCATTGTTTCTGATTTCAAATTTTTTATTAGATTACAAAGATTAAGAATCTGATCCAATTAAGATCAAAGATTTATTCAGAGTTTGAGAAAAGATAATTTATTGGAATACCTTGTTTCTGCATAACACTTCCCCAACAACATCTCTGCATAAAAATCAAAACTCCCAATATCTAACTATATATTTTTCCATTTAAAATCCAAGATATTGGCATTAAATTATACCATGCATGTGAGTAATGTATCAAACAATGAACATGTCAAACTAGCACTGTGGCACTTTTTTTCTGGAGAAATTCTGAAATCAGTCAATTGGAAATATCATTCTGGATAACTGGTTTTCTGGTTAACTGGATTCCGGATAAGCGGTTCCATACTGTATTTCCTTCATGAGAAAATACAAGTTGAATCATATTAACAAGAATTAATATTAAAATGTGTACAGAATGATATTAAAATATTTAAAAAAGTTGAATTTTACACCTACATCTTAACTGTAAGTTTCATTGTTTACACTGGAACAATGTGCAGATTTTAGGGTGGCGGATTTGAGGGAGTCTATTGTATATACATATGTATATATACACATATACATATGTATATGTATGTATATTTATATATATGTACCATAAAATCCCTATTGTAAGCCCCCCACCCACTTTTAAGCAATTTTGATTTTCCTTTCTATTCCCAAATATAAGCCTTCCCCTTATCTAAACTTTTTTGTGCAAAAACTTGATTTAAAAATATAAGAAAGATAATTATCCATCTTTTGAGGCAAATTTTCACTTATGTTTTTATATAATCTCAATGAAATCCCCCCCCCCTCCCCCACAGGAAATGTCTGCTTCCCTTCTCTGTGCCCCCCCCACCCCTCCCCCATACAAAAAGTTTAAAATCTTCATAATCTTAAATTCTTCTGTCTTATTTGCTGTTCGCTAGTAACAATAAGAGTTAGATGATTATTTATTTATAGTTGCTACAATCTAACATTGCTAACTATGATATTGCTAATAATTGCATAAAAATCTTAAAGAGTTTTAAAGGTTTCAAAGTTAGTGTGCTTGGGAGGGGGGGAGGCAGAAGCAGAATTTCTTTGGGGGGGGGGAAGTAATTTAGATGATTATTTAATTATTGTTACAAGAAAGTCATAAATAGAGCAAAAAAGATTTTAAACTGTGTGTCCTTGAAAGTGGGAGGGGGGGTTAATTTTCATGGAAGAAGGTGGGGGAACAAGGGAAGAGAAGCAGAGATTCTGGGTGGAGGGGATAATTTAGGTGATAGATTATTTATTTATTATTACTATAGAGTATTAAATAGGTCAGAAAAGAAATTTAAAATTAAAGAGTTATTAAGGTTAAAAGCATGCTATGCATGTTTCGTATGAAAGGGGGACGCAGTAATTTCGGGGGGGGGGGGGTAGTTGATTGATTATTTATTGTTACAAGAAAGTATCAAAGAAGAAAAATTAAAAGAAAAAATATTTAAATTAAAAAAAAATTGTTAAGGGTTTTTTGTTGGGGGGATATTTTTGGGGGAGAGGGGGCATTTAGATGATTTTTTTTTTAAGCGGAAGTCCTTGAAATACGGAAGATTCTTACCCCTGAAATTAACCTTTTTTACTTCTAAATTAATGATAAAAATAGATTTTTATTGACTTTTTTTTTTAAATCTTGATTATAAGCCCCCTTTCCAAATTTAACTGTTTTTGCTTGCTTTTGAAAAAGGGGAGCTTACAATCAGGATTTTACGGTATGTATATATATCACTGGCGCCCAGCTAACATAAAAGATCCAAAAATAAATTTAACAAATTATATATGTAAAAAAGACATTTCAAGTGATATCTAAAAAATTGGTCTATTTAAAAAAGTATTCTGGATTTTAAAATATCAAATACTTAATTTACCCATATCTGAAGTTTAACTCTCTTGTCTTGTCTAAAAACAGTTTTCACTTTGAAGTCAATTCCAACAGTACTCACAAATGCAGCAGAAAATGAGTCATCTGCATATCGAAACAAAAATGAAGTTTTCCCAACACTACTGTTTCCAATGATTAAAATTTTAAACATGTAGTCGAAGTTTTGATCAGCTGCATCTTTTTGCCATTTATCTCGGCCAGCTGCCATCTGGAAAATAACATCATTGTAAGTATAAATATTGATTTATAAACACAAATATAGCTATATACATTTTTATCACTATTAAAAATAAATATGGAATATTTAATATGCATGCATTGAATAAGAGGACAAGGCTTTAAATTAATTTTTTTCTAGATGGAAAATCCTCATATTTATTTTAATGAGCTTATTTAAATAAATACATGTTAAAATACCACCGAAAAAATTTAAAACAATAATTCAGAAAAACAATGCTAAATGATTATTTAAATATATAAGATAAATCTATTTAATACCTGGAATTTTTTCCATAGAAAATTTCATACGCCTTTGCATTCATAATATTTCAAATTTTAATTGCTTAAAAGGCATATATCCAACAGAGTGAAAAAGTATCCAAGCCGGGACTCGAACCCGGGTCATCAGTACAGCATACTGACGTTCTACCAACTGAACCACTTGGAACGAGTGGTTGGCAGACTCACCAAACCCGCCTGCCCCAGGGTTGGTGGCTCACATAAAAATATTCCATCTTGTGCTGCGATTGTAGCCTTGCCAACATGTGATAGTGAAAAGTGCCAGGCTGGGTATCGTTCCAACTGGTTCAGTTAGTAGAACGTCAATGCGCTATACTGATGACCCGGGTTCGAGTCCCGGCTTGGATACTTTATCAGTCTGTTGGATATACGCCCTTTAAGCAATTAAAATTTGAAATTTTATATAAGATATAAGAAACACATATTCAGAGTCGGTGCATCCATTTTCTCTAAGTGTGTGTGAAAAACTGTATGGTGCCTTTTGAAAGAGACAAAAAGAAAAAAAATTCTTATGCAATGCACGAATCATGAAACATTTTCTAGAGATGAGATGAGATGATCCTGAGTACGGACCCAATATTGGCTCAAAATCAACCAGTCATCAGGCACAGGCTCAAAGTGAAAATTTTAATTATTATGAAATTGCAAAAGGAAAAGAAAAAAAACTTGCCAAACGCTTTTTTAGAAACAAGAATATAGTCTTAGCTTTACAATCTTCTAAAAATCACTTTGAAAGGGAATTGAATGGTTATTAATGGGATGTAAAGTGAAATATTCTATCTGATTCTGAAGCCTCTGCACAGACAATATCAGTAACATAAAGAAGTTGTGGGATATTCTTTGTCTATCCTTGCTTCCTGTTTGAGGTCCTTCTCCAGGATTACTGGAAAACAGAACTGATGTCTTTCTGCTATATAGTTGTACAGTGATATTTTAAAAGAATAAGAATTGTGACTTTTACAGATTTCTGCCAGTGGTCGGGTATAAATAAAAATTTGCTATTTTAAAAAGATTTCAGGAACTTGAAGATCATGAAACGTAGTCATGGCAGAGTATTTATGATTAATAGTTATTTCTGCGTAGGAAGTTATTTTTAAATGGAAAATAAAAATTAAACAATTTAAAAATGTTATTAACAATTTTCTACTGCACAGTTTCGGTATCAGGCTGACTCTGATGACACAAAATCTTTTGAGCCCAGGCAGGCTAAGATTTTAAACTGTCAAGCTTGAGATACGAAAAAAAAAAACCTGAACTGCACACGCTATGTACCAGGTCTCTACATCTTTATCAAGCTTTATATACATCTTTTTTTTTTTAAACCAAATGTTTGTGTGCTTTTAACAATTGGATTTCAGGCATCTTTTCTGGCCTTAATTCAGAAATTTTCATTAAAATATCTTAATTTTCATTTGTCACAGAATTTTTCAATTTATATTTTATTTTGTTCTGAATACTAAAGCTTGTCACTAGTTAGATTTGTTATGAGAAATATAAGAGCAAATATCAAAATTAAAAGAATTACCAGAAAAGTGTCGTATTCTGAGTTAAAAGTTTTCAAATAAAATACAAAATTTCATGTGCCGCCATTTTTAGGTATTTGCTTAGAAAACTTTCAGGAATTTCAACATCAATATTCATTTTTGGATCAAGTTGCTTTACAAAAACCCCACAAAATTCTCTTGAGTAGGATTTCAAAATTTTATGCATGGATATCACCAGCCTGCCCCAAATTTCTTTCAGAGGGAAGGTTAATATTGGTTTTCCATTAAAGATAAAACAAAAAATAATAATAAGTTAAAAGTGTATCGGGTACTTCTCAATTATCCTGTCGACCACTTTTCATAACAAAAAACTATTGCCAAACTGTAACACCAAATAAACGGGAGAACGTTGCCATTGGAATATCAAAATAAATAAATAAATAAAATATAAGAATTTAAGGACACAATTGTTATTTTAATTAATGAAATAACTAATAAATCAGTAAAAGATAATGAAAAATACACGAAATGTCGAATTAAAAACCACTTGATGACATAACAAACATGTATAATGCTTCTGACATCAAGTAAATGGGACTGCATTTTTCGCGTTTAATCTTACAGTTTGGCGATAGTTTTCTGTTATGAAAAGTGGTCGACAGGATAATAGAGAAGAATCGTGTATAGTAATGTGAATAATTAATGAAATATTTTTGAATAATAAGTTTACTTCAATCAATAATAAACACTAACTATGGTAAAACTTCTATAAATAGAGACTAAGAATTAAGTATCTAACTAAGAATTAAGTATCTCAAATCCAAGCTTACAACTTTTTGGCACAATTTCAATTTTTTTTTTTTTTCCCCTTGCCATCATGAATAAACTTTTGTTTCATATCACTACTTTTTTATCATTACAAAAAATAAAGAGAAAAACTTTAAAAAATAAGTTTTAAATGCCTTTTTTTTTCCCTTTTAAAATGCAGAAATCTGTTAAAACATGGAAGATTATCAATCCTGTAAAATAAATAGCCTGTGTAAATTATATATTTAAAAGATGAATATCAGTAAATAAAAATGGATATATTGATACGTTGTGGTAAATGTAAAAAAAAAAAAATATATATATATATATATACAGTAGACTCCCTCAAATCTGCCACCCTAAAATCCACAAATACCTAAAATCTGTACATTGTTTCCGATGTAAACAATGAAACTTACAGTTAAGATGTAGGTGTAAAATTCAAGTTTATTTATTTATTATATCATTCTGTACACATTTTAATATATAATTCTGGTTAATACGATTTAACTCATGTTTTCTCATGAAGTATAAGTTATTTTTGAAAAAATTAAGATAGTGCTGATATCAGTGGCAATCGCGATATTTTTACCAAATAATTTATGTATTAATCAAGCTTTTTTGGTTATTAAGTGTATAGTTAAACATGAAATAAAACTCTTATTTTAAGATTTTGATGTGAATTATTAGTGCACATTTATAAGACGAATTTCACTGAATAATTCAAGACGAAAATATCTCATCATCGTTATGCATATTTAGTTATACAATATTAATTATTTTACTTATTGTAAGTATTCATTATAATTTTGAGTGCATTATTAAATTCATATTATTCTTTAAAAAATGTAAACAAAATAGTGACCAGAAATATACAAAATTCTAAACTCTGCACAACCTCTGGTTTTAAGTATAGGTGCAGATTCACGGCCGCCAGTCGCCACGTGGCGACTAAATTTTTTGCTGTGGCCACTAACTTTCGAAGTTTAAGTCGCCATGTGATTTAAAAGTAATAAATTTCTGGTATTCCCAGTCCCCATCGTGAAATGTTGATATTTTTTTTAAAGATTAAGACCAAAACACAAACATTATTGTTATCTTTTAATAACATTTCAGAATGATCTGTTTAACGCAGCAAACTATTAAATATATTCGAATAGCAATGTTATTCGTAACAGTTTGAATCTGATAATTTTATTTTATTTTACATAGACTGTGATTTAAATATATATATATATATATATATATATATATATATATATATATAATATATATATATATATATATATATATATATATATATATATAAACAAATGTTTGAAGTGTGTTTTTATTTTTATAGTGCAAAATATTCTCACAAATTCAGATTTTCTTTCATATGTACTTTTGTCTGGCAAAATCAAAATAAGAAATATTGTTTTTCTGATATTCCCCGCTATCATGATTGCTTAGCTTATCTACATATTGTTTTTTAAACCGTATCTTGCCCAACTTTATCTTCTGACTGTACATGATTTAAGATTTAATTAATATTCAAATTTTGTTGTACACGTGTTTATATTAAATAAATTACTTTACACTTTGAATTAATTATTATTATTATTTTTTTTTTTTTTACCCTATATAAACACTATTGTTTTTATGCATTTGTTTTAGAATTGTGACCACTGGATTTTTTGGGTTTAGGAGCCATTGACTCCTTCCAAATGTTGGGAATCTGCACCTATAGTTTTAAGCTATGCGAATTTAAAGGAGTCTACTGTATATATGTAACAAATTACAGGAAACTTTGAGATAAATAACTTGGACTTGCAATTTTGTTTTTGGATCAACTCTTTTATTAGCAGTTTCAACATGCAATTGTAGTCATGAGTTCAATCAGAAGCCCTGCGAATACATTAATTTTCTGGACCAACATTGTCGTACGAACAGGTATCTCAAATCTGCAAAATCTGAAATTTTGGCGGGAGCATGTGAGTTTTGTTAAGAATTTGGGATATTTTCCAGCAGGGGTGCACATTACAGATGAGACAGGCTCAGAGTGGGCCCGAAAACCCCAATTTTTATACCAGTCTTTGGGCTCAGGCTCATTCTTTCTGAAACTGACAATGTATAGATAAAATAAAAATAACTTTTATTTATTTATTTTTAAATTACTTATTGCTGTTCAAGTCATTTTAATGCTATTTCAATCACAATGAAGAGAAACAGAAATGTTGTTTTTCTTTTCTAGCATTAGAATGCTATTTCAAAAGAAAATTTTTTATACTAACACATTTATGTCTGGCAATGACGATGACTGTTGATATGGCACCAATCAGAAGAGCGTGAATAATTTGTTGTTTGATTTTCATTTGTGACAGTATGAAATGTTTTTATTGGAACGTTAATTTATTTATTTTTTTAGAGATCTAATGAGAAATGAATATTTTCTTTTGGTTTTAGTCAACCAGTAATAGCTTAAGGAATGCAAATTTTTAGTCTTCTACAGTGTGTGGTGTGAGTCATAATCGCTCTTGATGAAAGTAACGTTTGATCCTTATATCTATTTTTCATCATGAACTCTGTTCTGCACATTCTCAAAGTCACTTTCATTTGTAAATATATATAATTATTAGAATGTATTGTTTTTCTGATAGAAAGTAATTAAGCAAGTTTTTCCTCTTTTCCTACAAAAGTATCGGATCATTCAAATAACGGTGTCTTTATTTAACTTGATATTCAGTGACACGAGAATCACGAAAGATTGTTTTGAGGAAGGAATCAATTAAAATTTAAGATGTACACCTTTTATGGGAGGTAGAAAAACTTTTTTCGATTCTTCGACGTATAAATTATAATTTCTGCAAATATCATGCATTTATTCATAAAATTCGCTTCGTTAACATGTCCATCAGATTTTTTTGTTGGGAGAGAAAACTGGGTACTTTTCGGTTAGCCGGGTGCCAGTGATATATGTACATATATAAATACATATGTATATATATGTGTATGTATATATATATGTATATGTAAATATGTGTATGTACATATGTGTGTGTGTATATATATATCACTGGCGCCCGGCTAACCGAAAATTGTAACAATCCTTTTAAGGAAGCATATTTTTTTTTTATACCAAATTTCTCTTTTGATAAGATTGAATGTAAATTTCCAAAAAAGTAATTATGTTCTTGGGTTTAACAGTTATTTTCAATTAAGATGTTTAGAAATGAGATATTTCTTTAAGACAATTTTTAAATATTATGCAATTTTTTTCATTGCATTACTTTCAGTATTGGGCACAAAATGTTTCTGGCTCTGATTTAAAATTATCGGACTGAGGCTCTAAAAAGAGAGCCCAAACTCATCTCTAGTGTACATGTTAATCAAGGAGGATAATTTCAATTTTTTGGTCGATTACTTCTTGACTAATGTCTGGGATCTTATGATAAACGAGGTCTGGCCAAGACTCAGTGCATCCCTAACCACAAGAAAGAAGAATTGTGTAAAGCTCAGCACTTTTTAACTTAAAGTTAGATAGAATTTGAGGTCTGAAAGTAAGAAGTGTTGTGCTGAGAAATGAAGCAAACAGGGGCAAATTAGTTTTAAAGTATTGGATTTAAAAGCTGGAAAAAGAGAAATGGGGATTAAATTTAAATTTTAAAGGGTTTTAATGTTTTATCCTTTCACACACACATATATATAAATATACATATACAGTAGAAGATTTTTATAACGCAAACCTAAAAACATGAGGTTGTGCGTTATATATAATTTTGCGCTATATAGATCACATTTCACACGTCATTAAATTTAGCTTATAAAACATGGCCAAATATGTGTGAAACATACCAAAATACATTAGAGTATCTTTATATTGCATTCTTCATTACCAGGAGTTATATATTATAATTTTTTGTATAATATAGATCATTCCACACATTGTTATTTTACTTTATAAAGATTGTCCAAACATAGCTGTATTAAATCATAGCAATTTTTTCAGTAATTAGCTCTGAATTAAGGAGATAAAGTTAAATTAATGTATCAGATTTAGTCCTCTAGAGAATAGCAACTATTTATAATGTAAGAATTCAGGTGTTTAACTGAAAATTCATTGTTTACATCTGAGAAGTGCGTTATATGGAGAATTGCGTTATAAAGATCTTCTACTGTATATATATTAACAAAGCTTGTATATTTGAATCCAGTAATGAATTTAAGGCTGATCTTCCAATAATGAACTAGTTCTTTAATCCTTATTATAAATGCTTATAAAAGCACAAATAAAATATAACAATTAATAAATTAGTTTATGTGAAAAACTATATTCATATAAAGAAAATAAATTGACAATGCACCCACAGGAGGTATAAAAGCTAAATTTTCAGATCTGCTGTTATTTCAGACTGTCATTTATCATATTCATATTGTGCTATCCTTTAAAAAAACAACAACAACATTTTTTGAACTTTTCTCTACATAAAGTATAATACAAAATATGAAAAAATGAAACATTAGCTAAATTTTTACAGCTTGTTCAGACTAAGATTTTAATGTTGAGCATTTTTCATTTTATCACTGCATTACAAAGTGACAGCGAATTAAGCAAGAATTTGTAAAATACCCACTTAAAAAAAGTAAAGAAATAAATAAAACACATCCTATTTATGTAAAAACACTTAGAAATAAAAATATTAAATAGTAAAATATTTTTTCGCTATCATTTATTTTTAAACCATAATTCTGCATAGAATTTTTTTTTTTAATTTCATATTTTTTTATACCAGTGAATGGTACATTTGTGTGTAATAAAAAAGAAAATAGGTGTTATTATTGCAAAAGTGTTTTTTTTTTTTTTTTTTTTTTTTTTTTTTTTGACATTTTGGGAAGAAAATAAAAAAAATCTGAATTATTGAAATACATATCAAATTTCGATAAGGGAATTGTGTGCTTTAAGAATCAATATTTAAAAAACTAATTTTATTGTTTATTATTATTTTTTAAAATTCCAGAATGGGTTTGTTTTTTTTACCTCTTTATATAGGTCACCAGCTGAGTCACACATGACATAATCAGCTGAAAATGAAACATTTTATTCACATATTAATGGTTTAACATAAAAACATTTCAAAATTGATGTACATTACTCTAATATGTTGCATAACAAACAAATCTGTGAAAATTAAGCTCATGTTTTGCTAGAATTCTGTATTACTAGATTAAATTATTTTAAAACTAAATAAACACTCCTTATGTATTTTTAAGTATTTTTATTGTTGTAAATGGTCTATAGAAACAGGGCAAAACAAAAAATTGAGTTCAGTGAAATATTTGATGAAGTAGGGTTTTTTATGTTAGGAAAAATTTCATTTTTATTTATTTATTTTTTAATTTTATTTAGAGGACAGCACAATACAAAATGAATCCTTATACAAAGACTCAAAATCACTGAATGATCATTATAAAATTAGAGAATTAATGGTAAAAAACAGACATTCACAAAATCGCCTAGAATCTTGTTACTTATTCACTTCAAAATTATGTCCATAAACTAATATTTTACAGAAAACATTAAACAGGAGGCATATCATTATGAAAAATAGAATTCTCCCACAATAAATTTATTAGATCAGAAAACTATTATGTATTTGAGCAGCAATTTTATTAAATTCTATGATACAAGGCTTTGTAAAGTATAGTTATATCAAAATGTGCGTTTAATAATATTGTTGTTCACTACAAAATATGTCCCTAAACAGGTGATCAAAACAACTATTTTTTATTGTAAACAGGAAATAAAATATTGGTACACTTATTGTAATCTTATTGAAGAATTTTTAGATCTGCTCATAATTTGCTGCATTTAATAACAAATTTAAAAAAATTAATTGCACAGATCATGTTAATCACATAATTTCTTGGATAAAATTTTTAAACCTTCATATACTAATTTCATATCTCAATTCCAAGAGCAAAAAAAATATATATAATATATATATATATATATATATATATATATATATATATATATATATAATAAAATCAACGTTATATAAATTATATATATAAAAACCAAAAAATTAAAATGCTTATTTGATATATTTAAAATATTTAAGCTAGCACAGAATTTGAGTTTTTTTTTTTTAAATAATGTTTGAAAATTAAAGGAAGAAAAGAATCCTTTTGAAAGATGATTAAAAATTAAAGGAACAAAAGAATCCTTTTGAAAGATGATCAAAATAATAAATATATTCTTTATATTTTCTAACACACAAACGTATTTTGAATTATTTTATATAACTGTTAATCTTTTTCGTTTTATCTAGAAAAAACATAAATGACAACAACTTTTTGAGAAGAATTTTGGATTTTCTAATGTACATTTGTCAAAACATAATTAGAAGCAATAATAATTCATAATAAAAATGCAATGGATAAATAAAATTTGTATTAATAAAAATACCACATTAATATAAATTAATTTACTGTGATTTACTTATTACACATTTCACCAGATTAATTATTTAAGTGGGTTAAGTAATTTTTTTTACCATAGTCATATTGAGCAGATATAAATTAAAATCAGAAAACAAAACTAATTAATAAATCCGTAAGGAGCGGCCGCTAACGATCAATGGCGTTTATACGCTATCGTAGCAGAAGCTTTCAATGAAAACATTACAAAGAATAAATTATCAGAAATTTCTCTTTTCAAATATCGCTAGAGGCGCTGCAGTCCCGATAACCATTAATTTTCTTTAAAGCAGCTTTATTTATCAGAGTAGTGCTATATGGTTAATGATTGGATTAAGGTACTTAAAGTTAAGCGCCATTTCAGAACTTTCTTGGAAGAGGAGGGGGAGAGGCAAAATTTATTTGATCTTGTCATATACATCTGATAAACAGTTTTATTCAGAGACGGACTTGGGTGGAGCAGGGCCCGATTGGGAGATTTTTGGTCGGCCACATGTTCACGCATGTCTGTAACCAGGTGTGGGCATACGATGCCCGGACTATGCTTAGATAGACACGTCACACGTTTGTCCAAACTATAGCAAACCTACATTCCAGAACCTGGCGATACTCACCTGGGCGAGTTCGATAAGACGAAGGAAACAAACTAACTGCTACTAAAATGCTGAATGATATGGGACCAATTCCCATATCGAACCAATATAAGGCGATATCATTTGAACTAATTCGTAACTCTCTCAGTCATTTTCGATTGTGGCCCATAGGGCACAGTAAAAACGTGGAGCTCTCCAATTTAGAACATATATCTTTAAAAATATCTGATACAAAACAGGGACTATTAATCGAAAAAGGCATTGGCAACAGCTTTTGCAAAAGTCATACTGAGGCGGTTGAATTTTACCCACTTACTTAAATGATCTACTATAACTGAAATATATCTATATCTTTCAGAATTAATGAGTGAGTACGAGCCAATTAGATCAAGCACCACGCACTGTGGGAGGAAAGTTACTTTAATTGGAATTAATTTACTAGCTGGACTTACACTACGATAGTTAAATCTTAGGCAGGTATTGCAGCTGTAGACATACTCGTACACTGTTTCCCTCATCTTATTATTGAACTAGAAGAAATCACATATTCGGAAATAGGTTTTATGAATACCTAAAAGGTGTCTTGAAAGAGGGTTATCATGAAAGAAACTCCTTAACCCTTAACTGATGTGAAGAAATTGTCGCATAACTAGTGTGAGCGGTCTTTGAGACCGCTTGATCGAAAGATGAATAAAAGTCTTGATTAATTCATAGGCATAGGCGGTGGGGGGGGGGGGGAACTTTCCCCAAACTTTCTGAAGAATAATTTCTAAAATATCATACAGTAAATTAAGGCTTGTCTTGTATTGACCCAAAATTGAAATGAAATAACTACTTTTATTCTCATTTTATATTTCTTCATTTTTTTTTTTTTTTTTACTTACTCAGATGTTAGATCAGTAGACAGCTCAGTTAATTTTCTTTGAAGTAAAGAATTTAGTACCAAAAATTGCTGGTTCAAATCTGAGCTGGGCGAAATGGAATG
Organism: Maratus michaelseni; assembly: GCA_963931845.1. Taxonomy (NCBI): domain Eukaryota; kingdom Metazoa; phylum Arthropoda; class Arachnida; order Araneae; family Salticidae; genus Maratus; species Maratus michaelseni. Next base: position 179,727,400 of record OZ007592.1, on the reverse strand, counting down.
AGGGAAAGTTTTTTCAGAATTGACTTGTACGTTAATGAAGAAATCAAGACATCCCCTATCAAAAATCCTTCTATAAAGTAGAGGTTTGCACGATCCCGAGCCTGGCTCGAAGCCCGTACTCAGAGACCACTGACCAGGCCCCTGCCTACCAGTATTTGGGCCCAGTTTAACGGGTTTGAGTTGCCTGGAAAGTGGGGCGATGATCGCCTAATCGCCGCATGAGGCCACCTGTAATGAGAAGCACCCAGGTCGGCCAATGAATTTTAAGAAACCGTGAGGTTCTAAGTTGTTAAGGTCTTGATCGAGGCTAACGAAAAAGAAAGGCTGCCGCGGTGCTTTACGCGTATCTTTTTTTAAAGACCGCCGGAGTCACGTGATGCTCGAATGCACCAATGCAGGTGTACGAAAAGAGCATCACGTCACTCTAGCGGTCTGTAAAAAAAGATAAGCGGAATGCACCGCGGTAGCCTGTCTTTTTCGATAGCCTCGGTCTTGATACTGAATTCTTTGATTTGTCGCCGCACACCACGTGCCTGTCATGCCTGGAGGAATGGGGCTGGACAATTTAGAGTCGAAACTGTGGTACATAACTTAGCTTTAACAATGGGGGATAATTTTGAGGGGAAAATGCATGGGGTAGCCAATAGCTAAGTCGTACCTTGGAAGGGGTAATTTTGTACCGAATTGCAAGGCAGTCGAATCGCTGCAGTGGCTGACGGGATTTAGCCTTTCTACCGTACTCCACCGGGTAAAAACTGGCTCCGTGGGCTGTCCCATTGGAGCGGGTCCGGTAGCTCGTGCGGACAGCGTCCTATTGCACCTAATAAAGAGGCGCAGTGTCAAAAAATTTTGAGAAAAAAAAACGAAAACAAATAAAGGGGGGGGGGGAAAGCTCCCCGGCACTACCCGTTGGGGTCGACTATAAAGCCGGTCCCGACCGGCAGTGCCAGGAATGTAGAGGGGAACCTGAAAGGGAATATGGTTAATGGTCACAGTTCCCTCTCGTAGTGGTACTAAAAATTTATCGGTCTATTTATCTCGTTTTTTCGAAAATCTGAACTGGTCCGATAGCGGGCTAAGCCCGCTATTATACTCTGTCATAATAATATCTGTCATGTAGACTAAATGCGATATTAAAAAAATCAATTTTTAAATTAAACATGTTGTATCCTGATAATCAAAATTAAACATGTTGAGACCTTCAAAATGTTAAAATATGCCAATATTTCCATAATCGGGTTTTTATGACGATTTAATACGTTCCTCAAACTCATATGGCGTTATAATCACTTGCTGACGTCATATCTAATTGCTTTCTGTATTACTCATATTGATACTCTCTTTGTATTATTTTCAAACATTTGAAAAAGTCCGTTAAACTTCCAACTTGACGTCAGATTAATTTTCTTTTTAATTCTCTAATGACATCATATTAACCTGCTTTCTGTACTTACACATACTCATACTCCTTGTATTATTGAGAAACTTTTGAAAATTTCCGTTTTATTACCAATATGACATCATATTAATTTATCATCATATTAATCTTTTTTTCAAATGGTGAAACTTTTTATTTCATTTTCATTTTTCACGTGGAAATCTTTAAATAGAAAATTAATTATTGTAGAAAGAATTTTATTGTGGATTTTTAATTGTTGGCAACTGCTATAACGAAAAATGTTTAAATTTAATAGGAAAAGGCTATTAGATTTTTGGTTTTTTATCGCTTTATATTAAAATAATACAAAATTTTCAAAGTTTTATGATTTTCAGCTTCATAGTAGGTATTCAGCTATAAGTACACAAAATTTCAAGTCTGTAAGTTATATAGTTTCTGAGAACCGGCTCTGTGACGGACAGACAACGTAGCGGGACGAATAGGGTTTCGTGAGATGAATGAAACCCTAAAAATGATTAAAATCACATTAATTAAATAATTAAATTATAATTAATCTTTTATATATTAATCTTTTTTTCAAATGGTGAAACTTTTTATTTCATTTTCATTTTTCACGTGGAAATCTTTAAATAGAAAATTAATTATTGTAGAAAGAATTTTATTGTGGATTTTTAATTGTTGGCAACTGCTATAACGAAAAATGTTTAAATTTAATAGGAAAAGGCTATTAGATTTTTGGTTTTTTATCGCTTTATATTAAAATAATACAAAATTTTCAAAGTTTTATGATTTTCAGCTTCATAGTAGGTATTCAGCTATAAGTACACAAAATTTCAAGTCTGTAAGTTATATAGTTTCTGAGAACCGGCTCTGTGACGGACAGACAACGTAGCGGGACGAATAGGGTTTCGTGAGATGAATGAAACCCTAAAAATGATTAAAATCACATTAATTAAATAATTAAATTATAATTAATGTGTCAAAGTTTCTTAAAATTTTTTTAGAAATGTGGGCAATGTTTATATTATGAAATTTATTTATATAATTTTGTTTCATATTGGTGTTTTTGCATTTATATCTCAGGCTAATTATAATACAAATTCTCTTTTGTAAAAACCAATCATTAATTACTGAATTGGAAATATATTCATGAAATTCTCTGCAAATATTTCATATATAAAACAATAAAAATTTTTGTCAGTACATATTGATAAATATTTTTTTCCAAATACCTTTCTTTAATTTGTGTAATTGTGAATTCGTTATTTCTGATATTAGTAATAATTGTCAGAATTTTAACAGAGTATAGCCATTATAAAAAATGTTGATAAGTATGCTTTCTGTTACATTTTCTCAGTTCTGAAGTTATCATCCGATAGGTATACTTACCGAGGCTAACGAAAAAGACAGGCTACCGCGGTTCATTCCACTTATCTTTTTTTACAGACCGCTAGAGTGACGTGATGCTGTTTTCGTACACTTACATTGGTGGATTCGAGCATCATGTGACTCTCGCGGTCTGTAAAAAAGGATACGCGTAAAGAACCGCGGTAGCCTTTCTTTTTCGTTAGCCTCGATACTTACATAATAATGGGAATAGTAGTCCAGTCAAATTAGGCAGATTTTGGGTCATTTTGGGACATAATTACGAAAGTTTTGAAACATGGTGGTATTGTTTGGGAGGGTCTACTAATGAACATACTAAAAGTCCTGATGGGTAGGGGGTGAGCGCGAGTGTGTGTGTGGGGGGGGGGGTAAAAGAAGGTACAATTTTTCTGTTTTTTGTTAATATCTCGTAAGCTATAAGTCCTACGGAAAAATTGCTAATACAGAAAATAAAGATAATTAAATTCTCTACAAAACAGGTACTATACATTTTTCTCTAGAGTTCATAGTTAACGAGATAATCGCATTCAAAAATCAAGAAATTTGCCAAAAGTCAAACCAGCGCCAGAGAGCGGGTCCACGGCACTTACATTACACCTACTTAACCTAAACTTAAACGGACATTAATAAATGTTGTGGCCAGAAGAATGGAAGCCTGAACAATAACTTTATCAAATGACACTTTTTGTTAACATAAAAATACAAAAATGAAAAATGCGTAAAATACAATGATATAGGAATAAACAATATACTCAAGTCCTTGATCATTTTGATTACCCCGGGTTCAATGGGAAATTTCAAAATATGTTGATTTGTGTGCCATTTCCATTAGGACATCCTCCTCAACAGGTGATGCACTGTTTGAGCAGTCTCCATGGCAGTGGTGGTAGGCAGCAGTGCACGTGATTCCTGTTTTCCTGCATCCACAAGTTGTTCCTACAACTGGTTGAACACTGGCAGAAGATGAGGTTTAGTACTGCCTTAGGGGCAACAGGATCGGTGGTTGTGATAAGCATTAACGTATGATCAAGCTTGCGTTTCCAACCCCAAATCTCGGAAGACAGTTCATTTCCCTGCCACAGCTGTATCTGATTAAAAACCCGGTATGAGTGTTGCATCGCTGCTCCTTCTGTGGGAGGCAAGGATGTTAATTCTGGTCTCATGTTTGAAACGGACTTTGTGAAGGCATGAAACCTATGTAAGTTGAGTGACGTTGTAGTATGTGGAGCTCCATACATATTCAAGAAGAACTTACGCCCCGCCACTGCCACCTGCTGACGTGACGAGTTTGAGTCCCCAAAGACTGAATTTACACACTCTAATGATTTACGTCGCATCAACATTTTGCAGGTAGCAATTTTCCCCTTCTTGTAACAAGATGATGTTGTGTCACAGCCAGAGAATGAATGAACAAGTAGTATAATGTGTTTGAGGCCCTTTTGCTGCTGTTGTTGTGATGAAAATACCTGAGTTACGACTTTCCCTTGGCCTGGTTTGTATAAGTATATATTTTTATCTGAAGGGGTTAAGGCTGTGAGTAGAACAAGTATATCCGCATCCTGTCCAACAAAAGTAACCATTTTAGGTTCGCCTTGGTGAATGGCTGATATTTCTAGTTGCTGGGCGGTCCGGTAGGTTGAACAAAACCCAAGATTGGACAAGAGGTTAATTATGCTTTTGGATGCTAACTTTCGATACAAAAAAAGGGAGAGGCTGTCCAATATACACGAAACAAAAGACCGAGGGCGCACAATATGAGTAATGGCATGGGTTATAGCAACACATTTTTTTCTTTTTTTACTTTTTCATCGCTCCTCTTGCTTCGAGTCAAATGATTCACAAATGTCAATAAAGGACCTAACACATATCTGTTTCCGCATTTTCAAGGAAAGAGTCACTTGGGGGGGTAGGAGCCTGTGTTGTATATCCGCGACTGAATTTCTTATCGTATCAAATCAGCTGCTTTTTTTACTATCCTGATTTTTTCTTCTCTTTCATCTTGTTTTTTTTTCTTCATACCATGACTCAGCTAATATTTGGTGACCAGTATCCAAAAAACATATTACTGACTCCCCTTTATACGAATGTGTTAAAATTATCCGGTCACCATATATTTCCAGGAGTTTTATGTTGATGTGTTTTTCTAATAGCACCTCCCCCCCCCCATACTGCCGACATCAACTCGGCCATAGAATGTTGACACTCGTCATTGGTTTCAAGAAACGAAGTGATATCTTCCATTGCTGCTGTCGTGTACTCCCGGGTAGGAGGACCTCTCTTCCGTCCATTTCGTAGTGAGATACGAAGAAAAAAGTTGATGTAGCAATCGTGGTGATAAATTCCATCAGCAGCGACAAGATCAGTCACAATGCTAAAATCAGTCACAATGATAAAAAAATTCCGCAGAGAAATACGTTTGTTTATTGTTTATTGAGAACATACATCTGACTTGTGTGCTTGACATCAAGTGCTCGCTTATAAGTCATCGTCAATATACAGGGACGAGATAGCCACAAGGAAATTTACAACACCAGAGAGTTACATCCGGAAGCTCCACAAAGTGTGTGCAATGGAGCTGGTGGGAGTTGAATCCGCCGACCTGACTCCTACGCTCTCAAGCGATTAGCGGAATGGTGTCTTTAACCACTCAGCCACGGAGACCCCGAGAAATACGCAAAGCATCACTTAACAGAGCAATGGTGTTGCCAATTTCGAGTGATAAAAGTACCAGTAATCACTGTTCTAATTTTTTATTCAACGTTTTAAAAAATAAATTTTTTGTCATCTAAGTTATTTGAAATTTTTGTGAATAATAAATACACAGTCATACATAATGTTTTTGAACCATATGTGTATAATTTAATGCTAAAATATTCATATTTAGCTTAAAAAACAGTAATTTTTGAAATATCAAACGATCCAATTGCATTGTTCCAGGGTTTATTTAATTACTTCTGCGAAAACTTTATACAACCAACCAACCGAAAGCAGCCGGAGATAAACAAGTCGGAAATTGTACGTCAAACGTAGCAAATGAGGAGCGCTCGTACCAGAACTAGTTTTATAAATATTCAAATATTGGCACCTCTATATATCCACCCAATTATCTCGTAAACTAAGGACTTAATTCTCAGAGAAAAAATGAATAGGACCTTTTTTGTAGAGAATTTAGTCCTTTTTTTTGGTAGGAGCAATTTTTTTCTTAAGGCTTATAGATTACGAGATATTCACAAACAAACAAACAAACAAAAAAGGTAATTTCTTTTACTTCCTCCCTCCTGATCGCCTCCTATCCATCAGGACTTTTAGTATGCTCATTAATAGACTCTCCCGAACAATATTGCAAAGTTTCAAAACTTTCGGAATTGCGTCCCAAAATGACCCAAAATCTGCCTAATTTGACTGGATGTATTTTAAGCATTTTTCATTTTTGTATGGTTTTAGTTAACAAAAAATGTGATTTGTTGAAGTTATACTTCCGGATTCCATTCTCCTGAACACAGAATTTATTAACGCTCGTTTAAGTTTAGGTTAAATAAATGCAATGTAAGTGCCGTTGACTCGCTCTCTGGCACTGGTGTGACTTTTGGCAAATTTTTTGATTTTTGAATGCGATTATCTCGTTAACTATGGACTCTAGAAAAAAAATATATAAATCCTATTTTGTAGAGAATTTAATACTCTTTATCTATTGTACTAGCAATTTTTCCGTAGGACTTATAGATTATGAGATATTAACAAAAAAGCGAAAAATGGTATCTTCTTTTACCTCCCCCTCTCGCGCTCACCCCATCCATCAGGACTTTTAGTATGTTCATTAGTAGACGCTCCCAAACAATATAACCAAATTTCAAAACTTTCGTAATTATGTCCAGAAAAAACCCCCAATTTGACTGGACTATAGTAAAACATATCAATTTTATATTTTATACTAAGGTAATTAAACAGTTTTTCAAACAGTTTTTCAGTCAAAAAAGAAATGTTCAAAAAAGAAATATTTTCCGATTGCTAAAAAATCTTGTTTTAAAACGAAGAATCTATTTTTTCCGAATGTGCTATCCTATATGTAGCATAAAAATATTTTTATCTAAAATTAATTTTAGAAATAATTCTGTTATTTAATTATTTAATTTATACACTATATTGCCAAAGATGACCGGTCACTTGCGATTTTAGACGTTTTGTTAACTATCTAGAAAAATACATGAGGAATTATTTAATTTATACACTATATTGCCAAAGATGACCGGTCACTTGCGATTTTAGACGTTTTGTTAACTATCTAGAAAAATACATGAGGAATTAACCTGAAACTGCAGGTGTGTAAACAATATAGTATAGGTTATATATTTCCGCGAAGATTTTTTCCCGAAACCCATAGGGGACTGTCAACAAATTGAAAAAGAACGAATATCTTTTGGATAACCCTGTAAAAACTAATGTAGCAAAAGCGTTCAAACTCGAGATTATTAATAAGTGGCTTATTGTAATATACTGTGTTCATTTTTATGAGGATAGCATGTATACTCGTAGAGAAATTAAGGTTTTTATAAAAACAGTCCCAAATTTCTCCAAGTTTTTTGCTTATAATTTGCAGAGTTCTTAATATAAAAAAAAGTTCTTTTCAAAAAATATGACAAACAACATTGTACATAATACTCTGGAATCAGAATTAAAAAATAATAAAAATTGGATGAAAAATGAGCAGGTTTACTAAAAAATGTTTCACTGTGCATGTGCGAATGCAATCAAAATATAATATGCATAATGTATTAGCTAAGTATATAGAGCAACTTTTGTGAAAGTCTCAAAATCATAGTTTGAAAATTCTAAAAATTGTCGTCGATAGAATAAGCTCGAAATCCGTTGTTCACAAAAGGAAGCAAAAAGATGAGGGGTTGTATCCAAATATAGTAGTACGTGCAATATTGTGTACGCTATCTTGGCACTAATCAACAGCTATTTGATACAACCCTTCATCTTTTTGCTCCATTATCGGAGTATACAAACCAGTATTACCACGGTTTCCATTATCGGAGTATACAAACGATTGTTTTTAAATATATTAGCTTCTCCAAGAAATCTATAGACCCCCAATTTTCCGGTCTTTGTTGTCAAAAAATTAATACAAATTTAAAGTCACGTGTTTGCAGTTCAATCAAAAAAACACCCATGAAATATTTGATATTTTGCTACATTGTTGCGATTGTAATTCATAAGTGAGGAGTGTACATCGACAGATAAAATATTATTAATTATAACTGGATCTAAAGGAGTAAGCCTAACGTTTTTTCCCCTGTAGATTATTAAAAATCTGCAAAATCTTCATTCTTGTAATTTTGGAGTAACAAACGCTGGTAAGCTCAGGCGCCGGCAGAATGAAATCCAAATAAGGGCAGAATTTTGGAATAGATGTAGTGCTTTTACCAAATCCATGTTTAGCTCCCTTTTCTCTTAGCGTTTAATTATTAAAAATCACCTGTGAAGAATACACCTATGATATGAGAATCATATATTAAGTTTTAACAAACCCTATCCTTTATTTAATTTATATTTTCCCCCTTCCTTTGTCAAAATTTAATCGTGTTATCTTGAACTTCAAACAATAAGCCCGCTGTAATTTATACCCTTTCCCTTTTTCATTTTCACTTATGCTCGATCACTAATATCTCACGGCTTTTCGATTAAAATAAAAAAAAGAAAAGAATTAAATCAGCACAGATGCCTTTTCGTAATTTTACTTTCCGTAACCAAGCTTATAACACGATATGTGCATTGCACATTTTTGTGGCCACAAAAGTTATGCGAATCTTCCATTTGGCCAAAATGCATGCCCTTATATGGTAGTGGTAATAACTCAATCACTCACACCCAGGTCTAAAAATATATTCTCATTGTTAAAAGCACATACTGTTTTGTCTGTCGAAAAATCCGTTCTCATGAGAAAGATATTTGTCGGTTATAATCGCCAGGGTGATATTAATTTTTGAATCAAAATTCGTCCTGTCGCCAAAATCTGGTGACCCTACTGGGTAAATACCATTGGTTATGCCTATCTCTGTCTGAAAGTATTTACGCCTAGACACTCTGTAACAACCCTATTTTGGCGAGATTCTTGTCAGTGCAATTCCAACTTGTATCGTGGAAACAACTCACTTTGCTTTCTGTCTCCGCATAATAATGACTGCTTAAGAGCGGCCTTTCTTGTTTCCCCCTCTTCTGTCCGCGACCATCTTGACATCCTCATGGTGATCTTACAATAAAACGACTTGACATCTATTCTGGAGTTTTTTTTTATTATACACGAACCTGGCTCATGTGGATTGTTTTATTTGATCAAGTACAACAACTACGAAATATGATCTGATCAGCCAACTACTTCACAAATTTTGGTATCCGTGACCTGCTCTTTTCTCCAGTTTAAAAAAAAAAAAAAAAAAGAGGTATATAGTTGGCAGAAGAGGGGACGCTTTTTCTTTACCTGCACTCGCCTGTCTCTTTGGATTATCAGCATGCATCTAAGAAAATTACCGCCTGCATATTTCCATCCCACCGGACCGAGTGGACGGTTTAAAAAAAAAAACTTTTGCTTCACCTTACCCCAAAGTTATTCTCGGGACTTTGCTGCACATATCTCCACTAAATTTATTCTCCAATCCCTTTCCTACAACTCTCATCTATATGTCTGTGGATGAACACCCGCCTGCTATCTTCCAGTCCCATGCTCCGTAGATGTCTCCCACTGGTACGAACGACGGAGATCCACTTAACTCCAGTTATTGTCCTACATCGGATATCGTCGGTTGACTTCTTTGCTCGAAATGTGTCCTCTCTACGCCACATCCATCTCGTCTTGCTGTCTCACTCAACTGCGCCCAGTGCCTGCCAACCCCATTCTCAGTGTTCTGTGCCCAACGTGCTCCATCTGCATCACGCCCAGTGCCACGAACTATAATACCAGTGTCCATGTTTGTCTGCAAATGTGCCTATTACAAAAAATCTTGCTACTAAATTGTGCTAAATAGAAGTTCATCAATTTTCCAACCTGCATTCCTCCGTGTTAATCTATGCACGATTCCTGTGTGACTGTGCTTCATGCTCCATGTGAATGACGCCCAGTGATACGTTTCTACAATCAGTGCCATGTATTGTGCTTCACTCCCTATGAGCCCCTGTGATTTCTGCACGTATATATTTTAAAAATATATCACCGTTCCATATGCCGTTAGAACTCCTACAGAAATCCGTATTTATTACATTTTCTAAATCCGTCAACTTTTGGCTCTTCCCTGTAGATGCACTCTAAGCCAAATTCCTCCAGAATTTATCGACCTTCGACGCATTCAAGTTGTGCAGTGGAATTCAATATTTATGTGCTTTTTATCGCCTCTTTCCGAACTTAGTAATTACTGATTCTATTTCTAACATTCATGAACCTTTTCTCTCCTTCGAAACTAAATAACAAAAAAAAAAACTGTGGTTAGACGTTCTAGTATGAACAGCTGGTGAATGTAGAAGTGTGAACTTTGATTTTTCTGGCTGACTTTTAATTCACAGCTGATTATGATCGCGTTTTTTTTTTTTTTTTTTTTTTTTTTTTTACACGATTGCACTTTTAACGTTGAATTCAGTGCTTGCAGAAAACTACGAAAAGTAAACCTTTTTTTAATTTCAGGTGTTGTGCTTTATTAAAAAAAAAAAAGATGTACAAAATTCTCTTTTGGATTATTTTTATTCTATTTCTCGAATTAAGGTAAGTTGTCGTTTTTCTTTTACAATGAGAAATATTTTAAGTTGTGGCTTGCCAAATAATTGTTTATAAAGTATACAAAGAGTAATAATTAATTTATAACATTGATTTAAACTGATATATCATTTTACAAGAAACGTTTTCCGTTTTATTACATGGTCATATGTTTTGATAATGATTTATTAGATTAATTTTAAACAATTTCTGATTATTTTCTGTTTTAATGTTAATGGTTCTTGCCATATTATAGGTAAGTTGGTAAATTATATTCTGTATGTAAAAAAAAAAAATTATTATAAATTAAACATTCTCAGGAGAAATTTTAATAAAAAAATAAGTGAATAAGAGAATTTTTGCATATTATTGATTAATCCTAAAATTTTTGTTCCTTTTTCCTACTATGCAATGACACTTTTTCAAATATTGAACGTATTATTATTTTGAAACGAGAAATGATAATTCTATGTGCATTTCTTTTAATATTTTTATAAAGGTTTAGATATTTAGAAGAAACAATATTTATAATGAAAGGTATAATATAATTCTTATTATCTCTCGAAGGTTTGCCTAGATAACACATTTCTTTTATGACTGAAATTTTATTTAATATATTGCATAAAATTTTGATTTTATAATAAGGCAGACATACTTTTTCTATATAAAGTTCATATTACTTTTTATTTATCTGCCACAATGAGTATTGCAGTCTGCAGAATGAGCGATTAATTTATATATTTGCATAATTTTTTCCAAATTGTTGGTTCTTTTGAAAATTAAGATATCTCTTGGTTAAGAATAAAAAATAAAAAAAAAATAAAAAAAATACATATTGATGGATAATAATAAAAAGGAAAGATGACATATTTTTGGTGTGAATAATTGTTCATTCTGGAGATATAGGTATTTTGTTCTTTTTTTTTTCTTTAAAAAAAAAAAAAAAAGAAAGAAAGAGAGATTGCATTCATTTTATTTATTCATTTATTATATATTTTGCTCATAACTAATTTTTGCGGTAAAATATTTTCTGGTAAGTTACTGTGAATATTTTAGGTAAACAAAGTTTTCCCCACCTGAATTTTTAATATTTTAAGGTAAAGATTTATTTAGCTAATAATTTATTGCAAACAAAATATTTATATTTGCTCACTCGTTAGCCAAACATGGCCAGCAAACTAACTTTTAAAGTGACCAAATTTGATGGTGAACCCACGTTACGAGACTTTTTTTTTAACCAATTACGAACATTAGCCCGTATACAAAAATGGAAACAAGATGAAACTATTCAGTTGCTGGGTGGAAAATTGACAGGCCCAGCCTTAACCTTTTTTACGCAAAACCCTGAGATCTATAAATCTAACGACTTAGATTTCGTCGAGAAAGAATTCAGAGCATTTTTCGCTCCCCCGAGTAAAACTGCAGCACTGGTTGAATTCAATAATCTATTATTATTGCCAGAAGAATCAATTAGAAATTTAGCCCATCGTATTAACACTCTCACTGCTCGCGTGCATGACACTATAACAGATAGAACGGCTCTTGATAATATTAAATTTACAAAATTTATTTCAGCGATTCCCTCGAATTTAAGGGTAAAAATACAAGAAGAGGGAATATCAACGTATAAACAAGCAGTAGATAGAGCACAAACTCTCCAGGAAATTATGCAAAACGAGAAAATATTGCAGCCCTGCGCGTCATCTAGCTCCGCAGACACGATCGCAATGCAGTTGAAATCAATAAATGAAAAAATTAACGCTTTGTCGTTAACAGGTAGCGAGGACAAAAATAACACCCATAATCAACCCTCTCGCCCACAAAACTCGCATGATCAGTATAAAAAGGACTTTAAAACAAGACACACTGGTCATAGATATGTCCGCACAAATAAACATAACAAATCGAATTCTCCACCCACTTGTCAGTTGCGTTTGAAACGTGGTCACACTGCAAAATTATGTTTTAAATGGAGAAGATCAAATGCGAATAGAGGTGGATATCAAAACTACAAATTCAATCCAAATTTTCGAAAAAAAAGTAATCAGAAAGGGGAATCTTTAAACTATTAAGGAGATGTAATTTAGCTGATGGCTTTGCATCTCAGGAAAACATTTTAACATCAGCAACTTGCCCTACATTCCCATGGTCGTTTGATGAAACTCTTCCAAAAATTTCTAAGGAAAGGTTAGTCAATTCGGTCGCTTCACAGACCACAACAAACATAAAAATGACCAGGAATGGGTCGTCACAAACAGTGCACAGATCAACTGAAAGTTCATCGCAAACTGCATCATCAAGTGACGAAAAGAAAGTTGAGGTTATTTCAAATGTGAATAATAATTCCCCAGCACTCCCCCTTATAAAGGCCTCTATAGCAAGAACAGACACAATTTTACTTTTAGACACAGGGTCGACAATTTCTCTTTTATCACAGTCCCTTTTCGATTCTATTAAGGACAATCTTAAATATAAAAGGTTAGGCACAACAGTTACTCTTAAAACAGTAAATTCCGATGTTGACTTCACCGCATGTATAAAAGCATCAATCAGAATTCATCACAAATCTTTTAGCCACAACTTTTATATTGTTGACATTCCCGATACCTCTAGTTTTCAAGGAATATTAGGATTTGATTTTATTCATAAACACAGGATCATAATTGATGTTCACAAAAATAGAATGTCAACAAATGAATTTCACGTGCCATTACTTAGCGCGTCAGCTGATGGCAAAGACATAAATCTTCTAAGTGAACATGTAAACTCTCCGTCAAATTCAGTCAAAACGATTCGCCTTGCGCATAAATTAAAACTTGAACCACATGAGAAAACATGGATTTCCATCGACACTGATTCTTTAAACCCTTCAATGCAGTACTGTTTTGAAAGTACTATTTCTAATAAACAAATTATTTGTTATGACAGTCTGCTAGGTAACAATAAAGATATTGAATCGGTCGATCGGGAAAATCATAACAAACACCTACAAAAATCACATGTATACATATTCTTACAAAATTCTTCTAACAAACCAGTACACATAAACAAAAATGCACGAATAGGAATTTTATATGAAGTTTCAGAAATTATGGAACCATCTAAAAGTGACAATTTTTCACAGACCATGAAGTCATGTGACAACATCAACAGCTTCAATATTCAACCTCATGATAATTTACAACAGTTTATTTGCAATTATATTCAAGCTTCAGATGAGGTCTTAAAAAAAAGAAAGGAAGATTTAACAATACAAGACTTCAAATTGGAACATCTAGACACTCAACAAGCAAAAACCTTAGGCTCATTATTGCTAAAATACTACAGTTCTTTTTCTAAATCAATGAAAACATTAGGTCACACAGACAAGGTTATTCCAAATCTCAAATTCATTAATGACTACCCAATCAAAACATTACCTTTTCCGGTACCACAATCGTTACACCAAGAAATGAAAGAGCAAATAAATCAACTTCTTGAAGCAAATATTATTGAACGTAACTGTTCAGAATGGGCATGTCCTATTTTGCTGGTTAGAAAGAAGTCTGATGGGTCTGCAAAACAAAAATACAGACTTGCTCTTGATTTAAGAATGCTAAATTCCGTCTTACAAGGATCTTCATATCCACTTCCCAAAATACAGACAATTATTTCAAATTTATCTGCATATAAATATTTCACTTCGTTAGATTTTCAACAGGCCTACCATCAGATAAATTTACCTGAAAAATATCAAGATCCACTTACATTCACATGCATATACGGTACTTTTCGTTTTAAAAGGTTGGTATTTGGATTAAAGAATAGTAGTAGTTTCTTTCAAAATTTAATGGACACTATTATTGATGAATTAGAAATAGAAGGTATTTTTGCATATCAAGACGATTTGATCTTTGGTTCTAATTCTTTTGAGGAAACATGTGCAAAATTACAGAAAGTACTTGAAATTTTATCGAAATATAATTTAACGCTCTCGCCCAATAAATGTTCATTTCACAAAACCGCTGTTGACTACTTAGGTTTTCACATTGAAAATCATTCCATTTCTCCCATCCAATCAAATATTGTCAAAATAAATTCTTTTCCTACCCCGACAACAAAAAGACAATTAAAAAGGTTTATTGGTCTTGTCACATTTTATAAATCTCTAGTTCCTTCATTTTCAAAACTCATCCAACCACTTATAGATCTCACTACACCAAAAACAACATTTAAATGGACTCAAAAACATCAAAAATTATTTGATCAAATGCAACAGGTGTTCTTTAAGTCTCCCATGGTTCGTTTACCCGATTGGTCTAAAACTTTTTATGTAAACACAGATGCGTCAATTATAGCCATAGGGGGTGCTCTGTTACAGGAACATGAAGGACAATTACTTCCCATTGCATTTTTTTCTAAATCTCTTAAACAGTCTGAAAAACGTTATCCAGCACTAAAACTTGAATTAATGGCCATTTACAAATCCGTAATCGCTTTTAAATACTATCTATATAACCGAAAGTTTGTAATTTTATCCGATAGTGCTCCTTTAAAAAAATACAAGAAAACAACTAATCCCGCTGATATAACAACTAGATGGTTAACAGAATTATCAGAATATACATACACTTTTGATCACATTCCCGGTTCTTCTAATGTACTTGCAGATTATTTGTCCAGATGTTCTTTCGAGAAAAACACAGTTGATTTAAATTCCAACCCAGAGCTCATCAATGAACCATATGCTTTGCCAATTGTCGATAATGATCTTCCAGACACTAATAATGATCATTTATCATACAGTACACATTCTCTAAATTACTTAGTTATTGGTAACAAGGATAAAAAAGACCCTTTATTGGAAATTTCAAATGAAACATTTGTAAACGAACAAAAGAAAGACACAAAATTATCCGAAATTTACAACGAAATTATGCAAAACGGCTCATCGAAACAATTCCCTATGTACTTCATTCATCCCGATTCAAAGGTTTTAATGTTAAAAAAAGAAAATATTTGTAATGACACCTTTTCTTACCACATTATTGTCCCAAATTCATTAAAAGCCAAAGTTCTAACAATATGTCATTTTTCACATTTTGGATTAACAAAAACTTATGCATTTGTCACAAAAAAATATTTTTGGAAAGGAATGTATGCTGACACTTTAAATTTTGTAGCGTCTTGCACAAAATGTTTACAGGCAAAACATCACAAAACTCCACTTGCTCCACTACAACCTACATACACACCTACGCATCCAGGAGATACAGTCAGTGTTGATTTGGTCGGTCCCTTTACTAATGGACAGTCGGTATTGACAGTAATTGACCATTTTTCTCGACACCTAGAACTCTTCCCTTTGCGTACCATCACTTCTGAAAAGATAATTAAATGTTTATTCAGTTATATAACTATCTTTGGAAGACCTTCTGTAATTTTGTCAGATTTGGGAAAACAATTCACTTCACACATATACGACAAATTTAACGGCACATTAGGCATAAAGGTACGTCATTCCAGTGTAGCGAGGCCACAAAGCAATGCCGTGTCAGAGCGAATCAATAAATCAATTAAATACTCAGTTTCTACTTTACTTCAAGAAGGTCACACTTTTGAAAATGCTTTATCAATTCATAAATCTCTTTATAATGGATCTCTACATTCCTCCACAAAATATTCTCCCAACTTGCTTCACTTTGGAAGAGAACTATCCTTAATATTTGATACTTATGACCATAATGTCAATCAAGTTCTAGATAAAGATTTTGAAGCTTACAAATTGTTACAAGATTTAAATTCTATTTACAGGAAAGCATATAATAACATCAAACACTCTCAAAACAAAAGAAATGATCATTTTCAAAAACGTGCTAAACTAAGAAAAATTATGAATAAAGATATTGTGTATTTAAAATCAGTAGATAAGTTCAAACCAAAATATTCTGGACCTTACATTGTTATACACAAATATTCACCTGTCTCTGTTTCAATCAAACGCTTACATGCACCTGATGACTCTGCTTTTAGAGTACACATTGATAGGTTAATCATCGCTCCACCAAGAAGTGATCACTTACTTACAAGTCATGATGGTTACAATAATATTAACTCTTCAACTTATTCAACACGTTATAATTTAAGACCTAGAAAATAGCGTATAATTTTTATAATTGTTGTATTTTGTGCGAATTTTTGGTTTTGTTCACACTTGTGTATATTGATGTACACAATATACTGATGTTATATTTGATGTTTCCTTGTGAAAGTTCTCGGCTGGTCCAAGTTTGTTTCATCAAGGGAATGGCAGATATGGCAATCTTGTTGTGAACATTATCTTTTATGTTTATGGGGTGTTTGCGCATATACACTTTATATATATAAAAAAAAAATCTTAACTTTTGTCGTCATATTTTTTTTAAATCTCATAAATAGCTATAAACATAATTATAGTAACATTAATTGCACTTAAAATTTTTTTTTCTCTTAAGGTCAGTTTTTTTTTAAATTTTAATAATACTAATTAAGTAAATATGTACCTCATGACTTAACATTTTTACCGAACTTGACAAAACTCTCTCTCATTACTCTAGGATTGACTTTTATTCGACATACACTAGGTGTATATATATTTTTATTTTTCTAATTATTCCCTTTCGGAGTGGTGATCTGTTCAAAATTATTGCCCTTAGGATCTTCCACCCCATTGTAATGAGAGACACATTCGAATTGATATTCCAATTCACCTTAAATCCCCTGTCAAAATGAGTATACGAGACTGCTCCTCAGTTTGTTGCATTACTGCTGCGGGAGCAACGGGGTCTATGTTGTGACAACAATGTGGACCTCGCCCTAAATATTCCCTCCACAAATAAGGCAATAGTCCTAAACTTGCGCCATCACACTTGTCCTTAGACAAGATTTAGGGCAGGAATTTTTTTTGGATCGTGTGTCACTTTCCCTATCCTGTCCTGTGCGAATGCACAAATTTTTACTATTTTTAAACCCAAATTTTATTCATTTTTATCTTCATCATTTTTGTATTTCATTTTTACACATGTGTAACAGTAAATGTAACTGTAATTGTAACTGTATCTTATTTTTATATTTTGTATTTGCATTTATATACTTGATGTTTATTTTATATAATATTATATATATTAGTATCTTATATTCTGTTCGAACAAAGAGAATTTTATTATATTGTAGTTGCAACTTAACATAAGCTTATATGTTCAGAGTTATGAACATTTTAAATTCATTTAGCATGCTTACGACCAGTTATCAGTAAAATAAACATTAGTTGATGATAATGCAACCTTTCTGGTCATATTTTGGTCATCACTATATATATGTAGAGTAATTAAACTGCTATATGTTCCGGAACAGCAAAAACAACAACAATTTCTACATCTACAAAAATAAACTGTTAAGAAACCATGGACTCAAGGAATAAAATAGTGTACACTATGATGACCAGTAGCAAAATTTTGGTATACCATTTCTATTTTCATTCTCATTTTTGATATTTATATGTGTTTATATATATTTTTTTTATCTTATATTGTGCATTGATTATATGTAAACTTTCAGACGGAGCGTGCCCGAAATTTAAACCCTAACAAATTATTCTTTTATCTGAGCAAACGGGGGAAATATATGATATGAGAATCATATATTAAGTTTTAACAAACCCTATCCTTTATTTAATTTATATTTTCCCCCTTCCTTTGTCAAAATTTAATCGTGTTATCTTGAACTTCAAACAATAAGCCCGCTGTAATTTATACCCTTTCCCTTTTTCATTTTCACTTATGCTCGATCACTAATATCTCACGGCTTTTCGATTAAAATAAAAAAAAGAAAAGAATTAAATCAGCACAGATGCCTTTTCGTAATTTTACTTTCCGTAACCAAGCTTATAACACGATATGTGCATTGCACATTTTTGTGGCCACAAAAGTTATGCGAATCTTCCATTTGGCCAAAATGCATGCCCTTATATGGTAGTGGTAATAACTCAATCACTCACACCCAGGTCTAAAAATATATTCTCATTGTTAAAAGCACATACTGTTTTGTCTGTCGAAAAATCCGTTCTCATGAGAAAGATATTTGTCGGTTATAATCGCCAGGGTGATATTAATTTTTGAATCAAAATTCGTCCTGTCGCCAAAATCTGGTGACCCTACTGGGTAAATACCATTGGTTATGCCTATCTCTGTCTGAAAGTATTTACGCCTAGACACTCTGTAACAACCCTATTTTGGCGAGATTCTTGTCAGTGCAATTCCAACTTGTATCGTGGAAACAACTCACTTTGCTTTCTGTCTCCGCATAATAATGACTGCTTAAGAGCGGCCTTTCTTGTTTCCCCCTCTTCTGTCCGCGACCATCTTGACATCCTCATGGTGATCTTGTAAGGTATTGACTACTCGCATCACGTGAGTAGGCAATGTGTGAATGAGATCGTTTTTGTCCATTAACCGACTATGTGCGTACAAGTTATAAAGGCTCTCTATCTTTCTTTAACTTTCGAAGGACAGCTGAATCCCTGAAATTGTGAGTCGCCGTGTAATTTCGAATATGCAAATTTTCTGGAGCTGGTCGGTCGACACTGAAGTATATAAGCAGCGAATTTTGACTTGAGTGCAGAGCTCAGAGGAGCTGGTGAGCGCTCAGCAGAGACTTGGCCTGGGAAGTTGAATATTGCGACTGAGATTTAGGTTTAGCCTTGAGACCTCGCATCGAGTCTCGTGATTAAAAATCAGCCTTAGTATTCTTATACTGGAATTTTATACATTGATAAAGCTGACTTGAACCTGCATCAGTGCTTATGTAATTTGAAGGATAAGAGTATTGAATCGTGATTATATATTTAAAAAGGTTAAGGTTTAATTATATTGTTTCGTTTTTGTTTAAGCTACAAGTGTTAGCAAGAACTCTTTAGTTAATTTAATTTTTTAGGAAAATTTCGTGGAGCTCGCTCAAACTCCCTACTGATTGTGTTAATAAACCAGTTTTTGGTTTTAAAACAGTTGTACTTCTTTCCTCGTGCTCTACCACACAGCGGACATTTTAAGATGGCCGCTACAAATGGCGCCCAACTTCACGGGTTGTACGATGGCCCACATCCACGAGAGATAGTCCCCAGAGTTTACTTTGCCGGACATTCTGATGTCACAGAATTTTTAAATAAATTGAACGATTATATTGCCTTTAACGATATTCCGGATAAAAACAAATATGTAGTATTGAAATGCTCTCTAAAGGATGAAGCCTTGCTTTGGCTTGAGAACATTGGACGTTTCTTGGTGACCGATGACGCGAAAAGATTTGAGCAAACATGCTCGGAGTTAACTAAAGCCTTTCCTAATCAGCGTAATGCAGCGGAATTAAGACGTGAATTCTATTGTAAACGCCAGACTATTTACGAAAAAGCGTCCGGATTTTTTCTGAGAAAGCTCGAATTAAAAAACAAGTTGGCACTTGACGTTACTCATCAGGAGCTGATGGATATTCTGCTTCCTCTTTTCGCAGTGTCAATCCAGGACTTTATCGAGCTGCGTGCCCCAGCGAATACAGCTGAACTCTATCAATTATTAATAAAGTATGAAGCGCGACATGAGGCGGATCACCATAGACAGAGAACCACACGAGAATTCAACGAGGGGGATAGGTTTATTAATAGGTCCAGGAATTATGATACTGAATATAATGGTCGTAATGTTCGTGGTCCAGTTAATTATGGGGATAGGCAAAATTTTCAAAGAGTTAGTGGTGGTTTACGGAATTATGATCAAACTTATAATAATGGTCTCAGAAGAAATGAGGGGGTGAGCAGTCGCAATAGCAATGGTTTGGATAGAAGGAACGAGGTTAACCCTCGGCAGAATAGTTCGTCCAGGGTTAGACAGTTGGTGGTTGGCGAAAAAGTCGTTCAGCGTAAAGAGGGAAGATCTGGTAAGGCTAGAAATTGTCAGCAGGGGTTAAACTGGTAGGTGGCTGTTGTGCGGAAGGTCAGCAGTCACAGGTTAACTCTTCAAAGCCTTCTGTGATCGATTTAAACACGGTAGTAGTTAACCCAGTGGAATTACCTGAGTTGTTAATAGTTTTGAGTGGAATAGTGGTGAAAAGTATTCTGGATACAGGCGCGGATAAAAGTTTTATATCGTTTGAGGTGTATAAGAAATATTTTTCGTATAAAAGGTTGCGACATGTTAATTTAGTGGTTCAATCGGCTCAAGGGATACAATGCAGTATAAAAGGTCTGGTGGATTTGGATGTAGAAATACGGTCGGTTAAAGCGAGGTGGCAATTTCTAGTATTAGATGGATTAAAAGCACATTGTATTGTTGGAGTTGATTTCATGAAAGATAGAGGGATGAGCCTGGATTTCTTTTCACGTACACTGGAGGTTAATAATGATGAGAATACTTGTACAAACGAGTCCTCATCACTCTCAATTGATTTAAGTGAATCTGGTTTAACAAAGGGGGAGATAAGCAAATTTAATAAGTTTTTACATGACTTCAGGGAAGTGTTTTCAGACAAACCGGGGTTGACACACGTTTCCTGGCATGAAATTAATACCGGTTCACATGCACCAGTAGCAAGCAAACCATACCGTTACGATAAAGTCAAACAGAAAATCATTAATTATCACATTCACAAAATGCTCCGCGACGACATCATTATGCCCATTGAATCTCCATACGCGTCACCAGTAGTATTATGTCGGAAAAACAATGGAAAAAGCATTGAGGATCCTGAGGCTTGGAGATTCGCTATAGATTATCGAAAACTCAATTCAATAACCCAATATCCACAGTATCCAATTCCTGTAATAGATGACATACTAGGCAATATTCAAAGTACTAAATTCATGTCCACACTCGATTTAACCTCCGGTTATTTTCAAATCAGCATGAAACCGGAAGACATACTTAAAACAGCATTTATAACGCATAATGGGTGTTTCGCATTTAAACGCATGAGTTTTGGATTATCGGGGGCTCCAGCCACGTTCCAGAAGGCAATGGATACCATTCTGAAACCCCTTCTTGGTTTCGGAGTTCTGGTATACCTCGACGATATTATAGTTATGTCTGAAACATTTGAGGAACATATAAATTTATTACGTAAAGTTTTCACATTGCTCAGAAACGCGGGTCTCACTGTCAAATTAGAAAAATGTAAATTTATTCGTAAAGAGTTAAAATATCTTGGTGTTCGAATCACACAAGAGGGCATACAAACAGACAAACAAAAAACAGATGCAATTGCGGCAATGGCACCTCCAAAGAATGCGAAACAAGTAGCAACATTTTTGGGTATGGTGGCTTGGTTTCAAAAATTTATACCACATTTTTCAGAAATCTGCGAACCACTATATGCTTTAAAACGAAAGAGGGTTAAATTTGTTTGGTCGAAAGCGGCTCAAAATGCTTTCGAACATTTAAAGAATTCTTTAATTTCTTCACCGGTTTTAGCTCATCCCGATTACTCTTCACAATTTGAATTATACTGTGACGCTAGCGCAGTCGGAATTGGTGCGATGTTAGCTCAGAAAGATCGCCCCATAGCTTTTGCGTCTAGAATTTTAAATGCAGCGGAACGGAACTATTCAATTACGGAACGCGAATGTCTTGCTGTAATTTGGGCTTTGAACAAATTTAGATGTTTCTTCTGTGATATCCCGGTCAAAGTGGTTACGGATCACTCTGCTTTAACAAAGTTAACGCACGGAAAAGGTTTATCGTCTCGAATGGTTCGATGGTGTTTGAAATTGGCGGAGTTTAATATTGTAATTGAGCATAGGGCCGGAAAGGAAAACGCAGTAGCAGATGCTTTATCGAGGAATCCCCAGGAGGGTGTTGAAATAGCTGAAGAGGTTAAGGTTTGTGTTTTGTCGTCGTTGGTTTTGAAGTCAAGAGAGCAACTTATAGAGGAACAGAAAAAGGATGAGGAATTTGGTCAGTTATATAATTATTTACAGGATGCTGACATGGTACAAAGCGCGGACGCGCATATGTTCCAAAATTGGTCCCGGAATTTCAAAATTATCGATGGTCTTCTGTTTTATTCAAAAACTGTAAATTCGCGTGGTGAATTAAAAGTGTATATTCCAGCTTCTCTTCGTAAGGCCATCTTGCACGAATTCCATGACAACCCTTTAGCAGGTCACCTAGGTGTCAGGAAAACATACGCTAGATTATGTGACTCCTGCTACTTCCCTAAAATGCGGGAAGCAGTGCGCGCTTATGTCTCCAGCTGCGACACATGCCAAAAATATAACTATAAAAACATAAGACCAGCTGGCAAACTAATTTCAATTAAAAAGTCCTTTCCCCTAGAATGTATCGGAGTTGATTTAATTGGTCCTTATCCTTTAACTGGAAATAGATATAGATTTGTATTAGTAATTGTAGATTATTTTAGTAAATGGGTTGAGTTTGTCCCCCTCAGAAAAGCTTCAGGAAAAAATGTAGCTAACACTTTGTTTAACTGTTTTATTTCGAAATATGGTGCACCATCCCAGGTAATTAGTGATCACGGTCCCTGTTTTATATCCGAAATTTTTAAAGAATTGTGCACACAGCTGGAGATATCTCATTCTTTTACAGTTCCATACCGGCCACAGTCCAATATGGCTGAGAGGGTCAATAGAACCCTCATTCAAATGATTTCTTCCTTTATTGGCACTCATCATTCAAACTGGGACCAATTCTTGCAGCATTTTGCCTATGCTTTGCGTACGGCAGTTCACGAATCCACTGGAAAAACCCCTGCGGAGTTGTTTTTGGGTCGGAAAATCATTACTCCTTTTCAACAATTGATTAAAATCTCGGGAAATGAAAATGAATATATGATTCAGGACATCGATAAGTTGGTTAAGGAAGCACAAATAAAAATGGGAAAGGCTCAGAAAAAACAAGCGTTGTATTATAATATGCGTCGGAGAGAGTTGGAAATTAAAGTTGGTGATTTTGTGTTGTTAGAAAAACATTGGTTGAGTTCTAGTCGGCAAAAACGAGTCGCTAAGTTTGGACCTAAGTTTGAGGGACCGTATAAAGTGTTGGAAGTTAAAGGTAACAATTTAATTATTGATGTTGACGGTTGTCATACCACGGTAAACTTGGATCAGGTCAGAGTTTATAAGTTTAGGGACACTAGCTCAAATGGTTCTCAAACGTCAGACGGTGAATCCTCTATGCCTCAGTCAAAGACCTCTCATTCTCCTTACGTCAGTCAATCTTCTTATGCAAATAATTCTTCTAATAATGATAGTGATAACATACGAACGGAGATGAAACGTAAATTTCCTCAAGTTAACCGAGACAGGGTTAACCAGCCAGCTGAACAGACATTACCTAAAGTGGTTCGAAAATATGGCAAAAGACAGCACCCGCATTCGATCTCGACAAGTAGTTCTAAGCCTCCAGACAAGAAGTTCATGCAGAACCCTTCTACGTCACATCGACCACAACACAAGAGACTGTTATCAAAGTCATCGACAGACATTCCTGCCAAGAGAGGCCGGAACGGCAATCCACCAACAGATCTCAACGAATCTTCCGATAGTCAACCATCTCAGAAGTCATCACATCGACAGTGCCAAAGTGACGCACGAAAACGTGGCATGGACTATCTCCCCTCTATAACCAAACGGCGCAGGAGAATCGGCAGAAAGCGGACCTTGCCCTCCACATCGATGTCGGGAGCCTCACGGAAACGAACGCCTTTCGCTACTACATTCTTCAACCCTAGAGACAATCTTGCCCAGCGGCACCATCGCCGAGACCCGCCTAGAAATCGTCGAGTCGACACTTCAACAAGCCCGCCTAGCAATCATCAAATGGACAAATCAGTAAGCCCGCCTAGAAGTCGTCGAGTGGAATCTACGAGCAGTCGTCGAGTGGACACTACACGAGCTCCTCCAAGGCAACACTAGATACCGGGCTTGCTCATTCACTCTCAAAACGTCACAAATGGTGGCTGACCGCGACCAGCGATTGGTCCAAAGCAACGCGCCCATTGTTTTGTGCCAATCGCTGTATGTCTTTCCTCCTAGTCAGCCACCTTTTGTGACGTCATCATAATGAATGAGCAAGCCCGGTATGTAGTGTAGCCCTGTCTCCTCCCAAAGGACGTCGCCATGGTTACAACACCCGGCTGCAGGCACGACAAGCGACAGTGGCCTCTCCTTACCAGTCTGCATCAGAACGGAGTTTCGTCCAAGGATTTTGGGGACGCCGCCAGAGTTCTTCTATGAGCCTACAAGCTTCCAGTTCATCTTCACTATAAAATCAGGTGACGACGTTCCATTTTTATTAATTTCATTTAAAGTGCCTATATAAATGTCAACAAGTTCTATGGACTGGACAAAGCAGCTGAACTGTTATAGTTACCTTTCGACCATTGTTTGATTTTGTATCTCGGCTTCACAAGTTGTGCATTTAATTTCTGTTCAAAATTTTTTTTGCCAAAATTTAAGTTATGATGTCAGAGAACATCTTTCGAGATTCACTGCTTTCATGTTCGAGAGATTGTTAAATTGCTTGTATAATTGTGCTATAAGTGTTCTGTGAATATTCTATGTATAAATTATGTATATATTATGTGTATGATTGTTCTATATGTTGAATTTTGAAATATGAATTTAGTATTATGGGTTTTTTACACGCGCCGCGGATAGGCGTGCACGTGTTTTGCGGTCAAGAGTTGCCCTTGACACGCGCGTTCTATTTCACTTTACTAACATTGTTACCAAATCTAACTTTCTCCCTTCGGTCGTGTTCGTGGTCGTTATCAAGGCAACACTAGATACCGGGCTTGCTCATTCACTCTCAAAACGTCACAAATGGTGGCTGACCGCGACCAGCGATTGGTCCAAAGCAACGCGCCCATCGTTTTGTGCCAATCGCTGTATGTCTTTCCTCCTAGTCAGCCACCTTTTGTGACGTCATCTTAATGAATGAGCAAGCCCGGTATGTAGTGTAGCCCTGTCGTTATCGGTTTAGTGTTGTATGTTGGGTTTTCGCAAGTTATGTCGTTTTAAAAGTGTTGTTGGTTATGCACTAGTTATGAAGTTTTAAGTGTTGTTCGTTATACCCTAGTTAGGAACTTACTTATTAGTTCTGCTGTTGTTAATTATGAATATTGTTAGTGTATTTCATAGTTCTGACGTAACATTGTATGTAGATAATGAAATTTGTTCCAGGAAGTAAATCATCTTGAAGCAGATAGTCTATTTATAAGTTTTTTTATATTTTAGTTCTCAAGAAGAAGAATTGTCTTGAAGAACTTTGTAATGTATATTTATGCCTTTATATTTTATAAAAGAAAATTGTTTCACTTTCACAGCTCTGTTAGCTGTTAGTTTGTGACCATTGTAATTGAGCGAGTCATCTACATTGAATTTCGGGGGATGTGAGTTTTTGGCAATTTGGGAATTTTTAGGAAAGCTACTTTATTCTTTGACAGATAGTTTTGTAGTGACGTTCTACTTTGCAATTTGTTTCGGCACTTCATGGAATTTTGCAGGTAAAGTTGCGTATTTATTTTGGCAAGCTGTGAATTTTGTGAGGAAAATTTTATGAGGAAAATTTTGTGAGATTCTTTTGCATGATACCAAGGCAACACTAGATACCGGGCTTGCTCATTCACTCTCAAAACGTCACAAATGGTGGCTGACCGCGACCAGCGATTGGTCCAAAGCAACGCGCCCATCGTTTTGTGCCAATCGCTGTATGTCTTTCCTCCTAGTCAGCCACCTTTTGTGACGTCATCATAATGAATGAGCAAGCCCGGTATGTAGTGTAGCCCTGATGATACTGCACATTTACAGGAGGTTATGTTGAAAGTGTCGTCGATCTGACCAGTTTTTGCGTGATGGGTTAAAAGTACAAAATTTACATTTGGATTCAAAATTTAAATTTACCCGTCACATGTTGTGTTCATTTTTTTGGACTCTAAATTTTTAAAAGAAAAAGACGATGGTCTGCATTCAACCACCGCTTTTTCTTTCACAATTTCCGGGAGGGGTTGTAAGGTATTGACTACTCGCATCACGTGAGTAGGCAATGTGTGAATGAGATCGTTTTTGTCCATTAACCGACTATGTGCGTACAAGTTATAAAGGCTCTCTATCTTTCTTTAACTTTCGAAGGACAGCTGAATCCCTGAAATTGTGAGTCGCCGTGTAATTTCGAATATGCAAATTTTCTGGAGCTGGTCGGTCGACACTGAAGTATATAAGCAGCGAATTTTGACTTGAGTGCAGAGCTCAGAGGAGCTGGTGAGCGCTCAGCAGAGACTTGGCCTGGGAAGTTGAATATTGCGACTGAGATTTAGGTTTAGCCTTGAGACCTCGCATCGAGTCTCGTGATTAAAAATCAGCCTTAGTATTCTTATACTGGAATTTTATACATTGATAAAGCTGACTTGAACCTGCATCAGTGCTTATGTAATTTGAAGGATAAGAGTATTGAATCGTGATTATATATTTAAAAAGGTTAAGGTTTAATTATATTGTTTCGTTTTTGTTTAAGCTACAAGTGTTAGCAAGAACTCTTTAGTTAATTTAATTTTTTAGGAAAATTTCGTGGAGCTCGCTCAAACTCCCTACTGATTGTGTTAATAAACCAGTTTTTGGTTTTAAAACAGTTGTACTTCTTTCCTCGTGCTCTACCACACAGCGGACATTTTAAGATGGCCGCTACAATCTTACAATAAAACGACTTGACATCTATTCTGGAGTTTTTTTTTATTATACACGAACCTGGCTCATGTGGATTGTTTTATTTGATCAAGTACAACAACTACGAAATATGATCTGATCAGCCAACTACTTCACAACACCTTTGTTATATTTTACAAAATCATCACAGAAAAATAAAGTTTAGTTATATAATTATATTAAGAAACGTCACTTATCATCACTAAAATAAAATATACATGCTAAAAGTGATTATAAAAACCTTTTAATAATAATATAAATGCAACAAGAGAACTACAGCTATAGCTAGACTACATAACATAGAGTGTTTAAAGATTATTTTAAAAATAGTAAAATGATATATCTATCAAGATTTTATTCCCCATCTAGCATCCGCGAATCAATAGAAATCTATATTCGCAGTGAGAGCATATGCAACGAATCAGCCTCCTTTTGGGTTACCTAGAATTCGGCGCGAGATACTTTATAAATTAAAAAACAATAAGATAAATTTATTCACGTTTACAGATGACTATATATAATACATAAAAATGAAAATTTGTCTGTCTGTATTTCTATACAAATCCACAGTTTAGAAGTGAGAATCGTGAAATTATACGCACAGGCGTATTAAAACACAGCCGAGGCAACTAAAGTAATACGGAATCGAAATAAATTACAGTTAATTTTTAATTAATAAAAAACCAGCAATCTGACAGCCATTTCCTATCAAATTTAAACATTTTTCATTATAACAGTTGCCAACAATTAAAAATCTGCAATAAAATTCTTTCTACAACAATTATTTTTCTATTAAAAGATTTCCACGTGAAAAATGAAAATCAAATAAGAAGTTTCAAGAATGAAAAAGAAGATGAATATGACGTCATATTGGAAGTATAACAGAGATTTTCAAAGAGTTCTCTATAGTACAAGGAGCATAAATATGAGTAAGTACAGAAAGCAGGTGAATATGACGTCAGCAGGTGAATATATAACGTCATAAGAGTTTGAGGAACGTATTGAATCATGATAAAAAAACCGATTATGGAATTATTGGCATATTTTAACGTTTTGAAGTTCTCTGAATTCGTTTTCGCTATTTTTAAATCTATTCCGCATATGTACGTGTGTGTATGCATGTATATTAGAATTTCCACAAATGTTCAGGTCCCCAGAGATCATTTTTTGTGAAGAACTGAAATTAAAATTTCAAAAACTTTTTAAAAATAAAATTCATAGAATTTTGTATTTGCCATTTTTGTATCATGAAAAAGTTATTTAAATAACAAAATACACTCAAAGACAACTTTTCAGCAAAAAGGTTTTAATCTTGGTCTCAAACCGGGCCACAGATTATTGACTAAGCATGTAGGTAATCTGTCGTCTGGATTAAACGAAAAATGAGAGAAATTACGCAAATCGAAACTCAAAATTTGATTCATGCGTATAATAATCTTTTATTATGTTTTTATACTGCATGTTTAATTTTGAACTTGATTTTATTAAACAAACATTCTTAAAATCGCGGGTAAGACCGGGTACTTCAGCTAGTTTTTATTAAAGCGCCTGCTTTCATTATGCCTGTGATCTCGTGATTTTTGTTTATCAAGTTCATATTTCGAATTGATAATATGTCAATTATTGATAGAATTTCATCGATTTTGTGTACGAAACTAGTAGATCTGTTTATTAAAATGTTTTTATAAGACTTTAAGTGTACTGTAATCCCTTTTAGCATGTATATTTTATTTTAAAATTTAGTTAATTAAATTTGCAAATCCAGGGAGAGGAAATGGTCCTTACCTGTTACGCCCCTCACCTTCCTTGTGGGATTCCATGCTGGCGGGCATATCTTAAAGACTTGTATGAATTTCTGGCAAACGACGATGAGAAGCAAGTGGTAAAAGTTCAAAAATTTGACAACTTTTGTTAGTTCAATCTCACAAAATCTGAAAAGTTTAATGTTTGACATATTGTTGCAATTATAATGCCAAACATTGAAACTGTTCCTAGATCCTCTGCCGGCTAAGCATTTATCGATTGTAACTGAATCTAAAAGGGTATATTTGAGGGATTTTTCTTGCAGATTATTAAAATGAGGACATCTTCATCTTTGTAACTCTGGAGTAACAGACGCTGACAATCATGTCCTAAAGTTGTGTACGAATTTACCACAGAGTTCGAGCCCACCCTCTGACCTCCCTTTTAGACGCTCTTGGTACAGTACTCATATACATTTAGAGGTATTACTTGAACATGACCAACAAAGTTAATTGTTTTGCTGTAGACCGGATATTTACATTTCTATCTAATCGGTGGTACAACAGTAGTTCCTTTTTCTATTAGTGTTCAGTTATTTAAAATCACTTCTGAAGAATACACTTTTATTATATTTTTCAAAATCATTAGAGAAAAAGAAAGTTTAGTTAATTAAAATGATTTGAAAATCCAGGAAGGGGCAATTGTCGTTTCCTGTTACTCCCTTCCTCTTCATTGCGGGCTTTCATGCTGACAAGCATGTCTTAACCTCTTGAAGGGTGGCGAGATACTTTTTATCCCTCTTAATTTTAATTACCAAATGCGACAATGGCACCAGAATTTTGAAAAAAATTTTGCTTTTATAATGTACGTGAAGAAAAGCTTTTACTTATTTTCAAATAAATTAATTTAAAAATCCTGGTGTCAATCAATCATTTCAGCATTTTAGCAACATAAGTACTCTGCGCCTGAAAGGGTTAAAGATGTGTATGAATTTTTGTCAAACGACGATGAGAAACAATTGGTAAAAAGTGAAAGCCTTTGAAAACTTTTGTAGTCCAATCGCAGAAAATCTGAAAAGTTTGATGTGCGACACATTGTTGCAATTATAATGTCAAAAATGAGAACTATCCTTAGAACATCTGCAAGCCAAACATTTATCGACTGTAACTAAATCTAAAGGACTATATCGAAGATTTTTCTTCTTTCAAATTATTAAAATAAGGACAACATTATAATCTTTATATCTCTGGAGTAACAGACACTACAAATATATACTAAAGATATGTATGAATTTGTCACACAGGAAGACGAGAAGCAAATTAGGATGAAAAACGAAAAATTCCCCAGCAGAGTTCAGTGCTGGTTAACACACATTCATATCTTGTGTTAGATTGAACAATGTTTGAAATAAGGCGAAAAAAAAGTACTACTGTAAGCTCTGAAAGTTTTAATGGTTCAATCACAAAAATCTGAAAACTTTGATGTTTGCCACATTGTTGTAATAATTATGCTATAAAATAAACTTTTACAAAAAAAATATTAACCGACTTAAAAAAAAGCACTAAAAAGTATTAAATAATTCTTTAAAATTCTCTAATGACAAAATGTTATCCATTAACCACAAATCTGATATCATGTGTCGGAATAAAAATGATAAATTTAATATGTACAGTTTAATACCCACCAAACATGGATTTTCGAGAGAATATATTTTACAAGAGATGAATATACAGACTTATGATTCAGTTTACGAATATATACATATGAAAAGCAATTAATTACTTTTTGAAGTCGGTGCCAAACTACCTCAAGTTTAGTAAGAATTGTGAATATATTGTACCTAGTATCTACTAATTTATCGATTGGGGTTGTTTGGCACCGACTTCAAAAAGTAATTGCTTGCTTTTCATATGTATATATTCGTAAACTGAATCATAAGTCTGTATATTCATCTCTTGTAAAATACACTGCTCAAAACAATTAAAGGATATTTGAAGTTTTATATAAAATAAAGATATAAACGAAATTTTTTTTGCCGAAAATAGAAGAAGAGAATCACAAATGCAAATTTTTCTGGTTTTCAAACTGTGGAGTATGCAAATTTTGAGTTCGACGTCAAAAACGTCGCTTCAGCGGCAGCGAATGAAATTTGACTTTCAACTGGATAAAAGAGAATGAAGACAAGGATGATCGGCATTCAGTGATTGCTTTGTTTCGATGAGTACGATGTCTCAGCGAAGTCATTTGACAGATTCAGAAGCTTGGAGAATTGTTGGTAGGTTAGAAGGGGGCCAAACTCAAGCCGAAGTAGCGCAAGCTATTGGAGTGTCACAAAGTGTCATTTCCAGGATCTGGAACCGTTTTTTGGAGAGTGGATGTGCAGGCCGAAGACCAGGGCAAGGTCGTAGACGGGCAACAACGCCCAATGAAGATCGGTATTTAGCGTTAACAGCTCGGAGACACCGAAACATGAACGCTACTCTTCTCCAACAACACCTTCGCTCGGCTACAGGCACCACGATTTCAACTCAGACTGTCCGAAACCGGCTCCATGCTGTAGGTCTGTATGCTCGCCGACCGATGGTATGTGTTAGATTAACATCAAGGCATCGTCGCGACCACAGGGAGTGGGCAACCGAGCATGTCAACTGGAGGAGAAATGAATGGAGCAATATTCTGTTTTCTGACGAGTCCCGTTTTTCTGTGCATCCGGATAATAGGCGTATTTTCATCTGGAGGGACCGTGGCAGTAGGAATAATCCTGCGTTCGTGCACGAAAGTGTCAGATTTGGCGGTGGAGGAGTGTTGGTGTATGGTGGCATCTCCATTGACGGGCGCACTGACCTCTACATCATTCGAGATGGAGCTCTGACTGGTCGCCGATATAGGGATGAGATCCTCAGACCTATTGTAGTCCCTTACGCTGCAGCAATCGGAGATAACTTCATTTTAATGGACGATAACTGCAGGCCACATCGTGCAAACCTGGTGGAGGATTTCCTTTTCGAGGAAGGAATCGTTCGAATGGAATGGCCAGCGTGTTCTCCAGACATGAATCCAATCGAGCACGTTTGGGACGCTCTAGGAAGACGAGTTTCTGGCCGCCAACAACCCCCACAAACTCTCCAAGAACTGGAAAGAGCTCTTCTGGAAGAGTGGGGCAGAATACCCCAACTCGTCATTAATAGCCTCATTGAGTCCATGCCTCAAAGGTGTTCAACGTTGCTGGCCGCACGTGGAAACCATACCCCCTACTGAAAATGACTTTCTTTGAAGAAAACACCTTTTCTTATTTTTTTTTCTCATATGCACAAATTGTGTTTTTTTCCTTTTGTACACAAATGCGCAATAAAATGCATTTTTTTCTGCCAAACATGTGTAATTTATTCTCATATAACCTACTATGTCTGTCGACCATGTATCAATCAGCTAAAAAGTTTCCCAGATACAAAATCCACCTAAAATTGCAATATCCTTTAATTGTTTTGAGCAGTGTATATTCTCGAAAATCCATGTTTGGTGGGTATTAAACTGTACATATTAAATTTATCATTTTTATTCCGGCACATGATATCAGATTTGTGGTTAATGGATAACATTTTGTCATTAGAGAATTTTAAAGAATTATTTAATACTTTTTAGAGCTTTTTTTAAGTCGGTTAATATTTTTTTTGTAAAAGTTTATTTTATTTCCTACTTTTTAGTTATTAATACAGTAATAGACAATTATCTTCATTTCAACATCTGCTGAATGAATAAGTAATTTGTAATAGAAATTATAATTTACCAAAATTATTCATTAAATAAATATTTTTTAATAAAATCTTTGAAAGAATCAAATTCTTGTCAATCTGGACGACAACTGGAGAAATATCGCCAAATTTGGCGATCAAAATATGTTGCCATAAATGAAGCCAACGTGGTTATAGTTGACTAATTTGACGAAATTCTCATTCAGATTGACGAGAATTGGGAATGAATCTTCTGTAACCGGGTTCCACGCATTTTTTAATTTTGAAAAATTTTTTACAACAAAATTGTTCTAACCATCAGAATATGACGAAATTTAAATGGGACCAACAGGGTGTCTTACACTTTTAAACAAAAAAATATATATATCAAAATCGGTGCACATTTACGAAAGTTATGCGTGAACAGGACTAAAACATACATACATTGGGTCAAATTATTAACATCCTCCTTTTCTCACCTTCTTCTATCTAAATAGAAGAAAGTATTGTGATCAAAATTTTTTCAACTTCCGGTTTTCGACGGATTTATATGTTTTAGGAGTCAAAGATTCCGTAAAACATGTTTTTACAAAATATCTCTCGGCCGTGTGTGCCCTCTTTGTATCAATGAAAAGTGTGTCAAGTTATGAAGCAACCTAGAATTGAACGAAATTTCATTTATAGGTTTTTGGCTGTGACCAGCAGGTCCCACTTGAATTTGCGGATATTCTGCCGAAAGCGGGCGCTGTGATAGCGATTTTTGTTCCATTTAAATTATTGTATCATCGAAAAGTGTATTAGGTTATCCACAGTACTGAACCAAATTTTTTGTATGTGTTTTTTACTATGGCCTGCAGGTCCCAGTTGAATTTGGGGATATTCGGCAAGAAGGAGGCGCTATGATAGACACTTAAAGATTCCAAATTCAAAAAGATGTACAAAGTCGTTAAAAATATTAGAAATCCTAAAGGTTTTTTCAATTGAATGTTCAGCCTTCATCTAAGGATACCGGAACAATTTTTGTTTTGCCTCTACCTTAAAAAATGCCTGAGATATAGCATTTTGAAATTTTAGAGTGGCTGACATTTTGAAACAAGACAGAAGGATTCCTCCATAATAAACGGTTTTAATTTAAGAGTTTTAGTGAACATGCTATCTCGCAAGTTTTATTTCATTGTTGTAACCATCGTTCTAACTCCCACATTCTCAACACTATATATTCATGTTCGCCAGCGTTAAATTCTCTCCAAGCTAGGCAATATTTGGCGAAATATCAACAAATTTGGCGACAAAAACAAGTTGCCATAAATGAAGCCAACTTGGCTATAGATAGCATATTTGCCGAAATTCTGATTCAAATTGAATATTGACGAGAACTGCGACTGAATCTTCTGTAATCGGGTTCCATCCATTTTTATAGTTTTGTGTTTTGCAGTAAAATTAGCTAAAATCTTAAAACCAGGGAATAGGTAGGCTGTCTTTTCCTGCCGGTATAGACCAGAAGGACTTTTCGTAGTTTAGTATATATAATATATCAGCTACAAATAAATTAATCTTCCATGTAAATATGTTTTTAAATTGAAACTGTTTGGAAGTAATGTTATTTGAGAATTTTAAATATGACGTAAGTTTTCCCATTTAATGTTTTGAACGTGTAATAATTTAATTATTTCTCTTTTTTAATATTCACGCGCAAGTATATTTTTTATAACGTATTTTTCTACATTTACTGCTTTTAACACGTGATCATTTAATTATTGTTTTAAAGTTTTATTTCTGTTTTTGATAGTCACGTGTAAATACGTTTTTTTAATTGAAAGGGAATATTATTATGTGCGCTATTTTACAAATTGACAACAATTCAAATAATGGACTTTTTGAAATATAAATTAAATTATCAAAATAATGGAAATTTGAATAAAATAATTTGTTCTAATGATCAGATTTTGACGAAATTGAAATGGGACCACCTTGGACCCATACTCTTTCAAACAAAATAAAAATTATCAAAATCGATGCACATTTACGAGAGTTATGCGTGAACAACAAAATACATACATACGGGTCGAATTGATAACCTCCTCCTTTTTTTAAGTCGGTTGATAAGATTTTGACGAAATTGAAATGGACCACCTTGGACCCTTACTCTTTCAAACAAAATAAAAATTATCAAAATCGATGCACTTTTACGAGAGTTATGCGTGAACAACATAATACATACATACGGGTCGAATTGATAACCTCATCATTTTTTTAAGTCGGTTAAAAAGTAAGAACTGTTTCTTGAAAATCTGCCAGCTAAACATTTATCGACTGTAACTGAATCTAAAAGACTATATCGAAGATTATTCTTCTTTCAGATTATTAAAATGAGGACAATATTTTAATCCTTGTAACTCTCGAGTAACAGTGTATGAATTTGTCAGGGAGGATGATGAGAAGCAAATTAGAGTGGAACATGAAACATTTCCCTGTCAGAGTTGACTGCTGGATAACACACATTCATATCTTGTATTAGATTGAACAATGTTTGAAATAATGCGGAACAAAATACTACTGCAAGCTTTAAAGTTTTAGTGGTACAATCACAAAAAATATGAAAAGTTTGATGTTTACCACATTGTTGCAATTATTATGCCAAAAAATGAGAACTGTTCCTAGAACATCTGCCAGCTAAACATTTATAGACTGTAACTGAATCTAAAGGATATATCCGAGATTTTTTTCCTTACAAATTATTAAAATTACAACATTTTAATCTTTGTAACTCTGGAGTATAATAGACGCTACAAGCATATCCTAACGATGTGTATGAATTTGTCACAGACGAGAAGCAAACTACACGAAAAATTCCCCATCAGAGTTGAGTGCTGGATAACACACATTCATATCATGTATTAGACTCAAGAATGTTTGAAATAATGAGGAAAACAATACTACTGCAAGCTCTAAAGTTTTAGTAGGTTAATCGCAAAGGATCTGAAAAGTTTGATGTTTACTGCATTGTTGCAATTATTATGCAAAAAATGAGAACTGTTCCTAGAACATCTGCCAGCTAAACATTTATTGACTGTAACTGAATCTAAAGGTTATTCCGAGGTTTTTCTCCTTTACAAATTATTAAAATGAAGGCAACATCCTAATCCTTGTAACTCTGTAGTAACAGACGCTACAAGCATATCCTAAAGATGTGTATGAATTTGTGATAGAGGACGACGAGAAGCAAATTACACGAAAAATTCCCCATCAGAGTTGAGTGATGGATAATACACATTCATATCATGTATTAGATTGAAGAATGTTTCATATAATGCGAAAAAACAATGATACTGCGAGCTCTGAAAATTTTATTTGTTCAATCACAAAAAATCTTAAACGTTCGATGTTTGCCACATTGTTGCAATTATAATTCCATAAGTGAGCATTGTTCCTAGAACATCTGCAGCTAAAGATTTATCGATTGTAACTGAATCTAAAAGAGTAAATCCAAGATGTTTCTTCTTGCAGATTATTAAAATGAGGACAATATCCTCATCCTTGTAATTCTGGAGTAACAGACGCTGGCAAGCATGTCTTAAAGATGTGTATGAATTTGTCACAGACGACGATGAGAAGCAAATTACAATGAAACACGAGAAGTTTCCTATCAGACTAAAGAGTGCTGGGAAAAATACATTCATATTATATACCGGATCAAACAATGCTTGATATAACGTAAAAAAGGATAGCGTAACAGTGAAAGCGCTTAAATAAACTAACAGAGCGTGAAGCTTTTGAATTACTTTTGATAGCATATCAAAAATATCTTTTTTCATCAAAAGAGACCGTATCGTATCAGATTTTTTCTTTTCGATAGAATATATGCAGTTTTTCAATGTTTGGGTCAAGACGTAACAAACGAAATGGAAGTAAATACATAACACAACCGGGATAGAAAACACAAACCAATATAAAAGGCTGAAAATGACGCTACTAATTACTGTCTTTATTACAGTACTTTCTAATCGAATAAAAAATATTTCAGGGTAAGAATATGTGCTACCGTTAGGCTGATCTATAATGAAAAAATACAGAAAAGCACTTAAAGATAAGTTATAAATTATACTGAGCACCAAAGCGAAAACTATTTTATTTCGGAAATATAGTCGTTTATGAGAACATACAACCGAATGTATCTTGCTTATCTGGTGAACAACATGCTCTAATTTATGCCCTTTCTTGTGCAGTAAAAATCGAAACATGAGACCACACAGGAAACAGAAACTTCTAAAAACATGGACTTTCACATTTTTAACATTAGTAGTGTCTATTATGAACCAAGGTCTAATGATGATAATGATTATATACGCATCACAAGCCAAAGATATGATAAACATAAATAATGACCTAACACTGCTAAAATTTACATTGTAACTGCAGAAATGAAGTAAAAATGCTTTGAATATTAAGGAAAAGGAACATTTAATGCATTGACAATTTCCCCTTTTCTTTTCGGGAATGGCATTTGTATGGGCATATCCAACAACAGTATCAGTGGAATGTAATTTCTTCTTCTTCATTGCTTAAATTAGGTTAAAAAGAATTATTCTCAAAATGATGGATTGAATATACTTTTTTTTAAGAAAAATTATTTTTTAAGCATTTATGTATTTATCTCAAATTAACTCGGATACACATAATTTGTCAAAAATAATTTCCCCGAGTTATCTCATTTCATTAGATAGTAGGCAGAATATGTTTTTCTACAAAAATTTTATTTATTATTACGTATATTTACATTTTTATAAATATTTACTTACCTAATTTAATAAGGTTAAAAGTTGTTGTTGTTGTGATACACATAACTTTTTGTTTGGTTCACATTGTGTAAATTATGAAAAAAGACTTGGAAAGTGACGATAATATCTGTGTTAGTAGTAGTGATGAACTCGAAATAAGTATTTGCAATTGCATAAAATATAAAAATTTTGGGAAAACATTGTTAGAACATGTTATGATTTGTTGCGCTTATATATATATATATATATAAAATACATAAATACATAGTAAAAAACGAGATATTTTTTGCAAGAAAATGAAGAAGAAGAAGAAGAAATATTAGTAAATCGGTTAAAAGGAAATTTTATATTTGCTCTGATGCTTCAGAGAATCAATAGGATGTAACTTCTTTTTCTTGATTGCTTAAGTAATTTAAGAGAGAAATATCCCGTGAAAATAAATGTTTCATTTACACTGCTCTTATGTAGAATCGATAGGAAATAATGTACTTTTTTACGACTCTTAATGTAGTTTTAGAAAGAATTCTTCTTAAAACTTTTTGAAAGAAATATATTTGTTTTATTTTGAAACAGAATCAGTAGAGTATAATTATTTTTCACTTAATTAACTAAAAATTAGAATTTTTCTAATTAATTCCGAAACTAAGACTGCATCAAAGTTTTAAAAAATATATATATTTTGAATAATAAGAGCATAACTTTTTTTTTTTAAATGAAAAGAATATTGATAAAACTATGAAAGATTTTTTATTTATTTCAGTGTCACCACTCTAATATTATAAAGATTAATATGTCTTTCTATTTTAAAGATGCTCAACATTTTAAATAATATATTATTTATATTTTCCTTAATACAAATATGTTTTTAAAGCAACAACAACAAAAAAATAATGTACTCAGTTGCTTCTGATTTGTTTATATTAAACTTGAATTCATGCATGTAATAATTTATAGAGCATCACTAAATTGAGAATTAGTGAATATGTTTCTAACGCCCGCCGATTTTTAATGTGATTTTACGAGCTGAGCTTTCCGTTTTAACTTACATCCGAAAAACAAATAACACCAATAAAGTACATACCATCTGTCACCAATAAAGTTCCTTAATTTTTTGAACAGATATTGAAACTAACTTTTAAATGTTTGCTATGGAAATTCGACGCAATGCTGTGATATAAATAGAATTATGTTAACTTTTGTATTATTGTTACATAATTATGACATTATGAGAAAATGCGAATTATTTAAAATTAAATTAAATTAAATTAAAAGTTCTGTAAACTTCTAATCTTAAAATTATTATAAGTAATTGAAGTAAATTTTTAGATCATAGCGTTATTAGATTATGGCGATGAATAAAATCAACTAATTAATAAAGTTTCATGTTAATTAGATTCTTCTTTGGAAAGAAAAAGAAGTTTAGAAGGAATTAATGCACTTCGACAAGTTGAATGTTGATCGATAAGAGGGGATAAAAACTATGGAAATAAGTAACCCACTAGCGTAGTAAATAAATATACTAACAAACCATCCATCATATAGACTTTGCCTCAAATGTACGTCTGTCTTCTTGTTATGAGATTTGAAGAACTCGACTCTCGATTATTGGCTGCCTTTCTTGGATTATTTATAAGAAGTTTCACGTTAAAGTTCCGAAAACAAAAAGCGAGTTATTTAATAATTTACCTTTAATTACATCCTTGTCTTTTTGTTAAGGAAAAGGTAACTGTTTTAAATGAACTAGACAATCAGCACAGAAAAAAAAAGAATTACTATACAAAAAGATAACTATACGATGAATTCTAACTTATGCTTATGATTTTATGTTAATAGTATACTTGCTCTTCAGCTTCAATTGTTCAAGAACGAAAAAAAAAAGGCATACGGAAAATTAAAGCCATTAATGAAATTTCTTTAGTAGTACTTGCTCTTTAACTCCAGTTACTCACAAACGAAAAAAAAGTAAATTTATAAGCATTATTGAAATTTTTATTAGTAGTAATTCTTCTTTTGCTTGAATTGTTACCGAGCGAAAAAAATATAGAGAGAGAGAGATTCTTTCTTGCAAAATAGCTTTTTTCAATTTTTCAGATATCTTGTAAATTATACTAATATAGTTCGAAGAAAAGGATATTGTCTGCTGTAATTTACTTTTAAAACTTTCATCAATCATTTCTAAAACATTCAGCTTCTCTTATAGATGAGAAAACACTTCACAAGGCTGTAAGCTTAAATTTCCATGCTAGCGCAAGTTTTTAAAATTTAAAGTTATTACCAAAACAAAACTTGCAAACATCACATTCACAAATTGTTAGTCGCAATTTTGCTCGTAGTAGTGCTAAATTTTTATGCTAGTCACAGGTTCTTAAATTTTAAAACTTCCATAAAATATAAATTGATCACCTAAATACTAAACATCTCAGGATAATGAAATTATAACTACACAATTTACAGAATTGCCGAAAGCACCACACACACAATTTTCTGTTTATCTTACTTGCAACATTAACTGCAATTTTTTGTTTAATGGCCAAAGAAAAGGCAACTATCCTATAAAAAAATGTCACTGAAACTCTTTTTCAGATTTCCGTTTTCACCGGAACAGTATTAATTATGAATTTATAACATTTAAAGAACTATACTTTGGTAATAAATTGCCACATTCGAATCACTGAAAGAGCTTTTTCTCCGTGATGACGGTATAAAAATAAACTTCACAAAACTGTAAGATTAAATTTTCATGTCAGCCATAACTTCTTAGATTTTAAAGCTAATATAAATTGAACGTTAACTGCTAAACAGTTACTGTATATAGGATTATAGCTGCTCAATTTATAACATGTTTGCAAGAAAATCAGTACTGCGGTCACAATTTGTTTTTTGCTTTATCAGCAGCATAACTACAGTTTTTGTCTAACAGGTAAAGAAAAAGGCAATGATCCTATTAAAAAGCAATCATTGAAACACTTAGATTTTTGTTTTCACAGGAGCAGCATTAATAATAAATATATTTAAAGTTAAATAAACGATTTAAAAGTTAAACTTTATAACAAACTGCTATATTCGAATCACCGAAATAGTCTTTTCTCCGTGATACAGTATAAAAAATAAAAACTCCACAATTCAGTAAGATTAAATTTTCATTCAAGTCGCTGGTTTTTGAAAATTGAACGTCAAACTACTGAAAAGTTATCGTATATAAGATTAAGAACTGTTCTATTTACAACATTGTTGCAAGCAAGCGAGCACTGCAATAACAAATTACTGTTTGCTGCACCAGAAGCATTAAATATAGTTTTCATCTAATAGGCAAAGAAAAATATAATGATCCTATTAAAAAGCAATCGTTGAAACTCTTATCATATAACTCTTATATATAACCTTATCATATTTTTCACAAGAGCAGCATTAATTATGAATATGTTTAAAGTTAAAGTTAGTAATAAACTGCTATATTCGAATCACTGAAACAGTCTTAACTCGGTGATACAGCATAAAAAAATAAAAAATAAAACTCCATTAAATTTTCACGCAAGTCGCTGGTTCTTGAAAATTGGACGTCAAACTACTAAACAGTTATCGTATATAAGATTAAGAACTGTTCAATTTACAACGTTGTTGCAAGCAAGTCAGCATTGCAATCACAAATTATTGTTTGCTGTGCTAGCAACATTAACTATAGTTTTTGTCTAACAGGTAAAGAAATAGACGATGATATTGCTAAAAAGCAATCATTAAAACTGTTTTTCAAATTTCTGTTTTCAACCGAATAACATTAATTATGAATGAATCATATTTCAAAAAGGGCTAATAAAGTGCTATTTTCGAATAATCGAAACAGCTTTTTCCACGGTTAAGGCATAAAAAAGAAGATTAAGTTTTGAATTCGGAAGATATAGTTCGTTTTTAATTTGAGATATCATATAAATGTGTTCAAAATTGTTTTTTGTTTGGCCTGAATGATTTTCTAAAGAACGTTTGTACCGTAAAAGGTTATATTTTATTTAACGGTTTTGAAATGAGTTTATATGTTTTCAGTATAAAATATCTACTATTGTGGAAGTTTCATCATTATTGGGCAATTCTAGTGTAATGAAAAATGGAAGTGATCGACCAGAAAAAAGAAAATTTATCTGCTTTTGTTATAAAAACAGGTGTTTTTGAAAATTCAATCTGGCGATCTTTTTCTGAAAAGTGGCAGTTTGTTCACTGGGTATTATGTTTGACGAACATGCAAGCTGTTTGTTTGAAAAAATGAACGCTTGTTTCTAGCTTAATGCATAGAAAATCATGCATTAAGCTAGATTATGAAACATTTTCTAACACATTTAAAATGCTGTAACAAATCTTCACAGTTTAATAAGGTCAAAGTTGATGTCTAAGTAAACAATTTGGAAAACGCATAACACATTTGAAAACCCAATTTCAGCAATTACCATGATAGCCTAAAAAATATCCGAATTATTTTGTGCAGTCCTGTTATAGGATCTATAGACTTGTGTATATATTACACTGTATGCAAAATTTTAGTTTAGTTTGAAAAAGCATAACACAGATGAAAGTTCCCTTTAGTAATTTCCGTCAGTAAACCGAAATGTACTCGAATTCTTTTGTGCAGCTCCGTATATGATCTAAAGAATTTATACACCCCAAGTAATATGCGAAAAATTAATTTAATTTAAAAACGCATATCAGAATTGAAAACGCGCTTCCAGCAATTATTGCTCATAGACTCATGACACTTGCTGATTACTGTGTAGCCGAATTCTTTTGTGTGTCCCTGTAAATGAACGATAAATCTTATGCACACCATATTCTATAGTAAGCAACTTCTAGTGCATCTCAGTGAGGCATATAAATTTCAACATGTTTGAAATAGTGTAACATCATTAAACTTCATTGCAAACAATTTTTCCCTATAGACGATAATGTAACGGAATTTTTACAAGTAAAGGTACCATAGTCCTTGGCGGCGAACTTAGATTTTTATAGCTAAATCCGATTATTATTCGATTATTATTCGATTCGTTTCATTGAACTTAGTAATTTGATACCTCACAAACCTGCTATTGAGTTTTAATTATCACCAGCGGCTCGGTCAAAGTTAAAAATTTTGATTATTAAAAACAGTTTCCGTCAAAGAAATAAGCATGATATAAGTTTAAGTATTTGCACTGCCATACATTGATGATTATCAATTTCTGTTATATTGACTTCTTGAAGAAGTGAATAAAACAAAAATATTCTTGCAATGAGCACAACGAGCAAAGACTTATTTTTCAGCAGACTCAACTGTGCACACGAACCGATCTGCTTCCTTTCT
Source organism: Maratus michaelseni (assembly GCA_963931845.1). Lineage (NCBI taxonomy): Eukaryota > Metazoa > Arthropoda > Arachnida > Araneae > Salticidae > Maratus > Maratus michaelseni. The sequence continues at coordinate 179,684,573 of OZ007592.1, read as the reverse complement.
TTAATCTTATCGCAGCAATCTGTAGCGTCATAGCTACCAATCTCTCACTAATCCTTCATAATATGTGGATTAATTTGATCCAGGTTAACCACATTTAGAACCAGAAAGTTTATTTAAAGATTAATCTTTATTTATTTAATTTCAGGTTTCTATGTACAATTTATTTAATTTGATTTCTTAAAAGAAAATCTTGTTCGAAACATAATCAAACCTGCGTCAAATTAACCCACATATTACGGAAGATTAATTAAAGCTTGGCACCTATGTAGCGGTACCATAATTTTATTTTTTAAGTGTGTAATTTACTTTGGCAAATCCATTCTTGAACAGACGAATGACCTTAACTGATGCAGACATAATGGCATTGATATCAATTTGTGAAGTGCTCTGAAACATGCTTTCTGTAGAATATGGAGTGTGACGCATTTATCATTCATTTACAGGGCCACACAAAAGTATTCGGTAACATAATGGTCTATCGAGAAAAAACTGTTTCCAACATATTTTAATTATGTTAGATTATTTCAAATATAATGAAATTCATTTACATTACCGAGGTTTACTATAAGATACTTGTTGTATAATATGTTGAGCATAGCATTTATCGTTCATTTACTTTACACAAAAGATTTCGGATATAGTACTGTATCCAAAGTACTGTCTATAAGCGGTAATTGCTAGAAGTGCGCTTTCAGTTAGGTATGCGTTTAACTAAATTTTTGTATGCTATGTGGTATACAGGGCTACACAAAAGAATTCGTGTTACTGTGTATCAGTGTAAATTGCTTAAATGTGTTTTTTTAATCGATTGATGCATTTTAAACGTGAAATATATTTAGTATATTATGAGGTTTTTGTTGATTATAATATAGAATCATATACAGAGCCACGCAAAGAACTGGATACATAGCCGCTTATAAATGATAATTTCTGCAAATGTGATTTCAGTATAGTTTACAGCGTGTTTTTGCCTGAATTAAACTTTAGCTTATTATGTAGCGTGTATAAACATGTTAAGGTAATATACAGGGCTGTACAATGATTCTAATATTTTCCGTCTATTGATAAAAATTGCTGAAGGGGAATTATCGACTGTATTATGTGCTGCCTTACTAAACTAATTATAGCATACTATACAGAGTATATACAGTAGATTATATATAGGGCTGCACAAAAGAATGGGAGTACTTTTCTGGCTATCGCTTGTAATTGCGGAAATCTGTTTTTCAAATGTGTTGTGCATTTTCTAAAATGTTTACTTAGGTATCTTATTTACCTTATTAAACAGCGAAGGTTTGTTAATGTATTTTGGAAGTGTTAAAAAGTATTTCATAATCTATTCTTGATGCATAATTTTACTTTCTTGTTAATTATCCTATTTAATTTTTATACATTTAAAAATGATATTTCTTATATTTAATGGAATTATTCTATAAATTGGAGCTGATGCGAAATAAAATATTATTATTATTAATTTGAATTAATGATTTTATCATTTCAGTCATTTTCAACATATCGTAGAGGAAGTAAATCCAATAAGACAATTTTATGAAATTTGTGAAACACACAGGCTTACGTGTCTTCTTCAATATAGCAGAAAACCCGTGATTTTGAAGTGACATAATAGGAACGCAGATGGTTATGTCATTCAGCGAGACGCTCGTCATACGACTCGAAGATCAATAAGCATTGTTGTAGCGCCAGACTCATACAAATATACGATAACCCCGTATAATGTAAAATACAATACAACTGAATAGTAAAAATATATGTTTCAGTTAAATTATGAATAAACGAAATAAGACATTATGAATAAGTAAAATTAAAAACATTTAATAAAATAAAATAGTAAAATGGAAATATACCGCATTTACTGGCGTATTTTACACACGTTTACCATTTTTCCGGTGCCAAACGTAGGTAATGTGAACTAGTATATTATGACCAGGGCTTTACAAATTTGATCAAATCTGGTGAAAGCAAAAAGTTAGTCTCCAGTAAAATATATTTATCCCCCCCCCCTACTCCTGCCATTGATTTTCAAAAAGCACAAAAGTTTTTAAAAGTTTTTTTATGAATTAATTGAAAAAAAAATAATAACAAGCAGTTTAGAATTATTAGTTACATAGTTTAGAATTATTAGTTACATAGTTTAGAATAGTACATAATTTAGAAAGGTAATATAAACTAAGTTTTCTAATGGAACTTATCAGAATTATATATCTCTGAAAATAAATAAATAAATAAATACTATAAAACCTGAATTAACCGGTTATGTTCGGGAAATGCTGATTATCGAATGCTTCAAGTCCGAATAGTCGAGAGCTTCAAAATCTATAGCTGATGAGGGGGGCATCGATGAAATAGTGAAACAGGAAAACATTTTTTTGCCTATTTTCCTTTTGAAGTCAGTCGAGCAATTCTGATTTTAGTATTTCAAAAGTTGCAGTTGATGAACTCATTTTTGCAAAATTAAAAATATTTTTTGTTTGAATCTAGTTTCTGAGTTTATTTTTTATTATTTTGTAGCTTTGAAACATCTATAATCAGACAACCTCTATCTGAGGATGTTTCACAGAAGCATGATCAATTTAGCGCATAAACAATCTAAGCAAAATCAGAAAAATCTTAACATAGATTCATAGTGGTACCTTCTGGATTTTATAAAGTGAAAAAACATACATGGAACCAAAAAAATTACTTTATAAAATTATTTAATAATAAAATAGAGTTAGACTGCTTCGCTCTTATAGTTTACTAAGTTTTAGAAGTACAACGATTCCGAAACAGGGCGTAAAAATAGCGTCTACTAGGAAGCCCCAAAAATGTCTAAACTGTTCAACTGTAATATTTAATCATTTATTTATTAAAATTTCTGGTTCAGAGTATGTTTATTGGACTTTAAAAAAAGGAAGGTTGGCAGGTAACAAAGCATTTTCTACAACATACACGGAAAGCAACAATTTCAGCTTTTCTTCTTGCCATTCATTTTCTGATACCGTTTCTTAAATTCAAACCATTCCGAAATATTTAAATTTCTGTAATCAACCCTCCGACACGACGCGCCCTTGATTTTTTCTTTCTTTTTTTTTGAGTAAAAAAGTGTGATTTTTCTTTAAGCTCATTTGTACCAACAGGAATGTTTAAGTTTCTCATTTTTAGAGCCAACTAAGCAAAACCTTTTCCAAATTTGAATATTTTGATTCTCGAAAATATTTTCGAGAGGTTGCACTTTTAGGCCAGACAATTTATACAAAAAGAGAGCTCGACCTTACAAAAGGTCAGGTAGTTCTAGTTTTTTAAACATGTTGTAAGGACCTATGCGCAATACCCCAAAACAGCGAAATTTTTGCGCTTTTTCCGGTTTTCGCTCCATATTTTCTAGAGAATGCATCCTACTGAAAAACTTATTACATCTGTTTTTAAAGTAGGTTAAATTTGCTACAATTCAAGCCCAAACCGATCTCCGTACGTCCTAAAATTTCACAGATACAGCTTCTCAAAAAAAGGTAATTTTTTTTCTAAAAAGTGGAAAATTTCCGTTTTGTTCAATGTATTTAGCCAAATATCGGGAAAATACTCAACCCACTAGGAAATGTATAGTTAATGAATTTAAAGTACGTTTATTTAGCTTTAATTTTAGCTCAAATGGATGCCCCTTAGTCCCAATAGTTCCCTCAAAAACGGCATGAAACCAAATTCGGTAAACATGGATTTTGTTATAAATCGATATAACAATGTTGAGCACAACTAATATAAATTACATACTAAAAAAATAGTAAATTAATTTGGCTTGTGTTGTGTTATTATTATGATTATAAAAACATAGTATTATATTAAGCGAAATGAGGTACCATGTTTGAAACAAAACAAAATAGATAAAAATTTTCGTTTAACATCGCTTTCTGAAGCCAATGAGAAAAGCAAAGCTCATTCGCAATAACCAGCATTTGACCAGGAAAGACCAAGACATTTTTTAAGAGTGGCCAACATCCTGAGTTAACCACTGTGGTTTTGGGGCTTGGTGGTTTCCATGTCCTCATGTCCTTCCTGGATTGAATCGGTGCAATAATGGCAGGAAGTGGCTTGAAAGAGCTATTTATGACATTAATGCAGAACTCAGAGAGGAAAAATGCAGTGTGGTCATGCCTATTCACTGTCAGTACGAGTACACATTTTGACTAATCTCGTGTTGTCCAGCATTATTTTGAATAAGGTAGACTTCACTGAACAGGAGAGAACAAAAATGGAAAATATGCTACGTGAAAGTGAGGGGTTTCTTATGTTTGCAATGGAAAATGAGACTCTCCAAACCTTAAGAGCCAAATTCAAAATTTAATTGGATAAATTGGAAGGTACCATACTTTCATTCAGCAGGTCACTTCTTATACGCAAACAGTGAACAATCATACCTGCAAGATATGATGGCTCTAGAATATCAGATTGATCCAAGTGAGTTTAATATTTTCACAAAATGAGGTTTCGCAATTCGCCGATCCAATTAAGTTTTTGTGCGATCTGTGATCAGACTTGGCAACTGAGCAGATCCTGATAAGTTCGATGAAAATCTTCGGCAGATTGACTCACGGGTGTGGAATCTCCAGCAGTGCGCTGGCAAGGTGGGCCGTAAGAATGGTGTACATGCTGAACATATACGAGGAAGTAAAACGTTTCTATAACATGTTCTATTCTACTGGTTTATAAAATGTTGATATGAGGCCTTTTCAAATCATTCGAAACTGTGCTGATGTGGAAAAACTAAAAAAACCGGTTCATTTTCTACCCTCCATTTATAGTTACTGATAATTACTTTTCATCAGTAGTGGAGTTGTATGAGGTCGAGACATCAATTGCCACATGGTCCAAGAACTGGGAACGGAAAGAGTGATGAAAATCGTTGGTAACTCAATTGGAAAAGTAACCTTCAAACGTAAGGACAAATTACTCACGTTTGCATCTATCAACAGTCCCGTCAAAGTGGCAAACAGGAGCATAGACATCGATCCACTTACAATTTTCCAAAGGGTGTGCATGCATAACAAAGCAATCGGACAAGGAATTAAAAGAGTACTTCATATAAGAATTAGCTCTATCCCCCACGCCTTTGTTTAATGAACAAGGAACCTGAAAGAAAACCAAGTCCAGCTTCTACTCTGCTTTCTATTCACTATCCAGCAACATCTCAAATGACAACAATACGTTTGTAGTAGTGGATGGTGGATACTTTCGCACAAACTTGTCTGGCAGCGCAACAATTCCCTAACAACTATTGTCTTAGATTATATCAGCTATGTAAAAAAAACACTTTGGCAGCAATGCCTTGGTTGTTTACGACGGCTACTCTAAAGAGGCATCCAACAAAAGTACCAGAGGTGCTGAAAGAATGCGACGCTCTGCTGCTCACTCCTGCTTCTTTTTCTGGAGACCACCATCCTCAAGTTACCTCAGGATAAGCTATTGGCCAATGATAACAGCAAAAGGCGCCACATCGCAATGCTTCACGATGCATTAGAGCCAGGGCCCAATTACCCTGTGAATCTAGAGGAAGCACGATATCATTTTGGAGTCCCCTTGGAATTTCATTTGGCAAAAGTTTTATTAATTATTCATTCATGAAAACTCACCAATGATACTAATATTATTCCCGGGAGTAGCTTAGCCGAGGTCACATTAAACAGCTTTTTTATGTTCCCTGTATTATACTTCAGATATATGTAGTACATATGCTTAGTTTCCTGGGTGGCTTCTAATAGGCACATCAGGATGCTATATGATTAATTGCCGAAACATCAGTGAAGGCTCACTGTGGAGACGCGAAAAGTTTTTGGTTTCTGTCTGTCTGCTCCGCGATAACTGCCGTAAAAATCATTCGATTAGGTTGATTTTTGGTGAGCATGTTGGCGAGGTACCCGGAATTAGCTGCATAATTTTTAGTTACATTTGGTTCATTTGTTCGAAAAATATAGAACATTTATTTTTAGGTCATAATGCTTTTCAATGGGAAGTCAGACGATTTTTTAAAATTTTAACATTCACCGAAAAGAAAATGTCGCATTGGGATAATTGTAAATGCTAAATTATGGATTCTAAATTTACGAAATGGAGATCTTATTTTAATCCTATCACTTTGAAAATTTGCCAATATATTTATTAGAATTTCGAAATTAATTGCATAAATTATTGGCAAATTTTATGCATTAATTTGAAATACACTGCTGGACAATTGCTAAGGACGGATCACAAATTGCAATGTAGCATAACATAAGCGAGATATGAGGCCTAGTAGGATAAAATATTGTTGCCACACTGTTCAGACAATAGAATAAAGGATATTTATTGTTCTGAAAAATACAAAAGGCTATGAAACATCTGAAAGAAAAAATTTGTTCATTTGCTGCTGCATACGGAGAAATGGAACAATGCATATGAAAGTCAGCAGGCACTTTGGAGAAAGGTGTCAGTACGGGATATGTCCACCGTGGAGTGTGATGCAACATTTTACACGTCGTATCATACTTTGCGGAACATTATCCAGCTGCTGTTGAGGCAATTTATCCCATTACTCTGTCAGTGCACGGATGAGGGTGTTCTTGTTTGTTGGAGGATAGTTTCGACTAGCAAGTTGCCTCCCCAAAGCATCCCAAACATCTTCAATGGGGTTTAGATCTGGAGAACGCGCTGGCCATACGAGTCGTTGAATACCCTCGCTGTTTAGACAATCCTGAACAGCGAGTGTTCGATGTCATGGTGCGTTGTCGTCCATGAAAACAAATTTATCACCAACAGCACCACGGAAAAAGTGAACTTGAGGAAGTAGAACTTCATCAATGTATCGTTGACCCGTCATAGTCCCAAACACAACCACATGTAGGCGCGTGCGGCTATTGATCATGAGGCCGACCCATACCATGACACTGCATGTCGGATATCGGTCTCTTTCCTGGATAATTTCTGGACGATAAACAGTACCACTCTCACGACAGATTAGTTGGCGTCTAAAATCCGATAACAGACTGAACCTACTCTCATCTGAGAATAGTGCGCATGCCCAGTCCTGTTCAGTCCAGTTGCGGTGCTCACGACACCACTGCAAATGGGCAGTACGCTGCTGTGTGGTCAATGAGACACATACAACAGGTCTGCGGGCGTATAATCCTTTGTTCATCAAACGTCTGGCTACAGTTTTTCGGGAGATCTGCTGTCCTGCGGCGGCAAGAAACGGATTTGCCACCTGCTGAGCTGTGGTGCGTCGGTTCCTTTTTGCCGATAGGACAATGTATCTATCTCCTGCAGGCGTCCTACTTTTAACACGACCTCCCCCGTGACACCTGCTACACATTCCAGTAGTTTGAAATGATTTCCACAGCCGTGAAACAAAGCTGTGGGCGATGTCGAACTCTTTTGGCAATATCTGTTATTTTTCACCCTTCTTCGATCTTTCTAATAATTCGGCCACGCATAAAATCATCTAAGTGATATCTGGAAGACACGCCGAAAATTTCAAGTCTCTCCTGTAAAACTTTGACTTGGAACAACAACTGTTCACACGCGTCAAATCCTTTAAAGTTCTTATCAGTCTTTATCACGTGATGAACAGACGTGGAAAAGAAAATTTGCATACGCACACCTCTTCTTACTATATCCCGTACTTATTCTAACTTTCCACATTTTGCTTCCTTTCATTTTGTGGTTGCTATGGGTGATAGTGTTATCCGTCCTTAGCAATTGTCCAGCAGTGTATATGAAACATTTTAATTTCTCATTTTTTACAAAAATTTCCAATGAATTTTTTTCTTTCTTTCATTAAATGGTTGCTAAGCAACTATATTTCAAAGAATATCAACAAAGGAAAATTCAAGTGAATCGCGTTATTTTGACGCGAAATTTTATTAAAATAGCTAATTTTTGGGTTATATAAGTTTTTTATATGATTTTTTTAATGAAATAGTTGCGAATTTATTTTAACTACTAAAAAAAATGATTACCAAATCGGTTTTCCAAAAGAAAATAATAAAAACGTTGAATGCGTAAATTGAATATAGGTCACATAAGAGGAATTTACATTTGTATATTTTATACACGAAATTTTATTCAATTTCAGCAACATATGATGTTTAGTAGTTGAAATATAAGTATTCTTTTAAGGATAGGATAAAATCTCTTGTACAAAGAGATGGTTATTCTAATGAAATTAAAATAGTAAATACATTCAAGAAATGAAATAGCACAATTACTGGAAATTGTGAATAGAATATTAAAGCGACAACGGTGGGTTAAGCCCCCCCCCTGAAATAATGTATTGTTATTCTGAAAAAATACAGTCATAAGTAGTTTATCCTATCATTGCATAACATTGTGCTTAATGCGATACTTCTAAAATTTCCGGAACTTTCGATAAATTTTATATTTTTATAAATGTATAAGTAACTTAAAAAGGTTGAATTTTAGGGTATCAAATATTATGCAGATAATGTTAAAAATGAGTGAGATTAATGAACAATGATTTGTAGAGCTGACATTGAGGCCTCTGATCTGTAGATTTACTAGTTAGCATCCTATTGATGACGTTCATATTTCACTGTTAAATAAGTTTCGTGAAGTAGTGCGTGGATTTCCTCTTGGATTAAGCAAACTTTCTTTTCCCAAATTTTTTTTAAAAAAAAATGTAAAAAAAAATTAAATGGGAATTAGAGGGCCCTCTCACAATCATTTTGGGACCCCTTTTAAATTTTATAGGGGAAGCATGGGTTTCACGTGCCTTTTGGTTAATCAGGCCCTGGTTAGAGCATCAGAACATATTAATTAAATTAGCTGAAGAAGATGCTGATTGGGATATCTCTGACACGGCACTATCCAAAAGTCCACTATTTCACAGTAGTCCAGTAAATTTAGACCAAAAAACGCTTCTGCCTGGAAAGTTTTGGAGAAGTTTTTTTTTCTTTCTTCCTTTATGTTTTTGGGGGTGCTCAACACGAATTTCAACTTTGCCACCTCGTATCTGGTCTGCTTAAAAAATTATAAGCCAAAAACCATGAAAAAATCGGAGTTTTTTCGGTTTTTCCCTTGTATTCCGGAAAGGGTTAAATTCTTTTGAAAAAATTATTGCACCAAATTTAACTAGAGAAAAGGTCCCACATTTTTCATATACAGTTTTTTTTCTATGGTTAATAGTTTTGGCATACGAATAAAATGAATTTTAACGATATAATTGAAATTCCATCATCGCAGGTCGAAAACGCTGAATGTAATGTTTTTGTGAATGCAAAACGCGTGGGAGGGTGTCCTTAAAACACTCCCATGGCACCACGCAGATGATATCACTCGAGCAGCAAGGCCCTATAGCAAAACTGTGGATCCAATAAGGAAAGGGCAACTGACGTCACTGCTGGTTAAATTACTGTTGGTTTGGGAGAAAAACTTGTTCGTTCTTTACGATTCCTACAGTACACATGAGATGGAGCGATTTGATTGGTCTACGTTAAACTGGTCTGTGATATGATTGGCCTACGTCGCCATGACGATTCCTGCAATGATAGCTGCGACAAAAATGCAGTGGTAGATTGGTTGATGGAACTGTTTGTTTGTAAACATGCCCTTTCCTTATACATTGATATGGTGACAACTGTCAAACAATTCATTGAATCGGAAAGAAAGGGTGATTGGGATTTGCATCTTCAAACTATAAACAGAATGTTGCCATACTTCCACGCCAGTGATCATTATTTGTATACCAAGTGCTCTTACCTATATTTTCAAGACATGCATCATTTGAAGGAAAAATGACTGCTGATGACTATGAAAAATTCACATCTGATGGGGGATTCGTCATTCGCCGTACGGACAAATTCTGGTCAGGAACATGGACTGACATGACGATAGAGCAAAGACCATAAAAACAGCAAATGGACTCACTCATGGGCGTGGGGTCAGCGAAGGAGTTTTGGCAAGATTGACCATGGGTATGACGTCACTTCAACGAATATGCGAAGAAATTGAAGAGTTCAGCGGGACAGATTTTACAACTTCTGAACAACATGTAGAGATGAGAAACTCCAGAGTTGGCCGGGACAACTCTGATACGGATAAATTATTGGAATGGGTTCACCAACACATTCCTTTTCGAGAAACAAATGATCTCATTTCAATCTCTACCGGGATTGTTGGAGATGAGAGAATAAACTGTCATAAGGCACAGGAAGTTGGCACTGCTGGCATATCAGGAATCATTAACAGCGATTTTCATTCCGTTACATTCAAGCGAAGTAATGAAAGAGTGCAGCCATTAGAAAAAATTCACATCAACCCGACAGCACTCTTCCAAAGAATGAGTATAACAAAGCAATCTGACAAAGAACTTGAGGAATATTTGACTTACGAGCTCTCTGTCTACCCATTGTCTCTTTTTGACGAATCCGGAATACGAAAAACTGCCAAATCCTCTTTGTACAAGGAATTCACTCCATTCCCACCAGACATCACTTTTGAGAGCAGATGTATATATGTCATACATAGCGGGTATTTACAGCACAGAGTTTTATGGCAGGGTGGTCAATCATTTGGATCAATTTATGACAGCTATGTGGACTTTTTAAGTCGAAATGCGCAGCGAACGCTCTTGTAATCTTCGATGGATACCCAGAAAACATTACTGAAATGAGCATTAAATTTGTTGAGCGTGATAGACGATCTCGCAAAACGATATCTAATGAGAGTGTTTTTAATGACACTATGATGCCAACGGTTTTTCAGGGGAAATTTCTCGCAAACGACGAGAACAAAAACCGTTTAATTGCCCTGCTGATGTGTAGACTTGGCTCTGAAAATATGGTTTGCAAGCAGGCAAAAGAAGATTCCGACACACTCATTATCAACACTGCTCTCAAGTTGGCACCTAACCATGAGAACGTGATAGTCATTGGTGAAGATGCATACCTTCTGGTAATCATAATTGGACTTTGCGATTTTCCAATGTTTATTTCTTGAAACCAGGAAAAGGGAAAAGTCCCCAGAAGATCTATTCACCTTTGGGTGCAGTCGATAAATTAATTACCAAACACATCCTATTTCTACATGCCATTAGTGGATGCGATATCACTTTTGCAAGGAAAACAAAATACCTTCAAATTTTGAAGAAATTTGCCGACCTACAACATGTGGTCCATATATTTAAAAATCCAAGTGCTGTAGCTGACGATGTTATTAAAACTGGACTGTTATTTCTGGTACACCAGTACGGATTCAGAGGGAAAGCAACACCTTCCCTAAACAGCCTGACGTACAGGTGCTACATAAAATTGGCTTTTAAAACCGCTGCAAATATTGCATCGCTCCCTCCAACAGAAGATGCAGCTCGATATCACTGTCTGCGAGTTTACAACCAAGTACAGCTATGGCTAGGTAACTGTAAAAATGCTGAGGAATGGGGCTGGAATAAAACCAAGAGAGGTATCATACCCATAACAACCACTAATCCTCCCTCACAAGAAACTATTCTGCGAAAAATATCTTGCAAATGCAAAACAAACTGTAGTGTAATGTGTGGCTGTAGGAAAGCAGGTTTATTTTGTTCTCTCCTCTGCCTACACTGCGATGGCCACTGTGACAATGTCAACTCCTTCATCACCGAAGATGACTTGGAAGCAGAAGTTGACGACCCAATACAGGATATTTTAAGTCAAGTGGAGACACAACCTGAGCCATCAAGTGATGATGGTGAAGAGGAAGACACTGATGAACCTCCTGTTGAAGAACATCAACCAGACCCTTCAAAGCGACCAAAACGGCATTAATTGGAGAACAACACTGCATTCCTCTTTTTTCCTGTCTATAATCTTCCACGTATGTTATTATTATATTAAACTTACAATACTTATAATTTTACTTAAATCAGATTACTAAAAAAAATAAAAAATGGTTCTCTCATCTATGCAGACTGATTGTGTTTTTATATCTTTCCTAATCACCTGATTTCAATTTATTTTCTTAGTGCTATGAAAGGTTTAAAACTTGGTAAGAAAATGTAAACATATTTGAAATGCAACCAGAAATAACTAAACATCTTCAAATTGGTGTTTGAAATGGATGCATAATGATTGGGTCGCATTTTCGCCCTCTTATGATGGAATTTCAATTACATCGCTAAAATTCCTTTTACTCATATGCCAAAACTATTCATCTTAGAAAAAAAAATTGTATATGAAAAATGTAGGAAATATTCTCTAGTTTAATTTGGTGCAATAATTATTTCAAAAATATTTAACCCTTTCCGGAATACAAGGGAAAAAGCGAAAAAACTCCGATTTTTTCATGGTTTTTCTGTTATAATATTTTAAGCAGACCAGATACAAGGTGGCAAAGTTGAAATTCGTGTTCAGCACACCCAAAAACATAAAGGAAGAAAGAGAAAAAAACTTCTCCAAAACTTTCCAGGCAGAAGCCTAGATTGACTGGACTACAGTGTTATTGTTGTTGGAGAAGACGTAGACCTCCTGGTATTCCTGAACGAATGTCCTGAATAGTCGTCGTCTGGCCCGTCCGTCTGTCCGCATATAACAGCGCAAAAACTACCCAACCGAATGGTTTGAAATTTAATATATATAATCGTTGCAGAATTTTGTCGAGTCATTTCAAATTTTATGAAAATCGAATCAAAACTTAAAACGATATTAATAAAAGTTTTCTTCATTCTATTAAATTCTATCATACGTAATTAACTCAATGATATCCCATGATAGGTAATGATTCTAGGTTGCCATGGTGATTACGTCCTATTTAAAATGCAGTCATATTATTTCTGTATTACTGAATTTAAAAACTGAGTTTGTATACTAAAATTGTTTAATTATAGCATTCCTATAATCTACTGACAATTTTTTGGATAGATGTTTCAGGATAAATAGATGAAAAGAGTCTAAATATGGATTTCAAATTCGGAAATTTTCAATGCTAGGCTGAAGTTTCCCATTGGCATTTTCAGTAAATGTCAACAAATGATAAAATGTTGGCAACTTAAAATGTACTTATTTTATTACGGAGATTAATCGTTGAAATTTTCAAAGCTAGACTTAAGTTTCTCATTGGAATCAGTAAATGTCAACAGAAGATAAAATGTAACCAAGTTAAAATGTATTTATTCTATTACGAAAATTAATCGTATCATAACAGACGATAGAATTCATTTTTTCAGTAAAATAATAACGATGTTTTTTTTTTACATTGTCTTGCTTTGGATGTTTGCGCATAGTATAATTTTAATGTAACAGAATTGTAATTAATTGTTTGTAAAAGTGTATTGAAACTTAATTTCATAAAATAAAATTAATATCTATAATATGAAAGTCTGCACATAAAATAAATTTTGTATTCATGCATTTTTGCATAAGAGTGCAACAGCTATTGCACAAAGATGTGAATATTTATATAACTAGTTATAGTACGAACGCACCTTATTTGTTACGTTTGACGTACACTTTCCAACTTGTTCTATCGGTTGCGCTTCATTGTATAGGGTATTTCTCGGAATATTTGCACCTTCTGCCCAAAATAGTTGAAAGTTCATTTGAGCTTGATATTGAGTTGCAATGAGAACTGAACTCTGTTCGTAAAAAAGAGATTTTTCTGATTTGTAGTTCGTAAACGGGAACATTGTATCTAAGGGAGTGTATTCACGATCATTCGCTAGTTCGTAAAATCACGAGGTTCATAAGAATGATCGTCCACTTATTTTTGTAAAGTTTTGCTAGATCTAGAAACATTTATATATTTTTTAAATGTGCTTTATCTTTATATGTGTGTGTATTTTTTTTTTTTTTAAACTTTCCTTCTGTCTTAAAGCATATGCTATAAATAAATGGTTTATCCCATCTATATTCACTATTTAATAAGTAGGTAACTCATTGGGAAATATAAAGTTTTCTTTACTAAAAAGAAAAAAAAAGTAAATGGTCACATTATAGCTTTTAATATTTGATTGTTTCATGGCTTTAATTGGGTTGTTTTGGATTTTATGCTTTTATCATGATTACAAAAGGAATCTCTGAATATATATTTCGTGACGTAGATTTATATTTTATCCAATTTCTACAATAATTAATTTAACTTGTGTTACATTTTCTGCGACTATATAAAAGGAAATTTAACCTTATGTTACGTCCAAACCGAAACTGGATATTATAATAATAATTTGAGCAAATTTACTTGCTTTCTGTAAAATGTTTTGATGAAAAGCACTAAGAATGTCTATCAATCGCATTCAAATAACATTGAGCTAGACGCTCTATTATTCAGAATGCATTTGACAACATACATGGCATCACTGATGGAATGACAGTGTACTTCCATTGATATAATATAATTTTAAGTAAAAAAAAGTTAAACTTTTGTTAAAATATCTTAATTTTTGTTAAAGTTAGGAGCAGAAAACCGGTTTCGGCTTGGAGAGAGACACCTTGTACTTTTGACTGAGTAAGTGGATTGCAAACCTGGTTTCCTATATAAAAATTGTTTATCTTAGCGTATATTATCACTACGAAACAGTTTTATTAATAATTTTGAGGCATCCTGTATGTACTCAAATCGGCATTATCTTCTTTTATTAATTTGTGCAAAATTTTCTGCCAGTAAAATGTTTGAAAGCATGCAAAATTTTCATTGCATTACACTGCAAAAAAAAAAAAAAAAAAAAAAAAAAAAAAAAAAAAAAAAAAAAAGTGCGCGGCAGTGTATTACTGCTTATTTTACTGTTTATTACTGTTAATTTTACGGTATAATACTAGCAGCTGGGATGCCAGTATTATACTGTAAAATCAACATTTTTTTTTTGTTGCAGTGTATATCTTCAAAGTTACAGTATTCAGTTTAAGAATCAGTGACATAGGTTTATAAAACCAATAAAATAAAATTTTTATTCACAAAATATAATTTTAATCTTTATTTTCTAAGACACAAAACAGATCACAAGTAAATGAATAAATATAATACAGACGAAAAAATTATCTTAAGACAATTAGAAAAAATTGTATGATAGAAATTATCTAACACATAAATTACAGGTGTTCTGAAATGAATTAAATCAGCGGTTTCCAAACTATTGGTCGCGGGCGATTTTTGCTGGCTCGGGAAACAATTGGCCAGGCCTTCAAAAATGTGTAATTAATTTTACCTCCTGCAAAAATATATTGAAAACAATATGTTAACAGGAAAACATCGTGAAAAATATAAATAAATAACTTTGCGAAAAGACAGTATTTTATTAATTTTGTATGAGAAAGAGTCTCTGATGCCAACATTAATCAAGAACAAAAAATCATTTCTTAAAGCATAAATTATGAAACACTTTTCCTAATCCAGCACATTCAGCATACTGTAATAAAAATTCACAGTTAAATAAGGTGAAAGATGATATCTAAATAAACAATTTGGCAAATGCATAACACATTTAAAAACACAATTTCAACAATTACCAAGTCGGAAAAGTACCAGGATTCCGTTGTGCAGCCCTTTATATAATCTATAAATTTGTATATATAACTATATAGTATATTGAAATTTAGTTCAGTTATGAAACACAACACACAATTGAAACTTTTCCTTCAGCAGTTTCCGTCAATAAATGGAAACATAAACGTACTCTAATTCATCTGTGCAGCCGTGTATGATCTATAGGACAGCAGACCGACAGACAAACGGAACATAGACAGACAAACCGAATTCATAAACACTTTTCACCTACGTTGAAAAATGTTAAAAAGTTTCAATCCCAATACAGATTCTGCCGTTAGTGCGAAACAATATCATAAATTTCACTGACATTTAAACTGTATTTTTTATAATATATTCATTAATGAATGTATTTTTTACGTAGTTTTGATTTCTCTCCTTTCCCAGTAGTATTATCCTTTACTCTTCTCGCAAGCATATCATATTTCGTGCGAAAGTTAACTTTTTCCGTAATATAGATTATATAAAAGACTCTAATATATCTCCATAAGGTGGGTTGCAAAAAAATTTTTAACTTTAAGATGGGTCACATAACAATTAGTTTGAGAACCGCTGAGCTAAATTAACAAATCACATTGGGATTTATAATAAATACTACATTTTGATGTTTCCTAAAATAATGCGAACAATTTCTCTAACTAGCAATTAAATACATGCAAAATGTTTACAGGTGTAATAATAACATATATTGTGGAACATTAGTTTCTTTCAAAAGTCTAACTTTTGATGTAAATGTTGTATATTGTTTCTTAAGTGTTGAGACCTATTTACACAACTTATATATTCTTAAAAGAAACGTGCACTTAATTGCATTCGATAATTGGAAGAGTTTCAGAACGTACGAATCTCGAAATTTCATTTTTACTTTTTTAAAATAAGAATATTGTAATGATTTTTTCCCCAGATGTGTCGCTTTATTTTGAACACGTGGAAACATTTTCAAAATTTTATTTTAAATTTCAGTTTTTAAGCATACTTAACTTTAGATATAGCTGTTCAATTTGCGTATTTTTCTTACTTTTGGGCACAGAAAAGTTTTCTCAATATTTTTACTTCAGATGGAAATATTATACTTATCGAATTTTTTAAGTAATTTTAATAATGAAAAGAAAATTCCTCTTTTTCATAGTAGTTTTGCTTTGAGCGAAATATTTTTAAATATTTTGTTTAAATGAAAAATCTTGAAGACAATTTTACTTAAAACATAGTAATGTAACCCCATGCAAAATCTCACACATTTACATACTTTAAAAGGAATTTAAAATATGTAACTTCAGAGTTGATGAATCATAAAAAGATTTATTCTGAGATAGACCTAATTAGAATGCACCAAATTTGTATATGAATAGTGCAACATAGAAGATTTGATAATTTCTCAGTAATAGTGAATAATAGAAGATACAACATCGTATAAACAACAGATTTATGCTGTTTGAAGCTGAAAAGTCTATAGAAATTTTTAAGTAAAATAAATGAACAAACAAATAAATAAATAAATAAAAATGTTATTTTATTTTCTGGAGTTCTGGATCTCCAAACAGAAGTTCAATTTAAAGTTACACCAGTCATTAAAAATGAAAAATAAATAGAAAGGGAATGTTGTTCCGCTGTTTTCATAAGAAATAAAATATCTAGAAACAACATGAATATAACCTCATTTTAAACCTATTATAATTATGAATTTATTTTAAACTACTGACTCTCAAACATATTTAAAATAGAGTTTTTAAGATGTTTGATTTTTATTAAAAGAAGTAAGTTGCATTGATCACCTATGCTTTGCATTCATATTTCCAGATTACTTTTTAAGTGAAACTGCTTAAACTTGGTTGATTTTTCTTTTAAGATATTAATGGGCTCTATCAATTCTTAGGTATAATAAATTAAAGAATGATTCCATTGCGTAAAACTGTTCTTATTATTTCTGAAACATTCACGAATTTATTTTTTACACAGATGCGTGTATTTTGCAGACAATCCTACTGAAATGTCACAAAATTGACTAACGTTTTCCATTTTCCTGTAAACTGTATACATCTTTAATTTCCCTGGATTGTTGCTTCACTATTTTTCGACTGTCTCGTCCAGTAAATCGAACCAAAGCATCAACTTTGATGCCCAGGGGCGCCACTTCAGAACTTTTTGTGGTATCGGGTAAATGGGAGAGGGGGGGGGGGTAAAGTTTTCTTTGAGGGAGAGATTTCTTTTTATTTTGTCATATAACTGAAAAGCTATTGATACATCTTTATTCTCACATATATTTGTTAAATTAGTCAAAGTATTCAGTAATGATAAACATGTCTCACTTTGAGAATGTTACAATAGCAAGCCTTTAGCAAATGTTATTGCTAATTACTAATTTTTGTGTTGCTTAAATTGCTTATTTAATAATAAAGTTTCTATTTTAGTCAAATCTGACAATTTATTTTAATTTTTTGTGCAGTTGCTGATTTTTTTTTGTTGTTTGTTTAAATATTACATTATGATGGTGGATTCTGAAATATAAGGGTAGCAATTCCCCCCCCCCCCCCCCAAATGTATCCCTGACACCCTTTTCAAAAAGTTTCTCTGCCTTTATAGGAAAATGTGCAACTGTATTTGATTTCTTGATATCGGAATAAAAATACCTGCTATTATTATTGCGGATAAAAATGCTTGTGAATGATTCAGAAAGTAACCAGTTTGGATTTGAATGTTATACAGCATTAATTTGAATAAAACAAATTGTTCGAGAGGTTTTCAACCAGTTGCAGTTAAAAGAAAGAAAGAAAAAAGAAAATCAATTTGAAAGGCAGTAATTTGGAGAGAATACTATACGACAGTATGTCTGCTATAGTTATAAACAAATAGGTGCTGAGAAAGTCTTTCATTTTTAGAGCAAGATTTACAAAGAATTAAAAAAGTAAGTAAAACTGTAAATTTGTGTGTGTGCAAAAGTCTGCTTGAAATCTTCTGTTATATTATGTACAAATCACAGTTCCTTTATGACTGTTTTTAAAGCAGAAATGATCCACAGAAGATTGTCGAGTTCATTTCTTCTCTTTCTGTATTAAAGCTTAACATTATAAATAATAATTACGAAACCTCTTGAATAGACTCAGCTTTTTCTTATCACATATTTCTGGTTTACTGCCCTGTAAAGAAAAAATAAATAGTACAATTATATATATAATAAAACTTTTGTAAATAATAATAACCATTAAACCACATAAATAATCGACAAAAGATAAACCGATAATTACAATATAATGCACAAATACATCCAAAAATTTAATACTCTCAAAATTAAAAAAAATATATATTTTTTGAAAAGTATATACATTTGGCACGATGTGGGTTTCGCAGAAATGCACTAAAATACACAAGATTTCTTAATGACGGAAAATTTTACTGCAGAATAAATATATGTGTCATCGTGCTGTAGCAATCCTGGTGCATGGGCACCGCAAAACAAAATCTAGAGAGGGGCAAGATTTTGGAACCAATTGTGCTGCCAAGGTAGTTTTAAGAATATAAATATGAGATAAACTAAACAAAGAATTTTTTGACAGAACTTCAAGTGAAATACAATTTATAAAAATTCTACATTAAAAAAATATATAATGTTACAAATAAGACGCATTAAATATTAAAAATAAACTCCTACAGGCCCTTTTTTTTCCCAAAATGAAAAATTATTATTTTTTTTTTGGTCAGGAGTTTAAGATATTTTCAACCCCTGTTTAAGTAATTTTTTAACGCATGAATGGAAAAAGAAAAACAGAACTAAAATTGTCTTCCATGCAGGGGACGGAAATACTCAATTCTTTTTACTCTTAGTATTTAATTATTATAAATCATTTGAAAAGACTGATTTTTTTTCCAAAATCATGAGATAAAAAAAATTTAGTTAATTAAAGCGGAAAATCTAGGCAGGGGCATTTGATCCCCCCCCCCCTCTGTGTGGGCGTTTATGACCCACAGCTGCTACATGTAGCTATTTCAATTATTATGTAACAGGGGTTACAGCAAATAAATACTGTGTATACAGCAAATAAATTTGTGCCATGTCTGACGGCCATTCTCATTACAGAGAGCTGTCACATTGAACATTGAAAATTTGTAATCCTAACTGCGTTGAGAACTGTAGTACGCGGCTGTACAAACTACAGATACAACTAAAGCACTACCGGTTGGTAATAAATGCAAGTAATCTGGCAGCAAGATTTTCATTATAAAAAAAATACATAAAATACCATATCTGTTTGCGGATTTCTGTAAAAACCATGCCGTACTACCATCTATGCTTTATGAATTATTACATATAAAAGTTTCATTGAATATTTAATTTTTATGTTAATGCTGGATGACCCGGAGAATTACATATAAATTAAAATATTTTTGAAGAGAGCACTTACACAAACAAAACTTGTAGTAGAGAAAGATGGGAATAACAAGAGCAGAGCCAGAGTATCGTTTTAACTCTATTCTACTGGTGTCAAATACCTTTTAAAAAGTTTTGATTTATGTTCATTTTACTTGTAATTTTTAAAGCTAATAAATATAAAAATAAGTGTCTTCTATGTATTAAAAATGATTTGTGTTTGTTTTAATCTAAAAATTACAAGTAAAATAACAAATCGAAATATTTTAAAAGGTATGTCATTCGACATTGATAGATGTAGTGTTAAACATCTTAGGTGCCAGAAAATTTCAGGAGGCTCTAAACTACTTTCAAAGACAGGAAAATAATAAGATATTTTAGTCTCATTGGAAGTATCTAAAAACGTATTGGCCAGACATCGGCCCGGTTGCAAGACATTTGAAAGCACATATTCTATTTTTCGATCGTAGGTAAAAAAAAATCTTTTAGTCATGTTGGGTCGACTTCACCAGCACGAGGACCAGATGCGTGGGTACTGTATCCCCCCTTCTCGTCTTGCTTTGATGGCCATGAGGGGGGAAATGAGATCTCGTGGAGGGATTTCAAAAAATATTATTAAACATATCCGAAGGAATCATTAGTAAGAGATTACCAAAAATTAGCGGTCCACTCAGCTCAGTGGTTAGCATACTGGTCACAAAAAGAGAAGTTTGGGCCCATGTTCGCGGATTCGAAACTGGCAAGGTCTGGGCGTGGTGACAGTGCAAGTTTTCAGGGTTATGAAGATGATAAAAAGTTGAATTTCCTTTCTGCAATTTCTCAAATTGCAATGCAAATAATTATAGTTTTGTCTTTAAGCATTAAACAATTGGATTTATAATTGGGATATTATTAGTTTAGTTTCCTAGTTAAAATTGCGAAATGCAATGTTTTTTTTTTATTATTTATTTATTTATTAAGTCTCTTTTTTATTACCTGTAAAATTAACATTTCATGCGGCTTTACCTCACCAATGTCATAAGACCGGATGATTTGACATTTTATCAATATTCATCTATTAATAGAAATTTTTGATGAACTAATCATATATTTAAAAGGGATAGTTCAAGGATAAGAGGAGAGTTTGTACGCAAAGTGACATTAAATTCTGATGGAAATTCTAGCTTCATGAAGCAACTAGTAATAAGGTATGTTGTTTTACCCCACTCTTCTCTATATTAAATGAGCTTGAGAGAACTACCACTTTTGTAACAATTAAAGAAATAAGATTGTATTTAGATTATCTTATCTCCCTCAATTTTATTGCCAACAATTTTTTTAGACCTAAATTCCAAAACTGCTCAAGTTGTGTTCCTATAAAAATATTTTAAAATGTATTTACACGCAAAAAAATTAGGGTTTTAAAGAATTTTCACGTAACTCGCGGCATTTTATGAAATTTGCGGAATTAGAGGGAAAATTCGCAGAAGTCGCGGACATTCGTGCCGCGACTTTATATATAAACAATAATACTATCGTGATGAATTCTAAGCAATATTCACCTTATATTTTAAAATTTGGAAAGCATTTCCTTTTCGTATGACCATATGACTATAACTACTTAATAAAAATGAACACTTTCTATGGCGCTACTCTGATAGTTATACACATACAGAGAAAAAAAAAAATCTCAGTATGTGATAATGAATGCTTATTAATTCTGTTTTTAGAAAATTGTCATATTTTCAAAATTGAAAATAAAAAACTTTCAAAAGTTCATGCTTTTGGCTCTAACACCATGAGGCCCATGTCTAAATCCGACTTTGTATGAATCTATATATTTTATTCAGTATAAATGTGGGATTTATATAAGAGATATTATCTTTGGTTTGATTATTTCCCGGTCACTGTTGTTGTCGAAAATATTCCGCATTTTGCGCAAGGTAGTAGTTTCCATATTACTATTAGGAAGATTGAAGAAATCGACGAAGTTTACTCAGATTTTAAAAGAAAACGAAACACACATTGTAAAAACAAGCAGGTAATTTAATACCCGCATGACCAGATTATTGCTTTCATGACACAAAATGCTGAGGATTTTCGAGAAATTTCTATGCAGTCAGCTGGCTCTATATCGGAGGAATTTCCTCAGAAGAAGTAATTGACTGGACAAGTATCTGACTAAGTCAGTTTATTCTTGCAAGCACTTTACACGGAGACGGAGACTCTCTTCCAATGTCATACTATAATACTTCATCAAAACTTCGACAAACTAACAAACTAACACTTTTTAAAAACACCTAAATGCTTAGTGTTAAAAGTTTTACTTTACTTACATTCCATATCGATTTTCGGGGAAAAAACTTCTCTGATGTGCAGCAATTTTATTTAACAGATGCGAAAAAACTTCTCTTATGTGATGTATAGCAATTTTATTTAACAGATGGGAGAAATACACAAAGTTCTTGTCCGATCTCGTACAGCTGGTTTAACTAAAGCGGACAACCACTAAAATGCTCGCCTTTTTGGACTTTATCTAATCAAACGCCTCGATAAAAGTGTCCAAATTAAGTCATAATAATTATAAAACGTAATTTTGGAGACAAGACATAATTTCTGTGTAATGCGGTTCCCTAAACCGCGCGAAACAAAGCTTCGGGAAAATTCTGGCTTAGAATAAAATGTTCCGAATTCAAAATACATTGAAAGAGAAGTATTACTGTCGCAATTCCAAAATGAAGATGAAAGAATTACTTGTAAAAATCATTTTGATTTTATGAAAGGAAAAAAAAGGAATAACAGCATTTAAGGCGAAATACCGTAAAATTAAATGGGGGGGGGGGAAACTTAGAATAAATTTAATATAGGTTAATTATTAAAAATATGTTATATATATATATATACATATATAAAAGAAAAATATCTGCATTCTATTAAACCGGAAAAAACAGTATTGTGTTTTATTTTTCTGTTTCAGTTCTATCGGGTACACGAAAGATACTTACTGTCAATGCATCACAGATAACAGCCGTCAGATCATTACAGGCTTTATCAGTTAGGTCCCGACTTCCTTTCTAAAACGAAAAGAGGATACAAGCTCTCAATCAAAATACATAGTCATGCAGTCACTGCTTCCAGATATATAGTATTTAGCATATTCAGCAAACAATTTTAAACACTAAGGATAAATATACGTTATGCATAAATTACTAAAGATTTTAAAAGAGAGTTTTGTGCCATATTTTTGACAAAAAGAAAAAGGAAAGTGATATCTTATTTTAGAACGCATTTAAATTCAGACTTGAGGGATTTATGCTAATTTTTGGGGACGCGTGCTAATTGATGATTTTCTTATACTTACAAACATTTAAAGACATTGTATCGCCATTTATAAATGCTAAAGCTTTGATAATGGCTTCAGAGTTGAAGTGTTTATATTTTTTAAATCTTGATTTAATATTAAATAAATGTTTATGGTCATTTAAATTATATAATGAGAAATATAATTGAAAAAAGGGTGGGGGATAAATGAAAAATCTTTAAATAGCTCTTTAATACATATTATAAACACACGAGTAAAAATTTAAATAATGCAATAAATTAATAAATAATTCACGTAGTAGAAGTATTTTTTTAAACATGGGAAAATCATCTGCAAAAATTCATAATATATACATGATATAATATATATTTGTGGAAAAAAAGTTATTTTCATGACTAAAGCTAGCAGATACTATATGTATATTTAGACAGAAAAGAAAGCATTGCTTTATAAACGATAATAAAAATTTCGGATATTTTCCTACCAGGTCTGTCTTAACTTTTCAGTGGTCTAGGACATAGATTTATTTATTTTAGTTGTTATTTTCTAGAAATGTGTGATCATGTTTAAAATTTGATAAATCTTCTGAAAGAATAACACTTTGCATACTTGTTTTTTAATTATTATTATTTTTGAGCACAGAAAAGAATACATATATAAATTTGCCTTCAGAATTAAAAAAACATTTTTTTTTTTTAAATAATGTTTCATATCAATAATTGACCTTTATATTTTTTATATTCAAATTTAAATATTTCCAAAAAATTTACACTGGAAAAAAAATCCCAAAAATATATGACTGAAAGATGCTGTACAAAATTATTTAGCTTTATTTTAGAATTTTAAGATATATCAATTTAATATGACAAACTTGAAAAAAAAAGAGGGGAGAATTCTGAGATATATGTATTTAAAATTTTAAATACCTTAATTTTTGGCATATGATCCGTGGATCAAACAAACATCTTTAGACCCAGACATTTTACTTTATAAAATATAACTTATTTCTATATGGCACAGATTAGGTAAAAATTTGTAAGCAAAATTTTCTGTTTCAAAACAGATACATTTGATCCGGCAATTATACGGCACTCACCTTTCAAAGAGTTAGCATCCTAGACTAGACCCTAGACAAAAATAGTCTCAGTAGAATCGTTAATAAAAATCGTTATACCTTCTGATCTAATAATCGTTATTGACATGCTGTTTGTGACATTTCATTCTAAAAAATTAAATTTTTTTTAAAGCCAAACAAATAAAAATGTTTTAGCAAATAAAACCTTTGTGCAAGACTATTAAAAGACAGAAAACCAACGCTAAAAATGCACAATTAATACACAAAAAAGCAGCCCCACCTCTCTGTCGTTATGTCCAGCCTTGTTTTCTCTAGCACGCTGTGCAGAGAAAGAGAGTGCGCTCTTTGGCGCACTGAAGAAGAATCTCGTTTGTTTATTCGAAACAGCTGTTTGCTGATATTTTTTATATTATTTGTGCATTTTAACGTAGGTTTTCTGCCTTTTAAAATAAAAATGTTATTTTCTCGAAATTTCTTTTATCTCCGGACACATTAAACAAATATTACAGTAAGTTTCGTCAGTTAAATGCGGTTGTTTCTATAGTCAAAAATCCATTTTAATATAATTATATTATATTAAATTACAGTTTATTGTTAAAAGTAAAGATCTAGCTTAATTATATACGAAATATTGAAATACCTCATAAAAATATACCCAGTTTCATTTATAAAATGAATTCCTGTTAAATGAATTCATTTCCTGTGATTCAGATCAAGGTCTCAAAAATTAACCAGTTAGTAAGAAATTTCACTCACCCCATTAATGGTAATCCATGGAATAAAACTGTGAGGAGGCTCAAGAGAGTCTGTCTTTTTTGCCATTTCGTACTGGAGATTGGGCCCCAGGGTTCCAGTCACACATTTCTTGACTTGACGCCGAAGATCCGGGTTATCCATGCACTTTAAGGAAAATAAGATTGTTAATATTCAAAAACAGGATGTCCCAAAAAGATTCAAAAACGCTTAAATTTTTTTACTTGTTAGAGATAAGTAGGCAATGTAAATCGCAAAAGTGTTCAAAATAAGGTAGGGAATAAGATTATGCTAATGAAATAGATATGCCATTCATTTTCAAAAAGTTACACTTTTTAAATTTTTATATGACCCCCGTACATAATATTGGCCTTTTAGAAACTGTTTCCCTTTACAACAAGATCATTACAAAACAACTGCATACCTTATCTATAAAACTTAGTGAATTGAGCTTAATTGAAAATTCACCATTGAAAATAGGGACCACACATCAAATTGGAAATATAAATATCTGAGATTTTGTAAGAAAGAAGAAACACGAGTGATAATACCATATGCAGTTGACACTAAACAAAATGTAATCTACACTTGGAAAATGTTAATGGCTAAATATTTACAGAGGCATTATTAGAAGTCAGTTATGCATTTAGAGTTGAAAGAAAATACTTTGTGAATTGCTTTTTTTTTTTCAATTATTAAGTTTCTAGGATTTAAAACAACATTGGTTCCTTTACATGATCTTTGCTTAATGCTTTATTTAGATGTATTTGGGATGCTTTTTTTTTTTTTTTTTTCCGATAAAATAACTTTTAAAGTGGTATAGAAAATTGGTATAATTCAGCTTTTTACCTTCAGAATAATTCAATTAATTTTAAAGATACGGGTATGCAATTTTTTTATAAAGATCTTGTTGCGGCAAAAAAGCAAAATTTTTTAACTGACCGATTTTGCCTAATGCGGTCGTATACAAATTAAAAAAAATACATACATCTTAAATAATAATTTAAAAAATAAACCAAAGGGGGCACTATTTCTTTAACATAATCTTATTTCCTATCTTATTTTGAACACTTTTGCAATTCACATTGTCTACTTATCTCTGAAAGATTAATAAATAAATAAATAAATAAAATAAAGCCCGTTTCAACCTTTTTGGGACACCTTGTATAACTGTAAATATATCAGAATGAAAGCGTAAATTAGTCAATGAAGGAAATGTAGTCGCATATTTAAAGTTGACGGGGGTAAGTGGGTAGATTTACACACTCAGTATTTTTAAAAATAAAAGATACACTTGCTTATCGTAGTAGACGGTTTACGACAAAATCTCACCAAAGATATCATTAGACTCGGAATATCATCTTCTTCTAGAATACGAATGTAATTTTTGAAATATACGCCACATACATATGAAACATTGTAACATTTTTTTTTTTTTTTTTTTTTTTTTTTTTTTAATTGTAGCACACACATTTGACACCATGTTTCAGTTTCTTGGATCAAGGTGGCCCAAAAAAAAGGTATAATTTATATTTACGCTTTATTAAATCTTCATAAAGGTATAAATGGAAATTTATTAAGGGTATATCCACAAATTTAGAAAATATAAATTAAGATATCAAAAGAAGAACTTCCAGAGCCACACCAGTAAAATAATAGAGGCAATCGAGATATATAATATATATACACTGTATTTCCAATGATGACCGGTCACTTGCGATTTTAGACGTTTTGTTAAATATCTGGAAAGATACATCAGGAATTATCCTGGAACTTCAGGAGTGTAAACAACATGATAAACGTGATATATTTCCGCGAAGATTTTTTTCCGAAACCCCATAAGGGGCAGTCAACAAACTGGAGAAAAACGAATATATTTTGGATAACCCTGTAAAAACTAATATTGCAAAAGCATTCAAACTGTAGATTATGATTAAGTGGATTATTGTAATAATTTGGGTTCATTTGTATGAAGATAGCATGTATATTCGAAGAGAAATTTAGGTTTTTATAAAAACAGTCCCAAATTTTACCAAGTTTTTTTGCTTATAATTTGCAGAGTTATTATAAAAACAAGTTTTTTTCAGAAAATATGACAAACAAAATTATACACAATACCCTGTCATCAGAATTAAAAAATAATAAAAATTGTATGAAAAATGAGCAGGTTTACTAAATATTGTTTCACTGGACATGCGCGAATTCAATCAAAATATACTGTGCATAATATATTAGCTAAATGTATAGACCAACTTTTATGAAAGTCTCAAAAACATAGCTTGAAAATTCTGATAGTAATCGTCGATAGAATAAGCTCGAATTTCGCTGTTCCCAAAAGGAAGCAAAAAGATGAGGGGTTGTATCAAATGTAGAATGAGAGACACTTTATTCTTATTATGTCAACTTTGATAAGCTAGTACATTTGGATACAACCCCTCATCTTTTTGCTTCCTTTTGGGAACAGCGAAATTCGAGCTTATTCTATCGACGATTACTATCAGAATTTTCAAGCTATGTTTTAGAGACTTTCATAAAAGTTGATCTATATATTTAGCTAATATATTATGCACAGTATATTTTGATTGAATTCGCGCATGCGCAGTGAAACAATATTTAGTAAACCTGCTCATTTTTCATACAATTTTTATTATTTTTTAATTCTGATTGCAGGGTATTGTGTATAATTTTGTTTGTCATATTTTCTGGAAAAAACTTGTTTTTATATTAAAAACTCTGCAAATTATAAGCAAAAAACTTGGTAAAATTTGGGACTGTTTTTATAAAAACCTGAATTTCTCTTCGAGTATACATGCTATCTTCATACAAATGAGCCCAAATTATTACAATAATCCACTTAATCAAAATCTACAGTTTGAATGCTTCTGCAATATTAGTTTTTACAGGGTTATCCAAAATATATTCGTTTTTCTTCAATTTGTTGACGGCCCCTTATGGGGTTTCGGGAAAAAATCTTCGCGGAAATATATGACGTTTATCATGTTGTTTACACTCCTGAAGTTCCAGGATAATTCCTCATGTATCTTTCCAGATATTTAGCAAAACGTCTAAAATCGCAAGTGACCGGTCATCATTAGAAATATAGTGTATATATATAAACAACAACAAAAATGAACTATTTCCGAAATTTTATTTAAAAGAATTTCACACTTACATTTTCTGGTGCTGTTATCGATTTTTTTTTTTTTTTTATGTGTGATTGAATAGTAGCAACATCTGGTCTTTTAGACTTTCGAAAGTATAGTTTCACTATATCTCGAAAATTAATGTTTGGAATGAACACTAAACTTACACACCATGTTTTGACGATGCCCATTCTATTTATGTAAAAATTGAAGTAGGTCATAATTCCCCCTTTTTTTTTAATATGAATGTATTAATAATTTTCATAATCAATATTATGCGTTTGAGCTTTAAAAAATGCCTAGAATATGTCTGGGTCCTATCTCTTTTCGATTTCACTTATAACTTCCATAACTAAAATTTCTTCACGTATTTGTTTCTCCTTCCAATGCTTTTCACAATTATCAAGAATATTAATGGTGTAATTTTTCATAAAGCTATGTATGAAAATTGTTTCCTTAATTTCTTACCGTAAACATGGACAACTTTGCCACATTTTTTTCCTACCCATCTTTTGCTTACTCATAATGTTCAATAATGCTTCAAAATCGTCTTAAACCATTAGTCTTGAACTCTATTTTAAGAATATGTGACACCATGTTAACTTAAATAAGCATTTTTTTTTTTTTTTTTTTTTTTTTGCGCGTAAAACCGTATTAGCAAAGTTACCTAGGAAACGGGGCAACTTTGCCAACTGTCTAAAAACCAGTGAAAATAATAAAAATAAAATAATAATAATAATAAAAATCAGGGAAATTGAATTTTATAATTCAAATAATGTATTTAAATCATGACATACCCATTTCAATAAAAAAGAAAAGAAAAATAGAAGAGCAGTTAAAAACAAATTTCGAACATTCTTCTCAGAAAACGAAAATTTTCCTTTTTTTCTATGTAAGGAGGTTCAACAATATGTACAACATCGGCTACATTGACGGACGCCTCATCCGGAACAGTAGGAAAATGGAAACGTCACCCATTGTCTTTCGTTCTAAGGTATGACACCTCAAAGTCTTCATGTCCGTAATAATGGGCGATTTTTGCAGCATAAATGTTCCACACTTTTTTTCACCAAGAACTAAACGATCACAAACATCCCAACCTTCAAACAACCATAAAACAACTAAAAAGATAGAAAAGCGTAGGAATAGTGTCACACAATGTCTTCTTTGTGAAATGAAAACACTAGCGCCTATTTTAATTAGATCTGGAGCTTCTCACATTGCCAAAAAACATACTTTTCAAAAAGTGGCAAAGTAGTCCCGGTTTACGGTACAGCTTTTTTCAATTCCTACTATTAGTTCACACTCTCTCTATATAGGGTAAGATGTGCCAGTAATGGACCGCCTTCCAGTAATGGAAGGCGACGTTTGTTGGTAATGAATTCAACGTTTTTGGTTTATAAAAAAATAACCAATAAAAATTCAGCTTTTTTTATTTCATTAATATGCTTTCTTTAAATTCTAGTTTTAAATACAATCATATTATCAATTATCTATTACTTTTTGTGAGGTGACCATTGCTGGAATTTAGGGTGTTTTGATTTATTTGTGTTATTTACAATTAAATTTCGATTCACATTGGAAAATGTGACTATGAGCATGGTTAAATATGGTTGGTAGATTAATATAATATTAAAAAATGTGGAATATAACAATTATAACTCTTAATTAAAAAATAATTTTTAAAGAAATTCCTTAAGGGTGTCCATTACTGGCACATCTACCCTATATTTATATATCTTGTTCAAATTTCCAATCGTTAATAAAATACTTTTTATTCATCCACTCAAGTTCAAATACATTTTTCAAAACTTGTAGTGGATGGCACTTGATGTAAATATAGTTTTTTCAATTATTAATTCATTAATTAAATTAAATTAATTAATTTTAGTTTTTGCATCATAAAAAGCGACTAAAATAAGTAGCAACGCTTAAGACAGCGGAATATCTAATCATGGCGTAGTGGTCGGGACCTCCAGTTTAGTATACGGAAGATTGCGGGTTCGATTCTCATCGTGGCAAAGTTTTGTTATTTACACAAAACTCACCCAGAAGTGCGAAAAAAGAAAAAGCAAAAATATATCTAGGTTATATATAAGTAGGAATTGACCTATTTTTTTTTAAATTATTACTTGTTTCATTTAATATACAATGATATGCATTTTTTTGCTTTGGTTCTCCTTGATAGTTATACTTACCTTTTCTATGATCTTCTTTTGCGTCGGAAAATTGAAAGCACAATTTATAAACTTGAGGTGGCTTTCGGTGTTATTCACTAAATTGATGTAACATGTCTGAAAAAGAAAGGTTTTTTTAATAGTTTACATTTTTTCTCAAAACAAAAATACACTAGAAATGCAACAGAACACGATTTTATTTCAATGACTCTAATATCACGTCGTTACTTATTCAATATCCCACATAGCTTACATTAAATCAAAATGATATGATTGATAATATAATAAACTTTATTGACTTAAACATAAAGCTTGATCATAAAAAATAAATTAATATTTGGCATTTATGATAAAATAACTGATTTTCCTTTTAGAGTAAACATTTTTACTCATTATAATTCATGCTTACATAATTCTGTTTCTAAAAATATTACACTTAATTACCTACACAGAATAAAATATTTGTGCCCAGATTAAAAAAATAATAATTATAATAATAAATAATATAATTTGTCAGCAATCAAGCTGAACTATATGGGTATTCTAACTACATGGTAAACTCAATAATTGATTCATTTAAATAGTTTGGTATTTATATACAAAAATATATAAAATTAGTGGAGGTTGTGATTGTGAGGTTATTACGTATATATTACATATTAAAAAAAATCATGATACGAGGTATTAATTTGATCAATTAACTATGAAAAACTGATCATTGCTATGTTATTTCTTTTACATAAGGATTCATTTTTTTTGTGTTATTAAATTTATTGTTTTTATGAATTATCATTTATATTACAATGCGATTTGTATATAAATATAAATATTAGACAAAATAAAGCCACGTCATTACTGTATTGTAGTTATCGACACAGCTGCCAGCCGTTCCGTGTTTTTCCAAGTCAAATAAGCATATTTTGAAACAGAAAATGCAATAAATTGCGTTTTCAAGGTACATATTTGATTTCAAGTCTTAAGTAAATTTCCTAGTTCAAAATATGTTTATTTGACTTTAAAAAAAAAAAAAAGAATCAGAACGGTTGGCAGCTATGTGTCCGTAACATCTACAAAAATCCGATGTAAAAGTGAGTTCGAAATATATAACATTTAATTGGAAATAAAACAAAGTTACTGAGCATCATTGCTGTTTAATATTTAGATAGCACAAGACAGATTCTATGGAATCTGGAACACGAAGGCAGTATGATAAGTACCTAGCATTGGCCAGAGATTGAGGTACTAGTAACTTAAAAAAAAATGATATTTTTTTGGTGAATATAACCTTTAACAACAATTCTGGTAAACTTTCAATTCGCTGCGTGGTTTAGTTTGTGAGTGAACGCTATTTGAATAGAACAAACTTTTGTGATTTTACAACAATTAATAGAAAAAAAAATGAATATCGAGCAGTAATAAAATGTCAGTTTTCGAAAAAAAAAAAAAAAAAAAACAGATGATGAGGTTAACCCTTTCCGGAACAGACAAAGTCTGTTCGTAAAATGAGAAATTGCTGACTGACACCGGAATTTACAAACGACAATTTCAGAAAATACGAACTGCTTATTTTAAGCTTTCATTGTAGAAACAAAATTTTACTAAAATATTCTTGGTGCCGTATGCAAGTTTGGAATTAAAATTAGGTGTGCCCGGAGTGGGACCACTGTGCTGGAAAGGGTTAAAGCGGAAATCAGCAAAGTTTATGGGGACTCTGCACCTTCGTTATCAACCATAAAATATTGGAAAGCTGAATTGAAAGGTGGTTGTATAAACATTTTTGATGAAGAACGTCCAGGTCGTCAAATTGAGGTTGCCATATCAGAAATGATTGAAAAAATCCACGACATTGTGATCGATCGTGAGTGAAAGTGTGCGACATTGCTGAGACCGTGGACATCTCAATTTATTGGGTACATAATATTTAATACGTCCGCGTTTGGCGAAGTGAAAAATTCTCTTTTATCAAGACAATGCAGCCGTGCACACCTGTGTCGTCGCAATGGCAAAATTGTGCCAGTTAAGATGCGAACTGCTTCTGCATCCACAATATTCGCCTGATTTAGCATCCAGAGATTATTTTCTGTTTCCAAATATGAAAAAATGGCTCAGTGAAAAAAAAAAAAAAATGGCTCTAATAATGAGGGGATTGCTGAAAAAAGCGTCTATTTAGAAGGGTTGGGGAAATCTTATTTTTTAGAAGGGATGCAAAAGTTGGAAAAATGTTGGACTAAGTGTATCGAAATAAAAAGAGATTGTGTTGAAAAATAAAAATACAACTTCGCATAAAAATATTTTTTGCGTCTATTTTGAAGGGTTGGGGAAATCGTATTTTTTAGAAGGAGTACAAAAGTTGGAAAAACGTTGGACTAAGTGTATCGAAATGAAAAGAGATTGTGTTAAAAAATAAAAATACAACTTCACATAAAAATATTTTTTTTTTCTTTTCAATGCTAAGTACTTATCATACAGCCCTCGTATACAAATAGATTTTTTGTCCTCTAATTAAATATGTTCCAGTATATAATTATGCACATTGTTTGAAAACTTTTTATGAATTTAACTAGTTTATGTTAACCGGCAGAAATCGTGCATAGCCAGGGTAGGAATCGATTTTACTTTTCCACCTATAAATACAAATAATAATCGTCACCTTATTTAGTTTGAGACAAGTGTTACAAATTCTGCGATAAAGTATGTTGCAGATTATTTTTCGAAAAATAGTGGTGACAATTGTAAAACCATTACGCACCCTGGGTATATCATCCCGGCGCGACTACTCCTCGGGTTAACCTCTTGAAGGAGCGGTACAATTTTTTACACCACTTAATTTTAATAGAGATTTGTACCAGAATTTTTAAACGAACTTTTACATTTATGACTTTTGTGACAAAAAGCTGCAAAATTATAATTCCATATTTTCAAATAATTTTTTTCGAAAATTCCGGTGTGAATTCAACATTACAGATACTCAGTTTCCTTTCCCTGAAATAGTTAAACAAAAAGGAAAGAGTGCAAGCCCTGGTAATATATGCAAAGCTAGAGAAACTCATTAATTTAACTGTCTTGGGGTGATAAAGTTAGTTTTACAGGAAAATAAACGACCCCACTCCTTTCCATATTGGATTTATACACTATAAGAAACTAGTTAATCTATTTAGTATTTTACATTACTGTTTCCTTAACATATTAAATAATTTTATTTTGAATTTAAAATATTCCGCACTGCGAAACGACAGACATCACTGCAGCATTAATCTTGAGGCAGTAAAACCAGTTTTACAAGGGAAGTGAATGTGCATTTTTATCCTAAAAAAAAATTTAAAAAAATTATATGCCAAGCACGTTTCTAACTAATTTCACGCATTTTGACATTCAAAATAAGCGAGTTTACTTAGTGGTCTTAAAAACCTTCGCGACGAGCGTCCTTTACAGAATTTTTTATCTTTTATTCACCGGTTTTTCAAAATAAAAATTGTGCCTAATATAATTGCAGAAATCTTTTGATTAAATAAGACGAAATTTTCAATTAAAAATCACTGATAGATATAATCTAGGATTCTGATCACTTTATGCATCTCGCAGTGGTGTAGTGCTAAAACAAAGTGTGGGGAAGGGGGCGCTCATAATCCTGAACACATTGTCTCAATAATAGACCAATAGAATTCGGAATTCAGTGACGATAATTAAAGCAACAAGATTTTAAAATTTGTTTTGAAATTTTTGTTTTTAAAATAGTCGTAACATAACACTACAGCTGTTGTCCACTGAAAATAATCAAAATTACGGAATTTTTCTTTCCGGACGTGTGTAGTGTAAAAAAAATATTGTGATCATAAAACAAAGACTATGAAATTTGGGCATAACTTTACGTTTTGAGATTTCCTGGATACGCTTTTGATTTTTTACAACGATTCTGTATGTATGTACGTACGTTGGTATTTCTTGTATTTCTTTACATTTTAAGGCCCCCAAAGTCCGTTTTTGCTGTTTTACAACGAGTCCGTGTGTGTGTGTGTGTGTGTGTTGTGTGTGTGTGTGTGTGTGAATGCGTAAATATTATAGCATTCAAACGATGGCTTTGACTATACACACCATTTTCAGTAGTGATAATACTGCAATGAATCCAAAACATTCATCAATTTTTTCACAATTTAAGCAAATTTACGGAAGTTAGAGTAACAGATAAATAGAGAGACAGACGATCCGAAATGATAAACACTTTTAAACTTTCTTGGAAAGTATTAAAAATCAGTGCTTTATTTCTTAAAATGTTAATTTATTAGCGAGCTTATCATTATATAAAAAAAAGTATAATAATTTTGAGAAGTCTGCGTCCTCCCGTGTCCCTAGCGTCTGCCTGAAAATAAAAAATAAGGGGACGTTTGAAGTAAATAAAGTGGGGAGACGCCGTCCTCTTGCGTACCCCCTCGACTACACCACTGATTCCGCATACGTGGTGCTTGTTGCGAGAGGGTTAATGATCTACAAAATAATAATAATAATATTATTAATAATAATAAAGAAAGAATGAAACACTCCTTCTCCTCCTCAAACCATCCAAAGTTTCACCAATAAAGAGTAAAGTTTTGGTTAAACTTTTCTTAAAATGTTATAAAATTTTCGTTATCTGATGTAATGTACAGTACTCTAATGAGTTTTATATTTTACTGTTCTGTAAATTACAGTGTATTGTTTTAAATAGATAGATATGGTGAGAAACTTGGCAAGTGAAAACCAAGGGAAAACCCATTATTTCATATATTGTAAAATTTGATTCGGTTTGCAAACAATTCAGTTTTTGAACAATTATTTAGAACGAATTGTGTTCAAGAACCGGGGTGTCACTGAATATGAAATTGAATCCAACATTGTGAATCACATTGTAGTTTCATATAGGAATTGATCTTACCTGCACCATGTTACCGTAGCATTCATCAGGACCATGCTGACACGTAAAAGTATAACGATCTCGTATACCATCGTACTGCAGATAAAAGAAACAAAATAAATAAATAACGGCCATTTTATATAATATCAACAAATAATTATTTTTAAAATATATAGAGTACTTCAAAAAAGAAGCAGAAAACTTTTAGTGATATAGCAAAACACGATAATTAGGTAATACATACATTATAAAATTGATATTCGAAGAAAATATGTATTGTAACACATACATCTTTTACAGAGATTGATTTTTAAAAGTTTTAAATACGCGAATCCAAAATTTCAGCTTATTCCGTGTAATACACTGGCCTCCAAAAGTTAAGGTACAACCGGTTTTTTGCGTCTAATTTGCAAATGAATGAATATAGAAACAACAAATTTGGAGGAAATGTGCGCTAAACTGTTATTTATTAAATGCGACATAGAAATTTACTTAAGTTAAACGTATAAGTGAAATTACAACAAAAAAGCACTCATGGAGGAAAATTCCATTCTTGGAAAATCAGTACATCGCAGTATTATGCAGTAAAATGTGACAAAAACATTAAAAAACTGGTTCAAATACGGAATATGTCCACCCCGGACTTGAATGCATTGGTGGCATCGACTTTCCATGCTCTCAATTAAATTGTCGGACACTGAAATAAATAACGCTGACTAGACTTGGAGTAGGCCTTGTTCCAGCTCATTTAATAACCTTGGAGGAGGACTTAAAGCCTCAACCTGTCTTCCAAGATAGTCCCAAAGGTGTTCTATCGGATTCAAGTCTAGAGAGTGAGCTGGCCATTCCATTCTCTCCAAACCGTGATCCTCAAGGTAATCTTCAACAACCACAGCTCGGTGTGGTCTCGCATTATCATCCATTAGAATGAAACCATTGCCAATAGCATCGGCATATGGGCGCACATATGAATCAAGGATCTCATCCCGACATCTCGCACCAGTCACAGTTCCTCCATGGAACACATGCAGGTCAGTGTGGCCTCCGAGTGAGATCCCTGCCCAAACCATGATTCCACAGTTTCTGTACCTGTGTGTTTCGACAGTGTTTGATTGATGGTATCGAGTGCATTGTTCTCTCCAGATCAGAAGACGTCCTGAATCGCTCTCCAGTGTGAATCTGTACTCGTCTGTGAAGAGTACAGAAGTCCACTGTTGTCTGGTCCAGAAAACATGTTCTCTTGCCCAACATAAGCGGGCCCTTCTCTGTCGTCTGTTGAGGGGGACACACGCAACTGGTCGCCTTGCATAGAGACATGCATTGTGAAGACGTCTTCGCACCGTAGTAGCAGAGATTCTTCTCCCTGATGCTGCAAAGTGGTCTGCAATGAGTTGCGGCACAGTAGTGAGTCTTCTCCTTCGGCCCGAAAGAGCTAGAAACCGGTCTTCTGCAGGTGTTGTAACACGTGGGCGGCCTGGAACATATCTTCTGGACACAGAATCTTCGGATTCATGCTGATCCCAGAGTCATTGGACTACACTGCGAGACACATTGAGCCGTCTAGCAGTATCGGTCTGTGACAACCCCATTTCCATCCATCCTACCGCCCGCCATCTTAATGAACCGGGCAAACGACTTCTTCTAGACATTTCTAGACTCTACTGGCTGTTGTGAACAAAACTGACAACAATAGTTCGAATACAACAAAGCTTACACGCGAAATTACAAAAGCTTCGTAATTGCATATGTTTCTCTCATTCACAAATACCTATTCTTTTCTATAAAATAAAAGTGGTAGCTGTAAGTTTTTTTAAAGCTTATTATTGTCATTCATATAAACTATGAAGTTTAATCTGACTGCCATTTTTTGTCTGGTGAGCTTCGAAAAACATGTTGTACCTTAACTTTTGAAGGCCAGTGTAGTTTTTGGGTTATGCTTAAAAACTACCCACGTTACAGTTTGTTTTGCAACTGTTAAAAATGAATATAACATTAGAAGTTCAAAACTTTAAAGCAGCATAATTTCTAAAATACTTCGCCGAATAATTTCCCGTTTGATATCCGGAGGTAAAATTTACCAAGGAACTGAAATATGATGTCAAAATTAGGTGTTAGTATTGAAGTTTTAAACTTTGTCTCTGTTTCAACGTGAAGACAGACGCCTAATATTCCTTTATTCATGAAGAATTATAGATGACATACAATTCCTAGTCCAATCACTTTTGCATGTCTCTGCAATAATTTGGTGATAAAATAGTATGGGAAGTTCCTTTTTTATAACCAATTGTACATGTCTTATATGCAGCTTCATTCCATATTTAAAGTCGATAGTTCAGTTGCAAAATTTCTCGCAATATCCATCAGTTCAAGAAACAGAAAAAGAAGCATTTAAAAGTTTTTTAAGACGTATATAAAACTTTGGCATATCGAAGCCTACAGAAGCTTTTTTTTTTAAATTTATTTATTTATTTTTGAGCGCTGTGCAAGGTGAAGTTAGAAACAAAAAAAGCAAAAAAAACACGTTATCGACTAATGTCCTGCAACCTATTCAGGGGTATTTTGTTAAGAGACATCGAGACATCAATTTGATAACATCGAGAAATGTTCTGGTGGTTTCTTGAGATCACTTGTGTATGAGTAGCCCCCGACTGCATGGTGGACAAGATTATGAACAAAACAAAAATTTAAGGTTTACTGGAAAAATCAGCCACAATGACATTGGACACTGTTTCTGTAAGCTTATGTGATGTTCTAATGGGTCATACGCAATTTTTCGAGTGCGGGAAACGTTTCAAAGGTGGAGAAAAAACATTTTGAAGATGAGGCGTGATCTCGCAATTATCGTATGCTATATTTCAAATGGCACATGTACTTCAAAAAAGTGGAAAAACATCCCTTGAAGACAACGAGCAAACCGATCTGGAAATCGCCATACGCAAGGAATTTTCAAACTTTTTGCTATTGTGGCTTCCATGAGCAACCAAAATTTGTTCGCGTCTCCTTTGTGTTCAGGGAATTAAGTTAATATGACACTACGATGGAGAAACAAAGTATGTCTCCAGTATTTAATTTCTGCTGCATTCTTGGTATATATAAAGCCATCACATCGCAGCCAATGAAAGAGACAGGCCGCAATACTTATACCCTTCTTGGCTGTTATCTGAACAAAATAAGCTGGTTTCCACCAACTGTCGGACTGCCATGTAATCAAGGTAGGCTGAACAGCAGCCGAGATCTATGGAGTATCGCAGCAAGTCTCTTTAGTTGACAGGGATTACATTCGGCATAAAATATAGTCGAACCTCTATAACTCGAATTTCAGGAGAAAAATAGAAAATTTCGTGATGAAGAGTTTTCGAGGTAACTAGATTTAAATGTGACATTAATATGCAAAATTGCAGACATGAGACATACCCTAGTTGAAATAAGAAGCATTATCAATGATTAACTTTAATTAAAAGCTTTTAAAACTAAAATTACAAGTTTTCTCAAAGTTTAAGTTTTGTTATTCAATCAAATAAAAATTAATGCATATTAAAACTTACCTCAATAAAAATAATTATTAGCCATGAATGGAGTCTGAGTAAGTTTGGGAACGGAGAAATGCCAATAAAGCAGTAATAGACGTGAATATTTCAGAATAAATATTTTCAGTAAACAACGAAGTGACTAACGTTGTCTACAAAGTTCTCTGTTTAGTCAACTTATTTCAAGTGCAGAATTCGGATAAGCCCAGAAGAGGCTTTTGGGAAAGAAAGGTTGAACATTAAACTACTAAATGTCGAATTATCCAAAACATTTTTTACAAAATGAATTCCTTGACAATGAAAGAAATCAAAGAACTTTTTTTGTCCAGATAAAAATGTAGTTCAAAGCAATCTGAAAATGTCTCACGCCTCCCTGGGAAACTTTAGTGCCTCCGCAGGAAGGCGCACCTCACATTTTATGCTTGTGGCTTCAAGGGATGTTCCGTTACCTTTGCGGAGTTTGTACCATCCCAAACAATATTGCGTAAGACTCAATACTTCAAAGTCACAAATTTACCGAAAAATGATCAAAATCTCTAACTTATTCAACCAGCTTAATCCAACATTTTACATTCGTTTATTATTCGACCTCTTTGTCTATGATCTAATTGTTGAATACCACACACCCACAATACCATATGCTCGCCAACAGTGATGAATTCAGAGGGTCACCTGGGGGGGGGGCGCATTTCCTATAGAGCATTGAAATATCCGTCCCTGAAGATTTGAGATTTTTTTACTTAAGGATTGTCCAAACTGGAAGACTTAAGTGGGCTTCTTTTTTTGTGGTATGTAGGAATCTTTTCTCTTTTATGACTTTCTTAGATGTCTAAAAGTTCAGAGGTCAAGAGCGGGATCCGTTGACAGTCGAAAAATGCCCCTTTCTTTTAAGGATGACTACAAAATGATTCGAGAAGAATTTTATTTATGGCTATCTCAGGATGGCTCTAAATGCACATTTATGTCTAGTCAAAAGTGCGAATTTCTGCCCCAGAACATTCCTATATCCACCTTCCCCCGGAGTTACAAAGATTCAACCGAAAGGAAAATGTCTGAATTCAACATTGCTCAGAAAAACACCACTAGAACAACTTTCAATGTTGACACAAAGATGTCTCTTAGCACAACTTTCTTATTAATAGCCAAAGTCAATATTGATTCGAACGCAATCTTGTCCCGTCATTTTGCATCACATTAAGATTTTTTCCTTTTTTATGTACATCCTTGTAGTGTAAACTATTATAAACGTCGGGGTAGAAAGAATAAATTATTAATATGTATTATGCATAGTAAACAAGCATTCAAATTACTTACGTGAGCATTTCCGTAAGGTATGAGTTCTACATTCATATATTCCTGCATCTCCAAGTAGGTGTGTAAGAGCTGCTCTTGGACAAACGCTTGACTATCAGGGCAAAGCGATTCATAGTACACGCCGACATCGACAGTATCTGAAGCCTAAAATAATAATGATCGATTAAATTATTTTGAACAAGTAAAGAATCGTTAAACAATTAAATAACAACTAAAAAAATGATTGTATCAAA
The DNA here is from genome assembly GCA_963931845.1 of Maratus michaelseni. Taxonomy (NCBI): domain Eukaryota; kingdom Metazoa; phylum Arthropoda; class Arachnida; order Araneae; family Salticidae; genus Maratus; species Maratus michaelseni. Next base: position 179,644,301 of record OZ007592.1, on the reverse strand, counting down.
TCAAACTTTAAATAGCAGTCTGTGAACTCCTTAAATGCTGTAAAGGGTGATTTAAAAGTCACAAAAGATATAAAAACTCAATAATTTGAAAAAAGTAACGAGTATAGATAATAGTACAATACAGTTTCTATATAAACAAACAAAAATACGTGAGATTTTTTTTATATAAAAAAAATAGCGCCAGAATAGCTAAATTTGTCACACGCACTGCAGCCGTTCCAATACTGCTACCTACCTGGCGATAAGCTATCATATGACAGGAATTACAGCAGAAATCCCTTTAGATGCTCTGTAGATAATCTGGCCACTCTGACAGCTATTCTCATTAATGGCAACCGTCAAACTAAACATTTATAATCATATTTGCGTTGTGAACTGTGCTGCGCCGTGTTTAAAACTGCTGACATAACTAAAACATTGTTTGTTTATAACAAATGTAATTATTCTGACAATAAAATTTGTTATTTAAAAAAAAAAATGTGACGTCTTTCTGTGCATTTTTGGGAAAACCGCATCATAGTATCTACACTTGTAGTGGACTAGGAACTATCTCTTAGAAAAGGATTCTAGTTTTTTGAATACGAACGCTTTGTCAACATTAACCTGTGCGCGCAACAACAACATCTGTATTTTCTTTTACTTTATTTTTTTTAAATGTGTGAAAAGCTCTTAGAATCTGCGGTTAGTGCTTTTCGCTGTGAGTTTATGCAAATTAGGCTTCGTTGGTCAATCTGCGGAGTATAAAAAGATAAACAAAAGTTTGTATCGGCGGATTTTGGTCAGGTCCTAATCGTTCCGGAGATTAAGGACAGTGCCGAAGGACTAAAGTTGCTATTTCAACAAGTGCTTAGGAAGAGTTTAATCTAGCCGAATGAAACATGCCTGTTGGTTAAGATTGACTTCAGTTTATAGCTTGAATAAAGCTGATCGGCAACCACGGGATGCTAACTTCAGTGAAGTTTAGATTGTGTTTAAAGTTTCGAGCGAACTTTTGTCTTGCAGACCAAGCCTTGCGTGATCTTTGATTTGTTAGTGATTTCGATCGCCAGTGATCCGTACGTAAGTGAATTTTGGAATTTAGTAATCTTACCTTTATTTTGAGTGAATATTGTGTTAAGGACTAATCTCTGTTAATCGCCGCATATCATAGGCTAAATTTGCAAAGAGACTCCATCGCATCCCCTTCCCGATTAGTTTTAAATAAAGAAATTTTTATCTATAAATTCTAGTCATGACTATACTTCAAAGTGGCGGCCTTGCCGAGTACGCTACATACTTTTCGAATGATTGGATTTTTATTCCTTTTGTGACTTTTGAATAATCCAGGTTCAGAGAGCCAGGCCCAGTGTTACAAAAAATGGGACGCGGAGACAAAAAAAAAAAAAAAAAAAAAAGACAACGACATCTACATAAAAAATCAGTAAACATCCAAAAGCTATCGGGATTTTAGACCGTTTCCCTTTCAATTTTTGATTTTTTAAAAACTGTTCTGCGCGACTATTTGCCTCTCAAAAGTAACAGCCAAGTTAAATTTCAAGTTTCTACCCCTAACATTTTCTAATACTGTATAGTCCGTCGTATAATACGCTCCAGCTGCAGCGGGCGCACAACAAGCATCTACGATTTGAGACAGTGTTTTACTATTTTCAGATATATTCGCCGTATTACGCGCACCCCCTTTTTTGCAAAGAAGCATTTGTGAGATATGTAGCATGAAAATACAATAAAGATCATTTTAAAGTACAATAGCTAGTACAAAGATAAAGAAAATATGCAAATGCGATGTGAGGATATAGCTAACTGCCAGACCTATCTGCTTGAATCTGACAAAAGTCTCATCCATCCAAATAAGGATATCTTCTTCTCCTGTTCATTATTACAGAAAGCTCAATTCTTATGCTTTATTTTTATATCCGGCGCATAGCGCGTTCTTGTAAATTGTGTCCAATCTTCTTGTTTCAAATGTGTGCCTTAAACGCCGGAATATTACGTAAATCGTAATTTAGAATATTTTCCGTTCATTTTACCTAAATAAATTACGAATTTTTTAGGAACCGTTCTTAGTGAGCATTTACATCTTAAAAGTAACTACCATGCCAAATGTCAAGTTTCTAGCCCCAACAATATCACAGAAATCGCAATTTTAGAACGTTCTTTGTTCTTATACTCAGAATTTCGAAATTTTTAGAAACTGTTCTGTGCGAGCATTTACACCTTATAAGTAACACCAGTGTTAAATTTCAAGTTTCTGACTAACAGTAACAATTCCAAATATAAAAAGTTTTTAGAGCGTATTCCTCTCATTTCACCTATCCACTGGAATCCCCCACAAAGCGTTTGGAATTGTACTTTTATTCAAGCTTTCATTTTTATACTCGGCTTTTTCCCCAGCTCCATTTTTATACCTAGCAGCTTTCTAAAAAACAATTTTTTTTTTAAATCTGTTAAGGCTAGAAAATCGAAAAATGACATGGGGAGTAACTTTTAAGATGTAAATGCTGGCTAAAAACTTTTTTTTTTTTTAATCGAAATTTAAACGGGTGAAATATGCAGAAAACGGTCTAAAATCACAATTACTCCGAAACTACCGCACTTCTTTCAAAAATTCTTTCAGTATTGTAATGTTTTGACTATCTATCTCTGTTTAGAGAACTTCCCAATTTTTTTTTTTTTTTTTGCTTACACTGTATATTCTGGCGAAATTACGTAAAGATCCAATAATTATACTATGTAAAAGTATTTTACTGCACACATTTCCCTTTAAATGATTCAGAGTTGCAATCCTTCAATTCACTTTTCTTATAGTTTGTGTTTTTTAACATATTAGTATGATGAAATTGCTAAAACATATACTTTTCAATTGACTCGCTACTTTTTTTTTTTTTTTTTTTGACGATATTTAAAGATGCATTTCATAAAATTAGGAATCAGATTTTCTGTTTATTTAAAAAAAAAAAAAAAAAAAAAAAAAAAAAAAAAAAAAATAGTCCTTTCTACTGTATATTTTACATATGCCATAGCATTTTATTTATTATTTAAACTAATTATTTTTTTTCTAAATGTGATCCCTAGCATTATAAATCACACTTGTAAGAAAAGCACGATTTTTTTTTTTCAAATATTTCAAAATTGTAGGGATGTCAGATTTTAAAATTTACTTAAGTTTTTTACATTTTACCATAAAAAATGCCTTTTTTCTTGATTAAATCATTTTTTTTTCTTGCTTGAAATTTGACATAATGGTTATTTTTAAGACAAAAAATTATTTTTTAGTAAAAAAAATTACTTTTAAGATAAATAACATTTTAAACAAAAATCAAAATTTAAATGGGTGAAATGAGCTGAAAACGTACTAAAATCGTTACTGTGAAACTTGTCCAACCGATTTCAAAAAATCTTTCAGCATTATAATGGTGACTATCCCTACTTACACATAGACGCTTTTTTTTTTTTTTTTTTTTTTTTTTTTTTTTTTTTTTTTTTTTTTTTGGGGGGGGGGGGGGGGAGGGGGATCTCGGCACCCCTGAACCCAAGCAGGTGCAAGAACGAAATTTGTTCTAAAATTACGATTTCTTTGAAATTGTGAGGACTAGAAACTTGAAATTTGACATGGTGGTTACCTTTAATACGAAGAAATAAAAACGGTTTTTGCAAATTCGAAATTTAAAACGACGAAATGAGCGAAAAATGTTCTTAAATCGTGATTGTCCTGGAACTATCGAACAGATTTCAAAAATTGCTTTCACTGCAGGATAAATTATTCAGAGATTGACTACATTGTAAGGAAGTGAGAAGGAGGGGGCTGCAAATGGGTTAGAATAAAGATTTTATTTTTTAATTAGTAGTGCTTTTATTATTTCTAACAATGTAATTTACATTTCTTGTTAATGAGTGCACAAATTAAATAAAAAAAATGTGTTCAAAAATGTCTTCAACAGCGTGTTCTACTTCCACGCGTACAAAGCCGTGTTACTTGCTACGCTAGTAAATAATAAACTTTTTTTTTTTTTAAATGTCCTATTGCCAGATTTTATACACGCTTCAGAATGATTAAGATTAGTGATGGGCATAACGATTATTTTGATTATTCGAATGAATCATTCGGGCATGCGCAGAAGCATATCTGTCAAACTTAAAAAAAAAAAATATATATATATATTCAATTACAGTACCAGAAATTTTGAAAAAAAAAAAAAAGTTTCTGATTTTAATTAAACGTGTTTCGTTAACGAAACACATTTTTAATTTCTATCTGGCGTCTAATCTAATTCCAATTAAAATGAGAAACTTTTTTTTTTTTTTTTTTTTTTTTTCAAAATTTCTGAGAGCAATTGAATAAAAAAAAAATTTGAAGTTTGATAGATATGCTTCTGTGCATGCCAGAATGATTCTTTCGAATAATGAGAATAATCGTGCGAATAATCAAAATAATGCCCATCACTAATTAAGATTAGTAAAAACATTTTAATTTTAATATTATATAATTATATTTTTCTAATTAAAACAAATTTTGAAGATGCAGTTGTTTTAATTAAAAATATGGAACAATTAATTTGCACTTTCTCGGGTCGATGCAGGATTTTGTTCTCGGGGGCCCATTTTGTGAAAAGTGAAGTTATTTTTTTTTTAATTTATTATATTTTTGTGAAAAATACCATTCTGTAACGAAAGATGAATTCCAGTTACTCCAATTCGAACCTGGCATTTATTAATAATAACTTTTTTAAGTCCTTCTGGCAAAGTTTTCCTTTCTGGTGAACTTGTTTTGTTTGCCAATTAACAACATTTTCAAACCTAACAAAATAAAAATAATTAATGAAGAGTATGTTTTAATGGAATAGAATTTTGTACAGGGGCCTATTTTATTAAAAGGAATTTTGGGAAGAGGCCTGTTTTATTAGAAGGAATTTTGGGAAGGGACTTGTTTTATTAAGAGGAATTTTGTGAAAGTGCCCTAAATAGGTCCCAAATTTTGGTTGGATCAACCCCTGACTTCATGATCTGGTTATGATAATTTCATGTATGTTTTGAAACAGGGTCTTAAAAAAAGATTATGTATAGCAATGCCTAAATGATAATTAGTAAACATAATTTATAAGTAAACACGTTGCAATTATAATTTAATATCCCGTATATTCCCGATAAATAGCATCGAAAGTTCGATTTCTTATTTTTATTTGCCTAACTGAAGCGGAAAACAAGCGTGCTAGAGTTGATAATGAAACGGAATAAATTGCATAGCAGCATATTATTGTCACGGGTGAATAGGTCTACAGATTAAAAATCCTCTGTTTTCGTGGTTTAGAGAGCAAAATGTCTGTGTATTGTTTATTTAAAAGATAGGAATGAGATAGAAGCTTACAGATGGTTCATGATCCGTGAATGTTTTCCGTATTGACATACAAATATATCAAATAATCGACATGCCTTACACATATTTTTTTTTCTTTTAAGTTAATTTTTCGCTTTTTTTTCGGATATTGGAAAATTACAGTTCAATAATTATTGTTTTAAACTCAATTTCGTGATATATTTGGGCTGCATTTTGGGATGTATCCAAATAATAATAAAAAAAAAAAAAAAATCACCAAAATTTTTAACGAAAATAAATATTATTTAAAGTAAAATAAAGGAAGATTTGTCACATTTCATTATATAAATTTTAGTGACATTTCTTAAAGTAGTGACATTAAAATGACATTTCTTTCATTTTATATTTAGTTCTACATACATAAGAAGAAACTAAAATTTTTCGTTCTTTTATGGATTTACACATTTTTAGGATACCCGAATACAATGACTATTTTTGGGAAAATGTCTGTCTGTGTGCGATTTGCACAAATTTTGCGGCTGCTCTAACTCAAGAACTAATGCACGGAATTTCATCACACTTTATATTCAGTTAAACCTTCATAAAAATTAATGCCGAATAGGTTTTGGTATAAACTGAGCTGCGCCGTCAGGCACGTCAACCCCCGTACCTAAATTCTAGAGAACTTTAACAAATACGAATAGGGGAGTTCCTGTATGGTCTACGGCCAGTGGGGCGCCGCCACCTGCTGGTCATGCCCATTTTCCCAAATGATTTGACGACATAGGTCGCTGCGATTTGCGGTGGATCCCGAGCTGACGCATATCCATTTTGTTTCGGATTATTGGTACCCAGTTCAGCATGAATCTACCACAACCGGAGCTGGGGTTGCCTAAGACTCCTATAATAGAACAGGTTCTGATTAGCTTGGTTTCTTGTCTCGAGACAACAACTCAGCTTAACTATTAGTTTTTCACTGATGATGACCGAGTAAGTTCTTTGATTTTAAAAGGACTTTAATGTGATTTTAAATGTTTTTATGTATGTTTTTACGCGCCTTCAAGCAATATATGTACATTTATTTGTATCTTTATGAATTTTAATTATTAAACAAGGTGAATTTGCACTGAAATTTTAACTTTTTATTGAATAGACAAATGTGTCTAACAAGGAAGGTCTCCTCAAAGCGCATACTCAGAATATTTTGAAAAAGAAAATGCTAATGGAACTACTCATGACTCATGTACGTAATAGAGGATCAGTCAAATTCAACTGCGGAATCCCAGTAGAAAATCTGCACACAAATAAAAAAAAATCCCTGACGGCTCGGCCTACAGGCACAGGTAGATTTCGAAGACGCAGACCGTGGGGCGCCTGTTTGTCGGGAATTGCGGAAGAAATGACCTTTTTGCGATGATGAGGCAGTTGGAACCGCCTACTTCGAAACCTAACTTGTTTGCAAGCGGAGCCCGCAGGGATTTTTTTTTTTTTTTGGCTATAAGAGTTGGGCCTATAAAAAACTTGTCAGTATAAAAGTTTTAGATAATATTAAGAGGATTTATAATAAATTTAAGCGATTTTGAAATCTTGGGAATTGGCGAAGTTATGAATTTTTTTCTTCTAAAATCCCCCTCCCCCCCCCCCCCTTAAGGCAATTTTTAATTATATCAAAAATCTGTCATACATAAATTTTCGGCCCTTCTCCTAGAAGTAATAATAACTTCAAACGGATTTGATACGTATCATAATTAAGAAATTATGGGTTTTTTTCTGTTTTCACAAAAAGCCCCCCCATCCCCCCCCCTGGTTCGATTTTGCCCATTAACGAACTTGACCGAGATTTTATGTCCCTTGATTTTATGTATCAGTTTCGAAAAGATGCGGGAGTTGGAACAGAATACTTCGAAAAATAACTTGTTTGCAGGCGGAGCCGGCAGGGATTTTTTTTTTATTATTTATTTATTTATTTTTATTTTTGCTGTAACGGTTGGTCCTATAAAAAACTTGTCAGCATAAAAGTTTTAGATAATATTAAGAGGATTAATAGTAAATTTACGCGATTTGAAATCTTGGGAATTGACGAAGTTATGAATTTTTTTCTTCTAAACCCCCCCTTCCCCCCCCCCCCTTAAGGCAATTTTTAATTATATCAAAAATCTGACATACATAATTTTTCGACCCTTATCCTAGAAGTAATAATAATTTCAAACCGATTCGATACGTATCATGATTAAGAAATTATGGGTTTTTTCTGTTTTCACAAAAAGCCCCCCCCATCCCCCCTCTTGTTTCGATTTTGCCCATTAACGAAATTGACCGAGATTTTATGCCCCTTGATTTTATGTATCAGTTTCGAAAAGATGCGGGAGTTGGAACCGCCTACTTCGAAAAATAACTTGTTTGCAGGCGGAGAAGGCAGGGATTTTTTATTTATTTATTTATTTATTTATTTATTTATTTTTTATTTTTTTTTTTTTTTGCTATAACGTTTGGTCCTATAAAAAACTTGTCAATGTAAAAGTTTTAGATAATATTAAGAGGATTAATAATAAATTTACGCGGATTTGATATCTTGTGAATTGACGAAGCTATGATTTTTTTTCTTCTAAAATCCCCCTCCCCTCCATTTGGAAGTTGCTTATTTAGGTGAGTGTTTAAATGAGTAGTACTTTATGAATTTAAACTTAAACGATTAAATAGTGTATTAGTTTTCGATAAGCTTATGTAATGTAATACAAGTTGCATATTGCTGAAGTTATTTATTTATACATGGTTTCGCCGGCAGGATAAGTTTTAAGTGCATTTTAACAGTTACTGCCCGATTAAGAACGCTCTCATTATACATTTCGATATTGAATAAGTCGTTGTTTCCACGACAAGAATAATTTTCTCTTGTTGTTTCCAACACTAACAATATCGAAGTCAAAAGTGCTCAGAATAGGAAATAAATTTTTAGTTTGAAGCATTTTTAATTCATTTAAATCTTGTTCTAAACCATAGAATACGATCGTTAAATTTCTTTATATATACATACACTGCAAAAAATAATTGTTGATTTTACAGTATAAAAATGGCACTCAGCTGTCAGTATTATACCGTAAAATTAACAGTATTAAACAGTAAAATAAGCAGTAATACGCTGCCGTGCAAGCAGTAATACGCTACCGCTTAAAATCAACAATTATTTTTTGCAGTGTATAAAAACCGTAGTTATAAAAGTGTATATTCATTTAAGTTAAACGAACTTAAACTAGTTCAGTAGGAAAAGTAGAAACCGTTTTTCCTAAAAAAGCATTTATCATAAAAGCGTACTTTTTTAAAAATTATTATTGTCGCCGATTAGCGCTAAATCGCCAAAAAAAAAACGAAATTTTCATAATTTTTTACGAACTTTATATCGAGGTTCCGCAGAAATATTTTCTACAAACTGATATATCTCCATGAGAAGAATATTCTGTAATTTTTTTTTAAGAATAAAATTTGTATTGTAAATTTCTTTACAACATGTTTTACCTTCTCATATCAAACTTAAGGAAAGTACTTTAAATTATTTACTTGAATTACAAGGTTGTCCCCCCCCCCCCCACATTGTAAGAATACCAAATACTTAATGTGGCGAGATCTCGGGATGTAAAAATTGCGAAATCAAGGTCAACTTGCTTTGTTAGGTATATAGTGACAGCTGATTTTCTCAAGTTATTACGTTGGTAAAAGTCTTAACAGTTGAATAAAGACACAGAGGAATAATTTAGACCTTAAAGAATATTCATATTGGAAAAGAGATAGCTCTTTAGCCTAACGTAAGTCGATACCAGTGTTTCGCTAGCGAAAATTTTACATTAGTTTAATAGTTCTATATTTCACAGCCTAAGACTAAGGTCAAGTCTGACTGATGTTGAGATCATTATCTACCCTATATATATAAAATCCTAATGAAACGAATTTGTGAAACGATTTTATGAAACGAATTTATGAAACGATTTTATGAAACGACTGATTAAACGACTGATTACGTTTCAGGGCTAATTTTAATAAAATATTAAACGCTTGATGGTGAAATTAATACCAATTTTCCATAAAAATCCGCGGATGTCAAAACTGGTAATATAATTTTGAAATTGGAATTAGTTTTCGAGATATTAATTTTTTTCTAATTTTAATGACATTTCTGTAATGATGGCAACTAATTATTCAGTTTTTTTATGACAAAAAAGGGGAAAAAATTGAAAAGGATCCCGATAGGGATTTATTGATTTCTTTTCATTCGTCATTTTCAAATTGAAATTGAATTTATCTTTTATTTCAATCGATAATGAAGACAAGATTGTGATTAAATTATGTTTTTCAGGAAAATTTGAAAAAAAAATCCACATTTCTATCGTCAGGATTCAATCGTCTGTCAGCATTTAATTTAATTTATAAACTGAAAATATTTTGAATAAATTCGTCCAAATGACGTCATTTATGTAAACGCAAACGAAAGGGGGAAACGGAATTAATAGTAATTATTATTTATTGATATCATTTTGTTATTTTTTTGTAAAATTTAACTAAACGAATTTATAAAATCACTAATTCGGATATTTGAAACGAATATATAAAATAATAATTGGCCAACTGAACGGAAGGAGAATAAAATATCCTGCTTGGTTTTCTATCCTTCTTGGTTTTTTCCGCCAAGCTTTTTTAAAAAGCGTCAAGACCCCTGTAATAGAAAAACACCAAAAGTTCATTGGGTATGTTTTCATACCTTTTGGCAACAAATCTATGTATATTAACGAATCTATCCCTTTTTTAAGCTCGAATTACGCCAAACCTAAAAGCAAATGATCCTATACTGGAAAAGTACCCGATTATCTTATGGACAATATTAAAGTGACATAACATGGTGTAAAATTATCGCGGATAGCAAATTTGTTTAAATATCTCATCAATTGATGCCGAATAAATGCAGGCATGCATGCACAAAATATTTAAATAATTTTGTATGATAAATAATTATTAGAAAATTCGTGTATACATATTAATTAAAATAAATAATTTACATATTTAAAATAACATGAAAATATGCATGATGGTGCACTAAAATAGAGAGAAAATTAAAACCTGTTACTGAAAATGTCTATAACATAGTACTTTTCAATACCGTGGTTCTTAATGTTATTCACAAGCAGATGGAATTTTTCTCATCCTTAAACGCAAAGGAAGAATAGAATACAGATCGTTGTTATAAAAGTCCGAGAGGTAGCCACAATTTAAACCTAACCATTTTATACAAGCTGGTTTTCAAGTGGTAATTGATTTTACTTATCAATCCCGAAAACAGTCGTCAGTTGTCGCAACAGTATGAAACCATGATAATCAAAAAATGTCCCATTAAAACGTTAAAAGCATGGCAACCCAACAATAGATTTACCAATATTTTTAAAATAAAGCACGCTGTCATGTTTTTAGAGACCTCGAAGTCTGAGCGGGGGTTGGCGAGCGTAGCTCGCAGGTGGTAGGCCCCCTAGTATATACATAATATAATTCTTTCACAGGTGATATCGTAGTTGATCGGGCAATTTGAATAAAGTAATTTATGCTTCATGGTTATTTTACTCAAACAGATATCAATTGCGATTTACTTATATTGTGGACTATTGCTCTTGATAACGTGTTTCGCAACTATTACTTTCATTTTTGGAAACGAGCAACCCCTAAAAAATGTATATCCAATAATGTAAACGCACGAATTAAAAATAATAATAATAATAATAATACTAAAAGTATGAAGAGAGAAAATTCACGAGCATAATGTGAAAATATTACAGGAAGAAAATGGAAACTTATAATGTTTTATTGTTATTATAAGTTTCCATTTTCGTCCTGTAATATTTTCACATTCTGCTCGTGAATTTTCTCTCTTCATACTTTTAGTATTATTATCATTATTATTTAATTCGAGCATTTACATTATTGGATATACATCTTTTAGCGAATGCTCTTTTCCAAAAATGAAAGTAAACGAAAGTTTTCATTTTCTTCCTGTAATATTTTCACATTTCTGCTTGTGAATTTTTTCTCTTCATACTTTTATTATTATTATTATTATTATTATTATTTAATTAGAGTATTTGCATTATTGGATATACATCTTTTAACGGATGCTCTTTTCCAAAAATGAAAGTTAATGGAAATTTGCATTTTCTCCCTGCAATATTTTCACATTCTGCTCGTGAATTTTCTCTCTTCATACTTTTATTATTATTATTATTATTTAATTCGTGCATTTAGATTATTGGATATACATTTTTTTAGGGGATGCTCTTTTCCAAAAATGAAAGTAATAGTCACTACTCTGTCGCTGATGAAAAATGTGCTATAATCCCTATTCAATTAAAATTTAACAAATATGCATTTAAATTGTGGAATCTTCTGTAATCGGAATATCATATAACTTTTCATAGCAGTGCTTTAAAAGGAGGAAAAGAAGATTTTCGTTGTCTAGATAATCAAAAATCGACACAGAAAGATCGATATGTTTTACAGTAGTTTAAAAACTGAAAAAGGAAACATAATTTTTTCGAGAATTGTCGATACTGAGCGCAGCATACTATTAAAGTTATTTTGCAAGAGATAAAAACACAAAGTCAACACAGAGAGCATAAACAGAAAAAAAAGAACAAAGTTTATCGCCTGCTATCATTTGTTTTGATTATTTCAGATGATTATTTTTAATCTGACTTCGCATGCATTAAATATCACAAATAGTAAGGAAGGGGAAAAAGTATTCAATTCACTTATACACTGAAAAAAAAAAATTGTTGATTTTACGGTATAATACTAGCAGCAGCTCCCTTTTGCCAAAATGAGTATTATTCTAATTATTTTGTAATGAAGGGGCTTGTTCTATATAATTTATTTGAATATTGAGTGATTTTAAGATGTATTTAGGTTTATGTTTAAACTCTATAATGGAATATTAAGCAAATAAATGAGTAGAATGCTAAAATTCCTCTTTAAAAAAATCTAAAAATTAAAATTACACCTAACGTGCTTTATTACTTAAAAGTTGATAAAATCGTAATAAGATGTTAAATTACATTAACATTATCCAATATCAATTAATTCCGAGTAATTTCAGCTGTACACTTAGCCTTCATCAAGGATAAAATACAAACTGACACCTTGCTTTCAAAATCTGTCTCTTGATCCGTTACACTCTGAATTAATTGACATTGGATAGTGTTAATGTAGTTTAACATCTTATTACGATTTTATCATCGTTTAAGTAATAAAGCACATTAAGCGCAATTTAATTTTTTTTTTCGGAATATTAAGCTCTATGAAATTCCCTCCCATAGATGCCGAGATATAATTAAGACGGAAATCGTGCAAAGCACAGCATAGCAGCGCCGCTTGTTGGACGATATACATTAAAAGCCAATCAGCATCTATTAATGTCAAGGTCTAAGAGAATATGCAGTTTTATGTAATTCCATGCATTAGTTCTTGAGATATTAGCTATCGTTGAAATAGTGAATTAAGCAGTACAGCAGTTGGCCCATATACGCCCTAATCAATACCAGTTCATGTCAAGGTTTAACAGAATATAAAATTTTATGAAATTCTGTGCATTAGTCCTTGAGATAGTGGCCACAAACATTGTGTCACACACTGACTAACACACAGTCATTTTTCAAAAATAGTCAAAACGTTGTTCAGGACATTCCAAAACGCCTAAATTCATCAAAAAAAGGAAGTCGAAAATTTTCGCGATTCCAATATTTTCTTCTCATGTATATAGACCGGGAGGCGGCAGCACAGACAATCACCTCATCGAATTCACGGCTGAAATTCCAGAATTATTAAAACTCGATTCGCATATTAAAACGCAATCGGTCTGCCAAGTCATATCTTGGTGGAAAACACCCGAAAACCCGATTTTAGAGATTCGCTCGTAGGTTTACCATTGTGTGTTCCTGCTCTCAGTCCTCCATGTTTTCATACCTTTGGGTGCAAGAAAACACAATGATAAACCTACGAGTCAACCGCTAAAATCGGGTTTTAAGGTGTTTTCCACCAAGACATGACTTGGCAGCCCGATTGCGTTTTAATATGCGAATCGAGTTTTAACTAATTTTGGAATTTCAGCCGTGAACTCGATGAGGTGATTGTCTGTGCTGCCGCCCCCCCCGTCTAATATAAAAGAAAGTAAAAATAGGTTTTCGAGGGTCATTGAGGAATATATTCATATAAAAATAACTTTCATCTATCCATATATTGCAGCTACAGATACAGTTTAAATAATTGCTTCTAGTTTTATTACTTTCCTCTATCTTTACAAGAAGAAAGTATTGGATTCATGAAAATTTCAGACTTAAGGTTTTCGACGGATTTATAAGTTTTAGAAGGGTCCTGAACACAATTTGACTGTTTTTAGAAAATATCTATGTGAGACTGTGAGTCTGTCTGTCTGTGACAAAAATTTTGTGGACACTATCTCAAGAACTAATGCACGGAATTTAATAAAACTTTATATTCAGTTAATCCCCGATATAAATTGGAGCTTATTAGTTTTTGGTGTAAATCGCCTAACAGGTGGCGTTGCTATGCTACATTATTCACAATAGCTATATCTCAAGAACTAATGCACAGAATTTCATCAAACTTAAGATTCTTTTAGACCTTGACATAAATAGATTCTGGTTACGTTTTGGTGTAAACAGTCCAAAAGGTTACACTGCTTGCTACTTTTTTCACGATTTTCACGAGAGCTATATCTCAAGCACAGAATTTCATTAAACTTCAGATTCAGACGTTGACATAAGTTGCTGTTGATTAGATTTTGGTGCAAATCTTCCAACAGGTGACGCTGCTATGCTGTATTTTTCAGGATTTACACGATTTTAGCGATAGTCATATCTCAAAAACTAATGCACGGAATTTCATCAAACTTCATATTCAGCTAGACCTTGATATAAATTGGTGCTGATTCGTTAGATGTATATGAAACCTATATGCGATAGAAGAAAGTTTTGGATTGGCACATCCAACTACTTATTATTCATTTATCTATCTTTAAAAGACAATTATACTTTTAATTATCGTTGATTATTTTACATTTAAATGGCTGAAAAAATCTTTAGAAGTTAAATTTTAACTTTTTTGTGAAACGTATTTTATTTTCGCAACAGAGACAATATCAGATCGTTGATATCTAACTGAAAATTTTGTGTAACGTTTATTAAAATATGTATTATTTTAAACGGTAAATAAAGATAATTAAGTCAAATATTTAAAAAAATCTAAATTTGATTCTCTAAACTTATCGTTTTTAAATGAAACACGTGTTGTTGTTAACATTAAATAAAAACATTCAAGATCAAGTCTTTAAAATCTAATTTTGAACATTTATTAATGAAATATGTGGTAATAAAAATTAACTGTAAATAAAAACAATTAAGAAATTAAGATCATATCTTTAATATTTAAACTTGCTTATCTGAAATGTAGCAATTTTCTATAAAAATATGTTATTCCTAAAATGAAAACAATTAAGATAAAATCTTATAATAATCTAAAATTTAACAGTTTTAAATATATTATGTAAAACAGTAAATATAAATAATTCAGATCAAAACTTTATAAAAATCTAAATTTGATTGTCTAAAATTTATCATTTTTAAAATGAGATGTGTTATTGTTAACAGTAAATAAAAACATTTAAAATCATGTCTTTAAAATCTAAATTTTATTGTCTAAATTTAACCAATTTAACATTTATTGATGAACTATATGTTATTATAAATAAAAATAATTAAGATCAAATATTTAAAATTTACATATGTGTAACATTAAAATTTTTTTATTGAAATATTAACAATAAATAAAAATAGTTAAGATCATATCTTTAATATCTAAATTTACTTATCTGAAATATACCAATTTTCAGTAAAATGTATGTTAGTTTTAACGGTAAACAGAAAGAATTAAGATCAAAACTTTATAAAAATTTTAATTTGTCTAAAATTTACTATTTTTGAAAAAGGAAATGTGTGTTATTTTTAACAGTAAATAAAAGCACTAAGATCAATCAAGTCTTTAAAATCTAAATTTGATTGTCTAAAATTTAATATTTGTTAATGAATCGTATATGTTATCATTAACAGTAAATACAAATAGTTAAGATCAAATCTTTAAAATGTAAATTTCTCTAAAAGTTTGCTTTTTTTAATGAAATATATGCGATTGTTAACAGTAAATAAAAAGAAGATCGTATCTATTATAATATCTAAATTAGTTTATAAGAAAATATACCAATTTTCAATCAAATGTATGTTATTCCCTAATGGTAAATAGAATAAATAAAGATTTAAACTTTACAAAAATCTAAATTTGATTGTCTAAAATTTAGCATTTTATAATGAAATACACATTGTTGATAACAGTAATTAAAAACAAGCAAGATCAACTCTCAAATATCTAAAATTGTTTATGTAAAATTTAAACGTTTTAAAAGATATAATGTTTTTGTTAACGGTAAATAAAAACAATTAAGATTAAATCTTTAAAACTGATTTTATCTAAGACTTTAATTTTTTGGTGTATGAAAATTCTAGTACTTCTAAAGTGTCTTTGATTTCAAAACAGCTTTAAGGGCATTTCAACTATGATGCGAGCGAAGCAAATTTAGCATGATGCTTAAAACCATGTAATTTATTTATACTCATGCTCATAAATTAACTGGACACATTCGATTTTAGACGTTTTATCGAATATCTACAGCACTTTGAACTTCAAGAATGAAAAAGAACATGTTTGACCTTATGTTTTCAGTAAAGATTTAGACACGAGGGTAATTAGAAGGCTAACAATAAATTTAATAAGGAAATAATACTTACGATCGCCTTGTAACAGAAAATGCAGCAAATGACCATGGGAGCCGTGCGCAAGGTTTGTATGTATTTGTGTAAGAATAGCACGCATATTCTTGAATGAAAACATTTGTGTAAAAAATACAAATGTTTATTGCTTATAGCATGCAGAATTTTCAACCACATTTAACACCACTTTCCGAAAATTTGACAAAATGCAGTAGAAACATTATGCTGCAATTAAAAAAAATCCCTGACGGCTCGGCCTACAGGCACAGCGAAGACGCATTCGTGGACGCAGACCGTGGGACACCTGTTTATTGGGAATTGCAGAAGAAAGACCTATTTGCCATGATGTGGCGGTTGGGACCACCCACATCGAAATATACCTCTGCCTGTATTAGGAGCCAGCAAGGATTTTTTTGAAAACTTCTTTAGGCGCGTTGGGCATTTTTTGAGATGGGAAAAAATCATTGAACTCGCGACACTGTTACCGACACCTCTGTATATTTGAAGTGAAAACTTCTTTAGGCGCGTTGGGCATTTTTTGAGATGGGAAAGAACCATTGAACTCGCGATACTGTTACTGTAACCGACACTGTTACCGACACCTCTGTATATTTGAAGTGAAAACTTCTTTAGGAGCGTTGGGCATTTTTTGAGATGGGGAAAAAATCATTGAACTCGCGACACTGTTACCGACACCTCTGTACATTTGAAGTGAAAACTTCTTTAGGCGCGTTGGGCATTTTTTGAGATGGGAAAAAACCATTCAACTCGCGACACTGTTACTGTAACAGACACTTCTGTATATAAGTATGTACATGTATTGTGTATAGTTCGGTATCAGGTAGGACGGGGCGGGCGCGTCGCGCGCCCCATGCTTGCCTGTGCGCTATTGTTTTTTATGAAAATTATTTATATATTACATGTAAAATATATTTATATATTATTTTTATGTACATTAAACAGTAGTATTATATTATATTATATTATATTATATTAAATAATTATATATATATATATATTATACATATATATTATATATTATATATAATACATAATATGTATATATATAATATATATATAATATATATATATATATATGTTAGAGATTGTGACGGTGTCTTAAGAGGATTATACTAGGTTAACTAAATCTATTAAAGAGCATCAGAGTAAATTTATAATTACATATGTCGATAAAGCTAACACAAGTTATAGATTAATCTGTAAACAAATTTATGGTGAAATATTAAATGAAAGTTATAATAACAGCGATAACTATGAGCTATTGAAATTGAAAGTTTCAGTGATAGAAAACAGGGTTAAGGCACTATATAAAAAAGTTAAGTTGAAGCAGAAAAGTCAACGTTTCCCATATCTTGTTATAGTGCCAAAGTGTCACAAAAAACAGTGAAATTTAGAATTGTAACTTGTGGGTATGGTTCATACCTAGAGTCTGCTAATAAGAAATTGTTGGGAGTTTTGAGTAGTGTATTTGATAGTGTTGAGTACGGAGTCCACATTTATTATAAAGAACAGTTACATTTTATTAGATAAATTGAAAAAACATCAAAACATAAAGAGTTTGTTTGTATATGATTTTGCAGACCTATACAGTACCATTAACTTACTGGATTTAAAGGACAAGGTTATAGATTTTTATAACAAAAACAGCAATATAGATAGCGATAAAAATTGGTTTTCTAACTTGTTTCAGTTGGTAGTGCAAGAGAATTACTGGTATGAGGGGAGTAGAGTATTTAAACCGATTCGTGGAATCCCAATGGGGGGGGGGGAAGTTGCAGTTCAATTTTAGCTGACATGTACTTACGTATATATGAGAATAACAATATTTTAAATAGAGAAATATTGAGTTATAGGTATATTGATGATGTTTTAATAGTTGTATTAAATAAGGAAAAATGTAAACCTAGATTTTAAATATTATCCAAATACTTTAAAACTAGAACTCTCCTCCCAGAATATTAAAAACATCAATTATCTGGATGTGAATTTAGAATTGGAGAATGACAATTTGATAACAAGGGTTTATGACAAGAGAAATGATTTCGATTTCAAAACTTTAAAGATCTTAAATTTTGAATCGAACGTGCATATTTCAGCATTTAGAAATGTGTTTACAAACGGTTCAGTTCGTATTGAGAGATTATGTTCAAGATTTGGCGATGCAGTTGGCGAATTCATGGAGTGGATTAAGATGGCATTGATGCAGGGTTACCCTGTGAACTTTGTACGGAGAAATACGATTAATTTTATAGGTAGAAGTAAATATAGAAGTGAACTGAATTAATTTTTGAATGCTAAGTGTGGTCTAGATCAGTTGTTCGATGAGTTCAGATAGGGTTGGTTACTGCTGTGTGTAGCTTAGTGTTTTGGTTGATAGTTTGAATTAATTTGGTCTCGGCAGAAGAAGGGGGACGTTGCTTGCGTGGAAACCAGTTTTAACCCTGCAGTGCATGTCGTTAGCCATGCCCTCCTGCCTTCAGGCTTAATTTTCCTGGTATTGGTTTTTCGTTAGTATTTTGTGTTTGGTTATAATTGTATTATAGTTTTAATTGGTTATATTTTAGTGTTCAGTTGATAAAATGTTATTTGTTTTTGGCTATATAGTGTGGTTAGTGTAAATTTATAATTGTATTGTAGTATATATATATATATATATATCTTTGAATTTCAAAAAACATATCAAGTTCTTGTCACATTCTAATTAAATCTCCAAAGAGATAATTAATAATAATGTGTAGACAGAATACCACATAGTTAATAAATTAACAAGTGCAATAATAATTTTACCATAGCTTGTGCTTATATATATATATATATATATTTATATATAATGCAAGAAGAATGTCCTACAGGATTTTAGAAGTAGGAATCTGGATAAATAAAGATGATGACAAAATAAAACATGATATAAGGAAAGAGCTTATCAGTAGTGATATTAGACATAATATCAGTTTGAATACTTCGAAAAATCTAAATATTTGTAAAGAAATAGAAAAATTAATATTTAATTGTGATAGTAATCGAAGAGAAAATGACATTAAGGGAATTATATTTAATATAAAAAAGAAATTGATACCGGAGACTTTAACAACTTTACAATCTAGCACAAGAAATGTTAATAAAGATTTGGGCTTGGATTTATTGCGGTATAGAATCAAGACACAGGATCTACAGAAATATTGTAATTTAAAGAACTGTCAGAAAAGTACGGAAGAAAAGATCTATTTTATATTGGATATGTGGGGAATTGCTATAAAGGAGTTAATTTTGGTAAATATTTAAACAAATACACAATCATCTACTACCAGTGAGTAAAGTAAAAATAATTAAGGCATTTAAATATGATAAGCCTTTAGGCCGTGTTATGTTTAATTATAATGGATATGCAAAAGACCTAAAGAGGGGTATTGATGAAAGTACATGCAGTTGCAATGATGGAGAATTTATTGAAGTGAAAACTTCTTTAGGCGCGTTGGGCATTTTTTGAGATGGGAAAAAAACCATTGAACTCGCGACACTGTTACTGTAACCGACACTGTTACCGACACCTCTGTATATTTGAAGGTAAAATTTCTTTAGGCGCGTTGGACATTTTTTGAGATGGGAAAAAACCATTGAACTCCCGACACTGTTACTGTAACCAACACCTCTGTATATAAGTATGTACATGTATTGTGTATAGTTCGGTATGAGGTAGGGCATGCGTCGCGCGCCGCATGCTTGCCTGTGGGCTATTGTTTTTTATGAAAATTATTTATATATTATTATTTATAATATATAATATATATATTATAATATATATATTATATACATTATAATATATATAATATGTATATATAATATATATATTATAATATATATATATATTGAAATTCATGTTTTCACTTCTGTCGGCACTCCCGGAGTGATTTTTTTTTTTTACCGTAAGAGTTGGTCTTATATAAAACTTGTCAATATAAAAGTTGTAGATAATATTAAGAAGATAAATAACAAATCTAAGCGGATTTGATATCTTCGGAATTGACGAAGTTATGAATTTTTTTCTTCTGAAACCCCTATCCCCCCCCCTCCTTGGGGGCATTTTTAATGAAATAAAAAATCTGTCATATATAATTTTTTGGCCCTTTTCCTAGAAGTAATAATAACTTTAAACGGATTCGATATGTATAAAAATTAAGAAGTTATGGGTTTTTTTCTGCTTTCATGTCTGCTTGTAAACGGAGGCAGCAGGGATTTTTTTTGTTTTTAATTTTTTTTTTTTTTTTTTTTTTTTTGCCGTAAGAATTGATCCTTTAAAAAACTTGTCAGTATAAAAGTTGTAGATAATTTTAAGGAAATTTACAATAAATTTAAGCGGATTTGATATCTTGAGAATTGACGAAGTTATTAATTTTTTTTCTTCTAACCCTCCCCCTGCCCCCCCCCCCTTGGGGCCATTTTTAATCATATCAAAAATCTGTCATATATAATTTTTTGGCCCTTTTCCTAGAAGTAATAATAACTTTAAACGGATTCAATACGTATCACAATTAAGAAATTATGGCGTTTTTTCTGTTTTCACAAAAAGCCCCCTCCCCATTTCCACCCCACCCCCCTTGTTTCGATTTTGCCCGTTAACGAACTTGACCGAGATTTTATGCCCCTTGATTTTATGTATCAGTTTGGAAGAGATTTGTGCAGAATTATTGCAGTTATCGTGTCCATAAAAAAGTGACATAGATAGAGAGATAGATAAAGTTTTGAACTGGGGGGTGCTTTTGGGTTCTGGGAGTCATGATTGGCGTAGATCTGCAAAAATTTGGAACAGATGTGTTACACTCACGCTAAAATGTAAACAAAAGATTGGCGACTGTTTGGTTGGCGCGATTTCCAAGACTGCGCCAAACGAATAACTTAATACAATGGCTAGGTTGCCATTAAAGTTAAAAATCCCCTAAATTTGGCGACTTTTTTCTTTTTTTTAACAGATTAATTTTTTTTTTTTTTTTAGCGTGAGTGTACAGCATCTAAGCCAAATATTTTTCAAAAATTCCAACTTAGGGGAGAATGTAATAGGTAGTATTTCTTACGAAATCTACCTAAAATGAATACAGTGGATATTTGATGAGATATGAACATTTGTATGAAATACTTTTTAATTGCGCATGTGCGAACGATATCAATAGCACCACCACTCCTAATTTGGTAATCAACTATATAGGGTAACTTATATAAAAAAAATACCAGCAGAATATCGTAAAAATTCAGAGATATCGGCGATACAGGAGCTGATTGACAATTTGTAAAAAATCCCTTATCATCCAGCTATTTTTTAGAAAGCAACTGAAATTCAACTCACAATATCGCCACTATCTTCCTGAATTCTCGCGATATTCAACTGGCCTTTTTATATATAACGTGCCCTATACACTGCAAAATAAAAAGTGTTGATTTTACAGTATAATACTAGCATCCCAGCTGCCAGTATTATACCGTAAAAATAACAGTAATAAACAGTAAAATAAGCTGTAATACGCTGTCGCGAAGCGGCTGCGCAATTAGGGTGCAAGAGCGCCCTAATTGCTCTAGTGACTAAATCTTCACTGAAAAATATGAAGTTAAATATGTTCTTTGCATACCCGAAGTTCAAGGATGATTCGTCCAGTATTTTCATAGATATTCAACAAAGCGTCTAAAATCAAAGGTGCCCGGTGATTATCCTTAATTTATGAGTATGAGTGTATAAAGAGATAAACCAGGAAAAAAAATCCCCCTCAAAGAAATTTATTTTAATTTGTGTATCACATACACACAAATGCTATAGTCGACATATATTTATTCGGTGTGACTATTTCGTTTTTGCTTACCTCTATCTAAATGTTTATGTCTAGAGCATTTACATGCACTTTTCTAAAAAAAAAAGCGTTGCAGATACTTTCTTCAAATTATACATGAATGTTAAAAAATACCAGTTAATAATAAGAAAAGACGTTTTTAATTTTTCTCGGAAAGGAATGGATTTAAAACTAATTAGGCGGGGTAGGGAGGGGGGGGGGCATAATCGTAAAATTTTCAAAATTATTGGGAGGGTTCAACTTAAATAAAACCATTTTACGCACAAACATATGTATGTGCGTATGTGTATAACATAATAGAAGATCTATACCTATTTAATATTACTTTTTAAAAATTTTCTTCTATATTAAACAGAATTCTATATACTATTAAAAATATTACAATTGAAAGCATTACGTAAAACATTAAAACATTGTAAAAAATCGAATAATCAAATATGCACTACATGTTAAAAATAATTTTTGAAAGAATGCTATGTTATTTTTCTCAATTAAAAAATAAAAAGAAAGAAATTTACAAATCTTGAGAAAAATAAATTATCTGCTGAAAAAAGTGCATTAATTTTTTTTTTTATAAAATTAGTAGATAAAAAATCTGAGAAGTTTATGCATGTTCTTTTTCAATATATATTTTTTTTATAATTTATATTTAAAAAATATAAATTATAAAAAAAGAAAAAAGAAGAATCTTCGAAATTATTGGAGGGGCTCAACCCCACGAGCCCATATAACTCTACGCCTGTGGGGGAGGGGGGAGGGGGGCTGCACGTAATTGACCAGTGAAATATAAAAATTGCAGAAAACAGGAATTAATGGGCATACATTCGAACTTTGGTTGTTAGAGAACGTATATAACATCCATAGAAATGTTTTTTAACAGGTTATAATTGCAGTGAAAGATGTGCTTGAAGATTAACGTGGGAAAATTAGAAATATTTTTACTTTTCTATTTTTATTAGTTTGTGAATCGTTGTGCTTTAAAATGTTTTCTGACTTTTGTATCCCCCAGTATACGTGGCTTTTTAGCAGCAGTTTTAAATGCGAACATTCATATTTTGATTTTTACACCGAAAGAGAAGTGGTCAATTATTAGTGCAATCTCATTTTTTTCAACTAATACTGTTAATAATTTAAATTGTAGAAAAGAAAGTGAGAAAATGTTTCTGGAATATGCAGTGTTGAATTCAGGGGGTGGCCTGGGGGGGGGGGGGGGGGGTGTACATTCCCTCCGGAAGATTTGTCATTTTATGCTTTTAATGGTTAAAAAGTGCAATTTCCCCTCGGAAATCTACAACGCCCCCCCCCTCCCCCCCCTCCCCCCGCAGCCACAGAAATCCCAAAAAAGTATCTGAATTCAACACTGGGAATATGAATCCTCATACTTCAATTAGCATATAGTGAAAATTGCAGAAAAATGTGGCAATGATTTTATTAGAAAAAAAAATAACTTGAAGAAATTTCCACTAAATGGTCAATTACTGGCGCACTCACTCTACTGAATTATTCAGAAAATCACAGAAAACAATGTATTCCCGTATATCTTCTGCAGCGTTATAGTTCCATTTATAATTGTAGGTAAATTTAAAGGAATAGATTAATTATATAAGCATGTGAAGTTTAATCTCACTAGATTGGACAG
This sequence comes from Maratus michaelseni, assembly GCA_963931845.1. Classification (NCBI taxonomy): domain Eukaryota; kingdom Metazoa; phylum Arthropoda; class Arachnida; order Araneae; family Salticidae; genus Maratus; species Maratus michaelseni. Next base: position 179,620,628 of record OZ007592.1, on the reverse strand, counting down.
ATTTTATTTTTTTTTTTCAAAGTGTACCTTAAGGTTAAAAAAAAAAAATGTAGGAAAAAAAAAAACTATGCTTCGTATTGTTTGTTTATGAACTTACACGCTCTGTTTAGTGTTTTATACTATATTGTAATACTATTTATGTTGTGAAATTGTTATATTACTAATTTATATTATGAAACTACACAATTTTCAGAATTGCCTGTCTTATAAAGAAAAAATTGAAAATCCAATAAGGCCCTTAAATCCTCTTTCTCCTGTACACATTCAAATCAAAATAACTACTCACCGCCGAACAGCTCAGCAGAGAAGCCACCAGTACGCTTAGCCCTAGTATCGCCATTGCTCTGCAACACACGAACGAGATCTCCGTATCCGATGCCGGTCGTAACGATTTAAACGTCGAAAGCACACCTTTCGCGTAAGCTAAATCATTTCTTTCATCAAAAAACAACCTTTGGAACTGGATTTCCGTAATATCTAACTACAATCTGAGATAAGACCTGAAGCGCCGATTTGCTAAAGCAGATGAGAGGGAGACTAGAGGGAAATTGTCAGCTGTTTTTTTTAACCGGACGCATCAATGGTGCACGCGATAGCGGAGGTCGGCCGTCTCGTAGAAAGAGAGGGAAAAATCGATTGCCCGAAAGAGATCTTTCTTTACTTTATTTTATTTTTTTCTTTTCGCATCGTTTGATAGATACGCAATAGAACAGTTCCGGTTGGGTAATTTGAATTCTTAGAGTCCTTTTGTTAACTCGATTTCTTTATAAATGACTGAGACATTTCAGTAGTGGACTGGAGAAGAAATTAGCAAATGTTCACACAGGGCCCGACTTAGAGAGTATATGGGGCCCGGGGCAAGCATCATTCGGGGGGGGGGGGGGCGATTCTATTTATCCATGGAAATTGTTCGAGAATTATGTTGAAGTGACTAGAATTAAATTTCATACCTATTGTATGTATACATAAATTTCGAACCAAGTACCATTTACATCTGTATACAGGGTATCACAAGAAAGATGGTTACAACTTTAACAAATAACAGAACACTTTTTTTTTTTTTTTTTTTTTTTTGTATAGGAATATAATGACTTATGTGAGCTTTCGAAGTGTAAATACAGGTTATTCAGTCACTCTTGTTTATTTGTTATAATATAAAAATTTCTACCGCATTATAAAATTTAATTTTTTGTATTGCATCAACATGCATTTGGGTGATTCCATAACATGGAAAGACAAGTGCAGGCATTGCACTTATACTAATAGCAACAAAATTCAACACTTGTTATGTTGTTACTTCATTCCTCATGCTCTAAAGTACTTTTGTATAAAATTTCATAACATTAGTTTTCTGGTGATGTAGATTGTTCCGTTTTGGGGAGGAGGGGACATGGGGCACAGGAAGCAGAGGGTGGAAGTGGAGGGCTACACTCCCTTCCAAAATCTTTGAAAACGTAAGAATTTTGGCCACTTTTGGCCAATTTAAACAATTTTGCATCCTTTTAACAAAATTCCTAATTAAGAAAAGAAGGGGGCCCGGGCAGCTCCCCCGCATGCCCCTGCATAAGTCAGGCTCTGTGTTCACAGGCCAAAATGTTCCAAATACTCCCCCAATTGTGAACATCGAATTGGAAAATCATTTATATTAAACTTAAAATAAAAAATAAATATAAGATGACTTATTATTATTTTTTTAAAGATAGAAATTACTTTTAAAATATAAAACATCAAAAATATATCTTTCAGGGTTCGTACGACTCAAAGAAAGAAGAAGAAAAAAAAAAAGATTTTTCTCAAACATAAAATTTGCGTTTATTTAGTAAAAATAATTCTGTGTTTAAATGTAGAGACCATTACTTTACGAAAATTCTGGTATTCAAACCCGTAAAATCCCCTGAGGTGTACGAACACTGACTTTTTTTTTTGCCATTTTTCACAGTGTACAGCTTAAAAATTCCTATAAAATTCTTAAAAAGTTTCCATGCCTCTACAGGAGTACTTTAAACCATTCCCATTATTAAAAGAATGTAAATAATAAGAAATGCGAGATTAGCTTACAATGAGCGCAAAAAAAAAAGTTTATATTTAAGATTATTTTAAAATACGCCGTATAAAACGAAACCTATAAACATAAATTTTATGATTGCTTTTTGTTCCAAAAAATAATTATCTTATAAATTTATAATTCTTCAACTTAATACATGCAAGGCGTTTTATTAAGAACTCTCTATCTTTGAAATTCAGTAATTCATAAAATGTAATAAATATAAAGATGGCATAAGTGACATAAGAAAACTCATAAATTTTATATCCAGTAATAAGTTGTATACAACAATAGTCAAACTTTTGTGAATAGATGGCGCTGCGCTGTTCTGGGGGCCAAACTCCCCCTCTAAAAAGAGTTTACAAATCAATAACTTTTGAAAGGTGGGGGGGAGCTGAAGACTTAAAATTTGGACCACAAATACATTTTATACATAATCAATATCAAATATATCCACAAATACATAATCAAATGGTTGAATGACTTTGTATATCAGCTTGATCAAACCTTATTAAAGAGTAAAAAAAAATAAATAAAAGTCGCCTGGTGTATCAAAATCTATGTAATTCTGGACGCTGAATCGAATGAGACCATCTCTAAGTTCGTATGACTAACTGTTCGGCAGATGTGACTATTGCTGATCGTCAGAGATGAAAGGAGGAAGCTTTTGATTTCGTACGTTCATCAACTTAACTTCGACAATTTTAGTACCAGTTTGTTTGGCGAAATCAAATTAAATAGGGTAACACATTTTCGTAAAAGAAGTGGATTCACTCAGAAATTGTTATTTTGATTTGTTCATGTCCCAGACAATAGCCGAGGTACTTCTCAAATCATTTTGACCTCTAACCTTTAGTTCCGCAAATCTCTGCAGCTGTTTGTTGCAGATGTTCGTTTTTCAGACGCTTGGGGAATATATAATATATATACGCAAATTTCAAAGCTAGGCAAAGAGGCACAAAAACTGCACAGTAATTTAAAATCCCATCCGTGATTTTTCGGTATTCAGCATTCAATTTAGGTTTTAAAGTTTTGAAAAAAAAAATGTTTTCCTTTCATATAATACTATTATTACACACACACACACAGAAAAAAAAAAAAAAACTGATTCATCATAAATAACATATACAAAAGTTAAAAGTTTTGTTAAAGCAATTTTTTTTTTAATATTTTCTCCTGTTTTTTATAGTACGACTGCTCTTGTCAGCCTTCTGGTGAAAGCAACGACCTGAAAGTCGAGCTCTTGAGGCTTGAGATGTTGTTTAATATATGTCTACTATTTAAATACCTCATATGAATAAATAAATAAATAAAACTGATTTTTAAGCGCTTTTTCGCGACTTCTCCCCATTCTGGCGTGGTCTCAAACTGTAAAAATGTTCATATTAATTTAATTTTTTTTTTTCATTACAAACTATCTATGATTAAGATATCTTGGTATAAAATGATGGAACTAACTATCATTAAATATTTTAAGTGTAACATGAGTAATGTTACCCTAATGTACCGTAATGTAATCCCTTGATGGAAATGAAAGATTTCTGTGATGATGAATGAAAGATTCATTTTTTGTATGAAGACGACGATGATGAAATAGTAGAAGAGGAAGAAAACGACAATGTCGTCAGTGGGGGAGAAGATTCAGGTGACAGTGACATGGATTTTGAAGATTTCTAAAAAGTCGGTGTACGTTTGAAAAACTTACAGCACGATAAAGTTACAGTACAGTGACCTCTCACTTATACGCGATGTACGGAAATTACTTTCTGATACCAGTATTTTAAAAACAAATATTTGACTTACAATTTCTGCAATTAAATAAAGTAAAAATTAATGTACAAAAACTGTGGTATTAAAACATTATTAGTTCATCGCGTATAAGTGAGAGGTCACTGTATTTTACTATTAATATATATATATATATATATATAGAAAGAATCAACTGGGACATTCTAGGATTATGCGAAGTAAGAAGAAAAGGTGAAGAGAAGATTGATCTTGCCAGCGGACATGTATTGTACTACAGTGGTACAGAAGATGGAAAAACAAGTGGTGTAGGATTTCTGATTCATAAAAGGTGGAAGAATCAAATCGTAGAATATGATAGTGCATCAGATAGAGTTGCAAGGTTAGTTATACAAGTGTCAAAAAGATACAAGCTGCAAATTACCCAAGTTTATGCACCAACAATTAGCTATACTGATGAAGAAATTGAGGATTTCTATGAAGAAGTAGCTTCAATGCATCAAAAAGGAAAATGCTACATAAAATTAATAATGGGAGACTGGAATGCTAGAATTGGGGAAAAAAAGAAAGGTGAATTCTCAGTAGGAAATCATGGATATGGGGTGCGTAATGAAAGAGGAAACAGATTGATTGAATTTGCAGAATGTGAACAGATGTATATCATGAATTCATTTTTCAAGAAAAAGCCACAAAGAAAATGGACATGGCGTAGTGCAAATGGCTCAACAAGTGAAATCGACTACATCTTGACAAACAAAAAGCATCTTATTCAGGATTGCAGCGTTCTCAATAACTTCAATACAGGAAGCGATCACAGGTTAGTTAGATGCAAACTGCTTTTAAATACTAAAGTGGAAAGAATGAAGCTTTTGCAATGCTCAAAGAAATCAGTCGATATTATAAATCTCCAGAAACATAAAGAAGAATTTAATTTAGAACTTAAAACTCGTTTTCAAGTACTTCAATCAATCTTAGAAGAAGAACAAGATGTTACAGTAGTGAACAAGAAAATAACAAATACTCTACAAGAAATTGCAAGGACGATAGCTGGTGAAGTACAAGTAAAGCAAACAAAGAAAATAACAGCAGAAACAAGAAGATTGATGAAGAAACGCAGAGAATTTAAAATGAAGAAAAACTATCCTAAATCAAGAGTTGAATATGCAGAATTATGTAAAACGGTAAGAAAATGTGTTACAGAAGATATCAGAAAATTTAACTGTGATCTTGTCAAAAAAGTTCTAGAAGATAACAAAAGTTTAAAATCAGCTAAGCGCAAACTGTGTGTTGGAAGAAAAGGTATTTTTGCACTGAAGAGAGCAGATGGAACAATCACCAAAATCAATAATGAAATAGTACACATTGTCGAAAAATTCTATAACGATCTATATAAATGTGAAGATCAAAGGGAAATCAACCTACGTGATCCACTAGTAAACATAACAGAAACTGAAGAGATAATCCCAGTGATGACAGATGAAGTTGTACAAGCCATTAGAGGCATTAAAAAAGGTCAATGCCCTGGCGAAGATGGAATTACAATTGACCTTATCAAAGAAGCAGGAGAAGAATTTGCAAAAATGCTAGCCATACTGTTTTCCAAATGTATCGAGAAATCAGATGTACCAGAAGATTGGAATAATGCTGTGATGGTGTTACTTTATAAGAAAGGAGAAAAGGAAAACATTAAAAACTACCGTCCAATCAGCTTACTGTCAGTGATTTATAAAATTTTCACCAAAGTTTTAACGACAAGACTTGAATCAGCTCTGGACTCAGCTCAACCTAGAGAACAAGCAGGATTTCGAAGTGGATTTAGCACAATGGATCATATTCAAACAGTAAGGGAAGTTATAGAAAAACATAAAGAATATAATTTACCTCTCTGCCTTGCCTTTATTGATTATGAAAAAGCATTTGATTCGGTCTACACATCTGCAGTAATTACTTCTCTGGAGGACATTGGTATAGACAAACCTTATATCAATATCATAAAGAAGATCTACAAGAAAGCAACAGCCACCATCCGTTTGAACAAAGGAAAAGCGAAGATCAAGCTTGGAAGAGGAGTAAGACAGGGAGACACCATTTCGCCTAAGCTTTTTACTGCTGTCTTAGAAAGTATTTTCAAGAAGCTGGATTGGGAAAACAAAGGGATTAGAATAAATGGGGAATATTTAAGCCATCTCCGGTTTGCTGATGACATTTTAATTTTCAGTAATAGCCCTGAAGAATTGCAAAATATGCTAAAAGATTTGGCAGAAGCTAGCATTAATGTGGGATTAAAAATAAATTTGGAAAAGACTAAGGTGATGTTCAATTCATTTGCATCAAAAAAGAAAATCGTCTACAACAACACTGAGATTAAAGGTGTTGAAAGTTATGTGTACCTTGGACAAGAAATATCATCAGACAACAGTATCATGAATGAAATCAATAGAAGAATAAGAAATGGATGGAGTGCTTTTGGGAAGAACAATATTATTCTGAAGAGTAACATGCCTCTTTGTTTGAAAAGAAAGGTGTTTAACCAATGTGTTTTGCCTGCACTAACTTATGGAGCAGAAACTTGGACACTAACAAAACGGATGGTACAAAGATTACAAACAACACAGCGAAGTATGGAAAGATGTATGCTAGGCATAACCAGAAGAGACCGAAAGAGAATAACGTGGATAAGAAGTCAGACGAAAGTTTTTGACATCATCGAGAGAATTAAACGGCTAAAATGGAAATGGGCTGGGCACATTGCAAGAAGACAAGACAATAGATGGAGCACAAACACCCTACAGTGGTATCCCAGAGATGTAAAACGACCAAGAAGACGACCTCAAGTAAGATGGAGTGACGAAATCAGAAAAGTGGCCGGTGTTAATTGGATGACTAAAGCACTAGACAGGCAACAATGGAAAAATCTGGGGGAGACCTACATCCAGCAGTGGATTGAAAACGGTTGATGATGATGACGATGATGATATATATATATATATATATTTAATTAGGTATTGCCATTTTTTTTTACTTTCATGTTTTTTTCTAAAAAGGGAGTAAGGGAGGGTAGCGTCTTATGCACTCAAAAAATATGGCATATATTTTTTAAAAAAAATTAACCAATCAAATAAATTCTTAACATCATTAATATATATAAAAAAAATATTTAACTAATTTCTAAACAATAAATTAGCAATTTAGAAAGTAATTAATAATTAAAACGATATTGATTTCCTTTCCCACTCTTTGTTTACAGGTGGCGAATATCCTCGTCACTAATTTAAGACATTTTTAATTCAAACCAGAAATTTGAACGGTAATTGTTGCTTTATTTAATCAAGAAATGTCTTTCGTTAAGGGTTAAAACCACTTTGAACAGTTCAAAATTCAAAATTTCGATAATTTTTCTTTTCTCACTTAAAATACATTTTATAACTCATATACACGAAAATAATATTTTGTTAGTTAGAAATCGATATACAAAGAGAAAAAGTAATTTTGGTGCTATAAAATTAGAGCGCACCATAGCGAGTACACAATGACAAAAATTTGGAGCGTTTTTTTTTTTTTAAACCATTGGGAAAATGGTTGTTCTCTCGGTCGAGAATGGACCAAATGATGTACGCACTTTACTCTTTTAACCGTTTTTAACGAAATTCTATAACTTTAGAAGAATTTTTTGAGCTTTTTTAACGAAATTCTGTAACTTTAGAAGACTTTTTCTTTGAATAGCAAAGGTGCCAACCTCTCATTAATATTCCGTAATATGCGGGTTAATTTGACCCAGATAACAACTCTTCAAACCAGAAAAATTGTTGGATGAATCTTTATTTAATCAATTTCAGGTTTTCTACGTGGAATTTATTTAATTTCATTTCTTAAAAAAATTTCTGGTGCGAAACGTGTTAAACTTGGGTTAAATTAACCCGCATATTACGGAATATTAATGAGAAGTTGGCACCTATGGAATAGGCAATAGAAATGCATAAAATCGTTACAAAAATGTTAAAGTTACTAAAAGGATAGATGCAAATTATCAGATATGAAAAAAATCCGAATTCAAAAATTGACGTCGGGTGAGAAGTCGTCTTATAAAGCATAAAACGTGGTCTTCAACTTTAATTTCCTCAAAATACCTTTAGCTCAGACATCAATCTAAACAAGAGTTAAAGCAATATTTAAATTTTGCTTAGAGGATAATCTAGAAATAGAAATTGTACCAAACTTTAAAAATTCCAATGCTAACCCCTAAAGTTGGAATCATATTTGGATATTTAGGTTTATTCTACCTTCGGACACCAAACGGGAAGTCAGTAGATAGGGAATGGGACCTCTGCGTCAGCAGCAGGCGGTGGCGACGGTGCGGTGGTAACACCGCAGTACTGATCATACTATAGTAGATGGGTGGAATAGCTAGCGTGGGGAAGCTATGTTACAGTAGGGTGGGACGAATAGGTCTGCTATAAGAAGGGGGACAAAATTAATAAAATTTTTAAATGTCTTACAGTACGAGGTAACAGTTATGGTAGCTTCCGAACTCTGTCCCGCTAACCCTCTGCATTTTCTCAATGGTTGTTGTAATTTGTTAAATTAATTAATTAATTAATTAATTTTATTTTTTTAAGAACAGCATTTTTAAAACCGATGGATGTTCTTGGTCTTTCCCCTCTTGGTTCACCAGCTAACTGGCAGTTTCTTTATCTGTTTCATCCAATCTGTCATATCTAGCAATATCATCCACGCTAAAATCGATTTCCTATATGGGACACTATATAGAGTATTTCTATCAGAGCTTCATGCTTTTACGATTTTTTCTTTGACCAACTTTTAAATTTTGCTATTAACAGCATGTTTATTATTATTATTACTATTATTTTGTTTCAAATAAAAGTGTGGGAGCTTCACTTTCTTGGCATAGTTACGGTTCTAAATTGCATCATATTTAGGGGTTGCAATCCTGTAAATTGCAAGATTCCTCGTCCAGCGTCTTTTATTATTATTATTATTATTATTATTATTATTATTATTATTCAACATTCCTGTCACAATTTTCGAATAGAAGCCTTTGCTTTATTTAATGACATGCTTTCCGTGATTAAATAAAACAATGACTACTATGCGAAAATTCTAGTAGATATTTTTAATTTCTGGTGTCAAAACTAGTTGTTATGACGGAGAAACCTTTTTTATGCAGTGAATAATCTCCACGTGCAGCGAACGATTGAAATAAGAACATGTTAAAAACCAGACCCCAATTACCAATAAGTACTTCAAGTGCCGCAGCTGAAAAACATAGTGAACAAAACCAGAGACTGTCGAAACTAACTAATTGGAGAAACTCTGCAGACCTCCCTCCTTCAAACTACAGCTGTCTTATCCCGCGCGTGTGCACAGAACTTAAAAACATTCCCTTCAGTTTCCAAAATGTTTCTGAGCAGTTAAGACGCTCTTGTACATATATGATGTAAATATATTTAATATAATGTAAAATTGGAGCACTTATACGCAGCCTCCAAACGCGACTTAAGACATGTACATCTAGCTAAGAATTATATTATATTCAAAGGAAAATGAATCTTCTGTTTATTTTACACAATTGTCATTTTCTACTAATACTATTTATTATTCTTCCAATATAAGTGAATCAATGGATCAGATAAATATCGCTACAACACTTTGGATTACTACTGTGGGTATATTCAGCGCAAAAAGGAAAATCTCAGGTAAGCTGAACAAACTTCTTTAACATATCAAAAGATGAAAATGTATATTAAATTTGAAGACTGATTTAACTATTTATAAAAATAAGAAAATTTATTACGCTACCGACGGTTCCCCCAACAAAGATTATGAAAGACTGATTCTGAAAAAAGAATATTATCCCAGTATCAAAAACGATAATTTAACAAATTTCTAAAAATATAATAATAAATAAAAGAACACTAAAGAAAAAAAGAAAAAAAAATGAATGCGATAAAAGAAAATACTCAATTTATTGAAAAACTCAATTCTACAAATTATAGTACATGGAAGTTCAAGATGCAGATGTTCCTGATTAAAGAGGAACTCGACGATATTATAGTACAAGATCCACCAGCTCCACCCGATCCCGCATGGCACAAAAAAGATCGCAAGACTAGAGCTTTAATTAACCTAAGCATCGATGATTCTCAAATCGTAAATGTAAAAAACTTAGATACTGCCAAATTAACATGGGAAGCTCTGAAAAATATACATGAGAGAAGCAATTTATCTAGTAAGCTTTACCTGTTACGAAAATTATACAGTACTAAATTAGCGGAGGGCGGAAACATGATCTCACATATCACTAATATCTTGCAAATTATAGATAAACTTAATGCCATTGGAGAAAATATTAGCGATTCACATATTTCCGCGCTATTTCTGTGTTCTCTTCCCCCCAGTTACAATACTTTGATAACTGCGTTGGAGGCGAGACCGGAAAATGAGCTCACCCCTGATTTTATCAAAAACAAATTAACTGATGAATATAATCGTAGACATGAAATGTCAGAACAATCACATAGCGGATATAACAACAATGAGAGAGCATTTAAAACAAATAGGAGATATACACACACTGAAAATAGAAGAGAACAAAAATATTGTAACAACTGCAAAATGAAAAATCATTCGACTTACGAATGCTGGCACTACAAGAGCAGAAACACGGTACAATCCGGAAATCCTCGTAACAATCAATTCAAAAATAAAAAGAATTTCTCATCTTCATTATGTTATGAAAAAAACGAAACTCGTAGAGAAAACAAAGTTCCAAACGAAAGAAAATACGCAAATGATCAGACGCAAAATAAAGCATTAATCACTCAAAAAGTAGGAAAAAATAACTGGATTCTCGATTCAGGATCTACCTCGCACATTTGTAATGATAAAAGCCTATTTAGTAAATTTATTGATTATAATAAAACTTCAGTAACGATCGCGAATGGTAATAAACTGACAGCGTTAGGTTCAGGAGAAGTTTTTATAAAAACATTAACCCCCGAAGGAAAAGAAAAACTAACGAAATTACGCGAAGTGCTTTATGTCCCAGACTTAGAGTCGAACCTAATTTCGGTTAGTAAAGCCGCTAAAAACGGGTGTAAACTAATCTTCGACGATAATAAATGCGATTTGATCTTTGATGAAGAAATATATATTAGGGCGAAAAATGAGAAAAACTTATACATTATTGAGGAAATAGACGATGTGGAAGAACCACAAAATTATGTAAACATAACGTATAACTGTGACAGCAAACAATGCATAGATCTCTGGCATCGCAGACTAGGTCACAGAGATTATGACGCGATTAAATCAATGATAACAAATCAAATTGCGGACGGAATAAAGATAGGAAAATGTAAACATCAAAATAAAACATGCGTAACTTGTATCGAAACTAAATTAACTAACATGCCGTATCCTAAATCAGCAACAAATCGAGCTACTAATATTGCGGATTTGATCCACAGTGACGTGTGTGGACCTCTAGATACACCGACTTTAGGCGGAAAAATTTATTTTATGACTCTTATTGATGACTATTCCCGATATACTACGATATATTTATTATCTAAAAAGAGCGAAGTTGCTGAAAAGATAAAAGAGTACGTAACGATGATATACAATCAGTTCGGTAAAAAACCTAAGGAAATTAGATCGGATAACGGTCGTGAGTATGTAAATCAAGAGATCGATGAATACCTAAAACAGAACGGAATTTTACACCAATTGACTGTCCCGCATAATCCGAGCCAGAATGGAGTTGCGGAGAGAAAAATAAAAGTTTATTAGATATGACTAGAAGTATGCTATCACAAGCAAAATTAAGCAAACATTTTTGGGGTGAAGCCATAAACACCGCAACATACTTACAAAACCGACTCCCAACTAAAGCAAACAACAACAGAACACCTTACGAATTATGGAAAGGAATTAAACCGAATTTAAAACACTTAAGAACATTCGGTTGTAAAGCGCTATTTTACGTCGATAAAGTAAATAGAGGAAAACTCGATAACAGGGCTCAAACCGGAACGTTTGTAGGTTATGATACACGATCGACTGGTTATAGAATTCACACACAAGGAAAACAAATTATAATAGCGAGAACGGTGAAATTTCTTGAGAATGAAAATGTACACTCAGCTAACATTGAGGAGATACAAATCACCACAAAAACATCCGATGACAATACACAATTACCGGATAGACATGAAAATCACTTAGAAATAAAACTTGACAGCGAAGAGACACCATCCGTGCCCAAACAGCAACCAATTGAACCAAGAAGGTCTAATAGGACAAATAGAGGCGTTCCTCCTGACAGATATGTTTGTCTCATAAATAGTTCATCTGAAAACATTCCCGAAAATTGGGAAGATATCGAAAAAATGAAAAATCCTAATGATAAACAAAATTGGATAAAAGCAACACAAAATGAAATCCAATGCCTAAGAAAAAATAACACTTGGACTTTAACAGATCCACCACCCGGAACAAAAATTATCGGCTCAAAATGGACTTTTAAACTAAAAAAGGACAATTTAGGAAATATTCAAAGCTATAAAGCGCGTCTAGTAGCACAAGGATATAGTCAAAGATTCGGGATTGACTATGATCAAACCTTCGCACCTGTAGTTTCGTACGCTACAATACGTGCATTTCTCATCTCTGCATTGCACAAAAGTTTGAACGTTAAACATGTTGACGTTACCACAGCATTCTTGCACGGTGAATTAACTGAAACTGTTTATATGAGTCAACCAGACGGGTATATTAAACCCGGCGATGAAAGAAAAGTTTGTAAACTTCAAAAAGCCATCTACGGTCTTAAGCAAGCCGCAAAGGCCTGGTACACCAAAATATCGGAAACACTCAAAAACAATAATTTCATACAGAGCAAAAATGATCCATGTCTGTACTTTAAATCAAATCAAGAAAATCCGATATACATCATCATTTATGTAGATGATATCCTGATAGCAGGAAAGGACAGTGACATCGAAGAAACAATAAACCAACTTAAGAAAGAATATGAACTAAAAAACTTAGGAGAAGTGAATAATTACCTAGGAATAAACATTAATAAAATCAATGATACATATTACCTAAATCAAAACAATAAAATACAGGAACTAGTGAAAAAACTGAATTTAAACGACATGAAACCTCATTACACACCAATGATTGCTGGATTCAACAGACTTGAAGACGATGATAATCTTTTACCTAATAACACGAAATATCGACAAGCCACAGGCACATTACTTTACATATCAACAATCACGCGTCCTGACATATCCGCAGCAGTCAACATATTATGTCGTGGAAATGAAACACCACGCCAAAAGGACTGGACAGCAGTGAAAAGAATCATTTCATACCTTAAAACTACAGAAAATTTGAACTTAACTCTTAGCGCAAACAGCAAGCCCATCCTAACAGCATACGCCGATGCAGACTGGGCAGGTGACTTGAAAATACGTAAATCAACATCAGGAAATCTATTCATGCTAGGAAAATCGCCGATTTACTGGATTACAAAAAGGCAAAATTGCATTGCACTTTCGTCAGCCGAAGCTGAATACGTTTCAGCTAGCAACGCAGCACAAGAATTAACTTGGATAACAAACTTGCTTAACGATCTCAACATTCCACAAAAATTACCCATCACGATTTTTGAGGATAATATGTCCTGTATAAAAATGACTGAAAACGATAAAGATACTAAGCGATCCAAACACATCGACATACGTTTCCACAACATCAAACTGATGAAAGAAGAAGGAAAAATCGATTTACAATACTGCCCCACTGAAGAAATGACAGCCGACACTCTCACGAAGCCCACTCCCAAACCTGTGTACGAGAAACACCGTAAGAAACTGAATCTTCAACCATTCCCCACACAGGAGATTACGGGGGAGTGACGGAGAAACCTTTTTTATGCAGTGAATAATCTCCACGTGCAGCGAACGATTGAAATAAGAACATGTTAAAAACCAGACCCCAATTACCAATAAGTACTTCAAGTGCCGCAGCTGAAAAACATAGTGAACAAAACCAGAGACTGTCGAAACTAACTAATTGGAGAAACTCTGCAGACCTCCCTCCTTCAAACTACAGCTGTCTTATCCCGCGCGTGTGCACAGAACTTAAAAACATTCCCTTCAGTTTCCAAAATGTTTCTGAGCAGTTAAGACGCTCTTGTACATATATGATGTAAATATATTTAATATAATGTAAAATTGGAGCACTTATACGCAGCCTCCAAACGCGACTTAAGACAGGTACATCTAGCTAAGAATTATATTATATTCAAAGGAAAATGAATCTTCTGTTTATTTTACACAATTGTCATTTTCTACTAATACTATTTATTATTCTTCCAATATAAGTGAATCAATGGATCAGATAAATATCGCTACAACACTTTGGATTACTACTGTGGGTATATTCAGCGCAAAAAGGAAAATCTCAGGTAAGCTGAACAAACTTCTTTAACATATCAAAAGATGAAAATGTATATTAAATTTGAAGACTGATTTAACTATTTATAAAAATAAGAAAATTTATTACGCTACCGACGGTTCCCCCAACAGTTAGCAATGTTGCCAATTTAGCTTTATCATTATTATTATTACTACTATACAAAATATCTACCAGAATTGCCGAATAGTAATCTTTTCTTTATTTAATCACCGAAAGAATGTCATTAAATAAAGCGAAAACATCTATTTGGAAATTATGGCAGATTTTATTAATTAAATAATAATAATAATAATAATAATAAATCTCTGCGGAATACCACAGCTTTCCGATTTCAATCTATATTAAAATAAAAAGAGAAAAAGAAACAAATTTCATGCCTCTGTTTTTTTTAATTATGAACTGGATTGTATAAAGCACTACAACAGTTACTATTAGAAAAGCAATTAAGTTATTATACTTCATTATTTGACTTATCTTTTAAAAAAAAATGTTAATTACAGTAAATTTAAAACAGTCTGAAAAAGGTCGTGCGAACTCGAAGTTAAACAATTGTCTTGATTTTGAATTGGGCAAGGCTTGAGCGCCATCAGTCCATTCCCTTTCCTTCCTGTCATAATCACGAAATCGTTTTCATCAACATCCGTGTTGTAAAAGATTATGATATTCGATTCCAATTTCAAATAACAGATTTACTTTTTTTTTATTTATCTACAAAAGAATTCACTGGTACAAACAGGATCTTCGTCTGGAAAGAAACTATAATTACTCGTAAAATAATACGAAAATATTGTTTATTGTTTTATAACGTATGTAATAGTTTTTTTTTTTAAATTTATTTTTGAATGAATACTAGTGCTTCGAAGTGTCCCGATCTTGATGCGTTAGAACAGGGTCGGCAAACCTTTTCTTCTCCGCGTGCCAAATATTTCCAAAAAAATATCTTACGAAACCACGGTGTGCCAACGACTAAAAATGTAATGGATCAAATAATAATGAATCAAAACTACTTAAAATGTTGTTTTTAGGATTAAACAAATATTATTTAAAATTTACTATTGTTAAAATTTGGTTGTTAGTAAATTTTAGAAAATATAATTTCTAAAAAATTGCTACTTCTATCTTTGCATCTAAGATGGCAAACTTGTAAACAGCTTAGGACTTCATTATTTTTAAGAGAATACAATCTGAGGTAGAGTCATCTGACGAGAGGTTTCTGCTTGAGTTTTTCATATTATTCATTCTCGCATATAATGACTGTTAGGAAAAACTGTCAAAATGGCAAACACGAGCGTCTTTAAATATATACAGAATTGAATGGAATTGAATAAGCTGTCATAAACTTTCCATCGACAATCTTTCTTTTTCGATAATCACTAATTTTTTCTTAATTTGAAAAAACAATTGAGCAAATATTGAACTATATTCATTTGCATTTCAGTTCCTTCAATCTATATGACAACCAACCGAACCAATCTAATTTAGACAAACTCAGCCAGTCTAAATTCGTGTAATTTGTGCAGTTTCACTATATTTTGATTCAGAATCTAATGTTCATTCGGCGGCGTGCCGAAAATAATCTGTTGGGTGCCATGTTTGGTACACGTGCCATAGGTTTGCCGTCCCTGGATTAGAAGATGCGTCCCGCGATGCCATTGCTACGCCAAATCCAAATGCCCCATTTTCCATAGTGCACAACTTCATTTAAATTTTCGCCAGCATCATGCTATTTCTTACTCTGTTTTCAGTTTTAAAACATTAAATATTTTAAGAAAAATGCGAAAAATCTTTAACTTTTTAAAGACTTAATCTCCATAGGTTTTAGAATAGAATTTTTATGCGGTTGTTTCTTATGTACGGTCAGTGTAAATAAAAAAAGGAAAAAAAAAGTACACCTGTCTTTATTCTAAGGCCGTTTTATGATAAAATCACACCAGAGGTGTCATTACACTCTGAATAATATCTTCATTCTGAATATAAATGCAATTTTTGAAATAGGGGTCGTCTACATATTAAAAATTGGAACAACTTCGGTTTTTCAAATGGCAACACTCACTTTTGATACTTTATGGGTTTTATTATTATTATTATTATTATTAAATAAGCCTAGAAAAATATATAGTTGATGTGTTTTTGTTAAATCTTCATAAAGTTAGAGGAGATCAAATTTTGAGAATGCTAATGTTAAATTCACATGACAAACTTTAATTTATATTTTTCCGAAAAATCATCCGATTTTTTTTTTCAGCAAGATACATTGAATAGACTTAAACATATGCTAGTTCTTTTATTTTACTGAAAAACATAATTGTAATTATGAAAATCATTAATAAATTCATATTAAAAAAATTATCCTATATCGATTTGTACATAAATAATAATAAAAAAAAAATACGCATCGGCAAAAACATAGGTGTGTAAGTTTACAGTCCGTTCCAATCATTATCTTTCGAGATATAGCGAAATTTTACTCTTCGAAAGTCTAAAGGGGACCGTTCAATCATAAGAAAACTGAAATCAGCAAACAAGAAAATTGTGTGAAAGAGTATCTATCTACTATATATATAAAACACAAACGGAAATTTCGTTCCGTTCCTTTATAACTCGAGTTCCACTTAATGAATTTTGATGAAATTTACGTTGTTCGATAGATAATTTTTCAGGGAAGGTTTTAGTATATAACATATTGTTCTACGTACATTAGTTACAGAATTATGATAGAAAGTTCTGTTATTTTGGCCGAAAAGGTTACCATTGCTAATTTTTTGGCGACCATTATTGTTCCAGAAAGAAATGAAAAAGCTATACATCTCGAAAAATAAAAGAAAAACTGTTGCTAATTTTATTTAAAAAAGAAAAAAGAAAGAGAAAGAAAAGAAAAAGAAAGGGAAAGAAAAGAAAAAAAAGAAAAAGAGTTTTGATGAGAGATAATATTATAAAACGAAACATTTAATTTAAACATGATTAGGAATGTTCGTAATGCGTAAAAAATTATTCAAGGGGCAAGATTGCTATTGAAACAAAATTTGGCGATTTATGTTTTGTTTTTGGCGATTTTGATTTTACTTTTGACGCCAAACAATTTGATTTTATGCCAAAAGGTGTTTTTTTTTTTTTTTTTTTTTTTTTTTTTTTTTCAGAAAGAATTGAAATGGCTATACATCTGGAAAAATAAAAGAAAAAACTGTTACTAATTTTATTTAAAAAAATAAAGAAAAGAAAAAAAAGTAAAACAGTTTTGATGAGAGATTTTAAGCCAAAAGTGTACGACAGCATTTTTACTGTAATTTTTTTTGGTACTTTTCGGTTAGCCACACACATATATCTACACAAATACATATATATACCGGGTGACAATTATTGAACTATATGAAATAAAACGTAAAATATTTAAAAAATACTGAGTGCACAAATTTTATTCAGCATGTAAACGTCACTATAGATATTCGGATTTAGGTTATGACATGTTCAATACGGCTGCCATCATTGGCTATAATGTGGCGCAGACGAATAGCAAAATTCTGCATGACCCGCTGAAGTGTTAGAACATCGATGCTGTCGATAAACTCCTGAATGGTGGTTTTCAGCTCAGAAATGGTTTTGGGGTTATTTTTGTACATATTGTCTATAATGTAGCCCCACAGAAATGTGTCGCATGTGATCAGATTCGAAGAATATGGCGGCCAAGCGAGTCTCATTCCAGTGGCTCCCTGGCCAGTGGTTCCCTGGCTCTGGGTACCCCATAGCCAGAATGCGGTCCCCAATGTGATCCTACAGGACAACAAACACTTTCTTGGTTCGATGGGGTCGAACCGACATTGCCAACACTGTCATCACAAACATTACCAGTTCTCTCAAACTTGCAAATCAAATTCTTGAATGTTAGCACACTTGGACCGGTTGTCTTCAGCTTGTACTCGGTCGCAAACTGCCTTTCAGCCCAATCGGGCTGTTATTGCTCGCATAGTAGGCCTTCACAAGCGATATACGGCCAAGCACGCTGTACCGCGACATTTTCACTTGCAAATGGCCGACAACAACAAGTTGCGGGCGCATGCGCATACAAATTCCCATCACGCTCTGTGGCCAACCACGAAGCTTGAACTTCATCACGCAAACCGTTCAGAAGTTATGATGGTTTAATTTCATATAGTTCAATAATTGTCACCCTGTATATACATACATATATATACACTTATATGTATGAATATATACATATATATATATATACATATATCACTGGCGCCCGGCTAACCGAAAAGTACATTTTTTTTATTCAAATGCAATCTATATTAATGGCAATATACTTCTATTTACTACTACATATATGAAATTTCGTTCCGGCTGCTGATAACTCGAGCTCTGCTGAATGGATTTTTGTAGAACTTAAACTGTAAGATAATTTTTCAGGGAAGGTTTTATTGTATAACATATCATTTTACGTAGCTTAGTTATAGAATTATTATGGGAAGTTCTACAGTCAGATCAATCCGATTATGAAAGATTAGCCTTTTTAAAAGATTTTGCCGAATGGATTTGGATGGAACCTACACTGTTACATAATTTTCTAGGGAAAGTTTTATTATATAACATATCATTCTACGTTGCTTAGTTCTAAAATTATAGCGGGAAATTCGAAAATCGGGTGACCATTTTTTTAATCAACTATTAGCCTTTTCAATATTTGATTCCGATTATGAAAGATTAGTCTTCTGAAAAAGTTCTACTGGACGAATTTTGATGAGAATTATATTGTAGTTAGTTAGATGCTACTTCAGGAATGGTTATAGTGTACTACATATGGTTCTACGTTGCTTAGTCAAACAGTTATGTGTGAAGGTTATATAGTCAGGTGAACCCGATTCCGAAAGATTAGCCTTTTTGAAAGTTTTTACTGGGCGTATTTTTTGAGACTTGCATTGTTAAGTAGATAATTTGTAAAGATGATTTTAGTATATTTCATATCGTTCTGTTAGTTTTAGAATTATGTAGAAAAGTTCTATAATCAGATAAACCGATTATCAAGGATTAGCGTTTATAAAAACTTCTACTGAATGGATTTTGTTAGTTAATTTGTTTGCATTGTTAGTTTGATAATTTTTAGTGATGGTTTTAGTATATTGCACATAGTTTTATCATTCTTTAGCAAACCCTAACTGTAAATGACCAAATAAAATAGTTCGTCCTTACCAGTTAAAATTTTGACTGCACATTAGAAAATTTAATAACGGAATGACGTCATTTTTCAGTAATATGGAAGGATATTCCAGGTAAATATACAGATTGCTTTCAAATACAACGTCAAATTAAACAATATATTTCGTTTGATTCGAGGTTCATTTGTAAAAACCGACCAGCGCAGGGGGCGTAGCTTGCTAGAATATATATAAAACACAAACGGAAATTTCGTTCCGTTCTTTTAAAACTCGAGTTCTGCTGAATGGATTTTGATAGAACTTGCACTGTTCGATAGATATAATTTTTCAGGGACGGTTTTAGTCTATAACACAACGTTCTACGTAGATTAGTTATAAAATTATGATGGAAAGTTCTGTTATTTTGGCCGAAAAGGTTACCATTGCTAATTTTTTTTGCGACCATTATTGTTGCAGAAAGAATTAAAAAGGCTATACATCTCGAAAACCAAAAGAAAAAACTGCTGTTATTTTTATTTTTTTATAAAGAAAGAAAGAGAAAGAAAAGAAAAAAAAAGACAGTTTTGATAAGAGATAATATTATAAAACAAAAATATTTAATTTAAACATGATTGGGAATGTTCGTACATAATGCTTAAAAAATTATTCAATGGGCAAGATTGCTTTGAAACAATATTTGGCGATTTATCTTTTGTTTTTGGCGATTTTGATTTTACTTTTGACCCCAAACAATTTGATTTTAAGCCAAAAGGTGTTTGTTGCAGAAAGAATTGAAATGGCTATACATCTCGAAAAATAAAAGAAAAAGCTATTACTAATTTTATTTCAAAAAGAGAACGAAAAGAAAAGAAGAAAAACAGTTTTGATGAAAGATAATATTATAAAATGAAAATATTTAATTTAAACATGATTGAGAAAGTTCGTAATGCTTAAAAATTATTCAATGTGCAAGATTGCTATTGAAACAATATTTGCCTATTTATCTTTTGTTTTTTTGCAATTTTGATTTTACTTTTGTCTCCAAACAATTTGGTTTTAAGCCAAAAGGTGTTTTTTCAAGTGTACAATAGCATTTTTGGAGTATTTTTACAATTTTTTTATTCAAATGTAAATTATATAAATTGCAATTTACTTCTATTTACTTCTACCTTATATATTAAATTTCGTTCCGGCTGCTTTAACTCGAGTTTTGCTGAATGGATTTTCATAGAACTTAAACTGTAACACAGATAATTTTTCAGGGAAGGTTTTATTGTATAACATATTGTTCTACGTAGCTTAGTTATAGAATTATTATGGGAAGTTCTATAATCAGGTGAACCCTATTATGAAAGATTAGCCTTTTGAAAAAGTTCTACTGGACGGATTTTGATGAGAATTGTATTATAAGTTAGATGCTATTTCAGGAGTGGTTTTCGTGTAGGTGTACTACATATTGTTCTACGTTGCTTAGACAAACAGTTATGTGTGAAGGTTATATAGTCAGGTGAACCCGATTCCGAAAGATTAGCCTTTTTGAAAGTTTTTACTGGGCGTATTTTTTGCGACTTGCATTGTTAAGCAGATAATTTTTAAGGATGGTTTTAGTATATTTCATACCGTTCTATGTTAGTTTTAGAATTATGTGGAAAAGTTCTATAATCAGATGAACCCGATTATCAAAGATTAGCCTTTATAAAAACTTCTACTGGATGGATTTTGTTAGTTAACTTGTTTGCTTTGTTAGTTCGATAATTTTTAGTGATGGTTTTATTATATTGCATATAGTTTTATCGTTCTTTACCAAATTCTAAACTGTAAATGACCAAATAAAAGAGTTGGTCCTTAACAGCTAAAATTTTGACTGAACATTAGAATATGTAATAGCGCAATGGTGTCATTTTTCAGTAATGTGGAAGGATATTCCAAGTAAATATACAGATTGCTTTCAAATACAAGGTCAAATTAAACGATATATTTCGTTTGATTGAAGGTTCATTTGTAGAAACTGACCAGCGCATCGGGCGTAGCTTGCTAGTTTTAAATAAAACTTGGGAGATGACAGATTATTTTAATTTATTTTATACATCCTTCTATAATTTTACTGGTGTAATTCTAAAAGTTTCCCTATGAGATCGTAAATTATGTTTTCTCAATTTGTGGATATACCCGTAATATATTTCCGTTTATAACGCTATGAAGATTTTTAAAAATATGTATAAACTATACCTTTTTCCGGGCTGTTTTGATCCAAGAAACTCGAATATCCGGTCAAAAGTTAGTGTTACCATTTGAAAAATCGAAGTTGATGCACTTTTTATTATGTAGGCAATCCCTATAAAAAAAAAATGCATTTATACTTTGAAAGAAGTTACTATTACGAGTCTAAATACATTTATATTTGTTGTGATTGTTATCGTACGATCTGCAAACAAAGGTAGCAAACAAAGGGAATTTTATTTATATTTTTTATTGGCCAGTGAGACCCGTGCGAGGATTTCGCACTGCAATCCAAATTTTTTAGCATTGCAGTATTTTTTTATATATATATAGATTTGAACTTCTAAAGAAACATTAAGAATATAAAATAAACTTTTACAAAAAAAAATATTAACCGACTTTAAAAAAAGCACTAAAAAGTATTAAATAATTCTTTAAAATTCTCTAATGACAAAATGTTATCCATTAACCACAAATCCGATATCATGTGTCGGAATAAAAATGATAAATTTAATATGTACAGTTTAATACCCACCAAACGTGGATTTTCGAGAGAATATACTTTACAAGAGATGAATTTACAGACTTATGATTTCGTTTACGAATATATACATATGAAAAGCAGCCAATTACTTTTTGAAGTCGGTGCCAAACTACCGTAAGTATAGTAAGAATTGTGAATATATTGTAACTAGTATCTACTAATTTATCGATTGGGGTTATTTGGCACCGACTTCAAAAAGTAATTGACTGCTTTTCATATGTATATATTCGTAAACGAAATCTAGGGGGCTGTGAACCTGCTCGTTATCACTCGCCCATTGTGAATTGCAACGCAATTCACATTAGGACTGTTACGCAGTCCCATCTCGCTTCGCACACTCGCTGCACTCTTTACAGCAACTCAAGATCTTCAATATATAAATCAACAATCATCGTCTAAAATTCGTTTGACGTGAAAAATAGAATATCTCTCAGACGCTTGCCAAGTTAACAAAACGTAAACAAAACGTTTTCTGCTGTGTTTAAAAGAAACTCTTGAGCAAAAAGCTGATTTGCTGAATGCATCACGTGACCGTAAAACGAACCAATGATAATTGCTATTCATACATCGGCCGAAAAATCATGCTGTGTTTAAAAAAAACTCTTGCTCTGAATTTTGATTTGGTGAATTAGAAATAAAGGCCAGTGAATATGACGTCATATTGACAAAATCGTACTAAAATATTTCAGTTTTATATAGACTCTAGACGTCATGATGTCATTGGGAGTTCCTAACAAACCGTTGCTATGTATTTCCTGGAGGTAACTCTTTCACACAATGGAAAACCTACTTAGAAACTGGTTGTTTGTTTGAAACAATTCTACTGTGTGCCATGACACTTTTGGAGTCTATATGAGAATGCGTCCTTTCTTTCAAATATGACATCATTTTCACCATCAGAACCATTAATCGCTTCAGAGATTAGAACGTCATTTAAGCAATTGTTTTAAAATTCCCGAGTTTCATTAAATATTTATTAATTAATTGGAAATTATGTAATTTTCAGACATATTTTATTTTGTGCATACCAAGAATCTTTCAATAAAAAGAAAAACTTCTGTCTAATTAGGTGCAGGAATAAGAGCGTGACCTACTTTATACACGTATAACGTAGAAACGTAGACGTAGGTCACTTATCGTAGGTCACGATAAGAGTCAGTGAATATGACGTCATCACTGACACTTTTATAGCAAAATATTTTATATTCATGGATGAAAATTCATTTTTTGTTTTCCGAAGGACATCATTACTTTCAACAGAAACATTTCGCTTTACATATTGCTTACTATGATAGATTATTTACTATTATTTTATTTACACAGATTACTTAATATTATTTCTCAATAAATATAATCTGTGTTTTGCTCTTCCGCGATTATTGTATAATTAAATGAAATCATTTTAATATGTTTACATAAAAACATGGAATTTATTCTTTTTAAATATGACACGAGTTCAGTGGTGAAATCACGCTTTAGATTGGTGGAATGTAATAAGTCAAATTAAATTTATGTTACAACGGTTGTTGCCAAACGGTATACTAGAAATTCAGCCTTATTTTCGCGCCACGTAAGAGAAATATATATATATAATATAAGATGGGTTTATTCGATTCTTATCGTAGATAACAAAATCAGGTAATGCCAGCAGTGAAAAGATTCTTTCGACGGACGCTAAGGATCGAATAAAGTTCCAAGTGTCATCTATGAGTCTCTCTAAACTTACTAAGAAGAAAGTTCTCCGTAAAGCGCATACTCAAATTTTAAACTTACTATTACTCAAACCTATTGTTGTTGTAACTAACAAGGAAGGTCTCCTTAAAGCGCATACTCAGAAAATTTTGAAAAACTAATGAAACTACTCGTGTTTTGTTACAAAGGATCAGCCAAATTTAGCTGGGAAATTCCAGTAGAAAATCTGTTAAAAAATAAAATACTTTCGAGTACTTGGCACAAAAAAACGCGATTTGGCGAGCAACACTTTTTCTTCGCCAAGTGCAAGTGATTTTAATGTATTTGGGAGTTCCTTGTTAAATGTCCGTCCAAAATACGCACTACTTAATGAATTTAAACTTTAAACGATAAATTAGTTTATTATTATTTCTAGCAGCTTATATAGGATATATAAGTTCGTGTTGCGGCAGTTATTTAATTTTACACGCAAAATAAATTTTAAGTTAACTTTAAAAGTAACTGCCTGATTAAGAATGCTATAAATATAAATTTCGATTCAATATTGAATAAGTCGTTGTTTCTATGGCAACAATATACAGTGCTCTGAATAGGCCCTTAGTTTTGAGCTTGGAACACTTTTAATCGATTTAAATTTTCCTCTAAACGTATAATACGATTGCTAAATTTTATGATATATACACATAATTGTATCTGAGAAAACTGTAGTTATAAAAGTTTATTTATTTAAGTGAAACCTCTTAAACTACTTCAGTATGAAGAATAAGAAAGTTTTCATTTTTTAAAATTATTTTTGTCGCCAACACAGACGATAAATCGCCAAATAAATGAAATTTGCATTATTTTTTTACGAGCACTATATTGAGGTTCCGCAGAAAATTTTTCACAGACATATATATCCTCATGGAAAGAATATTCTGTAATTTTTTCAATTTTTTCTGATTATGCGCTTATGAAGAATTTCCTTGTAAGTTCCTGTGGGAGTTAATTACACAGTATAATCTAGTCTAGGGTCCGGAAGACCTTCACATATTTGTTCATGTAATTTCTGTTCTATTGCACTCAGTGTTTAGTCTTAAAAACAACAGAGAGTATACAAATACAAGACAGTGGCGTGTCAGAATATTCCCATGGGGAGGGGGGCACTACATTCAAAGGAAGTCTTTTCAACAAAGGGATATTTTAGGATAAGTCCATAGGAAGATTCCACACACACACAGCGACCGATTTACAAATTTGGGGGCCCTGGGCACAGATGCTTATGGGGCCCCCTTGCACCTATACTTACAGCGGCCTCGAGTTAAAATATA
Source organism: Maratus michaelseni (assembly GCA_963931845.1). NCBI lineage: Eukaryota > Metazoa > Arthropoda > Arachnida > Araneae > Salticidae > Maratus > Maratus michaelseni. The sequence goes on along the minus strand of OZ007592.1, from coordinate 179,595,431 downwards.
TATTATTGAAAGCGGAACTTATTAAGAAAACCACTACTGACTTTAATAATTTTGTGATATTTAAATGATGTTTTTATAAATTTTCTTCTCAATTTTTTAGCAGTAAAAGTTTTTATAACATCTCATAATCTTAAGTGTTCTACCTCGCTGACGATTTTTCAATCTTTATAAATCGGTTACGAAAGTGAAAGTATCCTAAAAAAAATAAAATAAATAAAAAAAAAACCTGTCAACAAAATCGAAAAAGTAAAAAACGGCCTTTGTGGAGATCGATTTTAAATATCCAATGGTATTTTTTTTTTAAATATTGAAATGCAAATGAGATATTTTTAAAAATTTCTCCCATAGGATTAACATTAGCGAGCAGGTGTTTTCGCATGAGTGATATAGCCCTTAAAAGTTATTTTTACATGAAAAAATAAATTAAATTTTTTTTCCATATTAATATTTTTTTTACTAGTTAAAACGTCACCAGATTTTGGCTAATAATTTTAAAATCATCAGTAGCATTTGTGGGCCCCGGAAAATCGGGGTCCCTGGGCCCGTGCCCCGAATGCCCTGCCGTAAATCAGGCACTGCACACACATACACACCGTTACTATAAACGGGGAGGAGGGGGGAGAATTTTTGGGACCTGCTAAGCACACTTTTTAATCGATTTCCAATGGCACGAAACTAACGAAATCCGCATTCGTAGCAACATTATTTTGTGTCGTGTAGTTTCAAATGTGAAAGAATTTCTACATTGTTTATTTATTTATTTTATTTTGCATCACATTTTTTCATTGCTATTCTTTCAAAGATAAAATGAAGTTAGACAGAACATTCAGAAACATATCTTCAATTCGCATTTTACATTCCTTATTTTATTATTTGTAGTGAACTCGGTTGTAACCTGGAAAGAAATAATAACAATACATGAATAATGAAAAACTATAATGAAAAAATAAAATAAATAAATAAAAGAGAAAACTTTTGCAGGAAAAGCAGTATAACAATAAGTAAAATTTAAACTCATTTTGAAAAAATAAATAAAAGAGAAATTTGTATTTTCAGAAATTTTACAAAGGTAGTGAGATTCTCGGGAATTTAAAAGGGTGCCTTTAAATAAGCCAATAATCAATCTTCTCTTTTCAACTTCTTCTCATTCTTAGATATTACAATCCCGGAAACGCGATCCCACGCGCATTTCCGATACCACTGTAATCCCGCAATCTAATCCCACGAATTTCTTTTTAATAGCGTGTCAGTAAAAAAAAAAAGTAATATATATAAAAAATTAAGTCAATTCCTACTTTTTAATCATAAATATATAAAATAAACCCGTGCAGCATTAATGTCCCACGTCATCTTTATTGAACATTATTTTTATAATCATCGTTGCGGTATTTTATTTTTGTGGCATCACTAATTTGAGATAAATCTTTCATTTCATTTACGAAAACAATGGAAGAAATATTTTTCTCCCATATAAAACTAAAATTAATTAATTAAATTTAATTAATGAATTAATATTTGAAAAAACTGTATTAACATCAAGTGTCACCCACTACAAGTTTAAAAAAATGTATTTGAACTTGAGTGGATCAATAGAAAATATTTTATTAACGATTGAAAATTTGAACAAGATATATAAATATAGAGAGAATGTGAGCTAATAGTACGAATTGAAAAAAAAATATATATAAAATAATGCACTGATTGTAACTTTTTCGATTACGAAAGATTAAAAAAAAAAAAAGTTTAAGTAAAATATAAAATAGCTAATCTTCCGTAATTGAATCAACGGACAAGATTAGCGTAAGAATTGGACGATGCTATTAATATTAGTTTGAAATGAAAATACTATTAAAGAACTGTAAAAAAAACCCCTGCAAATCACACTTGCTAAAATATGCCATTTGACGGCGGACCTGATTACAGAAGTTTGCGTAATAGGTTAAAATATCTTACACACAAGCGAATGTGTCGAACTAAATTGCTAACGAACATTAGCATCGCTGACAAAGGGAATAAGTAAAGTAATTTTGTCAAGCTCTGTAGCTGAAATATGTACAATACAAAATGTATGAAATACTTCCATGATGAAGAGGTATACTTCCTGTTGCTATTGGTTTGTCTTGATTTGGTGGAGGATACAGTAACTAAATTGGTGTGAGGAAATATCATGTAGAAATGCATAGGGTACATTAAATTGTGACCAAAGCTGGTCACCAGAGAAGGATATTTAAGTACAAAATTTTATTTTCAAAAAAGCATTTTTTTTTTTTTTGGGGGGGGGGGGTATTTTGAGATGCTTCTCCGAAATACATTTATCGAAATAGATATATCGATGTACTTAGATTTGGATTCATTTAGATAAGAGTTCTTTTTTTCTTTTTTTAACACTCTATAATAACTACCAAAAAATTTGTTTTTTTTCTAAACAAAAATTATAAAAATTGTTAAAAACCATCATTATTTCATTCGGATATAACGATATTTAATCTGTCAAAATTAAATCTGTCTGTAGCAGAATCCTGTCTTATATATGGAATAATTTCATGATCCCGACGAAAGGAATACCATATTATTATACATGATAAGACGTAAACGCGTCTAAAAGGGGATTTTTTCCCCGGTCTCAAGCGATTTTGTTTTTACAGATTTATTGTAGTTTTTTATAAGTTACCTATTGTAGGAGCGCTGAAAAAAGAATCTCGACCCAGTGTGCTACGCATAGCTATTATAAACCACCCTAGAGTCTGTTGTATATAAAGCTTAAGAACTTCGCCTATTGCACTACACTTTTAGTAACAAGTTATTAATGAATTAAAGAAAAACTTACTACAATAAAAAACATATATAATGTGCTGGAATTTATAGGTAACAGGTTGAACTAAGAGTCGACGAAAATATCAATTGCGATTGATTAATGAATATTAAATATGCGAATTTATATACGTTTACTTAATTTAATAGGCGAATTAATAGGAATATTAAAAATACCATTAATTACTGTCCTTACCTTTAGTAAAAAACATGTTGTTGTAGCATGGTCGAGTGCAATATGGTTTTCCTCCTATCTGAAAAATAAATAAATAAAATACGTTACAAAACTTATCACATTTTAAAAATAAGTAGAAATACACTACACTATAAACGAGACTTTCCGTTTTAGTGCTTGAAAATTCATAAAATGTAAAGTGTCATTACTCGGAAAGTTTTGGTCGTAAAAGGATGAGATTTAGCAATGTCCTTCTTAAACTCAGGGCAACATTTTTCTAAATATAAATTATAGAAAAAGAGGGGCGTATAAACACTAGAGCTAGAGCGTATCTTTACTCACCATTAAACCCTTTCAGGGGCAAAGTATTTTTATTCGTAAAATGCTGAAATCATTGAATGATACTAAAATTTACAAACAAATTATTTGAAAATAAGTAAAAACTTTTTTTCACATATTTAATAAAAGAAAAATTTTCATTTAAAAATTCTGGTGCCAATGTGACATTTAGGGATTAAATAGATAAGGGATTAGATAGTGGTCCAAAAATGAACTATCGCCCTTAAAGGAGTTAAATCTCCTGGATCTAACATTTAAAGTCATTTGATGTATATCTAGACTATGTTTTTAAGCGGAATCTGCTGGCAAACTTTTATATTCACACCTCTATAATTTATATTATACTTATACGAGATAACATTCCTCTCAAAGTTTAAAATCGTATTTATAAATAAATAATGCTATAATGGCATTAATTACTATAATTATTGCACATAAAACATTTTAAAGTAACAAATACGGAAAACAACTCGTTTTGTTTGTTTTTTTAACTGCAGAAATACCCTTTTGGGTACTTTTCCGTTATACCAACACCATGCCAAAATGTATGATAATGCGCCATTTATTTTAACCCTGATGGTGCAAAGGATTTTTATTGCAAACCGTGCCAAACATCATGATTCGCTATTTATTGAACGTGATTCGTTTTATTATTAAGGTGTGTCCCACCAAAATAAAGCCACCGCGATTGTGTGCCGTAACTGGACATGACACAAACCAATAAAAACGAAACAAATATATTAATTAAGTCTATATACAAATATATACAAGGAGTACACCTCACTCCCTGCCCCACATGGGCAGAAAAAATTACTGTTTTTTAAAAAAGAGGGGGGAAAGTGTCCCACCGAAATAAAGCCCCTACTGTTAATAGCAAATACAACCGCCATGCTTATATATGACTTGGAATATACGATGTGGCACACTATTTACCAATCTCTGGAGGACAGTAGCATCAATATTATCCCAGGCTTCAATGATGGCGGCCTTCAATTTTGCCACAAACTGAAACTGTCTGCCATTGGCATGTACAATCCTACTGAGGATACCTCACACATTTTCTTGGGGATTAAGTTAAGGGGCAGGGACATTCCATGACATGCACCCCATTATCCAAAAACCATTGCCAGGAGGATTTTGCAACGTGAATGGGGGCGTTGTCCAGCTGGAAAATCCAACTTAGGCAACCAATTCTCTCTGCAAATGGCAGTAAATAGGTTTCTAGCATTTCTTGGTAATCGGTAGCCTTCATGCGACCTGAAGGAAAAACGAGGTTAAGTTTACCACCATAGCCGAAGCCTCCCCACACCATTAATGAGCCTCCACCTTGCTCTCTTTTGGAGAAAATTTCCTCTTCTTTCCTCATGTCATGCCAATAGACAGCAAGACTCCCTGGACCATCCAAATTAAAATTTTTCTCATCTGAGAATATAACACGATTCCACTGGTCCTTCCAGGTTTGATGATATTTGGTCCAATTGGCTCTCCTTTGCTTGTGGATAGCTTTCAACATGGGCTGCTGTTTCCTTTTTTATATCGCAAGTTGCTTTTACGTTTTACAATCCATGACAGGGTTGATTTTGTCACAGGGATGTTATCCAATGTTTGTCAATTGCCTTAGAGAAATACCACCTCGTGAAAGACGACGCAGAACATCTCTTTCCTGCCTGGAAGTCATTTTTTTTGCATGTTTACTTTTTTTTTAATACCCGTACGCATTGCCCACAAAATTGTCTATTACGGTTTTAGATCGTTTGATTACCTTAGATATTTGTCTACGAGAAAGACCTTGTTCCTTAAAAGCTGTTATCTGGCCTTTCTCGAACTCTGATAGCTGGGATCCCTTTCCCATTGCAATACTGCAGGATAAATAGAAAATGCAACCTTCTGAAGTCTGCACAAATTTCAACTGGCATAGAACAAGTATTTGACAACTTCCTGACATCATAAACCTGTTGGTCTGTAGCAGCTAGAATATCGGGAGTTCCCATAAACACTGATAGGGGTGGTGGTTTTATTTCAGCGGGACACTTTTTCCTCCTCTTTTTTTACATTTTCATTTTTTTCCTGCCGAGGTAAGGCAGGGTGTGAGTTACTCCTTGTAAATATGTATTTGTATATAGACTTTCTTAATATATTTGTTTCATTCTCATTGGTTTGTTTCGTGTCCAGTTACAGCAGACAATCACGGTGGTTTTATTTCCATGGGACACACCTTATTATCATAAATAGTGTAAATGCCCGTCCTAGCATGGTGGGTAGAAATTATGGTTTTCAATTAAAATTAAAAATAATTGATAAAAATATTTATATACTATTCATGGACAATAAGGAAAACTGTCATGAATTGTTAAGTTGAGGGCTTGGTTAATGCATGGGCCTCTGGCATTTAACAACAAATTTGGGTACTTCTCTATTATCCCGTCGACCACTTTTCATAAAAAAAACTATCGCCAAACTGTAAGATTAAACGCCAAAAATGCAGTCCAATTTACTTGATGTCAGAAGCATTATACGAGTTTGTTATGTCATCAAGTGGTTTTTAATTCGACATTTGCGTGTATTATTCATTATGTTTTACTGATTTATTAGTTATTTCATTAATTAAAATAACAATTGTGTCCTTAAATTCTTATACTGTATTTATTTATTTATTTTGATATTCCAATAGCAACGTTTTCCCGTTTATTTGGCGATAGTTTTTTGTTATGAAAAGTGGTCGACGGGATAATAGAGAAGTACCCAAATTTGTAATCTGATGTAAATAGGATGAGGGGAAATTTCAAATGTATCTTAATTAGTAAAAGCAAACAGAGATATATTCAACACAATATCAGTACAAATAATTTTTACTGGCTGACTTGTACGCTGAAAAATATAAGCATGTTTACATACTATTCATCGACAATAAGGAAAACCTACCTGAAACGTTAAGTTCGAATCCTCTGGAGTTTTAACAACAATTTTTTAATCTTGTGTAAATAAGATGACAGAACAGAAAAGGAATTACAGATATTTCTTAAATAGTAAAAGGAAACAGATATAGATATAATTCTCATTTAGGTACAGATGTCGCAGACACACCGGGGTATCTGTTTGGTGCCAAAATGGCGATTTTATGCCTGGGCAACCGGTAATTTTGGCGAGATTTTTCTTTGTATGGCAACCCGGTAGAACAGATTTGTGTGTTTTATATTAAACTAGGGATTCTGTCCCCTGCGCCCTTCGTACGCTACACCCTTTTGTCTGTGTGTCTCTGTATCTATCTGTCTATCTGCTGTCTATTTGGGCATGACATACAGTGTTAGGGTGAACAAAATTATATTTGTGATTTACTGTGAAATGATCATATCCAGCATAACGCAGTTCATCTGTTTTATATCCTCTCCAGCTATCTGTGTAGATCAGGGGTTCTCAAACTATGGTACGCGTACCAGTACTGGTACGCAAAGCTCTGGCTACTGGTACGCTAAAGTGCGATGCTGGTACGTAAAATGAAATGTCAGCATAATATCATAAAATCAAAAACAGCATGAATTTATCCCTTTGGAAATTTTTGAATGAAAATTAGAGGCTAAACGCTTTTTTTTTTTTGTTTTTGTTGTTACTAGAAATGTTTGTTATAGCAAACTTTTTTAAATCGGCACACGCTGCTTATGATACAACCGGTTTTCCAGAATTAAACACATGTAATTATTACATTTATATGGGAAAAAATTTAAATTTGTAAATAAAGACCTAATTTAACAATTTAATCAATCAAACAGTTTTAATTAGCAGAAAAACTGTTTTAAACATGTTTTTAAATTGTGTTATCTGAAGTTAGTCTGAATACGTGAAATAGGAGGAACTTGTTTGAATAGGAGAAGTTAAAGGAATTTTTTATTTATTTATTTTTTGTATTGGTTATTTCAGTGTTGAAGTGTTATTTGAAACATAATTCATTATTTATTTAAGTCTGTCAATTGAAAATTTTCTCTTTTTCTGTAACAATTGTTTAAGTTTTTTTCTATTTCATGGAAATATGTTTTTAATACAGTAAAGTTCTTTAAAACTGTGACATGAAATCGAACAAAATATGGGAAGCTCCACGTTCAGTTTTTCCTAAAGTTTTTGCATTCGTTTGATAATTGGTGGTACATAGAAATAAGAACTTCGAAATAGTGGTACGTCAGTCTAAAAGTTTGGGAACCCCTGGTGTAGATAATACTTCCATCAACTACATTGTTTTCTATTGCCGCCATTAAAGTTTTAGCTGTACGATCGGGATTAGGACTAAGGAAACATCCCTGTGTTTCATGACATAAACCACCTAATATCCATTGAGGAGGAAGAACACGTCCTACATTGCTTCTTCTTCTGCTAAATAGACTTCCATCTACTTCTATAATTTTATTAGGTCCACCGATTTTTCCATTTGGTCATGAACTCAAAGAATTGGCACAAACTTCTCTCAAATAGCTATTCCAGTCTACTGTCATGTTGTGGTTCATTTCGAGTTGCAGCTCACAAAACTCAATCAATGTTAACTCTTGGCATTAAGAAGAGACAATCGCGATGCTTCAAACCATGTTTTCTTCGTATTCCTATGCTTTCTCGGCATGATCTCCATTGCGGATCAAATCCAGAACTCATCCAGAATTTTATTTCATGGCTTTTTCAACAAAACCTTTTTTTTTAGCAAATTGAAATGTTTTGCGAGGTTACGGTTAAATAATAGCAATAAAAAAGTATTTAACGTTACATAAAAATTTAGTCAAAATCGTTACAGTCGTTTATCAGGTAAAACAAAATTCTGAAGTGGCCGACAACTGGTTCAGTGATGGCCGAACATTGATTTTCCCGGCCGACTATTAGAGAACTTGTTCTTTTTAAACTTAACTTTATCTAAAAAAATTATTACCATATTTTTTTTTTTTAAATAATTGCTGAAACATAATAAGAAAAATATGTTTTAGCATATATCACTGTTTAAAAATGTTGTGCCGTTTTTTAAAAATTCTACTTTAAGATATATATATATATAAACACTAAAGTGGCCGGCTATTGGTACTTTTACTCTATCACAGGGGTTCCCAAACTTTTATACCAACGTACCACTAAATTGAAGTTCATACTTCCGCGTACCACCAGATAACAAAACAAACGTAAAGCTAATACAGAAAAACCTGTAAAAGGGGGCCTGTCTAAAACGAAATATATCTCCTGTCTTTTGTATTTTCGTCTTAGCAGGTATTATTGTATTTAAAAATGAATGATTACATTACTAAATTGGTACTTAGACTGACTGTTTTATAATAACATTCAAGTAAAAAGTAGTATCATCATTAATTTATAATAATGCATACAATATCAAAATACGGTGTTTTGGAATAAGGAAAAAAGCTGCAATATTTAATGGCATATTGGCGCACACTGATTCATATACTGTTATAGTAGGCTGATTGCACTAATTTGCTTCTATCGCTAATAAAAAGAGTGGGCTTGTTTTATCAAGAGCAGCATCTTCATGTCTGGCTCAATATTAGGTAGTTTTATTCATAAATCAGATTCGATGTTTAGTTTATTCCTGTATTTGTTTTTCATATAAAGAAAGGGGGAAATAACATTCACAGAGATATGTTGTGCTATTAATACAAGCGGACTTTGACGATATACGTACTCTGGTATTCTCGCCAACGAAAATTCTGTTACATTCATCCTTTTGAATATAGAATCCAGTAATCCATCACAGGAGAGCTGAATATAAGTTCACTTCTTTCCTCTCTCGTGAGATACAGTGGCAGGGAGAAATGAGAAACGAATTTCTTATCCAAAGTTTAGTTAGCGCATTTTAAATAGGTTCAGTACAACTGTATTAATATTCTGCATACCTTTAAATGCGACAATAATGTCGCGCAGTAGACAAACACTTGGAAGTTTCTTCACACATTCATGTAAATAGCACCTCAATACATATGTACAATGTACAATGCTTTACCTCAAATCTACGCTAGATATGACCACAGTTTTTGTTTGATTTCAGATCACCATTTTAAATAAACTTACTCTGTTAAAAACTGATTTCCATGAAATAGAATGAAACTATACACATTTTGTACAAGAGAAGAAAAATATTTCTTTCAATAGAATGAATTAATTTATGAATTATGTTTGAAATAAAACTTTTATTTCAACACCTCCTAGAAGCTCTTCCAGTACAAAGAGAACAATGGGTTATAAATTACACTTGAAATTTTATTTTGTTTTAACTCCTCCTCTTCACACAAGCTCCTCCTACTTCCAAGCATCCAGACTTTACATTCAGATAATTCAATTTATAAAACATGTTTAAAAACAGTTCTTCCGCTAATTAAAAATGCTTCATTCATTAATTTTAAATTTAAGTCTTTATAAAAAATTCAATTTGTATCCATATAAATCTAATAATTATGTTTTTAATTCTGGAAAACTGATTGTATCATTAGCGCTGTGTGCGAATTTCAACAAATCTGCTCTATAACAAACATTTCTGGTAACAAAATAAATAGAAAAAGCGTTTACAAATCCTAAATCGCATTCGAAATTTTTTTGAAAATTTCCAAGTTAAATAAAGACAAGCCGTTCTTGATTCCATAATAATATGCTGCATTCTGTATTTTATTCCACGTACCAGTATGGGGTACGTGGTACCACGTACTACGTACCAGTATCCAGAGCTTCGCGTACCAGTACAGGTACCCGTACCATAGTTTGAGAACCCCTGCTCTATTACACTCTTTATTTTTCATTTATATTTTATACTTGTTAGTGTTTAAAATATTTTGTTGTTACAGTTTTAAAGCCAGTCTGCATGGAAGTTGGAGTTGGCCTTTTTTGGCGGGCGTGATACGGCGCATAATTGAGGGGTCGGGGCAAGAAAAAGCTAAGCCACATTTGTAAACTTCTGAGATATAGCAATTTGAAAGTTAGATCAAAAACTCAAATCAAGATATATAACACAAAGGTTTTTATTCCAAATGTCTTAGTAACATTTGAGATATTCTGAATAACAATATAGCATTACTATTACGTTCTTTGTAAATTAGCTATCTTCATTGGGGGCATAAACGTCTGGGGCAAAAACGAAACTTTGGGACACATGATACATGCTGCCATCAAGTAATATTAGAAACAAATAACATGTAGGATATTATAATTTATATTAATAAACAACAAATTACAGTGTTAGATTTATTTCACCAAAAATGAGGCGACACTTTGTTGTCCCGACCCCCTCAATTAAATCTATTGTTGTTGTAACTAAGTACACAATTTTATAAAACCATAAAGATTATTTCGCAATTTATCACCTGTGGCCGGCAAACGGAAAATGCCTTAAATTCAATTTATTAACTTATAATTAAGTTCTAAAAATATTAAAATATTGTATTGTCATTGTCATCCGAAACACACCTATATGAATGAACATAATTTATATAATTCTAGCATATCAAGAAATAAGTGAAAAAATCGATTACAAAATTCCATTTTTACATACAAAATCCAGGTTGAGTTAAATAAAAGAGTGTAGAAAGAGTAAGAATGAATTTTGTAGTGCCATTTGTTTGTACATATTATAGTAAGCAACGTCGCACTGGCACTTATGATAAATTTGCTGGACTGCTTTCAAATAAATCAATTTTTTTTTTAAATGTTACGTGCAATATATATACAGGGTGATTCATAAAAGATGGGCAGAACTTTAAGGGGTTATAGTACACTTAAAGACAAATAATATTAAATAGGAGACTAAGGGTCCCAGACGTATTCCCAAGGAGATAGGGGGCATTAAAGTTTAGGGTCCGAAATTTCAAATGATTATAAAACATGGAAAAATTGGTCGATTCGTTTGCGGTTTTTGCAAAAAATTTTCTTTATGCCAGTATTTTCTTGAAATAAAATTTTAAAGTTCAATTTCAAAAAATGCCGATAGGGGGCGCTTTAGACTTTGGAGTAACAAACAACTATTTTTTAACGTTATTTTTTGTATTTCTTTAAATGATTTCGAAAGCTTAGACTTAAACTTAAATTTTGATCTAAAAATCTGAGTCCTAACGAGTAGTTAAGTAGCGTAAACTGAAATTTGAAATTTGAAACCCTTCTCCCCCCCAGAACAAAAATCAGTTATTCCCGATCTTTGTGTCGTAGATTAGGCTCTAACTACTGCCGCGTTTTGCTAAAATTATTCTTTATGTCAGTATTTTCTTGAAAATAAATTTTAAAGAAAATTTTCAAAAAATTCCGATAGAGGGCGCTTTAGACTTTGGAGTAACGAACAACTATTTTATACCGTTATTTTTTGTGTCTCATTAAATGCTTTCTAAAGCTTAGACTTAAACTTAAATTTTCAGCTCAAAATCTGAATCGCTGAGCGTGGTTCAGTAGCGAGGGGAGGGGGTTCAAATTTCAACTTCTGAACATAGTTCAGTTTGCACTACTTAACCATGCCCAACGATTCTGTGCTGTGATACGAGGCAAAAATACAACTTTCGTCAAGGACTGCATAGTCGGAATTCACTCATAAAGGCACTGGCACAGTTGGAAACGTCGCTCATGCAAACGTTAAAGCTCCATTCCTGACGCTAGTCACCGGGTGAAGAAGGAAACAGAAAGTATGCAAATGTCAAATGGGGAAGAAGAAGAACACGTATGCAAAATTTCGACACGATTCAGGCATAAAAACCACTGAACGGTGAGTCAAGTGTAAGTCGCTGTAGTAATGAATCGGAAGATGGTGCCCTTCACGAATAAGGAAAAGGCTGAGATGCATTTAATTTACGGAGCGGCAGATGGAAATGGTGCAGAGGCACAACGAATGTACGGAGAGCGATTTCCTAACAGGCGGTTGCCTAACCGCAAAACTTTCGAGCGCTTGCACAGACAGTTGTGTGAGACGGGATCATTTCTCGCTTCCCGGTCGAATGCAGGTCGTGCAAAAAAGGACGAATCAGTAGTTGTTGCAGAAGCCATTCTGGATGTAGTAGCGGCGCAGCCAAGTACAAGTACACGAACAGTGGCTAGCCAGGTGGATACCTCACAGTCCACGACTTGGAGGGTACTGAAGGATGAACATTTGCTCCCGTTTCATGTGCAACGAGTCCAGAAACTGTCTCCAGGGGATTATCCAAATCGTATTGAATTCGCCCGCTGGTTTCTGCAGCAGAACGCGCTAAATCCACATTTTGGACGAACTGTGCTTTTCACCGATGAATGTACCTTCACACGTGAAGGTACATTTAACACACACAATGCACATGTATGGGCGGATGTCAATCCACATGCTACGTATCCACATGCTCATCAGAGACGCTTTTCCATCAATGTTTGGGCAGGAATCCTCGGAGACCACCTAATCGGACCGTACCTTCTTCCTGAACGCCTCAACGGTAAAACATACCTCACATTTCTGCAACATGTGCTGCCAGACCTGTTAAACGTTGTTCCTCCACGCATCCGGCGGGTCATGTGGTTCCAGCACGATGGAGCGCCAGCCCATTACGTACGAGACGTCCGCAACTATCTGGACATCACATTTCCGAACAGATGGATTGGTCGAGGTGGTCCTGTTGCTTGGCCTGCTCGCTCGCCAGATCTTTCACCCCTCGATTTCTTTTTTTGGGGACGATTGAAGGCTCTTATGTATGAGACACCCATTGAATCCCCCGAGGAACTGGTCGCCAGACTTTCCGCCGCTGTAGGGGAAGTGCTCGAAAAGCCTGATGTTTTCGCGAATGTTCGCCGTTCCATTCGTCGCCGTTGTTCTGCGTGCATAACCTCTGGTGGTCACAATTTTGAACATTTATTGTGATTACATGTTAATAAATATGCTTTGGTAACATAATCCTAATATGTGTCTTTTTACCTCGTATCACAGCACACAATGTGTGGACATGGTAAACTGAACTATGTTCAGAAGTTGAAATTTGAACCCCCTCCCCTCACTACTGAACCACGCTCAGCGATTCAGATTTTGAGCTGAAAATTTAAGTTTAAGTCTAAGCTTTAGAAAGCATTTAATGAGACACAAAAAATAACGGTATAAAATAGTTGTTCGTTACTCCAAAGTCTAAAGCGCCCTCTATCGGAATTTTTTGAAAATTTTCTTTAAAATTTATTTTCAAGAAAATACTGACATAAAGAATAATTTTAGCAAAACGCGGCAGTAGTTAGAGCCTAATCTACGACACAAAGATCGGGAATAACTGATTTTTGTTCTGGGGGGAGAAGGGTTTAAATTTCAAATTTCAGTTTACGCTACTTAACTACTCGTTAGGACTCAGATTTTTAGATCAAAATTTAAGTTTAAGTCTAAGCTTTCGAAATCATTTAAAGAAATACAAAAAATAACGTTAAAAAATAGTTGTTTGTTACTCCAAAGTCTAAAGCGCCCCCTATCGGCATTTTTTGAAATTGAACTTTAAAATTTTATTTCAAGAAAATACTGGCATAAAGAAAATTTTTTGCAAAAACCGCAAACGAATCGACCAATTTTTCCATGTTTTATAATCATTTGAAATTTCGGACCCTAAACTTTAATGCCCCCTATCTCCTTGGGAATACGTCTGGGACCCTTAGTCTCCTATTTAATATTATTTGTCTTTAAGTGTACTATAACCCCTTAAAGTTCTGCCCATCTTTTATGAATCACCCTGTATATCTAATATATAAAAAGGAAAATTTGTCTGTCTCTCTGCACTTCTATACAAATCGACAGTTTGAAAGCCAGAATTGCGAAATGTTACGTGTAGGTGTATTAAAAGACGGCCGAGGCAACTAAAAGCAATCTGGAATTGAAATAATGTATAGTTAATTTTTAATTAATAAAAAAACAAAAATCTAACGACCTTTTCCTATTAAATTTAAAACTTTTTCGTTATAGCAATTGCCAACAATTAAAAATTCACAATAAAATTCTTTCTACAATAATTAATTTTCTATTGAAAGATTTCCACCTGAAAAATGAAAACAAAATAAAAAGTTTCAACAATTGAAAAAAATATTAATATGACGTCATATTGGTAATATTAAGAAAATTATTGGTAATATAACGGAAATTACTGGTAATATAACGGAAACATTTTTCAATGATACTAGGAGGCTCTGCCCCCTGCTCGCTACGCTCACCAACCCCCGTTCTGATTTCACAGCCTCTTAAAACCTAGTAATGTATCCTGTTTTAAAAAGATGGTGATGATGATATCATGAACGGCGACTATCTTCTGTAATCAGGTTATAATGCTTTTTCATTTAACTGGTTATAATGCTTTTTCATTTAACTGGTTATAATGCTTTTTCATTTAATTCATCTTTTTTATTTTTAATAGTCATGTGTAAACACAATTTTTATGACGTAATTTTCTTTATTTCCTGCTTTCAACACGTGATCATTTAATTATTATTTTAAACTTTTATTATTGTTTTTAATAGTCTCGCGCAAATAAATTTTTTTATTTGAGATAAAACATAATCCTTTGCGCTTATTTAGAAATTGGCAACAATATAAAAAAATGACTTTTCCAATAAAAGATTTTTTACTCGATTTTTAAGGATTTTTTGAGTTTTATTGTCCAACTGTGATAATTTTTTGAATTTCTGAAAGCTTGTTATATTTCACGTCTGGTGGTATGATTTTCGAATCCGTAGGATGGCTAGAAAAAAAAGTAATTGCTCCTCAAAAAAGTCCATAGTAAAAAAGCGATGAGAAAACCCGGAATATCTACGCAGAATTTGATTGGTCTAAATCGTTTTTGGCTCAGTTCCAGATTACTTTTTTTTTAATATAGAAGGACAAGGAGTATATGAGAATGTATAAGTACAGAAAGCAGGTTAATATGATGTCATTAGAAAATTAAAAAAAAAAATTAATATGACGTCATATTGGAAGTTTAACGGATTTTTTCAAATGTTTGATAATCATACAAAAGGGTATCAAAATGAGTAATAAAGAAAGCAAGTAGATATGACGTCAGCAGGTTAATATAACGTCATATGAGATTGAGGAACGTATTGAATCGTGATATAAACACCCTTATCGAAATATTGGCATATGTTAACATTTTGAAGTTCTCTATACAACATGTTTAATTTTGAAATTGAATTTTCTACACAAGCATTCTTAAATCCTGAACAGCGCCGGATACTTCAGCTAGTATTGATATATTTTCAAAAGATATTTGTAAATACAGTATACGGTCAATTTGTTTTTATTGTCCAAACCACTTCCAAATTTTTGTTTATCAGACTTAAAATATTAAGCCGAAAATATTACTTTTAAAAACTACTCTCAAAGTCTAATAAAATGGACTTACGCAGCTAACCCGGGTTGCATCCACGACTTTGTTGCACTTGGCACATCTCAAACAGCCTTTGTGCCACTGTAGGTTCATACATATGATTCGCTCCGCTACAACATTAAAATGAGAACTATGGTAGTACAGGATTTTATGAATTCATTCATGTTTCTAAAGTTTACTTAGTCAGAATATCATATGAATAAAAATATTAAAACAAACACACACACACAATTTTAAACGTTTGCTGCTATTCTGAATTTAAAATTAATGTTTTATAAATGAAAATTCACATTCTTTATATGACATCTCATTCCAATGTAAAAATCATGCATTAAAGATTGAAAATTTATGGATGATCTTAAACTATATATTTTTTCCCCTCCGTTTATTTTTAGGATATAACAACAAGAAAGAACAAAAAAACATTTTGTATTACTGAAAATGGTATTTTATTACTGCAACAAACAAATATTTATTATTGAGTCACGTGGTATATATTTAAAACAAATCCATGCCTGAAAATTATTTAAACTACTATCTAGGATTTCAATATTGTTTTCTCAATGTACGAGGGAAAGTCATTAAGTAAGTCACAAAAGATAATTAAATAATAACTTACAATGATATTCACTTCAAAACTATTTTTATTTCTCAACATATTCTCCACCAATATTGATGCACTTATATCACCGTTTTATCAGTACCCCAACACCAGCTGCACAACATTCTTTGGGTTACTCTGTCTCAGCCACATTAGGACTTCCAGTTGAACCTTTTCATCATCTGTGAACATCATCTTGCAACTTCTTCAACATCCACAATACAGCTTCGACTTAGCCCCAAGCGATTTTCATCTGTTTAGTCCACTAAAAAACCATCTTGGGAGCAAGATGATGTTTATATAGATGTTGAAAAGGTTCAACTTGAAGTCCTAATGTGGCGGAGACAGCAACCCAAAGAATGTTATGCAGCTGGTGTTGGGGCACTGATAAAACGGTGATATAAGTGCATAAATATTGGCGGAGAATATGTTGAAAAATAAAAATAGTTTTGAAGTGACTATCACTGTAAGTTATTATTTAATTATCTTTTGTGACTTACTTAATGACTTTCCCTCGTATAATCAAAATTTAATTAAATTCAATCTATTAAATGAAAATTAACTTCTCAATATATCAAAATACTATTTTCGTTAGTCTAAAAAACACGTCTCTCATCCTAATCTTTCCAATGATAATGGCAGTTTGGTCTTCAATTGTAGACGAATTGACCCTTTAATGAATACATTATAATGCATCCATGGCTCAAGTTTAGAAAGCAAACATTGACTTCAATCCTTCAATGTAATATCATCAAACAGTCAGCATTACGGTACATTGCTAAGTACGTCTCAAAATTTATAACAGCATTGGTTCAGCATAAAAATGTCGGACAGATATTACGCACTTCAAGCAAGGTAAATTAGGCAGAACGTTATATCAAAATGCTGTTTTGGTTTGTCTAAAAAACACGTCTCTCACCCTAATCTTTCCAATGATAATTGCTACTTCGTCTTCAATTGTAAACGGTTTGATTCTTTAATGAATCCTAATGTTTACTATTATAAATGCGATTGTGTGTGTGAATGTTTGGCTGAAGTAAACGTATAAACGAAGGATTTAATGGCCCTGTATCTTTGCATATAGATGGATTATAACGCAGAAATGAACATAGGGTAGATGTTGTTTATTATTTTCAAATATTTTTCTTAATAATTCAAAGTTTCATTATTTTCATAGAGAATCAATAAATATTTTCCCTGTAAAATTTTATCTCAGCAAAAACGTCACATGTAAAAAATGCAGCCAAGTCTCGTGACTCTTTTAACGCAAAAAGTTCTGAGATCGTGTAAAGCCAAGTTTAGCTATCTTATTAACTCTGAAATTTTCATTCACAAAACACTCCTAGTCTCTACATCTTTAGTTAATTGTTATTTTCCCAGATTATCCTCCAGATTAACCATTTTACGTTGCTAAGCATTATCGTTGCCAATAAATACAAAAGCCTGGTAAAATATTTTTCCAACCAATTAATTTTCACTTTAACAATTTCCACGTGAAAAATGAAAATTAAAAAAAAATTGCAAAGAAGATGAATTGCCGTAATATTTGAAACGAAAATATGGAATGTTTGTTATTATACATGAAGTAAGATTGTCGGTTACGTTGAGAAGAGGTTTTTTAGCAAATATTGTGTTTTAATTAGACGAAAAAATGAATAATAATTATATTATTAAGAAAGATTTCTGGACCATGGAACTATGAAAAAATTACATCATATATTGAAAATATACATTTAAACGTTTTTTTATGGACAATATTCATGTGACGTCACAGTGGGAATCACATGGCACAAAAAGTAGCGCGGCTGGCAAGTTTGTTTATATATTCCATCACTTGATGCAGCATAAATAAAAAACAGATTAATGCATGCGTAAAATACTTTAGATTTATTTTGTACGAATTACTATTTGATATATACATCTTAGAAAATTCGTATATACTTATTAATTAAACTAAGTAATTTACATTTAAAAAAAACATGAAATATTTGCATGACGGTGCATTAAAATAGAGAAAAGGATTCATGCATAAGCTATATACCTGTTCCTGAAAATATCTAAAACTCGATATAAACATAAAACAAAAGCGTAAATATTCTATACACAGTACTTTTCAATTCCGCGGTTCGGAATGTTATTCCCAAGCAGACAAATGTCGAACCCAAAGGAAGAATATTGTCAATAGCGTCGTTATAAGAGTCCGAGAGACAGCGATATTTTTTACTTAAAATTTCATACAAGCTGATTTTCAAATGTGTAATTGGTCTCATCCCCAAAACAGTCGTCATCTGTCGCGACAGCGATGGATGAGGCCATGGGAACCGAAAAATGCTCCAGTGAAACGTTAAAGACAAAACAGAATACATTAGCATGTTTTTAGAGGTTGCGGAGTGGGGACGTGAGTTGGCGAGCGTAGCTCATAAGGGGCAGGCCCCTAGTGTAATATCTAACATAATATAATATAATATATAAATAAAAGGTACTTCTCTATTATCCCGTCGACCACTTTTCATAACAAAAAACTATCGCCAAACTGTAAGATTAAACGCCAAAAATGCAGTCCCATTTACTTGATGTCAGAAGCATTATACGTGTTTGTTATGTCATCAAGTGGTTTTTAATTCGACATTTGCGTGTATTTTTCATTATGTTTTACTGATTTATTAGTTATTTCATTAATTAAAATAACAATTGTGTCCTTAAATTCTTATGTTTTATTTATTTAATTATTTTGATATTCCAATGGCAACGTTCTCCCGTTTATTTGGCGTTACAGTTTAACGATATAGTTTTTAGGGTACTTTTCGTTTAGCCGGGCGCCAGTGATATATGCACATATATAAATACATATGTATATACATATATATGTATATATATATACATACATATATGTATATATATATGTGTATGTATATATATGTATACGTAGATATGTGTATATGTATATACATATGTATTTATATATGTACATATATCACTGGCGCCCGGCTAACCGAAAAGTACCGTTTTGTGTTATGAAAAGTGGTCGACGGGATAATAGAGAAGTATCAAATATAATAATATATAAATAAATATATAGTATTATATTATATAATATATAAATATTATATACTTTTTGTATATTTATTACTCTTTCTGGTATAGCTGTCGCAGGCGCACCGGGATATCTTTTTGGCACCAAAATGCCGATTTTCTGCCTGCGCAACCCGGAGATTTTGCTTCGTAGGGCAACCCGATAGAGCAGTTTCCGTGTGTTTTATAATAAATTAACCATTGTGTGTGTTTTTATAATAAAAATTGTGTGTGTTTTATAATAAAATAAATTTGCATAATAAAATAAAACTAACATGCTGTTTTATATATTTTTTCCCCGAAAACGGGGTTTTCTTGCCAAATGGCGCAAAACAAAAAATCTCGCCAACCCGTCTACGCAAGTTGCCACGATAGTCAAAAAATTGCCATTTTGGCGCCAAAAAAGAAACCCCGGTGCGTTTGCGACATCTGTACCAAAAGGTTGAACTAAATAATAATACATATTGCAAATTTAACAAAGCTTCATTATAAATAAATTTACGAGAGCGATGCATATTTGTAGGATGCGTTACAGATATGCATCATGGTTATGAAGATATTGTAAAAAAATAATAAGTTCTTAAGTGCGAGAAAAAGGGCGAGGCTAATTTAGTAAGAAAAGTATTTAGTGATCTGCAAATTATCGTTGTATTGACACTTTACTGCATCTCATCAATGAAAAAAAGAAATCTAAAATTCACAAAGCATCATTGTGGAAAACTGTAGTTAATTTAAAATCGGCTTACCGTAATAAACAAATTGGCCACAGTTGGGACATTTCAAAGTTATGTGACTTATGTCCGAGCTCATATTCGTTCCTGTAATTTAGGATGATTTTACTAATTCATAACGGATGAAAAAGCATAAATTTAAATTTTATTTATGGTGGAATATTTTCGCATAACTTTATTAATTGAAATTAAAACGAGCGGCGCGTTTTGTCAACAACGGCCTAACAACCGCGGAATGAAATTAATACACAATTGAAAACCAAAGAGTAAGTAAAAATTGATATGCTCTTATAACAGGCATAGTGTATCGGATTTTTTTTTTAACCATTGGGAAAATGGTTGTTGTTTTCGGTCGAGAATGGACCTCTTGGCGTCGTCACTTTATTTTTTTAGTCTTTTTAACGAAACTAGTCGATCCCGCGCAGAGCATCTGCGCTCTAGTATCTACTCTTTTAAATATAAGCATATTAGAATACGAATTTGAGCATTATATGTATAAATACTACGCATAAAATCTTCTTCACTTAGGACTGGGTACTTTGAAATTAAAAAATATAAACACATCATAAGATACGGACATATAATACGACATATAATAAGATATGGTACATATAAAAACCTTTGTATGCACACAATAGTTACTGGATACTCTTTAAAATTAAAAAAGTGTATACATATTATATTGAAAGTATCTACACCATTCACAATTATCAAAATATTTTCATCTTTTTTTTTCAGCATCGAAAACTTCTTTATGCACACAATTGTAAATTTCAAAGCTCACATATACTACAGTAACTGAATCAAAAGATCTAACTCTTGAAAGACCAGCATACAACTGACCATTAGCTAAAAACTGGATTTGACAAATCTAAGCAATTTCTTTCAAAAGTTTGACCCTGGGATTTATTTATAATAATTGAAAAAGCTAATCGGATACTAAATTGTATACGCTTAAATGTAAAAGGCATATTATTCTCTGATGGAATAAGTGGTATTCGAGGGGTAAGGAAAGTTTCATTAATATTGAAATCAATTTATTTTGCTTCAATATCATTATTCTGTAAGTTTCTAACTATAACTCTTGTGTTAGACCTTTAGAAGGTACTAAATTTCTTTATAACATTACGATGGCCCCTGGCCTTCATTTCAGTTTATGAGGTGGCATTCCAATTGGTGTTAAACTGTTTAAAAATTCTCCAGTATATGCAAGTTGATCTTGTGGATCATAATTTATGATCATGTCAATGCTTTCATAAACCCTTTCCGTTCCTAGCAAACATTGTAAAACACGATTTTTAATTTCAAGTGACAAATTGTTTGTCGCTGTTAGTATGGCTCTTCCTTTAAGCTTTTGAGGTGTCACTGTCCTAAAACCGATGTCACTGAAAAGTTGATGCACTGGATCATGTATATCTGGGTAGCAAATTGGGGGCAACTTAATAATTTCCCCACCCTCTTTGATATTCGCCAAACTGTAACAACCACCTTGCTAACTCTCTCTCTGTTTTAAGGGTACGTATATTTTCTGTAAGTTTCAAAATTTAAAATTTAGAACAAAGTCTATGCATCTTTATGCAACGCTAACTGTTAGCAATCTTGAATCTCTAAAACTGAGAGGTAGGACATGACGGAAATCTCCACTCTATAAGATTATTTTATTCATTTATTATTATCGATTCTATATTATAAATTTCAAATATGTGCATCAATAACATTGACGTCATAAAGATGCGGACAACAATGAGGTTAAATTGCATAAGGTAAACAATGGAGCTAATGTTTAAATTGGTAACAAAATGGCGCGTTTTTTGGTTTGACTTCGCACTTTATTTTCTTTCCTTTTTAGAAAATAGCTAGTTTTTTGCAAAAAATAAGAAAAAATACAGCCCCATTTTTACAAAAATCACGTTTTCGGTGCAGAAAATTTTTCTACATAATGTGTGATGAGTTTTAAATCGATACCTCAAATACTTTTCTTAATATTTGCAAATTAGTGAAAACAAAACACTTGTTGCCACCGGCAAAAAAGAAATAATCGCGATTTCTGTGCCACGTACGATAGCGTAATATATATATAGATTCTCTAACTTCAGAAGAATTTTTCTTTGAACAGGCAATAGAAATGCATAAAATCGTTACAAAAATGTTAAAAGTTACAAAAAGGATAGATGCAAACTATCAGATATGAAAAAAGCCGAATTCAAAAATTGACGTCGGATGAGAAATCGTCTTATAAAGCAAAAAACGTGGTCTTTAACTGTAATTTCCTCAAAATACCTTTAAGCTCAGACATCAATCTAAACAAGAGTTAAAGTTATTGTAGGAAGGACCCGACAAAATATTAAGGTATATATTAAGGATAAGGTATAGAAATGGAAAATGCGTTTCAATAACTGCGGCGATGGTTCAAACGAATATTTTTGCGAGGACAGGGAATGCCAGGATCTCTTCAACTGTAGTAATGGAAAATGCGTTTATTTGTAGATGGTTCCGATGAATATTTTCGATTAATTAATATTTTTAATTAATTTGAATAATTTATTATTATTTTATTTATTTTTTAGGGGAGGTGGGGAAATTAGGCGGACATATAATTTAAGTGCGTTTTAACACTTTTACTTTTTGACATAGTTTATGATGATGTCTTACTTTTGCTATTAATTTTATTAAAATTTTAACTAAAATTGGACACTTCCTCTTACCTAAAAAATGTTCTAATAAAAAACTTCTAAAATTATGAGTTATTAGTAAGTGGATCACTCGCTCTGAAGCGTACATTTTAGGTGTTAAATTTACCGATATTTTTTCTAATCAAAGGTGAAAAAGAAAAAAAAAATGTGTTTTTGTATTGCTTTGGATTTGTCTAACATCATGACAGCATTTCCGAAATTGTGAGAAATATTTTATTAAAATTCCGCCGTTTCAAAGCTAATCCATGAAGTGATGGTTTGGTAGCGAAATGATTAAACTTCGAAAGTATTTCTTTCATCCGAAAGATCACTTTATTGAATAAACAAAGATTTTCTTGGTAGATGAAAAAAAATTGGCATTACAATTAATAATAAGAATAAATTTCATGAGTTCGTCGACATGACGATCGTTCGTTTTAAATTATCGCTGATTAGACTTCAGTGTCTGTTAAAAGTCCACTAATTGACAGTTTAGATTTGTTTTATTTAAGAGTTTTAGCATACTTCTCGATTCGTGAAAAGTTCAGAATTCTCTCTCACTCCAGTAGGATTTTTATCAAGATCATGTGTTGCATCTCAAAAGGTTTCTCATTCCCTGTCCGCACAAAGCACTGCCGGCCGGACTTTCTAGCAGTCACCCGGATACTTAGCGCACCCTGCATTCCAGTGACGGATCTAAGGGGGGGTTAGCCGGGGCAGCTGCCCCGGGTACAAGACTTGGAAGGGCGCAAAAATGAGGAATCACAATAGATTAAGAATAAAGAAAATTAAAAATTCACATGAAAAGATATTCAATTTTATTTTGTTCAACGGCGGTTTGCTTTCATTGCATAAGGATCAGAAATGAAAAATAAATTAATTTGTATTACGTTATATAAAATATCACATCGCCACCAGTATTTTTAAGAAATTTTTATTTATTTAATATTTAAAGATTTTGTGTCAGCTCTTTTCCGAAACCGTTTTATGTTACTAATTAAAAACAACATAAATGTCCAAAAACATATACGCACCATTTTATAAAATACTTTACTGAAGGTACTTTGCTTTCATATACAAAACTGTATTTCTACATAGATAACCGAGCGCTTTCGAGAAAACTTTTGCTCATTTTCAGGGTTACAAATCAAAACG
Organism: Maratus michaelseni; assembly: GCA_963931845.1. NCBI lineage: Eukaryota > Metazoa > Arthropoda > Arachnida > Araneae > Salticidae > Maratus > Maratus michaelseni. The sequence continues at coordinate 179,571,561 of OZ007592.1, read as the reverse complement.
AAAGTACAACAAATGACAAATGGCGATAAACTAGTAAGAACATCGTTCACTGCTGAAAAATGGAACAAACCATTAAAACAAACCGACAGGGGTGGGAGGCACTGGGAGGGTTGTGATAATCATATTTAGTCTTGAACAATTCCTAAGAGTCTATACCATAATTTCTTCCCAAATACTTATTTTATAAGGAGTTTCTTTATACGAATCGATGTGTATTTATTTGGTAATGATTCTCATCAATGACCCATTACCGCATTTCTATTTTAAGACTTTAAAACAAACCTGCACATGTTGACTTGGAGACCTTTTATCAGCGCACAAGGGCGGGCGATCGCCACATCGCCACTCCTTTGAATCCACCATTGTTATACATAGATAAAGTTACTGTTTCTAAATGATGTATTTATACAGGTTGTCCCACAAGGTACGCAGCGTCTAATATGTACAGATTCGGATAGAGCACATCAATATGAGTATTTTGAATGGTAACAAGTGGGGTCCCCGAATATAGCGTGATAGTCTAATTACAGGATGAACGTTATCATAGCTGCCAAATTTACGCTTTTTTCCTACCACTAAAATTTTATAGTAAATTTTACCTTATTAAATCTCCGAAATCACGGGATTCATTAAGGCAAAAATTTCTATAAATTTTTAGTGGTATCAAAAAAGCGTAAAAGTTGGCAGCTATGACGTTATTGACGAATCCGATAGTGGGTATTCCAAATGACGATGTGTACAACATGAAAGATTCCCCAGATGATTATGCAAATTTTTGGTAACCACTAAAAATTTATAGAAATTTTTGCCTTATCCTGTGATTTCGGAGATTTAATAAGGTAAAATTTACTATAAAATTTTAGTGGTAGGAAAAAAGCGTAAAAGTTTGCAGCTATGATAACGTTCATCCGGTAATTAGACTATCACGCTATATTCGGGGACCCCACTTGTTACCATTCAAAATACTCATATTGACGTGCTCTATCCGAATCTGTACATATTAGACGCTGCGTACCTTGTGGGACACCCTGTATTTATTGTATATGTATATTGTTTGTATAAATAAGAATATTGTGTAAATTTTTGAGAAATTTTGTAACATATAAAATGAAAAAAGTACATACCCGTATACAGAGATAGACAAATCCAAGAGACTTGAATTCGAAAGGCTCACTTTACATAGTCCTCGTTCATTAAAGGAATTAAAGAAAATGCAAAATAAAAATTTAAAAAAGGTATTTTTTTAAATTAAAAGCGATGAATGAGTTGAAATGTTTAAAAAAAAAACATTAATGTAAGAAGAATAAATTGCAATTTTTAGAAATTTTTTAACTGTCAAGTTTAAATACATACTTTAAAACGCTACTCCTCTTTTATTTTTTGTCATTTTTTTACATGTTTGTAAATAATATAGTCAATGAATTTAAAAACCAGCTTTTAATAAATGGATTTAGTTTTTGGAAAGAAAAAAAAAAGTTGTTACAGAAAAAAAAAGAAAAGAAAAATCATATTATAATAATATTAAAGTATTAAATTAATTTTCAATCCTGTCCTTAAAGAGGCATATTTCTCTTCAATGTTCAAGAAATTCAATTTTTCTAGGAACATGTGAATAAAGCAACAGCATTTCTGCTTAGTTTGAAATGAATTGCATGAAAAAATTCCTATAACAATTCCTTTGTAAGCAATGTATAAAAGAATATTTTAAAATTGTATTCTTGAAAATGATAAAAATGTGCTTTTTTTTTTTTTTTTTTTTTTTTTTTTTTTTTAAATCGCGCGCAAAATGTATTTTTACATGCAATCTTCACCGATTTATAGATGTTATTTTTATTCTAACACCGAACCTATGTATATGTTTATTTTAGCAAAATTTATACTTAAAAAATAAAGTTGAAAGTAATGCAGGATTTATTATCAATGCAAAAGTAAATGCAAAGCAATGCAATATTTTTGTATATGTTAAACACTAAGCATATTTAAATATAGTCTAAAGATATGAATATAATAATGCTTTAAAATATCATGCAAAAATATCGATAAGTTCTTAAGTAATCTTCCGCACAATTCTTAAAAAAGTGTATTTTGAGATAAATCATTTTAAAGTAAGTTTTATTAAAAGTTGAAATATCCATTGTTCTAATATGATTTTATGAGATTATTTTTGAGTCAAAAAGCGATATTTATTTTTAAAATATGTTTTTAAAAAATATATTAAGAAATTCCACAGCTATCTCTCATGAAAATATTGAGTTGACCGGCGATTTTCTATGAAAAAAATAGAAACCTCGTCTTTTTCTTGTAGTATTATAAGCGTAGATATGTTTCCTAGGTTCACTCACTAATAAATATGTTCCGATATAAAGATTTAATATACAATTTACTAAAAATGTTATAAAAACATATACGACATAAATGAATATATTTTTGTTACATACTTACAAACACTTTTTGCAAGAAAAAAATGCATAGTAAAAATACAGATTTTGAATATTGAGTATTAATATTACTTCCTTAAGCAATTGTTTACGCAAATTTTATTCTGATGTTCTTGGGTGCAGGGGGGGGGGGGGCGCAATTCTACAAGCTTGCCCCGGCTAAAATTTAGTCTAGATCCGTCTCTGCTGCATTCTCGAACAGAGGTCTGGCACCTCTCCGCGTTTCTCTAGCAGTCACCCAGGCCCAGATACTTAGCGCACCATGCATTCTCGAACAGAGGTCTAGCACCTCTCCGCGTTTCTCTAGCAGTCAACCGGATACTTAGCGTACCCTGCATTCTCGAACAGAGGTCTGGCACCTCTCCGCGTTTCTCTAGCAGTCACCCGGATACTTAGCGTACCCTGCATTCTCGAACAGAGATCTGGCTGGCATCTATCCGCGTTATTGGTTTCTTTCTAAAAAGGGGAAATTAAGTAGTTGCACTTTGTGGTTTCTGACGGAGATCTTTTTCTCACCAAGACAGGTTACCAGCATAGAAAGTCCTGTCATCCTTGGTGGGCAATGCTATATCAATTATAATTTTGAAGTTTTCTCCAGTTCGCAAAAGATGTTCGGAATTGCCACTATTTCAAAGTAACGCCAATGCGAGAAAATATGCTGGAAATATTCTTTTCGAAGTTTTCACACGAGAACTCTCAGATACCAAACACTGCTTCGCATGTACCGGCACATAGAAGTAAAAATGTATTCTTTACACCATTTTTACATTAGATGCTATAACTGCTTCAAAAAGAAAAAAAAAATGACTGCAAATACAGAAACTCAATAATCATTTGGAGATAAATTAAAAGCATGTAAAGCGCTTTTAATTAAATGAAACCCCATTGCCCGCTATCCCCCGAAAAATAAAATAAAAAGAAATCTGGAGAAAGGAACTATGACCGGACAATTTTGTGGAATTTACGCCATTTTGTCTAATCTTTAAGATTTAAATTTTTTGGACTGGAAGTTTCATATATACACTGCTCAAAACAATTAAAGGATATTGCAGTTTTAGGTGGATTTTGTATCTGGGAAACTTTTTAGCTGATTGATACATGGTCGACAGACATAGTAGGTTATATGAGAATAAATTACACATGTTTGGCAGAAAAAAATGCATTTTATTGCGCATTTGTGTACAAAAGGAAAAAAACAAAATTTGTGCATATGAGAAAAAAAGAATAAGAAAAGGTGTTTTCTTCAAAGAAAATCATTTTCAGTAGGGGGTATGGTTTCCACGGGCGGCCAGCAACGTTGAACACCTTTGAGGCATGGACTCAATGAGGCTATTAATGACGAGTTGGGGTATTCTGCCCCACTCTTCCAGAAGAGCTCTTTCTAGTTCTTGGAGAGTTTGTGGGGGTTGTTGGCGGCCAGAAACTCGTCTTCTTAGAGCGTCCCAAACGTGCTCGATTGGATTCATGTCTGGAGAACACGCTGGCCATTCCATTCGAACGATTCCTTCCTCGAAAAGGAAATTCTCCACCAGGTTTGCACGATGTGGCCTGCAGTTATCGTCCATTAAAATGAAGTTATCTCCGATTGCTGCAGCGTAAGGGACTACAATAGGTCTGAGGATCTCATCCCTATATCGGCGACCAGTCAGAGCTCCATCTCGAATGATGTAGAGGTCAGTGCGCCCATCAATGGAGATGCCACCATACACCAACACTCCTCCACCGCCAAATCTGACACTTTCGTGCACGAACGCAGGATTATTCCTACTGCCACGGTCCCTCCAGATGAAAATACGCCTATTATCCGGATGCACAGAAAAACGGGACTCGTCAGAAAACAGAATATTGCTCCATTCATTTCTCCTCCAGTTGACATGCTCGGTTGCCCACTCCCTGCGGTCGCGACGATGCCTTGATGTTAATCTAACACATACCATCGGTCGGCGAGCATACAGACCTACAGCATGGAGCCGGTTTCGGACAGTCTGAGTTGAAATCGTGGTGCCTGTAGCCGAGCGAAGGTGTTGTTGGAGAAGAGTAGCGTTCATGTTTCGGTGTCTCCGAGCTGTTAACGCTAAATACCGATCTTCATTGGGCGTTGTTGCCCGTCTACGACCTTGCCCTGGTCTTCGGCCTGCACATCCACTCTCCAAAAAACGGTTCCAGATCCTGGAAATGACACTTTACTCCAATGGCTTGCGCTACTTCGGCTTGAATTTGGCCCCCTTCTAACCTACCAACAATTCTCCAAGCTTCTGAATCTGTCAAATGACTTCGCTGAGACATCGTACTCATCGAAACAAAGCAATCACTGAATGCCGATCATCCTTGTCTTCATTCTCTTTTATCCAGTTGAAAGTCAAATTTCATTCGCTGCCGCTGAAGCGACGTTTTTCACGTCGAACTCAAAATTTGCATACTCCACAGTTTGAAAACCAGAAAAATTTGCATTTGTGATTCTCTTCTTCTATTTTCGGCAAAAAAAATTTCGTTTATATCTTTATTTTATATAAAACTTCAAATATCCTTTAATTGTTTTGAGCAGTGTATTTACAAGATTTCATAAATAGGACCTGTATGTCTGACATGTGCCGCGTACCCAATACCACTAATAATACACCTATAAACCTAACACCTTCCAACATAGTTGAAAAATATTTATGACTTCGGTTTGTCTGTCCGTAATCTAACTCGCATAAATACACTCGGATTGTCATCTAACTGATATTGCGTTATTGATGTTTACTATGGCATATTCGGTATTATAGTGATTAAATTAAAGTTGGAAGAATACGAAATTGCTTCCTATAGCAACGGGAACAATGGTGCTGACAATTTGACTTTAGTGTGAGTCGAAATAAAAAAGTCCTTCCGGCCTGTACCGGGAGGAAAAGGTATCTTTCCTATATCTTCGTTTTAAAATTTTAGCTAACGTTACTCGAAAACAGCAAGCTAAAATGCAAAGAAACCGTTTACTAAAGATTCGTTAATACTGAATTTGAATAAGAAATTCGCCAAATTATTGAGCTATAGAAAAATTGCCTTAATTTATAAAGACTTATTTTGGTCGCCAAATTTGGCGATATTTCGCCTAATGTCGCCAAGCTTGGCGATGATTTGGCACTAACGCATATGGATATATAGTTTTATGCGTATGATTGGGAAAATGATTAAAACAATGAAAGATAATAATTTGCGAGAAATCGCGTTCACTAAAACTCATAAATTAATCGTTGCTTTTTGAAATGTGCTGTCTTGTTTCAAAATGTCAGCCACCCTATAATTTCAAACTGCTGTATCTCAGCCATTTTTTAAGATGAAGGTAAAACAAAAAATGCTCCGGAATTCTTGTATTTCTTTAATCAAAAAATAAATTTGAATTTTTAACTTTTTTGTATATTTATTTTAGTTTTAAAGCTTTCAGTGGCCGCCATCTTGAAACAAAATGGCGGATCAAGTTGGCCAACGAACTCGACTCGTTCGAGGCATTGGTGAGCTTAATACACATAATTAGTTTCATCCAAATTAATTTATAAATACGAGTGCTATCGTATGACATAGATCAGATATATATATATATATATATATATATATATATATATATATATATATATATATATATATATATACATATATATATATAAATCAACATATGAACGGAGGGTGGTTTTGGTGTCTGGGGGTCATGATCGGTGAAAATATATCGAAATTTCCCGGAATTGCTTTCCTCCGAACGGCTGCAATAGGTAGCTTTATACTTTTTGTATTGAAAGCTACCTAAAACCACAATAATTCAAGATTAGCTCGATTTGAGACAAGAGAGCCTCATTTTGTACGCTGTCGAAGGCAGTTTGTACATCATCCGCAGGATCGTTTGGGAAAAAAATCGACCAGCGAAGTGGGAGAAACTCAGCTAGTTTTAAATATGTCGACATTTTTACAAGCTTTAAAGCTCAGAAATATGTCGACATTTTCACAAGCTTTAAAGCTCATGATTTATAAAAGCAAATGCACGTGGTCTGCTATTTCACAAATAAAAATCATATAATTATTGTTCCAAATGGCAGACAGACAAACCGAAGTTATAAACACTCTTCAACTGTGTTCAGCTTATGTTTATCAATTAGCTGACCCGCCCGGAACTCTGATAATAACCTTAAATATATCTAAAATCAGCGTTGAGTGATTTTATTTTTTTCAACGAAAATCTGTCCAAACAAAACATTTTTAATTTTTATTTTATTTTATTTTGGGAGGGAAGGGGAGTGTCACTGCTTTTCGCAGTGTACAATCTCAAATTTATGTAATGTTATATTTTTAAATGAAGATCTATTCAACCGAACCTAGAATTGAGGGCCCCATTGCCTACGGCAGTATACACCCTCGAAATTGTATGAATTTATATTTTTAAAAGCAAATCTATCAAAAAGAACCTAGAGACGGGGTCCCACTGCCCTCGGCAGCGTACACCTAAGAAACATAGCGAAAACCTAAATAATACCCCACCCTCCATCTTTCATTTCCAAAACACAAATTATTGAAACCACAGAACACCCGAAGTGCATGCTGGGAAAAAATTTACTACGTGAAATTTTTATGAGTTATAACTCTAATGTTAAGGCATTCCGTTTTTTCCACGTGGACGAACATCGGGTCATTTAAATGTATTAAAAAAATAGTTCTTATTTTCGAAACTCTGAAATTTTTGTGAGTTTAAGTATAATGTTTCCGAACAGTGTATAAGTTTGGTATTAAAATAGCGCTGTGTAATAGAAGAGAGAGTTTTAAAAATGCAGAATCAATTCTGAAATTAAATTAACTTTTATTTACACGTCAATTTATTTCAGTATTGATTCTGCTCTTTTCTATTACACAGCTCCACATTTCCACCTGGCGGTGACTTTTGGAACTATTTTTTTTTCTTTTTTAGAGAATGCTAAGTACTGTCACTTTAATTATGGCCACCCTGTATAACGTTGAATAAATACATGCTAAACTCCAGTCAGACAATTAATAAAAATATTTGAGTGGTCTGCCTGTCAAACGGCTCTAGGGAGAATATTTATTTATTTTTACTAGCATAAAAAGAATGGAAAAACATAAATCGCTAGATTTATTCCACTGTAGGCCAAGATATGACATTATACTTTTAAAAAATTGATGAAATTCTCTGGCTTACTGATTGGTTGAATCATATATCTCAGCTCCTATTGGGAATTTCTAGAAAATACTTTCAGATTCTGAAAGCCAATTTTTTCGCCAAATTCTTAAAAAACATTTTGCTAAATTTGCGACTTAGTTTATTGTCAACTGTTCAACAACTTTATAACTGTTTCAACCTTCATTAACATTGAAATGCATTGACCCGTAGTGATCGACTAATCGAATTTTCTCGAACATGTGACCTATCCCAATGGTCTTCTCGTAACCGAAAATGGTAGGATGCAAAATTTTTGTCAAAATAATTTGAGCCGTCTTTTAGATAAAATTAGCTTGAAACGTAGTGACGCAAAAAAGGCCCATTAATCAAATTTCCTTGAACATGTGACCCAGCCCAATGGTCTTCTCGTAATTAAAAATGGCAGGATACAAAATTTAGTGAAAATCGTTCGAGCTGTTCTTTAGATAAAATTAGCTAAACCCTGACCCTTACTGACCAAAAATTACCCACTAATCGAATTTTCACGAACATGTGACCTAGCCCAATGGTCTTCTCGTGCCCGAAAACGGTAAGATGCAAAATTTAATCAAAACCGTTAGAGCAGTTTTTTAGATAAAATTTGCACATATATATTACAGACACAAGATTTTCTCGCATTGTAATATATGATAAAATGGCAATTTTAAAGCCCATAGATAAATTAGAAGTAATGAGAAAAGTGGTGGGGATATAGAATCAAACCATCATACAGGTATCTCGTGTAGAAAAAAAAATTCTTCAAATGGCAACATGTTACATGTAACAAGAAACACACAAATTCATTATATCAATGAATATTTTGTGCCATTTTCAAACTCATTGCGACTTATATAAATAATAAAATGCCAAGAAAGAGTTTTAACGAGACATAATTAATGATTATTGTTTTCTTTTTTGAGGAAAATGACATTTTATTCTTAGACAATCCAAACAAATACACATTATTTTATTTATTGCTATTTTAGTCCAGTCAATCTAGGCTTCTGCCTGGAAAGTTTTTTTTTCTCTTTCTTCCTTTATGTTTTTGGGTGTGCTGAACACGAATTTCAACTTTGCCACCTCGTATCTGGTCTGCTTAAAAAATTATAAGCGAAAAACCATGAAAAAATTGGAGTTTTTTCGGTTTTTCCTTTGTATTCCGGAAAGGGTTAATTTAAAAAAAAATAGTATTGCACCAAATTAAACTAGAGAACATTTCCTACATTTTTCATATACAATTTTTTTTTTCTAAGATGAATAGTTTTTGCATACGAGTAAAAGGAATTTTAACGATGTAATTGAAATTCGGAGGGCGAAAACGCGATCCAATCACTATGCATCCATTTTAAACACCAATTTGAAGCTGTTTAGTTATTTCTGGTTGCATTTCAAATATGTTTACATTATCGTAACAAGTTTTAAACCTTTTATAGCACTAAGAAAATAAATTGAAATCAGGTGATTAAGAAAGATATAAAATAAACCTGTTTTCTTACAGCCACACATTCCACCACAGTTTGTTTTGTATTTTCAGGATATTTTTCGCAGAATAGTTTCTAGTGCGGGAGGTTTGGTAGTTGTTATGGGTATGATGCCTCTTTTGGTTTTATTCCAGCCCCATTCCTCAGCATTTTTACAGTTACCTAGCCATACCTGTATTTCGTGGTAAACTCCAGACAGTGATATCGAGCTGCATCTTCTGTTGGAGGGAGCGATGCAATATTTGCAGCTGTCTTAAAAGCAGATTTTATGTAGCGCCTGTACCTCAGTCTGTTTAGGGAAGGTGTTGCTTTCCAATTGAATACGTACAGGTGTACCAGAAACAACAGCCCAGCTTTAATAACATCGTCGGCTACAGCACTAGGGATTTTAAATATATCGACCACATGTTGCAGGTTGCAAATTTCTTACAAATTTGAAGGTATTTTGTTTTTTCTTGATTGTATAATGCAGAATTGGTATCGCATCCACTCATGGCATGTCGAAATAGGATGTGTTTGGCAATTAATTTGTCGACTGCACACAAAGTCGAGTCGAATAGATCTTCTGGGGACTTTTCCCTTTTCCTGGTTTCAAGAAATAAATATTGGGAAAATTGCAAAGTCCAATTAAGATTACCAGAAGGTCTACATCTTCACCAATGACTATCACGTTCTCATGGTTAGGTGCCAACTTGAGAGCAGTGTTGATAATGAGTGTGTCGGTATCTTCTTCTGCCTGCTTGCAAACCATATTTTCAGAGTCAAATCTACACATCAGAAAGGCAATTCGAGATCGTCTATTACGCACAACAAATTTAGTCCTCATTTCAATGTTTTCTGGGTATCCATCGAAGATTACTAGAGCGTTCGCTGTGTATTTCGACTTTACAAAGTTCACATAGCTGTCACAAATTGATACAAATAATTTACCGCCCTGTCATAAAACTCTGTGCAGTAAATACCTGCCATCTATGACATATATACATCTGTTCCCAAAAGTGATGTCTGGTGGGAGTGTAGTGAATTCCTTGTACAAAAAGAGGATGTGGCAATTTTTCGCATTCCGGATTCGTCAAAAAAAGACAATACGTAGGCAGAGAGTTCGTAAGTCAAATATTCCTCAAGTTCTTGGTCAGATTGCTTTGTGACACTCATTCTTTGAAAGAGTGCTGTCGGGTTGATGTGAATTTTTTGTTCACCTATCTTGACAGTGCTATTCAGCACAGCAAATGGCTGCACTCTTTCATTACGCTTGAATGTAACGGAATGAAAATCGTGGTTAATGATTCTTGATATGCCAGCAGTGCCAACTTCCTGTGCCATATGACAGTTTATTCTCTCATCTCCAACAACCCCAGTAGAGATTGAAATGAGATCATTTGTTTCTCAGAAAGGGTTGTGTTGGTGAACCCATTCCAATAATTTATTCATATCAGCGTTGTCCCGGACAACTCTGGAGTTTCTCATCTCTACATATTGTTCAGAAGTTGTAAAAGCCCGCTGAACTCTTCAATTTCTTTGCATATCCGTTGAAGTGGCGTCATACCCATGGTCCATCTTGCCAAAGCTCCTTCACTTCAAAATCCGCCCATGAGTGAGTCCACCTGCTGTTTTCGTGGTCTTCATTAAAGATTGCTTTATCGTCATGTCAGTCCATGTTCCTGACCACAATTTGTCTGTACGGCGAATGGTGAATCCCCCATCAGTTGTGAATTTTTCAAAGTTATCAGCAGTCATTTTTTCCTTCAAATGATGCATGTCTTGAAGATATAGGTAAGAGAACTTGGTATACAAATAGTAACCACTGGCGTGGAAGTATGGCAACATTCTGTATATATCCAATGGTTGAATATACTTTCCTCTGTTCATTATGATTCTGTATATAGCTTGAAGATGCAAATCCCAATCACCCTCTCTTTCAGATTCAATGAATTGTTTGACAATTGTCACCATATCAAAGTATTGAATCCACAGTTTTGCTGTAGGGCCTTGCTGCTCGAGTTATATGATGTGCGTGGTGCCATGGGGGTGTTTCAAGGACACCCTCCCACGCGTTTTACATTCGCAAAAACATTACATTCAGCGTTTTTGCCCTGCGATGATGGAATTTCAATTATATCGTTAAAATTCATTTTACTCGTATGCCAAAACTATTAACCATAGAAAAGAAAACTGTATATGAAAAATGTAGGAAATTTTCTCTAGTTTAATTTAGTGCAATAATTTTTTCAAAAACATTTAACCCTTTGCGGAATACAAGGGAAAAACCGAAAAAACTCCGACTTTTTCATGGTTTTTCGCTTATAATTTTTTAAGCAGACCAGATACGAGGTGGCAAAGTTCGAATTCGTGTTCAGCACCCCCAAAAACATAAAGGAAGAAATAATAAAAAAAACTTCTCCAAAACTTTCCAGGCACAATCCTTTTATGGTCTAAATTTACTGGACAATTTGATAACCTTTGTCAGTGAGGGGGAAAAAAATAATCCAAGACTTGTTAGTCAAAAATGCATAAGAAATAACCCAACATTTGTCGGTTAAGTTAAGAAGATTTCCAGTTAGTTCAAAAGCAAATTTTATTTCAAATGGACATGGTACAAAGTAATGAAATTTAACTATACATGAATCAGAATAGGACATGGTACAAAGTAGTGAAATTTAACAATACATGAATCAGAATAGGACATTTATTAAAATAAGAAAGAAAAAATATATTGGCATTGTTTACAAAAAATAAGAATAGAAATAAAATCTCAGTTTATTAGAAAAACTTTACGTTCATTCCACATGAATGATTTCCTCGGTAAGTGAAACTTCTCTGTCAGCTGCCTGTAAAAAGTTAAAAGTAATATGAATTAGGTATTATCAAAATCAAAACTTAGATTTTTATTCATTAAAAAAGAAAAAAATCTTGCATACCAAGGTTGAATAGCAATGATTAAACTACAAAGAACAGGTATTTCGAATATGAAAACTATTTATCTGCTTTAGAAAATGAAAAATATATATATATATTGTCGATTACAAGGACAGAAAGAAACATTCAGATTTCCCTCTTGTAAAAACAATAAGGGTCTTAACTTGAAAGAAGAGAACACACACTTGGAAACAACTTACATAGGCCAATGAAATTACATTTTTTCCGGCACTATTTTATGTGTTTCTAACGTTTTTTGATTTGCTGAATTCTGAAGTATAGAATTTTTTATTTATCACATAAGGTTTTCTTAAAAAGTTAATATGAATATCTACGAAAATCACATAGCAGAGAAAGCAGAGTCAAAAAAAAAAAAAAAAATATATATATATATATATTACATTTTTTTTTATTAATTTGTTATATTTGTGACAGTTATCATATTTTTTTAAAAAAATTTAAAGTATCTCTTTGCCCCCCCCCCCTTTATAACCTTTCTCTTCTAAACTAATTGGGACCATTTCCGATGTAGCAACCAGCAGTAGTCTTTTATCATGTTGATTGGTGTCTTTATGATTAAATTTATAATTTGACAACTTGACCTTACTAAATTTAATTTTTAAACAACATATAGCGTTAGATACTATACAAATATTGTATAATAATAAATCAACTATGATATTTAAGATATCTTATACTATTAAATGCGCTATTCTTGTTTATAAATTTTAGGATTCTTGAAAAGGATTCAAACAAATTTTATGAAAACAGTGCATTAAGGGTTTTTTTGGTCTAGAAATCGATTTGTCATGATGTTATCTCAAGTAAAAATCGTTTTCATGCAAAACCCACTCTTCGCATGGATAGAAAACATTGTGCAAAAAAAAAAAAAAAAAAAAAAAAGGTTAAGAGCTGCCAAACATTGAAATGAAGCATTAAAATGTTACAAATAGTATGTGATATGCGAAATGTTATTATTATTTTATTTTTTTTTTACAATTTATTATTTTATGTACGCATGGGCAAAATTGCTAGTTTTTTGTAATCGGACCCATAGCCTAGCTTGAGGTCAAACAAGAGAACCAGATACAGTTTAACTGTATGAGATGAGGAAGGACATACGACAATGGTTACAAAATTGAAAATAAATTTTCATCGAACCTATGTCAATTGGCTTTGAACCCGATTATGGAACTTTCTTCAAGCAAAGAATTGAAGAAGGTATATAAAGCATACAACAATTGCCAAAAAACGAAATATTATACTATTAAATGAACAATTATTTTCTCTATATATATTTACTGGGTTTCTCGACAATGGCTCTAATAATTTTGATGAAAACAACGCATTAAACCTATTATGAATCTAGAAATAAATCTTTCAGAGCGTCATCTACGGGAAAAATCGTTTTCATGCAATACTATGGAATTTCATGCTCTTCGTACAACTGAAAATCGCTGCAGGAAGAATAAATAGTGTCCAAGAGGTAACAAAAATTAATATGAAATATAAAAATGTCGCGTTAGTTATACACGTTCAGAGAAAACAGCTAAGATTCCATAATCGGGTCCACAGGCAAGGTTGGCATAAAAAAAATGGTGCTAGCGCAATATCATTGTTTTAATTGTAAAAATATTGTAATAACCAACTAATCTATCCCGGGCTGCACGCGTTAAGGATGCTCATATACATCGAGCAGTAACACGTGCAGCCCGGGATAGATTATAGTTGGTTATTACAATCAATATATGTATATATATATATATCAAGCGTATCAGTATAATTGATACTGATAAAAGCGTATATATATATATATATATATATATATATATATATATATATATATATATTAGAGAGAGAGAGAGAGAGAGAGAGAGAGACTATTAACTGATAAAAGCGTATTTAAAACAAGTAATATAAAAACTTTTTTTTTAAGTCGATTCCTACTTAGGTCAAATAGAAATTTTTTTCCCAGCGATCTACACGCTTCGCCAATGACGGTATTTATTCCTAAATTTATATCCAGCTAAATATCTTACATAAGAGAAATTTTTGAAATGTATTAAAAATTAAATAAATAGCTAATATACCAAAAATTAATAGCTCGAAAAGTATTTCTCACAAAATTGTTAGACAAACTGCGTTAGAAAGTTAAAAAAATTGTATTTTTCTTGATATAAATTTAAAATCTAATAATTATGCCGTTTTTCAAATATTGAATTTCAAAAATTACCAAACTTCACAATAAAGTGCCATAGCGATGTTACAGTTAACGATAACACAGGTTTTTTTCAAATATTAATTAATTAATTAAATTTTATTATTTAATTTTAGTTTTATACTTCTTTTCTGTTCAAAAGTATAGACTCACTCACTCCACATTTATAGTCTCCTTCGCCCGTGAACAGCCCCATTATCTTTTTACGTGTGAAGGTGAGACTATAAATATGGAGTGAGTCTATACTTTTGAACAGAAATTAAATATAAAATTAAAATTAATTAATTAAATTTAATTAATGAATTAATATTTGAAAAAACTGTATTAACATCAATTGTCATCCAGTGCAAGTTAAAAAAAAATTATTTGAACCTGATAGAATGAATAGAAAATATTTTATTAACGATTGAAAATTTGAACAAGATATATAGAGAGTGTGAGGTAATAGTAGGAATTGAAAAAAAAAATGTCTATTTAGATGCAGGAATAAGGGTCAATATGGCGTCATATTGACACAGGGTTAGTAAAATCTTTTGTTTTCCGAATGACGTCATTTTGCTCATCGGGAACATAATATTATTTCTCAATAAATAATATGTAATCTGCTATTACGTCATTATGGCATAATTAAACGCAATCAATTACCACGCTTAAATTTTATGAAAACCATTGAGATTTTTTTTAAAAATAGGATGACATTTATTTACACTGATGGAATTCCGCTTCTGATGGTATGTGATAAGGCTTTCTTTTATGTTATAGAGAGAAAATCTTAGCCTAATCGCCACCATTTTGAAGAAATTTCATAAAAACTTTTAAAATTAAAATATAAAAATGGGAATATTTAAAAAAAAATAGCCAGTGCGAGCATATCTACAAATGAACAGCTGTCATTTAAAAAAATAATTATCGAAATTAGTTCAGTAGAAAGCTCAGGGCAGATGACTAAAAAAACTATTTTAAATATATAGATAATTAAGTTCTAAAAAATAGAATGTTGTATTGTCATCCGAAACACACCTTTGTACATTTTTTTTTTTTTTTTTTTTTTTTTTTTTTTAATAATTCTAACCTATTAGGAAGGAAGTGAAAAATCGATTATCCATTTTTACATACAAAAACGTTGAGTTAATAAAAGAGTGTAAAAATACTTACACGTCTTATTTCTTTCTTCTTGTAGAAAGTGAATAAAACTATTCCACGCTCAATGTACGGAGCAAAATATCTAAAAGGAAGAAAAAAAACATAAGTAATAAAGTTTAAAATATTTAAAGATCAATTAACGCTAAATCTACACTGCAGAAAAAAGTGTTGATTTTACAGTTAAATACTGACACCAATGCTGCCAGTATTATACCGTAAAATTAACAGTAATAAACAGTAAAATAAGTTATTTTACTGTTTATTACTGTTAATTTTACAGTATAATACTGGCAGCTGGGGTGCAAATATTATACTGTGAAATCAACAAATTTTTTTGCCGTGTACCATGAACACGAACAGTCAATTATCAGTTTATTTTATTTTATTTAAGATTTAATTCAATGAAACTGAATTCAAACTAGTGCTCGCGAATATACATATAATACGTATAAAACGTGTATTGTAACCGGTAACGATTTTAGATAGGAATAATATGGAAAAAAGGCTTAACTACGTATACGTTTAAACGTATGTAAACGTATATTCGCGAGCACTAATTCAAACTTACAGGTTTTAATACAGGTTTTAAAAAGTTTGTGTGTGTGTGTGTATGTGTGTAGGGAGGGGGGGGGGGGGAATTTTAGTGTCAATGATTAGTCAAAATTTTCTTTATAAAATCAAACAAAATTCTAAACCGTCCAGAAATTCATTGGAAGTTTTAAGAGGAACAATATTACACTACTAACCAGTCACAGATCCTTCTCACAATTCACAATTATGATAATTCCTTATTAGTACTAAAAATGTCTGATAATGAACTTTTGTTAGAAATTCGTTTTGCAACACTGCTCTCTTGCTCACTGCTACAAGCGTAATTCTATAAAATGGATATTAAAAACATCTTCACAAAATCCAATACGGCAGAGTAACATAAAACGATTACATTTTTTCAGTTATATATTTACAACTAAGGTGCTTTTTCTTTCTTAGCAATAATCGACCAAACATAATTTTTGTTGTTGCTGTTATTGTTGTCTGTAAAAAGACAAAATAGAAAAAAGTTATGTTGATTATCTTCAAAAAGCAAAATACTGTGCTCTATCCCAGAACCCTTTCTGGAAGAAATATGGCAATTTTGTAAGTTAGAGTGCAGATGAACAGGCAAAGATATACAACCCATAATAGAACTAATGCAAATTCAAAAAATATGTTTTACAAATAAAAAGGAAACTAGGGGGCTCAGCCCCCTACTCGCTAACGCTCGCCAACCCCCCGTGAACACTACGTAATAGGAAGGTAGTTTATCATCAATGATTGTTTAAATTTCGTTCGACATTTTACTATTCGTAGCCTACGTCGTAGGCTACGTTACTATTCTAATTGATTATAGATTTCTGCAAAAGATGGCAGCAGGTGCAACCTAGACAGTTGATATTTTTACTAAATCCGATTTTTCATGTGAGTGAAATTCATAAATAAATTCTGAATAAGAGTTGAGAATTTATTTGAAATTAACAATATTACTCATAATTAAAATGAGGAATCATCTCAGACACTTTGGATTACGTACATGTTATTTTATTACTTACCCATCATACGTAGTATAGGGTAAGTCTTGTAATCGTTTTGAAAATCGAAATTTTCTTTTTTGACGGATTTACACGTTTCAGACACTGGAGATTCCGAAAAACATATTTTTAGAAAAAAAATTTTGCCGTCCGTCTGTGTGTCTGTGTGTCTGTAAACGCTCTATCTCCCGAAAAAATTGAGATAGAGACTTGCAATTGGGTATGTACTTAGTATGTAATAATGGGAAGAAGCCTATTTCATTTCAATAACCTCGATTAACCGGAACAATTTTTTTCGGACTCTCGAAATATTCGTTCTGATGAAAGGTATATAAAAATTTTCGAAATTGTTTATTTTAAGAAATGAATATAAAAGACAATAAAAAAACATAAATTTTGAATAAAGCATGAAGTCGATCGGATAATGAGTTGCCGAGATATTTGGAATCCTATTTTCCACACTCTTCGATTTTTCATGACCCTGTATTTCATCCAAATTTCACTTCAAAGATATATTTTAATTGGAAATTTGACGCTTAATCAGATGCAATAAACCGCTAGTTAATAGGATTACTATTTTTGGAGTTATAAGGAAAAACCTCTTTCAAGCAATTCAGTAATCGAGCCTTTAAAGTTTGTGACGTCATCAAGCCACGATTTTATTTGAATTGCAATGCATTTTATAAGTAGTTTATACATTTTTATTTTAATATTTTACATTATGCATATCCATGATGGGTAAGTATTACGGTGGCCCCCAACGACTAGTTTTTAATATTTGTTAGCTTGATTTTCACTGCACTGACACTGATCGCCATACTGGAGGCGGTGCTGATCTATCTAACACAATCTAGTCTTTTCATTGGTCTGAGCTCTGGAAACTACGGTCGTTGCCATGTTCCCAACAATAAGCTAAAAATTCAGCCCTATTTCCGCGCCACGTAAGACAAATATATATATATATATAGATTGTTTAGCTGTGTTGAAAATATCCTTTGTGTCCTTCTGACATCTAAATGAAACAATCTAGTTTGCGTGTTGCTGTGGTTATTAAATTTACACGGTTTCAGTGGCTAGATAAGTTAAGGTTTTTTTTTTTTTTTTTTTTTTTTTTTTAGTAACTGCCTGATTAAGAATGGTTTCGTTATAAATTTCGACATTGAATAAGTCGTTGTTTCCATGGCAACTATACTGTTCTCTTGTCTCCTACACTACTAATTTTGACCTTGAAATATATTAATCTATTAATCTATTAATCTATTCCTTGAAATCCTTTAATCTATTTAAATTTTGTTCTAAACAGTATAATACGATGGTTAAATTTCATTATATATATATATATATACTAGGGGGCCTACCCCCTGCGAGCTACGCTCGCCAACCCCCGCTCAGACTTCGAGACCTCTAAAAACATGACAGCGTGCTTTGTTTTAAAAATATTGGTAAATCTGTAATTGGATTGCCATGCTTTTAACGTTTTAATGGGGCATTTTTTTATTATCATGGCCTCATACACAGC
This sequence comes from Maratus michaelseni, assembly GCA_963931845.1. Taxonomy (NCBI): domain Eukaryota; kingdom Metazoa; phylum Arthropoda; class Arachnida; order Araneae; family Salticidae; genus Maratus; species Maratus michaelseni. Next base: position 179,553,099 of record OZ007592.1, on the reverse strand, counting down.
TGTTGCGACAACTGACGACATTTTTCGGGATTGATAAGTAAAATCAATTACACCTTTAAAACCAGCTTGTATAAAATGGTTAGGTTTAAATTGTGGCTACCTCTCGGACTTTTATAACAACGATCTGTATGTTATTCTTCCTTTGAGTTTAAGGATGAGAAAAATTCCATCTTCTTGTGAATAACATTAAGAACCACTGTATTGAAAAGTACTATGTTATAGACATTTTCAGTAACAGGTTTTAATTTTCTCTCTATTTTAGTGCACCATCATGCATATTTTCATGTTATTTTAAATATGTAAATTATTTATTTTAATTAATATGTATATACGAATTTTCTAATAATTATTTATCATACAAAATTAATTAAATATTTTGTGCACGCATGCCTGCATTTATTCGGCATCAATTGATGAGATATTTAAACAAATTTGCTATGCGCGATAATTTTACACCATGTTATGTCACTTGAATATTGTCCATAAGAAAATCGGGTACTTTTCCAGTATAGGATCCTTTGCTTTTAGGTTTGGCTTAATTTGAGCTTCAAAAAGGGATAGATTCGTTAATATACATATATTTGTTGCCAAAAGTTATGAAAACAAACCCAATGAACTTTTGGTGCTTTTCTATTATACGGGTCTTGACGCCTTTTTAAAAAGCTTGGCGCAATTCGGGCATCAGAAAGTGAGATTTGGTGCCAAATGACATAAACAGCCATGGAAACAAATTCGACGATTTTTTTGTTTATATGCGTATTTTAATTATACGTATATTATTATTGTTTTTTCTATACAAATTACTTCTGATTATATATAAAATAGGATGAATGACATTTTACGCTAAACAAATTGTATAAATATCGAAAAAATGCTTCTGTATACGAAATGACAAAGTGAATAAGTTGACAGAAAGTATGTTGCCAAATTTCCTTTTCCGCCAAGGCTATTTTCTCTGTTTTGTCAAGGCTCCATACACTGGAAAATCACCGAACTTTTATTCTTGTTTATACATGTATTTATATGTATATATACAATTTCTTTATAATTGTCTTTCAATTTACCTCTTTTTGTACATAAAAATAGATAAATGGCTTCTTTATATTAAATAAATTGTATAAATAGCGAAATAATTGCTTGCGTATATCAAAGAGCGAATAGATTGTTAGAAAACATATTGCCGAATTTCAATTCATCGCCAAGGTCACTTTCTGTATCTCGCGAAGGCCCCTAAATTGGAAAAGAAACGAAAATCATTTTAATATACACCTTAAGCGTGTTTCGAGTATAGTAATTTAATTATTTGTAGTTATTTCTTCTCTTTGTTATTTATGTGTAAACATATAATTCATTATTAAAAAAGTAATGCTACTGAAATATTCATTTGAAATATAAACTTTAATAGCATTTCTCTAATATATAAGGAGCATTTTTTTTCCTTGCTGCCAATAAAAGGGAGAAAGGAGTAAATGTCATTTTACCATAATTGATGTCAAATTATCATTAAAATTGGAAAGAAAACCAAGCAGGATATTTTATTGTCCTTCCGCTCAGTTGGGCAATTATTATTTTATATATTCGTTTCAAATATCCGAATTAGTGATTTTATAAATTCGTTTAATTAAATTTTACAAAAAAATAACAAAATGATATCAATAAATAATAATTACTATTAATTCCTTTCCCCCCTTACTTTTGCGTTTACATAAATGACGTCATTTGGACGAATTTATTCAAAATATTTTCAGTTTATAAATTGAATTAAATGCTGACAGACGATTGAATCCTGACGATAGAAATGAGATTTTTTTTTTTCAAATTTTCCTGAAAAACATAATTTAATCACAATCTTGTCTTCATTATCGATTGAAGTAAAAGATAAATTCAATTTCAATTTGAAAATGACGAATAAAAAGGAATCAATAATCCCTATCGGGATCCTTTTCAATTTTTTTCCCTTTTTTGTCACAAAAAACTGCGTAATTAGTTGCCATCATTACAGAAATGTCATTAAAATTAGAAAAAAATCAATATCTCGAAAACTAATTACAATTTCACAATTTTATTACCAGTTTTGACATCCGCGTATTTTTATGGACAATTGGTATTAATTTCACCATCAAGCGTTTAATATTTTATTAAAAATAGCCCTGAAACATAATCAGTCGTTTCATAAAATCGTTTCATTAGGATTTTATATATACTAGGGCATCGAACCCGGGCTTCCCGGGATAGAGAATATATGTAAAAACTTTTTTTTTTTTTTTTGAAAATTTGAATAGATTTTACTTACCCATCATACGTAGTATAGGGTAAGTCTTGTAATCGTTTTGAAAATCGAAAAATTTTTTTTGACGGATTTACACGTTTCAGACACTGGAGATTCCGAAAAACATATTTTTAGAAAAAAAATTTTGCCGTCCGTCTGTGTGTCTGTGTGTGTGTGTGTGTCTGTAAACGCTCTATCTCCCGAAAAAATTGAGATAGAGACTTGCAATTTGGTATGTACTTAGTATGTAATAATGGGAAGAAGCCTATTTCATTTCAATAACCTCGATTAACCGGAACAATTTTTTTCGGACTCTCGAAATATTCGTTCTGATGAAAGGTATATAAAAATTTTCGAAATTGTTTATTTTAAGAAATGAATATAAAAGACAATAAAAAAACATAAATTTTGAGTAAAGCATGAAGTCGATCGGATAATTAGTTGCCGAGATATTTGGAATCCTGTTTCCACACTCTTCGATTTTTCATGACCCTGTATTTCATCCAAATTTCACTTCAAAGATATATTTTAATTAGAAATTTGACGCCTAATCAGATGCAATAAACCGCTAGTTAATAGGATTATTATTTTTGGAGTTATAAGGAAAACCTCTTTCAAGCAATTCAGTAATCGAGCCTTTAAAGTTTGTGACATCAAGCCACGATTTTATTTGAATTGCAATGCATTTTATAAGTAGTTTACACATTTTTATTTTAATATTTTACATTATGCATATCCATGATGGGTAAGTATTACGGTGGCCCCCAACGACTAGTTTAACTTGTAATAATTTCTTTAGATTGCCCGACAACAACACCAAAGAGTATTTTTATATGAAATATGCCAATTATATATTCAAATAAAATTTTGAAATTTAATAAAACTGGGTAATTTCGTATTGGCCTCTAGCAATAAGTTAATAGCCGAAGAAATTGCTAAAAATTTCGTTATCTACAGCAGTTTTGAGCGCTTTTTTCAATTACATGTCTGTTAAATCTGTGTTTAATTTATACTATTTTAATTATTCCATAATGAAGTTTTATTTTGGAATTGAATATTAACTGGAAACAAATGCTGAACTTTTTATATTGTTTAAACTGCAAACGGATTAATATTTTGTATCGTCTGCAAGCGATAGAGATAGATTAAAAAAAAAAAAAAATCATGCCTGAAATTTAATTTAATAAATCAGTCAATTAAGATACAGTTTTCAAACAAATTGCATCTGAAAGTAGATTTTTTCTCCTATATAACGGTGTAAAAATTTGAAATGTGCGATGTTTAGAAATTTAAAAAAATTGCAATAGTAAAAATCGCAAAACCGAAATTTCATCGTCAACTGTTGCCATTCGCAAAATGACGTCAGCTTTACGCACGGACACGTTTGTCCTTTATAATATAGATAGATAGGGTAGATATATAAATCTATATGATAAAACTGTAGTATTGTCTGAGTGCAACGAAGACTCATACACAGCGCAGTATTACTTTGCCCCATATATAGCTACGATGGATATTAAAACCTTTCGTCAAGCATAACTCAAAAAATATTTAACGGATTTCGTTCAAATTTTTACAGCAGGTACCTATAAAGGTGACAACGTCGTCTATTTATTACCAAGAATAAGTGTCAAACCGTTTGGAATTTATATTAAAAAAATAGATAAAAAAGCACAATTAAAGTACATACGTCACTAAATTTTGTGCGTACGTCATTTTCACCGGCGGGAGATTTTCGTAGACAATCGGAATTGAAAAGTTCATGGAATACATGGAGCAAAAAAATATGCAAGCACTAATATTCAGCACAATAAAATATATTTCAATTTAATAAAAATGGAAAGTTAATCTGGATTTTTTTCTGTTTGAAAAGTATTAGCGATTAGTAAGAGTAGTATTAGTATTAGAGATTTGGCGTAAATCACACCATTAGCAGCTTTTTTATTTCGCGTGTGTATGTTAGGAACAATTCTTTGATGTTTAAATAAAAGGTTTCGATTTGTGGCATTATTTCTTATTTTCTTTTCCTTTTTAGTATTTTAAATGGAATTAGTGAAAGGCGTGTATTTTAAATTAAATGAGTGAAAGACGTGTATTTTTAATGTATGTATTTCAAATGAAATCAGTGAAAGATTTATATTTAAATGAAATGAATGCAATATGAAGATGTTATGAGAAAAATATTTGGCGATTTATCAACTGCGCCAAGTTAACATAAAAGTACCAATACATATGTGGGTACTTCTCTATTATCCCGTCGACGACTTTTCATAACAAAAAACTATCGCCAAATAAACGGGAGAACGTTGTCATTGAAATATCAAAATACATAAATAAATAAAATATAAGAATTTAAGGACACAATTGTTATTTTAATGAATGAAATAACTAATAAATCAGTAAAACATAATGAAAAATACACGCAAATGTCGCATTAAAAACCACTTGATGACGTAACAAACACGTATAATGCTTCTGATATCAAGTAAATGGGACTGCTTTTTTGGCGTTTAATCTAACAGTTTGGCGATAGTTTTTTGTTATGAAAAGTGGTCGACGGGATAATAGAGCAGTACCTCATTGTGAAATGAAACAAGGCACAGATGTCATATACGCACCACGTTGGCGCGATTTTTCCCTCCACCAGCTTGGGGAAAACTTTGTTTTTGAATATTAGTTACAAATAGTGTGACAAATAGTACACGTGATTTTTTATTTCAATATAAAAATAAAATAACGTAATAAATGAAACAGCTTCTATTATTTTAAAAAAGGAAATAAAAATAAATAAATTATAGTTTGATATAAATAAAGGCGCGGATGTCATATACGCACCACATTGGCGCGATTGCAACAAAATGGCAATTTTATGCCTCACATGGTAACCCGGTTATTTTGTTTCAATTGTTGTTTATTAACTTTTATTTTTTATTTTAATTCTATAAATTGTTTTTATTATATATATCAATATTTATTTATATCAAACTATCATTTATTTATTTTTATTTCCCATTTTTGAATAATAGGAGCTATTTCATTTATTACGTTATTTTATTTTTATATTTAAAAAATTACATGCTATTATTGTATGGTATTTGTAACTAATATTCAAAAACAAAGTTTTCGCCAAATTGGCGGGGGAAAAATCGCACCAATCTGGTGCGTATATGACACTGTGCCTAAATTAATATTGATATACATATAAAAATAATCTATAGAATTAAAATAAAAAATAAAAGTAAACAAACACAACAAACAGTTTTCGCCAAAGGGTCGGGGGAAAAAATCGCGCCAACGTGGTGAGTATATGGCATCTGTGCCAGGATTTTTACCCTTTTATCTGTGCTTTCGGAAATATAAAAAAATTAAAAAATTCTTATATCAGGTGTATAATGTTTTGCATTTTTATACGGACCACTTCTCCATTTTAAGATTTTAAATGCTATTTATATCAGATATTTCTTTCTTGAGATTCCCACAAGTTTTTTCCGGTAATTTTTTTAGTTCGCTTATTAATTGTTTACAATTTGCCCCCCTGGCAATAACAATTATTTATCACAAAAAATGGGTACTTCTCTATTATCCCGTCGACCACTTTTCATAACAAAAAACTATCGCCAAACTGTAACGCTAAATAAACGGGAGAACGTTGCCATTGAAATATCAAAATAAATAAAATATAAGAATTTAAGGGCACAATTGTTACTTTAATGAATGAAATAACTAATAAATCAGTAAAACATAATGAAAAATACACGCAAATGTCGAATTAAAAACCACTTGATGGCATAACAAATACGTATAATGCTTCTGGCATCAAGTAAATGGGACTGTATTTTTGGCGTTTAATCTTAGTTTGGCGATAGTTTTTTGTTATGAAAAGTGGTCGACGGGATAATAGAGAAGTACCCAAAAATGGCTTAGTTTTGTTAAATTTGTTTGTTATGTATTTTCATTTCTTATTAAAATATCGAAAATGGCAATAAAATTTTATTTTAGCACCGTACTTATTTTTTTAAAATGGCTCAAAAACATGGTTTAATAAACGTATATTTGTAAATATTTTAAAAAACATGTTTTTCCGCTCTCTAGAAAAATTTGTAAGATTCTACAACTGCCTTTGGCACCAACCAGTACATGATACGGAACTTTTCCCTATTCAGATACACAGAAGAGGTTGGTCACAAACAAGAGTAATGCTAGCAACAATATTGTTTTAACTCTACAAGAGTTAGAAACAATAATGATATTAAATTCCCCGATTAGCTTAGGGCCCGATTACGGAACTTTCTCCTAGAAAAAAAAACTGTAGAAGTCTTTTACATTTGTTTCGAATGAAGCTCGATCAACAAAGTATTAATTGATAATACAAACAACACTAATATTAACATGGGGGCAAAAGTTTGAATTTAAGTGTATATATTTGGAACCCTCCCCCCCCCCCCCCAACCCACCAAAAAAAGAAAAAGAAAGTTACAGAAATGAATTTAAAATGGCGTGAAGCCACCCTTTCTGACATAAGAAATTGGCTGCGAACCCGATTACGGAACTTTCACTTAACTTAATAACATGTATCTAATAGCCCTGAGGACAATTCCCCTTCTCAGTTATACGGGCCTTGGGGCTTTTTTAAAAAGCTTGACGCAGTTCGGGTTGAAGAAGTTGAGATTTACTGTCAAATGACATAAACTACTATGAAAATAAAACTGGTGAATTATTATGCTGGTTTATGTATGTATTTAAAAAAATTGCATCTGATTACACTCTTTAGATAAATTACTCCTGTTTGCATTTAATAACAGATAAACGGCTTCCGTTTACTAAATTGTTTAAATATTGGGAAGAGTTGGCGAGAGATAGATAGACGTGTAAACAAACGGGTAGACAGACGGGTAGAGAGACGGATAGCGACAGAGATAAGCTAACGGGTAGCGAAACGAATAGACAGACGGGTAGCGAGGCAGGTGCAAAAAAGGGTTGACAGAGGGGTAGTGAGATGGGTAGGGAGACGGGTATCGTGGTGGATAGAGAGACGAGTACAGAGACGACTTGACAGACGGGTAGAGAGAGGGGTATATAGACAGACAGACGTGTTGATAGACGAGTAGTGTAACGGGAAGCGAGACAGGTAGAGACACGATTAAAGAGTCGGGTAGAAAGACAGACGGATACTGAGACGGGTATACAGAAGAGTAGAGAGACAGTAGACAGATGAGTTCGGAGAGAGACACAGCTAAGACATACGAGTAGTTAGACTGGTAGACACGTTTGTAGCAAAGCATGTTATCAATGTGGTTTGAAGTATACGAGTTTCTATAAATAGTTATACAAATAAACAAAGGAAATTTTTTTAATTCAAATATTAAATATTTGATTTAATATTTCAATATTTAATATTTTATTTTTTAATATTTTATTTATATATTTGTCACAAAGAAAATGTTGCAAAAATTAAATTAAATTTGCGTTAATTTGCTATTATTATCATTTAATTTGCTATTTTTCATATGTTGTATCTTTATCTATCTCTTGTCTATCATATGCTGTATATTCACTTAGATTCTTGTTAGCCACCCACAGGGAGGCTTATTCTTTCAATCTCTATCATTTTTCATGTTTATGAAAAGTCACAGCAATCCATCGTTGCCACAGGTTAATCTCGGAAAATGAAACATTTGAATTTACTGAAAAAATTAATAGCTCAAAAAGTATTTGTCACAAAATTGTTAGACAAACTGCGTTAGAAAGGAAAAAAATTGTTTTATTTCTTGATATAAATTTCAAATCGAATGATTATGCCGTTTTTCAAATAATGAATTTCAAAAATTACCAAACTTCACAATGAAGTACCATAACGAAACCTTCACGCGTAAAAAAGATAATGATAACGGTAGTTGCTTTCGGTCGAGAATGGACCAAACGATGTTCGCATTTTACTATTTTAACCGTTTTTAACGAAATTCTGTAACTTTAGAAGACTTTTTCTTTGAATAAGCAATAGAAATGCATAAAATCGTTACAAAAATGTTAAAATTACAAAAAAGGATAGATGCAAATTATCAGATATGAAAAATAAAAAAAGAAATTTGGTACTTTCGTGTTATAGCAGCCACCAAGCATGAAATATTTTTGTTTCTGTTTTCATTAATATATTGTAAATTTGGTACTTTCGTGTTATAGCGGCTTCCAAGGATGAACTGCCAAGCGGCCAAGATTTATCGCCAAATTATAAACCATGTATGTCATTATAATAATATATGATATATATATATCTATAACATTTCTGTACGTATGTGGCCAAGTTATAGCCATATATGATGCATATATTATGTATATATATGTCATGTGTATATGATGTATATACAACATATAAAACATAAATAATATGGGTATAATGACGTATATGGCACATATAGGAGTGTTTGGAATATATATATGCGTATATAGGATGCCAATATAAGCTTTGCGATGATCTTGACGAAATCATAACTCCAACCTTGGCATAATCATGGGAAAGGTTCAGTAAGACCTTTTTGGTGCTCCCCCCAAATGTAAACTCCATGTAAACACCTTCATGTAACATATCAATCGATAGGTCTCGTCAAGTACTATGGTCTGGTCCTACTCTCCGCCCCTTACTCCCCCCTTCCTTAAGAAACATAGTTCTCTGTTTCAACTCTTTTTAAATTTTAGTTTTTCCCATCTTTCTCAGCCCCTTTAAGCCCCACAGAGGACGTAGGCCTCTTCTAAAGGATCCAACGAAGTTAAAATCGTCGAGGCCGACATTTCTAAGAGGGTCCCGAGGCCCTATCTCCTATAGGACCGGAGTTACCCCCCCACGGGGGTGACATTCAATGTGTTTAAACCCCGTCATGTACCATATCAAAAGTTTGATCTCTTCAAGCACTTTTGTCTGGTTCTACTCTCCCCCTCCTTCTCTCTCGTCTCCTGTCAGGAGCACTTTTATTATTTATTTTTTTCAATTTCTCATATTTATTTTAGTTTTTTCCATTTTCCTCTGTTCCTATGGGCCGGACAGCTCCAAAATTTGACCAAAATTAGCTGCAAACCGCCTAAAGGTTATTTCCTCCCTGTTTCTTTTGGCGCCCTCGGTTTTTACGTATCTCTCTTGGGGGGCCTGTCAGAGGGGCAAAAAGGGGGATCCCTTTTAAAGTCCCATCTCTCAATTGCAAGTGAGGATTCATTTTAAATCGGGTCTCGTAGAGCACTTGTGTTTTGTATAGCTCCCCCCTCCCCCCACCGCTTTCCAAGATCCCGTCAATTAATGCTAACTCATCATTTGTTAAGCAACTTCTCTTAGCTGTATCCATCATAAAAGCTGCTATCATAGAACTTTTCATTACCTTTTTTAGGTTATCTATTAAGTGCTAAAATGCCTTGAACCATTAAAAACAGTTTAAAGGGTGTCATTAAGCCAGCACATTTGTAAACAACAACTACCTCGCCACGTCTCAGCCCATTGGAGCCACATCTTTTTACTATTATATTTATTAAAAATACTTCTAGTCACCGAATCTTTTTAAAACTTGGTGTGTTCGTGCCTAATATGTTCCACCAGCCTCACAAAAAATCTTAGAGCGTTAACTAAATTCTAAAGTGGAAAAGCTGGCTTATGCTAACAATTTTTTTTTGACGAGTTAGACTTGGCTGAAAAAATCTCAACGATAAAAGCCGTGGGTGGCCAATCTATATTCTGTCGTAAGGTAGAATTTTTCCCGCTTGTTGATATCTTCTTTATATCGTAATTGTTAACTTTATGTTCTCAGCAATATCACTCAGACTAATCCCTTTGAGGGAAGTCCTAGTAAAAAGGGGCATTCATTTAAGTTAAAAGAAAAATTTATTTCTTAAAGAATATTTATCATAAAAGTGTAATTTTTGAAATTTCATTATGTCGCTCACCGACGATAAATACATCACGTTTAATACACCAACGACCGGGGTGTGGCTTCCAGCAAATTCATTGCTGCTGGCGGTGGTCGTTGGAAGCCGACTAACGGCTATATACACTGCAAAAAAAAAAAAAAAAAAAAAAAAAAAAAAAAAAAAAAAAAGTGTTGATTTTACAGTATAATACTGGCATCCCATGGCAGCTGGGGTGCCAGTATTATACTGTAAAATCAACACTTTTTTTTTTTTTGCAGTGTACAGCGCAGAAATTCCAAGCTCAATTACGGAAGCTTGTTGCACACAGGGTTTGTATTAGAAAGTTGATCTTTAACTACTCATGCCACAGATCGAATTTCAAAAATAGGGCCACGTTATTAACTTTGCTTTACTAAGATCTATGTTTGTAGTAAATTATATTCTAATTGATCGAGTCGTTGCCGAGAAATCGTGTTCTTTTCATTGTCAGATAAGAGTGAACACATAGGACGTTTCGCTTACACTTCGCTCGCTTACGGCTCAACAATATTTTCTTCTTTTTTTTTTCTTGACGACAGAAAAGTCTTACCTTTTACGCTATTCATCCATGAATCGCGAAATTTCACAAATATATTATGATGGCATCGCATCCAAGGCTATCCCCTAAGAAGCAACAAGATACATTATCACACTCATACCTTCAACGCGATTTGAGCCCAAATTCAGCAATGAAAAAGTTACTTCTACAATTATCTGAGCCGTCCGTATGAGATACAGTGAGCGATGTTTATACTATGTGTAGCATGTTTTGTTATAGAGACAGAATTTTAGTTTGTTTTGTCTGGAAATCAACAATTGAAAATATTCAAAATATGAGAGAAAAGATTTAATTTTAAAAATGATAAGCACCCACCAATTAACATATTAACTTTTATTGCCATTTTTATTACCATTGTCTTCATTTATATATTTATTTAAATTACTACTTACAAAAAAAAAAAAAAAAAAAAAAAAAAAAAGGTGTTTTGTCAGATCTAACATTGACGCCTTTACTTTCCCTTTAGTCGCCTCTTCAGGTATATCATATCATGCTGGTGGCAAAGTGGATTGAATAATCAATAGAAATCTCTAAAAAAAGTTTTTTCTCCAAAAATAGCGCTTTTTTGTTAGTTGATATTTAAATATAGTTTATTAAAATATTGTGTACATGAGAGAAATCAAAAATCTGTGAACATATCTGATTTTTAGTCAAAAGGAAAGCAAAGTCAGGTCATTTTAGTTAACCCTTTAACGTTCATTGGTTTCCCTACGAAACCACAAAACTTTAATTACGAAATTCAACAATGACAGCAGAATTTTAATAGAAATGTTTTACATTTATTATGCATGTGAAATATCGCTTTTTTCTTATATACAAATAAATTTGATCATAATTTCCGGCGTCAATCATTTATTTCAACATTTCAGCAATTAAAGTGCTTTATCCGTTAAAGGGTTAAAAACAATTAACATTAGAATTTGTCCTTTATACATTGTATAATACCACAGCTATAGTTGTGGTGATTAAATAATGAAGAGGAGGATCCTTACATAGAATGTTGTAAAAGAAATGGGCACGTATGTTTTTGAAAAAGATGCCAGAAGCCCTAAAAAATAAAGGAAAGAAAATAAAATTATCAAGAACAAAGCATATTTTTAATTCTGTGCCGTAAGCGGCTGCTCACTCTCCTTCCTCTTAGTTACGCTACTGTATTCGTCGTATAAAGCGCACCTTCTTCTTTGAAAAGAAACTCCAATGAGATACATAAAAATAAAATAAAATAGAGATTGCTGTAAAGTGTAATAACTATTACTTTTCATGTGTAATCTGATAGCAAAAATTATTATTATTATTATTATTATTATTTTGTAAATAAGTAGCATGTTTAATAAATTAGAAATTTTAATTCGTGTGATCTTTTTTTTCTTAATTTTTAACCATTTTTATAACGGGTGTACGAGTGTACGTGTATATAAGGCGCATCAGTAAATTTAGATCAATTTTCTTGTATCAAATGTGCGCTTTATACGTCGAAATATACGGTAATTCAATTTATGTTAAAACTGTGTCACATTTCTGAAAATGTAAAAAAGGAAAATAAATATTTTATTCAAGGAAAAGTTGTAAATATGCAGCAAAATATTAAACCAGTATTGTACTTGAGAAAGGTAAATAAATGTATTTAAAACTACTTACGTATCTAATTCAAGTGACTCATATTCAATAGGTTTAGTACATACAGGGCAATGCCATTTTATGAAATATTCCATCTTCTCCAAAAAGAACATGAGGTCAAACACTTCTGGGTGATTACAAGAACGACTACGACATGGATATTTGATTAACTTACCATCTTCCTGAAATAAAACAGACAATCAGGTTTTTTTTTTTTTCTTTTTTTGTTTAATTTTGTTTCTCAATATTGTGATAGAGGCATAAAAACATTCTTTGTTGCATCAGTGTTCAGTTCCAAATTTTCATTAATATTATATCAGGTTCATACCAAAAGAAGTGTGATTTCTGTCATTTTAAACTTATATATAATTTTCTAGAATTGACATACGCCTGTAGAAATGCTAGATGAATTTATAATAGCTGATTTGTTTCTAAATCAGTCGTGAAAGCAACTGGGTGAAAAGGTTTCCAAGACTGGATTCGAACCAGGATCTAATCAGGACGAAATATAGATTTTAATTATATTTTAAATGTGTTTGTAAAATCACTGTTTTCTTGTGTGTACCATTTAGCATGTTGTATTTGATTTGAATACATTATTTTAAGTTCGTGGTAGAGCATTGATGCACAATGCCAATGATCCTGGTTCGAATACAGGCTTGGACACTTTTTCAACTCAGTTGGTTTCACGGCTGATTTAGCAACAAATCAGCGATTATAAATTCATATTTTATACTTATTTTGGAATAAACTTTTATTTAACTATGTCCATGCAATGTACCACTTTGAAGAGAAAATTTCGTTCTACTCATCTATGTTAATGGGTGTATTATCGCTGTACATTCTTGTTTATTTTAGTCTTTCAAAACAATACTTTAAAGAAACTAAATTTGAGTGACAAAAACTTTTTTTCTCCTGAATTTTCTCAAAATTTCCTGATATTTCCATGATAATTATGGACAGTGGCGCAGCCAAGGGGGGGGGGAGCCCCCCCCCCCCCCCCCCCCCCGAGCTAAAGAAATTACTATAATTGCCGCTTATATGAATCAAAACTACTAAAGTTAAAATTAAGTTTTTTAGCCTTTCCGCCTTGGCAGAATCCATCGCTTTCTTAAATCAAATTCCATTCAACAATGGGATTAAATTAAACGGCGAAAATTCTACTTAAAACTGTGAAAGCGCATATTACACGCATAGGTTATGTCAAAACTTGATTTTTGGACTGCGTCACTTTGTCGAGACGTCTTATAGTAAAAGATGGGTCATATAACTCTCACACAGACGCTTTGAGTTATATAGTATACAGTGGTCTGTTTCTTAATTGGTTTTCTGTCTTTGTTCCACGTTCGAAACAATAACAGATCATCGAATTCCAGAGAAAAAAAAAACATACACTTTGTAAGTCTCTCTCAGTTTCAAGCGGTTTTTTTGCGTTTTTTGCTCTCAGTTATATCTAAGACCAAGCTATGTGCGTACCCAGGAAAAAAAATCTTTGCAAAAGTAAGAATTTTAAAAAAGTACTTAAAGTTATAAAAAGCTATTTTTTGATTATGAGCAGATTTTTGCAATCGGTGTTTCTTTCGAATCATTTGTTTCGTAGGGGGTCTGTACACAAATTTAAAGACTATATTTCATTTGTTGGTAATGTAGCAACGACGTCTTGCTTATGATGGAGATTCATATTTATCGTTAAAATTTTATAAATTAGTTGTGGTTCCTCTTTTAGCTATTTTTAATTCTATCGTGCTTCTGTGAAAAGAAAATCTCTTTCCTTTCTATTTAAAATTCAATAATTCTTAAACTCTTTTATCGCAGCTTGAAGTGATCCTTTTTCAATTAATGTACATGTCTAAATTCTTTCTTTCGTATGTGCTTGCGGTTTTCATATGAGAAATGAAATCATTTTCAGTTTGGCATCTGCGTGCCTTCCTAATGCATACGTTTTGGATCACAGAATAAATAAAGAAAGATAAAATGCAACGTCTATTTCTTGATACATCTGCAGGCTAAAATTCCTGCAGATGTTAAGTTTGGACAGTTAGTTTTCTGTTGTTATAAAGATGCTGATATGGTAATCTGGTTTGGCGGTTTGCGTTAAAAAAAATTAGAATGTGTTTCTCTCTAACAAATTTTCTTCTGTACCCTATGGGTCGACACGGATAAATTTGTGGCATCTCAAAAAAATGCATTCGATTTTGAGTTTTCATGATGTGAAGATATAGACGTTCTGAGTGCTGGGGGACCGCCTCATTTTTTCAATTACCTTTCTTCAAATAAAATATTTTTTTTTCATGGAATCCTCAAGTCTCCGATATGTTTCTTCACAGGATGAGAACCTTCGGGTTCTTGCTTATAGCGTATATGTATGAGCTCCGGTACTCTTCTTTCCTAGAATTTAAGTCCTGCCTGTCAGTATGGATTTTGAAAAAAAAAAGGCTGTTAAATGTGCGTTAAATGCATTTTTTTAGAAAAATACTATCTATAATTACACACAATTTTATGCTAACCATGCATTAATTTAAATTGATCAGCAATATATTAGTTATGCATTGATTTACACTTATTACATTTTAACGAATGCTATCTGCATGTCATTAAAATTATACTTGTTGACCCGTCCGGCGGTGCCTGGGCTCATGATAATTAACTCAAATTTGTATTATTATATATCTTATATCAATTTTATATTCTTAAATGAAATTTTCACTAAAAAATATTGATTATTAGACAGAAAAGCATTTTTAAAAGACACCTTCTTGTTTGGTTGGGTTTTTTGTTTGTTTGTTTGTTTCTTTTCCTCGTAAGGGTCTCTCGTTTCATAGTTTAAAAAAAAAAATAACCCCAGTTGTCTGAATTCTATAAATTTTTCATCAGTTATAAACAGGTCTTGACAAATGCAGTCGCCAGGTCGCCACTGGCGACCTAGTTTTTCTATCTAGCCACCAAGTTATTTAACCCGAATTTTTTTTATAATTATAATTTTTTGTACAAAAATTGACCTAAGAAATGACCATAAATGGCATTTTTTCTCATTTTCGGCATTTTTAATTAGGTAAAAATAAGTTTAACAAATGCAAATTTTAAATTAATAAAAAAATAATTATTTGGCTGACTTCGACACGAAAATCGGCAGAAATTGTTTTCCTGCTTCACTGTTTCATCCATGCCCCCTCATCAGATATAGATTTTGCAGCACTCACTTATCCAGACATTTGAAACCTTCAGCAATCAGCATTTCCTGAACTTACCGGTTAATACAGCCTTTACATTTTTTTTCATAGATAAATAATTTTGATAAATTTCATGAGAAATCTTTGTTTATACCATCTTTTTAAATGATGTAACTGTTCTAAACTATGTAACTAATAATCCTACAATAGTCTTATTATTTTTCTCAATTAATTGGTAAAAAACTTTTGTGCTTTTGAAAATTAGTGACTTCGGAGGGGAGCAGGTTATATTTTTTTACTGGCAAATAGAATTTTTTACTGGATACCAGATTTTATCAAATTTGTAAAGCCATAGTTATAAATATAATGGTTTTACAGACCGTGGAAAAATATTGATATCTAGCTGTAAAAGAAATGCTTTCTTCTCGCGTCTTTTTTTTTCTTCTTCTTTTTGCGACGTGTCCTTTAAAATAACAACACAACAACATTACTGTCCGAACTCTCTGAAATTTTATTCGATTGTAAATATAAGTGTATCCAACCCCTCTTTAAAATTCCGTGAAAAAAGTCTAAGTCTTTGACTAAAGTCGAAGAGAACAGAGTCACAGAAACACAGAGTCACGTCAAAAAAGACCAAGTCACATTTAATACTGAAAACATGAGCCGACGCCGAGCAAACCCACGCCAAAATACCCAACTTTCTTTTTGCATTGTCATCGAAAAATTCTCAGATTTTTTAAAAATACTTTTATTCATCAGAGCGTTTCCAATTTTTTGTAGGCGCTGTAATTTTGATCTTCCAAGATGCTTTTAATCGATTGTGTCTAAATACAGACGTTTAGTTACTTTTAGCATAGAAAAAAGATGGTCTTCGAAAGGCCCAATATGACGTGAGGTTCTAAATAAATCGTAATTTAGAATGCTTTCAGCTGTTTCAAATCTTTAAAATTCCCATTTATAATAAATTCTTTATGCCAAGCATTTCCATCTTAAAAGTAATCTCTATACTAAATTTCAAGTTTCTAACACTAACAGTTTCAACTAAATTATAATTTAGAATTCTTTTAGAAAGTTTAGAGCTCATTTCGTCCTTTTAAATTTTTAAATGTTTTTAAAAATGTTATAAGGAAGCATTTACTACATAAAAGTAATCATCATGCCAAATTCCAAGTTTTCATACCAAATGTGTCACATAAATCGCAATTTTAGAATGCTTCTTACTCTTGCATTCTTTTAAATTTCGAATTGAAAAAATAAATTCTGGGGATCATTTACGTCTTTTAAGTAACATCCATATAAAATTTCAAGACTCTAGCCCTAAAAGTTCTAAATGACTTGTCATTTGGCAAAAAGCAAGGTAAGTAAGTCTATTGAAAATTTTGTTAAAATTGCTTCATTATTATTAAAGTTAGGAATAAGAATTCGTGATTCTCTTGTAATGAAACCTTGTGTATTTTTGATTGAACAAATGGATTCCAACTCTGTTATTTTCTATGTAAAAATTATTTGCTGTACTGTGCTCTCCCATCTTTAAGTTTTCCCCTCATCATTTTTAAACACTTTATAAATCTAACCTAGTTTTGTGTTATTTCATTGGTGCATTTTATAGTTTGTAACTCTAATATTGCAAACGCTGTTTAAATGAATCATAACCAACGTAATTGCGGAGAAAAGCATTATGATTTCATTCATTTAAAAGACTGATTCCATTAACCGATGATTCATATAACCGGCGACCATCTTTATTATAAAGTTCCCCCCCCCCCCCCTAGAACCGATTTCTGGCTGCGCCACTGATTATGGATCAACAAAATTCTTTCTCTGACATTTCCACATTTTCCTGGTCTAAGAATTACACTACCCTGAGAGTTACATTTTTTTGAGAGGGGACCTGTCTCAAAAATTTTTGAAGGAGAAGCTAGAAACCATAATTATGCCTATAATAATAAAACAAAAAATATGAAAATACTACTGATTTTTTAAAATAAGTATCATTCAAAATAGATTTTTAAAAAAAAATAGTAACAGGAAACATGCGCCTTATGGCAAGCACGGCACAACGTTGGACAGCCATATACAGGGTGTCCGAAAAGTCTGCAAACGGTCGAATAACTCGATAAATATACATCGGATTGAAAAACGGAAAAATACAAGTTCAATATTTTTGAAAAATCTCTTTAGGTATATCAAAGTTGCCCCCCCCCCACAACTCTGCCCCCTGCGGGAGAAAGGAGGGAGAACTTTGAAATCTTAAATGATACCCCCCCCCCCTCTTTTTATTGTAAATTTGGATTCTACGGGGAAAAGTACAAGAAATCGTAGATGGCGCTGTAATCGAGTAAAATGCAGTGAGAATCGTTTCCATTGAAAAGTCTGGAAACGGTCGAATAACTCGAAAAATATACATCGGATTGAAGAACGGAAAAATACGTGTTCAAAATTAGAAAAATGGCAATAGATTTTTCAAAAATATTGAACACGTATTTTTCCGTTTTCCAATCCCATGTATATTTCTCGAGTTATTCGACAGTTTCCAGACTTTTCAATGGAAACGATTCTCATTGCATTTTACTCGATTACGGCGCCATGTACGACTTTCCATGTTAAATACAAAAGTTACGTATTTTTTTCCGTAGAATCTGAATCTGCAATAAAAAAAAAAGGGGGGGGGGGTATCATTTAAGATTTTAAAGTCCCCCCCCCCTCCCGCCATTTCAACCGAAGGGGGCAAAGTTGGGAGGAGGGGACTTTGATATCCCTAAATATATTTTTCAATAACATTGAACACATATTTTCTGTTTTTCAATCCGATGTATATTTCTTGAGTTATTCGACCGTTTTCAGACACCTTGTATATATACAACATTAGTTTGTACATTATTATTACATATTCATTACCACTTTGAAAAGAATTGTAACAAAAATTCAAACAAATAATAATACAGTAAAACTTGTCAAAATGGAACCTGTCTATGACGAAATACTGCTTTAAGGGGAAAGTTTTAATGGTCCCGGCAAACCGAATACTAATTTTTATAAAAATATCATTGACGTCTCAAAAAAAGAAAAACAAAGTTCGAATTTCTTTTTCCTACCAGTAAATTTACAACCTATCTTCCACTTATAAAATGTACTCCTTTCTTTATAATTTTTCAATGAATTATGATTCATTGTATTGGATTATTATTATTAATATGGATGTACACATATTATGCACTTACAGGTCTGATGAGATATATTGGATAAACAAACACCGTATCCTCTTCACATTTCTTCCCAACTGAAAAAAAAAATTACATTTTAAATATATTAAGGTGTGAAACATAATTTCAAAAATTCATTAAACTAAAATATAACACTACTAGCAAGCTACACCCGCTACGCTGGTCAATTTCTCTTAACGAACCTTTAATCAAAAAAAATATTGACACTTCATAATTCACTTTTATATTTTAACAGAATAATAAGGCTACTATAATTTGTGACTCGTGCTATAGCCAATAAACACGTCAGGACACGTCGCCCTTATCATTATCTTTTTACGCGTGAATGTTTCGCTATGGTACTCCATTGGGAAATTTGGTAATTTTTGAAATTCAATATTTGAAAAATGGCATAATCATTAGATTTGAAATTTATATCAAGAAATATACAATTTTTTACCTTTCAAAGTCAGTTTGTCTAACAATTTTCTGACAAATGCTTTTCGAGCTATTATTTTTTTCAGTAACTTCAAATGTTTCATTTTCCGAGATTAATCTGTGGCAAAGATTAGCGAAAAACCCAGTCGTCAGCAACGCATATAGCTTTATATTAAAGATGATGTTGGAGCAGGGATTGTCACCATCACTTTTGAAATCGGTTCTGCAGTTCCAGAGATTCCATAGAAATTGTAATTTAGAATGATTTTAGAACGCTTTTCGCTCATTTCACCCTTTTAAATTTCGATTTTTTAAAAAAAATTCTTAGAGAGCATTTACATCTTACAAGTAACTACAATGCCAAATTTCAAATTTTTAGCTCCTACAGTATAAAAAAAATTGCAATTTTAGAACGTTTTTCGCTCCTGCGCCACCCTGGGATTAGAGGTACCGACATAAAATATAGCCTATGTTAGAGCAGGGAGTGTCACCATCAATTTGCCACCATCACTTTTGAAATCGGTTCTGTAGTTCCAGAGATTCTATAGAAATGGTAATTTAGAATGTTTTTAGCACGCTTTTCGCTCATTTCACCCTATTAAATTTCGATTTTTTTATTTTGTTCTTAGAGAGCATTTACACCTTATAAGTAACTACAATGCCAAATTTCAAATTTCTAGCTCCTTCAGTATAAAAAAATTGTAATTTTAGAACGTTTTTCGCTCCTGCACCACCCAGAGATTAGTGGCACCGACGTAAAATATAGCCTATGTTGGAGCAGGGATTGTCATCAAAAATTTGCCACCATCACTTTTGAAAAGGTAGTTCCAGCGATTCCACAGAAATTGTAATTTAGAATGGTTTAAGAACGCTTTTCGCTCATCTCACACCTTTTAAATTTCAATTTTTTTAGAATTTGTTCTTATAAGTAACTACCATACTAAATTTTATGTTTCAAACACTTTCAGTGTAAAAAAAAATCGAAATTTTAGAACGTTTTTAGCTCCTACACTCCCCTGGGAGTAGTGGCACCGATATAAAATATAGCCTATGTTGGAGCAGGCATCAATCACCATCAATTTGCCACCATCACTTTTGAAAATGGTTCTGTAGTTCCAGAGATTCCATAGAAATTGTAATTTAGAATGTTTTAAGAACGCTTTTCGCTCATCTCACAGTTTTAAATTTCGAATTTTTTTAGAATTTGTTCTTAGAGAGCATTTACATTATAAGTAACTACCATGCCAAATTTCATGTTTCTAGCTCCTTCAGTATAAAAAAAATCGAAATTTTAGAACATATTTCGCTCCTGCATCCCCCTGGGGGTAGTGGCACCGACATAAAATATAGCCTATGTCGGAGCAGGGACTGTCACCATCAATTTGCCACCATTACTTTTGAAAACGGTTCTGTAGTTCCAAATGTTCCATAGAAATTGTAATTTAGAATGTTTTTAGAACGCTTTTCGCTCATCTCACTCTTTTAAATTTCGAATTTTATTAGAATCTGTTCTTAGAGTGCATTTACATCTTATAAGTAACTACCATGTCAAATATCCTGTTTCTAGCACCTTCAGTATAAAAAAAAATCGAAATTTTAGAACGTTTTTCGCTTCTGCACCACCCTGGGGGTAGTGGCAGCGACATAAAATATAGCCTATGTTGGAGCAGGGATTGTCACCATCAATTTGCCACCATCACTTTTGAAATAGCTTCAGTAGTTCCAGAGATTACCCCCTACAAACAAACAAAATAAACAATCTTTACTCCTTTATAACATTATTAAAGTAGTTAACTAGTTAAAAAAGTTATTAAAGTAGTTAACTATATTAAAGTAGATTACCTTCTACTTTAATATAGTTAAAAAGTCCTTCCGGCCTGTACCGGGAGGAAAAGGTAGCTTTCCTATATCTTCGTTTTAAAATTTTAGCTAATGTTACACGAAAACAGCAAGTTAAAATGCAAATAAAACGTTTACAAAAGATTCGTTAATACTGAATTTGAATAAGAAATTCGCCAAATTATTGAGCAATAGCCAAATTGGCTTCATTTATGAAGACTTATTTTGGTCGCCAAATTTGGCGATATTTCGCCAAATGTCACAAATTTTGCCAATTTTGGCGCCAACGGATATGAATA
Source organism: Maratus michaelseni (assembly GCA_963931845.1). NCBI lineage: Eukaryota > Metazoa > Arthropoda > Arachnida > Araneae > Salticidae > Maratus > Maratus michaelseni. The sequence goes on along the minus strand of OZ007592.1, from coordinate 179,531,779 downwards.
TACAGTTTTATGCGTATGATTGGGAAAATTATTACAACAATGAAAGAAAATAATTTGCGAGCAATCGCGTTAATGTGGCTGTTTTGTTTCAAAATGTCAGCCACCCTGGAATTTCAAACTGCTCTATCTCAGCCATTTTTTAAGATAGAGGTAAACCAAAAAATGCTCTGGAATCCTTGTATCAAGGCCTAAAACGTAATTAAAAAATAAATTTGAATTTTTAACTTTTTTGTATATTTATTTTACTTTTAAATTTTTAAATGGCCGCCATCTTGAAACAAAATGGCGGACCAAGCTGGCCAACGAACTCGGTCGAGACATTGGTGACCTTAATACACACAATTAGTTTCATCAAAATCTATTTATAAATACGAGCGTTATCGTATGACATAGGTCAGATATATATATATATATATATATATAAAAACTTATTGCAAAAATTAACCATTGAAACAGAAATAACTGACCAAATGCAATGAAATTATTATCCCAAATAGCTATGTCAAATTACACATTATAAAACATAGTCCTAACAAATGAAGTATTTATTCAAAAAGTGAAACATAAGTAAAAAAAAAAAAAAACACAAATGCAAGCTTATAATGTAATTTACTTTTTCAAGGGCTGGGAAACCACATTATAAGCAAAGAATGATTGTTTTCTGTAACTGTCACAAGCTTAAAGCCAAAATTTTGTGACAATTCCAAGCCCTAACAATCATTGGAAAGAAATTGGAAAAAAAAAAAAAAAAAAAAAAAAAAAAAAGGATACCTTTGAAAATAGAACACTACAACTCAAACGGAAGAAAATAAATCCATTTATAAACAAATAAATACAAAGGAAGACAAAGAAAATCTATACATTACAACATAAATTTGTCCAGAATCCGAAGCCAAAAATGTTTTGTGCTAAGCACATGGTAAAGTGAATAAGTGAATTCAAACGTACAAGTTAAAATTACAGTTAATTTTCTAAAAGTAGCAGGTTATTAATTTAACCATTGTGATTTTAACTATTTCTAATTTAAAATATAAAAATACAAATAAATAATATAAAAACTATAAATTCATTTACTAAAAATATTTTTTAACTTAAATAATTTTAATATATATATTATATTATTGGAATATTTAAAAATTTCACTTGTATTCCAAGTTTTCAGTTAAAAGAGAAAAAAAAAATTGTGAAAATTTATATGGTGCTGCCATCTGGTTTTATAATAAACAATAACTAAAAAATAATACTAAAGAATAATAGTAATAGTTTTTTTAAAATCATTATATGGTGCTGCCATCTAGTTAAAGATTAAAACAATATCTAAATAACTATTAATTATTTTGATTAAGTAAATTTTCAGTATAAAATTATTTTATCTATTTATTTTTACATATGTCAACATTTAAATAATTTCAAAACATAAATAAACCCATAAAATCTAAAATATTATTGTAGAAGTCAAATTAAATTTTCATTTTATAAATAATTATATGCAAGCTTAAAAGATTTACCAATATGACTACATGCACTTATTGGAACTAACATCTTGCAAAATTTTATTAACCCTGAAAAATAAAATTAGATTTTCATTTTATAAATAACAATGCAAGTTTAAAAGAAATACCAAAATGGCTACACACACTTAATGGAACTAACATCTTGCTAAATATTATTTATTCTGAAAAATAAAATTAGATTTCACACACTGATAGCTAAAAATAACCAAACATTTCCAATATGTTAACCTCACGTATTGAATCTAATATCTTGCAAAAAATAAAAAAGCATTTAACTAAATTGTTAAATGTTCTCTACCTGGCAAGGGAAAAAAAAAAACAAACATTAAATCTCCAATATGGCAACGCACTTATTGGAACAATATTATATTTAAAGTTCTCTCCCTAGAAAAGAAAAAAAAAATTAGAATTTACTATTTAAATTTTTTAATTAATAAAAGATATTTAACCAAAATATTCCCACTCAGCTCTCACATAAAGGAATTCATTCTTTAGCCAAATATATCAGTAATCAAAATGTAAGTGTTTTAACAGATAGAATGTGCAAACATATAAACCCCAATGAAAGCAAAATTTATATTCGTAAAATTGACTTAACTAAATAAAAGGGATAGCCATATTCTACTGCATGTTGAAGAATAAGTTTTAAATTTTGAGTTTTAAAATTATTAGAACAAAGATTGTTTATTCTATGTGCAAAATTTAGTAAAATATTTACAAATACTGATTTATGTATACAAGACTTATAATTAGTAAATAAGTTAACTTTAAATGTAAAATCATTTCTTTTGTCATAAATGTCAAACAAAATTTTATTATCTTTAAGAATTATCTTAAGATCAAGAAAATTAATTTCATTATTTACCATAAGGTTGAAACTATAATTTAAATTTTTATGATATTTTATTGGTAGTAAATAATTTGAATTATTATTAAAATAGAAGACAATTATATCATCTATATAACGGTACATTTTACAATTAGCAATATGTGAATTACGTTCATAATAATATAAATATAATTCTGCAAGAATTGAAGAAACAATACCACCCTGTGGTAATCCACAGCATTGAATATATATATTCTCATTAAAAACAATATAATTATGATGTAGAATAAATCTAGTTAAAGTTTTAAAGTAATTTAAAGAAATGTTATTTTTTAATTTTATGGAATCCTTGTATTCTTTGTATAATAAATTGACAATCCTGAACATATCCTTGATATCAATATTATTAAATAAGTCATTAAAGTCAAACGTCTTCATGTAAGTTATGTTATTTAAATTTTTTATATTATTGACAAGTTGAAAACTATTTTTTATGCTAAACAAATTATCTTTTAGTTTTGTAAGTTCAAACAATTTAGTGAGAATAGTTAATAGAAATTTACTTGCATTATTATTATACGTATTACAGCCTATAGTTACAGTTCTAAATTTTATAGGAGTTTTATGAAATTTAGGTATAACAACAATGTATGGATAATTAAAGTTGTAATTTTTAATTTTTAGCAACTTATAATATTGAAATATATGTCGATTATTAATAATTGTATTAAGATTAGTTTTTTTTAAAATTTAAACTTGTATTTATTGCATTAGATATTAGCTGTGAATAATATTTTTTGCAGATGAAAGCATAGTTGTTTGGTGATTTATCAACATAAGTAATAATAAATTTGTTTTGTAAATTCTTTATTTCACTATTTAGTTGTTTAACATTAAAATTAAAATTTTCCATATTTCTGAAAAGTTCAACATTTAAATTACTTAATACATTTAATTTCCATTCTTTAAAAAATTCAATGGGTTTATTATAATCTATTGAAATTTTATATATAAAAAGGTCAAGATCCAGATTAAATTGTTTTAATATAGAAAAAATATTATAACATGATGGTGTTCGAAATTTAGTCCCATTAGTCATAAAACTGCGCAGATAATCATTCTCGACAATATTAATATCCCCTGTAATAATGTGACCATGTACCTTATCTACATAATTACTAAAACTAGGATTATTACATAAGCACGGAGGTTTATCATTTGATGTAAGAAATTTTGCAAAATTATTGTAATTGAAAATTCTACGTCAAAGTGTAACATTGTATTTGTATGATTTATGTATTGTAAAATTTTTTATGGGGAATTTGTTATTGTTATTAATTACATTGTGTATATTAATTTTATTAAGTACTATATTGGAAAAAGTGATTATAAGTTGAGTATTGTTAGTTTTTTTATAAGTATTTTTTGAAATTTTTACATTAAGTTGATTAATTCTATATAATAGAAGATCAAAATATACATCACTAAAATGTGGTGATAAATTTAATGTTAAAAATACTTTATAATAATTATTAAGATTTTTCTTTTTGATCGAAAAAATATGTTTCCTTATATCAAACCAATTGAAAGTATTAGTGAATTCATTTTCCATATTAGATAATTGCTGTATAATATCATTACTAGAAATATACTGTGTATTAGTACCATATTTACCCCTTTTTGTACGTGTAGTTTTTGTATTTACTTTATAATTTTCATGTTTATTAGTATTTGTATAAACAATGTTTGTGCGATTAAATAACTTAGAATTTAGACCATAAGGATATAAAGAGTTACGGGATTTGATATAAATGGATTCATAAAGTAGTCTATCACTGAAATTTTTGTGCATACTCAGGATTTTAATAGTAATATCTTTAAAGTCATGTTGTCTAAAGTGCATATGCTCAACATTTATAGAATTATTTTTTATAATATCCTGTCTATGTTGATTGATTCTGAAGTGCAGTGGATTACATGATTGACCAATATATTCCATCTTACACATATTGCAATTAATCGAATAAATAATATTGTATGCTTTACAAAAGAATACATTAATTTTCGAGTTAGAACTATTAACAATTTGTAGTGGATCTGCATGTGGGAAAGTTAAGCAGCGTGGTGATGAACATTTTTTAAATTTGAGATTTACTGTGGGACAATAAGACAGGTAACTGTTTGACGATCCAAAGAAATCCCTGTCAATTTCCATGTACCGAGCATTAGGCCTAATATTATTATTAAAGCCTAAATTGCCAGTCGCTAAAACTTTTTTAGTACTTGCCATAATGAGAATTGTATATTATAAAATATAAGACAATTTTTAAATATAAATGAACATAAAGTTGTAAATAATATAAAATAATATATTATAAAATTAGTACTACAATTTATTTGATTGCTAGGTTAATAAGTATCAATAATCAAAACAAATTTGTCATTTGATTTCTAGACTAATTTGATTTCTAGTTTAATTTATACCTAAAATCACTAAATTAGTTATATAAAGAAAAATAATAATATAAATAATAATAATAATAATAAACCTTGATTACATAAATTTTAATAAATTACAATATTTACATAGAAAAAAGATAATCTCATCATAACTGGTATAAAAATACCATAGTTCATACATTTAAAATATTTTAACTATATAAGCCCATACAGAAATATATATATATGGATATATCTATATATATAAATCAACATTTGAACGGAGGGTGGTTTTGGGGTCTGGGGGTCATGATCGGTGAAAATATATTGAAATTTTCCGGAACTGTTTTCCTCCGAACGGCTGCAATAGGTAGCTTTATACTTTTTTGTATTGAAAGCTACCTAAAAGTATAAAGCTACCTATTGCAGCCGTTCGGAGGAAAGCAGTTCCGGAAAATTTTGATATATTTTCATCGATCATGACCCCCAGACCCCAAAACCACCCTCCGTTCAAATGTTGATTTATATATATAGATATATCCATATATATATATATATATATATATACACAATATATATATATATATATATATCTGACCTATGTCATACGATAACGCTCGTATTTATAAATCAATTTTGATGAAACTAATTGTGTGTATTAAGCTCACCAATGTCTCGACCGAGTTCGTTGGCCAGCTTGGTCCGCCATTTTGTTTCAAGATGGCGGCCACTTAAAAATTTAAAACTAAAATAAATATACAAAAAAAGTTAAAAATTCAAATTTATTTTTTAATTAAGTGTTAGGCCTTGATACGAGGATTCCAGAGCATTTTTTGGTTTACCTCTATCTCAAAAAATGGCTGAGATAGAGCAGTTTGAAATTATAGGGTGGCTGACATTTTGAAACAAGACAGCACATTACAAAAATTTTCATTGTTGTAATAATTTTCCCAATCATACGCATAAAACTGTACATTCATATCCGTTAGCGCCAAATTCTCGCCAAATTTGGCGACCAAAATAAGTCTTCATAAATGAAGCCAATTTGGCTATTGCTCAATAATTTGGCGAATTTCTTATTCAAATTCAGTATTAACGAATCTTTTGTAAACGTTTTCTTTGCATTTTAACTTGCTGTTTTCGTGTAACAATAACTAAAATTTTAAAACGAAGATATAGGAAAGCTACCTTTTCCTCCCGGTACAGGCCGGAAGGACTTTTTCTTTTAAATACAGTATTTTGGTTCTAAAGGTCATATTGAATTTTAAAAAAAAAAAAAAAAAAAAAAAAAAAGGAAAATAATATTTTTGTAACAAAAACAGGCCGGAGATATTAAAGACCAGAATCCTTCGCGTATTGCTGTGTAAGTACGAAAAACTTATCGAGTTATCAAATTATTTTGAATTTTAAATAGTTTCTGAATGTATGCTTCAACTCAATCATGCTCTGAGGGGCTGTATTAAAATTTGAACCCATGTACATCAAAATATCAGCCGTTAATTTTAAAAATAAAGCAAGTCCATTAAAAAAAAAAAAAAAAAAAAAGTTAAAGCTAAATCTTATTACAAACTAGCTGACACGTCCGGCGTTGCCCGGGCCCGTGATAAGAACCTCAAATATACCTAAAATCAATGTTGAATGATATTTAAACAAAAATCCTTCTAAACTATCCCAATGCTGAGGGCTCCACTGTTTTCAGTAGTGTATACAATACCCTCGATTTTGTATGATGATTTTTTAATTTTCAAATGAAATCTATACAAACTTAGAGTTAGGGGGCGACACTGCGTTCGGCGGCGTGTAACAGGCGTGCTACGCACGCTCCGTTCTGTTTTGGTTTTATATTATTTAACGAAAGACCGCGTAGCCCGAGAAAATCTTTCCAAACGAACCTAATAATGAAGGTCCCATTACCTTCGGCAGCTAAAAAAGTGTTCTCACCCTTTTTTGTTTCCACATCGGGTCATTTAATATTAAAAAAAATAGTTCTTATTGGGTCCAAAACGCTTTGAAATTATAAATATATTACCGAAGCCTGTGGATAATTTTCGTACTAAAATATTGATATTTAGTTGTAAGTTTTAAAAAGTTTTTTCTAACACTTTTTTTTTTTCCTCGTGGAAATCCTACGGGATTTGTTTTATTAATTTTAATTTTCGAACTTATTATTTTACCCCAAAATGTAATTACATCTAATTCAAAATTTTACTGGAACAACAGCTAAAAGGTTAGTTTAGGTTCAAGGTATTAAAATTTTAGAGAAATTGCGCAAAAATAAGTTTACGTTTTAAGTGTAAATAAACATGTACAATGTAAATACCCTATGGGATTGTTTTTCATTTTCAAACGGATTCTTTACCCCATAAATCTTTAAAATGTTAAACCAAATTTATACTGGATTATTATCTAAAAGGTCAATATATCGTATTAAAATATCAGAGTGAGTGTATAAAATTGTGTTTTTTAAACAAAATGTGCGTAATGTAAATCTTATGGGCAAATGCACGGAAAAAACGAAATTCGGCAAAAGTGCTTTCGGAAATGATTTTTTTTTTTCAAAGGGTTACGTATTTATTTTTAAACCGAAGGCGTCTTTTGAAAGCTGAATATACACTCGTTAAGAGTGTGCGATTTGATTTTTCGTAATTTCAATTAAAAATTCCGGAGGAAGAATGTTCCATATTGCAAAAAATACGGAATTCGCGAAAGTGACTTGCGAAAACGAACATTTCTGAAAGGGTTAATATTGATGTTTTTTAAAACTGAAGGCGGCACACAGTGGGGCAAAATCCCGAAAAGCTGGCCAAAATATGAAAATGTTATTCAAATTGGACGAAACTTCATACACAGGTGTTTTTCAGGATGCTGATTACGATTCCGTAGTTAAAATTTTAAAAATCAAAATGGGAAATCCAATATGGCGGACTAAAAATTTAAATGTTTTGAAAGCTATTCAATTTGTATGAAATTTCGGATACAGGTGCTTTGAAGAATGCTAATTATGATTCAAGAGTTAAAATTAAAAGCAAAAAGGGCGAATTAGTATAGATACCGAAAGCATGCAGTAGAAAATTGTTAATAACATTTTTAAATTGTTTCAAGAATAATTTTCTCATTTAAAAATACATTCTTATGTAGAAATAGTATTCATTGTAAACATTCCCTCATGACAACATTTCATGATTTTCATATCCCTGAAAATCGGTTTAAATTGGGAATTTTTTTAATTATACCCAACCACTGGCAGAAATCTGACAAAACTCAAAATTCTTATTCTTTTAAAATATCATTGTACAACTGGGGCAGAAAGACATAAACACTTTTTTCCGGTCATTCTGGAAAAGAATGTCAAATAAAAAGCGAGGATAGATAAGGGATAGCCCACGGTTTCTATATATTAATAATATCGACCATGCAAACGCTTAAGAATCACACAGAATATTTGTCTTTATATTCTTATCAATAACAACGCATTCCCGTTTCAAACTGATTTTCAAAGGGTTGTAAAATATTTTATGAAACTTAGACTACAACCTTCTTGTTCAAAGAGCAATTTTTTTTTTAATTTTTCAATTTGTAAATAAGTAAAATTTTTACTTTGAGCTAGAGTCTTACAAAGAGAAAAAAGAGAACTGTATCACACTTTAATTAAACCCTCTTTTTTTTTTTTTTTTTTTTTTTTTTTTAATACAAAACTCTTGTTTAGAATATAATTATACACGTCAATAAAACAAAAACGCTGCCATTTTCGAAAAAATAAATTTGCACGAGGAACTGCTGCCACTAAACTTTGTAAGAAGACCACAGCAACTCTGACAATAAAAATATCTTCTAACACAAGCACTACTCTTTTACAATTTCAGAATTTTTGAAACGACTAATAACTAGTCGTTGGAGGCCACCGTAATACTTACCCATCATGCATATGCATAGTATAAAATATAAAAATAAAACATTTGTAAACTACTTATAGAATGTATTGGAATTCGAATAAAATCGTGGCTTGATGACGTCATAAACTTTAAATGATCTATTACTGAACTGCGTAAAAGAAACATCCTCCTATCTCTAAAAATGATAATCATATTAACTAAGAGTTTACTGCGTCGGATTAAGTGTCTCATTTCCAATTGAAATAAATCTTTGAGTTGAAATTTGGATGAAATACAGGGTCATGAAAAATCGAAGAGTGTGTAAAATAGGATTACAAATATCTCGGCAACTAATAATCCTATCGACTTCATTCTTTATGCAAAATTTATGTTTTTTTATTGTCTTTTATATTCCCTCCTTAAAATAAACAATTTCGAAAAATTTTATGCACCTTTTATCAGAACGAATATTTCGAGAGTCCGAAAAAAAAATAGTTCCGGATAATCGAGGTTACTGAAATTCAAAATGCTTCTTCCCATTATTACATACTTAAGTACATGCCAAATTCCAAGCCTCTATCTCATTTTGTTCGGGAGATAGAGCGTTTACAGACACACAGACGGACGGCAATTTTTTTTTTTTTTTTTTCTAAAAATATGTTTTTCGGAATCTCCAGTGTCTGAAACGTGTAAATCCGTCAAAAAAAAATTTTTTTTTTTCGATTTTTAAAACGATTACAAAACTTACCCTATACTACGTATGATGGTAAGTAAAAGTGACATTTCTACTTATTGTTGCAAAAACCTTCACGAAATGTAAAATGGCAGTTTTTGGCAGCTGTTTTTTTTCATTATTCATTAGATAATAGTTCAGGACATTATCTCCTTAAATTTCATCGCGGAACACTGTGGAACTTATAAACTTTCTGATGTTTGAAAACAAAAAAATTTATATTTTAAAAAAATATTTTAATCAAAAATAATCATGACACTATTAATTTTTATGCACTTAATATAATTTTTATAATGCATGCTAATAATTTACAGACCATCATCGTGTGAATCCATTTTACAGAATTAAAATTGGATGATATGGAAAAATGTAGCACTTGTTTAGAGGAACCGCTGTTTTGCTCTCTTTGTTGTTCACCTCAGATGATACTTCCCCAAACGTCACTCTTGAAATGATGCATGTTGTCAGGGAAACGTGAAAACCTTTTTCTAAATACAGATTCTGACCCTCCAAACATTATTCTAGCCAACTGTATAATCAAAATTCCCGAAATAGTAACTTTATTTTTCGACTTTTGGCCAGCTTTTCGGGATTTTGCCCCACTGTGCGGCATTGTAAAGAAAAACGAACGTAGATATGGTTTGGTACCTTTGGTTTGTTCGTATTTTGATTTAGGAAGCCGATTTTTAAACATGGCACAAAAGACAAACGAATAATTTAAAGAGTTAATACAGTAGAACCCCGATTATCCGAAAATCGGCTTAACCGAAAGACCTTAAAACTTTTTTTTTATATAAAAAGGTTTATTTTTAAACAAGCATGCTGTTTATGAAATAAATAAACAGCGTCAACTTATTTATTTGGACCATCGCGTAAATGCAGGCATTTTATTGCATAGACACATAAACACTTAATTTTTCTACAAAATATGTTGTGATTTTTTGTTGTTGTTTTTCAATTTTGCATTACTTCAATGCTGCCTTATCACGCCGCTTTTTGAAAAACAACACATCTGACGCTGTTGCATCTTCCTGCACTTTAATATATATTGAAGTGCCAGTATCATGAACATAGAAACAGATAAGGACCTCTAACGAAATAGCCTTTCAAAGAAGAAAACCGTTCCTCGAAAAATGTTTCAAATAGGTGGCACCTGAGTAGGACATCAAATCGTCTGCTTGACAGCCATCGTTTGATGGGTATCCGATATACAGTTTGGGTTTGTTTTTGTAGGTGGTGCTACCTTAGCAGAGATGCTCGGCGGCTTGTGCGTGCAGCTGCCATTATGTTCGAAAGTCGCGACACGATATTAAAACTATTTCGTTAGAAGTCCTTATCTATGTTCATTGCCAGTATCGAATCTTTTCAACGCGTTGAGCTCTTGATGTTTATAATAAACCGTTTGCGCTTTAAAATATTACTCATCGTAAATAAAGTTTGGAGGAAATTAAAACACGGTAAACATGAAGGTGAAATCGCTCAGAATACGAATTCTTGCTTCACTTGCAAGCACGAACGCGTTACCTGACTGTGGGGAAGTGAGAAGGGTGAGTAGTGTCATCTAGTTGAATAAAATTAGGAAGCTTCCCGGTTATCCGAAAATTTCTATGGAACCCCGGTTATCCGAAAATTTCTATGGAACCCCGGTCAACCAAAAATTCTTTGGTACCATGTTTTTCGGATAACCGGGGTTTTATTCATATTTTTCGAAACTGATTGCAGATTTCGAAATGTGAATGAACGTAGATATGGTAAAATATTTTTAGCTTTTTTAGTAGCTTGACCAGAAGCGCTGATACAGATTTTTAAAGATTGCGAAAATTGTATGGAAAATAAATTTTTTCAAAGGGTTAATATTAGTATTTTTTTAAACCAAAGGCGGCGTTTGAAAGAGTTAAGAACGGTCTTTAATTTGGTTCAATCGGTTTTTCCGTATTTTGTTTAGTTAGATGCAAGGTTCGTGAAACGGCGAATTAAAAAATATATATGATTTCGAGGTTTCATATATGGTAAAGAAAGACGGCAAAGAAAAAAAAAAGCCGATCTCGCACTTTGTTTTTTCTCTGCGTGTGGCCACTTCGGAGAGGTCGAATTGCCGATTTGCGAAAAAAGAATGCTTTTTCGGTTAGTTTTTAATTAATATCTTGGCTAATTATCAAAAACTGAAAAATATGAGCCTCAAGAGCATCAGAACCTTCCTTTGACTATCCTAACCCAAATTTTCAGACTTCTACGTGCAGTAAATTTCGCTATCCATCGCCAACAGACACACACAGAGACATAGTGAAACTTTCTTTTATTAGTATAGACTAGCTAACACGCCCGGCGTTGCGCGGGCCCGAGATAATAATAATCCGTTTTAAACGAATATGACTGAAATATGTAAAGCTATCGAAATCTAATCGAATGAGGCAAACCTCGTCGTAATCGGGCTCATAGTACCCACGATCGCGGAAAGCACACCCTGGCGGTCGAAAGTGCAACTAAAATATTTAAGACTATATATATCAAGTCGAATGATTAAAACCCGTCGTAATCGGGCCCATAGAACCAGATATACTCTTATAGTTCCACCTTCCACCGCCAGGGGGCGCAATCTGTTCTGGAAGAAGCCTATTCAGAACACTCGATCCAACCAAATTTCCTAGTAGAATTGAAATTTAACCACGGGTAAACATTGACAAAATAGCGGAAATCGCGAAAGTGGGTTACGTAAACGATCGGTTTCGAAAGGGTTAATGTAGATATTTTTTAAAACCCAAAGATGCGTTTTGAAGAAACTGAACGTGTCTATGATCTGGAGTCTACTGTTTGTCCGTATTCGCATTTCCCGAGTCGATGCCGATTTTTTAACCTGGGCCGAAAAACGAAAATCGCGTGAGTGAGTTTTGGAAAGGATTTTTCTTTTCGGAGGGTTAAAATTAAAATTTTTCATAACGGATACCAGATTGTAAAAAGCGAAGGGATATAGATTAGGCGAGGTATTTTTAGTTTTTCATATCTTGTTTATAAACGCCGATTCGGATTTTTAAAGATCGGAGAAATAGTTAAAAACCAAAATTGACTTACGGTAAAAAAACGTTTTCGAAAGGGTTAACGTGAATTTTTTTTTAAATTAAAAGTTTCTGCCTAAACCCGATAGAACGTAGATGTCTTTAGGTGTGTTTGTTTTATGTTTGGTTATTTTAGAGAGCCGATGCCAGATTTTATATATCGCAGAAAATCGGAATTCGCAATCGTAAGTCCTGCGCGCGAATTTTTTTCGAAGGGTTAATATTCGTATTTTTCTAAAACAATTACAAATATAAAAAAAAGAATAATTGTAGATATTGTCTGGTATTTTTAATTTTTCGTAACTTTCTCTGAGCCGCCGATGCAAATTTTTAAAAATTGCCAAAATTTCAAAAATCGCGAAACGGCATACAGAAAATATACTTTTTCGGAGGGTTAAGTTTCATATTTTTTAAAACCAAAGATGGCTTTGAAAAGGGCAAAGTTAGCTCTTTAATTTGGTAAGCTTCGTTTTTCCGTATCTTTTGTAGTCCGCGTTTGTGGATGCAAGGCTCGGAAAACAGGAGAAAATAAAAAACATGAATTTGATGTTTATTGTTTTTTTGAAGGGTTAAATATTTTTTTTTAACCAACCGGATCGTTCGAGACGTAAAAGTATGTTCTTTGAGAATATGTAGATGTTTTTTTTCGTATTCCCAGCCGTTCGCCCATGGCGAATTTAGAAAAACGTAAAAAGAAATGGAATGACTCACGCGTTGTTTTTTCTTTTTAACGGAGGAACGAATAAATGGCTTCTGGGCATGCGCGAGCTGTTTCTGGAAGAGTGATTTTTTGATCTCTGATCAGTTTTTAACACACACACACACACACACACACACAGAGCGAAACTTTCTTTTATTAGTATTGATTAACATAAATTTATATATTTAATCAATTCACAATAAATATCTTTTAATATCAGTATAAATTTGTGAGTAGTAATTTATTTGTTCAATGATATTTCAAATGCGTTGATTTTTAAAGTGAAGCAAGTCTACTTTGAGGGTTTTTTTTTTTTTTCATGTTGTAATATTAACAAGCATAATCAGAATTTAGTAATTCTACTACAACAGTTGTAAATTGGCAACATTGGTAAAACATTGTTTTATCATAATTTATAATTATATGCATACAACTTATTACTGAATATGTTTTCTTATTTTTTCCACTTTTTCCTACAAAATTAAATTTACATTTCGTTTTATTATAACTTTTCTATAGAATGAAACATTGAAATAAAATAAATTAAGTAAATAAAATAATTTATTATTATTATTATTATTATTATTATAATTATTATTATAATATTTTTATTATTATTATTATTATAATTATATTACATTCAAAGAGAATCAACGTTTTCAACAAATCATTGCTTTTGAAAGTGACGCAAATCCTTTGGTGCATACCAAAACCATTATTATTTTTATTATTTTTCAGCTAACATGGATAACCATTATTGCACATAAAATGAGACCACAAAAAATATAAAATAAGTTTGATGGGTTTCAAATATTCGTAAAAATATTTTACGAATATTTTTAAACCCATTCAAAATGCAAACCATTCAATATCTAGCAATAACAAAAATGAACTAGCTTTCAAAATTAACGGTTCATGTGTGTTTAGATTAGATTTCACTTGATTACATAAAATCATGAGTTATATATTTAAATTTAAAAAAAAAATTAGAAGGTATGTATTTAGTAGCAGCCAAAAATTTATAATACACTACCAATGCTGCAAAGTAAATAAAAATAAAATTATAATTCAAACTTTAAGCAGCTATAACTTTATAATTTTTTGGCATTAAAGTATAGCAATTTTATTCATTTTACATGTTAATCCTTCTTTATATATATATATATATTTTTTTTTCTAATTTAAGAGATTATTAAACGTATTTATTTATTCCTTTCTTCAAAAATGTATTAATTGGCCCAGGCTGCTTAAATAAATGTTTATATATTTTGAAACTTTTTGCAATGAAGTATATATATCTATGACTAATAAATTAGAAAATAGCTATTCTATAACAGGAGACATAACATCCCTCTAAAATTCCAAGACATTTTTCGATAAATCGATATGTTAATCTAAACAAGAACCTTCAGAATCTAAAAATCTGCACAAAGATAGCATCCAGCAGCAAAAATTTAAAGTATGAAGCTAAAGATAGAATGCATTGTCACAGTCGTTCTGGTGGGTACTAAAGCAGTCTGAACTTAAGCGATAACATAGATAATGCCATTGACCATCATGATTGTGACGGCTGGGATTTAAGCACATTCGGTACGTTTCGACAGTTCAAAAACATGAAAATGTCATTATTGTTTATTTATACCTATATTGCACAATGCACACTTCCTAATAATGTATCATTATATTTTTTACCATACGTAGCACAGATCATAAAGATCTTTTTTGGCATAAATTAAAATTCATTGTATATATATATATATATATATATATATATATATATACAGGGTGATTTATAAAAAAAAAACTATCCCGACATTTGGGCCCCTAACTATCATACCATTCACAGAAACTGAATGAAATTTTCGAAAAAGGTATTTTGAGGTATGCTCTCAAGAATGATATGGAAAACAACAGTGTCACTCAAACAATTACGGCTACAATGAGAAAATTTCGAAAAAATCAAATGGCAACACCCAGTTTTTTGTATTGTAATGTGATCTCCATTGTGAAAACCCCCAAATAGCGTTGGAACGGCAACTGTAGCATGAAAATCACCGGCGGTAGATAGGCTTAAAAGTGAGGACAACCAATAAGGACAGAGAAGCAGCATAAAATAAAGCATTTTATTGTGTTTCACAAATTTCCACATGACCTCCTTCACACACGATGACACTTTGCATGCGGCTGATGGTGGATAGCACTACAGCACATATCATGGCAATAGGAATCTCTTGAATCGCAGTTCTGATGGCATCTTTCAAATCAGATGCAGTTTGAGGACGAAACTGATACACTTTAGATTTCAGATATCCCCACTTCCAGAAATCCATTGGTGTCAGATCAGGAGATCTTGGTGGCCACGGAAGCGGAAAATGACGGGAGATAACTCTGTCACCAAACTGTTGAGTTAAGACACGTTTGACTGAAGACCCGTCATGTGGAGGAGCGCCATCTTGCATCCACACAACTTCAGATAGAGCATTTTGCCGTTGCAATGCGGGAATCGCGTAATGAGTTAACATGTCCAGATAGCGAGCACTCGTTACTGTACACGTTTGCAGATCACCGGCAGTAACCTCTTCAAAAAAGGGCCGAGGATGAACGTACTTGTTATACCACACCACACAGTCACTTTTTCCTCGTGTAATGGACGTGCATATGCACATCACTTGGATTATTCTCTGCCCAGTGCACACAATTTTTCGAATCCACGTTACCAGTTAACGAGAAATGCGCCTCATCTGTCCACAGAATGCGTAAAGGCCAGCTGCTATCTTCATCGTACCGGATAAGGAATTGATTTGAAAAATCCAGCCGTAATTGCTAGTCTCCCGCTTCCAACATCTGGACACGCTGGAATCGATACGGAAACATGTTTAGAACAGAGCGCAGAATCTTGCGTACAGTTGAATTCGGCAGATCCAGAACACGTGAAACACCGCGTGCAGTTGCGGGACGAACTATGCTTATCGTCTGATGGACTTCTGCAACAGCTACCACAGGAACGGAAGGTCGTCCAGATCGAGGTCGATCGCATGTGCAACCAGTTTCTTCAAATTTATGAATCAAGTCCCGTACAGCTTTGACAGTGCACGGGTCTCGCCGTAATCCATGCGGTAAACACGCAATATCTCTGCGGCATTTTGTCCATTCAGGTAATAAATCTTTACGATTTCCCCACGTTCTTTCCCGGAAAGCGGCATCTTGTTCGGAATGGCAGAAAGGAACATACGCGGCTCGCATTTCGCAGTGCCTTTTCTTTCATCTAGCGTGACGACGTCAGTCATGACTGTGTCTTACGTAGAAACCCGAAATCTGCGTTTCTTGGTTTTTTCTTCTCGTTTTGTGGAGAACTAATCAGGCTGGGATATCAGCCAAAGAAACGGTGTGACATATGACGTAAATGAAACGAAAATTAATGCTCTGGTGCACGGCAAAGTAATTTTTTATTTTCCCTTGCCTAGTTCCGGTGATTTTCATGCTACAGTTGCCGTTCCAACGCTATTTAGGGTTTTTCACAATGGAGATCACATTCCAATACAAAAAACTGGGTGTTTCCATTTGATTTTTTCGAAATTTTCTCACTGTAGCAGTAGCTGTTTGAGTGACACTGTTGTTTTCCATATCATTCTTGAGCGCATACCTCAAAATACCTTTTGCCAAAATTTCATTCAGTTTCTGTGAATGGCATGATAGTTTTTTTATAATCACCCTGTATATATATATATATATATATATATATATATATATAATACTTTTTAGAAAGTTATTTAAATGATAAAGAGTTTTTGCATGAAAAAAAAAAATAATAATAAAAAAATTATATATATATATATATATATATATATATATATATATATTTAAAAAACAAAAACAAAACTATTAGAAAATATACTTAGCTTGAAATCGTCCAAAAACATCCAAAACACAATGATTGGCATTGTAAATTAATTATTTTTTCCAATTACATATTTTTAAAATTTATATAAAAAGCATTTATTAAAAAATGGCATTTCATACAAATTTTTAAAATATATAATTGTAAAATGAACTAATTAATTAATTCATTAAAGCAATAATTGTGTTTTGAGTATTTTGGAAGATTTCAAGATGTTCGAATGGAACAGATTACGCCCCCTGGTGCTAGGATGTGGAACTACAGAATTTTGCAACGTGCCGGAGGTTTGTTTAGATCAGAGTACGCCCCCTATAGGCAGAAAGTGATAATAAAGGATTTTCCTACGGTGCCACAGGCAGCGCGGACACGAGCCGGAGGTTCGTTCGGTTTGAAGTTTATACTATTCCAGATGGAAATAAAGGATTTTTCGACGCATGCACAGCACACCCGCTATACGGTGCCGCAGGCAGTAAGGATCGAGTCGGAGGTTCGTTCGGTTCCAGGTTTATCCTATTCGAAGGTTCGTTCGATTCGAGGTTTTACGAGACTCCGATGTAAATTAGAGGCACACTAGTTAATTCATTGAAGCAATCATTGCGTTTTGAGTATTTTTGGAAGATTTCGAGGTAAATAAACTTATAATTTTCTTGAAAAGTGAACCTGGGCGAAAATTAGGGAGCGTTTTTTTTTTTTTTTTTTTTCCATGCAAAAGCTTATCATTTAAATAACCTACATAAAAGATTTTTTTTTATAGAATAAACTTTGATTTATGCCAAAACATTCTTTGCTACTGTGATCTTTACTACTCACATTGTTTGTATTTTACATCCGGCATTTTACTTCGCTGTGAAAGCGATGTTTGTTTGCTTTCAACGCCGTTACGCTATCGCTAGCCGTGAGCGCGTTTCCTGCACGGTTATTGCTGCTATTAATATTCACAACTACTAAAATGTTCTATAAGATCAGATATTTTTAACATCACAGCCACCTGTGGTAAAATACAGGGTGTTTCACAAAGGACCCCTAACTTTAAAAATCAATAACCCGGAAACGGTGATAGATAGAAACATAAAACCAATGGAATATTTATTAAAAAAATCGTAAGACTCTTATACGTAAATCTCAAAATTTAGTTAAAAATAGCACGGATAGATGGCGCTGAGAGCGTTAAGAATCCTTCTAAAGAGAGTTCAGAAGCATAGAAAGACTAGCCATCGAAGATTTCGCCATTGAAATCTGGCCGCTATTTTCGTATAGTGAAAATAATTCGCATCCGTCACGTTGCCTGTCTGTTGAATTTTTTTGAAAAGATCACGAATTGTTTTCCTATCTGGGCTTTTTGCGACTTGAAATCGCGTTTGAAAACTTCTCCTTGTGGCAGTAGGACTCTGATTTAATCGGTGGTACTCCAACACAATAAACACACGTTCCTCCACGGTAAACACTACTTTCGGAATTATTTTAACTATACGCTAATAGCGGCGAGATTTCAATGACGAAATCTTCGACGACAAGTCTTTCTATGCTTCTGAACTCTCTTTAGAAGGATTCTTAACGCTCTCAGCGCCATCTATCAGTGCTATTTTTAACTAAATTTTGAGATTTATGTATAAGATTCTTACGATTTTTTTAATAAACATATCATTTGTTTCATGTTTCTATCTATCACCGTTCCTGGGTTATTGATTTTTAAAGTTAGGGGTCCTTTGTGAAACCCCCTGTAGTTATAATGATGCATTTATTACAAAGTGTGCAATATGGGTATAAACAACAACGACGTTTTTGAACTTTCGAAAAGTACCGAGACCCCTTAAAGGGATTAGACTTTGGATAGTTTATCTCATAATTTTATCGTAGTAAATTTTGCATTCTTTTAAGACAAATTTGCCCCTTTTTCGCAAATAGAAAAAAAAATCAGCTGAGCTAAAATAAATAACTAATATATTAATTATGTTCGTTAGTAGGTCTTACTGGGCTCCCACAAAACTTTTGTAGTAAAAATGGAAAAATAGCAATCAGTGTTCTTGGAACAACAACAACAAAACAATGCGCTTTTAATTTAGAAAATCGTAAATGAAGTTAACACAAAAATCTCTTCCTACTTAAATGGTTTCAAAACGCTGTATAAACATCACTAACTTTTAATCCTGCCTGTTAAAAAAAAAAGTAAAAATAATAAAAATAATAAAAAAAATAAAATAAAAAATCAGTCTTTCATCTGTAATTTCTGAAATTCTGCACCAAATCGCATAAAAACAGCTTAAATGGCAAACTGCATCAAGCTTAATATCAGTGGAAATTCCATTAAAAACCAAGGAGTAGTTTTTTTCGCGATACTATAACAATGGACAGACTTTCAATTTGATACAATAAATTCCAGAGAGGTAAGTGCAATCGTTTGGTGGTACCCATGAAGAAACTTACAATAAATAAAATTACAATAAATAAATCAGTTTGAAAACAGAAAAAAAAGATTCAACATTAGTCCTAAAAATCAAATATTGAACCAAACATACGCAATTCTTCAGTTCTGGATACTTTAACGACAGGATGTAATCTTAGCAAGTCACTTGAAGTTATTCGTTTCACTACTGAGACAATCACATTGAATTTCTAAAGAAATAAATATATAAATATATATGTATATATATATGAATTATATTGACAAAATCTAAAATTTATTAAATTAAGAATATATCAAGAACATTGAGCATGAAGAATATATGCATTCATTAAGAATATATCACGAAAAATTTACTGCCTGAGTAAAAAAAAAAACAAGTGGATAAGTATGATCGAAGATCGCTCAAAGGGTTTCGTTTAATATTCCTTTCAAAACACTTTATCCTTTCTTTAATAAATCCAAATAACATATTTATTTCATTTAGCAAGAAAAAAAAAGTCATGTTTTTTATAAAGTAAAAAATTAACTTGTCTATTTTTTCGTTTTTTTTTTCGAGTATCCAAACCAGCCCGATAGCGGGCGAAGTCTGCTATTATATTCTGTCATAATAATATCTGTCACGCGGACTAAATGCCATATAAAAAAAATAATTTCAAAATTAAACATGCTGTACACCTTCAGAATGTTAAAATATGCAAATATTTCCATAATCTGATTTTTATCATGATTCAATATGTTTCTCAAACTCAAATATTTACTATTCTCTATTACTCATATTGATACTCGCTTTGTATTATTCTCAAACATCTGAAAAATTCGTTAAACTTCCAATATGACGTCAGATTTTCTTTTTAATTCTCTAATGACGTGATATTAATCTGCTTTGTGTACATACACATACTCATACTCCTTGTATTATTGAGAAATCTTTGAAAATTTCCTGTTATTAACACTATGACGTCAATCATTTTTATTTCATATTAATCTTTTTTTCAATTAGTGAAACTTTTTATTTCATTTTCATTTTTCACGTGGAAATCGTCTGATAAAAAATTACTTATTGTAGAAATAATTTCATCGTGGATTTTTAATTTTTGGCATCTGCTATAACGAAAAATGTTTAAATTTAATAGGAAAAGGCTGTTAGAATTTCGGTTTTTTATCTCTATTTATTAAAATAATACGAATTTTTCAAATTTTAATATTTTGAGCTCTTTATAGCTGGTATTCAGATTTATACACAAAGTTTCAACTCTGTAAGTTATATAGTTTTTGAGAATGGCTCTGTGACAGACAGACAACGGAGCGGGAGTAATAGGGTTTCATGAGATGAACGAAACCATAAAAAGCTTGCCGAAAAAATTGAAGCAACTGAAGAATGGATAACTCGATCGATCGATCGCGAGAGAAAGAGAATGAAATTAAATTATTAGCTGTAATGAAGTGTTTAATTATATCTTCACAATATTTGCTTGCATGTATACATGCTTAAGTTTATTTTTCTTTTAAAAAGGGGAAAAAATCATACTTACCACTCAGTTATAATTAATTATTTGTATAGTAGACTCCCTTAAATATGCATACCTTAAAACCAAAGGTTGTGCAGATTTTAGAATTTTGCGGATTTCTGGTCACTGTTTTGTTTACAATTTTAAAACAATGTACTCGAAATTATAATGAATGCTTACAATAAAGTAAAAAGATTAAGTAAAATATAAAAATTAAGAAAATTTTAAAAACTTTTAAAATATTAAAAGTACAGTTCAAGTAAATAATTAATAATGCATAACTAAATATGGATAATCATGATGAGATAATTTTTTCTTGAATTAATCAGTGAAACTCGTTTTATAAATGTACACTAATAATTCACATCAAAATCTTAAAATAACAGTAATAACCAAAAAAGCTTGATTAATACATAAATTATTTGGTAAAAATATCGTGATCGCCACTGATATCAGCACTATCTTGATTTTTTTCAGAAATAAATATATACTTCCTTCATGAGAAAACACAAGTGGAATCATATTAACCAGAATTACATATTAGAATGTGTACAGAATGATATAAAAATATAAAAAAAAAAGTTGAATTTTACATCTACATCTTAACTGTAAGTTTCATTGTTTACATTGGAAACGATGTGCGAATTTTAGGAATTTGCAGGTTTTAGGGTGGCAGATGGGATTCTACTGTATACCTTTTTAAAAAAGTTATTTTACTTTAACTTTTTTTAAATCCTTTTCATCACATACTCGTATATTTCCTCTAAATAAGCTCATTGCATGGAAAATGTTAATTGTCACTTCCCTCGTTTGCTTCCAAAAAGCTTTGAAGTTTTGTGGCAAAATCCAAAGTAACTGCATATATCAGTGGAAAGATTACAGTTTGTTTCACTTATGTGTATAACAGTCATCCTTCTTGTCTTCATCTTTTTCGGCAATGGTATAGAAATGCTAAGGAACATGAAGATAAACAAGTGGGTAAGTGTGATCGAAGATCACACAAAGGGTTCTGTTTAATATTCCTTTCAAAACAATTTATCCTTTATAATTAATAAATCCAAATAAATTTCAATTTAAAAAAAAAAAAAAAAAAAAAAAAATAATAAAAATATACCGGTCGATTTTTTCGAATATATGAACCGAGATAAGAACGCTTCTCCTGGCGGTGGTAAGTCGAACTAAAATCTGTTAAGCTATCGATCACATTAAAGTCCGCCTTGACGGTAGAAAATGGAACTAAAATATGTAAGGCTATCGATATCAAGTCTAATGAGCCAAATCACGTCGCGTTTAGCCTCATAGAACCTAAGAAAGTGCCCCCGGCGCACAGTGGGGCAAAATCCCGAAAAGCTGGCCAAAATATGAAAATGTTATTCAAATTGCACGAAACTTTGTGCACAGGTATTTTTCAGGATGCTAATTATGATTCCAAAATTAAAATTCCAAAAAACAAAATGGCGGACTAAAAATTTAAATGTTTTGATATTTTTTCAATTTTTATGAAATCTTGTATACGGGTGCTTTTGAGGTTGCTAATTACGATTCAAAAGTAAAAAAAATGGCGGATCCAATGTAGTAAATTAAAAGTTAAAAACAATTAGATTTAAATACAATATAACGTTTTGAGACTAAACATTACAAGGAAATTTTCAAGAAATTAACACATTTTTAATCAAAATTAAACAATGAATTTTTGTTTATGAAATACAATTAAGTACATTTATGGAAAGTAAAATATCACAGTATTTAATTGTTATATTATTAAAATAATACGAAAGGATATTCTAAACTTCATCATGTGAATCATCTGTAGTATAAGTAGATTCTTCAGAAGGGGGGGTGTCGAAATAGTTTACAGAACGTGTTGGCGGTATTAGAAGTTGTTGTGCCTCTAGGGACAATGATCTTAATTTCTTCTGTGGTAATTTACGTAAGCTTGAAATGAAGGGGTCTGATGATATTAAAAGCCGTAAAAATACATCTTCCATTGTTTTAGTCCTACTGGATTTTCGCGAGAAATCTTCTCGGTACCTTTTGATCAATTTGTTGCACGATTCTTGCGCGTCTTCTGACATTTGCCCAATTGGTAATAATGAGGAAGCTATTATTTCTTTGCCATGAATAAGTAGTTTGTGCACTGAAGTTGGCATATAGAACCAGGGATATAGTTCAACGAATTTATGAGCTGTTTGTAAGCAATAGTGCTCGAAATTGATCAAATGAATGTCATGACCACAAGAAATTACTTGTAATATGACGTGGAATCGTTTGATCAGATCTTCGTCTACGCCCGTTATGGAAGCAGAAATAGTTGCGTTTTCAAAGAATCGACGAGCTGTATTGCCATCATTTGTGCTTCCATATCCGGGCTTTGGTTTATCGACGATAAGTCCTAATTGTAAGCGAAATCCTTTTTGTATATTTTGTTTTGCAATTTCAGTTTTCTTCTTCTCATCTGGAGTACGCGCTTGCCATTTTTTTACATCCAGTTTGTATGCCAGATGCATGCAACATTCAAAACATCTTATATAGGCATGTAATGTGGATATCCCGAATTGCAAATGATATTCATTCAGTTTCAATTTGAGAATGTCATCCAGGTTATTAAACTGTTGTGAAGTTGCCTGACATAGGTAGCAACGCTGAGTTGACAAATTACCAGTAATGGCATTACAAACTTTACCATCAATCGTCGTTAATGCTAGTTTGTAATTAACGACTATTTCTTTTCTATCAATGATTGTTTTAAAAGGAATAAGTTTAATCTTCTGATCTTTAATATAATCAGTTTCATTGACAGTAACCTCCTTATTTTCGTGCAAAAATTGTATTCTGATGGGCCTACAAAATCGAGGAGATGAAGGTCTCGGATTTTTCCAGACAACAATTTCTGCATTATTCGCAACACTTACGAGTTGTAGTGCCACAAGAGAGGTGAAAAAGATATTTTCATCTGATTTGCTACCCTCATCATCGCTAAACTTTTGTTTAAAAGTACTTTGACCAGATGTGCCATCATATCCCCACTTGCAAATCAAATTCAAATTACTAACATTCTCGGACGTCAGATTCTTAAGAACGTCTGTTTGCATTAATAAAATACGCTCAGCAGTATGATCTAGCAAAGATTGCAGTTTCACTTCGGCAGCAGTTTCGGTTATGGTTATGTCTGATTTATGGGGATAACATTTTTGCTTAGCTTGTTGCACCACTTTATACGATGGATACATTTTACAATTATTTTCTAAACTTATACTTCTCAACCCTTGATACTGATTTCTCGATAATTTATGCTCAATCATAAGGGAAAGAGCATAATCACCTGAAAGAGTGTTTTCTAGGACGAATGACGTAGATCTTCTGTATTTCTGAGCTTTTAACGGACTCCCCGTGGTTACATTCTTGACAATGCTTGCAGCATCTAATTGTCCAGAAGCTCGAAGACTCATTTGCGTGGCAAAACATAACTCCTCCATACTTGATTCTGACCGCATGTCTTCAGTTTTTCTTCGTTTTGTTCTTTCGCTGGCAGCGTTAAAATCTAAAGAAGGTCGACCTGATTTAGTTTTTTTTTGCGTTTCTACAAACTGCTGGGTTTCTTCGAAAGAAACAAACATGCTTAGCCAATTCTCAATTTTAAAAAAAAATAAGTCCTCAACCCTTCTAACCTCTTGCCATTTAGTACGAAAACTGGTCATCAACTTCCGAATAACTGGTTTGATGTCTTTCGGCAGAGTGAAATGACATTCAAGTCGACCAGACATAAATTTTTCGATATCTTCATAAACCACGGATATACTATCACTTAAGTGACTTCTCACTAAGAGAAAAATTTCCTTCCGTGATAAACCAATTTTATCACCACTGCCCATAGCCATGTCAGTAGATTTTGTAAACTAAATTAAATCTGATACAATCGAACTCATTATTTTAACATATTCAAGAATATAATATTTAGTTAATTAATATTAATTAAATAAAAATCTTTATATTAAATAAAAATACGAACTCAAACTAATTCGAACACGTATTGAAGAAAAAAGATAACTGTATCACGCACTTTAATTAAACCCTCTTGGTTTACAAAATTCTTTTTTAGAATAGAATAATGCACGTCAACAAATCAAAAATGCTGCCATTTTCAGAAAAAGTAACTTTGCTCAAAGAATTGCTGGCACTCAGCTTTAACATACGACAACAACATCGCACACGATAAACTAAATTTCTAAAATACACACTCCTTTTTTTACAATTTCATATTTTTTGAGGCGATTAAAAAAGTGACAGTTCTACTTGCTGTTGCAAAAACCTGCACGAAACGTAAAATGGCAGTTTTTAGCAGCTGTTTTTTTTATAATTTATTATATAATAGTTCAGGCTATTATCTCCTTAAATTTCGTTGCGGAACACCGTGGAACTTTTAAACTTTTTGATGTTTGAAAGCACAAAAATCATATATTTATTAAAAAAAAATTATCAAAAATAATCATGAAATTATTATTTTTTATATGCTTAGAACAATTTTTGTAACACATCCAAATAATGTACACATTACTATCGTGTGAATCCATTTTAAATCATTAAAATCGGATTATATGGAAATATGTAGCACGTGTTTAAAGAAAGCGTTGTTTTGCGCTTTTTTTGTGCCTCAGATGACACTCGCCCAAGCATCACTTTTGAAATAATACAGGTTGTCAGGGAAACGCGAAAACCTATTTGTAAATATAGATTCTGACGCTCCAAACATTATTCTATCCAACTGTATAATAAAAATTCCCGAATTAGTAACTTTATTTTTCGACTTTTGGCCAGGTTTTTGGGATTTTGCCCCACTGTGCGGCGGTAGAAAGTGGAACTAAAATATGTAAAACTATCGATCACATTAATGTCGGATAACCCAAATCCCGCCGTAATCGGGCCCATAAAACCCAACATACTGTGAAATTTAATAAAAACATATGAAATTATTATTCGAAAAGAGTAGTAGTATATACAACTCATAAATTTACTTTAATGTTATAGAGAGGATGAGTATTAAGTTAATTATAAATTTTGGAATCAGTTGCGTTAAAACTGGAAAGATAGTTGCTGAGATATGGGAACGGGGCAAAGTTAGAGGAAATACCATGAGGGAGGGGCCGGGGGGAGAGCGGATGTTCAAGTGCTCTTCGTTTAATGACTAATTATAGGAGGACCACTATGCATCTTTCACTATGATTTTTCTTGCATGCATCCCATTAAAGATTGATTCATTTCGTTAAGCTAGGAACTTAATTTCAAATATCGTTTAGATTATTATTCGAAAATTCTGGTTGTTCTTTTCTAGAAATACATCCTGAAGCTGTGAATGTTGAATGTTATGCTTATTAGGCAAAATGGAACTAGTTTAAAGAAGCTCGGAACATTATTAACTGAGTCATGGATATAAGCAACAGAGAAAAAACGTTACGGAGGGGCCACTAGAAAGCGCGAGGTCAAGTGCTCAACAATAAATCACTAATTTTGACTTTAGGTATGCATCAACTGAATATGGGTTGTGTACTCTTATTGGTAACAAAAATTTAAGTTTTACGAAATTTGTTTTTTGAAAAAAACGGTATACTCTTTCTATAACAGCAATTAAACGGTACAGAAGCTAAAAATGTTAAATTTGTTAAAATGGTATTGGTTCTGACGAAATCTGCGCAGTAGATATGTATATATTGAAAAGGGAATCAAAAAACGAAAAAACCGCCGCCAGTGGGCGCGCGGTTAAGTACAGTGAATGCAATATTTAATGAAACGTCGTGCACCCCCCCCCTCCCCATTGCCGAAAATATAACAAATAAACTGTTAAAAAAATAATTCTATGTAACTTAGGGGCCCGATAGCGGGATGTCTGTCATTTGGACTAAATGCGATATTTAATAAAAAGTAATCTTTCCGCTCTTCCCTTCTTTATTAATAATCCCTATTCACATTATTAATTACATCATTGTCTATTAGCATTTTATTTCTTTTTCTATACAAAATTAACATTTTGGGATAAAATAATAACTTGTTTCTAATAATGCGATCTTTATAAAAATTTGATTTCTGGGTTCACCATAAAAAAATATGCATAGATGCATAATTTTCAAATCGATAAATACAATAATAATAATAATAATAATAAAACAATAGAGTTTTAAATCTATTACTATCTTAAAAATCTGCAGTTTATATATTCCTACCTTCAATAGTTCAGAGAAGAAATGTCTAGCTATGTCTCGCTGAGAAATAGCATGTTCACAAATAAATTATTTTTTTGCGATCGAATTAATTAAAACATAATTTATAACTTCCGTTCTAGTTGGCGGAAAATTACGAAAATTAGATATTTAGATTCTTTGTTAAGAAATACGCATAGATGCATACTTTTCATATCGATAAATGCAATATTTAAAATATATATACCGTGGTGGCCAAAAGTTTGGACATTTTTTGAAAGTTTTATGTTTTTCAACTTTGTGTGCTTGTAGAATATATTAATTTTCCCTTAAATACAAACGTTTATATATCAAATTGAAGGTAATTTAATGTAGAATTTAATAATAAAAACAGCATTACAATATCTGTATTACAAAAAAAGTTATGCAACTAATAGTAAGATCTATCTTAGATTTGCATTTTTTTTAAAGAATCTTTAAAATTGGCATCGTTTTGATTGCATAGACAATTAATTCAGTTTTATGAATTAAAAGTTATATTTTCTTTTTTAAATGATGTCATTTGCCACAAAAGCATACTTCTTTTTATGGCCACTGAGCCTTGATCAGCCTTGAACAATACCTATTGAAATTTAAAATATTTTTCTTTTAGAAATAAAAGATTATAGAAATCCATAACAGTAAAAGTAATACTAATAAAAATAAATAATAAAAATTTTAATAGTAACACCTCCATAATAGACACTCCTGAATAGTGGACATACAGTGGTGGCCAAAAGTTTGGACATTTTTTTAAAGTTTCATGTTTTTCAAATTTGTGTGCTTGTAGAATATATTAATTTTCACTTAAATACAAACGTTTATATATCAAATTAAAGGTAATTTAATGTAGAATTTAATAATAAAAACAGTATTACAATATCGAATACAATTCAATAAATAATTATGCTCATTTTAGTAGAACAAACAAACACAAATCGTTTTGAATAAGGACATCTTTTGTAATAAAAGCGTACTAGCCAATCACAAACACTGTTCTGAGGACCAATCAAATGTCTATAACTATAGTTTAGGTTATTTGGATGGTAAACAGAGACGGATCTAGACTAAAATTTAGCCGGGGCAAGCTTGTAGATTTGCGCCCCCCCCTACTCCCAAGGCTTTTAAACATTTCAACTCATTCATCGCTTTTAATTAAAAATACTTTTTTCCCCTTCATTTTTCTTTTAATTCCTTTAATGAACTATGTAAAGTGAGACTTTTGAATTCAAGTCACTTGGATTTGTCAAACTCTGTGTACGGGAGTTTCTTTTTTTATTTTATATGTTACAAAATTTCTCAAAAATATACACAATATTCTTATTTATACAAACAATGTACTATAAATATAAATACATCAGTTAGAAACAGTAACTTTATCTATGTATAACAATGGTGGATTCAAAGGAGCGGCGATGTGGCGATCGCCCCATCCTTGGGCGCTGATAAAAGGTCTCCAAGTCAACATGTGCAGTGCAGGCTTGTTTTAAAGTCTTAAAACAGAATTGCAGTAATTGGTCATTGATGAAAATCATTACCAAATAAATATACGTCGATTCTTATCAGGAAACGTTATATAAAATAAGTATAAGTTAAATGTATGTTTCCTAGGTTCAGCTAGATGAGAAGGCCTACCCAAGAGCTAAAGTTTAATAAGCCCCAACCATGTATGCTTTACAAAAATAAATTCAATATGCAAGTTAAATGGTTTTAAATAAAAATTCTGATATAAAATATTTTTATAAAACTTTAGTAAAATTTCCCGCGGTTCTAATAATAATCTTTAAATGCTAAAAGGGATACTTTGGTCTTTCTCATTTATTACGGCATAAAGAATTCTAAAATTTGACTAATACTACAAAAGTTTAAAAATAAATATTTAATATACAAAAATCAGAAAACACGCACCAAATATTCTGTTACAACTTTCACGGTTATATAACGAATTAAAATTAGAGTGATGACCATGAGTCTAACTGCCAAAGATTACCTCTTAAAAGGGTAATAATATTCAGTTTTTTGTCAGCTGGTTGCTGATTAAATGCTCCATTAACCCCTTCGGAACCAACGGCTTTTACACAAATTTTATTCTGTTGGCACCACTTTTTTTTAAAAAGCTACTTTTACTTAAACTATCACAAAAATGCTTTAATTAAAGAAAGCAAATATTACTTTTATTTTTTACTGGTGCTTAAAACAAATTCTGTATGCTTTTTTTGAGGTTGCATATATGCGACCATGGTCCCGAATGGGTTAATAAGTTTAAAAATATTTGTTATTGAACTACATTAGAAATAAAGAAGCAAGCAAGTTTTTTAAGCAGGAAACATTTTTTCAAATAACTATAACTTTTTAAAAATTATAGTAGAACTGTTATAAACTTTATTCGTTATTGTACATAAAAAGAAACAGGAGATTTGAAGCGAAAATATAAGCATAGCAAGAAATGTAAACAATCATGACGATCTCGATTAAAAGTAACCTTTTAATTTAGTGTTAGTTAACCTATCCTGTTTAAATTTAATTAATGTACTTTTTTGCTTCAAAATTAGTACAAGTGGGGTGACTGTGAAGTACAACTTAAGTTAACATATTTTATTAGATAAACATTTCTAATGAAAGATTTAATTAATTTTTAAAAGTATAGGTGCGATATTTTGGAAATCAAAATTTAAAAGGCTTATTAACAACTGATATACATAAATAAAGACATAAAACTGATTCCCATGGATAGAAAACCTTTTTAACTACATAAATAAAATGCCTTTAAAGGGCCAGAACACGTAGAATTCTCAACAGAGTATAAGTTTCGTTTTCATTTTTTAGACAAAAATGTCTGTTAATTACAAGAATTTCAAAATTTAGAAGAAATTAATAAAAAATCGACTTATAATTCTTTTCTTACATATCAACTCAGTTATTGCATAGAAAAGGAGATTTTTAGAACAGAAATAATACGTATAAATTATTATATGGTGTAGCACGTATAAAAAAAACAAGTAACTTGGTTGCTTACCTCAGAGATCTGCACGGACCGGAATTTCCAGGCCCGAGCCCGGCCTGATCCGTACAAAAAAAATATTGGCCCGGCCAATGCAAAAAAAGTGATTGGCCCGGCCCGGTATAAAAGTTAAGATTTCGGCCCGAGCCCGGCCCGTGTAAAACAAGTGATTGGCCCGACCTGGCCCGGTATAAAATCTGAAAATTCGGCCCGAGCCCAGCCCGGGCCGGTATAAAAGTTAAAAGTATGTTTTATTAATTTTAATTGGCAAAATCCTTCTAAAATTTATTAAATGATTATGTAAATCCTCTAACGTGGTTTCAAAAATTCACGAAAAATACTTTAGAAGATGAAATTTTCATGAATTCATATTTTGGGTCATAAAGGGTGGAAAATTAGTTTCAGATGATCATTATTCTACGAATAAAATTATCTGTACTTTTTACAAAGATTGTTGCCAACGGCTGATCCAAGGAAGAGGTCATGTGGTTCATAATGGGCCCCCTGAACGAAGAAAATTTCAAAAGAATATTTTTAAAATATATATTAAATTCTTTTAAATTTTCCCCTTGATCAACAAAGAGAATCTTTTTGACTGTCTGAAGCTCTACTTAAATCCAAATTAGGTAATTTCTGAAAGATCCATGAAGTCAATTTTAATCTCAGATGCAAGACAATTGCAAGTGCAATTATTTAGAACAAATATGATTGAATAGCATTTTCCATTTTTCGACAAAGGCAAAGAAACCTTCGGGGAAATCTCCGTAAAATAGGTGTTTTAAGCTGAATTTCAGGCCACAGCAGCCAATTGCTTCATCATGAGGCATTTCTGTAACTGCCAAGTCTTAAAAATTGGCTTAAAATGCTCATTTTCTGGATGATTCTTTGCCTTTATAAGAAAATGTGTAAAATTTATATTTTTACAAATATTAATACAATATTTTTGTATTTACGAATGGAAATGACTTTCTAAAAGTTTCGGAAAAGTAGCCATTTTGGATATGGCAACAGCCTTTAATATAAAAGTTACTTATTAAGATATGTGACACCCCCCCCCCACACTCAAAAAAAGGAGCCATGTCTTCCCGTTTAATGGAGTGCTGAATACGCCCTTGATTGTTGCGTCAGGACTCGGGACACATTTTACTGATTTTTGCATGGATCAAGTACGGCCAATAATGATCTTCATACGACTTGGATCGTAAGTGGAAATTTCGGCCCTTTGCACCTCTAAGAAGAATGAAGTTTAGGCTAGGTTCGGCCCAGAAAAACGAAGTCTAGCCCAACCAAACCGAGTCTGCAGAAAAAAGTAAAGACCGGAAAGAGTAAACACTAGGCTCGACCGGGTCCGAATATGCAGAATTAAGAAAGGCTCAAGTCCGGTCCGGTCCGGCCCGGAAGAAGTAAAGATCAGGCCTGGCCCTGAAGTATTGTAAACCAAGCCTGGCCTGTCCTGAGTTTTCAAAATAAAGTAAAACCCGAACCCTGCCCGGAAAGAGTGAAGACTAGGCTAGGCCCGGACCGAGCTTCCTAAATAAAAATCGGTCCGAGACCGTGCAGACCTCTAGCTTACCTTCATGAATATCGCTCGGCTTAAGTCATGAGGACATACTAAATTATAGCTGTGAAGTCTCCTCTTCTCTTTTGTTAGTCTTCTTTCTGTAATAATCACCCGAATGTCTTTTAGACATAAGCAAATAAAATACTGCGCACGCTGTAAAACAACATAGAACGAAAAGCGTTAACGCAAAATCCTTGAATTTTTAATAAATAAAAATTTCTTAAAAATACTGGTGGCAATGTGATATTTTATATAATGTAATACAAATTAATTTACTTTTTTATTTCTGATCCTTATGCAACGAAAGTAAACCGCCGTTGAACAAAATAAAATGGAATATCTTTTCATGTGAATTTATGATTTTCTGTTATTCTTAGTCTTTTATGATTCCTCATTTTTGCGCCCTTCCAAGTCTTGCACCCGGGGCAGCTGCCCCGGCTAACCCCCCCCTTAGATCCGTCACTGATGGTAAAAGAGTTATTGTTGTGGAAATATTTTGCGGAATGATGCATACTAGTACAATTAAATAGAGTATTGCTGTTTTTGAATATTTAAAGTACTTTTTTTAATTAAACTAATTTTAAACAATTTCGTCATCAAGAAGAACTAATTGGACATCTACAAAAAGAAGCCGAATTGTCATATTGAGAGAAAATGGCCTCTCTTACGCTGAAATAGCAAGACAAGTTGGTGATTCAGTGACTTGTTCTGGTGTACGAAAGTTCTGTTTACGTTATGAAAAAACGAAATCAGTGGAAAATAATGCCAAATCAGGCCGAAAAAAAATGCACAAGTGCTACTGCCGATAGAAAAATTAAACGGCTATGCCTTTAAGATAGAAAAATTTCATCAGATGCCATTAGATGTGAAATGAATGCAGCGGGTATTGCAGTAAGTTCAAGAACAATAAGAAGAAGGTTATCAGGATTTGGACTACAAGCTAGAATTCCAAGGAAAAAAACATATTTAAATCAAAAGCAACGCGAAAAACGAGTTAAGTGGGCAAAAGAACACATTAAATGGTCAGAAAATCAATGGAAGCCTGAGAGTAAAATACCGCTCTTTTTTAGTGATGGTAGAAAATACGTGAGACGTAGAGTAGGAGAAGCACTTCATCCTGATTGCATTGAAGCAACTACAAAAAACCCAACAAATGTCATGATTTGGGCATGTATGTCAGCAGATGGTGTGGGCCGAATTCAAGTGATTGATGGCATCCTGAATGCCAAAAAATACATCGAAACTGTCCTGGAACCAAAATTGATACCTTCCATCAGGGATCTCTTCCCCAACAACGAACCATTTATTTTTCAGCAGGATTCAGCTCCATGCCACACAGCATATTACCATAGATATATTACCATGGCCAGGAAACAGCCCTGATCTCAATCCAATTGAAAATTTGTGGCGACGTTTGAAAATTCTTGCACGAAAAAACGTCCATCCAATAAAAGACAACTTATTGAAGCTATAATTGATTCTTGGCACCATGTGATTACGAAAGATGAACTCCGAACACTTGTTCACTCGATGAAAAGACGCTGTGAAGCTGTCTTAAAAAATAAGGGTTATCCTACTAAGTATTGATTGTGTAAGTATCACTTTAAAAAAATGCAAATCTAAGATAGATCTTACTATTAGTTGCATAACTTTTTTTGTAATACAGATATTGGAATATTGTTTTTATTATTAAATTCTACATTAAATTCCCTTCAATTTGATATATAAACATTTGTATTTAAGTAAAAATTAATATATTCTACAAGCACACAAAGTTGAAAAACATGAAACTTTCAAAAAATGTCCACACTTTTGGCCACCACTGTATATATTAGAGCCCGAATTTCTCTAATATAAAATCTGCGGTTTTGTTCCTTCTTTTGAAAGTGATTGTCTCCGAATTCACACCTGCTGCAGTCATTAATTTAAAACTTACCATTTTTGAAAGAAAAATTAAAAAAATTTAATTGATATCTTAAATGTTCTGATTCGATTTTTTTCGAAATTTTGTTTTTTCAAATTGCGATTTTTTTCACTGGAATCCAACTTTTCATGCCGTTAGACAGATTATTCCAGGTGTTTCCGAAAAGGGGACTTCGATGAGAATCTGGAAGCGCAGCTCTTTGCGGTAACACTGAACTTCCGTCGAAATCGAAACTGGTGCGGTGTATTATATTATCAGTTTGGATAAAAATGTTTCTTTTTAGCTGTTTTATCTGCGCAATTTTTAATGAGTTTTTAGGATTTTTAATTAATATATCCAGTAATTAACACCGTATTTAAAATTTTATTATTTGTTCTGTGACAGGGAGTATTCAACTGTAAGTACGCAAAATTTCAAGCCACTTATACAGTTTTCGAGTACGAGCGGTGTGACAGACAGACAGACAGACAAAGAAGTGAGACGAATAGGGGTCTCGTGAGATGAACGAAAGCCTAAAAATTAAGACATTTTTGTGAGCTTGAACATTTTGTTTGCTTGTTATATCCGAGCTCGTAATAAAAAAGTTTCTTGTAATTTTTTTTATTTATTAGTATTGGACGAATCATTTTCTAATCAATTCCTCGTTAAAACAGAGTTCTCGTTACATGCGTGCACATTTCATTATAATCCAGTTTGTTGAATTCGGTTATAACAAGCTGTATAATGACTTCATTCATCAAGTTCACACACAAATACTAGTAAATTAAATAAAATTTTATCTCTAAATATTTTAATTGTATCAGAAAAAAAAAACAATACAGTGATCCTTCGACTAACAAAGATAATTTATTCTAGAATCACATTCGTTAGCCAAAATCTTCATTAACTTAAATGTGATTTCCTGTAAGATTTCTACAGAAAACTGTTTAAATCATACTGAATACTGTTCACAGTTTAAGGATAAGGTTTATAAAACAACAAATAAAGAAAATACCTATTAAAATCTCCTAAACAAATTCTATGTTACCAGTCATAAGAAAAATGCCAGTATAGTATAGCTATGGCGTTTAACTGATTCTGTGTTCGTATAATATGGTATACTTGTTCTGTAACCGTGGTCTTGTAAAATGCTCTATGCTAATGGTGAAAATAGTGGCTTTGGGAAGAAAAGAAAAATGAGTTCACAGTATTGAACTCATTTTGCTTGTCTTTAATGAAATAGAGAAGTTGAAACCACTTGTGATGGAAAGATTGGAAAATCCAGAATGTTTTAAAACGTAAAGACTTTGCCGATGAAATACCTAGCAGATGAAAAACCGTGGATAATTTCTTTATGGTTTAAAGACTGTTTTTAAGTTTCCCAGACAAGTCTATGAAGATACTACTAAGTGGAGATTTAAAGAATAATGATTTGGGCATTCGGCCAAACTTTAGGCTGAATACCAACACGTGTTCTTTGATGCGCCTATTGATTAACATTTCTTTTTAGGTGCGTTCGTAATTATATAAATACGTAGCACCTATAGTCGTCGTTTGGTCCGTCCGTCTGTCTGTCTGTCCGCATATAACAACGCAAAAACTACCCAACCAAATGGTTTGCAATTTAAAATATATTATCTTTGCAGAATTTTGTCGAGACATTTCAAATTTTATTAAAATCGAAACAAAACTTTAGGAGATATTAATAAAAATATTTATTAAGAAATTTTAATTTTTTTTTTTTGTGCTTTTTTGTTATAGGAGCTTCCGAAGTTTAATCGTCAAGCGACCGAGATACTTATTTTATGACAGAAATTAATCTGCAGACGATATAATTCATTTCACAGAATTTCATCAAGATCTGAATATTTATATAACTAGCTGATACATATATATCTGAATATTTATATAACTAGTTAAGATATTTGTATGAACAGTGCATAAAATATATACTTAACTAGCTGTTTAACACGTTCTACGCACGGGATATCATGCATTTAATTCTAAAACGTGCGTTACGAACGCACCTCGTTTGTAACGTTTGACGTACAATTTCCAACTTGTTTAAATTTTAAAACAGAAATAAAAATAAACACACATTAAAACTGATATTTTATTATTTGTATGTTTAAAATTTTTAACAGCTTGATGCATTTTTGTAATATTTCAGCAACTTGATGTTGATAATAAAACAACATGACTTTTACTAAATCTAAATTACTAATATCACAATTTTTATCTGTTAGGTTCATGTAATACATATACATTTTTGCTAAAATAGTAACTCATTATTATCACTCTTAAATGTACTTTTTAATTAATTATTTTTTAATCCAGAAAATTTTTCTCCAGACAAAAAAATAGCATTTTATCCTTTTATACTTGTTAGACATATCAAATTGGTACGGTAAGTCCTTTTCATTAAAATATAAAGAATATTCTTTATTTCTACTGTCGACTATCCAGTGATATTTTTATCATTTCTTATATTCAGAGATAATGAACCTTTCAAAATGCTCACTCTACCCCATAATTAAAGAGATTCCTTCTTGAAATTGCTTTTGGACAAGTAATTTTTATTGCGAGGAGTGTTAAAATTTATATACATTTTGCATTTTGTTAATTAATGTTGTGGTTTTCTTCGCATCTTGCTTAACTTGAGTAAATGCGGGTTAGGTTCCCTTAGAAACACCCTCCCCCTCACACGGAGGGCATTCCCTCTTTTGCCTATATATCTCGGGAAGACAATCGACCGTAGCAGAAACACACACACCAAATTAATTAAATTTACTATGTTTACTTAAACGCAAGAAGCTTAAATATGCAACAAGGAAACTACAGGGTTATTCTAAATGATGGACCCATTTTCAAAAAATTGTATTTATTAATGTACAAATCCAAAATGAACAATCTTTGTACCAATGAAGAGAGGAAGTTTCAAAGTTTTTTTTAAGATATTATAAATGTTCAATGTGTCCACCGTTTGCTGCATGGCAAACATCTACGCGATAGCCAAACTCGTCCCACACACGAGAAAGCGTATCTGCTGTTACTGAGTGCACGGCTTTCAAAGCGGTGATGGTTCCAGAAGCGTCCGGTAGATGTCGCGCGGCAATAGGCGGCCGTGCACTCAGTAACAGCACATACGCTTTCTGGGGTGTGGGACGAGTTTGGCTATCGCGTAGATGTTTGCCGTGCAGCAAACGGTGGACACATTAAACATTTATAATGTCTTAAAAAAACTTTGAAACTTCCTCTTTTCATTGGTATAAAGATTGTTCATTTTTGATTTGTACTTTAATAAATACAATTTTTTGAAAATGGGTCCATCATTCAGAATAACCCTGTACTTTTATTTATAATATAACACCTTTATTAACACTTATTTAGAACTTAAACAACCTAACAATACAACTTAAACTTACATACAATTTATGCGTTAGTGTTGACGTGGAGATTGCAATATAATTCTGCAATATTTTGTATTAAATATACTTAAGGTTTAAAAAAAAAATAATAATAATAATACTGCTGAATAATGTGAATCTCTCTGACACATTAACAAAGCCAATTTTATATGTGCATTAAATTTGAAGATATCAACATTCAAGTTCTTTAGAATTGAATAACATTTTTCTATAAGCGTATTATATCTATAATCAATTATTACCCAATATGGTTGTGTCTAAAATTGTCTTAAATAGCCAACTTTGACACTATTTCCTAAAAGATTTTTAACCTTTAAAGAAAATAGAGAAATGCTATTTGACTTCTTAATATATATGAATAAGAATACCTGCAAAATTTGTGCATTTAAGCATGAAAATGAATATTTTTTTACAGGTTTTAATTTAATAATAATGCAGATATCCAATAACTGACATTTATGAACCAGTAACTGACATGGAGTGTCAGACACTGGTAAAACAACTTAAATTTTAATGGTGTTTACTGCAAAATAAATTTAATTTATTATTATGCATTTTTAAACAGTTCAAATAATAAATTTCAACTTTCTTTAATATAACCAATAAATCAACTCCAAAATAAAAATAAGTACTTAAGTTACTACTAGATGACATTACTTTTCAGAATTTTTCAACAAAATACTTATTTGAGTTAGATTTGTGCTCATGTGTCAGTTACTGGTTAGGTGTCAAAAACTGGCGGTTTCACCCTACATGGTAAACAATTTACTTAGACAATTCTTGAGATTTGGATGAAATCTAAGAATCACATAAATTACTTTACTAATGTCATCCAATATTACATAATATTGAGATTGAGAAATGTAATAAAAGTACCAAGAATATATTTTTATTTTTAACTGTACCTGTTCAGCATTAGGAAAGGCCACTTTTATTATGTTTCTTGATTTCTTTCTAAGCCTACAATACTTCGTTATGTAGATGATAGGTGGAGACTTTTCATCTTCCTGCAAAATAAAAATGATTGAAAGTAATGTAGAATATACTTATAATGATATTTAAATTATATACAGGGTGTCCCCAAAACATTGACCTCAGCTTTTATTCCTTTAATATTGACCATAGACATACAATACAAATTACAAAGTTAAGTAAAAAAAAAAAAAAAGTACAGAATTGTATGAAATCGATTAAAATTTTCAGCGGGATTAAATTTGAAGAAATACAAAATTTAAATTTTTATACGGTCCCCGCACAAAAAATTTCCCCCAATGAGTAAAATGTGCCCCATACACTAATAAGGTCATGTACAAAATTTCAGCATTTTAACATAAAAAATTGCAGAGATATGTTTAAACAAGTGGGTGGTAAGTGTGATCGAAGATCACTCAAAAGGTTTCGTTTAATATTCCTTTCAAAACACTTTATCCTTTCACTAATAAATCCAAATAAATTTCATTTAGAAACAACAACAAAAAAAAAAGTTATGTTTGTTATAAAATAAAAAATTACCGGTCTATTTCTTCTTCTTTTTTTTTTTTTTTTTTTTTTTTGAATATCTAAACCAGCCCGATAGCGGACGAAGCCCGCTTTTATATTCTGTCATACGGACTAAATGCTATATTTAAAAAAATAATTTCAAAATTAAACATGTTGTACACCTTCAAAATGTCAAAAATATGCGAATATTTCCATAATCGAATTTTTATCATGATTCAATATGTTTCTCAAACTCATATACTATGTACTATTTGCTATTACTCATATTAATACTCGCTTTGTATTATTCTCAAACATCTGAAAAATTCGTTAAACTTCCAATATGACGTCAGATTTTCTTTTTAATTCTCTAATGACGTGATATTAATCTGCTTTGTGTACATACACATTTCCTAGAATTTCATCGTGGATTTTTAATTTTTGGCATTTGCTATAACGAAAAATGTTTAAATTTAATAGGAAAAAGCTGTTAAAATTTTGTTTTTTTATCTCTATTTATTAAAATAATACGAATTTTTCAAATTTTAATATTTTGAGCTCTTTATAGCTCGTATCCAGTTATATACATAAAGTTTCAACTCTGTAAGTTACATAGTTTCTGAGAATAGCTCTGTGATAGACAGACAACGGAGCGGGAGTAATAGGGTTTCGTGAGATGAACGAAACCCTAAAAAAATCATTAAAATTACAGACATTATATTACAATTACATAAAACATTAAAAACATATTAAAATCGGACGTTTCGGATTTACATGAAAATCCCTCATCAACAAACATTTTTCTTAACGTGTTTTTTGATACGTTCCATTTTCTATGTGTTGATATTTTTGAACTGTGACTTACGATAAGAAAAATGTTTGTTGATGAGGGATTTTCATGTAAATCCGAAACGTTCAATTTTAATATGTTTTATGTAATTGTAATATAATGTCTGTAATTTTAATGATTTTAATATAAATATAAATGTATGTTCAGAGGTAATATTTTTGTTTACTTCAAACCCTAAAAAAAGTTGGTGAGAGGTTAATCATAAATTAAAATGCAATGTTTACAGCTAAAGTGCAGATGACACGACGCAGAAATGCATCATAAGCAAATAAAATAGGGCTCTTATCTTTAGTTTTATTTAAAAATTTACAAAACTATGCTTCCTGAAAAATACCTTAAAATTCTAAATGATGAATTACAGAATAAAACTTGGAAATGAGACATCATATATTTATTATATATTAAAACAGCTTATTATATTAATATGAATATTAAAACAGCTTAGAAATGTTTGACAGAAATGTAAACATAATGTAAACATTTTGAACAAGATTTTTAATCTTTGCGTAAAGTTATTATTTCTACACAGTTTAGATACTTTTGTACCAATAAATAGCACTTTTATTATTTATTTATGAAATTATTGTTTTCTTTCGTAATTTGTGTACGACCCCTGAAACGCGATCATCCGACATGATTTTTCCCTTTACGAACTCATATCCAGGCACTCATATCTAAAGCAGTTTAAGTCAGCAGTGGTGTATTTTCATATCTCTGCGACTTTTTATGATAAAATGTTGAAATTTTGTACATTACCTTATTAGTGTATGGGGCACATTTTGATCATTGGGAATTTTTCGTACGGGGAGCCGTATAAAAATTTAAATTTTGTATATCTTCAAATTCAATTCCCTGAAAATTTTAATAAATTTCATGAAACTCTGTACTTTTTTTTTTTTTTTTTACATATCTTAGTAATTTATAATATATGTCTATGATCAATACTTAAGTAATAAAGCCGAGGTCAATGTTTTTGGGACACCCTGTACATTTAAGAAATTTACACATGAGCATTAAATGAATGTAATAATGTAGTAATCATACAGTTATGAACAGGATCCATAGTCTGGGAGGCATCGTCACATTTTGTAAAATATTTTAGCTTAGATGATTTTCTTATTTAGGATTGATTAGATGGTGCAGATATCGAGACTCCTAGTCAGCTGGCGTAGGAGAGGGGGGATTCTATAGCAGCAACGCACAGCTTTCTACAATGTGAAATAAATGGAAATCCTATTATTAATGATGTTACCCCGATTTCCGACACGGAGACATAATCAGAATTGAGTTGTCATTCATTTCACATTGCAGGAGGATGTGTGATGATGTTATTTATAGCAACACTCCGGCTGATGCGCCATCTGAATGACACTTTCGTTATCCATTCATATATTTACATTTTTCGACATCATCTACAATCTACAGCAACGATCGGCAACTGGCGGACCGCGGTCCACATCCGGACCGCGGAAGGTCAAATCGTGGACCGCCAAAAATTTTCATTTTGAATAAATAGTTTATTAAAATTTACATATAATAGATAAGTTTGAACAATAGCCTTATAAATATGAAAATTGTAAAAAACTGGCTATTTACCTTGCTACTTACTATGTTTGGTTCTACATATCTATGTGAAACAACTTTCTCCAAAATGAATTTTTTGAAGAACAAATATCGTTTGAGGTTAACA
The DNA here is from genome assembly GCA_963931845.1 of Maratus michaelseni. NCBI lineage: Eukaryota > Metazoa > Arthropoda > Arachnida > Araneae > Salticidae > Maratus > Maratus michaelseni. The sequence continues at coordinate 179,490,687 of OZ007592.1, read as the reverse complement.
GACACACACCTTGAAGACACTCTTCGAATTAGCTGTTCACCACGTGAACCAAATTATAAAAAACTGGCCCAAGACCGCAAGTGTAATTTTTCGCACTAATTTTTCAACAATTATCTGCTTTTTCTATTTTATAATGTGTATAGAAAATTTTTCAGAACGTATACTTGTGTATATAGTAATTTTTCATAACAAATACCTGATTTTTCTATTCAATAGAGTATGTATGTATGTGTAAAAATGACAATTTAAAATTAATAAGTACTAATATTACTTAAGTGTTTTTTCTCTGGACCTCGATAAAAATTTTCAAAAGTATTCGGACCCTACTTAAAATTACCTGCCGACCCCTGATCTACAGCAAATGCCATCACTAAAACGAAACTGAAACTATATTTGTAAACTGTTCAATTTTCGAAAATTTCCAAGATATATAAAGAGTGCGCCAAATCTAAAACGGCAGACGCCAATAGCGCCTATGACACGTGACTGATAACAGCGAATGAGAACGCCGCTCAAGCCAATAATGCTAAAACATGACTATCTTTTAGAATCTTGCCTTGCCTCCCGGACTACCAGATTTGACCTAAAAAATTATCCAAAAACGGTTTTTGTTTCCTTAATCATGGAGAGGAATGCATCTAAGCACCAAAATTCTCAGTTTTCTTTCTTCTTTTTAGATATACTAGGGGGCTCTGCCCCCTACGAGCTGCGCTCGCCAACCCCCGTTCTGACACCGCATGATTTAAAAACACTCTGATTTGATCATCTCTAAAACGATTACGGAAGATTGTATTATAATTAAACAACCAGTGGCGATCTGCTGTAACAGGGTTTCCATTCATTTTCCTTTGACTGAGGGATTTTAAGGTCGAATCAACTGCTGTTGAAACAGATTACAACTGTAACTGTCACCAAAATATATGATTTAGCGCCAAACGTGCATAATCGTGGCGTCGCGTCACTTTCAGTTGACATCAGATGCGTTACACGAGTTAGTTTTTTCATCGGGGGAATTTTTAATTCAACGCTTATTTGTCTTTTGATACTTCTCCATTACCCCGTCAATCAATTTTCATTAAAAAAAAAAAAAAAAAAAAAAAAACTATCGTTAAACTGTAACACCAAATAAACAAATAGAAGAATTTTGACATTGGAAAGGAAATATTATTTACGCTGTTTTAAAATTTGCAATAATGGGTAAAAGATATGTCGAAATAAATTGATCTCTCATGAAAATATAATAATTAATTGAAATTGTTTGGAAATATTGTTTTTTTTTATCATTTTAAATGTGACGTGAGTTTCCCTAGTTACTCGTATTTCTCTTTGTAATATTCACGCGCAAGTATATTTTTATTACGTCATTTTCTACATTTATTGCTTTTAACACGTGATCATTTAAATATTATTTTAAAGTTTTATTTCTGTTTTTAATAGTCTCGTGTAAATACATTTCTTAATTGAAAGGGAATCTTATTACGTGCGCTATTTTACAAATTGGCAACGGTTCAAATAATGGAATTTATGAAATATGAAATAAATCTTCGTCAAAATAATGAAAATTTTGAATAAAAAATTGAAATATAACCTGAAAAAATTACTCAAATAAAAAAAGTGATTGCAGTCTGCACTCCGCAAACTTGTCAACTATATCCTTAAAAATTATGGTTAAATTCCTGCGGATAGTTTTCAATCCTATAAAACTTTTTTCAAAAAACTGTTTTGACGAACTTTGATTTTAAATATCTCTTAAAATAATTCTTCGATTTAAAAACTGTTTGCTTCAGCGTGTTTATCGAACATTTCTTTATAAAACTACCAATTTTTAAAATTTTACATGCAATAGTTTTCTAGATATTAGTCCAGAAAGACTTCAAGGCACAAAATCTTAATTGACAGCGGCGGCAGCGGTGGTTACTTTTTTTTAATATAGAGAGATACAATTTAAATTAAATAATTATTTTTTTATTATTTTAAAAACTTATCGAACCCTTTTTTTTTTCTGGGGCCTTTTTTTCTGCACCCTAATGTAGCAGAGCAGTTCATTAAAATTTTTGTGAGTAAAAAGAGTAAAAAAAAAAGTTTGTAAATACAAAATTTAAACTTTCTAAACAAGTTTTAAATTGTATAAGTTTTTTTTTACAAATATTGTAAAAGAATTTCGTATTCTGCAAAAATATGTCAGTAAGATTTTCTCTCTAAAGAACAGACAAGAACGAAAAATCATGCTTCAGGCATAGATTATGAAACACTTTCCAACACTTAACAGAATATTATTAAGAAATTTTATTTGTTCCTAAAATGAAATGAACTATAAATAAGCAACTTGAAAAAGACACATAAAATCATGCTTCAGGCATAGATTATGAAACACTTTCCAACACTTAACAGAATATTATTAAGAAATTTTATTTGTTCCTAAAATGAAATGAACTATAAATAAGCAACTTGAAAAAGACACATACAATCAATTTTCAGCAATTGCTGTCCACATCCGGTAATGTGCACAAATTCTTTCGGATAACCCTGTATGCGATCTATCTAATTTATACACTAAAAATAAAATGCATATTACTAACAGCGGAAAACGTACTTCCAGCAATTATCGATCTTAGTCAGTCCTATAACCGAAATATTTTGTGTGTCTCGGTAAATGAACGATAAATACTATTAAAAGTCATAAAGATACAACTAAATGTAAATATATTTCTTGAAGGTGCGTAAAAACATACATAAAAACATTTAAAAGCACATTTAAGTCCTTTTAAAAAAATCAAAACGTTTTCAACCGAACTTACTCGGTCATCATCAGTGACAAACTAATAGTTAAGTTGAGTTGTTGTCTTTTCGCGTCTTCTAGCTTGCACGGAACAAACCATTTTACTTCAAGGGTGTGGAATATAAGGTGGGATGGGAAAGGTCATTCAACATTTCAAAAACAAGTACAGGTTAAGCAATCATGTATTAATTCATTCCAGACTGCGTGGATATCATATGATAATACATCGTTACAGACTATTTCCTTTTTAGATATTATTTCCAGAGACTCTCTTATAATAACTCCCTGGTGATTACTTGTGCGGAATATAATTTTGGATCCATTGAAATCTACTTTTATAGGTTCAGTTTGTGCTAATCTTGCTAACGGAGTGTAGGGTCTATTTATCTCAGATCTGAAAAAGCATGCAGTTTCGAAAAAGTCATTTTATCTACCGTTGCCAGATTTTTAAAAAACGCAAATAATATTTCTAGACATTTTTCAATCAAAAAAAAAAAAAAAAAAAAAAAAAAAATATATATATATATATATATATATATACAGTGTCTCACAAAAGTGATGGGACACTTGTGCTTTATAAAAAGAAACTGCAATAAAATAAATAAACAAACATGTGCAAAAATTTTTTGGGTGTGTTTCATATTTAAAGTTAGTAACAATTATTACATAACATACATTTTGTCAAAATATTAAAATATTAATTTAGTAAAAATACAATTGTTCAGAACGGAGCAAAAAATGGCTCACATAAGTGATGGGACACTTACTTTTCCATCAAATATTTATCCAAAAATTTTACTTTTTAAAAGGTTTTAATATTTTGTTGGATTTCCTTTTACTTTTAAAACATGATTTAATCTTTTTGGGATGGATTCGACTATTTTTTTTGTGATTTCTGGAGTGATTTTACCCCATTCTTCTTGAAGCACCGATTTTAGTTGTTGTTTTGAAGAAATGGTGTGTTTGCGAATTCTTGATTCCAATTCTTGCCAAATATTCTCTATGGGATTTAAGTCTGGAGATTGTGGTGGTGTTTTTATTATTTCAGGACAGTTATATAGCAGCCAGAGTCTAACGTTCAGAGCAGTGTGCTTGGGGTCATTGTCCTGGTAGAATTTAAAATCGTTATGAAGGTTCAATTTTCGTGCTGAAGATTTCAAATTTTGCTTTAAAATATCAATATACTTGTACTGATCCATTATACTGTCAATAAAAACAAGATTACCAACTCCAGCGGACGACATACACCCCCATACCATAACTCCTCCTCCACCATGTTTTACTGTTGGTACCAAGTTCTGTTTGCGAAGTTCTTCCCTGGGTTTTCTCCACACCAAGATTCTACCGTCAGAACCAAATATATTAAATTTACTCTCATCAGCAAATATAACTTTATTCCAGTAATCAGAATTCTTATTTATGTTGGATTTTGCGAAAGCTAGTCTGAGTTTTCTATTCTTTTCACTTACGAAGAATTTTTTCCTGGCTACTCTACCGTGATATCCAGCAGATCGAATTACCCTTCTAATAGTTTCAGGATTAACAATTATTCCATATAATGCTTGTAAATCAGCAGCAACTTTTGAAGCACTAATTCTTGGATTTTTTTTAATATTTCGAACGATAATTCGCTTTATTCCATTGGATAGCTTTGATGGTCAGCCAGGTCTTCTTTTATCCTGAATCATATGATTCTTTTTATATCGTTTAATGATATTGAAAACTGTTGAACGACTCAAGTTAACTGTTTCAGCAGTTTTTCTAATAGATTTTCCACGTTCAATATGCAAATTAATAACTAATTTTCGAATTTCAGGCGAAGTTTCTTTTCGTTTAGCATTCATGACTACACAGAGCTAAAAAACACAAAAATTCCAAAACAAACTGGAGAGAAATACTGCAGACGATTTTATAAATTATTGCCAATTGCTTTTAAGTAAAAATAAAACCCCAAAAAATATTTTTATTGCTTATTTCAGACGATTTTTGTTGCATATACAGTGTCTCACAAAAGTGATGGGACACTTGTGCTTTATAAAAAGAAACTGCAATAAAATAAATAAACAAACATGTGCAAAAATTTTTTGGGTGTGTTTCATATTTAAAGTTAGTAACAATTATTACATAACATACATTTTGTCAAAATATTAAAATATTAATTTAGTAAAAATACAATTGTTCAGAACGGAGCAAAAAATGGCTCACATAAGTGATGGGACACTTACTTTTCCATCAAATATTTATCCACAAATTTTACTTTTTAAAAGGTTTTAATATTTTGTTGGATTTCCTTTTACTTTTAAAACATGATTTAATCTTTTTGGGATGGATTCGACTATTTTTTTTGTGATTTCTGGAGTGATTTTACCCCATTCTTCTTGAAGCACCGATTTTAGTTGTTGTTTTGAAGAAATGGTGTGTTTGCGAATTCTTGATTCCAATTCTTGCCAAATATTCTCTATGGGATTTAAGTCTGGAGATTGTGGTGGTGTTTTTATTATTTCAGGACAGTTATATAGCAGCCAGAGTCTAACGTTCAGAGCAGTGTGCTTGGGGTCATTGTCCTGGTAGAATTTAAAATCGTTATGAAGGTTCAATTTTCGTGCTGAAGATTTCAAATTTTGCTTTAAAATATCAATATACTTGTACTGATCCATTATACTTTCAATAAAAACAAAATTACCAACTCCAGCGGACGACATACACCCCCATACCATAACTCCTCCTCCACCATGTTTTACTGTTGGTACCAAGTTCTGTTTGCGAAGTTCTTCCCTGGGTTTTCTCCACACCAAGATTCTACCGTCAGAACCAAATATATTAAATTTACTCTCATCAGCAAATATAACTTTATTCCAGTAATCAGAATTCTTATTTATGTTGGATTTTGCGAAAGCTAGTCTGAGTTTTCTATTCTTTTCACTTACGAAGAATTTTTTCCTGGCTACTCTACCGTGATATCCAGCAGATCGAATTACCCTTCTAATAGTTTCAGGATTAACAATTATTCCATATAATGCTTGTAAATCAGCAGCAACTTTTGAAGCACTAATTCTTGGATTTTTTTTAATATTTCGAACGATAATTCGCTTTATTCCATTGGATAGCTTTGATGGTCAGCCAGGTCTTCTTTTATCCTGAATCATATGATTCTTTTTATATCGTTTAATGATATTGAAAACTGTTGAACGACTCAAGTTAACTGTTTCAGCAGTTTTTCTAATAGATTTTCCACGTTCAATATGCAAATTAATAACTAATTTTCGAATTTCAGGCGAAGTTTCTTTTCGTTTAGCATTCATGACTACACAGAGCTAAAAAACACAAAAATTCCAAAACAAACTGGAGAGAAATACTGCAGACGATTTTATAAATTATTGCCAATTGCTTTTAAGTAAAAATAAAACCCCAAAAAATATTTTTATTGCTTATTTCAGGCGATTTTTGTTGCATATATAATGGTGTCCCATCACTTATGTGAGCTATTTTTTGCTCCGTTCTAAACATTTGTATTTTTATTAAATTAATATTTTAATATTTTGACAAAATGTATGTTATGTAATAATCTTTACTAAATTTAAGTATGAAACACACCCACAAAAAAAATGTGTACATGTTTTTTTAATTTATTTGATTAGTTTCCTTTTGTAAAGCACAAGTGTCCCATCACTTATGTGAGACACTGTATAATGGTGTCCCATCACTTATGTGAGCTATTTTTTGCTCCGTTCTAAACATTTGTATTTTTATTAAATTAATATTTTAATATTTTGACAAAATGTATGTTATGTAATAATCTTTACTAAATTTAAGTATGAAACACACCCACAAAAAAAATGTGTACATGTTTTTTTAATTTATTTGATTAGTTTCCTTTTGTAAAGCACAAGTGTCCCATCACTTATGTGAGACACTGTATATATATATATATATATATATATATATATATATATATTTACACGTGAATATTAAGGCTGCTCGTCAGTAAACTTCCCGATTCCCCTCGCTAATGTTATTCCTATGGGCGTAAGACGCATTCGTATTTTTAACACTTTCCAACTTTCCAACCTAGTTGAAAAGTGTTTATGACTTCGGTTTGTCTGGCCGTCTGCCGTCTGTCCGTGCTCTAACTCCCGTAAATATGCTCGGATTGCTCTGCAATTTTTATATGTTATAGTCGTTATCTATAGCATGTTCCCTATTTCAACGGAAGTATGTAGCACTTACAGTTTTTTTACAGGGGCACTCAAAAGAATTCCATTACATTGCGGTCTATGGGGGAAAATCATTTGCGGTTTATTTAAATAATGTTTCACTATTTTAAACGCATTGAAATTTATATATATCACTAAGGTGTATTAGAAGAAGCTTAACATGGAATAGGGTGTGCATAGCACTTATACTTACTGTACAGGGACAGTCAAAAGAATTCCGTTACATTACGTCTATGGAGAAAAATCGTCTGCGGTTTATTTAAATAATGTTTCCCTATTTAAAATGACGGAAATTGCAATTAAAGGGTAATCTTCTATTCGGAATCAACTACTCTTCAATCGTCAGATAATAATAAAGTGTACTTTAAATTTGCAGTAAACAACTTTAATTATCTCGTCGGAAAAACCCATTCATAAACTGTTTTCAACTCAGCTAAGTACATGGAATAAACGCCCACGTGAAAGAATGATTATCACGTGCTATCATGTGCTTTTTCCCAGTGACGTCATCCAAGGCTACCAAGGACTGAAAAACTCTTTAGATTTTTAGTTAGTTGTTGTGTGAATTTCTTTTAAAATGTAGCGTGTGAAAATGTCAGAGCGATGTAAATGCTCTGTTAACTTGTAATCAAGATACCGTTAAATGTTTAAATATAATATAAATACAAAAGTGAAGAGTGCTTAATTTAATTAAAACACATGTTAATAAACATTTTAATTTCAGCAAAGTAATAAAGTTTCAGATCGATGGATTACGATAATGTGCGACTACACAAAGGAATACAATTATGCGTGAATTAACGGAGACGTAGCGCTCGATTCGGATATACATTTCTTTACGAAGGTTTCAACTTATAATCAGGTAAGCGAATGCATGCTTACTTAACTCTATTTTTGAATAACTGGTTTTATAGAATTAAAGAAACTATTTTACACCTTAAATAAACTGCGCTGCCGATAGATTATGAGTAACTGATAATATGTATTAAATAAAAATTTTAAGCACATTAGCTATATGCTGGAAAAACTGGCTTTATAGAAAATAAAAACGAACGCAAAGAAAAGCGATTCGTATAAAATTAAATTAAATATCTTTAAAAATAATTAAAGATAGAAAATAAAAATGGCTACATTTAAAGAAAGCCAATTCATCGAGAAGCTAAATTCGAGCAATTATTCCAACTGGAAATTTAAGCTCGAAATGCTTCTCATTAAAGAAGACTTATTTGAAGTAATAAGTGATCAACCCCCAACTCCTTTAAATGAGGATTGGAACAAAAGAGATAGAAAGGCGAGAGCTTTGATTAATCTAAGCATAGATGACGCACAAATTGTGCATGTAAAAAATTTTACCACAGCCAGGCAAACCTGGGAAGGTCTCAAAACTACGCATGAAAGAGCAAATTTGAGTAGCAAACTGTATTTATTGAGAAAACTGTACAGTACTAAACTGCCCGAAAACGGTAATATGATTAATCATATAACAAATATTCTACAAATAGTAGATAAATTATCCGCCATAGGCGAGAATATAAATGACTCACACATATCCGCACTATTTCTATGCTCATTACCGCCCAGCTACAACACGCTTATCACAGCATTAGAGGCAAGGCCCGAAGCCGAATTATCCCCAGATTTTATCAGAAGTAAACTCATAGATGAGTATAATCGCAGACAAGAAATGTCTGAACAAAACAACAGCTCTGAAAAGGCATTTAAAACACAAAGAAAACACACTTATAACGACTACAAAAGAAATTCAAAATATTGCAGTCACTGTAAGATGACGAATCATAATAATAGCGAGTGCTATCACCTCAAGAGCAGATACACACAGCACAACAAAAACAAACACACATATCAAAATGTGAATAACTTTAATAATAAAAATAAATCTAAACCTTTTTCATCATCACTATGCTATGAAAACACAGAGAATTATAAAGAGAATACTGACTGTCACGATAACGCGAATGATCAGAAAATAAGCTCAAAAACTAATCAATCCGAAGATCGCGTACTAATAACAGAAAAATTAGGAAAACAGAACTGGATACTCGACAGTGGCAGTACCTCACACATTGCAAATGATAAAAGGTTATTTGATAAATTTAACAATTTTGAAAAATCATCAGTCACCATCGCAAACGGCAACAAACTCGAAGCATTCGGTTCAGGCGACGTTTTAATAAAAACGAAATCCCCAAATGGAGAAATAAAACTCACAAGACTACAGGAAGTCCTATACGTTCCAGAACTAGAATCCAATTTAATATCCGTAAGCAAAGCAACTAAAAATGGATGCAAATTAATCTTTGAAAATGACAAGTGCGATTTAACGTTCGACGGTGAAATTTATATAAGAGCGAAGAACAAAAATAATTTATACATAATCGAACAAACAAACCACTTAGAAAATGCAGAAAACTATGCAAACGTCACACTAAGCTGTAATAATAATAAAGAATGTTTAGAAGTATGGCATCGAAGACTAGGACACCGTGATTATGAAGCAATCAAAACAATTGTAAACAAACAGCTAGCTACCGGAATAAAAATTAAAAACTGCAGACACAATAATAGATTATGCGAAACCTGCATCAAATCTAAATTAAACGACGCGCCATATCCAAAATCGGCTACAAATAGAGCAAACAAAGTTCTCGATTTAATACACAGCGACGTCTGTGGACCTATAAGTACACCAACACTAGGAGGAAAACAATACTTTCTCACATTCATCGACGATTACTCGAGATATACAACTATATACTTACTATCTAAGAAAAGCGAAGTAATTGATAAATTAAAAGAATACATTGCAATGGTAAATAATCAATTCGGTAGAAAACCAAAAGAAATAAGATCCGATAATGGAGGAGAATATAATAGCAACGAAATAGACAATTATCTAAAGGAAAACGGGATATTACACCAATTCACAATTCCACACAACCCGAGCCAGAACGGCGTGGCAGAAAGGAAGAATAAAAGCCTACTAGATATGACACGTAGCATGCTTTTAGAAGCAAATTTAAATAAACAATTTTGGGGAGAGGCAATACACACAGCGACATATTTACAAAACAGATTACCAACAAGAGCGAACGACAAAACTCCATACGAACTATGGAAAGGTATCAAACCTGATCTCAAACATTTAAGAACCTTTGGATGTAAAGCATTTGTTTATATTAATAAAATACATCGAGGAAAACTAGATAATAGAGCGCAAGAAGGTATTTTTCTTGGTTACGACACACGTTCCAAAGGATATCGCATACACACAAAAGACAAACAAATAATTGCCAGGACTGTAAAATTCATAGAACATGAAATAAAACACTCAAACAACATTGAGGAAGATTCAAATCTCGAAGAAATCTCCACTGATGATAGAAATCAAGAAGAGAAGAATAAAAATTACATTGAAATTGACATTAATGATAAAGAAAAACAACCATGCGAGTCCAAACAAACACAAATAGAACCAAGAAGGTCAAATAGATCTAACAGAGGAGTACCACCAGATAGATTTGTCTGTTTAGTTAAAGACACACAATCAAATGAACCAAAGAATTGGAACGATATCATGGAAATGAAAAATCCACACGATAGGGAAAATTGGCTCAAAGCCACCGAAAATGAAATCAAGTGCCTAGCTAAAAATAAAACTTGGACATTAGTCGATCCGCCACCAGGCAAGAAAGTGATAGGTTCAAAATGGACTTTTAAATTAAAACGCGACAACCTAAACCAAGTGCAAACCTATAAAGCACGACTCGTGGCACAGGGATACAGTCAGAAATTCGGAGTAGATTATGACGAGACCTTTGCTCCAGTTGTCTCTCATACCACAATCCGTGCATTTCTCATAGCAGCATTAAATCATAACCTTAAAGTTAATCATATCGACGTGAATACAGCGTTTTTACACGGAAACCTACAAGAAGAGGTATACATGAAACAGCCGGAAGGCTATATAGCTCCAAATCAACAAAACAAAGTATGTAAATTACAAAAAGCAATATACGGGCTCAAGCAAGCCGCCAGAGCATGGCACACGAAAATCTCCGAGAGTCTTAAAGCATTAAATTTTGTACAAAGTACATCTGACTCATGTCTTTTTATACGCGAAAATGGTGAAAACTCGACATACATTATAGTATATGTGGACGATTTGTTAATCGCCGGAAAAAACGAAGATATAATTGAATTAATAAACAATCTCAAAAGGGAATATGAATTGAAAGATTTGGGAGAAGTCAATAACTATCTCGGAATAAATATAAAAAGAGACGATAAAAATTTCTACTTAAACCAAAATTCAAAAATTGAAGAATTGGTAGATAAACTCAATCTTCAAAACGCAAAACCTTACAGCACACCTATGGAAGCAGGTTACAATCGACTCAATGATGATGAAAATCTATTACCTAACAATATTAAATTCAGACAAGCAACGGGAACATTACTCTACATCTCAACATTAACCAGGCCAGATATTTCAGCAGCGGTCAACATACTCAGCCGTAGAAATGAAACCCCTCGAGAAAAAGACTGGAAAGCCGTCAAAAGAATCGTAACATACTTAAACAACACAAAACACCTCAACCTGACGCTAAGTTCGAAAAATAAGCCTATTCTCGAAGTTTACGCAGATGCAGATTGGGGAGGTGATCCAGAAACTAGACGATCCACCAGCGGAAATATATTTATGTTAGGAAAATGTCCCATACATTGGACAACGAAAAGACAGACATGCGTTGCTCTGTCATCAGCAGAAGCTGAATACATTTCTGTAAGTAACGCAGCACAGGAAATACTATGGATAATAAAACTCCTGGAAGATTTAAAATTACCACAACAGAAACCCATAACAATATACGAGGACAATCAGCCATGTATAAAAATGGTTGAAAGTGAAAAACATACTCGGAAAAGTAAACATATAGATATCAGATTCCACGCGATAAGACAACTCAAGGAAGATGGAATAATAGATTTAAAGTATTGTCCCACAGAATTTATGACCGCAGATTCACTCACCAAGCCCAACCCCAAACCTGAATTCATTAAACACCGAAACAATCTGAACTTACTTCCTTATCCTACATAGAAGATTAAGGGGGAGTGACGGAAATTGCAATTAAAGGGTAATCTTCTATTCGGAATCAACTACTCTTCAATCGTCAGATAATAATAAAGTACTTTAAATTTGCAGTAAACAACTTTAATTATCTCGTCGGAAAAACCCATTCATAAACTGTTTTCAACTCAGCTAAGTACATGGAATAAACGCCCACGTGAAAGAATGATTATCACGTGCTATCATGTGCTTTTTCCCAGTGACGTCATCCAAGGCTACCAAGGACTGAAAAACTCTTTAGATTTTTAGTTAGTTGTTGTGTGAATTTCTTTTAAAATGTAGCGTGTGAAAATGTCAGAGCGATGTAAATGCTCTGTTAACTTGTAATCAAGATACCGTTAAATGTTTAAATATAATATAAATACAAAAGTGAAGAGTGCTTAATTTAATTAAAACACATGTTAATAAACATTTTAATTTCAGCAAAGTAATAAAGTTTCAGATCGATGGATTACGATAATGTGCGACTACACAAAGGAATACAATTATGCGTGAATTAACGGAGACGTAGCGCTCGATTCGGATATACATTTCTTTACGAAGGTTTCAACTTATAATCAGGTAAGCGAATGCATGCTTACTTAACTCTATTTTTGAATAACTGGTTTTATAGAATTAAAGAAACTATTTTACACCTTAAATAAACTGCGCTGCCGATATAAAACGCATTGAAATTTATATGAGGTGCATTACAAGAGGCTTACTACAGAATATCGTGTGTATAGCAGTTATCGTTCATTTACAGGGACACACAAAAGAATTCTCTACTGTATGTTAACAATAATTCCTCGAAGTGCGTTTTAAGTTACTGAAAGCGATTTTAATTTTAACTCGCTTTTTGTCTATTACGTGGTGTGTATAAATTCTGTAGATCCTATACAGGGAAGCACAAAAGTTCGCGAACACATTTCCGTATTATTTAACTCCAGACGGAGAATTTTAAACTGTGCTACGCGTTTCCTAACTGAACTAAAATTTATTATCCTATGTAGTATATATACAAATCTATAGATCCTATACAGGGCTGAATAAAAGTATTCGGATTACTTAGATGTTATCTTTTAGCTTATTAAACGGTATGATTTGTAAAATTATTTTGGAAGCGTTGGAAAGTGTTACATAATCTATGCTTGAAGCATGATTTTTGGTTCTTGTTTAAATATCTCCTCGGAAAATTAATATTTTTAACTTCTGTTTTCTGTGTACTGTTTTTAAAGACTGTCTCGTTTTTTTCTTAGTTATCAAAATATTTCTAAACTATGTGCTTAATTTATATTTTTATGTGTTAAAATCGTAGCGAAACTGAATAAGATTTTAACATTTCATATAAAATTAAGTATATACTTTAGAAAAAAATTGACATAGGATTTGACATAGGTTAATCGGATGATATTTTTTGGAGTTATAAGGAAAAACCTCTTTTAAGCAATTCAGTAATCGAGCCTTTAAAGTTTATGACGTCATCAAGCCAGGATTTTATTCGAATTGCAATGCATTTTATAAGTAGTTTACACAATTTTTATTTTAATATTTTACATTATGCATATCAATGATGGGTAAGTATTACAGTGGCCCCCAACGACTAGTTTTGATTTGTTTCTATACGGTGCAAAGTCGTTTACTAAAATTTGCATTTTTCCATCGTTTGCCAATCACAGTGCCAATCGTATGACTGATGGATAATTGAAGTTTTATTGTACAAGTGTGCCATGAATCAGGGGTAAACTGTCAAATCCCCCCCCCCAAACAAAAAAAAGAGAAAGTTTTTGCTTTGTCCCTCTTTTAAGCTGTTTATTGTTCTACAATTCAATGCGAAATATACGCTATCAAATGGATTGAATCGTTAATAAATCCACCGATTTTATGCTTATATAATAAATCCACCGATTTTATGCTTATAAAAAAAGTAATTTAAATAAGTAAATTAATACATACCCTATAAACATCGTTTACTTGATAACAAATAGTTGGTGAATTCCATCCTGATGTATTTTCTTTATCAGTAAATAATAGTTGGACATCGTAAATGCATGTTCTGTTTTTTCTGAAAATAAAATTGAAATGTTAAAGAAAATATTACACAACTCACTTAGAAATACGCATCTAAATTTCTAGAATAAAGTAGAAAATTATCTCATGCATGTGTGGTTACAAGTCCATTAAGGACTTATCTCACATTATCGATTATAATAAAAGACTAAAGAATCAGAAGTGTGATGTCATGACGTTATCCCACAGTTTATATTGAATATATGGAAAAAACAACTGGAAATCTGCTAATAAAATTTCATTAGAAGGAAATGTGGGGAATAATCAATATGGTTCTATTTTAAGTTTAAAAGAAAAAATGATTAATCTTTAACTGCTGTGACAAAAACCGTCGCATAGATACTGCGAACGGTCTGACTGTTCGCAGAAATGAACAGAAAATCGAAAAATGAACAAAAGTCTCGATTAACTCTTAACTGTTTCTCTACTAAACTTTATGTATTTTTATATTTTCTTTATGTAAATTTATTATAATTGAAATTAATCTATTCAAAAGTCTCCAGCAATAGTACTAGAGCTCCAAACGAAACAAAATTTCACTAGTATCTACAGTTAAACTGTGAAAATTAAAAAAAAAAAAAAAAAAAAAAAAAAAAAAAAAAAACACGGTGGGATATTTACAGATTCTAGCTGGCCAAAATTATTTACCAACTTCTTTATGTTGAACTCGATGTTTTATTTAAATAAATGATATCTTAAACTCGTTTTAACAAAATACATTACATTTTAAACAAAAGTTTCTTCAGATATGGTTAAATTGAATTAGAAATTGATTCATTTGAGATATTTGAAGTGAAATCTGTATTTGATACTTATGATTCAATTAGGCAAAACACTTTTAAAGCTTTAGGAGGGTAAAAAATGAGTTAATCTAATTACCTAGATACTTGTTGATAATTTTCATGATACCTTGTTAACAGTACGAAAGTTAAAATGACATAAAAAAGAATTCGATTATTATAACAAATCACAAAAAAATGTTTTTTTTTTTTCTAATTCTTTATTAAAAATTCAGATACAAGACAAACATTCGACAGTTTTAAGGAAAATTGCTCAGAAATACAACTAAACAGTTCTTTATACTGGTTCTCAGAATCTAGAGCAGGGCTGCCCAACCTTTTCACGCGACGTGCCAAATTTTAAAAGCAATGTTGTTTGCGGGCCGCAGATATTTTTTTACTAATTTGGGCACACCTCAAAAACTTTTTCGCAGCTTGTGCGTAAAAAGAAACGTCCGGTGGAAAAACGATTAAAAATATGGCTTTAAATAGATATGTTGTAAAACTGAAGTCGGTCTTTAATTTAAGATTACCGGTCGGCCCGACCAGAGAAATGTCTCTAGGAAGAACAATGTATAATACGGAAAACATAATTGAAATACCGCGCATGCGCGGTAGCGTATTACTGCTTATTTTACTGTTTAACTGTTAATTTTACGGTATAATACTGGCAACTGGGATGCCAGTATTATATTTTAAAATCAACAATTATATTTTCAGTGAAGGCGCCAAGCGATTAGGCATTTCATTGATCAATAATCCCCACCAACAAATCAATAATCGGTAGAAAAAGCACAAAACGTTTCAAACCATGTCCCAAATAGAGTTGCTGCGTGCTACTACTTACGCTATTATAAAATTAAGATAAAAATATTTGTCTTACTCTATAATAACATACGACAAAAACAAAGTGAAGGGAAAATATTTTGTTAATGAAACACTTGTCATTGGTTGGCAGAACGAAGTGCAAACAAATCTATTCTGATATCGATGCAACGCGCAAGGCGTTTTGTAGATGTTCATCTGTAATTTTAAATCTCATTTGTTATTTAATGTTGTTTAAGATGTCCATCCTGCTAAAACGTTATTCGCTCACATGTGTTTCCAAATAATTACACTGTTAAAAATTTTCGTTTATTGACAGGTTGTCTTCCGTGAATTTTGATCAGAAATTTTCCGTTTTGTTAGAAAAATGGAATCTCTTCCGTATATCTGTTGCCATTTTAAGATTACAGAGTTTCAAATACGGAATTATTACTGTAAAAATCTATCATCCAATGGGATTGCAGTACTTTTAATCGCCACGCATGAGCTTCAATTCCTTTGCGTCTGTATCACGCCATTTACAGAATTTACGGACTACAAAGACGGAACTTTTCTCAAAAAACGGAAACATCCCAGCAACCAGTGTTGAATTCAGACACTTTTCCCCGGGAGGGATTTTTGGGGCTCCGGGGGGGACATTATAGACTTCCGGGGGGGGGGGGGGAATTGCACTTTTTGACCATTGAAAGTATAAAATCTCAAATCTTGCGGGGGGGACATTTCAATGCTCCGGGGGGGAATGTCCCCCCCGGGCCACCCCCTGAATTCAACACTGCCAGCAACTCTGCTGCCAATCCTTTTTCCGTAAATTAACGGATTTTTTTTTTTTTTTTTTTTTTTTTACAGTGTAACATATAAATAGCGACTGCTTATAGCTCCTTGTATTTATTTTTGTCCAAATAAGTTTTGAAAAATTCCACAAATCCAACCTGTTGAAACTCCTCTTTCAATTCTAAATTACACTGGAATCCATAACTTTCCATCTATAAATAAGCTGGTGATTTTTTTTTTTTTTTTTTTTTTTTTTTTTTTTTTTACGAAGATACTTTGACTTTCGGAACCGGTTTCGAAAGTTTAAGTATCTTCCTAAAAAAAATCCGCAAAGAAAATCGAAAAAGTAATCAACGGCAGAAATAGAGATTAATCTCTGCTATTCAATGCAAAAAAAAAAAAAAAAAGAAAAATCGTTTAAAAATATTGAAATGCGAATGAGATATTAGAAAAATAATGCCCCATAGGATTAACATTAGCGACCGGGTGTTTTCAAGTGAGTGAAGAGGACGGAATAAAGATCCGAATGCACAACATAAATGTAAATTTTCATAACTCTTCTATTAATCTTGCGGGAAAGTATAAAAATTAAACTCAGAAAATCGAGTTTAAAGAGTTACTTTTATAAAGAACAAGTCACAGTTAGTATTTGTTTTTTATTCCTGCAGGCGTAATTTTTGGCCGATTTCAATGCGATCTGCTTTAAAATTTCCCTAAAGCTCTGAATTATTTTTTGAAAATATTTTTGAAAAATCTATTATTTTATGGTATATGCCCCCTTAGGGAATATGAAAAATTGCACATAGAACAGTATAAAAATAAATGAATTTTTGAAATGATACAGAGTTATATTAAGTGTTTCAACCTTACGATTTTCACTAAATAGTATTAATGACATAATTTTGCATATAAATTTTCATTTTTAATGAGAGAAGTAGTATTTAATTATCTTATAGATTATATTTTCCATGTTAAATGTTTTCATATAGGAGATATAATGTTTGCATTAAGATGAAAAAAAGTATGAAGAAAAGAAACATCAGAAGGTAAAACATCGCTATTATAAAAATTCAGATATAATATTTCAAAAATGAAATTTCAAATTTTACAATTTAAAAAAAAACTTTAAAATATTGATTTTTCCCAAAATTAAAAAAAAATCTTTGTTCGATCAGTCCCATGTCTACTCATGCCCATAGTCTCATAAAGCAGTGGGCAAGTCATATAAAGGGAAACATCCCCAAATAATCACAAAACTATTTGATGCCTGAACTACATATTTCACACACTATGGATTGGATGCCTCCTTTGGAAGTCAAATGTAGTTAAATTTTCAAAAAAAAAAAAAAAAAAAAAAAAAAAATACTGATTTTCCCAAAAAATTTTAAAAAAATCTTTGTTCGATCATTCCCATGTCTATTCATGCCCATAGTCTCATAAATCAGTGGGCAAGTCACATAAAGGGAAACATCCCCTAATAATTACAAAACTATTTGATGCCTGAACTACATATTTCACACACTATGGATTGAATGTCTCCTTTGGAAGTCAAATGTACTTCATGGCTTCATGCCTTACGTCATTCAAAATTAGTCAAAATTTCGATTTTTTGGACCATATTACACGTTTTGCATCATTTACTGTAATTGTTCGGTGCTTTTTGGCCTATTCAGCTGTATCGGTACAACGAAACCATGAAACTTACACGCTACATTTTGCTATCTTCGATCCATTTTTACTGTAATTTGGATGGAATAAATAAGATGATAGTCTGGCCTGACTAATGTTGTTTAAAGATTAGTTTTATTCTTCATTTTTCTTTAAAAATTGAAGAACCTGCATCTAAAAAATATTAGCCTGCAGTGTGAAATCCTCGCACGCGGGACAACTGGTAGTTTAAAAATATAATAATTTTGATTATAAAAATTTCAATGATCTTAATAATAGCGAACACACTGTGCGTGAGAAATATGGTTCTTTTTTCTCCAGAAATTTGCAAACTGCTGTTATAGTTTCAAGCGCAATTAATTAGCAGCTACTCATTACTTTTCCACAGTCTTGGTAATTTCTGGAGGGAAAAGAAGATAACTTTCTTTCAGACTATCATTAAAGTTACAAATAAAAAACACCATTTTTTGTTTTTTAATGAAATATGTTCTTACTTTTTATTCTTACGAAGTAGTCGGAGAAAGCGACCCGGAATCTCCACGTCGAAAGTGCCTTGTGATACTGAAAATCCAAAAAAATAAATCCAAATCATATAAATAGCATACAAATTTTTAAGACAAGTGATAAAACGTTTGAATAAAATTTGAATAAAATATAAAATTAAATATTTTAACAAATATTATTTATTATCTAAACCAGGAGTTGATTTTTTTTTACCTACAGCTTATATTATTATTATTATTATTGTAGTCTTGTTAACAGTATAATTTCCTACTACCCCCACTCACAGAAATAATGCCAATTTAGGTGGTATAAAAGCAAAAATTAAATGTGTTTTAATATCTAATGTAATTTGTATAGATGCTCTTTAATATATATATATATATATATATATACAGAAAATATTTTAATTTCACAATTTATTATTATTATTATCGTCTTTAGTTTTTAAATAAATGTATTATTAGTATTATTATTATGTTTAGTTTTTAAATAAAATGAGATTTATTTTTCAATTTGTTAAAATCGTTGATATTTATTTAACTGTAACTATTATCTGCCAAATTAGTTACATGTGTTCTTGGATAACGTTATGTTAACTCGATGAAATACGTTATTGAAAGAATTCGTTTTGCTTCTTTATATTTCTTTTTGATTATCATCTTTTCATTAAATCTGTTTTTGTACCTTTCATAATGATCCCTAATAACTGTTTTTGCACCTATCATGTTTAGTTTAATAATTCAATATAAGTCCATTTTTATTCAATTTCCGCTACGTGCTGCATCGTAGTTGATCGAGCGATTTGAGTAAAGAATATTAGACTCAAGCATATTTACTCAAACAGAAATCAATTACGATTTACTTATATTGTGGAATATTACCCTTTATAAAGTGTTTCACAATAGAAGCTTCTATTTGCTTCTTGAAATATTTTCAGATTCTGCAAATTGGATATTTTTTTTCTATATTTCTTTTTCTATTTTGTTTTCTTTCCCATTTACTTCATTTTGAGAATCTTACACTTTTGGATATATGACTTTGCATTGTATTATAATTATCGGTTCATATAGTGTCGATTTTTAATGTGATTTAATGGTTATTATACACAAATATTTTATTATATATATATATATATATATATATATATATATATATATATAAAACTTTAAGTAAAATTTAACCATTGAAACATAAGAAACTGACCACATACACTGAAATCCCGATACCAAAGAGCCCTGTCAATTTACAAATTAAAATTGTAGTCCTAATAAAAGTAACATTATTAATTCAAATTAAGAAGAAGAAAAAAAAAATTAAATAAATAGAAAATAAGGAATGAAATATAAACCACACGAGTATATACACAAATAAAAGCTTATAAAGTAATTTACTTTTTCAAGGGCAAGAAAATCACATTTATAAGCAAAGAACGATTGTTTTCTGTATATGACACCAGCTTTTGCTAAATATAGAGCCATATCTTGCCCGAACAATCGCAGAAACAATATTGAATAACAAGACCTTTACAATGGAATATTATAAATTATACATACAATTTGAAAAGGAGTGTGAAAAAGAATTAAAAAAATTAAAATATATATATATTACTTATATTAATAATATCCCAAGATATTTAGTATATTGTGAGCACATGTACAAAGTTGTATCCAAAAGAAGAGGTTAAATTCACAGTTAAATAGAGAATCCTTCAGATCATAAATTGTAACCTATATATATATTATTATATTCAATATAAAAATATATTTACACGAGATATTAATTTATTTCGACAAAATATTTTACCTATTATTGTAAATTTCAAAACAGCGTAAATAATAATATTTCCCTTCAATTAAATATTTTAAAGTTTAATAATAGGAAGAAAACTTTGAAAATTACGTCATATTGGAAACGATACATTTAAAACGTCTTACTGAAAAAAAATTCAGTACTTCTCCATTATACCGTTGACAACTTTCCAGTAAAAAAAAAAAAAAAAAAAAAAAAAATCGCCAAATTATTCGCCAAACTTTAATGCCCAAAAAACCAATGGAAGAATGTTGCCATTGGAATCTAAAGTCCCACTCACTAAAGTGTCAACTATCAGTAACTTTAAACAATAAAAAAGCGATTTTTACCAAAAACTAATCAGCACCAATTTATATCAGAGATTAACTGAATATAAAGTTTTATTAAATTCCGAGCATTAGTTCTTGAGTTAGAGCTATTGTGGAAATCGCAAAAATGCTGCATAGCAGCGCCACCTGCTGGGCGATTTTTACCAAAAACTAATCAGCACCAATTTATATATGAGACTAACTGAATATAAAGTTTTATTAAATTCCGAGCATTAGTTCTTGAGATAAAGCTATTGCGGAAATCGCGAAAATTAATGCATAGCAGCACCACCTGCTGGGCGATTTTTACCAAAAACTAACCAGCACCAATTTATATCAGGAACTAACTGAATATAAAGTTTTATTAAATTCCGAGCATTAGTTCTTGAGATAGAGCGCCCACAAAATTTTTGTCACATACAGGCAGACAGACAGACAGAGTCACAGACATTTTCTAAAAACAGTCAAATCGTGTTCAGGACCTTCTAAAACGTATAAATTCGTCGAAAATTTTCATGAATCCAATACTTTTTTCTTGTAAAGATAGAAGTTGCCCCTCAGGATTGCACACAAACTCTAAGGCTTAGGCCGGGTTTCCTGAGGTGGTCATCCCTCTAAAGATAGAAGAAAGTAAAAATGGATAAACAAGAATTTCAAGAATTGTTATTTGATGGGGGAAAAACACCGTTCAAACAAAAGCTTGGCTTGATAAGCGTTATCCGGACATTGCACCAGGAAAATCAACCATTATTGACTGGTTTGCTGAATTTAAACTTGGTCGTACGGACACCAGTGATGCACCACGCAAAAGAGGTGGTTACTCCGGAAAACATAAAAAAAGTCCACAAAATCGTTTTGGGGAACCGTAAAGTGAAGTTGCAGGAGATAGCTCAGACTCTGAAGATATCCAAGGAACATGTAGGTTTTATTTTGAATGATCACTTGTCTATGAAAAAGCTGTTGTCAAAGTGGGTACCGCGCGTGTTGACTTTTGACCAAAAACAACAACGAGTCGATGATTCTGAGCACTGTTTGGAGCTTTTTCGTTATAAAATTACATGTTATTTATTATTAAATTATTATTATTTATTAAATTATTATTATTATTATTATTATTATTAAATTATTATTATTTGTTATTAAAGTTATAAAGTTATGTTAAAAAGTTGTGTTTTCTTTATTAGACCGGGAACTTATCAGCCCATGTGTTATGACGTCAGTTGAAACTGGTCTGTTGTGCGTATACATAGCAATATTTTTTCAACGCTTTTTCTCTTTTGATATCATGGCGGCCGTTTAAGGTCGTTATTATTTTTTAAATTAATGAAATAACTAATAAATGGGTAAAATATCATTAAAAATACAGATAAATATCGAATAAAAATCTCTCGATGACATAACAAACACGTGTAACGCATCTGATGTCAATTGAATGTGACGCCACGCTAACGCATTCCCCCCCCCCCCCCTATATTTAGGCGACAGTTTTTTTTTCTTATTCGGATAGTGGTCGACGGGATAATGGATAAATACCAAATTTTTTATAACATCATTATAAAATTCCCCGATGCAGCGACATTGTTTACTTACCCATTTTACACAAGTTGATTTTCAACTTTTTAATTTATGTTATTTAATCAATCACGAAAACAGTTGATACGGCCTTTTAAAATACCTCAGTGAAAAGAAAATGAATACAAACCCGATTACAGCAGATCGCCACTGGTCTCTTAATTATAATTCAATTTTCCATAATAATTTTAGAGTTAATCAAATTAGCGTGTTTTTAGAGTTTGCGGTGTCAGAACGGGAGTTGGCGAGCGTAGCTCGTAGGGGGGCTACGAAAAGAAATAAAACGCTAATCGACTATGATGTAATTAATAATGTGAATAGGGATTTTTAATAATGAAGGGGAAAGAGGCGAAACTACTTATTTTTTTAATATCGCATTTAGTCCACATGACAGATATTATTATGACAGAGTATAATAGCGGGCCTGTTCAGATATTCGAAAAAACGAAATAATAGACCGGTAAATTTTTACTTGATAAAAAACATGACTTTTTTTTTTTCTGTTTTGGAAAATGAATTTCTTTTGGATATATTACAGAAAGGATAAAGTGTTTTGAAAGGAATATTAAACGAAACCCTTTATGCGATCTTCGATCACATTTACCCACTTGTTTAACGTTTCGTTTCATTCATTCATTTCAATCTTTATGAAGTATTTCATATGATTGGCTTCTTTGATTTGAGTGGGACAATGTCATTTCAATCACTGCATCTATCCTCATACTTTAATATCACTAAATTTGTCTTTTTTAAGTTTCCGCCCCATTAATTTTTGTTCATCAAATTCTTTGATTTGTGTGAAATAGAGTCATATCTAAATCATTTCATCAATCATCTTTCTTTAATAAATATTTGTCTTATTTAAATGTTTCTTTCACACCTTTAATTATTATTTTTATTTGCTTATAGATATGATACTGTTATTGTAATCGTATTATTTCATTTATTTATCTTTTATTTAATTTTTTACACATTTTTTTTACATTATTTAACTAGTTAATTTAATCAATTCACCTACCTCTTAACTTTTCAATCAATATTTACATTAAATTTTCTTAATTTATTAACTTAATTTTAGGCACTTACTTTAAATTTTTACATCGCATTTGTAATAACTATTTCTTATATTGTTTCTTAAACTGACACTAGATGGGAGTTTTGGCAGTATCGTATCTAAATTTCTTGTTCGCATATTTCGAATATTTCTGATGCACTTTCTTGGACGGCCAACATGGTGTTGCCTAGTTCTGGTCTTGACGCGAGTTTCAATTCACCATGGTTTGAATATATTTGAATCATTCACTTCTCTTGTAATACATCTACTGATAAGTATTTTTTTTTTTCAACAGTTGAAGATTTGCTGTTTCATGCTTGTAAGCATACTGGTTTTTATAGGAAATCATCCTTGATTCTATCTTTTTTATTTTCTAATTTCTGTAAAATTCTGGTTTATTAATATACGATTGCTCGAATCATGTTAATTATAGCTAATTATAGCTTATATATGGATGAAATCGTATATTTTTGTGGTATCTGTAGTAATTTAAGCATGACGATTTTGCTACAGTGCCACAGATATCCCATATTCCTTTTTTCCTTAATTCATCTTTTTTATTCTTAATAGTCAACTCTATAGAGCAACTCATATAAACAAGTGTGTAAGTGTGATCGAAGATCGCACAAAGGGTTTCGTTTAATATTCCTTTCAAAACACTTTATCCTTTCTTTAATAAATGCAAATAAATTTCATTCCCCTCCTCCCCCCCCCCCAAAAAAAAGTCATGTTTTTTATAAAGTAAAGATTTACCGGTCTATTTTTCTCGTTTCTTCAAAAATCTGAACCGGTCCGATAGCGGATAAGGACCGCTATTATACTCTATTATATCTTAGAATTTAAAAAATTACTATATAATAAATTAATTGTTGCAAAGAGCTCTTCGGGCCGCCTTTAGCTTTAAGTGTCGTCGTGGCACGCTAGTTAGAAACCTCCGAGCCAGAAGATTAACAGATTCTATAAAATGTAATAATTTTGTTACTTACTAATTGTGTCAGAATGCAAAACCTCAATTATGTCGAAAAAACGTGACTTCGTACAATCTGCATAGGGAATATCTGTTCTATTTGAGGTGACTTCCGGCAATTTTTTCCGCCTCCTGTCAATTTTGTCTCTCTTCAAATAACTGTTGACAGCAACACTTATAATTAGAAAACATTTACAACACACACAAAACAAACAAACAAACAAACAAAAAATAATTAATAAAATGAATAACATTATTGCAATAAAAAACAAGAAAGAAAAGTCAAGCGTCAAACATATAATATGAAACATTTTCCAACACTTCCATAATATTGCAATGGAAATTCGTCGTTTACAAAACTAAAGAAAATATCTGAGTAAACAATTTAGAAAACCCATAATACATTTGAAAACCAATTTCAGCAATTACCGTCTACAGTCGTAAAGGTACTCGAATGATTTTGTGCATATACCTATATACAGAGTTTGTTCGCACATTTTTTTTTTTAACGATTTTGACGAAGTGTAAAATGTAATCGTCTGTTTTAAGTTTTTTTTTTCGCTGTGGCATCGATAATTTGAATGTAATTTATCGTCTGGAAATTTAAAGTTTGATTTTATTCACAAAATGACGAGTATAAATAATTGTATATGAAAGGGTGACTTTCCGAAGAGATCTATTCCTATTCTGTGATTCAAAAGAGGTGTTAAAAGCATTGGAATGAAAATCTCTAAAATTCAAATATTAGTAATATTGTTAGAAATGAATGAAAAATCGGAAACCGAAAAAGAATTCAAAACAAGTAAAGTAGGTATCCCAAGAGGAAGCGAACTTATGAGACTATTTCGAAAGTAAGAACTTTAGTTATAAGAAAAGAAAACAAAATTTAGCAACTCAAAGAACTGTTGCAAAATCAATAAAAACTTAATTATCAACAGCAGATAAAATTATTAATCGATCGACTTCATTCTTAATGCAAAATTTATTTTTTCTTTTTATTACCTTTTATATTCACTCCTTAAAATAAACAAATTCGAAAATTTTTATATGCCTTTTATCAGAACGAATATTTCGAAAGTCCGAAAAAAATAATTCTGGATATTCGAGATTACTGAAATTCAATAAGGTTCTTCCAATTATTACATACTAAGTACATACCAAATTTCAAGTCTCTATCTCAATTTGTTCGGGAGGTTGAGCGTTTAGACACACAGACGGACGGCAAAATTTTGTTTTCTAAAAAGATGTTTTTCGGAATCTCCAGTGTCTGAAACGTGTAAATCGTCAATTTTTTTTTTTCGATTTTCAAAACGATTACAAGACTTACCCTATACTACGTATGATAGGTAAGTAAAAATTAATCTCATTTTTCGTATTTATGACTGGCAATATTCACGATCATTCTCACGACGTGTTGTGGTTTCTCATGACAGCTATAACATTCTTCGTTGCCGCCATTCCAAGTTTTGCTGCGTTTTTTCTGTTTTTTTTTTGTTTTTTTTTCTAGAAGGGGGCGCTACTAGAGCAAGAAAAGGCATGCGCAGACCTCCCAATGCTTATTAAAAGGTTTTTATTTGTTTATTAAGTAAATAATTGCACATGAATCTGATTAAAAGTATTCTAAAAGTATTCTAAAAGTAAAATAAATAAAAACCCATCACAATTTGAATAAAAAATGGAATTTAAATATCAAATGTGAAATTAAAATGGAATTCGGAAAAATACATGTGACCATGTGTAATCATCAGTTGGCAGCACCATGTCACATGTCAAATGGAAATGCAATATTTCATAGAATATTACTGGAATATTTGCCAAGAATAGTACATTTCTGCCAAATATATTGCACTAATAGAAGGAAACAAAGTGGGGAAAAACCAATGCAAAATAAATAATAATAAAACAAAATTGCTCACAAACCATGCGTTATATGTCATGCGGTACAGAAATATCGTCTTATCTACATTTGAATTGAGCACATGAGATCGCAAAAAAGTTGTATGACCACAGTTACAGTAATTAAAGTGAAACAATTTTAGATGAAAGAAAATCCATAAATATTAGAAAAAAATTATTAGAATTAATGATTAGAAAAGTGAAAATTATTGAAGAGTGGAATAAAAATTTTGGTACATCAAAAATCCAATTTGCATAAAAGTTTGACCTACCCGAGTCGAGTCTACATTCAAAGTTATTTTAGCAAATAAAGAAAAAAAAATCTTGAAGGAGCACAAAAGTATGGATTAGCTTCCAAACGGCAAAAATTTAAGACGACCGATTAGAATAATGTGATAAAAAAAACTTCTGCAATGGTGTCAGGAAGCAAGAGCTTCAAATATTCCAATTTCCGAAGTAATATTCAAAGGAAACGCTGTAATTTTAGCAGAAAAATTTGGATTGGGAAATTTTCTAGCTTCGGCTGGTTGGCTAGCTAAATGTAAAGGAAGATATGGACTTGCATTTAAAGGCATATGCGGCGAAAGTGGCTCAGTAGATGAAAAAAATTGTGGAAGAATGAAAAGATGAATTAGAGATGATATTAGATAAATACGATAAGAAGAATATGTTTACTGCAGACGAGACTGGCCTATCCTATAACACGATGCCTAATAAAACTTTGACATACAAGAACGAAAAAAAGTTTTGGCGGAAAACACAGTAAGGAGCGATTGACTATTTTACTGTGCACTAATTCGGCTAGATCTGAGAATTCCCCACTATTTATAGGCAAATCAAAGCAACCTATGTGTTTTAAGAACATCAAAAGAAAACTTTGCGAATGCAAAATCAACAATAAATCGTGGATGACATCATCTATTTTTATTGATTGGGTTAAAAAAGTTGATGCGAAAATGCGCAATGAAAAAAGAAAAATTCTACTTTTGATCGATCGTTGCCCTGCACATCCTCCAAATATTCCAGGACTTATAAATGTGTCTGTTCATTTTTTACCAGCTAATCACACAAGTAAGTTGCAGCCATTAGACCTGGGGCTCATTCGCAATGTACAAGCATATTACCGAAAATACTTAATTAGGAAATTATTAAATAACTTTGCTGACAAAAAGGAAATTAAAGCATTTACAATTTTGGAAGCAATGCACATGATTACATCAGCCTGGAAAGAAGTTTCTCCTTACACATAGAAAACTGCTTTCGGACATCCGGAATTGGCATTCAAGAACAAGTGGATATAACCGATGTACAACTCGACACAGAAGATATCACCACCGAAGAATGGAAAAGTCTTCTTGGTGATGAAGATATTTCAGTACAAGATTTTTTCGATTGTGACGAAGATGTTTTAATAACCGACTTCAGAAATTTAGATCAAATTTATGAAGACATCACAAATGAAAATGCAGCTTTAGATGTAGAAGATGATGACGAAGCTGATGATACGGAAAGCGAGACACCACCACCTTCTTATTCAGATGCGAATTCTGCTCTGGATATTCTTCGTCGGTACATTGTTTCATCAAATATGGAAGACGACTCATTCAACCTTCTTGAGAAGCTTGAAGCAAGGGTACTGAAAACAAGACCGCCATAGAAACAATTTAAATTTTTGTTTTTTAAAAAAAACGTGATTTGTTAATTAAATGTATTATAAATATTTTTATTGCACTGTAAGTAACTTTGCAATGCTCTAATGTTGTTCTTGTATACTGTGTAATAAATGCGATTTATATTTGTGCAATAAAAATATATAGCACTATATCTGTATCAATAAAAATATTAAAATAAATAAATAAAACATAAAATAAATAAATAAAAGATTTCTAAACGTGCCAATATATTAAGAAATGTATTGACAGTCCTAAGCCTGCAAAATGTGAAGGGAAATGTTTTTCAAATGTCATTTTCCCACAAACTCTTTTTAAAGACGATCTCTACTTAGGAACGATTTTTCGAGGTTTCTTGAAAGTCGTTAAATTGAGAGACAACTGTATTAAACAAATCATGGCTAAATCTAAAAGTTTTACCAACAAGTTATTAATCATTTAGAAGAGGTTTTGTTTCTTTAGCAGAGGAAAACTTTTATCTGATTTAAATAGTAATAGTGGCAGACAAACTAGTAGAAATAGACAATAGGTCAAAGTTTTACAAAAAGATAACAGATAAGTTATTTCCTGCCATCATGATAATCAGGAATACATAATTAAGTCTACAAAAGACAGTGGATGTTCCTATTTCATGTTTCTTGATTAAGATGATATGTTTCATGTATCACAAATTGTAGCTGTCGTTTCTGATCCACCAATGAATCATAATTCAAACTAATTCTTCTTTTAAATTTATTGTTTAATATTTTCAGCATTCTAAAAAATACTTTTAATCAGATTCATGTGCAATTATTTACTTAATAAACAAATAAAAACCTTTTAATAAGCATTGGGAGGTCTGCGCATGGTTTTTCTTGCTCGAGTAGCGCCCCCTTCTGGAAAAAAACAGAAAAAACGCAGCAGAACTTGGAATGGGAGCTGGTGCACGTTAAATCTGTTCGTGGCTCTAATGTCCTCCAAGTTTTATATAAGCGTTACTTCTGGGGGTGCCAATCCAGCTGCAGGTCTCTCATCTGGAATTGGTTCAAAATTAGGAGACCAGTTTCTGTGATATATGGATCATTCGAGACAACTATAGGTCTCATAGCAACCTACTTCAATTCAGATCATGTCAGCTATATAGAAATAAAAAGCTGCCCACCAGGCCCTTGGGCCAAACCAACCAACCAACCAACTTGGAATGGCGGCAATGAAAAATGTTATAGCTGTCGTGAGAAACCACAACACGTCATGAGAATGGTCGTGAATATTGCCAGTCATAAATACGAAAAATGAGATTAATTTTTACTTACCCATCATACGTAGTATAGGGTAAATCTTGTAATCGTTTTGAAAATCGAAAATTTTTTTTGACGATTTACACATCTCAGACACTGGAGATTCCGAAAAACATTTTTAGAAAACAAAATTTTGCTGTCCGTCTGTGTGTCTGTATGTCTGTAAACGCTCTATCTCCCGAACAAATTGAGAGAGACTTGAAATTTGGTATGTACTTAGTATGTAATAATTGGATGAAGCTTATTGAATTTCAGTAACTTCGAATATCCAGAATTATTTTTTTCGGACTCTCGAAATATTCGTTCTGATAAAAGGTATATAAAATTTTTCGAATTTGTTTATTTTAAGGAGTGAATATAAAAGGCAATAAAAAAACACAAATTTTGCATTAAGAATTAAGTCGATCAGATAATGAGTTGCCGAGATATTTGAAATCCTATTTTCCACACTCTTCGATTTTTCGTGACCCTGTATTTCATCCTAATTTCAATTCAAAGATATATTTTAATTGGAAATTAGACGCTTAATCCGACTCAATAAACTGTTAGTTAATATGATTCTTTTACGCAATTCGTTAATAGAACATTTTAAGTTTATGACGTCATCATGCCACGATTTTATTCGAACTGCAATGCATTTTATAAATAGTTTACACATGTTTTATTTTCATATTATTTATTATGCATATCCATGATGGGTAAGTATTACGGTGGCCCCCAACGACTAGTTTATGTTATTTAGTGTAATTCGTGTTCCTGTCTTTGTTAAGTGGTATAATTTTATGTGATGTATCAAACTTTTGTTCGTCATTAGAACGGTCCTTTATGAATTACAACATTCCCACATTCACAGAAGTATCACACCATACTTATTTTACCACTCGGAATGGGGTAAAATAGTTAATTGACAATGTGTTTTAAAATACCACTATCGATAATAATTTGCAATTTTATTGTTGAAATTGTCCTTGAAATGTTGGATGCAAAGTTCATTTGCACGTTCAATGTAATATTTTTCAAATTAAAATAACATTTTCTTTTTCATTTTCAAACTGTGTTATCAATAAAAAACGAGCTGTTATAACCATTTAACCCCCACCTCCACCTGATCCTAAGTTTTTGATTTATATCAGCTTAAACAAAGTATTGAATTCCTATAATTAATATAGAACGAAACTAGTCGTTGGGGGCCACCGTAATACTTACCCATCATGGATATGCATAATGTAAAATATTAAAATAAAAATGTGTAAACTACTTATAAAATGCATTGCAATTCAAATAAAATCGTAGCTTGATGACGTCATAAACTTTAAAGGCTTGATTACTGAATTGCTTGAAAGGAGTTTTTCCTTATAACTCCAAAAATTATCATCCTATTAACTAGCAGTTTATTGCATCTGATTAAGCGTCAAATTTCCAATTAAAATATATCTTTAAAGTGAAATTTGGATGAAATACAGGGTCATGAAAAATCGAAGAGTGTGGAAAATAGGATTCCAAATATCTCGGCAACTAATTATCCGATCGACTTCATGCTTTATGCAAAATTTATGTTTTTTATTGTCTTTTATATTCATTTCTTAAAATAAACAATTTCGAAAAATTTTATATACCTTTTATCAGAACGAATATTTCGAGAGTCTGGAAAAAATAGTTCCGGTCAATCGAGGTTATTGAAATGAAATAGGCTTCTTCCCATTATTACATACTAACTACATACCAAATTGCAAGTCTCTATCTCAATTTTTTCGGGAGATAGAGCGTTTACAGACACACACACAGACACACAGACGGACGGCAAATTTTTTTTTCTAAAAATATGTTTTTCGGAATCTCCAGTGTCTGAAACGTGTAAATCCGTCAAAAATTTTTTTTCGATTTTCAAAACGATTACAAGACTTACCCTATACTACGTATGATGGGTAAGTAAAATTACGAAATGGTCTAACTCTTGTCAAAATGATCATACATACACGAAAACGTCATGATCATACATACACAACTACATTCTCGAAAAATGATTAAATTTAAATGGAATAAACGTATAAAAAAATTAAAACTAGTATGTCGATGAATTTTAACTCGGGTTCGAACCACCGTATAGAAAATGTAATAAATCATTATTCAAATATTGAGTTATTTTATGCCTTGTAAAGAGCATAAAAACGTAAAAAAATCGAGATCAACCTGTCCTATCAAAAAATAAAATATGAAACCGTCATACCTATATTTTAAAAATGGACAAGGTCCTCATAGAAAAATAAATTTTAATTCTCTAATATCCTGCTATATATTAACATAAAAAATTAAGAAAAATGTAACACACCTATTAAAAAAAGGGGATGCAGAAAAATTATCGAAAAATCTATTTAATTTAATTAATTCGCTAAAATTCCGCGTTACCGGCGTAAAACAACGATGAGTTGAATTTACTCTATCTAATTTTAACATATTCTGTGATTGTCATACATAAAAAACCTAATAAAATCTGTTTAAAAATTGTATAAGAATAGAGTTTCTAAGTCTATTAAATTATCATTATTAAAAATATTTCTCTGTATTATGGTCGTCTAAGGTATCGATCAAGCGAACTATCGGCTTATAGATAAACCTTAACTCAAATCTCACGGAAAAATAACTTTTTCACTAAAAATCATTAAAATGCAGCTTTTTCCCGTGAGGGAGCGCTAAAAACGGTGTTTGGAGGTTGCACGGGAGGTGAGAGGAGAGACGGGAGACTGCACGCACGGTGCAGGGGAGCAGCCTGCTGAGCCCGTAGCCCCCTTTCCTCACTACTTACGTATAAAAGCAGTATTTGCTCACATTTGACTAGGGCATGCTACAAAATTTTACTCATTTTCGGCTCATAAAAATATGTATCAATCATTGATAGTAAATATATATAAAAAAAGAAATTACCGTTCCATTTTGAATATCTCTCCACAATATTCCATTGGTACACCATCCTTGCTTTTTGACATACATTTTAAATAGACGATAATTGTCTTCTGCATTTCAGACTTCCTCACATTACTTCTTACGGGCTCACCAAACATATGATAGCAGATTCGAAGTTCTGTTAATCGGAATGACATGACAGCCTCCTGTAAAGAAAAGAAAACGGAAAAGATTTTAAACAGATTCAATGTATTTAGCGGCACCAGGGCCGAAACTGGTAGTAGCGAGCTATGGCTATGTCCCTTTTTCGGAGAGGCTCACGTTTTCAGCTTCTGCTTCTCTGCTTGGGGAGTTGGAGCACTACCTCCGTATTAGTACAGCGCCTAAAATACATAGTGTGGAAATCTGCCACAAAATAGTGCTAAAAAATTGAATCCAATAAATGTACAACGTTGCTGAAAAGATAACGATGGGATCGCAGCGCCATCTGCTAGCTTATATAATACAGAAAGCAGCTTAATACGATGTCATTAGAGCTTATTATCGTAGGAGCACCGTTGCCCATTTATAGGCTACAACTTTTTAGCACTTTTTAAAGCATTACAAGATAGCCGGTTTCCACACTATGTATTCTAGGCGCATAATACAGAAAGCAGCTTAATACGATGTCATTAGAGCTTATTATCGTAGGAGCACCGTTGCACATTTATAGGCTACAACTTTTTAGCACTTTTTAAAGCATTACAAGGATAGCCGGTTTCCACACTATGTATTATAGGCGCATAATACAGAAAGCAGCTTAATACGATGTCATTAGAGCTTATTATCGTAGGAGCACCGTTGCACATTTATATAGGCTACAACTTTTTAGCCCTTTTTAAAGCATTACAAGGATAGCCGGTTTCCACACTATGTATTCTAGGCGCATAATACAGAAAGCAGCTTAATACGATGTCATTAGAGCTTATTATCGTAGGAGCACCGTTGCACATTTATAGGCTACAACTTTTTAGCACTTTTTAAAGCATTACAAGGATAGCCGGTTTCCACACTATGTATTCTAGGCGCTGTAGTATTAGTTATTACGGAGGCAGTGGTTGGAGAAAGAAAGCCCGTGTTATCGTCAATTGTTCGTAGATCCGTGCGGGGCCTCATGAAATGACGCTGTGTGCTCTTTTTACTGGGCTGATTCTAGTATTAGTGACCTCACAAACGAGATCTCCGCTGAATGCATCCCAGCAGAAAGATTTGATAGAGATGTTTTGAATTTCCGCTCTTATAATTTGTAATTTCACAATCGTGAAAAAAAAAAAAAGGAATTAATAAACTTGTTTTATAAAAGAAAAAAAAAGTTTTAAATAGAAAATGCTTAAAATTAATAGATCTGATTGAACAAATTGAATTACCTTTTCCTAAACCCATTGTTTTACAATAAATATACGAACCAAACGTATATAAATATAACAAAATCTTTAGAAAATGAATCCCCCCCCCCCCCCGCACTACCCACCTTTTTACCACTACATACCATAATTTATCTAAAACACAATAAATATCAATTTAAATAGAGAAATAGGCCCTTTTTCCACTATAGAGGCATAGGCGTTTTTTCTTTTTATAAAGCTTGGCGTAATTCGGGCTTCAGAAAGTGAAATGTGTTTCCAAATGATATAAACAGCTATGAAACACAAGCCTAATGAGTTTTTGTTTGTTTATATAAAAATTTATATATATGTATATTTATATATAAACATTTAATTAATTTATATTTATATATATATGTATATATATTATTATTGTTGTTGTTTTTATATACAATTCACTTCTGATTGTATATAAAATTAGATAAATGACTTCTTTATCTTATACTCATAAAATAACGTTTAGCTCTCTCTGTGTGTGTCTGTACTAGAGATGAGACGGGTTCAGTCCGAGCCCGACACGGGCTCGAGCTCGATTTTTATACCAATTTTCGGGCTCGGGCTCATTCTTTCTAAAACTGACAATTTTATTTATCCTCATATAAAATAAATAATAATAACTTTCTTTTTCTCCTAAAAAATTATATAATCTTTTTCAAGTCATTTTCATGCTATTTTCATCAAAATGAATAGAAGAAATGTTTATAGTAACAGAACTTTAAAAGAAAATTTCGATAGTTGCAGATTTATGTGGGGCATTGACGTGACGCGACGCAACGACTGGGAAGAGGCGCAAATAATTTGGTGCTCGATTTTCGTTTATGACAGTACGATATTTTTTAATTGAACGTTTATTTTATTTTATTTTTTCAGAGATTTAGCGCGAAAGGAATATTTTCTTTTCTTTTTTGTCATTCAGTATTATCTTAAGGTTTGCAAATTTTAAGTCTTCTATTGTGTTCGAATCATAATCGCTCTTCATATGAAAATAACGTTAATGAATCTATTTTCATAATGAACTCTGTTCTTGCTAAAGCTCTGCTCTGCATATTTCTGAAGTCACTTCCATTCGTAAGTAGATATAATTGTCATGTATTGTTATTGCGATATAAAACAATCGAATAGTGTTTCTACTTTTCCTATAAAAGCATAGGATCTTTCAGATAACGGGGTAAAATTTTTAATTTAAGCTGATTTTCAGAAACCCGAAATATTGTTTTAATTAAGGAATCAATTATAATTTACGATATACACCTTTCATGAGAAGTAGAAAACCGTTGTTCGATTCTTCTGCATAGAAATAGTAATTTTTGCCAATGTCATGCTTTATTCATAAAACCCACTTCGGTATCATATTTGCTTGTTGGGAAAGAAAAATATGAGAATCCTTTTAAGGAAATATATTTTTATTTGCTAGAAAACTTCTATTTTGATAAGATTAAATGTAAATTTCCAAAAAAATAATTATGTGCTGGGGATTAAAAGTTTTCATGTACAAAGTTTTTAAAAATGAGATATTAAATTTTTTTTACACAATTTTTAAATATTATGCATTTTTTTTTTCGGTATCGGGAGGGCTCGGGCTCTGATAACACAAAATGTTTCGGACTCGGGCGGGCTCTGATTCGAAATCATAGGGCTCGGGCGGGCCAGGGCTCCGAAAGAGAGCCCGAACTCATCTCTATAGTCTGTATGTCTGCGATGGCTAGCGAAATCCTCAGAGGCTCAACCGTTTGGGATATAGAAAAAAGGAGGAGATATTCTTAAATTTCGTCCTTTTACATCTTAAACGCCGCAATCGGCTCGAAAAAATGTTTTTAACCCTTTGAAGAAAACATTAAGAAGGGTCGTTTTCGCGTTCGACTTTTTTTTGCCTTTTGGCGACGCTCCCACAGGGCTTGATTTCAGAGACACCGACTCACAAAAAAAATACTTATTTAAAGTTGAGACCTTCTCTTTCATGGTGCAATCGATTTTGAAAAATACGAATTTTAACACTTTCGAAAAAAACAAATCGCGACTGGAGACATTTAGCGTCTTCCGAAGACGATCTGCTAAAAGTAACTAAACATCCGCATTTCGACACAATCTTTTTAGAGCATCTCAGCACTGTTTACAAGTACTTACAAATCAAACCGGCTTTTCACGAAGGAGTGATACGCTATCGTACTTGCTTTCAGTTTTCACCCATTTACAAACGCAAATAAAACCAATCCTCTTCAAAAATCCGGAAGCTGCGTATTTTTTTGTTCTGAATTATGCTTGGCAAATTAGTAAAATGCTGCATAAACTTCCGGTGTAAACACAAATAGAAACCGTTTGCAAGCGTTTTCGCGCTTAAATTTTAAATCTTCTTTCTTTTTCTCTTTCAGAGAATAATGGCTGACCGTTTTTTGTTAATAATAATAATATAAATTTTAATATTCTAAATGAAACTTCATATTTTAATTGTTAGTTTCGAGAGTCTAGAAATATGTGTTCGCTATAATGAAATAAATAAATAATAATAATAATTTATTTTGAGAGAAATGATTTTAATTAAAATTACCTTAATTCGTTGTTTTTAACATCCTGAGGAAGAAAATTACATTTTAATGTTTACTACATAACTTCTGCATTTTATCCATGTTATTTACTATCTAACTATCATACATGGCTATGAACAGTAAACAAAAATAATTTTCAGTAATTTCAACATTTTTTTTTTCTACATGCATAAAGTTTTCTGATTCAAAGCAGGTTAAGCGGAATCGAACAATTTCTCCGAATATAAATTTTAAAGTTTGCTAAACTTAACTAATTTTCTGATTTTGCTTTTATTTTTAAAATTTGATTCTAATTTCATTTTTAAGCTAAATATCAACTCTCAAGTAGAACTACTTACATATACTATCGATTAAGTATTGATTCTCACGTACAGCAGGGTTTTTCTCGTGTATTTCTTGAATGAAAATTTTGACAAAAATCCATTACAAACTTTATTGGCATGGATTTCTTAAGCTGTCGGATTGTAATCTAATAGTATCAGGACCAACCATAAGGGTCCGCGCGCTTATAGGATGTCCCAACAAGGCTAAAATCTAAAGTATCTTTTTTTTTTTTTTATCTTTGAAGAAAAAAAAATCGGATTCTTATACACACCTATCTCTCGCACTTAAAAACGACTTTTAAAGAAACCTTTTTTTTAAATGTTTATATGGCAAACAAGGCAAGACGATTTTCTGCTTGTATACATACAAATACTAGTTAGTGGTTTTAGAGCAGTTCTAAAAAAATTAATAATAATAAATAAATAAATAAATAAAATAATATATTTTTTTTGACACATACTTTCTGACACAGTCACGGAGAAAGCATGAATCTTCAGGCAAGACTATTGAAGGTATTTGAAATCGAATAGCGTTCTTCCTTTTTTCCATAAATGTATTACATCTTGAGTTTTAGCGTCTTGTGTCTCATGATAACTTTTTGCAAGCTATTACCCCCAAAATTTGCACAAAACGTCATTATGTTAAAGATGCTTTGTCTTTATCAAAAAATAGAAAACGCTATTCGATTTCGTAATGTAGATTACACCACTTTTATTACAAATCTGAGGAATGTTAAATTTTTTAGTAATGTTGATTTCTCAAATTAAGTTCATAGTTTACTTTTTAGTTTTCTATCCCGTTCAGGTTGAAAGAAAAATATTGCTTTATTAAACAAAAGGGGAAAAAATCAAGAGCTTTATAATAATGAATGCACTTTACACGATTTCTTTTCAGAAATCATTTTAAAAAAATCACTTTTGCAAATAGAAAATTAGATATAAAAAAATGTGAAAGATATGCAGATTGATACTTTAATTGCTGTGGGTACAATATTGCGAAAATATTAACTCAGATGTTCTTAAAAGCTAAAAAAAATTGTCATTATTAACTGACCGCCAACTTGTCATTTTTATCATGCTTCATATTTCAACTAATCGCACAAGTTCGTTTTTGTTCTTCTGACGAACGCTTCAGTGGTTAATAATAATATAAACAATAATAATAAAATAAAATAAAAGCTGATCAATTTTTTGGAATTTGAAAGGTAATTGGATTGTGCCGTCAAATTGATTCTGAATTGATTCTCAAACACAAGTTTAATAATATTTTAATTTCATCAGATGACCAACGAACTCTCTTCATTCTTCTTGTAGCCTTAAAAAAAATTATGAAAAAAAAAAAAACGGAAAACAAATGATAACACTTAAAATAAATCCCTAAAACTCTAAACACGCCATTGAAATTGAAATACATAAGCACAATTCCAGCAAGCGCAGCGCTGAGGATTTTTTTACCGAAAGAAAGCATGGGTAAAAACCGGATTACTGACCAAGGATTTCGCAAAAAAAAAAAAGGGATATCTTGGATTCCCCTCCAAACCGTACGACGTTGTTAAACGGTGCTACAGACAGGAGAGGTGCGGTCTCTGAGGTCGTACTGTGTGGCAAAATTTACAGATTCGACTAATACAGCGGTTCCCAACCTGGGATACGCGTACCCCTGGGGGTACGTGGCAGTATAGTTGGAGGTACGTGAAAAGTTCCGAAAGTGAAAGTATCTTCGTAAAAAAAAAAATCCGCAAAGAAAATCGAAAAAGTAATCAACGGCGGAAATAGAGATTGATCTCTGCTATCCAATGCAAAAAGAGTTATTTAAAAATATTGAAATACAAACGAGATATTAGAAAAATAATGCTCCATAGAATTAACATTAGCGAGCAGGTGTTTTCAAGTGAGTGAAAGAGGACCCTTAAAAAGATTTGTGCTCCAGGAAAAAATGGGATTCTTAGCGTGCCTGAAAATTCAGATGTTCTGTGTAATAAGAGACGCCTGACAACACTATAGTGTACATTGAATATTGAATTATTAATATCGATTCTACACAATTTGTAATAAAAGAGAAAATATCAACGAAATTGTAATACATCATAGTTACGTTTGAACAAAAATTTCAACATACTGGCATGGAATTTAAAATTTGACCGAATATAACACAAACATTACTAAGAAAATTTTAAAATACTGAAGTACTGTAAGCTCTTTGTTATACCGCACATGTCGGAAAAGTGAAAAAAAAAAAAAAAAAAAAACGCCATACAGCTGCGAGCAATTAAAAGAAAAAAAATTAAGATGATAGACAAGAAGAAAACGTTTTATATTTGCATCCGAAACGTTAATTTATACGAATATTATAATTTTCATAAGTAAATTACATTGCATAACTTGCAGTAATAGATCTACATAAAGCTATTTAAAAAGATCTATTAAGGTATATAGCCAAGAGCGCCATTTTGGGTAGGATAGGGCGGGCACTTCCCCCCACCCCTTCAAGGAATTTGGTATTTCAGATAGTAGATATCCAGATTTTAAAAAATAAACAATTGCACAAATGCTAAATTAACTTGTCAGATTTTATTAAAATAGAAACATTAGCATTAAATAATCATTTTAAAGACAGAAATGAATAACTGTCAATAATATTTGCAATTGCAATATTCTCAAAGTGAGACACACTTTTCGTTAATAAGTATTTTGGCTAATTTTAAGAACATGTGTGAGAATAAAACAGTATCAATTGCTTCTCAATGGTCAGCAACAAAATATTATTATTTTTTTTACTTTTGCCTCCCTCAAAGAAAACTTTACCCCCCCCCCCTCCTATACACACAAGGAAGTTTTGAAATGGCACTCTCCGGTACAATTGCGTTTTTTTTTCTTTTTTTCCTTGGAAGACACAAGAAAAAGGGCGATATAACGGTGCGCTATCGTACTAAAATTATGAATCACTCGGTTTGAGTGTCAATAATTGCAATATCAGAAACGAAAAACTACATACTTATGTTCTTTTAATTTTTATACAACTTATTAGTAGAAAAAAAAGAAATTTTACAATTAATAGTTTTAAAACACAATTTTTAATAATGTACCTTTAAAATTTCAAATTTCCGCCAGTTGGAACCCATTTTCTTGTCGAATATTAGACAAATGCGAAAACAAAACAAAGCGACAAAGCCATCGATGGTAAATAAAAGTAATCCCAGGTTCAGGGCTGTTGCCATTTGTTATATTAAAATTACCCATTTCCAAATCATAGAACTAAAAAGCCAAACGATATTTTTTCCAGATATAGAGCATGCGCATTAGCAAAGGTGCGATACCACCTGCTTGCAGACTATAAATGCAAGTTTTTAATTCTTCTTAAATGTCTTTGCTAATAGCCGATGGATGTACTAGAAGAAAATCCATGGTGAAATAATTTATGATCTAAAGTTTTTCTTAAAATTTTCAGCATTCTAACATGGTTTTCAAGCAAACTTTATTTTTTCTAATGTTTGAAAATCCAAAATTACAGTTGTGGAGTCTAATATATCTGTCGTAGGCTAACTGCGAAATCCGGCTCTTTGCAAAGACTCTAGGCTTTTTTAACCTAATTCGAGAATCATCTCCCTTTTCCTAATCAGCCGGATGTTAGGCTTTTTGCAAATAGCCTAGAGAGCGTTAGGCTAATTGGAATATGGTTATTTATTTCTCAAACAGCCTGATATTTTTTAGGCTCATTGCAAAGAGCCTAGATAGCGTTAGGCTATTTTAAAAATGACCATGCCTATTTAGAAAAAGAACAGCTATTTGTCCAAATATCGTGTTGTACCCGAACCGAACCCGAAAATTCCATTCGAAGTCACCCGTAATCCGACCCGAACCCGGCAGAAAAATCCCATCGAACCATAACCCGATCCGAAAAGGACAGAAAAATTTTAGTCGACACGCAACCCGAAACGAACCTGAAATTGAAGTTAACCCGAAACCCGACCCGAACCAGACAAAAAATTCCATCGAACCGCAATCCAATTCGAAGATGACAAAATTATTTCTGTCGAAATGCAACCCGACCCAAAGCACCTGAAAATTGAAGCTAACCCGAAACGGGACAAAAAAAAAAATCCAACGAACCGTAACCCGATCCAAACCCGACAAAATAAATTCCTTCGTATCGCAACCCGACTCGATTATGAAAATTGAAGTTCACCCGAAAAGCGACCCGAACTTGACAAAAAACATCTATCAAACCGTAACCCAATCCGAACCCGACAAAAGAAATTCCTTCGTCTCGAAACCCGACCCGAACCTCAAAATTTAAGTTAACCCGTAACCCGAGCCAAACATGGCAGAATAAAAAAAAAAAAAAAAAAAAAAAAAAAAAAATCCACCTAACCGTAACCCGATCCGAACCCGACAAAATAAATTCCTTCATCTCGCAACCCGACCCGAACCTGAAAATTTAAGTTAACCCGAAACGCGACCTGAACCCAACAAAACAAATTCCTTTCTCTCGCAACTCGACTCCAATCTGAAAATTGAAGTTAACCCGAAGCCCGACCCGAACTCGACAAAAAAAATCCATCGAACCGTAACCCAATCCGAACCCGGCAAAATAAATTCCTTCGTCTCGCAACCCGATCCGAATATGAAAATTTAAGTTAACCCGAAACCCGACTCTAACCCGATAAAGAAAATCCATCGAACCGTAACCCGATCCGAACCTGATAAAATAAATGCCTTCGCCTCGCAACCCTACCCGAACCTTAAAATTTAACTTAACTCGTAACCCGAGCCGAACACGACAAAAAAAAATCCGCCTAACCGTAAACCGATCCGAACCTGAAAAAATAAATTCTTTCGTCTCGCAACCCGACCTTAACCTGGAAATTTAAGTTAACCCGAAACGCGACCCGAACCCGACAAAGCAAATCTATGGAACCTTAACACGATCCGAACCCAATAAAATAAACTATTTCGTCTCGCAACCCGAACTGAACCTGAAAATTGAAATCAACCTGAAATCCGAACCGAACCAAACAGAAAAATTCCATCGAAAGGTAACCCCACCCTAAAAGGACAAAATCATTTTAGTCGAGTAGCAACCCGACCTGAACCTGATTATTAAAGTTAATCCGAAACACAACCCGAACACAACAAAAAAAATTCCATCGAACCATAACCCGATCCGAAAACAACAAAATAAATTCCTTCGTCTCGCAACCTGACCCGAAACTGAAAATTTAAATTAACCCGAAACGCGACACGAACCCGACAAAGCAAATCCATCGAACCTTAACACGATCCGAAGACAGCAAAATAAATTATTTCATCTCGCAACCCAAGCTGAACCTGAAAACTGAAGTGAACCCGAAATCCGACCCGAACTAAAAAGAAAAATTCCATCGAACCGTAACCCGATCCTAAAAGGACAAAAACATTTTAGTCGACAAGCCACCCGACCCGAACCTGAATATTGAAGTTAATCCGAAACCCGATCCGAACACGACAAAAAAATAATCCATCGAACCGTAACCCTATCCGAAAACGACAAAATAAATTCCTTCGTCTCGCAACCCGACCCGAACCTGAAAATTTAAGTTAACCCGAAAAAGACCAGAACACGACAAAGAAAATCCATCGAACCGCAACCCGATCCGAACCCAACAAAATAAATTTCTTCGTATCGCAACACTACCCGAACCTGAAAATTTAAGTTAACCCGAAACCCGACAAAGAAAATCCATCGAACCTCAATCCGATCCGAACACGACAAAATAAATTCCTTCGTCTTGCAACCCCACCCGAACCTGAAAATTTAACTTAACCCGAAAAAGCTCCAGAACACGACAAAGAAAATCCATCGAACCGTAACCCGATTCGAACCCTACAAAATAAATTCCTTCGTCTCGTAAACCGACACGAACCAGAAAATTTATGTTAACCCGAAACTCGTCCCGAATCCGACAAAGAAAATTCATCGAATCGTAACGCGATCTGAATCCGACAAAATAAATTATTTCGTCTTACAACCCGACCCGAATCGAAAATTTAAGTTAACCTGAAACCTGAACAAAACCTAACAAAAAATTAGATCGAACCGCAATCTGAGCCGAACCCAACAAGATAATTTCCGTCGACATGCAATTCGACCTGAACCCGACACACTTCATCCCGAACCCGAACTCTATGCCAAAATTAAATTAAATGAATAGTTCGTTTAAATATTAAAAAGGGAAAAACCTTATTTAAAATTTTTACTAAATTAGTAGCAATATATTAATGCTTAAGGGGATCCACATAATATTCATTTAAAATCGGAAAATATATTTTTTAATTATTAAAAAGTTTCTACTATAAATAAAAC
Source organism: Maratus michaelseni (assembly GCA_963931845.1). Taxonomy (NCBI): domain Eukaryota; kingdom Metazoa; phylum Arthropoda; class Arachnida; order Araneae; family Salticidae; genus Maratus; species Maratus michaelseni. Next base: position 179,447,859 of record OZ007592.1, on the reverse strand, counting down.
TAAATGTTAAATATTACAAACGTTTAAAAAATTTAATACAATAAACTCAATTTCTCTGAAACATACTTCTCCCTATTTTCATTTATTTGTTTCTGAAAATCCGAATATCCCAACTTCCAAAAATCTAAATCTAACCAGCAAGAAACATTTTAGAGTAAATCCGACGCACAGAAAAACAAGAACGAAAAATCATGCGTCAAGCATAGATTATGTAACACTTTCCAACGCTTCCAAAATAATTTTACGAATCATACTCTTTAATAAGCTAAAAGATAACATCTAAGTAATCCGAATACTTTTATTCAGCCCTGTATAGGATCTATAGATTTGTATATATACTACATAGGATGCTAAATTTTAGTTCAGTTAGGAAACACGTAGCACAGTTTAAAATTCTCCGTCTGGAGTTAAATAATACGGAAATGTGTTCCCGAACTTTTCTGCTTCCCTGTATAGTATCTACAGAATTTATACACACCACGTAATATACAAAAAGCGATTTAAAATTAAAATCGCGTTCAGTAACTTAAAACGCACTTCCAGGAATTATTGTAAACATACAGTAGAGAATTCTTTTGTGTGTCCCTGTAAATGAACGATGACTGCTATACACACAATATTCTGTAGTAAGTCTCTTGTAATGAACCTTATATAAATTTCAATGCGTTTAAAATAGGGAAACATTATTTAAATAAACCGCAGACGATTTTTCTCCATAGACGTAATGTAACGGAATTCTTTTGACTGTCCCTGTAAAGTAAGTATAAGTACTATGCACACCCTATTCCATATTAAGCTTCTTCTAATGCACCTTAGTGATATATATAAATTTCAATGCGTTTAAAATAGTGAAACATTATTTAAATAAACCGCAAATGATTTTTCCGCATAGACCGCAATGTAACGGAATTCTTTTGAGTGTCCCTGTAAAAAAACTATCAGTGCTACACACTTCCGTTGAAATAGGGAACATGCTATAGATAACGATTATAACATATAAAAATTGCAGGGCAATCCGAGCATATTTACGGGAGTTAGAGCACGGCCAGACGGCCAGACGGCAGACGGCAGACGGCCATACGGCCAGACAAACCGAAGTCATAAGCACTTTTCAACTAGGTTGGAAAGTGCTAAAAATTACAGTCACTCCGACCAGAAAAAAGGAAATTGGGGACAACCCGAACCAATAGAGAGAGGTGTCCGCTAATCAGAGATTTTACTATATTTGAATATTAAAGAAATTAGATATGGGAGAAAAGGATAAAATTGGTGTTAATGATGTAATTGTAGAAAACTTTTCATAATTGCATTAAAAGATGAATTAATTTAATTTCATTTAGTGTTCGGGTTGAAGCATTTTGGGTTCATGTTGAAATGTGTCGGGTGCGGGTCGGGTTGCATGACGACGGAAATTATTTTGTCGGCTTCGGATCGGATTCCGGTTGGATGGAATTTTTTGTCGGGTTCGGGTCGAGTTAACTTAAATTTTCAGGTTCGGATCAATTTATGAGACGAAGGAATCTATTTTATCGGTTTCGGATCGGGTTATGGTTCAATGAATTTCTTTTGTCGGGTTCAGATCGGGTTTCGGGTAAACTTCAATTTTCAGGTTCGGGTAGGGTTGCATGTTGACGGAAATAATTTTGTCGTCTTCGGATTGGATTTCGGTTTGTGGAATTTTTAGTCGGATTCGGGTCGGGTTTCGGATTAACTTCAATTTTCTGGTTCGAGTTGGGTTGCGGTTCTATGGAATTTTTTGTCGGCTTCGGAACGGGTCTCAGGTTAACTTTAATTTTCAGGTTCGGATCGGATTGCGTGACGACGGAAATTATTTTGTCAGCTTCGGATCGGATTGCGGTTCGATGGACTTTTTTGTCGTGTTCGGGTCGGGTTTCGGGTTAACTTCAATTTTCCGGTTCGGGTCAGGTTGCGAAACGAAGGAATTTTTTTTGTTGGGTTCGGATAGGGTTTCGGGTTAGCTTCAATTTTCAGGTTCGGGTCGGGTTGCATGTCGACGGTAATTAGTTTGTCGTCTTCGGATCGGATTGCGGTTCGATGGAATTTTTCGTCGTGCTTCGGGTAAACGTGAGTGGGGTAAACGTGTAGTGGGTAAACATGAGTTGATGCTGAAAAAGAAGATTAATATTCAAAAAATGTGGCAGCTGGGAGTCTAAGGGAAAATTTTAGTAATATATAAAGTAGCCGGAGGACCCTAGAACTATGTTAAAGAAAATTGCAAGATAATCGGGTTATTTTTAAAGAAGCTGCACAAAGGGCCCCAAAAAGAAGATTAAAATTGAAAATTGGTTGTAGTTGAGGTCTGATTTTTTTTTTTTTTTTTTTTTTTTTTTTTTGTCGTTCATGTAGTAGTTGGAAAACCTAAGAAGTTGTTAAAAAAAAAAGAAGAAAAAAAGCTAGTAAATCGGATTATTTTTAAGGGAGCTATAGTGATGGGCTCAAAAGGGGCCAACTGATTGTCAAGAACAGGATTCTAAGATGAAAACATGTTAAAAGGTCCTAGTACTTAGCGAATTAGATCTTCAATTAGTCGAAATTAAGCATAAGGTATTAATTAATTATTAGAATACAATTTTAATGAATTTCCCCAAAAATGAGGAGGGGGGGGGAGCTTAAAAACCGGTCCTAGGGGCCGATAAAAATATTTGGGTGTTGTCTCGGGAAAAGGAGTCTAAGACTCAACTTTAAAGTTATGCATTGAGAAGGTGACACAATTAGAGGTAACACAACAAAAATGAAACATAAAATATATTTTAAAAAGTTCACAAAATAGTACCGTCTTCTTTCAAATGATGTCTTTATCTAAAAAATATTAATATTTACTATTTCAAAAGAATCAAATTATTTAAATCACTTCTGGAACTCTTTTCACGCATTCGCTGGATCTCTCAGCTGTAGAATATTTTCAAAGGAGTTTTCGTTTGTGCGCATGCGCTGGGAAATCTGCAAGTTGATGAGAGAGAGATATTATTTTGAGTTTCGCAGAGGGAGGGGGATGAGGCGTTTTATTATTTAGGTTTGCTCAGGAACTTTTGGTCAGAATTGAAAATGTAACATATCTAAGCGTTAGAAATTAAATCGGCAATCACTATAACCAGGGTAGAGATCTGTACGGTCCGGAATTTCCAGGCCCGGTCCGTTTATATTTTCACAGTTCATGGCCCGACCCGGACCGTACAGAAATCAGTGAAAACAGGCCCGGCCCGGCTCGATATGGCCTGACACAATTTCTGCAATTTCTACTATTTTGAAAAAATTGAGATTTTTAGCATATAATTAAGATTCCTTTAAAGAATATTGCATACATAATATTTATGGGAAAAGTTTAAAGTATATTTTAAAATTGCGATGTGTTCGCAAGACAGAAAATACACAATAGCAACATTAATAATTACTTAGATTCTAAGACTTTCAACATTCAAATAAGGGTTCAAAAAAATTAATCTAGTTTAGAATACACAGAAAAAATGAGGGTTAAAACATCATAACTTTTGAAGCTGTATAATAAAAAGTAGATTTATGAAAATATTTCTCTGTCATTTATTAAAGCTTGTCTCAAATCCAAAGGAGCTACTTTCTGATACATTTCTAAATTCATTCCTTTTCGGAAACGCATAAGATTGGCAGGTGTTCTTATTCAGAAACTGTGTAATCGAACGGTGTTATCCATTTTTTTGATAAAAGCAATATATCTTTGAGAAAATACTGTCAAAGCTAGCGTTTTGAATCGAATTTCCGGAAGCGACATCATGAGAAAGGGGAAAAATCTGAAGCCACGTGACAAGCATCTCTTATATATCGACAAGTAATTTATTTATCAAAAATGGAAAACGCTATTCGATTCTATATCCCTTCAGTAGTCAGGCTTGTCAATTTTATGACTTTACAGTTAAAAATTAGTCAGAAAATGAGTCAAGGTTTCGCGTTGTTGAGTAAGAATTTAAGAACCACCTTTAATGTATATTTTTAAAGATTACATTAACAGAAGTTCATTATCGCTATTAATACTTTTACTAACATATTGCCTGCCCTACACATCCTGAAAACAATTAAGTCCAGTTCCGGCCCGCCTCGACTATGTAGAAAAAAAAATGCAAGCCTCATCTCGGCCCGGCACGAGTCTGCTAAAAAAATATTAAGCCCATATAACTGTCCGGTGTTGATCTCTACGGTGGTCAACTTACATTTCTGTTTTATGTTGTTAAACTAGCATGGGCTCGTGACGCTCCTTTATCTATACGGGTCTCGGGCCAGACCCGGGCCCTTGCAGACCTCTGAACCAGGGCCCCTTAGTTCTTTTGGATAGATTTTCATTTAAAAAAATAAAATCATACAAATTCGAGGATGTACGCTGCCGAAGGCAGTGAGCATGCAAAGTAGATACGTTTGGAAAGATTTTCGTTTAAATGTATAAATTCATTCAACACTGATTTTAGGTATATTTAAGGTTATTATCACGGGCCCGAGTTACGCCGGTCTTTCATTTAAAAATATAAAATCTAAACAGACCGGAGCATCGTAGCACGACACCAATTCTAGGTTCGTCTGAAGAGATTTTCATGTAAAAATAAAAAATCATACAAATTCGTGGGTGTACTCTGCCGAAGGTAGTGGGGGCCCCCAACACCAGGTTCGTTTGGAAAGATTTTTGTTTAAAAATACAAAATCATCCAACACCGATTTCAGATATATTTAAGGTTATTATCACGGGCTTTGGCAACGCCGGGCGGGTCAGTTAGCAAATATAAATAAACATTTATTTTTGCTAAATCATTAGTTTCGAATAGGAATTATATTCTAAACGAATTTTATATTTTCTTCCTTTTTAAATCTACGAAATTTAATAAATAATTATAACACCAGTTCTGCCAATTTTAATTATACTCTCAAATGACTGATTTTATTTATTTACCAAATTCTTGAGAAAAAATGTGACTCAAACATCAAACAAGTATTTAAAATTTTCCTTTTTTATTAACGTGTACAAGAGTCAACAGCTACGCAGCACGAATGGTGTCCCAACACCAGGCGCATCAAAATTTTTTATACCAAGCCCCGCAGAAAGTTTATGCGATGCTATTAAGTAACAACTTTTTAAGTATGGTATATTTATTTTTTTTTTTTTTCTGATGAAAATATTATAGCTATATGCTATATCTAAATGTGTGTAATAAAAACACATTTTCTTATAAAGAAAAGAAAAAAATAAATATTTGACATGCAAAAACCAACGCAAAGACAATCCCAAACGCTTAGTAATTAATTTAGCATACAAATTTTAAAGCTTTATAAAAGCTTTCACCCCAATTGAGGAAGATGATTTTTTTTAAATATCATATATATTATTTCTGTTGTCAACATCCCTTTTTCCATACATTTACAAAACGCATAACAATCAGTGAGGTATCGTTCGAAAGGTTTTTGAAGCGGCTTCTGACATAGTACATTCACATTTTGTTAAATCATGTTTTCTGTTTTTAATTAAAATTTGCAGTTAATTAAAAATTAAATCAGCATTGTTTTCATAAATGAAATGAAAGATCGTTCTTAAATCAATGTTGCCACAAAAATAAAATACTGCTTTATGCTATGCTCAACAATGATTATATATATATATATTTAAGTACAAAAAGATAAAGTGTGAGGCACGGATTTATTTTATATTTATGATTAAAAAGCAAAATTGAAATAGAAATGTTTAGAAGAAAAAGACACCATCGAACGATCGTAGCAGTGGTATTTCACGTATATCCTAAAAGGTACGCTTTGTTACATTAGATTAAATTGTATTTTATATGTATTCAATTTATTTTTCTTTGTCTCATGTTTTTTCCCGAAACGGATGACGTCATCCTCCAAGACAGTTGAAATATGATAGTTAATTTTTTTATTTTTTTTTCCTCGCGCGTGCTTTTTTCTATCTTCGATCAGTTTTTACTGCAATATGGACACTAGCCCCTAGTGTCTACTGCCACGCCTCGAGAAAAAGATGGACTGCTTATTGGACATAAGGAAAGCAGAATTGAAATATCCTTTACTCCTATTAGTGTTTATTTCCATATAAACCCATCTGACGTGAAAGGAGTAAAGTCATATTCTGGCTTGACTAACGTTGCTTGCAGGTATTTTTATCTTTCATTTTTCTTGAAAATTTAAACCTGCATCTAAAAAAAAAAAAAAAAAAAAGATATTGCTAAAAAAATTTAAGCGCTCGAATACGCCATCTCGTGGAGAAAAGATATAACTTCTCGCTTCAGGAAAATCCCTTGCAAGCCCATTGCATTACATGTATTTTTAATTTTGCATAATTTCAGATTTCATCTGATATTGGTGTTCTGTGTTTATATGACAAGGTAAAAAAATCCGAATTTGAATATCTAACACTTTCAAACACGTTTACAATAAATAATGATTCCAATGGCACTTTAGCATTAGTTAACTAGTCGTTGGGGGCCACCGTAATACTTACCCATCATGGATATGCATAATGTAAAATATCAAAATAAAAATGTGTAAACTACTTATAAAATGCATTGCAATTCAAATAAAATCGTGGCTTGATGACGTCACAAACTTTAAAGGCTCGATTACTGAATTGCTTGAAAGAGGTTTTTCCTTATAACTCCAAAAATAATAATCCTATTAACTAGCGGTTTATTGCATCTGATTAAGCGTCAAATTTCCAATTAAAATATATCTTTGAAGTGAAATTTGGATGAAATACAGGGTCATGAAAAATCGAAGAGTGTGGAAAATAGGATTCCAAATATCTCGGCAACTAATTATCCGATCGACTTCATGCTTTATTCAAAATTTATGTTTTTTTATTGTCTTTTATATTCATTTCATAAAATAAACAATTTCGAAAATTTTTATATACCTTTCATCAGAACGAATATTTCGAGAGTCCGAAAAAAATTGTTCCGGTTAATCGAGGTTATTGAAATGAAATAGGCTTCTTCCCATTATTACATACTAAGTACATACCAAATTGCAAGTCTCTATCTCAATTTTTTCGGGAGATAGAGCGTTTACAGACACATACACACACAGACACACAGACACACAGACGGACGGCAAAATTTTTTTTCTAAAAATATGTTTTTCGGAATCTCCAGTGTCTGAAACGTGTAAATCCGTCAAAAAAAAAATTTCGATTTTCAAAACGATTACAAGACTTACCCTATACTACGTATGATGGGTAAGTAAAAGGGGACTAGTTAAAAGGGGATTAGTTAATCCTGTACCGACGGCTGCGAAGAGCGCCTCTATAGGGCAGTTGCAATCAGCTGATCAACCATTGTATTCACTTGGTGGTAAGGGTAATTCCACCAATCAGAACTGCCTATTTGTACTGTTTACCTCCAAGGTGACGTCAATTGCAACGGCCGTTTTAGGAAAGGGCATGTTTACAAACAAACACTCTTGTCAAGCAATCTCCCCCTCTCCCAGTCAATCAGACAAACTCGTCCCTGTTCGTACACCAATCAACACCATCTTTTGCCCCGAGGCTAACGAAAAAGACAGGCTACCGCGGTACATTCCACTTATCTTTTTTTACAGACCGCTAGAGTGACGTGTGCTCATTTCGTACACCTGCATTGGTGGATTCGAGCATCACGTGACTCCCGCGGTCTGTAAAAAAAGATACACGTAAAGCACCGCGGTAGCCTTTCTTTTTCGTTAGCCTCGCTTTTGCCCTGAGTGACGTCAAAGTTTTGCCCTGAGTGACGTCAACATATTTTATTTTTGGATAAATGACGAATTTGCGAATAAAAACTAGCTTGGATTATTTCGTAAGACTTATTTTACAAATTAGTCACATTAAATCTGACATTCAAACCCACAGTAATCGCCAAAGACGTTGATCACTGCGCCTCTAGCGATTAGTTGATCAACGAAATTTCAAGGACCAATTTCTCGAGTCCGGTCTTTTTCTTTCTCCATGGCATAAAAGAAAATCCGCAGTCTGTTTTTGTTGACACTCAACTTTCCGCGGCTGCAGCATATGCTTAGAAGATAAACAAAAGTTTATCGCAACCGCTCCAAATTCAAGGTCTGAATGTATGTGTATAGCTTATCGCTATTATGCGTGGTGCATTTTTATTAATAAAAAAAATATTGAGTACACTACGTGAATTTATATGTTAAAACTGATTTAATATGTCATCCTATAAATGTGATACGTTTTCCTCTCTTTAAAATAATAATAATAAAAAAAGGATTAAGAATTGTGTAATTTTTTAGCCATGACATCAAGCCTTTTTCGTGGTTCAAAACATGCACTCCTTTATTCGAAATTTCGTCCTTCACCTCCTGTTGAATTTATAGATGCTATAATTAAGAATGTTAAGAGTAAGGTATATTTCACAAGTTTGACTTAATTTCTCATTTTTAATATGTGTGGTCAGTTGTTAAGCTGTCGAAATTTTATTCTCCATTTAGTTTTACTGTGCTTTGCTTTATGAGAATTATACTATAATTTTATTCTATACTTTTGTTAGACGTAAAAATGTCTTAAAACTGCTTTAATCAAGATAAAAAGGATCAACTGCTAATCAATAGTCTCACGATATTTTAACAATATCATCACTTCATGTTTTATTTTATACATGGTGCACATATGTAGTTGGTTCACTTAGGTGACAGGAACGCAAAAAGAAACACAGAGGAAGATGTTAGAATTCTCTCAAATTATTTACTCTAATGCAGGCCGGACATTGAGGCAACTCAAGCAACATGATGCGTGACTTAAGAGAAAAAACAGGTTTGAAACAAGTTTCTTCTTTGTTTCAACCTGTTTTTTCTCCTAAGACACACTTCATGTTGCTTGTGTCTGTGTCGCCTCAGTGTGCGATCTGCCTAAAAGTATAGTAGAGTGGTTAGTTTAAAATGCGACACATCTTTTTTTGCATATGAATGCTAAACAGATACACTTTTGTATGGGGGTCATTTTGATGATCCATTACGAAATTATTGAGATGCATACAGAGCAAGGAATGTTTTTGGTATTTCTAAAAATATATAGTAAAAGGGCTGGGTGCTCTAACATAAATATGTATGCCTTAAGTTTGATGAGAAAGAAAATTCTTTACAAACTTTAATTACAGATGTTCATGCTCAAGATTCTTGTTCTGTAATCATAATACTGAGTAATGAAGCATGCAAAGAAATTACTGACACTAATAATGTAGTAAATTATATAATAGTAAATAAAAATAGAAATAACAAAATAATGGAGCAGATTTATTGAGAACTTGTATGTGTGTCAGTGCCTCAGAGCACCTGCGGCAAAGCTGTCACCATCTTTTGATATCTAAAATACATAAGTTTTTGAAAAATGAAAAATTGACAAAAGTAATATTTCAATTTTCATAAGAATAATCATTTGATAGTTGCTAATGAAAGTCTCCAATTTTAGCAGCCGCTACTATGTTGTAATATGTCCATCTTCTAACAAATATACAAATTTAAATTGATATAGTTAGCTATATTTGTTTGGTTAGTTAAAATCTTATTCATTATTTTTCACAATTGATTTGCATTTTCTTATTGATTTTTGATTGACTCACAATTTTATGATTAGAGTCAGATGGCTCATAAAATATTACTGTAAATTTCTGAAAATACCCCCCCCCCCTGCCCTTGACAGCATGAAATAGTGACAAAAGTGGGAAGAGGGCTTATAAATGGAATTTTCTTGAAAATTTCCTCAATACAAAATCTTATCATGAATGTCTATCAAGGCTGTTCTCAAATCCGAACTAGCTACTTTGACATATTTTTGAATAAATTTTTGTTTAGAAACGTATGAAATTGGCAGGTGTTTTTATTCAGAAACTTTGTAATCGAAAGTCATTTTCCATTTTTCGATAAAGGCTTCAGATATTAGATTCTTTTTGATAAATGATCTTTCAGAAAATACTGTCAATGTCAAACCATTCCATCATTTATACAAGTCCACTACGTGAATCTACATATCACATATTGTCATTCTTGAAAGCAAAAATCGTACACAAAATGCCATTGGTTCATGGACGATGAAGTTAAAGCTCACAAGCGATCGCCGTGAACAGTGATTCCACAATCGCAGCACTCAGGGCCTGACTAATGCAAGGCAGCTGCCCTGAGCCCCCCCCCCCCCCCCATGGGAATAATCAGGATTTTTGTTAAGATGGCGCCAAATGGTTGACTAAATTCTTACATTTCTTATAAAGATTTTGGAAGAGAATGGGGTTCTCCCCTTCTTCTCTTTGTTTCCCGTACCCCATCTCACCTCCCACAAAAAAGAACGAACTATATCATTAGAAATTTAATGATTAAAATTTTATTATAACAACTTAGTATTTCACCGTATTCAAGAGAATTTCTTTATTGATGTTTTCCTCATAACAAGGCAAGTTAAAACCAATTAATGATGACTAATTGGGGGCATTTTTCTTTTAGCCATCTTACGACATACGTAGATAAGAAAAGAAAAGTGTTCAAACAAATACATCATTTTTTCTACTAGTATTTTTTTTAGACCATTTTTCTTGTGATACCCTGTATACAGATATGAATAGTACCTGGTATGGAATTCATGCATAGATACAATAGGTATGAAGTTTGGGATTAGTCACTTCAGCATAATTTACGAGCAATTTCTATGGATAGATAGAAGGGGGCTCTCCCAAAATTACACTTGTCCCGGGGCCCTAGATGGTCTAAGTCGGACCTGGCAGCACTAGAGCGTGGATGAATCACATGTGTACTGGAAAGCCAGCATGAATTGCCACTGCCATGTACTTTAGTGTAAACTTGGGGATGGTAAAAACACAAGATATGTAATGTATATAAAACTGAATTAAGATAAGATACATTTTAAGTTTAAACTTTAATAAACGTACATGATATAACAAAATAAGAATACTAGGGAGCATGGAAAAAAAACTAACCTTGGCACTGTTAAAAATTTCATCGTCAAGGGGTGGGTGAAAACACATTCTAACCAAAGATTTTTGGTAAGGTGGCTTACAAGCGAAATTTTGTTGAGAATTGGGGACGGGACGGGGCTTACATTCAGGTGAAGGTTTATTTTTGAAATTTTATGGTAAGTTATATCCAAACCCTGCATGTTGGCTATGCTACTCATTATCCATGGTTACTCTGCTAGACTTGTTAAGGGTCTTCTTCACGCACTTCAAAACACCCGCTCGGTAATGTTAATTCTATGGGGCATTATTTTTCTAATATCTCGTTGCATTTCAATATTTAAAAAAAACATTTTTTGCATTGGATTTTTTTGTAGAGATCAATCTCTATTTTCGCCGTTGATTACTTTTTTGATTTTCTTTGCGAATATTATTTTAGAACGACACTTTCACTTTCAAAACCGGTTCCAAAAGTGAAAGTATCTTTGTAAAAAAAATCCGCGAAGAAAATCGAAAAAGTACTCAATGGCAGAAATAGAGATCGATCTCTGCTATCCAATGCAAAAAAAATCGTTTAAAAATATTGAAATGCAAACGAGATATTAGAAAAATAATGCCCCATCAGATTAACATTAGCAAGCGGGTGTTTTCAAGTGCATGAAGAGGACACTTAAGATTTATACAGTGTAAAACTCCTCAAATCTGCATAGCTTGGAACCACAGGTTGTGCAGATTTTATAATTTTGTGGATTTCTGGCCACTGTTTTGTTTACATTTTTAAGCAGTAATTTGAATATAATAATACACTCAAAATTATAATTAATGCATAAAATAAAATAAAATATTAAAATAATTAATCAAAATAATAAAATGGTGAAGTAAAATAATAAAAATTCAGAAAATTTAGAAATTGATTAAACTTGCCTTATAAAGTTACTCTAATAATTTACATAAAAATCGTAAAATAACAAAGTTTTATTTCATGTTCAGCCAGACTTAATAACCAAAAAAGCTTGATTAATACATAAATGTATTTGGAAAAAGATCACAGTCACCACTGATATCAGCTCTATCTTGAATTTTTTCGGAAATAAATTTATGCTTCCTTCATGAGAAAGCATTTTAATCATATTAATCAGAATTACATATTAAAATATGTACAGATAAAAAAATCTTGAATTTTTCTCCTACATCTTAATTTTAAGTTTCACTGTTTGCATCTGCACTGATGTGGAGATTCTAGTGAGTCTACTGTACAATCACTCTTATGCTTGAATAGTATAGCATAATTAAGATTCTATGTCTCAATTATAGTTTTCTCCCTCTCTCTTCTTTTTTCCAGTTTGACAGCAATTTTCAACAAGCAGTAGATATTGGCTGTGGAAGTGGTCAAAGTACAATTGCCCTTGCCCCATACTTCAGTAAAGTTATAGGATATGATGTTAGTGAGTCACAGATTAATTGTGCTAAAACTGAACGTTCAGCCTGTAACATTGAGTACAGGTAATTAAATTATGTTTTTCTTAGTGAATAATATCATTGTTGATTTATTTTCAATGTGTATTATTTTAATATTAACCTCCATTGGTAAAATGAAAATTAACAATCACAGGGTTCATACTCATTTTCACAAAAAAAAAAAAAAAAAAAGTGTTCCAAGTTTGTTTTCCTAGACTACTTTTCCAAAATTAATAATTTTTCCGTATCAACAATCAGTGATGAAGGAGGATGAAAGCAATGATTGCTGTCAGCCTAATGTGAACTTTAAAAATAGATTGGATATTTTTTCCAGAGTAACTGAATAAAAGTGTCTGTCGGTACATTTAAATAAAATTATATTTTTTACTGTCCATAATAAGCACTACTGTGAGAGCTATAAAGCTATTAGTATTATCATCATCAATTTCCAATTCTAATCTTAATTCATAGTTGCCGATATTTTTTTGGAATATGATCCAAGTCAACTAAGCATGTTTTGAATCAGAAATTTAATATAAGTTAAATCACATAAGTACCACAGTCACAGACAACAAGGAACATTTTATTAAATATATTTTCTGATTCAAAACATGTTCATTTGTTTAGTCAGACTCCAAAAGAAAACTGAAATATTGGCAACCTACACTTGATTTGTATTCATATGATATGAAATCCTTTTAATGTTCATCGTAAATCAACATTATTTGTTATGAGGCACTAAGACATTATTTTCCGTCTATTATCTTATCCATCACAGCAATGGTCTCATGACTAATGGGTAATCAAAGTTTTACTGTATTTATACGAATAATATCAATTAACCTTCTTTTTTAATATGTACAAGAACTTTGTCCGATTTTGACTAAATCTATTTTTGGCTAGGTTTTGATGTATAATTACAGTCACCTCTCACTTATATGCGAATTTCGAAAGGTCCCGCCACGAGGAATAGGAAAATAATGCTATAGATCTCTCACTTATAAGTGCCACTTTGAATTGTCTTTCTCAGTTATACGCGGAAATAACAGTGCAATTCACAAAATCTGAGTTAAGATATTTACACATTAGGAGTACAATCAATATTTATAGTGCTTTTAGGTAGCTTTCAATACAAAAAAGTATAAAGCTACCTATTGCAGCCGTTCGGAGGAAAGCAGTTCCGGAAAATTTCGATATATTTTCACCGATCATGACCACCAGACCCCAAAACCACCCTCCGTCCAAATGTTGATTTATATATATACAGGGTGATTCATAAAAGATGGGCAGAACTTTAAGGGGTTATAGTACACTTAAAGACAAATAATATTAAATAGGAGACTAAGGGTCCCAGACGTATTCCCAAGGAGATAGGGGGCATTAAAGTTTAGGGTCCGAAATTTCAAATGATTATAAAACATGGAAAAATTGGTCGATTCGTTTGCGGTTTTTGCAAAAAATTTTCTTTATGCCAGTATTTTCTTGAAATAAAATTTTAAAGTTCATTTTCAAAAAATGCCGATAGGGGGCGCTTTAGACTTTGGAGTAACAAACAACTATTTTTTAACGTTATTTTTTGTATTTCTTTAAATGATTTCGAAAGCTTAGACTTAAACTTAAATTTTGATCTAAAAATCTGAGTCCTAACGAGTAGTTAAGTAGCGTAAACTGAAATTTGAAACCCTTCTCCCCCCAGAACAAAAATCAGTTATTCCCGATCTTTGTGTCGTAGATTAGGCTCTAACTACTGCCGCGTTTTGCTAAAATTATTCTTTATGTCAGTATTTTCTTGAAAATAAATTTTAAAGAAAATTTTCAAAAAATTCCGATAGAGGGCGCTTTAGACTTTGGAGTAACGAACAACTATTTTATACCGTTATTTTTTGTGTCTCATTAAATGCTTTCTAAAGCTTAGACTTAAACTTAAATTTTCAGCTCAAAATCTGAATCGCTGAGCGTGGTTCAGTAGCGAGGGGAGGGGGTTCAAATTTCAACTTCTGAACATAGTTCAGTTTGCACTACTTAACCATGCCCAACGATTCTGTGCTGTGATACGAGGCAAAAATACAACTTTCGTCAAGGACTGCATAGTCGGAATTCACTCATAAAGGCACTGGCACAGTTGGAAACGTCGCTCATGCAAACGTTAAAGCTCCATTCCTGACGCTAGTCACCGGGTGAAGAAGGAAACAGAAAGTATGCAAATGTCAAATGGGGAAGAAGAAGAACACGTATGCAAAATTTCGACACGATTCAGGCATAAAAACCACTGAACGGTGAGTCAAGTGTAAGTCGCTGTAGTAATGAATCGGAAGATGGTGCCCTTCACGAATAAGGAAAAGGCTGAGATGCATTTAATTTACGGAGCGGCAGATGGAAATGGTGCAGAGGCACAACGAATGTACGGAGAGCGATTTCCTAACAGGCGGTTGCCTAACCGCAAAACTTTCGAGCGCTTGCACAGACAGTTGTGTGAGACGGGATCATTTCTCGCTTCCCGGTCGAATGCAGGTCGTGCAAAAAAGGACGAATCAGTAGTTGTTGCAGAAGCCATTCTGGATGTAGTAGCGGCGCAGCCAAGTACAAGTACACGAACAGTGGCTAGCCAGGTGGATACCTCACAGTCCACGACTTGGAGGGTACTGAAGGATGAACATTTGCTCCCGTTTCATGTGCAACGAGTCCAGAAACTGTCTCCAGGGGATTATCCAAATCGTATTGAATTCGCCCGCTGGTTTCTGCAGCAGAACGCGCTAAATCCACATTTTGGACGAACTGTGATTTTCACCGATGAATGTACCTTCACACGTGAAGGTACATTTAACACACACAATGCACATGTATGGGCGGATGTCAATCCACATGCTACGTATCCACATGCTCATCAGAGACGCTTTTCCATCAATGTTTGGGCAGGAATCCTCGGAGACCACCTAATCGGACCGTACCTTCTTCCTGAACGCCTCAACGGTAAAACATACCTCACATTTCTGCAACATGTGCTGCCAGACCTGTTAAACGTTGTTCCTCCACGCATCCGGCGGGTCATGTGGTTCCAGCAGGATGGAGCGCCAGCCCATTACGTACGAGACGTCCGCAACTATCTGGACATCACATTTCCGAACAGATGGATTGGTCGAGGTGGTCCTGTTGCTTGGCCTGCTCGCTCGCCAGATCTTTCACCCCTCGATTTCTTTTTTTGGGGACGATTGAAGGCTCTTATGTATGAGACACCCATTGAATCCCCCGAGGAACTGGTCGCCAGACTTTCCGCCGCTGTAGGGGAAGTGCTCGAAAAGCCTGATGTTTTCGCGAATGTTCGCCGTTCCATTCGTCGCCGTTGTTCTGCGTGCATAACCTCTGGTGGTCACAATTTTGAACATTTATTGTGATTACATGTTAATAAATATGCTTTGGTAACATAATCCTAATTTGTGTCTTTTTACCTCGTATCACAGCACACAATGTGTGGACATGGTAAACTGAACTGTGCTCAGGAGTAGAAATTTCAAACCCCTCTCCCCATAAACTTAACCACGTCTAACGATTCAGATTTTGGGCTGAAAATTTAAGTCTAAGCTTTAGAAAGCATTTAATGAGACACAAAAAATAACGGTATAAAATAGTTGTTTGTTACTCCAAAGTCTAAAGCGCCCTCTATCGGAATTTTTTGAAAATTTTCTTTAAAATTAATTTCAAGAAAATACTGACATAAAGAATAATTTTAGCAAAACGCGGCAGTAGTTAGAGCCTAATCTACGACACAAAGATCGGGAATAACTGATTTTTGTTCTGGGGGGAGAAGGGTTTCAAATTTCAAATTTCAGTTTACGCTACTTAACTACTCGTTAGGACTCAGATTTTTAGATCAAAATTTAAGTTTAAGTCTAAGCTTTCGAAATCATTTAAAGAAATACAAAAAATAACGTTAAAAAATAGTTGTTTGTTACTCCAAAGTCTAAAGCGCCCCCTATCGGCATTTTTTGAAATTGAACTTTAAAATTTTATTTCAAGAAAATACTGGCATTAAGAAAATTTTTTGCAAAAACCGCAAACGAATCGACCAATTTTTCCATGTTTTATAATCATTTGAAATTTCGGACCCTAAACTTTAATGCCCCCTATCTCCTTGGGAATACGTCTGGGACCCTTAGTCTCCTATTTAATATTATTTGTCTTTAAGTGTACTATAACCCCTTAAAGTTCTGCCCATCTTTTACGAATCACCCTGTAGATATATCCATATATATATATATATATATATATATATCTGACCTATGTCATACGATAACGCCCGTAATTATGAATCGAGTTTGATGAAACTAATTGTGTGTATTAAGGTCACTAATGTCTCGACCGAGTTCGTTGGCCAGCTTGGTCCGCCATCTTGTTTCAAGATGGCGGCCATTTAAAGATGTAAAATAACTTAAAATCTAAAATAAATATACAAAAAATTTAAAAATTCAAATTTATTTTTTAATTACGTGTTAGGCCTTGATACAAGGATTCCAGAGATTTTTTTGGTTTACCTCTATCTTAAAAAATGGCTGAGATAGAGCAGTTTGAAATTCTAGGGTGGCTGACATTTTGAAACAAAACAGCACATTAACGCGATTACTCGCAAATTATTTTCTTTCATTGTTGAAATAATTTTCCCAATCATACGCATAAAACTATATATTCATATCCGTTAACGCCAAAATTGGCGACATTGGCGACAAAATTTGCAAAATTGGGCGACATTTGGCGATCAAAATAAGTCTTCATAAATGAAGCCAATTTGACTATTGCTCAATAATTTGGCGAATTTCTTATTCAAATTCAGTATTAACGAATCTTTTGTAAACTTTATTTTGCATTTGAGCTTGCTGTTTTCGTGTAACATTAGCTAAAATTTTAAAACGAAGATATAGGAAAGCTACCTTTTCCTCCCGGTACAGGCCGGAATTGCATTGACTTGTTTTTTAGAACTGAGATGAATTATCAAACATTGAAAACACAATAGAAATTTGGAACAGCTCATGACTTTAAAAAATGTGTTTTCATTTAAATAAGAAGTCGAGCCCCCACCTTCCCTGTACCTCATCATGGAGACAAAATTTGCAAAATCGATACAAGTACCTTTCTGTGCAAATCTTTCTGGGTTTTCCACTGAGATTAAAAATTTAAATTACTTTTTCTTTTGTGGCAGTAGGGCGAAAACTGGTCAATGCCTAATAAAGTCGGTTAATTTTAGATGCAGACTGTTTGCATCTTTTAATCTTCATATTTCTTTGAAACTACTTCACCATATGAAAATTGCCTAAATGCAGTTAAAAAATGCAGATGCAATTTTATCTATGTTTTTTTTTCCTAGGTTTCTTCTTCTTTTTAAATATCTTTTGTATTTAAATATTTTTAACATTTGTCATTAAATATGTGAACAAAACATGAATGAAAAAATATGAAATATATTTTAAATCATTGATTACAATATTTTTTCCCCATATTTTCTATCTATCGCTGATCTTTTTTTTTAGTGTGTCGGATTGTGAAAAATTATCTCTGCCTGATTCATCAGTTCAGTTAGTCACATGTTCTCAAGCTGTTCACTGGTTTGACACATCAAAGTTATTTGATGAAGTAAAAAGAATATTAATACCAGGTGGTATAATAGCAATCTATGGTTACTGGATACCTTTTCCTAAAACAGAAAACAGTGAAAAGAACAAGATGTTAATGAATCTAATTGATGAGGTAATATTAAAACCTTTTCAGAAAATGCATTTAAGTAATAATGAATATTTAACATAATACATGGTGTCCCCAAAAGATTGAAACGCATTTTAATTTTTTTACTTTTTGACGATACATAGGTAATGTAGATAAATTTTAAAAGTGCTCAAAATAAGGTAGGAATTAAGATTATTTTGATGAAATAGTCTTGCCATCAGTTTTCAAAAAGTTACACTTTTTAGTTTTATATGGTCTCTGGATCCTATAAGTTTTATTTAGAAAAAAATTCTGTATGCCCTGACAAGTAAAACAGTAAAAATTCCATTTCTCTATGACCAAAGCTTGCCGAGTTATGACACTTTAAATTTTATAAAATTTTAGAGCTTTCTGGCACTAAAAAAATGTTTCTCTGTTTTTAGTGCTGGAAAGCTCCGAAATTTCATAAAACTCAAAGTATCATAACTCAATGAGTTTTGGTCATAGAAGAATGGATTTTTTACTGCTTTGCTTTTCAGAGCATAGAAAACAATTTTCTAAATATAACTTATAGAACCCCGATACTTTATTTTGAACACTTTTGCAATTTACATTGCCTATCTATCTGTAACAGGTAAAAAATTAAAATGTGTTTCAGTTTGTTTTTTGGGGGTCAGCCTGTATACTAAGCCTTATAGCTGCTATTTTCATGATAAGCCTAGTAAGTTTTACAATTTAAATCAATAAACTTTTTTTTAACATTTCGTCTCTTTTTTTAAAGATACAGTTACAGTTTAGTTTAATTTATTTAAATGTGTTGAGATACATAAGATTTTATGCAGTACAAGAAATCATTTTGATTGCATAAGTTACACTATATGTACAAGAATAATTAGTCAACATGCATCTGTGAAACTCGCGTTTAACCCTTTGATTAATAAGTTTTGACAACATATTTGACTAATAAGTGAGTACATATACAGTGTTATTAGTCAAAAGATTGTGAGATAATAGTATCGATTGAAGTTAAAGAAGCATACACTGATTAGTTAACCTTGCACATACAACACGCTATATGGTACCCTTGATAAAACAGGTATTCTTATTATTTAGATTGTATAAAATCAGGGATTTCGAGATACATAGACAGGTTAGATCTTAGCAGGGTTGTTTGATTTAAATCAGCTTGATTTAAATCGTGATTTAAATCATGATTTAAATCAAATGATTTTTTAAAAAAAATCTTTGATTTAAATCAGTTTTTTTAACATTCATATTTACTGGCTGAATAAGGATCAAATTCCTCATTCATGTTAATATAAACGTTAAACTCATTCATTTCAGATTAAAAATTACCTTTTAATAACATTAAATAAAACTTTTATAGATTAAAAATACTATTATATTATGAAAGTAAATGCAACACTGCATTAAAAATATTATCTATCCATAGTACATTCTCCAAAACTACTGATAAATACTTACTAATTTTTAAAGGTTTTTTTTTCTTAGTCACTTCCATTTTTTGAAAGCAAGATGCTGAAGCTAAAGTTAAATATATTTAATATAATAGTATTTTCAGTGGAGAGTCACTTTCTCTAAAGCAAATGATACATAATTCACAAGTTTGTTTTACATTTACCTGCAAATTACAATATCCCATATGTTGATGTTGATGTATTGATCATATAATATGATCAATACATGAACTAATTATAACATAAATATTTGGACTGTTTGTGTAACATAGAATTAATTCCAGTTTCATGTTTCTTCTATAAGTGAAAATACTTTAATCCCTGTAACTGATCCCTTTCCTCTTTCTTTTCTTAGAATTCATTGCTTACTGCAATGGAAAAAAATAAGAAATTTTATTGTACTAAGCTAAGCACTAAGCAGTCATACGTATTGTCAAGTAAGCAAGATTGTTTTCTAAAATTGACCATGGCTGAGTAACGGGGGGGGGGGGGGGGGGGGCAATAACACTAATAATTGATAGCTTCATACTTTTAGTTATAGGATTACCTTGTATTTGGTACCTAAGAATAGTATAGTGTGAATTTCACTAATGATGAAAAAAAAGAAAGCCTTACTTTTTGCTAAAGACAAATACAGTTCACATTTTATATCCGTGATAATGAAATTTCAAGGAAAATCTGATCCTTTTTCTGAATTTTTATTTGATAAAGACATCGTAACAAAAATTTCTCCCTTAGACTGGTGGAAAACACACTTTGATTCAGAAATTTGTGTATCAGATGGTGAGGGGAGTGTAAAGAAACTCATAGAGCAACTGTTTACAGCAACAGCTACTTCTTCCTCCGTGGAACGGATTTTTTCAACATATGGTTTAGTTCAGTTCAATCTATACTTAGAACTAAATTAGGAAATGATAAAGCAGCCAAATTGGTGTTCTTATACAAAACCTTAAATGCATAAATAGTTAAAAATGTTAATATAATTACATATATGTAAATAATTACAAAATAAAAAACAGATTTTGTAAGAGATTGAATTGTAATCTAATATTAAAGTATAATTTTATATTAATGATTTAAACAATTATCTGTTTATAGATATTCACCAATGTTAAACTGTTTCTATTTAATATTTTGTCATAACTTAAAAATTATAAAATTATTCTTGCATGATGCATAATAAATATATACCCATATGCATTTAGCATTCTTTGTTGTATTAATTATACGTTGTTATATAAAATATGCGTTATTTGGAGTAATATTCGAAAGAAAATTTTAATTAAATTAAATAGAAATTTATACATATAACGATATAACACACATATTTATATGTATAACAATTTAATATTAGAATGTTTTAAATTTTAAATGAATAATCTAAATTTGTTTGCAACAATTTTAAATTTAAATTATTTTGAATTCTTATCTAGAAATTGTAATGAAATTAATAAAAATATGTAAATCTACACAGAAAATATAAATAAATATGTGCAGAGTACACAAATAATATTATACTATAACAATATTTAAAAAAATCAAAAAAATCCGATTTAAATCAAAAAAATCTGATTTAAATCAAAAAAATCAGATTTTTTTGATTTTTTTAAAAAAATCACGATTTTTAACAACCCTGGATCTTAGTGTAAACATATTTTTAGGAAAACTACATATATTTATATAGGAGTAAAACTTTAACATGTGTGTGTAAAGTATTGTTATAGTTTTCAGTTTCTTTTTACAATTAAAAATATTTATGCTTTCTTTTTCTTATGGATAGAAATTGTTTTAACTGGCTTTCATGCAAATTTTAAAAGTAATTCAGACTTATTTTTCCTTGAGTAAGAATGTAAAAATCCAATTCCTAAAAAATTTCAAGAGACTGATAACTGAGGCAAAATAGGAAAGAAATCTGTCTAGTTTACAGATTTTCTTTTGAGAATGTATTTTTCTTTTTTAGCTGTAGATTTGAAACAAGTTATTTCAACAACATACATAACATTAACTTTAAGAGCATCCTTTAATGCCTGCAACATGTATATCATATTATGAATTATATACAGTGAAGAAAGAATATATATTGTTATGAATTTTGTATATACTTGTAAATATTCCATTTGTTTAAATTTATTTTATTTTATTATTGTGAAAATTGCAGTATTAATGTATTTCCTATTGAGCATCATGTAACTCAATGCTAAAGGCCTCAGGTGCTTTGTAAGAAAAACAACCTTACACCCTCATCGTTTTTACAATAGAGTTCTATGGGAATATCGCCAAGGAATGGGTTTATCGCCAAGTTGGCGATGGTTTTGGCGACTTATTTTTGTCGCCAAATTTGGCGATATGTCGCCAAGTTGGCGACGGATTTGGCGACTTTTTGTGCAACCACCCCCCCTTATACCTTTACATTGGGATCCTTTCACGTTTGGAGTACTCTATCGAGAGTTGAAGGACCTTCTGGTAATTTCTAGCATTAGAAAACCCTGGAATAGTCTGGAAAGATCTCTGAAGTCTATATAAGGGACCTCCACCAGTTCAGTTGAGTGAGTTGTCTGTCAACTGCGATTGAATTCATACGAGAGGCTTTGCATTGAGAACTGTGTTACTCAGATTGATTTTGTCGTTGATACGTCGTATTGAACGCATTGTTTCTGTGTGAAATTTTGCTGCGCTTTTATTGGATTTGAAGATTACTGAATATCTTGTAATTTCCAGAAGATATTTGTGATCGTATTGCACTGTTTATAGTGAATAAAGCCTTTTTATTGTTCTTATATATTGGCATCAGTCCTTTCGAACCCTGAGCTCACAACATTTGGTGTCAGGAGTGGGGTTGAATGCCGATTACCAGAGCAATGGAGGCGCAACTGACTAAATTATTGGAGAAATTAGGAGAGATGGATGCGAAAATGACTGCGAATCAGGCTGAGATGTCAACCAACCTTGCCGAGTTGAAAGAAGAAATGAAGAAGGAAATGACTGAGAATCAGGCTGAAATGAAGGAAATGTCGGAAGAAATGAAGAAGGAAATGTCAGCGATAGACGAGAAAATGACTGCAAACCAGGCTGAAATGAAGGAGATGTCAACCAACCTTGGCGAGTTGAAAGAATTAATAGATAATAAAATAACATCTTTAAATGAAAGAATTGACAGCGTGGAAAACAAATTTGAAGGAAGATTTCAAGAAATAGAAGAAAATGTTCAATTGACAGCCAAAACCGTAGAAGAAAGAGTTGAAGAAAAAGTTCAAAAGATCGCCAAGACCGTTGAAGAAAGCATAGAGAATGTAAAAAAAGATTTGGAAAATGTGAAGAAACAAAAGATAACTGCCGAAAACTATCCCGAAGATGTCAAGTATCAAGCTATGCTTCCTCGGGCCTCTATTAAACTCTCAACCTATGACGGAAAATCCTCATGGCCAGTTTTTAAGACACAATTTGGGATCGTAGCGGACGCCAATGGATGGGATTCCCAGACAAAGGCTTGCCAGTTAGCTGCTTCTCTACGAGCTGATGCTGCCGACGTTCTACAGACTTTGCCTGCAAATGAACCGCTGGATTTTGAAACGCTCGTCAGTGCCTTAGAATTGCGCTTTGGCGAGAAATGCATGAAGGAATATAGCAGACTCCAGCTCAAAACTCGACAGCAGAAATCCACTGAATCCCTGCAAGAGCTTGCTACGGATGTCGAGAGACTTTCACATCTTGCTTATCCTGACTGTCCGACTGAAATTAGAGAAAGCTTGGCTCTGCAGCATTTCATCGATGGTGTGCGTGACTTTGAGATCCAGAAACAACTCCGGATTGCAGATCTCAGTGACTTAAAAGGGGCTTTAGTTTATGCCCTGAAATTCGAGGCAGCCCAGCAAGCTACAAGGAAAGATAGCCACTTTGTGCGAGTAGCCAACATGCCTGAGACGTCGGATAGAGCTGTGGAGTGCTTACAGCAGCAGATGAATGACATAATGAGAAAGATGAACTCCTTAATGGCCAACAAACCTTACAGGAAGATCAAGTGCTGGAAATGCGGTGGAGAAGGCCATATCCAAATCGACTGCCCAAGACGACCCAACACCGAAGGTAATAGCTCACCCGCTAACGCAGGAGCAGGAAAATTGATTAATGGCCATCTTGCGGGTCGGAGGTTTCCAGATCTTAAGAAGCCTCATTTTCAAGTATGTGAAATTTCTGCAAGAAGTTGCGGCGAGAACGGAGTTTTTCTAGTCGGAAGTGTGAATGATTTGCCCTGTAATATGATCATCGATACAGGAGCCAATGTGACCATCATTCGGAAAGATCTAGCTCAGTGGCTGAAAGAAAAACTCTCCTGGACCCCGCCACGTGTTATCCTACAAACCGTGACCGGGGATAAGATTGACATACATGGAAGAATGAAATTGAAAATAAAGTTTGGGAACGCCGCTTACCATCATACAGTCTATGTGGCCGATATTTCAGACCCTTTCATACTCGGACTGGACTTTTTAAAAGAGCATGGATTTACACTGGACTTTAAGAATAATGAGTTACGCTCTGCTCAAGAAGATGTCACTATTTTCAAACTAGGAAATGAGTCTAAATCTATTCAACAGATCACAGCCATGGCAGATGTTATCATCCCTCCTCGGACCGAAATGATGATACCTGGATTAACTGGAAACGAAAGAATTTTCCAGTATGGCTTGACTGGATATCCTGAGAAGAGCCCAAAGGGAGTGCTAATAGCATCAGCGCTGGTAGATCTGTCGAGAGATGTGATACCTGTGAGAATTGCAAACGTAAGTGAAAAGTCTAGAATTATCCAGAAGGGTGAAGTGCTTGCAACCTGTGCTCCAGTCACCTGTGTATGCAAAGACCCGAGCTTGATGTTGTCGGAGCCGCCTACAAGTTTAACACCTGAAATTGGACGAAATGAAAATTTATCTCCTGAACAGAGACATGCCGCAGAAAGACTGTTCCAGGAATTTAAGGATGTGTTTTCTCAAAACGAGAGTGATATTGGTCGCACTTCACTGACACGGCATAGAATTGATACTGCCGGCCATCCACCGATTAAACAGCATCCCAGACGTTTGCCGTTCGCTAAACAAGAAGAGGTGTCTAAGCTCTTACAACAGATGCAGGATAGTGACATCATCGAACCGTCATCAAGTCCGTGGGCCTCTCCCATCGTGTTGGTCCGAAAGAAAGATGGCTCCACAAGATTTTGTGTGGATTATCGTAAACTTAACGATATCACGAAGAAGGACAGCTATCCTCTACCAAGAATAGACGACACGCTAGATACTCTTTCAGGACATAAATGGTTTTCCACACTGGATTTGAAGAGTGGATATTGGCAAGTAGAGATCCATCCTGATGACAAAGAGAAGACCGCATTTACTACTGGACAAGGACTTTGGCAATTCAAAGTTATGCCGTTCGGGCTCTGCAATGCTCCAGCAACGTTCGAGCGCCTCATGGAGACAGTGTTAAAAGGCCTGACTTTTGAAGCTTGTCTCATCTACCTAGATGACGTCATCATTGGTGGCCGCACGTTTGAAGAACATCTAGAAAATATTCGAAAAGTGTTAACGAAGCTAAGAGCGGCGAATTTAAAGCTGAACCCTCTGAAATGCAAGTTCTTCCAACGCGAAGTAAATTATTTAGGACACATCATCTCAGCTGAAGGTGTTCGAACAGATCCAGAAAAAGTGTCCGCAGTAAAGAACTGGAAGCGTCCGGAAAATGTCCATCAGTTGCGAAGCTTTCTGGGACTATGCACTTATTACAGAAAGTTTGTCCAGGGGTTCTCCAACATCGCAAGACCATTGCATAGGCTCACGGAAAGCAAGCAGAAGTTTCTATGGACACAAGAATGCGAGAATTCCTTCCAGCAGCTGAAAGAAGCTCTCACATCCTCTCCAGTCCTTACCTATCCAGACCCCGACAAACAATTCATTGTGGACACGGATGCCAGTCACGAAAGTGTCGGCGCTGTACTTTCTCAAGAAATAGATGGCCAAGAACGAGTCGTAGCATACTGGAGCAAATGTTTATCGAAACCAGAGAGGAATTATTGCGTCACTCGTAAGGAGTTATTAGCTATAGTGAAAGCCATAGAACACTTCCATCACTATCTCTATGGCAGGAAATTTCTCCTTCGTACTGATCACGCATCCCTAACATGGCTGATGAATTTTAAGAACCCAGAGGGCCAAGTAGCCAGATGGATACAACGACTCCAGGAATACGACTTAGACATCAGGCATCGTAAAGGCTCATCGCATGGAAATGCTGATGCCTTATCAAGAAGACAGTGTCCCGAAAGTTGTCGCTATTGTTCCAGAGCGGAGAACAAGTATAATCCTGAACATGTCATACGCCAGACGAAGGCTTCACTATCAACGCCACCAGATCCCTGGAGTGATGAGAAGATTCGAGAAGATCAAATGGCCGACTCGGACATCAAACCAATCTTGGAGTTATTAGAATCTTCTAGCACGAAGACAAGTTGGAAAGACATCTCGACTTATAGTCCTACGACGAAGCAATATTGGGCTCTTTGGAACTCCCTCCACGTCAGGAATGGTGTCCTGTACCGAAAATTCGAATCGGAAGATGGGAAGACATCTCGGTGGCAGTTGGTACTTCCTCGATCCCGAATCCCAGAGGTCCTCGAAGAATTACATGGCAGTCCCACCGGAGGCCATTTTGGAGTCATGAAAACATTACACAGAGTCCGAGAGCGCTTCTTCTGGGGAAAAGCGAGAGCTGACGTCGAACAATGGTGCAAATCTTGCGATGCATGTGCAGCTCGAAAAGGACCAAAGAAACGTAGCCAAGGAAGACTACATCTCTACAATGTAGGAGCACCTTTCGAACGCATCGCCCTTGACATCCTAGGCCCTCTGCCAAGAAGTGCTGATGGCAACAAATACCTCCTTGTTGTCATGGACTATTTCACGAAATGGCCTGAAGTCTATGCCATCCCTGATCAAGAAGCTTCTACGGTTGCGGATGCCTTGGTACACCAGTGGATATCAAGGTATGGAGTCCCCCTTCAAATGCATTCTGACCAGGGGAGAAATTTCATCTCTGCTGTGATTGAGGGTCTCTGTCAACTTCTCGGAATGGACAAAACTAGGACGACGCCTTTACATCCACAATCGGATGGCATGGTTGAGAGATTTAATCGTACCATCCTCAACAATCTCTCACTGCTAGTCTCAAGAAACCAACAAGACTGGGACCAAAAACTTCCCTTGTTTCTTCTCGCCTATCGCAGCGCCGTCCATGAAACAACCGGCTATTCCCCGTCTCAGATGCTTTTCGGTCGTGATCTTCGTCTACCTTGTGATCTGATTTTTGGTCGCCCTCCAGATGCGCCTTCATCGCCAGAGGGATACGTGCAGAATCTCCAGGCACGATTTGAAGACGTCCACAACTTGGCTCGAGAGCGGATCAATATACAGACGGAGAAGATGAAGACCAGGTACGACACGAAAGCCACGGGACATCAATTCAAAGAAGGTGACAAGGTTTGGTTTTATAATCCGACTCGACGTAAAGGACTTTCTCCCAAACTGCAATCGCACTGGGACGGTCCTTATACAGTCCTAAACAGACTGAACGATGTCGTAATTCGGATCCGAAAGTCACCAAGTTCGAAGCCTAGAGTCGTTCATTACGACAGGCTGGCTCCATACTATGGCCATAGTACTTAGTTCATTGATTGTAAATAGTGTAATGTAAATAATGTAAATTAGTATGACCATGGTCTTGTATATAAGTTAATGTAATTATTTATTTTGCTTAGCATTATCATTATTAATGTTATTATTATTTAAATACTTGTATGTAATGATGTCTATGCTTTAATTTAATTTAATTTTTTTTTAAATAAGTGTACATTTTGTATAATTCAGCATTATGAATGTGTTTAATTGTTATTTTCCATGTTTGCTTTAAGTGTTTTGAACAGTATAGCATTTGTTGGTAACGGGTTTGCTTTCCGATCAAAGGTTGAACTGCCCGGGACGTGCAGTCTTTGAGAGGGGGGCAATGTTATGAATTTTGTATATACTTGTAAATATTCCATTTGTTTAAATTTATTTTATTTTATTATTGTGAAAATTGCAGTATTAATGTATTTCCTATTGAGCATCATGTAACTCAATGCTAAAGGCCTCAGGTGCTTTGTAAGAAAAACAACCTTACACCCTCATCGTTTTTACAATAGAGTTCTATGGGAATATCGCCAAGGAATGGGTTTATTGCCAAGTTGGCGATGGTTTTGGCGACTTATTTTTGTCGCCAAATTTGGCGATATGTCGCCAAGTTGGCGACGGATTTGGCGACTTTTTGTGCAACCACCCCCCCTTATACCTTTACATTGGGATCCTTTCACGTTTGGAGTACTCTATCGAGAGTTGAAGGACCTTCTGGTAATTTCTAGCATTAGAAAACCCTGGAATAGTCTGGAAAGATCTCTGAAGTCTATATAAGGGACCTCCACCAGTTCAGTTGAGTGAGTTGTCTGTCAACTGCGATTGAATTCATACGAGAGGCTTTGCATTGAGAACTGTGTTACTCAGATTGATTTTGTCGTTGATACGTCGTATTGAACGCATTGTTTCTGTGTGAAATTTTGCTGCGCTTTTATTGGATTTGAAGATTACTGAATATCTTGTAATTTCCAGAAGATATTTGTGATCGTATTGCACTGTTTATAGTGAATAAAGCCTTTTTATTGTTCTTATATATTGGCATCAGTCCTTTCGAACCCCGAGCTCACAACAATATATTTTTTTTTTCAAATTTCAATAAATAATTCTTAGCAATATACAACTACATAATTTAAATCCTAATAGAGATTACTTATATATAAATTAGTAAAAATATTAATATAGAAAATCATTAAGGATTTTTAATTTTTTAAGGATACACACCTGAGAAGGTTACTTAAAAATAACCATAAAAATCCAGGGAACGATTACCGTCAGTGTTTACTATTATTATTTGTTACTACAACAATAATTAAAATTATATTTTAATGTTGTCATATTGACTAGCTGCTACAAATTAAATTACAGTAAGTCTAAGAAGGGGAGGTCCTGAGGTCTGAAATAGAGAATGCAGTGATCCTTTGTGCATTGATATAGTCAATAGATAAACATTTGAAAAGCATAAAGTGTGATGTACAGGTGGTGTTCTTAAAAAATAAGTCTCAAAGTTTCTCCAGTGTTGACGCTTTTCTATATAATCATAAATTACTCTTATTTCCAAGCTCCTTGATTGTACAGTTGGCGGCATGCCGGACTTCTGACTTTTCTCTCCCGGTTCGATCCCCCAAGTTTTTTTTTCACAGACAAAATAATGATCAATTTATTTTCATAAAAGTAAAATAAATGTAAATAATTGAAAAATATGTGTAAGTAATTGTAAAATAAATAGAAATAATTGTAAAATAGATGTAATTGTAAAATAAATAGAAATAATTGTAAAATAGATGTAATTGTAAAATAAATAGAAATAATTGTAAAATAGATGTAATTGTAAAATAAATATGAATAAATGTAAATAAAACTAAATAGAAACTAAAAAGAAATGTAATAAGTTTAAAAGTAAAATAAATACATATATACAAATGTAAACTGCATACATTTTTTAAAACTTTTCATTAAACCCATAAAAATGCAATAAAACTTTCTCTGTAAATAAATAAATATGTGTGTGTGTGCATGCAAAAACATGTTTTTATGTATATTTGCCTTAAATTTAAATAATTATATATATTTTTTTCTAATTGTCGTTCGAAAACTATCCTTATTTTGTCTGGTGAAAAAAAAAAAACCTTTGTTGGGGTATCAAATAAAAAGAGAAGTCAGAAGTCTGACGCGCTGCTCACTATACAATCAAGGCACTAAAAAATGACTGATTATGTACTGAAGTGTCAACATTGGTTTGGATATTCATAGTAGGTCAAATTCCACATCAAATAGAAATTCAATTGTTTAGTGCGCAAAATATGACTATATAGCTCTTCAAACCAACTGGCAGAACTTGTGTGTTATTAAAACACCAATACTTTCACTTCTTCACGGTGCTTACAAAAGCTACAACAATTATTCAAATGAGCAAAGAAAACTAGAAAATAGTAATAAAAAAATAACTGAAGCAAAGCAATGTCATTATTTATATTTTTAAATTAATTTTTGGTCCCTTTTATCACCTTTTTTTAAAGTATCTGGCCAGTTGCATGCCTGTATTTCTCAATTTGGATAAATTATGTTTAGTAGGAATATTTATTTTATTAGGAATTACATGAAAAACAACTTGGAAAATACTGGAATACAGAACGTTTCATTGTTAAGAATTATTACAAAGATTTAGTCTTTCCTTTTAAGGAAGTACAAAGGTAAGGAAAATAATATTTCTAGTTGCTAGATGAAATATTTCTCAGAACCTTAAAGTGTCGTATTAGTTTAGAAATAGATTTCATAATAATAATAATAACATTTAGCTAGAGTTCATAAATGGTATGATGCTTTTGAAAATATATCTTATGTTTTGATATATACTATTCAATATTTATAACAACCTGTTGTTGATTATTAATATTTTTCAAGTAGAATTACACCAATATCTTTTTTTAAATTTAATAACTAATGATTTATAATAAAATGAACTTAAAACAAAAACTTTTTTTTAAAATTAGATAATTTGCTTTTAGTACACATCGAAAACCAAAATGTGAGATTCCATTTTAAAGGTCAAGACAATTTTAATTTTGAATAACAGAATTGCTGCAGCATTTGAACTCCCTAGTTGGTTCTGAAGATTACTAGGGAGTTGCATTCCTCCAAAACTAAAAAAAACATTTTCAAGATAGTCTAATGAAAACCTGTAAGTATTTGGTTAAATTAGACAGTTTGTCTTTCAATGACAGTTCCAGTTAATGCTTTCCAACCAAATTAAGATTTTGTATTAAAAAATTCTTCAAAGAAAGTTTGTCATGTTATCCTGTCATAATCACAGAAATGAGATGCTTTTTCAGAAATTTATTTTTAATAATGCTTTCTGAAATAAAGCTTACTTATGAAGTTGTAAGTTGTTTTTAATATATTGTTTTGTATGATGATATTTGTAAATTCTGAAAATTATTCTTTGATTTTTATAATATTTAAAAAATAAAATAAACATTTCTTTGGATAGAAACTTATGTATTGATCAATTATAAGTTCATTTTAAGAAGTTGTGGGTAAAAAGTTCGCCTCCCTCTTTGAAAGAACTTTAGAATTTTTCTGCCTTTTTTATGGCTTGGTAGCAAAAAATCTCCAAAATCTGCAAGTATCATCTGCTAAAAGTATAGAAATCCCCCCCCCCCAAAAAAAAAAGTTAAGTATTGATATGGCTACTTGGCATTGATAGTGACATAACAAAACTTAGGCATCATCCATTAATTTCATCACACAAATTTGTATATTTTTTACCTTTTTCCTATGTCACATGTTATCACAGTCAAGGGATACCTTCTCCCCCTCCCCTGTTGTGGCATTGCATTTTTTTTTTAAACTGTTAATTTAGAATTAATTTTATACAATATATATATGACTATTACTAATATAAATACTATAAAACCATTAAAAATGTTCTAGCTTTCACTATTTTAAGCTGTTGCAATGCAAAAAGGAAAAATATATCTACTACTACACAAATTAAAATGCATATTTAAAAAAAAAAAAAAAAAAAAAAAAAATGAATGCCGCTTCACCAAATAATGGCTATTTAATTGTTTTCGTATTTTGCATAATTAATGGCCCTTTACTAATTATACTTTATGAAATTATTAATATGCTATTTTGCATGATAAATGTAGACACGATTCTACGTTTTTATTCAAAAAAAGAAAATGTGAATATTTTTTAGTTATGTTGCTATCAATGCCAAGCAGTGAAATGAATATTTGAGGATTCCTTATACTGCTCTTAGTTAAATGTAGAAATTTTATTTAAAATTTAATTTAGTTTTATATTTTATCACATACGCATTACTTAAAAATGTTCTGAACAGTAATAATTTTATCTTAGGATGGATTTAACTAAAAAGATAGAATCTACGTTAGCTAATTATATTGGCTACCTTAGCACATGGAGTGCTTACCAAAAACTTTATGATAAAGATAGTGAAAAAGCAGAAGCACTACTGAAAAATACTGAAAGAGAGTAAGCCTTTCTGTTATTTGTGTGTTATTGAAAAGGAACAGCTGTCGCAGACGCACCGAGGTTGGCATGATCTTTGTTTTTCGCCATTTTGGTGAGAAATCCCATTTTTGGGTACCCGTGAAGCCTAGATTGCTAAAACAGCATGTTAGTTTGATTTTATTACGAAACAGTTTTATTATAAAACACACAATTTTTATTATAAACATATGCAAATTATTTTAAGTACTTATGTATTATTCATGCCAGGAGATTGATCGCCAAAAATTGTTGCCAAGTACCAATCTTGTTTATCGTTGCCAATCATGTTTTCAAACACAGTAATTTAACATTATCAAATAACATTGTTAAAAATGGTAATTAATATAAAATAAATAAAATGTAATATATGTTTATTAAATTTATAACATTGTTAAAAATAGTAAATATAACATTATTTTGGTAACATTAATAAATGGTAAATAACATAGTAAAAAAGAAAGAATAATAAATAATGTAAGAAATGGTAAATAATATAGCATATTCTAGAATGTTAATTTTGTTAACATTTATTTAGTAAAATGCATAAAAAGGTTTAAAATGACATTTTGTTTTGCGGCGGAAATAATTCTGCAATAGACTTTAACATGGCATCAAAAATATTTTCCCCTTCTGCTGCTTGCCACCCATTTGATCCAATTGTTTTCTTTTTATGCAATTTTGATGAAATGTGTATAAAAATGTTGTTTCTTACTGCTAATATTATCTTTTGTATATCTATCTTATTAAATTTGTCAAATAAAATATTTATATTTTACTCATAAATGCAATATCTAAAATAAATTAACTATTTGTTAACTATTTATAGAAATGACCCCTACTAAAAAAAAGTAGATTATTCCCAGGCATGTACCATGTAGCAAGAAAAAAATATATATAAAGGTTACTATAATTAGTAATATTGGCTCCATGCCTGGCACAGTTGGCTTAAAACTGGCACGGATAATACGTAAGTACCTTATTTTATTATAAAACACACACAATAATTAATTTATTATAAAAAACACAATATTTAATTTAATATAAAACCACAGAATCTGCTCTACCGGGGTGCCATATGAAGCAAAATCTTGTCAAAATTGCCAGGTTGCCCAGGCATAAAATCACCATTTTGGCACCAAAAAGATACCCTGGTGCGTCTGCAACAGCTGTACTTTTGAAAATGTATATAATATTTCACACGTTGACCGCCATATGAATCAAATACAATTCACACTACATTTATTCAATGCATTGCGTTAATCATATTTGCTTCGCATTATTTATAGTTCACTTGCGATTTATATCTAAATGAATTATACTTATGAATAATAGAAATGAGACTGGTTGAATAGGTTTATATAGTTAGCATGGCAGAATTTTAACTATATGTATACTGTAACGATAAAATATGGTTTGGCATGGGGTTGAATAATTTTTACATTAAAAGTTAGAGAATTACTTGAAAGTGGGGGGAAGTAAAAGAGAGGGGAGAAAGTTTAAAATTTGGAATATCAAAAAGGAGAAGAATTTGAGATTTTTGAAGAAGAGCCAGTGATCAAAATAATTATTATAAGTATAGTGGTAATACATGGAAAATATATAATGAAGAACGTTCATGGTGAATAACAGAAAGATATCTTACCTGAATAAAAATCCATACATAATATAACTAGAACTAGAATCGAAAATATCAATGAATCTATGATAATTCTAAATTCTTATCATGCACTTGTTAGAGAAATAAACAATCAAACAAATTAAATATAAACTGAAATTTCTTTATTATAAGAAATTATAAAATGATTGGAAAGTACTGCGCAGACCCCCTTACATACACTGTTCTGAACATCACTCAGAAAAGTATACTAGGATTAAACATAGGGAAACAATATCTTTGAAAAATAAACATAAGTAAAAATAATTAGAACTATGGTAATGCTCATTCGTGTGATAAGATAATTTTCATTCATAATTCTACAGACTAACTGCAAAGATAGGATGACATATAAGATCCCTAATTTTAATGTTCATCAATTGATATCTCTTGAGTTGTATATATCATGTAATTAAGGAAGGTCCTATTTCGTCTTTAAAGTTCTCAATCTCGGAAGATTACAGAAGATTAAACCAACGTTGTTGTACATGATACAATTTCAGTTAAGATAACTTCAAAAGTAGGTGCTCACTTAAATGCTGAAACATATGCTCACTTAAAAGCTGAAACCTTCACTACTTGGATTACAGGATTACAGCATCCTTTTAAGATCTTGAGAACATCAACGTTAAAGTTATTAAAAAAAAACACCTTACCGCCTCTGGGTGAAGTTATATTCTACTCGAGTGGGTGGTTGAAGAGAAAAGGTAGGACTACATCAGGGTAGGTTCCACACTTAAACATTTCCCCAAACTCAGCGAGGAAATCAAGACATACTTTAGGCATCTATATCATCCATCTTGTACGCTCATTAACTTTGTCATCTTTATTGTTCCATATTGTTCAATAACATTATATTTATATAATTATTTTAAATATTAGGTTTTAATTTTATATTAACTATGGCTTAGACATATTAAATGGTACCGATCGCCGAACCCGTTTAGTTCGAACGATCGGCCCAAAATTTATTTTATAAGACGCTCAAATATCACGTCTTTACTGCATGATGATCATTTTTTAAGAGAGAGAACGCTACGAAAAATTTAAAGAAGTCGCGGGAAACACTAGCCGTTAAAAGGCCAGTTAAAATATCTCAACCGCTGGAACTGAAGACTTCCACCAATCAAAAAAAAGTATACGCGATCGGGTTAATCGCAATTAACCGATGCTGTGTTCAAAATCCCCGAACGGGTGGATGTCGCTGAAGCAGTGAACCGTAAAGTCAATGACCTCAGCACCCTCGCTATGAAAGGAATGTTACTGAGAGGCGAAAAAGGGGGATTCTTCCTTTGTAGACTAAACAGAAACGTTAGATAAGATATTGAAAAAGGAAGATGCAGAAATATTATGAATGTAATAGTATTAATTATTTAAATTAGGACTTAATAAAATATTGAGTTTAAAATATTTAAATTGCAAAAGATTTAAATTAAAGATATTTAAATTTTAAAATAGAATTAATACACCGCCGTCGCGTAACATATACACAGCACTCTTGAATTATGAACACTCGATACTTATCGTGATACACTTGTTTTGTAGTACATTACATAAAGACAATATATTACACAAATCGAAGAAAAGAAGCATAAGCTTTTACTTGATTGGATAGATCAAAACTTTTGCTTTTGTTATAGTCTATAATAGCTTCTGGCTTTTGCACTTCATTACAATTTCTTAATGCAAGAGCACTCACGTTTATCACCCCATTTTATTTTCATCACACCTGTGTCACTTTCTGTTTCTTTACCAATTATTTCACCCTTTTTCAACTTCTACTGGGAGCTATCCTGTGGAATTTCCTAATGATTCTCAAAGCACCTACAAGATGCGTTTATCTATCCACAAGTTTGTGCACTTATTCAATATTGGTATAATAATTATCTACATATATTGTACACCAACGATAGATTCTTATGAAGTCCTATAACAATTGCAGTTAGAATACTGTCAGTGGTATTGATTTTTTTTTTCTATGGCGCAGTATATCTTGTAATCCTACATATATATATATTCATCTTCAACACATACTTTGAACAGTTTTATGCTAAATTTGTGTCCTTTATTCTTGATGTACTGATGAAAGGAACTGAAGTTTCATCTATACAAATATTACTTGAAGCCGTCATTATATTCTGCAAATTGCTTCTTATATGATTTATGAGAGGTATCTATAATAATAAGGAAGGAAGTATGTGTGCTGTGGAGACTGCAGCATGCAGAGCTACAAGATTTAGCAGGAACGTACTTCTATATCTATAGTTACGTACCTCAAAGCCTTTTTGTAAATTATTTTTCTACTAGTTTTTTAAATTAGAAACCATAATGAACATTGCAAAATGGCATGAAAAGTTGCAGCAAAGCCATCGAAACACTGTTCTGCAAATGAAGAACCGAGAGTCTAAAATTGCAAAAAAAACTTTCGTATCTTCCACAGCATGCAATGACTTAATCATTCAAAATATGATAAAACAAAAAATTCATGCTTAAATTTCATACTTAATCTTTCTAACGGTGCAGTTCATTTAAAAAATACATCAATATTAACCATTTTAAAAAATAGTATTTCAAAACATCTTTTTCCATGTACCCCCTCCTTTCCCGTGTTTAAAGCACACATCAGGTTAACTATTTGAAATATGCAAAAACTAAAAGTACCAGGCTATATCTACATACTTTTAACTTTCTAATGGTGCAATCAGTTAAAAAAATATGAAAATGAATCCTTTCAAAAAAATCTCTTTTTGAAACAGCGTTTCGTGGGTTTTTTTTTTTTTCTCCAGCAAAGTTAAAAAATCTGCATCTGCATCAGAAATGAAAATACAAAAAACAATAATGAGACCACATCTACATTCATTTCTCTTGGGTTTTTTTTTTTTTTTTTTTTTTTCCTCCAGCAAAGTTAAAAAATCTGCATCTGCATCAGAAATTAAAATACAAAAAACGATAATGAGACCACATCTACATTCATTTCTCTTTTGAACAGTAGTATCCATTTCAAAAAAATTCTTTTCCGAAAGTCACTTTCAGCTTTTTGTTTCTATTGCCCATAGAGGATCATTAGGGACCTTTTGTTTTTTTAAAAAACTTAATTTTATACAATCGCTCTGAAATTTTAATACAATATACTAATCTTTTAACTAATGACCAAGTATAAAATTGGTTCAGAAATTATGAGATTTTGGGAAAAAATAATCAATTTGAAAAAATATAAAAAATTCCCGTTAACATTGCACTTTTTTTTTTAAACCTTTTTTTGTGCTATAGCTCTAAAATGTTTATACATTAAACTAACCTTTTAACTGTTGTCCAAGTAAAATTTTAGTTTAATAAGATTTAGAATTAAAATAATCAGTTTGTGAAAAAAAAAAAAAAAATCCATTGGATTTCAATGGGAAAAAAGTGAGAAGAAAAACATTGCTTTTTACAACTAAATATCAATATTTTAGCACAAAAAATATATACAGGCTTTGGAAACATTATATTTATAGCTCATAAAAATTTCAAACAGTTTGGACGATAAAAGAAAAAATATATTAAATGTACCAAATGGTTAAAAAAAAAAGTGAAAAGAAAAACACTTTTCGCAAGTCCTTTTACCACAAAATATCAATATTTTGGTCGGATTTTACGAGAAAAAATGTAACTTTTGTATTTAACATTTTCTTCGGGAAATCGCAGATGGTGCTGTAATCGAGTAAAATGCAGTGAGAATCGTTTCCATTGAAAAGTCTGGAAACGGTCGAATTTTGAAGTTCCGTCTACATTCTGTGTTAATCTTATTGATAAATTCTTTTCCATTAAATAGTTATAGCCGTTTGTAATCGCTATATTCATTTTGACTAACCCTATATATTTAATAGGTATTAATAATGAATATTTGTATTGTTTGTCATCGGATAGAACTTCATTTAAACTATGTTGCTGCTGGTCATAGTCCCACATATTAGATCAATAATTTATAACAATATTCATCACACTGGTCAAAACATTAAACAAATAGGAGTAATGAATATGCAAATTTCAACTTGTCTGAAGTGCAAATCACATGTGCACTATGCATCCCGGCCCCTCAGACAAAAAGAAGGTAGCTTGGGTATCAGATTTTTTTTTTTTTTTTTTTTTTTAAATTGCGGCAGTCAACATGTTAATACACAAAAGTGAATATATCTTTTTTTCATCTTATGTCTTTGGTGATTTAGTTTCCACTTCTCTTTTATTGTATAATTTATATTGAATATTATATAATTTTTTTCCTACTTACGGCTTAATAAAATGATCTTTTAAATTGAAAAGTATACACACATATACAAAATAAGAAAATTTCATGATGCAACATAGGTAATTGAAACGAAAATTGTACTCTAAAAAAAAAAATTACAAATAGCAAAATGCAGTGAGATTAGGGACATTTCTGTCAATTTTTTTACTATTAAAATTAATAGTTAGAATTAAGTTGATTCTAGCTAATGACATCTTAAATAACTCTCAACCCAATTCTTTATTTACTGATGCTGGAGGGAGGGGAATCAAAGCTGTTTATATATATATATATATATTTAATAATGAATTTATTATTGTATAAGTATATATCAGATTAAATTGTTTATTTTCAGTTTTGTGTGTAATCTAAATTCAAAACTCATGGGATAAATCCTGGCTACACACTTTTTCTTATTATTTCTTTTAATTCAAGATGGTTCTTTAATTGTAACAATGAACAAATCATTAAAACATTGAACAATCTACCCCTTTTGTATTTCAGTAACATTCTAAAATTAATCCTTATTAAAATTGTGTAATGCAAACATCTAATCAATAAACTAACCTAAACTTTAAATTTGGGAAAATGTACGATAATTTTTAAATTTAATTTAAAATTCAATATGTTTAACCAGAGCTGCAGCAAGGGAGTGCCTTGGCACCAGGCCTGATAGGCGTGTATCAGTGCCATCAGTCTTAACTACTGAGGTATGGGTGATAGATAGAAGACTAAAAGGAAAAAAAAAATTTCATCAGGTACTAAATAGAGTTGCTGTGGCACTGTGTTTCACAGTAACAGATTTTCAGAAGATGCAGATAATTTATTGAAAATTAAAACCATTATTATTTAACAAACAAACTTAGAGTAGATAATAAAGTATTCTAAAATTTTCATGTACCCCTTCTAAAAAAAAAAAAAAAGTGTAATGCAGCAACTATTTAAAAAAGGTAATATTGCTATCAAGCTTAATAACATATGAAATTTTTCTGGTGATTGGCCTACTTTTATCCAAAGAGAATGGTCCAGCAAACATTCAAAAAGAGATGGGTAGGTAAGGATTGATTTTGGCCCCGTAGATAAGTTTAATGAGAAAATTAATAATTTTCTTGAATTTGTTCTACTTGTTACACTGAAGCAAAGGTGGAATGATGTTCATGAAAACTGTTGTATTTACATAATTATAAAAAGAATATAAATTTATCACAACGAAGATTGCAGGTGTCAGAAGAAGTTGAAATAGTTCAGTTATTTTTGTTAAAAATATCTTTTTTTGCAAAGATTTTTACTTTATTTTCTAAACGTTCTAGTATTTACCCATTTGTAAATTTTAACTTTTCAGAATATTCCTGACGAAAGATTTTTGTATTAAAAGGACCAGAAAGTTTTGGAATGATGAAAAAATTTATTATTTTATTTACAGTGTTTGAACTTTTAAGAATATCATACAGTTGGTCAGATTTGAAAATTCTTAAAATTACAGTCATAAGTACAACATTTTTTGTTGTTGTTATTTGTTTTTTTACAATAAATATTCTTTATTTGTATAAAAAATAAATGCAAAAAGAAGTAACAGTCTAAATTAATTACAGTGTTCATAAATCCACTCATTCAGTCAATTTTCATCATTTCAAACCTTTCTGGACCCCTTAATGAAGTTTATGGTATAATTTTCTCACAGAGGGATTGCAATATGAATTTTAGCATGAATGTTATCAAATTTTATTTTATTAATGTTTGAAGAATGATTACAATATTAT
Source organism: Maratus michaelseni (assembly GCA_963931845.1). Classification (NCBI taxonomy): domain Eukaryota; kingdom Metazoa; phylum Arthropoda; class Arachnida; order Araneae; family Salticidae; genus Maratus; species Maratus michaelseni. Next base: position 179,408,396 of record OZ007592.1, on the reverse strand, counting down.
AAATTAATCCACATACTAAAGTAAATGTTATTTTTCAGAATTTTGAAAATATTGGACACAAATAAGACAACAGAAAAAATTACATTTTCTCTTCACACAGATTTTTTCCTGTTGATGGGAAATACTTGAAAAATGGTAAGACTAGTCTGTGTTGTTTGCATAGAAACACATTCTCTGGTTATATTACAAATAGTCATTTAATAATACTATGTTAATGAGATTAATCAGGCTTTAAAAAGTCATCATTCATAATTAAGAGATAAAGTTGTATTTCGATAGAATTTGGACAGATTTATACGTCACCCAGTATGAAGATACAGGTGTTTGTTATATTTTTATAAAACTATGTTGTTATAGTTATTGGATGTTTAAAATAAAAAATAATTTGTTTACCATTATTGTTCTGTAATACATTATTGTATCTTGAACTGTTTACAAGGGATATTTTTGGAATAAAATATTAGGGTGTTCGAAATGTCTCTGCAGTAGATTAGGGCAAAAGAGTCTTCTGACAACAAGTACTAACATTAACTGCGGAAAGACTTTTTGAAATCACTTTACGAAGAATATTATCATGTTTACTATTTATTGCATATTCTAGCATAATCAAATTGTTGCCAAAACACTAAACAACAACAAAACACAACTTTTTAACATAATTTATTAATAACAAACACTTTATTTCTAGAAAAATAGAATTACAAAAATATAAAAACATTGCAAAAGATTTTTAAAAAGCGATAATACTATGTGTGCAATGTAAAACATTTATCAATTTACAAAAAGAATGCTTTATTTAGAAAATTCAATGCACAAATAGAAAGTTATTAATGAATTACTCATCTTCACAATTTAGTTTATATATTTAATTGTAACATTCCTCTTGGAACAATAAAGGTTTAAAGTTTTACATAAAGCAGATAAGTTTTCACATCAGTTTGAAATCACATCTGATTTTTGTCAATAGACGTTGAAATAATACAAATGTATCTTACATTTTTGATTTAACCATGTTTACTAGTTTAACTGCATCCTCAGCAAACTTCCTAATGCCTTCGGATAATTTATCACAGGCCATCTTATCATCATTTAATTCCCAACGGAATTTCGCTTCATTAAAACTGACTTTTTCAATAGCCATATTCTTTGCTGTAAAATGAAAACAATTATTAAGTTTTGAGAAAAAAAATCAATTTTTATTTTATTGGACAAACAAACAATTTTAATTCATTAAAAAATATTAATAAACTAAGTGCACACACTAAATGTCAAGAAATATGCATGAAGCTATTTTAAAGTAATGTAATTTTATTTAACACAATTACAACAGGCAATTTGATATAAGAGACAAAAATAATATTGGTTTCATAAAATTTAGCTTCACAGAACACTTTTAACCTAGAAATATTTTCATTTCAAGAACAAGTAAAAAAAGAAGCAGACGAAATAATGCAAAATTAAACCAGTTTAATTTACTTTCGGAGTTTAAAAAAGCACAAATTATTGTTATGTTTAAATGAATTTTGCATTACAGAATACTTTTAATCGAGAAATATTTTCATTTAAAAAAAAAAGGGGGGGGGGGGAGAAAGCAGGAATTCAATCTTATAATAATAAGGAAAGAAGTTTGTAAAGTTTGTATGTATGTCTGTCAACTGTGTTCTGAAGAGTGCACTCAGAGCTACAAAATTTGTTAGGAAGGATATGTAGTTTTGCACCTCAAATCATGATTTTGGGATTTTTTGGTTAAGATTTTTAAAATTAAATTTGATTTTTAGCATTTTTTCATGTTTTGCAGGCAAAGGCTCTGCGTAGGGGAGGAGTTGATGGGTGCTCAAGGTCGATGCAGAAATTCAGTGTTTCAATTTTTGAAGAAATTGAACGGCAATTAGCCAAGATATTAATTAAAAACACATAAAAAAAAGGGCAATGTTTTTTTCTCAAAACGGCAAAAAAAACACACTTGCTCTTGATTTGGAAGCAGAAATTAATGAATTTGAGAGTTTTCACTAATTAACGAAAATGAATAAAACTATTTAAGATATTGATTTAAAACTTGCCATACATACACAGAAAAATTTTCTGAATCTCAATATATAATTTTTGGAAAAGTCGGACGGTAATTTTTCTTAATGTTTGCGAAAAACTGTAAAAATCTGACAGTGTCAGTTCAAAAAATCCCAGAAAGAGTTGGACAGGGGTTGGCTTTCATTAAACACTGAACTACAAGAGATCTGTTTCCGGCTGATCCCTGTATTTACTTAGTGAAAATTAAAGGAAATCATTGTGATTTTTTAATATTGAGCAAAATTTAAGATAACTAATTAAAATATAGATTTGAATTTGAGGATGGGAAGGAGAGACATCTGGCGGCCATTTTAGATTCAACTCCCACTTTATTTACATTTAAAAGTATGTTTTCTTAAATATAGACTTCAGTTACCACATTTTTCAAACAGTAACATTGCATTCTTTTCTCTGGTTCTATGGGCCCGATTTCAAATGGGAATTGGTTCATTCAACTTCCCCTTTATTTACATGTAAAAGTAGGTTTTCCTAAATGTAGACTTCAGTTTCCATCATTTTTGAACAGCAATGTCTCATTTTTTCTGGTGTTCTATGGAATTAATGGGAACTGGTTCATTCAACTGGAATTTGGTTTCAAACTTTTATCCCAATATAGTACATTTTTGTCTTCCGTGATTTTAAATGTGATTTTTAGCATTTTTTCATGTTTGTAAAATAATCAGTTACAGTGTTTTAGTTCACTGTAGTAAATTGTATCCTCTGCAAATTTTGCATTTTTAAATATTTTTGTATGAGATTTTTAGCCTTTTATTTTTATTTTATAATTTTGTGCCGATTATTCCACATTGGTAAAACGAATCCAGTTTGAACTTTTAGCACAATATTGTATATTTTGTCTTTTCAATAGTTTATTCGGTATTAATACAGCAATTTTTAGAGATTTTTTGTGTTCCGTGGTGATTTTTCAACATTCATAAAAGAAATCCTGTTTTAAACCTTTATTGTAATATAGTAAAACTTTGTCCTCTGGGACTTAAATAAATTTTCGCGACTTTTCGCATTTTCTTGCGATTCTCTGCAATTTTCCCACATTATTAAAAGGAATAGTTTCAATCTTCTAGCCCAATATAATCAATTTTGCTCTCTTCAATAAAGTTTATTTGGAATTTGTGCAGTGATTTTTAGAGTGTTTTCAAGTTTCATGCTAATTTTTGACAGGACCAGGCAATCCCAGGCGTATCAGCTAGTAACAAATAAATGAAGTTTTTTGATTTTTCACTGACTAAAATGAGTTTGCATACATTTAACTTGTTTTGAAAACAGTATTTATTGAATTTCGAAATGGTTATTTATGTAGCTGAAATAATTGCTTTATTTAAAAACATTTATCCAATAAAGCAAAGAAACATTTGAACTCCAATAAACTATTGGACATTGAAGACTGTTAAACTCTGTATTCTGACTGTCTCTATTCAAGAACTCTTTATATATACATCGATAGACTTTAAAAATATTAACAATAAAATTTACTGAGTTTTAACTTGCAAGTTAATCAACAGCATAAAGAAATTACAAAATCATTTTTGTCTCTGATCTTACCAGCTAGCCACATAATACTTTATAAAGAAAAGTTAAAAGAACATAATTACCAAAGACAAATATTACTTGTCTGGTCTGAGAAGTACTTCATATTTCATCATGGTCAATAGTGCATGGTGTGCGAGATATGTGATTCAGTGTTAAATGTGAATACGTAGCAGTTATAATTTTGCCAACTGAATGAGTCATTCAATGAATTATTTAAATACCTGTTTGTTTACACGGTTGTTGCGATTAGCGAAATTTTAACTAAAGATATTTTAATATAACTCATTTCTCAAAAAGTTTGTTTTATCTCAATCTTTCAAAAAAGGTAAATTTTACGCAGTTTTATTAAAATAATTGAGAAAAAAATTATAGACTCTCAGGTATTTTTACTGTTTGGTTGGCCTGAAATGAACACATTCAAATAGACCTGGGGTTTTATTATAATGATATTAAACATTAACAAACATCCTGGCTAGTTGCAGATTCATATAACTGTAAATTAAACTTGCATTTGTTTAGACAATATGCTCTTAGTTAAACCACCAATCCATAAAAAACAATAAGGATGTACCGAATAGTGATTTTGGCCGAATACCGAATATTCGACCCACAGGTAAACAACTAAATATCGAATATTCAGCAAGCCGAATAGTAATAGTGAGGCCAGATACCGAATATTCGGCTGGCCAAGTATTTTTATATTTCAGAGTTTAAAAGTTCAAATTATAAAACAATTTTACATAATATTTAACACAAATACTATCATTTTAGGAACTAGACCTTTTTACAATAAACCTTTACACACACACAAAAAAAAACTGTGCTTTGAGTTATAACTTAAAAAGGGGATAGTCTTAAAACTTTAATTAATAAAGCTTTTAAACTTTGTAGCTTCTTCTGTGAATTACAATAAATTTATAAAAATGTTCTTATATTCTAAAACAAATACTTTAAAATTAAAGAAAAATTTTGAATGAATTAGAAGAAACATTTTACTGTGATATAGTGTTTATTTGTCAGGAATGGACTTAAAATAGAACAATGCAATATATTAAAATGGTGGCAATCAGCAAGAATAACTTTCCTGCTCCTTTTGATTTGGCAAGGAAGTTTTTTAACTAACCAGAGAGCAGGTGTCTCGAATGAGCAATCATATTCAGAGGTTGTAAACATACAAGGTGTTCATACATCTTGGAACAAACTTTCTTCGTAGATAATTTGGTCAAGGCAAACATTTTTTGAGCAAGATCCATTATCTCAATCCACTTATTTCATCAAAAATACAATACATTCAATCAAAAACACAGGGTGTGTCACCGCAAGCTAAAACTGAATTTTCATTCACAACTTTAACAACAATGAAGATATTTTAGCGAGATTTGCATTGTATTAAGTTTGCTTGTAGCAAATATGATATTATAGGAAGTGGCTGAATTTTGTCCAGTTGTACAGTATAAGTAGTACTGTTAGCTGCACTCTGAATAAAGGAATATCTAGCTCAGTGTTGTTTAGATATGAATGGTGGCAATTTCCAGTACTTCTTTTGATTCACAGAAATCAAAGTAACTATGTTGAAAATATAGTTACAATGTCTTCAATAATATTAAAGTAACAAACGAAAATTCAAATTTGATATGGAGTGAGATGCACTTTATTTTTGATGAAATGTGATGTGATCCTGGTTTCCTGGACAAAAATTGCCTGTCTTGATGTCTATTATCACTTGTGAAAGTTTTTTTTTTGTTTAGAAACAGGATGTTTGCAAAGAAACAAGAAACTGATTATTTACTAGACAATATTCAGGAACTTGCATTTAGTCCTGAAGGTCATCATTAAGGGTTATTTTTCTTAAGTAAGTGACACTTTTCAAACAGCGAATAAATAATGATATGGGAGATATATATATATATAATATATATATATATATATATATATATATATATAAATAAATGGAAGAGATTATTATTTTTTACCTTTTTAAAAAAATTATTTTATTAAAATACCTATCTGCTTTACTATTATCTTTTTTTTTTTTTAGTATTTCAAATGCATTCCTGACATAAATAATTAAAGGAGTCAGGGGGGAAGGGGGGGGGGTGTTGGACAAATAAATTGCAAAGATCTGAAAAATCCAGAGGATTCTGGATTTTGACATTTGTACTGTATTATATCTTGTAATAGGTTTCACACTTGACATGGACTAATGAAACAACATTGTCTGAAAGAAATTTTTAAACATTTTGTATATTTTGAAAAACTGGATATTTGGCATCTTACAAGATGGATCTCAGGACCCCTGAAAATCCGGATGTCCCATGTAAATCGGGACACCTGAAAGCAAAGAATTTTAGGTAAGATATTGAATATCAGTAAAAATATTGTCACTGTAGAGTAAAAGATTTTTTAAAAAAATTCTATAGAAACACAATAGCCAAAATGAATAAAAACAAAATTTTAAAAATATATACAATATGTTTTAGTTATAGTAATATCAAACTTCTAATGTCACATTGTATGTTAACAAAAAGCTTTAAAATGTAGCTACTTGACACAAATGATTTTCAGTTATAGCAGAATATTCAGTACTGATTTTGTATTTACTGAAATAATTGTTTTTTAACAAGGAAAATAATCTTGATGCTTTAAAATTGAATTTTGTAATTATATTAGTTAGTGTAGAAATAAAACTCACCAGCTTCTGGATCAAGTCGGCGTGTTATTTGATCATCAGATAAAGCTAGTTCCTTTAATAATTTAGGGCTGAAATGAAAGTACATTTTTAAACAACTAATGAAACATACATACACAAGAAAATTCATGAAAAATGAATTTATATACTGAAAATGTTTCAATGTTTATAAAAACTTTTAAGAATAAACTTAATTTCAAAATATTTTGAAAGTTTACAAAGAACAGAACAGTAGTTACTGCAACAACAAAAAACCATTACTGGAGTTTATTAAGGGTTTTTATTTTTAATCTCAAATATGTTTTGGCTGTATCCCTTTTTTCTACATAGAGGAAGTCATATCTGTGTGTATATATATATATAATATGTGAACCTTTTTCTGTTTTGTCTTTCCATTACAGATAGAAATGCCCAGAGGGGGGAACCCTGAAATTTTAGAGAAAACAAGTTTTTTTTTTTCACCCGAAGGGATTTATTTACATTTGGAAAATTTAAAATTCCATTTATAAAATAATTTGTTCAATTTTTTATAATAGCTACATTCTGATGTTTTTCTTTCTTTCTTTTTTTTTTTTTTTTTTTTTTTTTTTTTTTTTTTTTTTTCATGTTCAGTGTTCTACGTGAAACCCAAAAAAACCAGGAGGGTTTTTTCGGATGGGAACTACTTGAAAGAAACCCATTGTGGGTTTTTTTTAATTTTCTTGTGTTTTCACAACTGTAACATTATTTAATCTAAGGTATAAGAATGAAAAAAAAGGGGGATGGGGGAGTCAAAATATGAAATTAAACATTTTAACAATTACTTTACAAAAAAAAGTGCAGAACAAGAAGCAGTAACAGAAACATGGTTACTTGAACACCACCCTGATTATTTGCCAGCTGTTATAGCCTTTAACAAGGTATCTAGCCACCTGGATAACCTGGAAAAATCAGGAAAATTTATATAGACTGGAAAAGTCAGGAAAATTTACCATTTCTGAGAAAAAAAAAAAAAATCAGGGAAATTTGAAAATTCTGAGAAAAAGTTAGAAAATTTTGAACTTTCAAGAAACAAATAGGAAAATGTTTCTTATAAAACTAAGGATTTGAAATTCACTGCCATTAAAATCAAACTTTGCTCTTCATAAGTACTGTACAGAGTATTTCAACCTCTTGTGCATTTCATTTTGTCTATCCCCTTTTAGTCTGTCTTTGTAACTCAGAGATTTTCAGTTCCAGCTTAGCTGAAACTTTCTACTGAATGTTGTACGATTGATTAGGTGTTTCACTCTGCTTACTTATCTTTGTTTGGGAACTGAACATTTGTTAGCTTAATTTATTGAATATTTATTATTTGTATATTTCATGCTTTTTCCTCGCGACCAACTGACGAAATTTTTTCTTGCGACTGATTGTAGAATTTTGGGAATATTTCTGACAATCCACTGCCGAATATCCTGCGATTTTACCCGCGACTGATTGGCGAATCGAGATATTTTTCTTTTACTGATTGGCAAATTTTGCAGACTTTTCTCGCGACTGATTAGCAAAAATCGTGGTTTTTTTTACACAACTGATCTACAAATTTTACATTTTTCACAATCAATTGATGAATTTCAGATTTTTTCTCATGACCAATCGACGATATTTACGTTTTTTCCCCACGACTGATTGAAGAATTTCACGATTTCCCCCCTCGATCTACAGACGAATTTCACACTATTTCCACTCATTCAGATGACAAATTTCAAAATTTTTTGTTCATGAAGAATTGAAGAACTTTTCTGATGATCCATTGCCGAATTTTGCGTGCCTTTACCCACAACAAATTGGCGAATTTTGAGATATTTTCTGTCAACCGATTGACAAATTTTGTGGCTTTTTCTTGCGACTGATTATTGAAAATCGCAGTTTACTTTCCACAAGTGATCGATGAATTTCGCATTTTTTTTCTGCAACCCGCTGAAGAATTTCACAATCGACTGTTTAATTTTGCAATCCCCCCCCCGCGACCGATTGATGAATTTCACAATATTTTTACATGAACGATTAAAGAATTTCGTGATTTTTTTACAATGCTAGTCTGACGAATTTCACACCTTTTTTTTTTATAACAACTGAATGGCGAATTTCGTTGAAATTGAGAATTTTAAATGTTCTGCATAGAAGCCCGTTGTTCTGCGATGTATGTCGCACTTTTAAACATATTCTGCTTAGGGGGAATCCAGTTTCAATCTTTTGCCCAGTTTAATAAATTTTGTCCTTTTTTTTCAATAAAATTTATTTGGAATTCGCGCAGCGATTTTTGACTTTTGGCTAATTTTTTATGCAATTTGAGTTTTGCAGTGACTTTATGACAGTAGATTTAGTCTTGTAGATTTTTGAATTTTTAGTGATTTCTAATGATATTTCCAATGTATTCTTTTATGTTTTTCTGAATTCCATGGCAATTTTTTGACATTCATGAAAGAATTCTGATTACAATGTTTGAACCCGTTATAATAAACTTTGTACAATTTTTTAACTTTCAACAATTTTTAAAGTTTTTTGCATTTTGCAGAATTTTTTCCACATTAGCAAATTTTTTTCCAGTTATGAAAAGGGGACTAAGGGGACCAAAACACATAAAAGGGGACTAAAGGGGACCTTTTTTTAAAAAGGGGACCATTTGGGAGCCCTGTCTGTATTTAACAGTGACTGATGTGATAAAGAATTTCATCCTGATTTGACAAAATGGATAGAATCTGATGCTAAAAGTGTGTGTCTGCAAAATGTTTAGCATGTAAAATGTTCAATAATTTGTGCTTCAGAATAAGTTATGGAAGTCCACTCTTAACTTCACAACTTTTAAGAGTTTTTGTATGTAACATCACAAAATTTTGATGCCTGGATTTTTTTTTATTGGTATGGAAAACCTGGAAAAGTCAGGGAAATTCGTTTCTGATCTGGAATAGACACCCTGCTTTAAGATTAGGGATCCTATTTATAATCCTGCTTCAATGTTCAATGAAAGTGTTATACAGGAAGTTCTCAACACAAAAATGTTGGCAGATTATGACGAAAAAGATGATAAATTTCCTCCTGGATTTTGTCAGTTTTTCGTTTCTTTGCATTCAGCACCAGCTTCCTCTGCTTCAATCGAACGATACTTTTCTATATTTGGTCTGGTTTGGAGCAAATTATGTAATCGTTTAGGAGTTGATAAGGCAGCAAAGCTAGTAAAAGTGTATCACCATTTGCGCTCTAAATTTACATATCTCTCTGACACTGACTTCTATGACAATCTTATTTAACATTTAATACTATTGCAATATATATGTAGCAAATGTTGCTAAATTTTTCAAAAATATTATGAATCCCATTTTTAAATAAATAAATGTTGTCTTCCGCTGATTCCCGATTGAAGTGAATGAAAGAAGCTATAAATTTAACCTGTTTAACTTAAGGTAAGAATTATATAAAGAAATCCAGTTGTAATTGGCTTAATCTAACCTTAGTGCAGCAAACTAGTCCCATGAGATACTAATTTATCTTTTATATTAACTTTTTCTCTTTTTATATATTTATCGTTCATTCATACTTAATTAATGCAAAATTATACCCAGGTTTCACTGATAACTGAATAATTCAGATTTTATGCATATGAAAATTAGAAATTTAAAGAATTCTCTAAAAGAACTCAATAAAACCAGTTTTTTTTTTTTCAAATCCTGAACATGAGGCTATATTCAAGATAAAGTCAAGATTGACTGTCTTCCAACTGAAAATAATGCAAAAAATTCAATAAGCTACTGAAAAAAAAAAATCAAAATACATTTGGATCAGTTATATGTTAGATGATTTTGCAATGTGTTTTTTTTTTTTTACTAGATTATCATGATTGGTAAATAAAGGAAATAAAACTTTTCCCTGATCCTTCTGAAATATTTCCATTATAAATCTAGATAAACAAATTTTCCTGATATTTCCATATTTTCTAGGCATGTGACCACATTGTACACAAGTTGGTTATACACAACACAGTTTTAGTCAACCTACAAATATTAGCATTTTAATACTAAACAGATCTTAAAAATGAAAGAATTAAGGCCATATTCTAATGCATTTAAGCAAAAATAGTCTACAATCTGTCTCTAATTTTAATTTGATATTTTATGAAGAAAATGAATACTTATATCTTTTCATCTGAAACAAGACTCAAGATTTTTTTTTTTTTTTTTTTTTTTTTTTTTTTTTTTTTTGGGGGGGGGGGGAGGGGGGGTTGTTTATATTTGCTAAAAATTTTATCATCACTAAACATAATAAAAAAATCCATAACTGAATTGATCTCGCATTCCAAATGTACAAATTGTATGAATTGTTACCTGATAGTTAGCAAATCACAACCAGCTAATGCTTTGATTTCACAAGTATTTCTAAAAGAAGCTCCCATCACAACAGTTTTGTAGCCAAACTTTTTATAATAGTTGTATATTTTGGTAACACTCTTTACTCCAGGATCTTCTTCAGGCTTAAAAGATTTTTGATCTGTATTAGCAACATACCAATCTAATATTCTTCCCACAAAAGGAGAAATCAGAGTGACACCAGCTTCTGCACATGCAACAGCCTATTGTTTAAAATACAATTGAAAAATCCAATAAGAACATTTTTAATTACTAGTGAGAACATGTTTCATAAACAAAATGTTATTTATAGAATTTATACATAACATACAATATACTAAAATTTAGATAAGCTTGAAAATGCTAACTGAAATTGCACTTCCTTCAATTATCGCTCAGAGACAATTATCAGATTTCTTTTGTGCAGCACTGTAAAAGAACATTAAATGTTACATGCTCTATTTTCTATAGGAAAGATGCTATTGCACGCCTCAATAACATATATCAATTTCATAAAGTGTATTTTAAACAATTACTGACAATAATGCAATTGATTTCTCTTGTATATTCCTTAGAGATGGGAATGCTCGGAAAAAAAACAGAAACTTTGAGGGAAAATACTTTTTTTTTTTTTCCAGTTTTTTCCAAAAGGTGTATTTTTCAATTTTTCCAAATTGGAAAAATTGTAATTTAATTTATGAAATAATGCATTCAAAATGTTATTATGGCTGCATTCTGATATTTTTTCATGTTCAGTCTCTCGCATGAAAATGTTAACCATGAAAAATATGATCTGTAAGCAGTTTAGGAAGAACTTCAGTCTTTTAAAGGACCCTTCATAATTTTTTCACCTTAAATATAAGATCCTTCACAAAATTCGGAAAAATTTTCAATCTTCATTCTGAATCCTCCAGAAATGTGGCGATTTTAGAATAACAAAGCCTGTCACATAACAGCAATAGCTGAAATCATCAATGAATATATTATCTAGCAGTATATATGTATGAAGGACCTTATTAAAAATATCTAAATAGGAACCTAAATATAACAATAATTTCTAATTCACAAAATTTTGATTATATTTTTTCTAACAATTTAGTTTTTTTTTTTTTAAAAAATAAGGCAATATTTTTTATACAAAGATTTACAAAAACAGGATCGCGTAAAAAAAATGTAAGCAGACCATTGCAACTTCTCTCGTTAAAAATGAAAATCTGTGTGCAAAATTATTTCAATAATACCAATAGGTTGACATTTGAATATAAAATTTGAAACATGCATTTATTTTTAATTGGCATAGCTGCGATTTTTCATGTAATCAGATGATAATCTCCTAAAAAAATCTCTAAATTTAACACTAATCTCTAAATTTAACAGATATAACATACAAAAATATTCAAAAATTATTGGTTAAACAAATTCATTATTCAATTAATTCCCAAATTCTGTATTCACAATTAAAAATGACTAACTTGAACAAATGAGAATTTTTTTCAGAAGAATTGTTTATATTTCATCACAGACTTACAAAAGGTTTTTAAAATGAGCCATATGAAATTAAAGTCTTCTATCACAATTAAAATGGAAAAAACTTTAAAAAGGTTAATTGGTAAAGAAATAGCTAATTCTGAAAATATTGAACAATGGGTTCCAGAAGATTAAAGTCACAGCAGATCATTGACATTTAAAAATGCATTCAAGTATTGGCTATTTTCTAAAGATTATTTAAATCAAACTATTAAAATATCTGAAGTTTAAAAAGAAAAAAATAAATCTGTTAAAAGTTTGTTTTTTTATAAGGCTAAATAAAAAATAGGATGCTTAACCTTTTCTTTTTTTATTTCTTCCATGAATGAAGAAAAATAACAATAAGTAAGTTTCTGAATGATATACAAAAATACTTCTAAAGTTTGAGGGGGAGGGGGGGGGGAGAAGAACTGTACAAGTAGTGACTGGATATCAATATAGAAATATTACAACAGTCACAAAACATCACTTAATTTTGTGAATTTTCTGTAAAAAACAAGATACAGTATGTTTTTAGGGATTGAATGAGTGGTGCACTTTAAAACTTACATATGTTAACTCACTGATATAATGTTATCATTATACAAAGTTTGATTTTAAGCAGCAATTTCCAGCCTGTGACCCATTATTAGTTTCATGTCTAAAATGTCTAGTAAGATAAAAAGTCATATGAGTACTGTTTTAACTTAAACTTTTAAAAGATCATGTATTTACAATTAAAATAACTATATAACTAATTAAATTTTTAGCAGAGCTGAAATTATGCTGGAAATTGATGAATACAAAGGATGTGAATTATCACTTTACTATATAGCGTATAACCAACCAAAGTGAAAAAATGTCCAGACGAGGGATCGAACCGTGAACCTTTGGTATTACGCACCAATGCTCTACCATTTGGAGCTATCCAGTCATCCATGGTTATATGCTGTGTATAACCATGGTAAAGTGACAATACACATCCTTTGTATTCATTAACTTCCAGCATAATTTCAGATCTGCTGAAAATTTAATTAGATGCATAAATATTGACCGATACTGGGTTTAGTTTGTCTAATGTATGCCACTGAAGTTGCATGCTCATGATTGATGTTCCATCTTGTGCTGCAGATTTGTAGTCTTACCATATAAGAGTGAGAAAATGCTAGACTGAATGTCGTCTGGTTAGCTCCAAACGGTAGAGCATTAGTGTGTAATACCAAAGTTCCGGGCTTAATTGTATTGTCCACCCGTATTTTGGACATTTTTTCCCTCTGTTGGTTATACACAGTGTAGTAAAGTGATAATTCACATCCTTTGTATTTAAAATACCTATTTTGAACATCTGAAATTATTTTCAGAAGAGCTGTTTACATTTAATCAAAGTTGCAAGAGGCTTTTAAGACAACAAAATTGGATATATGAACCACTTCACTCCCAGGCTTAATTTCGCTGGTGAAGGGCTATATACCAGGCTGTGCGGTACAAAATGTTTGTATCATAAATCATTTAATAACTTCCGTGATTTAATAGTAATGAATATAAGGTCGTTAAAGGATTTACAATGTTATCATAATATGTATAAAATAATATATAAAACTTGCACATTATATACATACACTGATATATATACATACAGTAGGTGGCTAGTGGTCAGGGAAAAATACAGTCAAAAAAAGTGATAAACAGCAGTATATTCTTATAGAAAAATTCATGTTGATTATTTAATCGAATAATCAAGATGAATTTTTCTATAAGAATATATTGGTGTTGTCACTTTTTTTGACTGTATTTTTCCCTGACCACTAGCCCCTGTATATAGATAAAACTTAGGAATTTATTTTCTTTCTTTTTCTTTTATTCTTTCTTATGAATGACGTAAGATGTATAGTGAACGTATTGGTGTTAGTAATGATCACTAATTACTGAAATGAGAAGACGTACGCAGCGTACGTCCTGGTCACTGATTGCTGGAATGAAAGGACGTACGCAGCGTACGTCCTGGGAATGAAGAGGTTAATTATCATTAATATGTATCACTTTATGTATGTAATTCTAAAATACTGGATATATTACTATATTTAAGCATCAAAATAAGAAGATAATATATTTGCATGAATTAAAGAATATTTACCTGTGCAAAATTAAAGAGAAGAGTCATATTACAATGAATTCCATACTTTTCTTCAAGAACTCTAGGAAAGAGAATAAAAATAGGTTTTAACAACATGAAGAATGAATATCTTTATGACAACAACTAAACAGAAGTTTTGTTTGATATTTATATTTAGATTCAATAAACTGCATACAAAATAAAAGAATTCACATCTAGATAGGCTACAAATACAAAAGAAGAAAATCTTCTCACTACCTAATACAATAAAACTTGTTAAAATGGAACATGTACAAACAAAAATGGCCAAAGAAAAAAATACATTCCATATTATCAAATTAACACAGATAAAAGTAAAAAAGTACCTTTCAATTGTGAATTATGGCTTCTTTAAATGGAAATAAATTAAATAAGGTTAGAAAACAATCTTTATACTGAAGCAGAAACAGAAACAAATTTTAAAAGTTTCAACAATAACACTTAATTTTGACAAATCTTAAACCCTCAATTTAGCCTAAATATTAATTTTCAAAAGATTTCTATAAATACTTCTCAAAATATTAGATATTGAAAATAAAGTTCATTTTGAGGACAATCTCAAAAGTGATATCTGTTACTTTAAGTTTCAGATTTAATACAGATTTAATTAACACTCCCCACTTAAATTGAAAATATTAGTATTAGAAAAACCGGGGCTGACGCAAAGGGCTACCGCGGTTGAAAATCATGTGACAGTCGCGGTCTTACTCAAAACGTAACTTTAACGCGCAGCTGTACACAAAGGAATTCGATTACTTTGTTTTAACAAGTATGAGTTTCATATTCGGTTCTTTAATAATAAAATCAAATGCAATTTTCATTGTGAATCTTTTATTTTACTTTAGTTAAGCTTTTATTAAGTAATATTTAATCCATTTGTATGAAGACGAGATACGCGATATATTATACGTAACAACGTAGGATAATCTACCGAATGTAAGTATTAACCATTTTTCCGTTTTAATGTAATATGCATAACATTTAATTGTGCAATGTTATACAAATTCGTTAGTGAATATATGATAATTCAGTTAACAGAATGCCGGTAACTGTACTTATGTAAAATAAATAGCTCGGTAAAATTGTAAGATTATTATTAGATATAACGTACCATTACTGCAGTGTTAACTACATATATTTTTCTAAGGGAGGGATTTTTGCAGTTCTTGTGGGAGGACTAGGACATTACAGAGTTTCCGGTGTGATTTTTCATTTCTAGATCATTAATAAATATAAAATCTGAAATCATCTGTAGGGATTATCACCCCTTGAATTTATCACTGCATTGCTGATCTTGGTGATGTAGTTTTTTAAATGAAAGATACCTTTGTATTCATATGATGTTTGTTTTGTATTGTTTAAATATAAGTAAAGATCATTTATTTTAAATGAATATGTCTTTACTTGCACTATTTATTCCAGAAGTTTTTCCCTTATTTACATAAACAGGATAGAAACAAGTCAAAGTTTTTAATGAGTTCAGATTATTTTTAAAGATTTAATATTCAGAATACTATACCTGTAATATTATTACGGATTGATATTAAGAATACTATACATATGATACTTTGCATTTTGGTTATTATTACGATTACATTTTGTTTATGATCAATTACTTAAGTATATTGTCTGTATTTACTTTTTTATTCCTCTCTTACAATATCTCAGATTTTTTTATATATGGTCTCCATTCACAGTGGTCAATTTTCAACTAAGCATAACTCATTTAATTAAAATATTGCAGTTTATATATAGCAATATGCAGTTTAATGATATTATCTGTTTCCTCAAAAGTGAAAATTTTCTAATTAACCAGTTTTGTCTACGAGGGTCATAAAATATTTAAAACGTGTGAATTTGTTGGAAAATTAATAGAATCAATATTTCTTTTTTTTTTCTATCTTTATTTGAACACTTTTGCAATTTACATTGCCGAATGTCGTCAATAGTTAAACAATTGAAGCATGTTTCAATCTTTTAGGAGCATCCTGCATAGAAATAAATATTTATCATAATATGTATTATGATTTATATCAAATATTTATTACGATTTGCCGACGGCTGAGAGGTTCTGCTCTCAAAGTTTGTAGACGGATGATGCTGGTTTCTAATCCATATCGCGCTCGTCGGCCTAACCGTTCAAAGTTTTTTTTTTTTTTTTTTTAAATTTTGCACAGATACGTGTTAGGTTCCCTTAGAAAGACTTCCACGAAAGACGATCCTTCGTGAAGATAATCGTCTGTAACAAAACACAGACACGGATATTTATTTTCAAAATATCATATTTAATATTTTTCATTTTCTTTCATATACATAAGGAGAAAGTAATGGAATCATGAAAATATTAGATTTTCATTTTTGAAGGAATTTACCCTTTTTGGGCATGTTCTAAATACGATGTGATCATTTTTGAAAAATATCTCTGTCTGCATATGTGACACGTCTATCCTGCCTTTTTTTTTTTTTTTTTTTTTTTTTAAACGATTTTTGTGATAGCTACATCTAGTCATTCACTGAATAGAATTGCACCAAATTTTATAAGCAAGATATATATATATACATATATATATTGAAAATTGATGGTGATTCAATTATGCTTTGATAACTGAACAGGAGGCGCTGATATCTATACTTGGAGAAAGTTTCATAATCGGGGTCCAAGAAGGTCGGGGGGGGGGGAATAAAAGTTTGGATCTACAAAAAAATAGTTTTGTTGAAAACTGTCTACGAATTCATAGCTGAGTGCAGGGAAGGGCCGGCATCTGGAAAATCTAAACACCTGCACAATGAAGCTAAGAATGAGACTCCAGGTGTCAGGTTGTAAAACCGACAAAGGCCCAATAATCCAGTATTTTTTTATGGTTTAACAATTTTGCACATACCATAGCTTTTATGTTAGTCTCGCATTTTTAATTTTCTTTGCTCGATAGTGCGCTTCTTTCTCAAAAATTCATTACATCATTTTATCTAAATGAATTGGATCTTTCAGGCTGCGACACAGGAAAATTGCATGCAATAAGTGATAAAGAATTAGAAATTTTTATCTAAATGAATTTGAACTTTTAGGCTGTGACACATGAAAATTTTATGCTATAAGTGATAAAGAATTAGACATTTTTAATTTTCATTTAACCATAGTACATCTTTGAGTATAATTATCTGTTTCCCAATGATCTCCTTTCCATGAGTGTCATATACTTAAAATTGGCTTAAAATGCCAAATATGGCAATATTTTCTAAAAGATACCTTGCCTTTATCAGAAATTCAGAAACACTGTTTGGTCTCTTGGTATTTAGATTAGATTAGCAAATGTTATGCATTTACGAATGAAAATGCATCTATAAATATAGTTATCAGAAAGTAATATCTTTCATTTATGAATATTTGTTATACATCTCATTTATACTGATTATTAGTTTCAATAAATCTCTGATTCCAAATATTTTTTAACGCTGTAAAAAATTGTTGAATTTTTAATTATTTTATTGCTGCTAAATTTAATAAGAATGTAGATGAATTAAGAAAAACAAATGGGCAGAAAAAAATACATTGTTTTGAAAATTCAGTAAAATCTCTAAATACCAGAGAGCTCTGGACTGTTATGTATTTTTAATATTTCGAGGTACCAGTTATTCAGAGGGAAAAACATACAAATAGTAAATATATATATGTTGTTAATTGAAAAGTGCTCGCTAAATAGAGGTGAACGCTAATCAAGAGTGTCTATTATAGAAGTTTTACTGTATTATATTTTGTGTTCTAGGAGTTCAAAAGGCGACAACGGAAATTTCGGGGGTGGGGGGAACTTAAATGATTTTTTAAGCCAAAGTCTGCAAAGGTTCCGATATACAAATGAAACATCTATTAGAAAATGCTGTCAAAGTTTGTTCTGAAGCGATTTTCAGACTCGACAATCATGAAAAGGTGTTCAACAGGCAGCAATTAGCAATTGACTCTGTTCAAAGATGTGTCGTATTTATAAGAAAATAAAAAAAAAAGTAAAGAAAAGTTATTTGACTGTATAGAATAGATCTTTGTTATATCGTTTTTGTCGGGAGATAAAAAAAAAAGAGCTATACTAATTTTCTCAATAAATTCACAACATTGGATTACATTTACTGTTATATATTCATTCAGTTATTTAAAAAATGCTGTTAATGTGAAAAAATTTATTTGCTTATTAATCGATGAAAGGTAGAAAAAAGAGAGATTTATCCGAGTGAGCTAGTTAATTGTACTTTGATGAGAATACATGAAAGTATTCAGGTATATTCAGTATTCATTTCATATATGTTAAAACATGTATATGTGGTAAATTTCCCTCCTCCTTGTTGAAAATGAAAAAGTATCTCTGTCACTGTAAAAATCGAAGTATATATGCATTAGTAATTAGTATTTTCTTTAGACGGAAAAAAATTAGAATTAAAATAAATCCTATAAATTATGCAGCTTGTTTTTTATTTAATGCAATGTTATGAAATAAAAACGACGTTTTATAGTTTTCATAATACTGTAAGGTAATTAATTCTATCAAATTAAAGAATGACTTGAATATATCTAAAGCCCAGACAATAATCTGTTTAGTCAACTGAATTTGCTGAGCTCAGCTCAGACCGGGAGCGTCACGTGACTACTCTAAATCGGAGAAGCGCGGTAGACCGTCTTTTTCGTTAGCCCCGAGAAAAACACTTATTTGTTAAAATTTACAAAAAACAAAAAAAAGACTCCTGTTAGCAAGCTGTAATTTTGTATATAGGCATACTGGAAGCTTCTAGAAACAGAATTCTGTTGGTTTACAATTTATAATTTTTTTAAATATTAATTTTGCAACACATATTTTACACATAAAAATCACATATATATGTATGGAAAACTTGAAATTAACACTACAATAATAATAATAAAAAATCTGGGTAACCAAATAATTACAGGAAATATGAAAATATTAAAAATTAATCTGAACAATAAGAGATTAACACTTGATATATTTATAATTTGGTAACTTCGAATTTGGTATCTAATCTAAAGTTTAAATTTATCCTAGAATTTAAGTATACAATGTCAAATTCGAATGTTTGTATTGACATTTTTTAAATCTGCTTCTATTTCAATGAAGAGCCAATCCATTTTTTATTCATAGAGAATTATAAAAGGCACATCTCACTGTTAATATACATTACTTAAAACAGATACCTAAATTTAGATGCACTGAAATCACAATGTGCAAAATTATGGAGAATAAACAAAATATGATTTTTTGTGTTGTTTGCAATTAGAAGGTTAAGAGGATGTTTCAATAATTCTCATAGATTGTGAAATTCTATGTTAACCTATGGAAGAAATTTGAGAATAGGAATACTCATTATCCAACACATTTTCAAAATTTGATTTTTGCAATCACTAAAGATAACGTCTGATACCAGTAACAGGACACACATTAAGAATTCACCACCTCATCAATAACAAATAAACCTGAAAGCAGATGATAAATTAGTTTTGGCTGGGTATTTGGAAAATTATTATGTTGTTGCTAACTGACTCAGAAGGAAGGACAAATATCATTAAAATTTATTTTTTAAATAAGCCATAGGTGGGAGGGAAGGAAAGGAAGCAAGCAGAACCTAAGATGTGAAACAGATTCATAAAGATCAATCCAGTTGCAGCTGATAACCAGTTTTGCAATATAGCCAGCAGTGACTCACAGATTATTTAAATTGTGTTTCACAATACATAAATTGTGAAAATAAAATAGGCCAATATGACTTTCTTTACAGGTTGAAATAAATTTGAATTTTCTAAAGTTAAATAAAAACTATGCAACTAAAAAAAAAAAAAAAAAAAAAAAAAAAAAAAAAAAAAAAAAAAATCAGCATTTAGAAAAACAGTAACATTTTACTTTCTATGAAGGAGAATTATACATTCAAACAAATAAACAAACAAAAATTAACTAATTGAGTGTAGGAAATCAAGGGAGATTTCAGATAAACTATAATCAATAAAGAGACAGTGAAATGCACTAGCTCCTGCTCACCGAAGATTGTGCAAATGGAAAGATAGGAGTGGTGCCTTTACTTCACACTCCTATTACCCGCATAAGCTGGTTTCAAAGGGAATCTCTTTGATTACACGTGCGATTTTGGAGAGACTGGGTGCTAACGATTGATAATTTTCGAAATTTATATTATTAAAGTTTTGCCATGTACTTGAAGAGAAGAGGGTAGTTATTAAACTTATCTTAGAGATTAGCAAAGATTTGGAAATGTGATTAATATTATTTTATTTAATTTTTGAATTTATTTCAATGGGTTTTTCTTTTTTAGAGGATTTACATGCTTATGTGCTCCAATAGAGGAATAGATCTTCTTTAAGCAAGCATAAAATAGGAATTTTACTATTGAAAATTAAAAACGAAAAAACATTCGGCAAAATTTTGTGCTGGATATTCGGCATCCAGCAAAATTTCACATCCGGTGCATGCATTTACCATATCACTTTAAAATCTTTGAAGGATCATTCATTAATTTATCGAGACATTATTGATGTACCTAAGATAAAGCCTATGTGCACTGCTGCAAACAGACTAAATGAATTGATGATTTGCCAAAGTAATGATGAATTAGAATGGATGGATGAAATGGAAGTACTTCAAACACAGTATTCAACAGAAAGTGCTCCAATCATTGAGCTAGTCCCACATAAGATATTGTGTGAAACCTACTTTCCCATATTACTTTGAAATTCAATTTTTCCAAGGAGGGGAGTCTCCCTCCCAACATTTTTAAATGGAGGCGAGTTGTAATGATTGGGAGGGAGAAAAAAAATCTTAAAACCCCACTATTATTTTACGTGCTATTTAAAGAATTACATTAATGCAGACATGACAAAATACCATTGAAAAAATTAAGTCAACTCAGAATGATTATGTAAAATGTTTATTTTTATTATAAAAAAAGAAAGTTAAATTTTATATATGCAGTGTATTTTTCAAGTTCCACCAAATGTTAGGGACCCTTAACAATTAGGTTGTTAAATGAATTTCTAAATTTACATTTTATTTGATTTAGGGGTGCTGAAGCCTCTTTCACAAGGTACACTTTTACTCCTTCACAAGGATTAAAAAGGTTTACTCCTTTACCTCAAGGAGTAAAAGTAATAAGATCTTTGCAGCTCTTCTAATCTCATTTTTGTTTAGTGCTGACTCTAGGCCAATTTAACAGGGTGCAGCGACCGGTGGCTCTTACTGCACTTTTTTGTTCTTTTCCCTCTTTTCAGTCGCAGGAAAAAAAATCTTTAAATACGTCTATTTGTCGTTGGAAAAATTTGTGAATTTAGTCAATTGGTTGAGGGAATAAAATAATGAAATTAGTCTTACACATGAAAAGAAATAGATAAGGACTTCTAATGAAATAGTGTTAATATCGATTTACGACTTTGGGACTACATGGCAGCCAGTGTACAACTGCGATAAGGTAACACCACCTACAAACAACAATACGGATAAATATCATAGAATAAATCTATTATACATACCAGACGATGGCTGTCAAGCAGATAATTTGAAGAGGTAGGTGAACTAGTACAACTGTTCTACACAGACATTGTATTTGAAACATTTTTCGAGAAACGATTTGCTTCTTTGAAAGGTCTATGTTCATAGAAAAAAAAATCGTGAAATTCGTCAGTCAATTGCGGAAAAAAATCTTGAAATTTTTCCGTGAGGCGCAAGAAAAAAAATAGTGAATAACATCAATCTGTCACTAGAAGAATCTGTCACTGAATAATTCGCCAATCGGTTACGGAAAAATTCACAAAGTTCGTCAGTCGGTCAAGGAAAAAAAACGTTAGGTTCGTTGATTGCTTCCCAGAAAATATTGTGAAATTCGTCAATCAGTCAGGGGGAAATATTGTGAAATTCACCAGTCGGTCGCTGAGAAGAAAATCTAAATTTGTCAGTCGGACACAGGGGAAAAAAAAATCAAACTTTGTCAATCTGTCGAAAGAAAAAAAAGGAGAAATTATGTGAATTTCATCAACTGATCGCGGAAAAAACTAATTTCGTCGATCAATCGCGAAAAAACACGAATTTCGTCGATCGATTGCAGAAAAAATGCAAATTTCGCCGATCGATCGCGGAAAAAATGCAAATTTTGTCGATCGATTGCAGAAAAAATGCAAATTTCGCCGATCGATCGCGGAAAAAATGCAAATTTTGTCGATCGATCGCAAAAAAAATAAAAGTTTGCCAATCGATCGTGGAAAAAACACAAAGTTTGTCGATCTGCCGCGGAAAAACCAAAAAGTTCTTCAATCA
This sequence comes from Maratus michaelseni, assembly GCA_963931845.1. Taxonomy (NCBI): domain Eukaryota; kingdom Metazoa; phylum Arthropoda; class Arachnida; order Araneae; family Salticidae; genus Maratus; species Maratus michaelseni. Next base: position 179,385,758 of record OZ007592.1, on the reverse strand, counting down.
GTCACTTAAAAAACTGAAAGTTTGTCAATCAGTCGCTTAAAAAACTGAAAGTTTGTCATATCGATCGGGGGAAAAAAAAAAAAAAAAAAAAAAAAAAAAAAAAAAACCCTAAAAGTTCGTCAATCAGTTGCGGAAAAAATGGAAAGTTCGTCGATCTGTCACGGAAAAAACGAAAAGTTCTTCGATCAGTCGCTTAAAAAACTGAAAGTTCGTCGATCGGTCGCCTAAAGAACGCAAAGTTCATTGATCGGTTGCGAGGGAAAAAAAAAAAAATCACGAAATTTCGGTTGCAGGTAAATTAAATAATGCAAATTTCTCCGGAAAATGGTGAATTTTTTTTGGGCGGGATTTCAAAAATTTTGGCGCAAATCCCGCCCTAAAATTCAAGCCCTGTGTTGCATGTAATATGCAACAAAAAGCTATTATTAAATATCTTTTAAGTGTTATTTGATATAAAATTATTTTATGTATAATATTGATATTTTATACTAAATATATACAGTAAAACCCGTTTAAGAAGTTCCCGCTTAAGAAGTTTTCCCGTTTAAGAAGTTTATATTTTCGATTCCCATTTTTTTTCCTATTCTTACAATGTTAAAATAACCCGTTTAAAAAGTTTAGTTCCAAAATTTTTCCCGCTTAAGAAGTTTTTTGTCCGTTTAATTTTACTTTCAAAACACATTTACTTCAGTCTTTTGAGGGATTTTTCCCCTCCCTATTCTGTACTGGAAAAGCATTTCTCTATATTCTTCCCTATTCAAAAGGGCACATTTAAGATTGAAAAGGATTGTCATCACCTTTACTTCACCTTCATACCAGTTTGTCTGATGAAATGTAGAGAGAGGGTAAGTCCGAGTCCCTTATGGCTGCAACAATAGTGACTGATAAGGGATTAAAGAGAAATAGTTTGCTCCTACTCAGGGGTAGTTCTTTAAGTTGACCAGTTGCTTTCTCTTAGAATAGAGTCTCTTTCACCCCTTTCCAGGAATCGAATGAACAAAAGCTATGTTTGGTTCATTCCAAACCAAAGCTGTGTTCAGTTTGGCTCATTCAATCTGTTTTTGAGTGAGTGTAAGCGTCAAATCTCTCTTGGAAAATTCACAAAAAAAAATTCTTATTTATTTTTTCCTCTTCAAAATGTCGGACAAGCGAATTAAAAGAAAGGCCTTGTCAATTGAAGACAAAATCAAAATTTTGAAAGAAGTTGATATCAACATAAACGTAACAAGAGTTTAAATTGCTAAGAGATTGAATATGGCGGTGACTACTCTGAATGGAATTGTAGCAAAACGCAATCTTATATTAACTCCTCTGATAAATCTCGAAAAATTTAAAAAAGTGAAAAAAGGAAAATATGAAGCTATGGACGAAAAATTATTACTTTGGTTCAAGCAAGCTAGATCCGTCAATATTCCTATAATTGGACCTATTCTTCGAGAAAAGGCTGAGGAAATTGCAAAAAAATGGAGATTGAATTTGCACCTTCAAATGGATGGACTGATAGAATGAAAAAAAGAGCTGGTTTAAGTTACAATTCTATAAAAGGTGAGAGTAAAAGCGTCGATCCACAAGAAATCGAAGAATGGAAACAAATCTTACCAGATTTGATAACCGGCTATCATCCTAAAGATGTCTTTAACATGGATGAGTGTGGGCTTTTCTATAATCTTTCACCGGATAAAACGTATGCATATAAAGGTGAAAATTGTCACGGAGGTAAAAAAAATAAGGCACGACTTACAGTTTTATTGGGTGCAAACATGGACGGTTCCGAGAAATTGCCAATTTTGGTTGTTGGGAAATCCAAGAAACCCAGATGTTTTCAAAATATGAAATCACTGCCTTGTGATTATGAAAATAACAAAACTGCGTGGATGACGATTACAATTTATGAAGCCTATTTGAAAAGATTAAATGTTAAAATGAGGAGAGCTAAACGGAACATCATCATCTTTGTGGACAATTGCGCCGCCTTTTCCAAAGACACGAGTAACTTTACTAACATAAAAGTGCATTTCCTACCACCGAACTCGACTTCGGTTTTGCAACCGATGGATCAGGGAGTTATTAAAGTGTTTAAGTAGCACTACAGAAAACGGCTTGTGAATTGGATGATTGAAAAACTGGACAATACTGGAGATATAGGAAAAGTGAACGTTTTGCAATCTATTCATTTTATTTTATCTGCATGGGAGTTAATAACGCCATCTGTACTTGCCAATTGTTTCCATAAAGCAGGATTTTTGGAAGGAGAATCAACAGAAGAATATGAATTGGACATTGAAGATGATTGGAAGACGTTACAAAGAAGGATGGATTTCACAGCATCGTTTGAAGAGTATGTTGTCAGTAGATGACGAGATATTGCCATGTGAAATGCTTACAGAAGATGATATTTGTGAGGTTACAGAAGATGAAGAAATGAGTGACACTGAGGAAGAGCACGTGGAAATTCCTAGTTTTTCGGATGCTGTGAAAGGACTAGAAACATTTCGCCGTTTTATCGAAAGTGTTGAAAATGTGCCTGAGGAAATTTTTAAAAACTTAAGACAACTGGACTGTTATCAACTAAAAATTGCCGAGAAAAAACACAAACAAAAATCTATAACCGATTCTTTCTATAAAAGCATATCAAATGATGCTTAAAGAGAAATATTCCCTCTCTGTCTTCAAACATTGGATTAAATAAAGAGTTTCTAAGGTAATTATGCATTTTTACTTGATTGACAGATTTTTTAAAATGTGCAAATCAGTTTAAATTTCTTAAGTAAAACTCAACTTTATATAAATTTATGTATTATTTTAACAATGTAAAAGACCTCTCCTGACTATGAAAACAAACTAATGATTGTTTCAAACATTCTTAATTTCCCGTTTAAGAAGTTTTCCCGTTTAAGCCGTTTTTGCCTTCCATTCCCTTGGAAAACTTCTTAAGCGGCTTTTACTGTATATAAATCACTGCAAACGTATAAAAGAAAAAAAAAGTTAAAAATTGTTAAAATAAAAAGAATTTTTAGACATTGCTAACGATATCATTAATGGGAAGGGAGGCGAGGAATGATAACATATAATATTGTAAGACAGGGAAGAGGGGATACAAAATTACCAGAAACTTAACGTTATATATGTACAGGTCCAAGTTTCATGTTTTAAAAAATGGGTATTGCTCAGGGTTGGTCATTGTGCCGGCAAAATGGTATTTTTGCCGGGACAGTGGCAAAAACTGGTAAAAATGGCAAAAATCCAATTTTGCATAACTAAATGCAGTGATGCAGTTTATATGAAAAGGAATCATAACAACAAATGAAACCAAATGTTTTCTTGGTAAAAATAAACAACAAAAATTATATTCTTATTCTGTTTTCTTGCACTACTCTTGTCTCTACACCCCCCCCCCCCCCCCTGACCAAAAAAAAGATTTACATGCACCTGCCTTTTCATTTATCATCCACAAACCTGTTTCCCACCTGCTCTCCATATGAGCTAAGCAAGTGTGGATCCTCCCTCCCTACACAGGTGGCCAATTACCAATCAGGAATCAGCACAACAGCAGGTGCACAAAATTCCTGTTTTCAGTTATCACCTTATCAGTTTTACAGTTAATTTGAGAAGTAACTTTACCCATTTTGTTTTTGATAGCTTAGATTCTAAGCTTGGCTGCAGAAAATAAAGAAATAACAATTGCAAGAAATAATGATAAAGGAGGCAGAAGACAAGATCCAATTTGGGAGTCCTTTTATAAGTTATCTGTAGATGGAAAAACTGTTGCTAAGTGTAAAAAATGTAGAAACATTCAGAGCAATAAAGCAGCCAGAATGAGGGCACATGTTTCAAGCTGTGTAAAAATTGTTACAAATGATTGTGTGAATGTGGAAGCATCCTCTTCATCTGAAAGACAAGCAGATTTAAACCAGAATAACAGTGATTGATGAAGAGGTGGACAAGTCACAGCCTCTTTTTAAAAAGGCAAGATATTTAGAAGGTAGTATAAACAAATTTGTGTCAAAAACTTCAGATCAAGATAAAAGGAAGATTGATCTGATTGTTGAAAAGTCTTTTATGCTTGCAACATATCATTTAATGTTGTGGAAAGTGATGCATTTAAAAACTTAATCCACATCTTGAGACCAAGCTACAAACCGCCTTCACGCAAAGAATTGGCAGGTAATCTTTTAGATTCTGTTCACAGTCAAATGTAAGGATCAGTACATGAAAGTTTGAAAGGCAGAGAAGGTACACTTGTTATCGACGGATGGACTAACATCCACAATGAACCCATAACAGCTTCATGTGTTCAAATTGATGGAAAATCATATATTGTAGACGTAGAGGATACAGGTGCCACAAAAAAGACTGCAGAATTCTTGTCAAAAAAATGCAGTGATATTATTCAGACTGTTGGAAAAAAGTATGATTGCCAAATAAAAAGCATAGTAACTGACAATGCTAAAAATATGGAAAAAATGAGACAGGAGCTAGAACTAAAGTATGAAAGTGAAAATTTGTGTCTGATATCATATGGTTGTGCAGCTCATTGGTTAAACCTCCATGGAGAAGACATTACACCTTCTACTATCATTAAGCATGTAGTGGAGGTTCATAAATATTTTCGAAACCACCATGCAGCATAAAAATCAGACTAACAATGGCTTTTTTTCAATTAAAGAATTTTTTTTATGATGAAATTAATAATTTCTCAGGTAATTAAGATCAGTATATTAAGTTATCATCATAATGCATTGTACTATTATTCTGTGATTGTTAATTTAAGATAAGTAAAAGAAATGAAACGTGCATTTATATGTAAAAAATCAGTTTTTGCCATTTTTGCCAGGACAGTTTTTACTGGTTTTAACCGCGGTTTTTTCCACCTGCTGCAAAAACTTGCCAAACCTGGTGCTTAAAAAACTTAAATGTAACTTTTGGCAAACACATTTGAAAATTAGCTAATGATTTTGAAATTTGACTATGTGTTGGTTAATAGCCTCAATTTCCTATTACAGCTCCTGTTTTGCAAGATTTAAGTATTTTTAAAAAGGCAACAGATTTTACTAATGTAAAAATTAAAAAAATTATTACATTTAAAAATATTTGTTATTAGAAAACTTTCTTGAAATTATAGAACATCTAATCACATGTCAATTTTCTGTTGATAAACTATTTTTACAAAATAATGCTAATATGCAAAACTATTTTCAAATTTCCCCCTAGCTTAAAACACTATTTTGGTACTTTTAAATTAAAAAAATTACTTTGCAGCTTGAATGCCTTCCCATGTAGAAGCTAACTTAATAAGAATCCGCTCTTTGCTGATACCTTCTTCTTCATAGAGTTGAATTAATTTCCTTGCTTTTTCAATCGAACCCTCTTTATCAAATGATAACCTAGATTTAAAGAAGAGAAAAATCTTAGTAGTAACTAAAATAGTTACTTTTTGTAACAACTTCCACCAATAAATAAAATTAGAATAACAGACAATAAATGAAAAACATAATTATTACACATTCTAAGCCTTTTAATTTTTTTCGTACAAAACATTTAACAGACATTAAATGTTAAAAGAGAAATGGTTTTTATCATTAATTTACGAAATACTTTGAGAATTAAATCATGCTTTTCAATTTATGAACTGTACAGTACAATAACAGGCTTGCCAACATTTTTTTCAACAGCTACAAGAGTACTGACATATAAAATATGATTTTCTAAGGCTCTTCAGGAACACAACAATAAGTTAAAAAGCATAAGGCCTTTTAAATTAAAATAGAAAGTTAAAAGGAGTTATTTGGGTTCTCATAAAGAATCGATAAATACAAAGCAATCTTGAAAACTTGTGGTTGATTTTTATTTTTATTATTTATTATATTTTTGTGCAATTTGTTACATTTTTGTGAAAAATAAAATTGAATAAGAAAGAATCAGATCTTGTTACTCGAATTCAAGCCAAGGATTTATTAACAATAAATGTTTAAAGTCCTACCCCTAAAATTCTTTTTTGGTGAACTTTTGTTTGCAAATTACATATTTCAAGTCCTAACAAAATAAAAATAACCAGTGGACTCAGATGAGGCTTTCACACTGCAATCTTTGAAATTATTTGCTAATACATTTCATTAATTTTTAATTAAGCAATATGTTTAAATGAAATGTTCAAAAACTTTTCTTGTGATATCTCATTCATTGTTGTGAGATTTGTTTGTGCATAGAAAAAGGAATGTGACATCATGAATTGTTTTTATGGAATAGAATTTTGTGAAGGGTTTGTTTTTATTAACCCTTTCAAGGGCAGTGGTATACTATATATATGTATGCCATTTAATTTTAATTCCCAACTACCCAGAATTTAATAAAATTTTGCTTTTATAACGTATGCGAAGAGATTTTATTTTCGAATCAATTTGTTCTTAAATTCTGGTGACATTCAATCATTTCAAAATTTTAGTAACAGAATTACCTTACCTCTGAAAAGGTTAAAATTAATTTTGTGAAGGAGCCTGCTTATTAAAAGGAATTTGTGAAGGGGCCTGTTTTTTTAAATGGAATTTTGTGAAGGGACACTAAAGAGGCTTCAATTTTTACCCGAATCAACCTCTGCAATTTCAACTTTTATATTATAAAATTAAAAAAAATTATGTATATTGTGCACATTACATAACTTTGCCAATCAAAAACCTGTCTTCATAGGCAAATTTATCAGTATGTTTAGAACATAGAAAGAACAAAATAAGATCAAATGATTGAAGAATCAAGGGAAAATTTTTCTGTGTCAGAAAATATGGTTCATTTACTTCAGCACAAATAAAATTCCCGAACTTTTCAAGGAGTTTTAAAGATTTATTTAAATATATTCAAGGACTGTTTAGATATATGCAACATTAAATGCATTAGAATGGCTCTAGAAAAAGTATAATGCATACACATTGCCTGTCTATTTCAAAGAACTCTAGATTTAAAATATAAACACAATACGTATTTTGAAGACAACATATTAGAAAATTTTTAAAGAATAAAGTATTTTAACTTAATAAGGTACCATGGAAAGAAATTTTATACGTCATAAAAAATTAAGAAAACACAGCTTGATCTTTTTTCAGGAGCACAAAAAGATGCAAAATCACTACAACAGCAGAAATAAAGTCTCAAATGAAAATTCTTTTCATGTAATTGCATATTTACCAATATTTAAAGGTTTGCTAGTAAAGAAAATTACTTCAAATTTTAAAGTAAGCTAAAGATTTCTCTGTATTAAACAATACTGTTACTTACCATTTATCATAATACATTTTGTACTTACAAGTAGTTTAAGATAATATTAAAAAGAAATGAAAGTCTAAAAATTTTCTTCAACTCCTTTTTCCTCCACTTAGTAGCAAAAAATGCCAATAAGGTCAAATTTCCTTTACAAATTCAAGGACTATACATGATATTTTTTCAAGCATTTTTCATAGTTTTTTCAAAATCTGAAAATCATGACTTCTTATTTCATATAAAAAAAATTTCTGTGGATGCAGTTTTTTGAAGCATTTAAGGTTGGAACAACACTTGCAAAACCCTATGGGAAACATCTGATATTGATGTACCTTTACTAAAAGGAAGTGAAGTGATTACAATATATATTTTTTAAATAGTTGTGTCAGTGCTTAACCTATATTGATTATTCAGTAAGGAGAGGGAAATGCAATAGTTATGCCCTTATGAATCTCAACATCACTAACTCTTCCAGTTGAGTCTTCCCAGTCTTGCAGGCAAGCGTGGCAGACCTCATCTTGGAAGGGAAGGGAGGGGAGGGATATAAAAGGTATAAAAATATTCAAATCCCATTTTTAAAACTAAAATTTAAATTAATTTTCAATTAAGTATTTTCTAAATTGTAATGTCTAATTTTGAAGCAGCCCCTTCTTATAAGTTTTCCTAGCCGGACAAATATTACTTTCAGATATTAAATTGTAACAAACCTTAAGATCAAAAGTGCAAGCTAAGTACAATTTGCAAGTGTTTGCAGTTAGTGATGCAATCAGGCTTGGCCAGCCCTTGCTCGTGTCACAGAGCCAAGCATTAATCAAGAGCTAATTAACCAACTAAGTTAAAGTTTCTTCCAAATTTGACACCTGCTAGAAAATATTGCAAGCATGAATCAAAAAGCCAGAACTCACGCAAAAAAGTTCAATTCTTAGAGATTTGAGATTGCTCTACTGACATTGTAGATTTTCCATGTACTACTAGAGAAACTCTGGATTCATAAATACAATTATATATATATATATCACATGTAATCTATAAATATTGCTAAGAAAATATGCAGACATACCTAGCATCAACTTCGGTAGAAACTCTTCCTGGAATAATCTTTAAAATTTCACATCCGAACAATACAAACAATTTGTCCATGGCAGAATCTAATTGTTCTTCTGGAGATCTGAAGATAAAAAAAAATAAATAAATGACAGTTAAAAAGTAAAATTATTTCTGCACACAAAATGATAAATTCAAAATTACATTTTTAGCCAAATACTATGAAAATATGTAAAAGATATTCAGTTAATGTGGCGACAGACAGAAAGATGGTAATAGATGCAACAATAATCATGTTTTACTATGAAACTCTGAGTTACAATTTACTTAAGCAGAAAATTATTTCCAGAGAAAAGAACATTATGAAGTTCTGATAGGGAATTTGCACTTCTAGATTATACAAGTACACAAAATCTCAAATCTTCTGGTATGGTGAGGAGGTGGTAATATTTGGATGCTCTAAAGCTGAAGGCAGGGGTCTGTCCAGACTTTTTTCCCAGGGTCCTGTTTTTGTGAAATTGTGAACAGCTTTTCATATTTGTGAAAAATCTAGTCTTAATTTTGTGAATTTGAAATTATCATTATATTCAAGTTCTTGTTTATTACATTTTAAAGAAAATATATGGATGTAAAATACACATATTTTCTTTATATATTTGAAAGTGACAGGTCAGATTTTACTTTTAAATGATTAAAATTGTAAAAAGTTCAGTTTAAAGATGGAAAATTTTGTAAAAAGCCTATTTTTAAGACAAAGAATTTTGTGAAAGGTCCTGTTTTGAAATGAAAAAAATTGTGAAGGGTCCTTTAAAGGACCCAATTTCTTTCTAAACAGATCCCTGGAAGGGATGTACTTTTTTTCCTTCCTGATATACATTTTCTGCTGAAAAGTAAATTACTTGCTACTGATGAAAATTAATCATGCATTATGTGCAATAGTTAGTTGTTCAAAATAGGGTTATTACACAGAATTTCAACTTTTCTTTTTTTTTTTTTATATATTTGGTATATGGAAACCTATACAGAAAAAAAATTAAAATTCATAATTTGTAAAAAAAAAAAAAAAAAAAAAATCTAACTTAAAAATCTTTTTAGACAGGATCAAAAACTACATTTTTGCACATTTTTACAAAATTATAAGTTTATAAAATCTTGTATAATTTTTTTAATTAATAGAGATAAACAAAAAATTCAATCTTTATTATAAAGCAAAAATATGTCCATGAGTAACACTGATGTCATATTGACAGTGGCAGCATTTGATAAATAAATGTTGCTTTTACTGCAATTTTTTTAGCTTTTAAACATGCATAATTTCAATTTTTATACCAGTGAATAGAGAAAAAAAATGTTCTTACAAATGCAATTAGTTTGAAATCTGTATCCCAATTTACTGATTTTTTAAAATTATTTCAAGAATTTTTTTTTTTTTTTTTTTAATCTGTCTTTACCGCATGCAGAGCTCTATTTAGAAAGATTAACCCATTTGCACTTAAAACAATAAAAATCATTCACAGTTTCCGACTAATATACCATAACATTCTAATCCCATTCTTATTATTATTTCATGTTCCAGTGTTTTGTCTTTGTGAAATATTTAATTAAAAGTTGTGATATAAAAGTGCTTGGTTATTTTATCCACTCACAATCACACACTAAAAGTTCTTAAGATTTGTTTGTGAAAAATCTCTAGTAAGATGGATTTTACAATTTGGGAATTACCAAATAATGAAGAAACTGCCATAAAATTTTTTCAGAAAAAAGGAATAATTTGTAAAGTTACATTTTGTTCACAAAATCATTCGATAAAGTTGTATTTTGTTTCAAACACACTATATGGTGTTGTAATGTTCCTTCATGGAGGGAAAAAAGGGGATAGAGACTGAAAACACAGTTTGAAGGCTCACACATTTCTACACAGAGTGTCAAATTTATTTATTTGTGGTGCCAGGAACTGATTTAAATTGAGTTTTGCGAACTACAGATGCAAATAAAACACAACACTACTGTGGATTGAAATAATTACATGAGGTATGTGCCAATTCTTTAATGTCTCACAAAAAAGTTAATATTGGTGAAGCTAAGAAAATTCTGGAAGTACATGAAAGTTTATTTACAAAAAGAAAAAACAATATTGGACGTGTTCTTCCACAATAGTGGGTGTTTGTCAGTTTATGCCGCAAAACCAAAGAATGTTTAGTCTCCATTCCTGATTGTCGTTCTCATATCTTTATGGCCGTGATTGAGTAAAACATTGTAGATGGCAGTGTTGTTTTTACAGACTGATGTAAAGGGTATAAGACAGCAGATTTTAAAAAAAAGACGGTTATCAACATTTCACCGCCAATCACAATTATAATTTTGTAGAACCAGACACTAGATGTCATACCCAGGTGGTTGAACGAATGTGGGGCAGTGCTAAATGGTGCAATAAGAGTCAGTGGGGTACTGCTCACCAGCACTTAGATGGGTACCTTATTGAATTTATGTGATATCATTTACATTCCAAAGCAGAAATGTTTTCGGAAATTTTGAAAGACATTTGCAATTTCATGCTGCCTGTTTAAATTTATGTATTTTGTTTAGTGTTTTTATTTATATGTTGTCTTGATAAAATTTCCATGATAATAAATATTCTTATTCTTGGTTACAATTGGCATGGCATGGCGCTAACAGAAAAGTCATTTTTGACAGCTGTTGCACTAACGGTACCAAAATTTTGCTACAAAAGTTTGAGTATCATAAAGAAAATTTCACCCTATTTAAATTCCAGAAATTAGGTGAAGCATCATAAGAAACAATATTTACATACATTCACCCCATAATAAATGTATCATAATTTGTATACATATATAATACAGTAAAACATGTCTGAATTGTTTGAGATTAGAAAAAAGTTTCATTTTAGATAAAGTTTAGTCTTAGAAGTTGCCTTCCCCCCCCCCCCCCCCTCCTCTATAGTACTCTTTCTGTCGGGACCATGAAATTTTTCTGTTTAAGGCATGATTCCATAATAGAAAGGGCCAGTTGCAGAAGCAGTGAAGCATGGCAGTAGATACAGTATAGGTGCAGATTCACGGTCGCCAGTCGCCACATGGCGACTACATTTTTTGCTGTGGCCACTAACTTTCGGCGTTTAAGTCGCCATGGGATTTAAAAGCAATCAATTTCTGGTATTCCCAGTCCCCATTGTGAAATGTTGATATATTTTTTTAAAGATTAAGACCAAAACACATAGCAAACATTATTATTATCTTAACATTTCAGAATGATCTGTTTAACACAGCAAACTATTAAATATATTCGAATAGCAATGTTATTCGTAACAGTTTGAATCTGATGATTTTACATAGACTGTGATTTAAATATATATATATATAAACAAATGTTTGAAGTGTGTTTTGATTTTTATACTGCAAAATAATCTCACAAATTCGGATTTTCTTTCATATGTACTTTTGTCTGGCAAAATCAAAATAAGAAATATTATTTTTCTGATATTCCCTACTATCATGATTGCTTAGCTTATAAATATTTTTTTAAAACCGTATCTTGCCCAACTTTATCTTCTGAATGTACATGATTTAAGATTTAATTAAATTCAAATTTTGTTGTACATGTGTTTATATTAAATAAATTACTTTACACTTTGAATTCCTGAGGTTTTTTTTTTTAGTTTTTTTTTTTTTTTTTTTTTTACCAACTATAAATATAAACACTATTGTTTTTATGTGTTTGTTTTACAATTGTGGCCACTGGATTTTTTGGGTTTAGGAGCCAGTGACTCCTTCCAATTTTTGGGAATCTGCACCTGTAAGATACAGCAGATTATTTCAGACCTTAGAGATTAATCTAACAACTTAAAAACATTGCTGTTCGATTCAGGTCTATTTTACTCAAAACATTTTCAACTGCTTATAGTATAATAAATGCCAGTAAAAAAATATTTGCTAGACATTTTTTGCCTTGTTAGTGAGGGTGATGGGTTACGTCTCTGAAAAAGTTTCCTTTATTTAATTATTCTCTATATATTTTTTGAAACAGTGCATTACTTGTGCATAATATATGCAAACAGAACAGCAGGGTTAAAAAAATATTTATAAAAATTTATAAAACTTGCTTGGTGTCACTAGATTATTGTACTTTTACTTTCTTTGTAAACGTGAATTCTTCATATATCATTGGTTACTATTACTTCCTATGATATTAGGATTGGTATGACATTGTTGTGGTAACAGATAAATTATTTTGGTTTGCTGCAGCTGACATAAAATTCTGCTACTAGGTAGACAGATTTCATTTTCAAAAAGGTTTTACTGCATTATAATCAAATATCTAGTTAATAATTTGCTTATTATTGTAAAATTAAATCTTACATTAGTAAAAGAACTCATTAAAGTGTATAATATCAAATCTTTATATTTTCCAGAAACGTCAACCATTAAAACCAGATTAAACTTTTCAATACTTCTGGAAAAATGTACTCAACTTACTTGCCATGAGATTTCCCATAATTAACTGCTTTATCAATAAGATGCTGATAATTATCTAATTTAGAGGCAGCTAATATCAGAGATGGATTAGTTGTTGCATCAGTCGGTTTGTATTCTTTCATAGCTGTAAAAAGAAAAGAATAAAAAAAAGAGATAAATTGTCTTAATATTTAAAATAGAGAAAGTTAAGAATACTTTTAAGTTACAATACATTAAATTTTTAGACAACTTTTTTAATGAAATAGAATTATACAAATATAAAATACTTAAGCAATTTTTTATGCACGGAAAATTAATAGAACTATTAAATAAAATTCTTTAAAAATCTGGAATTAATGCTGTTCTTCTGCACAATAATATTTATGAAAATATGCTATTATAATTAATAAAAACAGCCTTTAGAATTGCCTGTGGATGGTTGAAACAAAACTGAATATACTATCAACTTTTTAACTCAATGCTAAAATTAATTGGGCACATGTGACATCTCAATGGCTAAAATTAAACAATTTAAACGTAAAGTTTAAGAGTATTTCATAAAAAGACAAATCTGTAAAATTTAAACTTTTATGCCTTAATATATATATATATATATTATATACAATAAATACATACTACAATATGTATAACATGAAAAATAATTATTGTTTGCATATGTTTATTAAATACAGTTGCATAACTTCTAGATACTTTTGATTAATTGACTTCCATACTGTGTCCATTTGGTATACTACATCAATACTGAAATTATAAAAGAGATACTATGTAATCTTATGATTTTCAAAATTTTTCTAATTTTATTTTATTTTTTAAACAGAACAAGTCTTCTATTATTATTATTATTATAAAAGGTACAACTCTAATAACCAAAAGAATTTAAAAGTGATAGGTTTTGTAGTTTTTGAGTAGTATACCAAATGAGCCTACAGTTAAAAAAAATCAATTAATCAGCCATCTTTAATTTTTTCGGAAGAAAATTCATATTTTCTTCATGAAAAAGCTTGAGTTTGGCCATCTTAACCGTACTTACATACTAAAATGTGTACGTAATAATGAAAAAATAAATATTGAAAAATCAGGAAATGAATGCATGAAAAATAAACAATTCAGTTACGGTTTACATTTGTGAATATTATGCAGGATACAATATGGTGAATTTTTGCTTTAGATATGTTAATTTACATCAAAATCATAAGTAATGAAACTTTATTTAATAATTAACCAACTGTAATAGCCAAAAGTACATGATTAACAAAAAATTTAGTAAAAAAAATCGTAAATGCTGCCGATTTCAGCGCTATCTTGAATTTTGTTCCTGCAATTTAACTGCAAGTTCGTACAAATTGTTTACGTCTGCAATGGTATGCGGATTTTAGAATTGCGAATTTGAGATATACTATATATTCTACAATATGTATAGGGGAGACTGGTACACAGTGGACCACTTTTTCAGTTAAAATTTTTTTTCTCTTTAGCAGACAAACTGATCTCGATCTGTATGAAAAAATTTTCGAATATTCCTTAAGCCTTTATACATTCATCATAATTTTCTCAGAACATAGTTTTCAATACATTTTTCATAAAAAAATTTTTTATATGCACCCGTAAAGTGGACCAGTGTACCCCAGAAGTAGGGCACACTGGTCCACCCACCGGGGTACAGTGGACCGCTATTATTAGGTATTATCTGAAATACAATAAAAATCTATTTTTCATTAAACTAATTCTTTTTTATTTCCTCTTTACTGCAAAATAACATATATAACAGGGATCTGTTTAGGAAAAAATTGGGTCCTTTAAAGGATTCTTCACAAAATTTTTCATTTAAAAAAAAGGACCCTTCACAAAATTATTTCCCCTAAAACAGGACCCTTCACAAAATTATTTTCCCTAAAACAGGACCCTTCACAAAATTATTTTCCCTAAAACAGGACCCTTCACAAAATTATTTTCCCTAAAACAGGACCCTTCACAAAATTATTTTCCCTAAAACAGGACCCTTCACAAAATTCTTTGTCTTAAAAATAGGTTTTTCACAAAATGTTTCCATCTTTAAACCAAACATTTCACAAATTAATCATTTAAAAGTAAAATCTGACCTGTCACTTTTACATATATAAAAAATGTATGTATTTTATATCCATATATCTTCTTAAAAATGCATAAACAAGAACCTGAATATAACGACTAATTCAAATTCACAAAAATATGATTAGATTTTTCACAAATATAAAAAGCTGTTCACAATTTCACAAAAACAGGAACCTGTGAAAAAAGTCTGGACAGACCCCTGTATAAATTTACAACATTTTGAAACAAAAAAAATTAATTCTATTTTGAAAATAATAACAGATTAATACAGGAACATGAACAATTGCAATTTAGTTGAAGTTATTACTTAAGTATAAAAAAAATCAATGCACATAAGGCAACATAAAAAAAATCAATGCACATTAAAATTTGCAAATGAAATTCCAAAATACTTATGAGTAAGATTGAGCCTGGAATTTTCCTGAAATACTTTTGTGTCTGGAAGCAACATTATGAAATCATTTACATCAACAACAGATTCCTCTACAGTTTTGGGAAAAATAAACTGATTTCCATTCAATTTGCATCTCATTAATCTTACTTGAATAAAATCATCACCAATTGGACTACAGTTATATTTATCAAAGGCAGTAAATAGAAAACAAAATATTTCTTACTATGTTAAATAAATTATTTTTCTTTGTTTACTTTATTTGGCAGTTAAATAATTACTTTAAAACAATATTTCTTTATAGAAAATAGGCAATTATTAAATATTTTGAACATTCTGCATTACAGGAGAAGAGTGGATTGTGGACCACTGTCAGTGTTGAATCCAGGGGGTGGTCCTGGGGGGGAATGTCACCCCCCTCGGAAGGTTTGAAATTTTATGCTTTTAATGGTCAAAAAGTGTAATCCCCCCCCCCTATTCTATGACATTATTTGAAAGATTCAAGTTTTATAATACAACATTTATAGGAATATAAGACATATATTAATGATAAAACAAGGTTAGTAGAGCATATCTGGATAATAATAAAGATAAGGAAATCAAGATACTTTTTGTTTGGTTTTACCTTACCTCATAACTTTAATTTTTAAAATGCTTTAAAATTTGAGTGAAATCTAGTGCAACACTTCATAAATGCTAATTCAATTTGTCAGATGCATCTGATTAGCATTTTGCGAATTCAGAAAAAGTATGGCACATTTATGTTAGCTCGGCACAGGTGCTATATAAATTGGCAAATATTGTTCCAATCACCATCATTCGTCATTTATATTGCCTTAATGTCATTTTTAAAAGTATAAAACTTTCACTCATTTCATTTCAAATACAAAAGTAAAGAAATATTAATACTACCCTAAACCAAAATATTTTATTTCAAAATTAAAGCATTGTTTCTAAATTATACAAGAAAAATAAAAACTGCTATTGGCAAGGGAAAAAAAAAAAAAAAAAAAAAAGGCTATCAGTGAGATTTGCACTTGGCTAACACAAAAATATCAAAATTGCTTTTTATAACACAAAACTAATTTACTTTGCTCATAAGCAGTGATTGGAAAATATACTTTTATTTTGCAGTGAACATCTACTTCATTGAAAATGTAGTTAGCTACAATTAGAACAAGTACTTGTTTAAAAAAATAGAGACTACAAACTTCTTTTCAAAAGTAATCGCAACTTCGTCACTTTCAGACTTTGTCAAAGGATTCAATCTACTCAAAACTGAGCACACAGATTAAATAATACGGTGTTCACTCATTGTATTGCATCTGCCAGTATACGGGTCATTCTCCCAAAACAGGAAAAATATATGTAACTGCCTTATACACCATTTTAAAAATAAATACAAAAATATTAAAAAATATTTTAATAACTTTTTAATGTTCTGGGCTAACCTACAGATATCTTACAAATTTGACAAAAAATAATAAATTTATTTAAAAAAATATAAATTGTTCAAAAATCATTCTCCTGGCTTGTAACTAGAGCCAACTATGTTATTCTAAATGTTAAATAAATCAATAATAAAACTAATTTTCCACTAAAAATTAATTTAATAGATTCATAATAAAATATTCTATACAATGGAATACATTTTCAAATAATTTTATTATTTTTCATAATTAAAAAAATTACTAAAATTTGTGTAACTGATAAAAATATCATTGTCCTGGCAGATTGCATTACACTCAATATTTTCCCTACAGATGGTAGCAGGGTTCTATTTTTTGTACCTGTTTCAAGAACTTTAATTTTTTTAGCAAGCTGTGTGAGTAATTATTCTCAATTGGAGCCATTCTTTTTTGTGTGGGATTTTGAAGCTCTTTGCCTTCAGAGTTATGTTTAATTTGAATCATTTTCCTGGCATCTACAGAAAAAACTAGGCGAGTTAAAAAAAAAATTTTATATTACACTATAGTATACATAATAAAGTTATCTTTTAGAAAATATATGCATTAACTTTAAAAACTTTACACAGAATGTTCCAGCTTCTAATTACATCAATTTCATCATTATCCTGGCCATCATTGTCCTGGAAAATAAAGAACAGGACAATGACAGCAAACCAGGATAATGATTCTTGTTATTTATTCAAAATTAATATATATATATAAATTAAAACTATCTAATAATATTGTAATTAAATTTGAAAATTTTATTTTAATTATAATTTTAAGTGGAATTTCAAAAATTTATCGCAAATTATTGCGTCTATTATTGTATATTGCATATCATTGCATATTACATCATCAAACAACTTATGTTAATATCCAAGTTTCCAAGTACTTAATTAGCTTTTAGTCCTCAGTATTTTGTATGGAATATATTTTAATTAACATTAGTTATTTTAAAGTAATTAAATTATTTTATTGGCAGAACTCATGTACTTTTGAAAATTCACTTTTAATTATGGTCTAAGTTGGCTTTCAAGAATTTATCATAAAGAAATGTATTTATTAACAACATTATATTTCATCAACAAACAAATTAAATTAAGATTCAAATATTTAATTGACGTTTAGTGCTCAGTATTTTTTATGGAATATGTTTTAATTAGCATTAATTGTTTTTAAGTAATTGAATTTTATTATTGGCAGAACTCAATTCATTGGTATATTTATATTTATTCTTAAATATTGTTCCTTTGATTTGATTTTTTAAGATGGTAAGACTAACTTTTTAAGATCCTTCTCCTGCAGTTTGATTGATATAATATACAGCAAAAGTCTACGTATAACAAAAACCTACCTTAAACAGAAAATTTCCATGCATATAGAAGTCTATTATTACAATGAAAATGATAAGATGGTATCTAGACCTTTTTGTTCTATGTCCCAGTCACTTAGGCATGATTCTATAGCTATGTGGGCTCATTTGGTTCCAGTATTACATAGTATTATGTCGTATCATACAGTTGAAAGAGTAATTTTTTTCAGTGATTCATCAACAAACCAGTTACAGAAATAAAACTAATTTCTATCTTATGGCCAAGATCTTGCCCTTCATTTGTAAAAACTAGTCGTTGGGGGCCACCGTAATACTTACCCATCATGTATATGTATAATGTAAAATATCAAAATAAAAATGTGTAAACTACTTATAAAATGCATTGATATTCAAATAAAATCGTGGCTTGATGACGTCATAAAAAGGCTCGATTACTGAATTGCTTGAAAGAGGTTTTTCCTTATAACTCCAAAAATAATACTTCTATTAACTAGTGGTTTATTGCATCTGATTAAGCGTCAAATTTCCAATTAAAATATATCTTTGAAGTGAAATTTGGATGAAATACGAGGTCATGAAAAATCGAAGAGTGTGGAAAATAGAATTACAAATATCTCAGCAACTAATTATCCGATCGACTTCATGTTTTATGCAAAATTTATGTTTTTTTATTGTCTTTTATATTTACTCCTTAAAATAAACAATTTTGAAAATTTTTATATACCTTTCATCAGAACGAATATTTCGAGAGTCCGAAAAAAAATGTTCCGGTTAATCGAGGTTATTGAAATGAAATAGGCTTATTCCCATTATTACATACTAAGTACATACAATCAAATGTGATAAAACTTAGGGCACTAAAAATTTAAGAGAACATACAAGAAAATCTTTTGTGCTAGTCTCCAAAATGTTAGCTTATACACACAACTTTCTTAGCGAAAATAAGAGAGATCAGTAATAAATATTTCATATATTTACATAAAAATGTGGTTAAAGTACAACTTATTTTTTTGGTACATACAAAATCAAAGCTATATATCTGAATAAGCAATATAAGGAGGAGCTATTATACTATACGTAACATATTTACGCTTAACCATACACTGCATATAAATTTTATTTACTGTTATTACAGTAATTTGTTACTGACATTCGTATCTAATCACAATAACATATTTTGCACAAGAGATTCAAGTTGATTATGGGAGAGATGCACTATTTAACCATTAAAAGCCTAAATTCTCAAATCTTCCGGGAGGGGACATTTCAATGCTCTGGGGGGTAATGTCCCTCCCAGGCCACACCCTGAATTCATAGGTGCCAACCTCTCATTAATATTCCGTAATATGCGGGTTAATTTGACCCAGTTTAACAACGCTTCAAACCAGAAAAATTATTGGATGAATATTTATTCAATTTTAGGTTTCTACGTGTAATTTATTTAATTTCTTAAAAAGATTTCTGGTACGAAACGTGTTAAACCTGGGTCAAATTAACCCGCATATTACGGAATATTAATCAGAGGTTGGCACCTATGTGAATTCAACACTGCCCCCACCTGTAATAGCATTAGAAGTAGAGTTTGTACTCGCTATAAAGTACTTGTTTTTTTATACTGCGCTACCCTTACATTACATTTTTCAAAATGTAGCGTGTTGTACTACAAACTACTAAAAAAGTAATGACTACTGTAATTTCACAACTTGTAGAATGCTAGTTCAGACCTCTGCCCATAAGATTAGCTACAAAGTTTTAAGCAAAAACATTTACTTCAAAGATTGAGTTAAAATCACAAGTGCAAACAAGTATCAAGGGCATAGAGTGCAAGTTTTTTTATTTCATTATTATATTTTACTGGTTTCATTTTGCAGCAATTAAGCCTCTGTCCTAATGTGTCCCCTCCTTCCCTATAAATAAAGGATTTCATTTTGAAACAAATTTTCAGCTTTGTGTGTTTATATTCTACAATCTACAGTAAATTGGAAATTTAATAAATTTTTATTATCACCTCCTAACACCAAGTTAAACACTAGTTTATAATGTGCACATAGTGAAGTTTTTATTCAACTCTTAATCGTGCTTTTTATCTGTACCATTACTAATAAAGTTTCTAAAATAGAAAGTAATACTTAAAAAACATAGAAATTTAAACACATTTATACAACATTCAATGAATTTAATTTTTTTAAAATGATTATTGAATAAATAAAAAATTATCAGTAGCCAATACTTGTTTAGATGTTGGATGAAGCAGTTTGTAAACCAGCATAATTGTATTAGAAAATTAGTGCTGTAAATAAAAGCCAAAATTCTGAAATCTTTAAATCATACTATGCCAAGCAAAAAGACTTAGGAAGATTGAAATTTCAATAACTAAATGATGAAGTTATAGATATAAAATTTAAAAAATACATATTGATTTAATTTTATATTAAAAAAAAAAAACAAATTTTAACAGGAAATCAGAGTTTTATAAATATTAAATTTTAGCAAATGTGATATAGAGCATAAAATTAGCATTTTGAAAGATTAAAACAAAACATTAATTATTAATGCATTCACTTTTTAACAGTATGATACTGATAAAAAAAAAGCACAACATTCATATTTTTATCAATCAAAAACAATAATGATGACCAATAATAATAATAATAATAAACATAGAGGCAAAGTTAATACATTAAGCATAATAAATTTCAATTTGAAGTAAACTTGTTTTGGGGTCAGATTTTTGAAGTGAACATGAAAAATTTAAATGTTATTAAAATGAACTCTTGTTTTATTTTCTTAACATAAAAATAACAATTCGTGCAAATACGTTATTGGTAATTATTCTGAACTCAAAACTCCCAAAATGAAATGGCTAAAATAAATGAATCAATGAAATTACACAAGATAAAAATAAAAATTTTGCTAAATGTGTTTTAAGTAAGTTAATATAAATGTTTCTATTAGAACATAATAAGTAGTACAACAAAATACATTGAAAAATTACCATCAAATTCTCCGGTATCGGCAACAACAACAGTAAACTTTTTTAGTTGATCAAGGGAACTCATTTTTACAATTATTTCTTAAAATCACAAAACTATTTAAATATCTACGTTTGTTTTGCTTATGAAGCGGGAACCGGGAAGGTGAACAGGAAGGAAACGACAACAAGTAAACCGGTAAACAGAATAGCAGCAGCAGCAACACGTAATCTTTCTGTGAACTCTCACCCTGTGCGGTCTCCGGTCTGGTCTGGTCTCTGAGCTGCACAGCGTGTCTCAAGATTGCGCAATTTCAAATCAGCCTTAACGCCCTCTATGAAAGTGAAACATTTCACTCCGTTCAGCTCTAATTGTTCTTATTGATATTACGGCATTAATTTGTCCTTTTTCGCAAATGACCAATGCAAATCTATCTAAAAAGGAATGCAAGTAAAGAAGATTTTTTGGAGCTTTATATCAATTGTAAAATTTCCTACAAAAAATTAATCATGGTTAGAGCCAGAGGCGGATAAACTACCTCCGGGGCCCCTAGGCTTGGCCTTTTATTTATTTTTATTTTTATTTATTTTATTATATTTTATTTTATTTATTTATTTATTTTTTTTTTATTTTTTTTGGGGGGGGGGGGGGGGGGAGAGGGGACTTCCAACTTTCAAAGCAATATATACCGGATAATTCAAAATACATGTTTGTTTAATTATCCCCTAAACCGCTGATGATGTAAATTTACTTCCAATTACAAAAATTATACAAGTAAAGTACAGATTTTATAAATGGCATTTTCTTTACAATGGTCTGTATACATTTTTAAATACGAAATTCAATTTTTATACTATCCCTGGCTCCTAAACGTAATATTTAGAAAACTGTCATTCGTTTAAGAAGAAGATAAAAAAAAAAAAAATCCCATTATTTTTGCAGTCAAAACATATTAAATAATGATACTTCAAATTTTATGAAATTTCAGTGTTTCCTGTCACTGAAAACGTAAAGAAGTTTTTTTTTTCTTTTTTTTTTTTTTTTTTGTGAAGATAAAAGTTTGGTCGTAACAGAATGGGACTTATAAAATGCTCTACCTAGATGAAAGATAACTTTAAAAAAAGTTTAATTAGGACCTAAGGGACTATATAAAAATAAAATTTCGTACTTTAATATGTATACAGTCTTTTATAAATCAAATGCCATATTTAAAAGCTGTACTGGATTTGTATAATTTTTGCAAATGGAAGTATAATTTTATCAGCAGCGATTTAAGATATAACCGAGGAGACATTTATTTTAAATCACCTGGTATAATAAAATAATGAGAATATTTTTAAATCTTGGGCATAAATTTTCTTCCAGAATGTATTTACAGTAAGTAATTTTAGAAATTAACATATTTTCACGTAGACATTTATATGGAATCTCTAACTTCAAAAGGACTTTCTTAGTTTAACAATGAATTGCACCGGAATAAATGGGCAATACTGGGTGACCGCCCAGGGCACTAAAAACTAATCGGTAGAAAATAGGCAAAATGCTTGATTAAAACTTAATAACCGTTTTAACAGACATCATTCATAGAGGTGCTGACAAAATATCGCCCAGCCGCGTGGCTAGAGAAGCCGCCTAGCAAATCCAACACAAACTGGAAGCCAAAAAAATTCATGAATCCAGTATTTTCTTCTTATGGATATAGAAGGAATTAAAAGGGGAGTAACATTTGGATATGTTAGTAACCTAAAAAATTCAATAAATAAGCGAAACAAAGAATATTGTACATTAATTTATTTCTTGCATAAAATGTTAGCATGATATGAAGAAAAAACCCGAAAGAAAATCTTAGCACCGGGGCCCCTTTTCTTCTGGGCCCCTAGGCCCAGAAGGCCTACTCAGCCTAATGGGTAATCCGCTTCTGGTTAGAGCCCAATTAACCTATGTGAAGCCCAGGGTAAAAGATTCACTTCCCAGTTGCACAAAGACACCTTTGTATAGCCGCAGTTTGTACTCATTTTAAGGGAAAATACATGATTTTTCCCTTACTCTACATGATTTTTTGCCCCCCCCCCCCTTTAAAAATGAGGGCTTGGTGTAGCTACTGTATTTGCCCTTGTAATAATCAGTAACTCTAGTAGTCACTAAGGAGGGGCGCAATATTTTTAATTTGTCCGGAAGCTCTACCCCACCCTACGCCACTGCTCAGCATCAACCTTCGCCGAAAAAAAAAAAATTGTCAACACTCTTGGCTATTTTGACCACATTACCATACAAAGCTTTCTCGAATATTTTGAATACGCAAGGAAATCAGTTTTAATCTTACGTAGCTAATTAAAAAACAGATACGTAGGCTTGCATTTTGTCTTTGTGGTGATCGCTCATATGCTTCGCCCCGTTGAGAAATCTATAAAACTAACCAACCATTTCAAACATTTCTGTATCATTAAATAAGTAGTTTTTTCTTCTTCGTTTTCTTTTTAATTTGCCTTCATATGATTATGCCATATTTTCTCATTTGACTTTTCAATTAGTTAAGATGTGTGGAAACGTCCTCGTCCTATACTGATATTGTTAAAAAGGCCATCTCAAAACCATTTTCAATGTACTTTCTTTAAAAATCTGATGAAAATATAAATTTGATTTTTTTTTCTTTTTTTAATCAAATGTATTTAATATGTTTAATATTGTGCTGGAATGAGCAGTTTAATAAATTTTGATTATAAAAATATGTTGTGTGATGTCTAATAAAAAAGCAAATTTGTAAACAAATAATAATAATAATAATTGCTTTAACAATGCAAGCTCATATCACTAAATACTAGCTTATATAACGAATGCACTGTGCATATTTTAGGGGAATGTGACCTGTAGTTTCTAAATGTGAAATAAATAAATAATAATAATAACAAAGCACATCGAATCCT
The DNA here is from genome assembly GCA_963931845.1 of Maratus michaelseni. Lineage (NCBI taxonomy): Eukaryota > Metazoa > Arthropoda > Arachnida > Araneae > Salticidae > Maratus > Maratus michaelseni. The sequence goes on along the minus strand of OZ007592.1, from coordinate 179,361,811 downwards.
TTGTTAAAAACTACATTTTGAATGTGTCGCTCACCTAAGAGATGGAGATGAAACAGGCTCGATTTTTATATCAGTCTTTGGGTTTAGGCAGGCTCGAGCTCAATTTGTTTTAAATTCAAAATTTTATTTACTTCCATTAGGTAGATTTCGTAAGAAATACTACCTATTACATTCTCCCCTAAGTTGGAATTTTTGAAAAAATTTTGCAGATCTAAGACGATCATGACTCTCAGAACCCAAAACAACCACCAGTTCAAAACTTTATCTATCTATCTATCTATCTATGTCTTTTTTTTATGGACACGATAACTCCCATAATTCTGCACAAATTTCTTCCAAACTGACACATAAAATCAAGGGACATAAAATCTCGACCAAGTTCGTTAAGGGGTAAAATCGAACCAATGGGGGGGGGGGGGGGCTTTTTGTGAAAACAGGAAAAAAACCTATAATTTCTTAATTATGATACGTATCGAATCCGTTTAAAGTTATTATTACTTCTAGGAAAAGGGCCGAAAATTTATGTATGACAGATTTTTGATATCATTAAACATGCCCCCAAAGGGGAAAAAAGGGTAGGGGGGGGGTTTAGAAGAAAAAAATTCATAACTTCGTCAATTCACAAGCCATCAAATCCGCTTAAATTTATAATAAATCCTCTTTATTATCTAAAACTTTTATATTGACAAGTTTTTTATAGGGCCAACCCTTAAAGCAAAATAAATAAGTAAATAAATAAATAAAAATTTTAAAAAAATCCCTGCCGGCTCCGCCTGCAAACAAGTTAGATTTCGAAGTAGGCCGTGGGCGGCCCCAACTGCTGCATCATGGCAAAAAGGTAATTTCTTCCGCAATTCCCAACAAACAAGCGCCCCACGGCCTGCGTCTTCGAAATCTACCTGTGCCTGTAGACCGATCCGTCAGGGATTTTTTCTTCTTGGTTTTCTTTTTAATTTGTCTTCATATGATCATGCCATATTTTCTCATTTGACTTTTCAATTAGTTAAAAGATGTGAATTACCCGAATCCGACAACAATTTTTGTTGTTGTTGTTGACATACTTCAACCTGAAACCAAACCGAAATGAAAGACCATATTTTAATGTAATTATGGAAAAATAATTTACAATATCTTTAATGTCAATTTTAATTGTTATGTTAAATTTATATATACCCATTTTTCCCCCTTCATTTAAAGCAATATTGTGAATTTTCTTTTGAAAAATCGTATCAACCCGAACGCAACACGCAAGACTCAAAACTGAACCCGAAACAATTTAGAGTCAACCCTAATTGAACCGATATACCGATTTAGTTTATTAATTTTAATAGACGAATTTTTTCTAAAATTTACTTAATGATTGCTCAACCAGTGTAGAATCCAGACATTTTTCTCAAGGGGGGGGAGGGGGTCTGCAGTTCCATGGGGCACAAAATTCGATTTCCGGGGAGGATGGAGGAGATTGGACTTCTAGATAATTAATTAGCATAAAATCCCTATTCTTCCGGGGAGGAACGGGGACATTTCAATGCTTCGGGGAAGAGTTGCGTATTTTTAAATAACGTATTTTTAAATGTATTCACAAAAAATACTTCGGAAGATGACATTTTCTTTAATTCATAATTTCCGACATAAAGGGTTAATGGGGCTTATTAAATTTTGAAGCGAATAATTTTCTCCTTATTTTGCTAATATCGTTTATCTCATTTGTTTTATTTATCAGTATAAGTCATCCTTATCGAGTTCATTCTTTTGTTATTTACAGTTTGAATCACTTTAAAGCCAGGGATTGGGAAAGAAAAATCCATGAGTTCCTTTAAATATTGAGAAACAATAAAACTTATAAAGTGAATTCCTTCATATGAGATCATAAAGTTTATGACTTCATATATGATAATGAAGTCATAAACACTTTCCAACATAGTTTTAAAATGTTTATGACTTCGGTTTGTCTGTCTACCTGTTAGCGCTGTAATTCGCGTAAATATACTCTTGCATTTCCATTTCTATGACATTTTTTTATATTATTGAGATTTACGACAGCATGTTCTATATTGAAGATGGAGTATGCAGCTGTAATAGTTCATTTACAAGAACACACACACACACAGAAAAAAAAAAAGTTACATTATGGTATATGGGACAAAATCGTTTGCGGTGCATTTTAATGATGTTCAGTGGTGCACCCACGAGGGGAGCGAAGGGGGCTGAAGCCCCTCCCAAAACCTGAGACTAGACTAACGATTTAAAGTTTCTTAAAATTATAAAAGTTTTTTTTTCTTTTTTTTTTTAAGTTTTAAGAAACTTTTTGGAAAACCTTGATTTTGTTTGATTTTTTTTTATATTTTAAAACTTTTTTTTTTTAAAATAAAAAATATGAACAGATTTAATGCATGCTAATTTAAAAAAAAAAAATTAACATTTAACATGTTGCAGTTGAAGAAAGAATAGATTTTACAGATCACAAATTTCGCCTTTCTCGCATTCATAACCACCATAATATGAATACCGTAAATGAATTCAATCTACCATGATTAAAATTCTTATCTGGTGTAAAACTGGTAAATTACTGTACAATTCGACCGACGATTGTAATGTAGAAATATTATGGTTGAGAGAGAACTGTGTTCGATAAGAAACAATATTTCTTTTTTTATTCTACTGTACTTTTAGCCGAAAATCTGTGATGTTTTGTTCGTATATTAATCGTGATCCTGGTTTTGTAGCTCGTAACAAAGTGTGAAAATCTTAATATATTAGTTTAAATAGTGAATCATTCTTAACGTGCTTGTTTTAACCGTATCCTCGTTTTAGCCGTGCTCGTATTAAACGAGTTCGACTCTATTTTCAATATTTTATTTCAAGACAATTTTAAGATTGCAATTCTTTTATTTTCCTTCTATGTTACATTGATAAGATACAACATTTCAAGATTTAGCTACAATTATTTTCAAGAAATTTGATTGACATACGAAGGCCAGGTTATCACTATCGCTGGAGGAATATTTTCCTTTAAAAAAAAAAAAAAAAGAAGAAGAATGCTGAAAATAATAATAACGAAAAGACGCTTACATTCTTATGGAAAATTATAAACACCTCGCAACGAAAAGAAATGCCATGAATGAATATTTTACCTTGAACTCCAACTTTAAAACAATGAATGGATGTTGTGATTTTATTCAGGGGATGGAAGAATCAAAGTAATAATTTGACGTAATAAAAGATAAAATTCGACTTCTTGAATCTATCGTGAAATTCATGAAAAAAGTAGCATAGCAGCGCCACCTGTTGGGATATCTACACCAAAACGTAATCAGCGTCTATTTATGCCAATGTCTAACTGAATCTGAAGTTTGATAAAAATCAGTGCATAAGTTCTTGAGATAAAGCTATTGCGGAAATCACGAAAAATGCAGTATAGCAGCGCCACCTGTTGCGCGATTTACACCAAAAACTAATCAGCACCAATTTATATGAGGGACTAACTGAATATAAATTTTTATTAAATTTCGTGCATTAGTTCTTGAGATAGAGCGCTCACAAAATTTTTGTCACTGACTCACAGACAGACATTTTCTAAAAACAGTCAACTCGTGTTCAGGACCTGCTAAATCCGTCGAAAATTTTCATGAATCCAATACTTTTTTCTTGTAAAAATAGAAGAAAGTAAAAATACAATAATTCTAAAATGACAACAATGTTATTTTAATGCGAAAAATTACTACAATTACTCCAAATACACATGATATTGTCAAACATGGACATACATAAGAGTTTTCCAAAATACAATAAATGAAAACATTTGTCTTACAATCGATTTTACAATTATATTGCGACTAACAAGAACGTATGTTATAAATGTTTAATGTGAAACCAGTGGTAGCATTGATTTGCACAGTTTTCTGACATCGTATCTGGTTCAGTTGCTGATAATTGCAGGTGAATGTCAATTCTGCATTTAAAAAGTTTCTTTATTTCGTTCTATTTGGTCACACACACACACATGTAAACAAAGTTTCCAACATAGTTGAAAAGTGTTTATGAATTCGGTTTGTTTGCCTGCCTGTCGTCTGTCTGTCTGTGCTCTAACTCGCGTAAATATAGTCGGATTGTCATGCAATTAATATATGTTAATGAGGCTTACTATGTCATGTTTGGTATTGGAAATGAAGTATGTAGCGTTTATACTCCATTTACAGGGATACTCAAAAGAATTCCGTTACATTGCGGTCTATGGGGGAAAATCTTTTGCGGTGTATTTTAATGATGTTAAACTATTTCATATTTAACTCTTGTATTTTCTAAGTTTATCTGCTGTTTATGGTTTAAAGGTAAATAATTAATTTAAATGTTTCAACTGTCCGTGTGATTTTACAGCCTTTCACTTAATGTCATTAAACTGAAATCAAAGCATCAATTAAAAGTATTTTAAACGGAATTCTTAGCAAGTAAATCTGTATTTGAGAAAAATTAGAGTGTGAAAACAATTTCATACGCATTCAATTATTATGTCATTATCAGTTACTCAACATTCAGTCGAGTGGAGAATGTATCAACGTGACCGAAACGGTTCGTTAGGAAATGATTTTAACGAAAAAGAAAAGTTTTTTAAATGACAACCTTTGAAATGTCAAAAATTAGCGAAAGTTTTCAAGCCTGTTATCTTAAAAAACACAATAAAACCTCCATAACGGATCTTCTCGAATAGCGGCCATGTCTATTTAACAAACACTTTTTCCATAATCCCCAACACGTATGACAGTTTTACTATTCTATGATAGATTTATTTCGTATTTTTGCTAAGCATATCGTCCAAATATGCCAATTTGCCGAGAAAATTGTCTGAATTCAACACTATATAAATTACTTGAAGATGATTTGTTGGTTAGATATTGAAATATGATTTCATTTATAACACATTGCCTTCGAAAATCAAACAGTTAAAATAGCCAAATCATGGCAATTTTCTAAAATTTTGATGATTTTTTTTCTATAAAAATAATTTATCTAGGAGCAAAAAATTTTACTGTGGATTATATCTATATATAGTAAGAACAAACCCGCATACTGAATTGAATTGTGGTGGGGTGCTGAATTGAAATCGGTGATGGTGGTTACATATGCTTGCCTGAACTGACATGGAATGACTCTAATGTCAACATTTAACTGAATCTGAAGTCTGATGAAAATCATGAAGTCAAACATGTTCTTTACATCCTCAAAGTTCAAGGGCATTTCCTCACGAATTTCAGTAGATATTCCACAAAACGTCTGAAATCGGTCACTGCCCCTTAATTTCTGGACATCGCAGTGTAAAAGAAATTTGAAATAATTTATTCATCATGAAAAATAGGGACTTTTGTTGCGCACAGGTTCCACTGGATGAGTCTTAAAAGCCTTGAAATTCGGGACATCCCGCGTAAATCGGGTCACCTGGCAACACTAGTGCAGATATACGGACAGATAGACTGGTAGAGTACAGACAGACCAAACGTAAGTATAAACTAACTATGATATGTTGGAAAGCGGTAAAAAACTGTCATGTATTATAGAGAGAAAATATCTTTTTACAGTTGAATCTTGTTAATTGATGGAGAAATCTTGATTTTCGAAGGTCAAGTTATCAATACTATACCGTGCGATAATGGATTACTACGCTAATACACACGTTTTCTTTACCGATTTAAACGCCACGTCATCTCTGAATTATTTTCATCGGATGGGATCAATTTATCAGCTCTGAAAGGAAACTGGAAGGTCAAGGAAAACTGATTACAAAGTTACAATAGCGGATTTTGAAAATCATTTATTTTACCATTAAGAAGCTCTTATTCAAATTCAGTGCGAGTTCGAAATAATTACTGTGTATTAAGATTTTCCAACTTCACAAGTACACCATGCTGGACTTAATTCACCAAAATAAAGAGTAGAAAATTGAAACCAATACTTTTAATTGATATTTGAAATATTTTCTTAGAGAGTTATCTCCATATCAAAATTAACACATTTTTTTTTCATTAGTCAACCCCCCCTCCCCCCCCCCTCTCCCTTTCTGATACAATAAAAAAATTACACTTCTCAGTTAGCCTAAACATGAATTTTACAACTTTTCTATGATTAAGTTTAGAGTTATAAACTATTTTATAAATAGCTGAATCGCTGAATGTATAAATAGCCTGCTTATTCTTGATTTTCAGACTCTTTTTGTAGCCAGTGGGGACGCAAACTTTATTTATTTATTTATTTATTTTTAAATAATGAATCCTTTCGGAAAAATGAAAAAAATTACACTTTTCAGTTAGCCAAAATCTCAATTTTACAAGTTTTGTATGATTAACTTTATTAACTCTTTTATAAGTAGCTGAATTTATGAAATCCTGATTTTCAGACCATTTTTGTGACCAAGGGGAATTAGAAAATGTAGGGGATATTTTCTGGCAAGAATTCTATCGTATTTCTGCAATTATTCAATCTATTTTAAATGCTTAGTTGGTAAAATTTTGTGTTATTTAATAGAATGTACTAGGTATTGAAATAATCTAACAGTATTTTAAACTTTTGTAGAATTGATTATATTATAAATAAAAGAAAATTTTTAGAATACAGCTACAAAAACCTTGATAAAACATGTGAGGTGTGTCGGTTACATTAGGTTACATTGCCTGTCAAAAAATAGCACGAAACGCGATACAACCCTAAAACTCACTGCCCGAATTACAAATAAACTCTATTGAAAGGCGAACAAAATTTACTACATTGGGCTAGAAGATTAAAACCGGATTCTATTTATTAATGTGAAAAAATCTCAGCTAATCGCGAAAAAACGCTAAAACTCGCGAAAATTTATTTCAAAAGTCGCAGAGGACAAACAAAATTTACTATACTGGGTTAAAAGATTAAAACAGGATTTCTTTTGTACAATGTAAGGGAAATCGGCAGGGAACGCGAAAAAACTCGCTGTATGAATTCCAAATAAATTTTTAGCAATTTTTTATGTGATGTTTAGCGGTTTTTTCTTTTCTTTTCTTTTTTCTTTCTTTCTTTTCTTTTCTTTTTTCTTTCTTTCTTTTCTTTTTTTTCTTTTTTTTTTAAGGTTTCGCGGCGATTTTCTCACATTAGTAAAAAAAAATATTTTAATTATTATTTAGTTTTAATCTTTTAGATTAATATTGTAAATCGTGTCCTCTATTGTAACTTGGAATTCTTTCATGAATGTCAAAAATCAATGCGATACGCGAAAAAAAACTAAAAATCACATTGAAAATCGTGGAAGACAAAATGTACTATATTAGGCTAATTCTGAAACCGATTTCCTTCTACTAATGTAGGAAAATCGCCGTTAAACGCGAAAAACGTTAAAAATCGCATTAAAAATTCCGAATACATTTTTAGCAATTTTGTATGTGATTTTAAACCTTTTTTTTTCTTTTTAATTTTGTGGCGATTTTTCCAGGTTAGTAAAAAGAATCCTGTTTTAATATTTTAGCACAATATTGCAAATTTTGTCCTCATCTCTAAAACATTGTGACCGGAATTCTTTTAGGAATGTCAAAAAAACCACCGTAAAACGTGAAAAATCCCGAAAAATTCCAATAAAAATCGCTAAAAATTCAAAAATGCGAAGAGGACAAAATTTACTATATTAAACTAAAAGTTTGAAACAAAATTCATTTTACTAATATGGAAAAATTACCGCGAAAAAACTCTAAAAATCGCATCTAAAATTTATTCGCGAAAAATTCAAAAATTTCTTTTCGAATTCCAAAAAAACTTTATTGAAAAGAGGACAAAATTTACTATAGTGAACTAAAACATTGTAACTGGAATTCTTTTACAAATGTAAAAAAATCGCCAAGGAACGCAAAGAATCGCATTAAAAATCGCTAAAATTAAAAAATCGCAAACGACAAAATTTACTATAATAAGCTAAACCATTTTGACCGGAATTCTTTTAGGAATGTCAAAACATTGCCACAGAACGCGAGAAATCGATAAAAATTGCTAAAAATCCGTATAAAAATCTCTAAAAATTCAAACATATCGAGGAGGACAAAATTTACTATATTAGGCTAAAAGCTCGAAACGGAATTCCTTTTAGTAATGTGGAAAAATAGTCACAAAACGCAAAAAAAAAAAAAAAAAAAAAACCTCTAAAAATCGCATAATTCGCGACAAATTCAAAAATTGCTGTACTAATTCCGAATAAACTTTACTGAAAAGAAGACAAAATTTACTATTTTGGGCTAAAAGATTGAAACCGGATAACTTTTATTAATGTAAGAAAATCGCGTTGAAACGTAAAGAAACGCATAAAAAAAAATCTAATTAAAAAATCTAAAATTGGGCTTCGATATTAGAGGTACCTCCCTGCAAAATTTTGTAGCTCTCTCTGCAGAACACAGCACACACACACTACGCACATCGCAAACTTATTTCCTTATTATTATAATAGATTGTTTCCACCTCAGAGTATTAAAAGTCTGTTGGTTTCCACATTAGCTCATTTCTTGACATATTTCAACAGTAATATTACAGTTTCAGCTTCTCTTTCTTTTTTTCGCCTTATCAAGATCATCTGTCACTTGTAACAGGTGTATATAATGAAGACTTAAAATCTTCATGATTACATCTACATCAGTAATTCTGTCTATAAAATATGATAATGATTTCTTTTTTCTTTCTTTTTTTTTCGGGATTAGTGAATAATTCAATATGTTATAATATTTCCCATCATAGATAAAGATTTTTATTTTATTTTTCGATCATATTCATCCGCAACCGAGCTGAAAATAACTATTTAACAGTTGCCAGTAGACGATTAAATTTTGAAATACAGCATTATAAAAATAATTTACTTGACTGGCCAAATATTTTTCTTCCTTTTTAACACCTTCCAACGTAGTTGAAAAGTGTTCTAACTCGCGTAGATATAGTCGGATTGTCATTCAATTGGTATATGTTATTGAGGTTTACTATGGCATGTTCGGTATTGAAAATGAAGTATGTAGCGTCTATTAAAGAGACACTCTAAAGAATTCCGTTGCATTACAGTTTCTGGGAAAAAATCATTTGCAGTGTATTTTAATGATGTTAGACTGTTTCAAGCATATTTAAATTGCGGTGCACTACAAGAGAATTACTATAGAATACGGTGCGTATATTAGCATTCATTTACAGGGACTCATGAAAGAATTCTGCTCTAGTACAGTATGTACTGTCTATTAACAATAATTGATGGAAGTGCGTTTTAAGTTGTGATACGCGTTTTTAAAATAAACTAATTTTTTGCATATTACTTGATGTGTATAACTTCTATAGATATACAAGGCTGCACAAAAAAATTTGGTTACTTTTCCGACTGTAGGTAGTAATTGTTGAAATTGGGTTTTCAAATGTTTTATGCGTTTTCCAAATTGTTTACTTAGACATAGGTAAGGCTAGTTGAGCTTAAGCCGAAAGGTATGCCTCCCGCCCGGTTAGACCTTGATCTTGTTTACTTACACATCATATATCATCTTATTAAACGTTGAAATTTTGTCAGAGTATTCTGGATGTGTTGGAAAATGTTTCAAGCTTGACGCATATATATATATATTTTTTTAATTGTTTTTGTTTCAAATAAGATAATTTCCTGAAAGGGGAGAATGTTTACATTTTCCAATACTGTAAAAATTGTTATTTACATCTTCTGCCAATAAATGTAATAAACATAAGTCCTATTATATGTTTGTTTATTTATATACAGTTGTTTCTCTCTACTCTGAAAAAGAAAGTAACCAACACTCTCACTGCCATAATTGAAGTTATTGTGACTAGGGCACTTTCTCGTTTTATATTAAGAAAACTATTACCTATAAAAATATGAAAACTGGTAGTTTTATGGAGAAATGTAGGATAAACACGCTGAAGCAGACAGTTTTTAAATCGAAGAATTTTTTAAAGTGCTATAGATCAAAAACTATGCATAAAATTTAACCATCTTTTGCAGGCTCATACTGGACTAGATTGCGGAGTGCAGTGTTCCATCATTTTTTAAATTTGTCAAATATATTGTTTATTTATTTTTTTAAAGTTTTTATTCAAATTTTCATTATCTGAATAGGAATTTATTTCATATTTCGAAAAAGTCTTTTTAGGGTATCGTTCATCTCATGAAACCCTATTACTCCCGCTCCATTGTCTGTCCGTCACAGAGCCGTTCTCAGAAACTATATAACTTACAGGCATAAAATTTTGCGTAGTTATAGCTAAATACCTACTATGAAGCTCAAAATATTAAAATTTGAATAAATTGTATTATTTTAATATATAGAGATAAAAAACCAAAAATCTAACAGCCTTTTCCTATTAAATTTAAACTTTTGTCGTTATAGCAGTTGCCAACAATTAAAAATCCACAATAAACTTTTTTCTACAATAATTACTTTTCTATTGAAAGATTTCCACGTGAAAAATGAGATAAAAAGTTTCACCAATTGAAAAAATAAAAAAGATTAATATATGACGTCATATTGGTAATAAAACGGTAATTTTCAAATATTTCTCAATAATACAAGGAGTATGAGTATGTGTAAATACAGAAAACAGCTTAATATGACGTCATTAGAGAATTAAAAAGAAAATTAATCTGACGTCACAACGGATTTTTCAAATGTTTGAAAATAATACAAAGAGAGTATCAGTATGAATAATAGAGAATAGTAAATATATAAGTTTGAGAAACGTATTGAATCATGATAAAAACCCGATTATGGAAATATTGGCATATTTTAACATTTTGAAGGTCTCTATACAACATGTTTAATTTTGATATTGATTTTTTTTTTAAATATCGCATTTAGTCCACATGACGGATATTATAATGACAGAGTATAATAGCGGAAAATAGCCCGATAGGCTATTTTCCGCTATTATACCCTGTCATTATATTACTATTATTACACTTTATATACTACTATTATTGCACTTTATTATTTTACATTATTACTATTATTACACTATTGCGTGTCCGATAGCGGGCGACGCCCGCTATCGGGCCGGTTCAGATATTCGAAAAAATGAAAAAAAATAGACCGGTGAATTTTTACTTTATAAAAAACAAGACTTTTTTTTTTTTTTTTGGAAAATGAAGTTTATTTGGATTTATTACAGAAAGGATACAAGGAGTATGAGTAATACAAGGAGTATGAGTATGTGTAAATACAGAAAACAGCTTAATATGACGTCATTAGAGAATTAAAAAGAAAATTAATCTGACGTCACAACGGATTTTTCAAATGTTTGAAAATAATACAAAGAGATATTCGTGTGTTTTGTAATAATTCGTGTGTTTTGTGTTGTGTAAAAGTGTTTTGAAAGGAATATTAAACGAAACCCTTTGTGCGATCTTCGATCACATTTACCCACTTGTTTTTCTTTTCTTTTACTTTGTTTTTCTTTTGTTTTTCGTTTTTTTTTTTACCTATTGTTGCCAAATTTTAAAAATTGCAAATAGTAATATTTTCAAATATTTTACTATTGAAAAATATAGTTACACATGTTTATAAAAGAGAAAGAAAACTTCAAAATAATTAAATTATTACGGGTGAAAAACGTTAAATGGTGAGAAACTACGTCATATTTAAAACAATGCATTTAAAACGATTATCTTATATTACCTAAAATATTTTTTAAATTTCTTCTATCTATAATAGGAGAAAGTATTGTAATCGAAATTTTTTTCGACTTCCGGATTTTGACGGCTTTACAGGTTTTAGGGGTCAGAGATTCCGAAAAACATGTTTTTACAAAATGTCTGTCTGTCCGTCTGTGTGTCCTCATTGTATCATCAAAAAGTGTATGAAGTTATGCTTTAAATTGAAACAATTTTTTTTCTATGTTTTTGGCTATGGCAAGCAGGTCCTACTTGAATTTGGGGATGTTTTGACGAAAGGGGGCGTTGTGATCGTGATTTTTGTTCTATTTTCACTATTGTATCATCGAAAAATGTATGAAGTTATGCAGATAATTGAACCATTTTTTTCTATGTTTTTAACTGTAGCCTGTAGGTCTCAGTTGAATTTGGGGATATTTCGACGAAAGGCGCGCTGAGATCGCTATTTTTGTTCCATTTTCACATTTATATCATCGAAAAGTGTATGAAGTTATGCAACAAAATTTTTTTTCTATGTTTTTGACTATAGCCTGCAGGTCCCAGTTGAATGTGGGGATATTTCGACGAAAGGGGGCGCTGCGATCGCGATTTTTGTTCGAATTTCACTATTGTATCATCGAAATGTGTATGATGACGTTATGCAGATAATTGAACTTATATTTTTGTATATGTTTTTGACTATAACCTGCAGGTCCCAGTTGAATTTGGGGATATTGTGCCTGGATCGGCGCTGTGCTATTAGTGGGTTAGCCTACCATTATCGCCGATATTTTATTGCAAAATTGCCTCAATCGATAAAATTACATTGCCCGGAAAAGCCGTAGCTATATCGCGACTTGCGTTATACACGGCCGGTGCATGACGTTTAAATCGTCACATGGAATGGATCATTTTTACACTGTCATTGGTGCAAAACGGGGGGCACGCCGCTCTGCACCAATCGCCGTGTAAAAATGATCCACTCCATGTGACGTTTTAATCGTCATGCACCGGCCGTGTATAACGTAGGTCGCGGCTATACCGTCTAGAAGAACTAGACGCTATTGGGACTTTTAATAGTGGCTATAGATGGTGCTAAACCAGGGCTACACTAGATACCGGGCTTGCTCATTCATTCTCATGACGTCACAAATGGTTGCTGGCCGTGACGAAATACATACAGCGATGGACACAAAACGAGGGGCGCGTCGTTTTGTACCAATCGCTGGTCGTGGTCAGCCACTATTTGTGACGTCATGAGAAGGAATGAGCAAGCCCGGTATTAGTGTTGCCCTGATTAAATGGAACTGCAGGTACAGAAAAATCGTCGCCTTTAACTAATGATAAATCATTATTTATTATAAACTCGTTAGAAAATTTTAGATTTTTAAATTCGGATATTTTTTACCTTCTCATATAATACAAAACTCTAATGTCACACGAAATCATAAATTGTGTAAAAAAAATAATCATTACGAACAAGTTAAAAGTACATATGCAATGAACTTGCTTGGGAGTTTCCTGAAGCGAGAACTTACATCATTTTACCACCAGATGACGCAGTACTACTGTTACATTAACAAGAGCCAATCAGAGCAATGCTATTTGCTAGGTTTAGCCGCCTGTCTCTAACACTTTACCATAACGGATTGTTTTTTTTTTAATCGAATATAATCGAAAAACATATAAAACATTCGATATTTTCCAAAATCATAACAAATAACATCATGTGGGATATGTTTTTTTTTATTTGAAAGTGTGATCGTTTTGTAGGCTCGTCTCAAGTCTTCCCATCGCTTCCAAACTTCAAAATTTCTAAATTTAATTAAAACAACACAATGGCTGCAAAATCTGTTCGTAAGTTTTTACGTTACATGATACCTCGTTTGTAAGAAAAATTTTCACATTTTAATGTCTTTTGAAAGGATTTCTTAAACTCACGATAAAATACTGAATAATCCTCATATTATTTTAAGCAAAAACGATTAATTTTTCCTTTTCTTTTTTATACTTATTGGAAGATTTTAATTAACGGCCAGTTTATTGAAACCGCATTGCAGAATGCCTATTCTGCTTTAAAAAATACAGATTATAAAGTGCCTATTTGTTATAGCGGTCTCCGAAGATGTGTCTCCAAACAAGCGAGATGTATCGTCAAGTTATATGACATATAAAACGTTATAGTGCTATATGACGTTATATGACCTAGCAGGAGCGAATCCTCCTATTCAAACTAAACACGCGCTTTCCCACCAGTAATTTTAATCTACAGGCATACAAATTTTAGCATATTTTTGTTAGATTAATTTAAAATGTCTAAAATAATCTGCCACACCCACAGCCATGCTGCACTGTTTCTGCTACTGGGCTCATAGCTTGAGGATTCGCCAATAATTTTTCACCAGGCATTTGAAAATTTGTGTTCTTAAACTATTTCATAATCTTGTTTACTGCTTTTTTTTCTTCCTATATCAAGGAATTCCATATCTTTGGCTAAAACATTTAAAGTATGAAAAGAACAGTTATAATAAATAATATTTTCAACTCTTCAATATTAGATCTTCTCTATCATTTTTTTTCTTTCATTCTAAATATTATCAGTATCTAAGTATCATGCTGCGAGCATTTACATTAAATTAAATGTTTTTTCAAATTCAGAGATTGTTTTTCTACAGTATACATTAATAATCTGCAGTATTTGAATGTTCTGACATATTCTTATTTGAATAACAAGATTGTCTTACTTAAATAAAGAAAGAACCCGGCAATCAACAATCAAAGTTTGGAACATAGGTCTTACTACAGAACACCTTAAAGATAGAATAAATAAATGAATTTATACTTTTTAAACACACAAGAAAATCTGAAATTTTTGTTTTATTTTATTCACAAAAAAGCATTAAGATTTAGCTTATTTTTTTTAATTGAATTTGTTGTTTTAAACTTCAAAATTTATTAATCTGAATTTATTATATTCAAAACTGGATAATAATAAGTATTTTCTGTAATGAACTGTCTCAACTATTTTTCAACTTTAAAAGAATAAAATTAAGTATTATCTTTCAGTATGCAGAAGTTATTGATAAAAGAAGAATTATTGTAGATTCAGAAACATGTTAATCATTGTAGATGAATACAAGTGTGTCATGCCGATTACATTAATAATTTATTATTATTAAGTTAATTCTTAAATGATTTTGACCAAATGTTATTTATTTGTTTATTTATTAACATCTTATATATATTGAAAACTGATTGTATGCATGTAATTGATTAGTCAGTATAAATGTATTTCTCCAAGAATATGCAGAATTGTGATCTTAAACAAACAGCAATATTTCATAAGTATCCAAAGGTTTATGTTATAATAGTCCTCAAAATTTATAAATTTTAATTAATTTGCAAGATAATATTGTTATTTAAATTTTTAATAAAACTGCCATTATAAATTTAAGTTTTAGCAATTAGGTTATTCCATTGTTGTTAAAAAAAGCTATCCTTATTGATTCCATTTTCTGATTAAAATTTAAAAATAATTTTATTTTTAATACACTAAAGCCTTTGAATAACTGACACCTTGGGAGCACGATATTTGTCCACTGTTCGGAAGTAAAAACAAAAAGTTATAACTATATAGGTGCACGGTTTAGTGATATATATCAATGGATATCTGATATTTATTTTCAAAATATCATGATTATTGCTATTTTTGATGCTTTCATATATTTGATATTTGTTTTCAAAACATTGTGTAGGATATTTTTCATATTTTCTTCTGTAAATGAATTTTATAACTGTTACTAACTGTCGTTCTATAGATAAAGAACCTTTTCCTCTGACAGTGATTTTTTTTAGCTAAATAATAATTAATAATTTCCATGTTTCACATTTGAAGCTGAATTTTTAAATGTAGAACCAATGTGGGATAATATTAACTTAGAACAGCCATTAAATGATAAACTGTCGAATTTAGATAATCTGTTACTTACAGCTTCATTAGTAAAGGGCAAAATTAGCACTAGCCACCGGCCACAGGGTCACTAAATGAAAAAAAAGTGGCTATTAAAAATTCATCTGTCAGCGGCCACCTTATGGCCACTTTCCTATAAGGAAAAAGTAAAATTTGTTTGCATTTCATCAAGGATTCTACTTTTACTGGTTGAAATATGTTTACATTAACATATTGTGCTGTGCTCTAAAAAAAAAAAAAAAGAAACACAGAGTGAAATGTTTTCTAAAAAAAAAAAAAAAAACCCCACCCTAGTATTTTCTCTAATATTTCACTGAAGTCATTTTTTTTTGTTGTTGTTCTGTTTTTACGTGCCATTTAGAGTAATAAAAATACCTAAGGAGTTCTTATTTAGTTTGAAAAGAATTCTAGTTAACAGTTACAGAATTTTGGGAAAACATGATCTTCATTTTTACAGATTTTCTTGTTATAATAGAATTTTAGAATGATGTGCATAATTTTTTTAATCATTTTTATATCAAACCATTAGTAGGTAAGAAACTGCATCATTTTCAGCTGAGTATGTCAGGTGTGGTTTTTTTTCAAGTTAAATGGGTTATTTTTTTAAAAGTGTTTTTTTTTTTTTTTTCAAATTCCTGCTTAATTGGCTGCCATTTTGTAATAAAGTGATAAAATGAAAAATGCTCACCATTAAAATCTTAGTCTAAAAATCTAAGCTGTAAAAATTTAGCCATGTTTTATTTTTGTGCATTCTTTATTAGACTTTATACAGAGAAAATTTCAAAAAATGGGGTTTTTTTTAGAGGACAGCACAATATTTATTTGGGTTATTTAATTTTAGATTGATACTAATTGAAATCAGGGTTATAAAAAATTCAGGGTTAGAGAAAATTTCAAAAAATGGGGTTTTTTTTAGAGGACAGCACAATATTTATTTGGGTTATTTAATTTTAGATTGATACTAATTGAAATCAGGGTTGATAAAAATCACGATTTTTTTAAAAAAAATAAAAAAAACGGATTTATTTGATTTAAATCGGATTTTTTTGATTTAAATAAGATTTTTTTTTATTAGTATTATTTTTTATTAGTACTGTGCATATATTTATTTATTTTCTCTGCATAGATTTACACATTTCTGTTAATTTTATTACAGTTCCTAGATAAAAATTCAAAATAAAAAAAAAGATTGTTGCAAACAAATTTGGATTTACTATCATATTCTACTATTAAATTGTTATAGATGAGATATACCTATATGTATTGTGTGTATAAATTTCTAGTTAATTTAAGTTATTAAATTTTATCATTAAAGGATTACTCCAATAATATACATAATAGCTAATCACATAATAAATGCAGCAAAGAATGCTAAATATATATATGGGTATTTCAACCATAGTTGGCCAATTTTTGTCTAAGCGGCAAAAACTGTCCCGGCAAAAATACTTTTTGCCATAATTTTTGCCACTGGCAAAAACTGCTAGTATTTTAAAACCAGATTTCATTTAAATTACATGATTTCAATGTTTAAATCATAATTTTAACAGATTAAAATCAGTGATTTAAATTACAATCTTGGTCAATTTCCGTTTTTGCCAATTTTTGTCTGTTTTTTCCATTTTTTGCCACTGTCCTGACAAAAATACATTTCGAAAAACACAAAAATATATTTCCAAATGTATTTTCGATAAGAAAAAAACCCAACCTGATTTCAACAGATTCAGATTCACTAATGTCATCTTTATCACATAGACTGTAAGTTTCTTTGTGTTTTTTATTTTTGCCACAATCTCCACCATTTCTAAACTACATGGTTTGCATATTGCTTTCACTCATTTTCCAGATTTTTTTTTCCTGTACCACATTGGATCTTTCCTTTTGCCAGCCATTTTTCTTACGTATTAATGTATCCAAAAGTCTATGTACTGATATTCTTGTCCCAAATTGTGTTTCACACTATACTATATTAATGATTACAAAACAGTTACAAGACACAAAGTTAATCGTATAACTAAATGAACGAATCTATCAATTGTCAGTGTTATCGAGCACTCAGCCATTGACAATTTCAGCAATCAATCATGCTTACTTAACAGTAGAAATGACTGTTCAGCTGAGAAATAAGGTAAAATAAAATATCTTATATTTTCCTTTGCAGTAAGCAATGAATTCTAGGAAAGGAAAGGGCAAAGGGATCAGTCACATGGATTAAATCATTTTCAGTTATAGAAGAAACATAGAATTGTATAATTCTGTGTTAGACAAACAGTCTAAATATTTATTATGTTACAATTTAGTCCTTGTATTGATCATATTATATGATCAATACATCCCCCCATCAACAGATGGGCTATTGAAATTTGCAGGTCTAAGCAACTAAACATAAAACAAACTTGTGAATCGTGTATAATCTACTTTACAGGAAGTAACGCCTCACTGAAAATGAAATAAAATACTATTATATTAAATACTTTGATATTGAATATATTTAACTTTAGCTTCAACATCTAACTTGCAAAAATGAAGCGATCATCTAGGAAAGACAAAAGTTTAATAAAAATGAGAGAGCATTTATCAGTATTTGTTTTGGGATGTACCATGGATAATCATCTTTTGAATGTAGTGTTGCATTTGCTTTTATAAGTTGAAAATAATTATTTTATGAAACATTTATTTAATATTATTAAAAGGTAATTTGAATCTGACATCAATTATGACATTTATTTGAACACGAATGATTAATTCAATCCTTATTCAGCCTGTAAATATCAATGTTAAAAATACTGATTTAAATCAGATTTTTTTAAAAAAATCATTTGATTTAAATCACGATTTAAATCAAACCAATTTAAATCAAACAACCCTGATTGAAATTTTAATAAAAGTTTGCTATTTCAAATTTTAATTACTTAAAAGGTGCATAACCAACATAGTGAAAAAGTATCCAAGCCCGGGACTTGAACCTGGGTCATCAGTATAGTGCACTGATGTTCTACCAACTGAACCATTTAGAACGATACACAGTTTGGCACTTCTCACTACCACATCAATATTTTCCGTGAGCCACCAACCCTGGGGCAAACACGATTCCATCTTGTGCTGTGTTTGTAGCTTTGCCAACATGTGATACTGAGAAGTGCCAGGCTGGGTATCGTTCCAAGTGGTTCAGTTGGTAGAACGTCAGTGCGCTAGACTGATGACCCGGGTTTGAGTCCTGGCTTGGATACTTTTTCACTATGTTGGTTATACGTCTTTTAAGCAATTAAAATTTGAAATATCATGAATGTAAGGCGTGTGAAATTTTCTATGGAAAAATTTCCAAGTATTAAAATAAAAGTTTACTGTTTAGAACTTTTAAATAAAGTGGCCACTAGTTTAAAGAAAGTGACCACTTATAAAACTGCTACTACTGGCCACTGGCCACTAATGAAATTTCCCAGTTTTGCCCTTTATTCATTAGAAAGAATCTTTTGTGGTTTTAGTTTAGTTCAATTTAAACTGCACAACAGCTAAGAGAATGAAAAAGCAGACAAGCTTACATTTATGTTTGAATTTAAAAAAAATTATTTTATATTTAAAATTTTGTTGTATAAAACATAAAGTTTTCTTGATACTTAGTACTGAATCTTATAGTTTGTTTCTTGATGAGGGTAAAAGGCAAATTGTTTCTGTTTTCAGTAAGTTGATCTTCAATTTTGTTAAGTAAATAAAAAAAAAAAAAAAAAAAAAAGAAGAGACATATTTATAAGATAATTTTATTGTGTTTTCATATTAAGTGCAATAGGGTCAGGTGGGGTAAAATAGGTAAAAAAAAGCACATTTTACAATTGCACCTTTATAGGAAAAAAATAAAAATTCCACCACTGAAAAAACAGCTCAAAATATGCAAATGGACACTTCTTATTACATTTTAAGAGAAATATTTCTGAATTAATAAATTTTTGGAACTGATAAACAAGATTTAAAATGTGTTGTTTATGACTTGTTTTACCCCATAGGGTGGGGTAAAATAAGTCAGTAGTGGGGTAAAATAAGTCGTGCTGAAAACAGGTTCGATTCCACAATTTATTGACTACTATTTATGTAAATATGTATATAAATGTGAAAAGAATGAGGATGAACACTTATATAAAAAAAATACTGTCCCCTGTGATTCATTTCAGGTTCTGGAAGGACCTTAACTATTTGTGATACATCAACTTCAGATATATCATCTATTTCTGGGAACACAAAGTGAGATCTTCCACTTTGCTTGGCAAATTTTACAATGTAGGCATCATTAATTTGTGAAAGTATGTTGCAATGAAATACTTTCTTTTTTTCCCCTAAAACTCTACTTGCACCCATTTCCCAACTTTTAAAGAATGTTCATTATCAATCTGCTCTGAATCAGAGCATGTTGTATATTCTTCTGAAGAAAAGTTGGTATTTTTTTTTCTGTTTCTTTAGAGACACCTTAGTTGTTTTATTTTTTCTGTGGACTTTTCAGCATGAAGTCTGTGTCTAGTGTTGTTGCAGTTGTGAGAATTTCACCGGTTCTTCTTTGCAGTTTTTAATTTAATTTAATTAAAATTTCAGGCTTTCACTTTTCCAATTCTTTCTCCCAACGCTTTTTAAAATTCCTTACCCAATCGGGTGTTGGAGTACTGTTTGGAAAAGGACTTGGCTTACTTGAATATTCTAAATAGCTATTGACCATTCTAACAAGGTCACTTCGATCAAGAGGAAAACCACATGAAGCTGTGAATTTCATGGCTCGAACAAGACATTGTTCTTCTAGTGAGGTCAAATATGTATTTCATCCTGAACCTTCATGTATTGGTGGGTTTACAACATATCTTTTAAGTATCAAATGGTATGCTATATTTCTTGGCTGCACTACGTAAACACCATGAAAAAAAAAAATGGAACAATTATTTTAAATTATGCCTGAAAGCTGCATTTTTAATTTTGCTTCAGTCTATTTTAAAATCAGAACAAACATATTTATCACCGTAAAAGTGATTTGAAAAGAAAAATTGCAATTATATACATTGTGTATCTGTATGCTAAGCCTAACCTACAACAAAACATGACCTATTTTACCCCACACAAGTTTTTTTGTCCTAAAATATTTGTTTTTGCAATTATATTTTTAAAAATGTAGAAAATTAATCTTGATAAAGTACTTTATCTAATAGAATTATAAAAACATGTGAACTTATCTCTACATTTTCTGAAATCAAAAGTTTTTATGACCAACTTTACAAGCTTCAAGCACCAAAACATCAAATTGTTATAAACTATAGCTGCAGAGTAAAAGTTGAAGCTAATTTTACATGTAAAATAATGACAAGTATCAGTATTACTATATAAAAATGGCAACACAAAAATAAAAACTTATTTTTTATTTTTTTTTAGAATCTTTTCAAAACTGACCAATTTTACCCCATGACTTATTTTACCCCACCTGACCCTATGTTTCAGCTTCTAATTTATATTAAGTCTGAAAACATTTATAATGCAGTAAGTTGGCTATTTTGAAAATATCATATTTACAAACCCTGTATAGGTGCTGGGACTCGAAAAAGTTTGTTATTCTAGAATGTCTAAATTTTTACTACTAAAATTGAGTCTTATATGAAAATAAATTTCATATTGTGAAGCATGATTTTTACAGAAATAATATGTAGTTGTGTAACTGATGTGAAAATGTGACTTTTAAATAGCTATGTCCACTATTTGGGAGTGTCTATTATGGAGGTGTTACTATTAAAATTTTTATTATTTATTTTTATTAGTATTATTTTTACTGTTATAATTTTCTATAATCTTTTACTTCTAAAAGAAAAATATTTTAAATTTGAATAGATATTGTTCAAGGCCATAAAAAGAAGTACCGTAAAATCACGTTAATCCGCCCTTCCCGATTAAGCGCCCCCCTCCCACTTTGTAAACAAATTAGAAAATTCAAAAAATCCCGAGAAAGCGCCTTCCCCAAAAAGAAATTTCACCGTGCACGTCAAGATCAACACCAAAAATTTTATCTCCCGAGTGTTTTTTTTCTTCGACGGATCAGAAAGGCGTGACGATTCTTTGATATATCACAAACATGTACAAACACATTGTTGATCTGAAAAAGCAATATAACCAAACATTAGTTTTGCTGTAAATTGATCTCCATGGCGATATGAAGGTAATAAAAATATCGATAGTAAAAGTTTCTCGTGAAATAAGTTAAAAAAATGTGTATTTGATGCTGTGTGGAAAATATTTTGATTAAAAGAGAATCTATCTATTTTATTAAAGAATTTATAGTCATATTTAACATTATTATGAAAACCAATCACAAAAAAATATATCGATTGAATGATCAGATCAATCGATTTGTCGATACACAGTCGAATTTGTAGCATAATTTGAGCTATCTTTGTGGTAGTAATGTTTTTGTCTTAATAGTCTGGTAACACTACCAATTCGTTCTATATGTTCTCAATTTTTGTGATTTGTATTATTTATTTAGCATTTATAGATACGAAATCATGATTTAAGAAAAACTGTTATTTAATCTTCCTAACTTACAACAGATGGCGACACCACATAAAATATTATTAGTTCTCGAAATTGCTTCAGGACACTTTCAACTGCAATTTCTCAGTGTTTTTTAATTATTTTAAATTATTAAACTCTTTTTACATTTCTGTTACCATATTAATGACAGATATTAGTGTTATTATTTATCTAAATGCATTCCAGTTTCAAAACTTCTGAAATCCAGAATTTTCTATAATCTGAAATCACCATTAATCTTGAAGTTATACTGTTTTTCTATTTTGTCTATCATTTTTTTTTCAAAATGTTTTTCTTTTGTTACTTTATTAAAATAATGCTTGCTTTGCGATGATCGGCCATTAGCATCTCCCTCCCCACGACCACCACCCATAAATATCATATACTGCAGTCTTAATACCGTGTAAACGCCCCCCCTGCTTATTTTACGATTTTCCGTCGTGTTTAGGGGGGGGTGGATTAACGGGATTTTACGGTATGCTTTCGTGGCAAATGACATCATTTAAAAAAGAAAATATAACTTTTAATTCATAAAACTCAATTAATTGTCTATGCAATCAAAATGATGCCAATTTTAAAGATTTTCCATTCTACCAGCTTCGAAATTAGAGGTTGACATTTTCAAAGAACTGTCACCTGCATCCTGTAAGAATGTCATTGAAAATATGCGTTTTCATTGAGAAAACTACAACAATTTATCATAATTGTTTGTACTAACTAGTAGAATCATATAAGTTTCAAAATGTAATTTATGCAATTTTTATTTAATTATCATATAAATATGATTTCTTATATATTATAGAAAATTTAATAAAATTAATATTTTAAATCTTTTCTTTCTAATTGTTGTATAAAATAATTTTTTCTTCTTCTTCTGAAATTGAAAGATCTCGTGTAATGCAATTGTAACATTTGTTTACTATTCAAGTACTTGACATGATATAATTTGTCAGTTTAAATGTTAAATAAATAAAAAAAAAGTTGAACTTTTATTTTAGAGATTTCTAATTTTCCCTTAAAATTCTTATTAATATAATTTATTTGATATTTTTAAGATAAATTTTATTGTTATTACTTTTGTATTATAAATTTTGGAACAGGTGTGTTACACTCATACACTGATGTTTGGCGACTTTTTGATTGGAATGATTTTCAGGCCTGCGCCAAACCAATTACTTAATACAATAGCCAGGATACCAATAAAGAAAACAATCTCAAAATTTGGCGACTTTTTCCCTTTTTATGACCGATAATAATAAAAAAAAAAAAAAAAAAAAGATGCATGAGTGTAAGACATCACAGCCTAAATATTTTTTAGTAAGATTTACATGAAAAAGCATTAATAAATTACTTTTACTATTGTTATTGTAGAATATCTAAATTTTTATTATTAAAATTGAGTTGTACATAAAAAGCGTGATTTTACAGAAATAATCTGTAGTTGTGTAACTGATGTGAAAATGTGGCTTTTAATAATTCTTTTAATGTTATATTTTGTCTAATTAAACAAATTCTATTTCTAGACTGTTATAAAATAATTATATTTATAGTTAATATAATTCTATTTTTAGACTGTTATAAAGTAATTATATTTATAGTTACAGAATATTATAACAAGGGACATGTGGAAGCAAAGGATGTAGATCCGAAACAAGATTTCAAAAATTTACCCACCGATACTGTCATAGTTAGAGTTAAACATGGCAGTAAAGTACGAAATATAATCGGATTTGTAGAAAAAACTTTAAAGGTAAAGATATTTAAAATTTTTTATTTTAATAAATTCTTTAATAATTCATCCTAAAAAAGCTATTTCATTTATGTTCTGCCCAGTTTCTAAGTTATAACTTGTCTTTAATTTATTTAAATATAGGAATACATATCAGTATATTTCATGAAATTATCTTAAAATAGCTATTTTGTTTTGTTTGTATTTTAATGAGATATTATTGGGGGATATTAACAGGGTCGGACTGGGCCAGGGGAAAGGGCGCAGACCTTGGATTTTCAGAGGGCGCGAAAATGTTAAATAACTCATGTCAATCTTACTTATTTTTTCTGTGTTTTACTTGACAAGAGATAACACATTCGCATAGCACTAAGTAAGAAAATTGTTTAATATAATTGGGTTGTCCGGAAAGTTCGTGCCGGTTGGGAAAATCAATTCGTACCGGAAAATTCAACCCGTTAATTATTATACATTTGAATCGAATTTAATGTCTAATACTTAAATGGTAGAATTTTCCGGTACTATTTGATTTTCCCAACCGGCACGAACTTTCCGGACAACCCAATAATATTATTGAGTCTAGAAAGACGACTTCGCTATATTCCTCGTGTATGTTTGATGTTCCATCAAATCTTTACAATGCTACACAATTTTCCAAAACATGTTATGTAATGTTCAGAAACGCTAGAAAGTTGAAAATAGTAGTTGAACACATTGTAGTAGATTGACTATAGGTTACGGCTTTCCTACTTTAACTTTTTTGTCAGTAGAAGATGCCTTACAAAGTCATGGGAAAAAAGTGATCACCCTTACTAATTATCCTGCAAATAAGATATAAAAAAACATAGGTACCAATTTATTGGGAATAATATCTACTATTAAATTCTATTCATAAATTTTGTTTCGGGGATTGTCTACATATTAAAAAAAATGCACGAACCATGATTTTTCAAATGGTAAAACCTACTTTTGACACTCTCTTTGAGTTCCCTGGATCAAGGTAACTTGGGAATATACTTCTCTTAAATCTCCATAGTCTTATAAAAGAAAATGTGTTATAGGGGTTTGTCTAAAAATTTCGAAAAATAAAATTAAAATCCTACAAGAAAAAGTAATGAAAACATTCATTTAGACACCAGTAAATTATACAGGAATTTTAAATTTATAATTAACTTTCTTTCTATAAAAGTAAATACAGCAAAATGTTTCAGGTAATATATTACGATTTATTTTTTGTGGATATTTTGAAAACAGAAGAAGGTTTTCTATATCTCGAAAACTAATTATTCAAATGAGATGTAAACTTACACACTAGTGATTTTTTTTATACAAAAATTAATGCAATTCATGATTTATAATTTTTTAATGTGAATTTATTAATAACTTTTAAAAAAATGTCTTTGAATACAATAAAAGCCTGGAATATGTTTAGGTCAATTAAGTGCATTTCATTAAAAAATTAATAAAAATTCAATCGGATGATTTTTATAAGTTTGTCAAATGTATTTAACATTAGCATCCTCAAACTTTAAACTCTTCTATATATATATTTTTACTCAAGCAAGACAGAATTATTGGGATATCATTAGTTCATTGTTTTCTAGCTTCGTTAGCCAACGATTGAGTTTGGCAGTCTTGCGATTGGCAGTTTGGCGATTGACATTGGCCAAAGATTTTTCTATTAGTTGGACCAACAGCTAACACTGCATCTGCGTCAACGTTTGGCTGATCTTTGGTCTAAAGATATGAGTTGCCATTTGACCAACAGTCATGTTTACTGGAAAAAAACTGTGCTAATAATAACAATAAAATATGATAATAATTGACCTTATTTTAATTAGAAACTTCAACTAATTTGTCGATTTTTTTAGGCAAAAATTAATTATGCTTCTAGAATTACTGATTAAAATTGCTAAATATTTGTTTTTTCTTTAGCAAAGTAGTATATTTAAATGGGATCTCTGCAGGTATCTACCTCATCACACACACACAGAAAAAGATTTAATATGCAAACTTCGTTCAAAAAATATTTATATCTAAAACAAAAATGTACTTTCCGTATGGAAATGGAAATAGAAATTCTGAAGTTAAAACTCATGCTTGATTTTTATTTTATTTCATTTATTTATTTATTTATTTATATATTTTTGGAAAAAGTACCACACATTATAGCAGTATTTGAATGTTGAACTATATGATGAATGTATGATGTATTACTGTTTGTATGTAAATGCGGAAAGAACACTTACTTGTGAAAATAATATTAGACTTGAAGCATTTGACCTAAGGAGAGACAGGAGGGGGAAGAGGTATTTTATCTGCTTTAAAAATTACTTTATGCATCCGTTAAATACTGAATTGATATCGCACTATAAAAAAGTTTCTACTGAAAAGATAGATCGGAAATAGCTATTAGTAGTCTTAAATCACTGAAATAATTGAGTAAATTTACTTTTTTCAGAACACTCTTACCATGATTTGCAAATTTTTTATCACAATTAGAGATCAAGGGAAATATTTAAGTTTCCATAATTGAAATAAATCCCCCGGGGATTGCAATCCTGTAAGCTACAGGATTTTGCAGTCAGCGTTTTTTTTTTTTTTTTTAACCTACAATAGTTTCTGAATAGTAATCATCGCTTTATTAAATGATCGATTTTTCTGTGATGAAATAAAGTAATTTTTTATGGAAAATACATACCAGAATTTTCTATTAGTTATTTAATTACAGAAATGCTGTTATTAAATATATCTAAGATTACTATCCGAAAAATATAATAGGTTTTTTTAATTAAAAAAAAAAAAAAAAAAAACGCTGGCCGCGGGAATCTGCAGCTTGTAGAATTGCAATCCAGAAATGTGATCGAGGTTGTATTCCTCGAAAAGAAAGAGTATGTTTTCCAGTCAACAACAAAATCCACACAAAACGTTTTGGTTTTCTAATATTTATCTCTTTCTTTTATAAAACTGTTTTTCGAAAAGCATACTTTCGATTATAGGGACATTCAGGGCCGGCTTTAAAGGGGCGCAAGTTCGGTGACCAATGTTGAATTCAGGCGGTGGCCCGGGGGGGACATCATCCCTCTGAGCCTGGAAATGTCCCCCCCCCCCCCCCCGGAAGATTTGAGATTTTATGCTTTCAATTTGCAAAAAGTGGAATTCCCCCCCCCCCCCTGGAGCTACAGAAATCCCTCCCGGACAAAAGTGTCTGAATTCAACACTGTGGGTGACCGCCCTGGGTTGACCGCCTAATAGCTAAGGGACGGAAAATTTCCAAAATATTTAGCCTAAATGTAAGACCTAAAACATATTATTTTAAGAACCAATGAAAAAATTTCTCGCAGGGCGCGGGAGTAATACCTGGGCGTAGTATCCACAGCGCGTCAGGGCTTTTAAAACTTTCCCTATGAACAAGATCTTAAATAGTACGCAAGAAGATTCCTCAATAGTATGCAAACACGTCTGCTTTGGTTTCCTATTCAGGAAATTCCTTCGATGTATCTTCAATTTCTTCATGATAATAAAAATCTCTCTCTTTTGACATTTGTCTTAATTGATGATTATTCGTAAGAAAATTATCCAAATTTAGTACAATAATCAGAATGTATGCTTATAGCCAGGGGAAAACATTGCAGTGGCTTAGGGGCGCAAAATTTTCCCTGGCTGAGGGCGCACCGGCCCTCTGGCCGATGGACCGGCGGGCCAGTCCGAGCCTGGATATTAAATGGGAGACAAAATCAATGCTTTACGGTCTTTCTTTTATATATATTTGTTTCTTGAAAAATGTTACATTACTTCAATAAATGAGGTTAATCCTAATTAATATTTTATAGATTTAATAAACTTTGTAAACTTTAAATACATTTATGTTTTTATTTACTTTCTGTTCATTATTTTCCAGGATGAAGCAACTAGATGCATGATATTTAGTGGTTGTGGTGATGCTATTGAAAAGACTATAACATGTGTTGAGATTGCCAAAACAAAGTTCAAAGTATGAATGTTAACTTTTGATTACTTTTTAATTATGTCATAGTCTTTATTATGTAACTTAAGTAATATTTATATGATTCAGTATATCACTAATATTTATGGTAGTAATCAAAATAGTTGGTTTTATAAAATTTGTTTAGTAGAAAAGTCAGCTTCGTGATGATTTGTAAAATTAAATAGGATATGTAATGTAATTTTTTTTTTTTTTTTTTTTTTTTTTTTTTTTTTTTTTTTTATAATTGGGGGGGTTAAAATTCAAATTCTTAGAGCAAAAATATTTTATGTTGAAATGAAGCATTATTGCAACAATTTATAACTTTACTAGCAGATCCAACTGGAGTGCCTGATATTACCTAACATAAACAAATGAACCTAGTGGTGGGAGCTGCACTGAGAGATCATTAATATATGACACTGTAACAGAGACCTTCATTAATACACAAAATTGGAAAAAATATATATATATACTATATAATAATTAAAGTCTTCACAAAAAACCTTAACCTGAACATTTTGATTGTATCCTATAAATCGTTAAAACAGCAATCACTATGATGGGGGATCTTTCCTTAATACAAGACCAGAGCCATCTTGACAGGTATGTGGGCACACAGGACCTCGTGCCTGGAAAAAAAAAAAAAAACTTACGAAACTTTCTGACACACTTACATGTTCTTTTAAAAAACATAAAAGCATGACACTTGCAGGCTTGACTATTAAATTAATTTGGAATTGAATAAATTTTCATTTTTCAATAATCAAAATGTTATGATTAAAACTTTTCAAATGCTTCTATTTTTTTATGGAAAATATTTTTTTTTTTTTGATTGGGTACGTTTTTCACTCCGATGGAAACTGGGGTTTTCATTACTTTCTTTCCTGAAATGCACAATCCCCCCTCCAATATATACTTGGTATATACAGTATGCATAAACACACTTATTTTAAACTTCCACCTGAAACAGATAGCGGTAGGAAGTTTTGTTTGGGGGGTGGTACATGTGAATTAGTAATAGTAAAATAGAATAACAACATGTAATAATGAGATCTGAAATGTATTCAAGTTTTGCAAGCGTTTAAAAAGATACTTATTTCTGAAATGTTGTCATACTAAGTTTCGAAATGAACAAAGCAATATATTATACTAAGAACGTGTTAATAAATAAGGAAGTTATTTTAGATATTATTAGTTAAAATCTGATAAACGTTTGTGATTTAGATTAAAAAAGTAACTATAAAATATTTTTTCTCGTGTATCCCCTCCCTCTCTATTTTCACATTCTCAACTTTAAACAAATTTAGAGATACAATTGTCAGATTATGATTTAAAATTAAAAGTATAAAATATTAATTTTAATACTTTAAAATATTGAGAGCATCAATAATGTTGGTTCAAAGCACCAATTTTGACAGCAGTTTCTGAAAAAACCTATGCCTTTATCGAAAAATGGAAAATACTCTTCAATTTCATAATTTAATTATAAACAAAAACAAAAACAAAAAACCTGCCAATTTTATGTACTTATGAATCAAATTGAATTCAAGAATACTTTAAAAAATAGCCAATTAGAACTTATATATATATAATTGTAATACTTTTGAATTTCAAAATACATTAAACAAGTTCTTGCATCAAATCTTATATATATATATATATATATATATATATATAAACAAAAAATGTTTGCAAACATGTCAAATTGGCAGGTGCTCTTACTAAAAAAATATGTTATCAAACTGTTTTCCATATATCGGTAAAAGTAGAAGATTTTTCAGAAAATGTTGTCAAAGTGAGTGTTTTGAACCTTTGAGACGTGACAGCAGAGGAATGAAAAAAAAAATCCTGCCATGCTGAGACAATAATCACTTATAACGGAAGATGTAATTCATTTATCGGAAAATGAAAAAAAACGTTTGATCAAAAATCTTTTTAGTAATCATGCCTGCAAGTATCATGCTTTTATGTTAAAAAATGAGTCAGAAAATGTATCAGAAAGTTTCGTATTGTTGAGCAAGAAAAATGATTTTTTTGAGAACTGCCTCAAAATAATTACTGATTTTGAATCATTCAGAAATTATCTGGAACATTTGTAAAAATTAATTTCTTATGCATTATGTTTATGAAATATTCTTTTTTTCCAGATATTTTTTATACTTTATTTCAAAGTGCTATATTCATGCAGGAAATGTTTCATGTCATGTATAGGGCTTTTAAATCAAAAAAGAAATTTTATTTCAAAATCCATCATTTCCTTAAAATAAATTATTATGAATGATATTTGCTTATTATTAACTATGTTATAAGCATCCTGATTCAACTACTTTAATAATCTAAAAGAAAATGAAAATAGCCAGATACGTTTTCTCTTCTTTTTTCTTTTGTCTATTTTCACTCCTGATTAATCAATAATGCTATAATAGATTATGATAGTATTTTTAATTAAGCCATTAGTAATATTTTACCTATATATTACTTGTATCTGTTTCAATTAGAATGAAACATTTAACATCTAAACGCTTTTAAAATGTTCAAACTGTTCAATATAATTTTTCTTTATTAAAGTGAAATACACAATAAAACAATGATGGTCAACATTTAAATTAATGTACATCAACATGGAAGTAAATATAAAAAAAAAACTTTTTAATTATAAGTATTGGTGTATTGGTATTTGTAATAAATAATTTACTATGTATGTGTCATATCGTATTTCATCAGTTATCATTGTAAAAAAAAAATAATAATACAGGTTAAATGTTTCTTACTAACTCAGTCATAGAAGTCCTGCAATATAACTATAAATTTGTGAAGCACTTCGAAACTATGAAATACAAGAGAAAATATTGAGGGGAAAAGGATTAACCTTGTAGTAGCCAACTGTTTTCATTTGGCAGGTTTATCTACCCTCTTGGCTTCAAAAGAAGAAATATGATTTCAGTCAGCAAAATGATAGGGAAAAAGATTTCAAATGCGTTTCACAAAGTCGGATGTGTACTTGTTCCCCCACCCCAGACCCTACCCCTTTTTTTCTTTTAAGTTGTCAAAATATTTCTAATATTTTGTTTTATATATATTTAATATACTTATATATTATATTTAATATATTTAATTTTTTTTATCCAGCATTAAAGTCTAATTCACAGCTCATCAGCTTTACTAAGATTTTAATACATAAAATATTAAATTAAGCATATATTTTAGAAACATTTTACCAACTAAAAAAGAAAAAGACATCCTTTAAGAATAATACATACAAAAAAGAAGTTAAAGATATTTACTGAGGAGATATACCGACCAACACCTTAAGATGTATTACCTGACATTAAGGATTGGATTCATAGTAATATAAGTAATTTTTTTTTTTTTATTTAATAAAATGTTAAGTAAACAGTCATTTTTACTGTATTTTTACATATGTCATGACATTTTGTTTATTTTTTCCTTAAAAAAATTTTTGTATGGAAAAAAAATTTGGTATAGAGCTCGCTTCTAAGAAAAGTTTTTCAAAGTTTAAAACTGCAAGAAAAGAGTTTTAAAATTCTTAATTTTTTAAAAAAAATAATTTTTTTGAATTTTACTACAAGAATTTAATTTTCTCCTGATTAAATGATACTTTTCTGCACAGAATCATTTAATAATTAAAGTAAAAATAAAATACAACGTTAAAACACCAGTGTAATTGAATCTACAGCATACCGGTTTCGGTAGCATATAGCATACCCTCCTCAGTGCTGAAGAAAATGGAAATTTGCTCATATATATAGAAATGATAGAGGATTCAAGTGACAAGTTTATACTTGTTAAACTTGTTAAGTTAAGTTTATACAAGTTAAACTTGTCACTTGAATCCTCTATCATTTCTATATATATGAGCAAATTTCCATTTTCTTCAGCACTGAGGAGGGTATGCTATATGCTACCGAAACCGGTATGCTGTAGATTCAATTACACTGGTGTTTTAACGTTGTATTTTATTTTTACTTTAATTATATCACACCAAGCTCCAAATTAATATTCATTTAATAATATCTCATAAAGATATTATAAATAAGCAAATAAAAAATAGTTTAAACGGTATCGAAGTTAGTTAAGTTAAGTTACAAATTTTATTAAGTAAGTTTCTCTTTTCATTATAAAAAATTAGAAGTCTCCACGGGTTAAAATTTTCAGGACCAGCCCTGGCCCATTTATGTTTTCACAATTCATGGCCTGGCCCGAGAAATTCAATGAAGTAATGCTCGATTCAGCATGGCCAGAGTCAGGATTTCTACAAAAAATGTCTATATTTCTTAATTAACATTATTTCACAATTTAAATTCTTTTAAAAGAATTGTATACATATTTATGCATTACATACTAATTAATGCAAAATTTTTAAAGGGATTCATGAAATAGCAATGTCTTTACAACTTAGAGAATTACCTAGTTAAAAAGAAACTAGTCGTTGGGGGCCACCGTAATACTTACCCATCATGGATATGCATAATGTAAAATATTAAAATAAAAATTGTGTAAACTACTTATAAAATGCATTGCAATTCAAATAAAATCGAGGCTTGATGACGTCACAAACTTTAAAGGCTCGATTACTGAATTGCTTGAAAGAAACATCCTTATAACTCCAAAAATAATAATCCTATTAACTAGTGGTTTATTGCATCTGATTAAGCGTCAAATTTCCAATTAAAATATATCTTTGAAGTGAAATTTGGATGAAATACGGGGTCATGAAAAATTGAAAAGTGTGGAAAATAGGATTCCAAATATCTCAGCAACTAATTATCCGATCGACTTCATGCTTTATGCAAAATTTATGTTTTTTTATTGTCTTTTATATTCATTTCTTAAAATAACCAATTTCGAAAATTTTTATATACCTTTTATCAGAATGAATATTTCGAGAGTCCGAAAAAAATAGTTCCGGTTAATCGAGGTTATTGAAATGAAATATCCATTATTACATACTAATTACATACCAAATTGCAAGTTTCTATCTCAATTTTTTCGGGAGATAGAGCGTTTACAGACACACAGACGGACAGCAAATTTTTTTTTCTAAAAATATGTTTTTCAGAATCTCCAGTGTCTGAAACGTGTAAATCCGTCAAAAATTTTTTTTTTTCGATTTTCAAAACGATTACAAGACTTACCCTATACTACGTATGATGGGTAAATAAAAATGTTTAGAAAGAAAGAAAAAATGGTTAAAAATTCATAATTTTCAAGCTCTCTGAAGAAAATAAAAATAATTCTTTGAAAATATTTCTTTTTAATTTATTTTACCAAAATGAATTTTTACATAAAAAAATTAAGAAAATAAAAAAATAAAAATCTGGTGCCCAGCAGAGTCCGAATAAAATGAGTGCAGATTTGGCCCAGCAACAGTCTGCAGAGAAAATGTAAGCCTGTTCCAGGATCGGCCTGAGTGTGATGAAAGACAATCGGCCAGACCCTGTGCAAACCTTCTAAACGAATATCTCTGTTCCGGTTCATATGCATACACAAGCCATGTGAGATTTTTTGAACGATGATTGCGTTGTAGAAAGGAGAGAGAATTAATTAATTTAATAGAATTACAAGGCCTTACAAAAGTTCTTGCACCCAGCCTCACTTTTGGTGGGGATGGCTCTGTATGTGACATCATATAAATAGCTTATTTTGTTAAAACCTGCAGTTGTAAAATAAGTTTATAAGAAACTTTAAAATGTTTTCACAAACAAAAAAGCTAATCCGAAAATTTTGATTCTGTCAAAACCAGTTCCTAAAGTAAAAGTATCTTCGTAAAAAAAATCCGCAAAGAAAATCGAAAAAGTAATCAACGGCAGAAATAGAGATTGATCTCTGCTATCCAATGCAAAAAAAAAAAAAAAAAAAAAACATTAAAAAATATTGAAATGCAAATGAGATATTAGAAAAATAATGCCCCATAGGATTAACATTAACAAGCAGGTGTTTTCAAGTGTGTGAAGAGGACCCTTAAAGCAGAAAGTTTTTCACTGCTGATTTCATTCTTGATTGTTGTTTATGGTACCATATATTTCGCATATAACACACATTTAAAATATCAGGCTTCATTTTTCTATTTTTAGATATATTCACTGTATTACGCTTTCCTTTGCAAAGAAATCTTCATGGGATATGTAGCAAAAAGCAAAATAAGGAACATACAAAATTTAGTGTTTCCCCTAGGTGTTTTCGAGAGGATGCAGCCCTTTGCACATTTTTTTATAGTTGTAAATGCGCCCTGCCCGTTTTTATATATCTGGAAATGTACCCTGATTTTTTTGGGTTCACAAAAATTTGCTGTCACGAATTTCACCAAAAGGTTGCGGGAAAATATCACAAAATTCGTCTATCAGTCGCGAGAAAATATTGCAAAATTTGCCTATTGGTCGCAAGAACACCCCCCCCCCCCCCCCCCACTGTTTCCACTTTAGCAGGTATAATTGTATTGTATTCTTCTCGGAAGGACCATAAAATATTTCCATTTTCGATTTGATTCCGTCATAGGCAGATTTGTTATTACAGGTTTTATTGTAACCAATGTTTTTCATATAATCTGACATTATTAAAGTGGTCTTTTATAAATAAATAGCATGTTCATTAATATAGAAACCTCATTACTTTTTTTAATTTTTCATTTTTAAAACAGGTGTTTAACACACACCTGTAAATTCTGAACAATTTTCTTCTATCAAAAGTGTGTGTTATATGCTGAATATACAGTATTTGCTTTTGTCGCTTTGTTGAAATAAAAGAAATTTTTTTTTAAATCACAATGGAATATTCCATACATCTTTATTGTTTAAATTTTAATGCAATGTAATGAAGCTGAAAGAAAATATAGTGGAAGAAAATACATCACAACAACAACTTGGGGAAAAACAAAAGAAAAATCCATTAAAAGCTTGTTATTTGAATGCTTAAAAAAAAAAAAAAAAAAAAACGAAAACTTATGTTATTTTTTAAAATTAGCATGTTTGCTCTTTTAAATATAAAACATAGTCAGCAATCTTTTTTTTTTCTCCCTCAAAATATATTATAAAATAAAATTACATTGCATAAACATTGTTTGAATATGTAAAATTGGCTTTCTAAAGTGTTATTTCTATTTGTTATTTCATCATGTCTAATTATTTAAATTTTTTTTATTAATTTTATTTTATCTGTTCATTTTTTTCACAGGAGCTTCACCAGATCACAAAATTAAACACTTTAAGGTAATATTTTTTAGTTTTAAATTTTCCTGGTTTCTTTCTTGCATTTATAACGAAACAATGATACTTTTAATTAAATACACTTGACTTATAATGTTTCTTTCTTCTTTTCTTTTACAGAGTAGAAGAATATTGGGAACCAACTAAGCCAGATCTTGATAGATTACAAGTCACTAGAGAAATTCCTATGGTTTCCATATTGCTTTCTAAAGATGCAGTCGACTCTAATGAACTTGGGTAAAAAACATATAAAATGTTTTATTTTATGCTGAAACAATTTATCGAAATTCTTAAAGAAGTTCAGTTGGCTAAGAAAAAAGAGAACATTTCATACATTTTAATCCTCAAATTGTCGTCATGCGTACTGACTCCTTGGAAACTTCTAAGAAATGAAAAAGTTTGGCTGGCAGTGCATTGTGAATACTGTGCAATTTTAGCACTAACTATTAAATTTTAATAATCTTTTTGAAATGCTTTTTTCCAATTTTTTTCTTTCCAAATGGAGTATTAAAAATTAGGGTGTATGTTACACGAGGGTGCAGCATACTACCCATCATTGAAGGCGGAAATGAGGGGCATGTCCAGCTGTCAATCAAATTGGGGGACTTGACTGGAAGTGGGGGTCACGTGACTGGATCATATAGCAGAGTTGCCAAGTCTCCGGCTTTTTGCACACCAGTATACTCTTACAGAAAATGTTGTTATTTTAAATCGCAGAATGTTCCGATTAAAGAAAACAACATTTTCTGTGCTAAAATACTGGTATTCAAAAAGCCGGAGACTTGGCAGCTCTGATATAGGATAACGGGAAAGGGGGTTGAGTTGTGTTTGACTGGGTGTCAAGCTGTCAATCAAAAAGGAGGCGGGGCAGTGTTGTACTACAGTAGGAGGGTGAATTTTTTTTTTTTTCTGGGGAGCAAGAGTCTGAAAGGGGTGTGTGACATTTTTTCATGGCAGAGTACGTGGGTTAGTTCATCTTCATGGAAGAGATCCAATTTTTAAATTGGTTTAAAAGCCGTTTAAAAGCTATTTTTTAATTTAATTTTTAATGAATTTATTTACTTTTAAATTTATTATTTTTAGAATTTTAAATTTATTATTTTTAGAATTTTAAATTTATTATTTTTAGAATTTTAAATTTTAACTTGAACCCCGTTCAAAAGGGGGAATTAAACCTGTATACTGCTGTACACTAGACCAATGCCTTTCCCAACCAGACCATCCTTGTCTTGTTTAAACACTCTCTTTATTGTATTATCTTGAAAAAACCTCCCCCTCCCTATTTTAAATATGAAACACTTCTCTGATTGGCTGTGGGGAACAACACAAAGGAATGCATGTCCAGGCATTTTGAACAACACTTCAGTGATAGTTTTTAGAATAAATATTATTCCAATGGCTTGTTTGCACTTTATGAATACCTTTTTAGATAAATGATTTTAATTTATTTACTAGTTAAAAGGCATGTGAGTGCAAGCCTGATATGCAGCATACAGTAAATCCTTTAAAATTCTTGGACTCCTTAAATTTTTTCTAAACTTCTTGGATTTTTTCTTCTCAAGTCTGTATGAACTCTGCGTCATAGAGAAATATGAATATAACCATTTGATTGACATTTTTATTTTAAATTTATATTAACTTTAAAATTTTCAATTTCCCAAATTTCACTTTGTATTCTGATTCTGGAATAAATTTAGCTACAATTATATTTGAAGTTATATGGTGCAAATGTTTTTAGGAATTGTTTAGATGTAAAATTTTGACGTCCTAATGTTAATTAATTGTTACCATGTTTGTTTACATTTCCTATAATAATAATTTTTTTTTTTTTGCTTTTTTCTGTTATGTTAATATTAAGCATTCCAAATATAATTATTTGATTTTCATGAATTTTTATTCTTTTTAAGTATGAAATTAATATTAAACAAGAACAAAAAATTATGCGTCAAGCATAGATTATGTAACACTTTCCAATGCTTCCAAAATAATTTTACAAATCATTACCGTTTAATAAGCTGAAAGATAACATCGAAGTAAACAATTTGGAAAACGCATAACATATTTAAAAACGTAATTTCAGGTATTTCCAACATATACAATATTCAGAAAAATATCCAAATACTTTTATTCAGCCCTGTATATGATCTATAGATTTGTATATATACTACATAGGATACTAAATTTTAGTTCAGTTAAGAAACGCATAGCACAGTTTAAAATTCTCCTTCTGGAGTTTCTGTCAATAAATGGAAATGTGTTCGCAAACTTTTGTGCTTCCCTGTATATGATCTACAGAATTTATACACACCACGTAATAAACAAAAAGTGAGTTAAATTTAAAATCGCGTTCAGTAACTTAAAACGCACTTCCAGGAATTATTGTTAACAGATAGTAGAGAATTCTTTTGTGTGTCCCTGTAAATGAAGGATGACTGCTATACACACAATATTCTGTAATAAGCGTCTTGTAATGCATCTTAGTGATATATATAAATTTCAATGCATTTAAAAAAGTGAAAAATTATTTAAATAAACCGCAGATGATTTTTCTCCATAGACATAATGTAACGGAATTCTTTTGACTGTTCCTGTAAAGTAACTATAAGTGCTATGCACACCCTATTCCGTATTAAGCTTCTTGTAATACACCTTAGTGATATATATCAATTACGATGTGTTTGAAATTGTGTAACATCATTAAAATGAACAGCAAATGATTTTTCCCCATAGACTGTAATGTAACGGAACTCTTTTGAATGTCCCTGTAAAAAAAACTATAAGTGCTACACACTTCAGTTGAAGTAGGGAACATACTATAGATTAGGGGTTCTCAAACTATGGTACGCGTACCAGTACTGGTACGTGAAATAAAATACAAAATGCGGCATATTATTATGGAATCGAAAACAGCTTGTCTTTATTAACTTGGAAATTTAAAAAATAAATTTGAACGCGATTTAGGATTTGTAAACTCTTTTTATATTTTTTTGTTACCAGAAATGTTTGTTATAGTAGACTTGCTGAAATTCACACACAACGCTTATGATACAATCAGTTTTCCAGAATTAAAAACACAATTATTAGATTTATATAGATCAAAGTTGAATTTTGTAATAAAGACCTAGTAAAACTAATGAATGAATGAAGCATTTTTAATTAGCTGAAGAGCTGTTTTTAAACATGCTTTATAAATTGAATTATCTGAAGGTAAAGTCTGAATGCTTGCAAGTAGGAGGAATTAAAGCAAAATAACATTCCAAGTGTAATTTATAACCCATTGTTCTCTTTGCACTAGAAGAGCTTCTAGGAGGTGTTGAAATAAAAATCTTATTTCAAACATAATCCATAAATTGATTCATTGTGTTGATTGAAATATTTTTCTTCTCTTGTGCAAAAAGTGTTATAGTTTCCTCCTATTTCATGAAAATTAGTTTTTAAGAGAGTATATTTATTTAAAATGGCCAAGAGAGTAAGATTATTTAAATCAAACAAAAACTGTAGTCGTATGCAGTGCGGATTTGAGGTAAAACATTGTACATATGTATTGAGGATGGTATACACATAAATGTATGAAGAACTTGCAAGTGTTTGCCTATTGAGAGACATTATTGTCGCATTTAAAGGTATGCAGAATATTAATACAGTTGTATTGAACCTATGTTAAATGCGCTAACTAAGCTTTGGATAAGAAATTCGCAGGGCCGGATTATTGCAGAGGCCAACTAGGTCGTGGTCTAGGGTCCACCACTGATGGGGGCCCCCAAAATAAATAAAATCGTTTGTAAAAAGTTTATTAAAAATGCAGTTTTTTGCAATTATTTCCCCCAACACCAAAAAAGATTTTGATTAACTTAATAACCATATCATAATATCTAAGGATAACCACCAAATACTCCCCCAGAATATTTATAGCTATTATCTTGGTTTGAGACTAGCTCTGAAAAGGTACTGGGTCTTGGACTCCACATGATCTTAATGCTCTGGATGTTAGTTTCTCATTTGAGACACCCTGCCACTGTATCTCACGAGAGAGGAAAGAAGTAAAATTATTCATCTCTCATCTCCTGCGATGGATTACTGGAGTCCATATTCAAAAGGATGAATTAACAGAATTTTCGCTGACGAGAATATCAGAGTACCGTCTAATATTGTCAAAGTCTGTTTGTGTTTAGCACAACATATCTCTGTGAATGTTCTTTTCCACCCTTTGTTATATGGAAAACAAATACAGGAATAAACTAAACATCGAATCAAACTTACGGCTAAAACTTCTTACTATTGAGCCATACATGAGGAAGTTGTGCTTGATGAAACAAGCCCACCCTTTTCTTTGGTCTAGTACAACAGTATATGAATCAGTGTGCACCAATATGTCATTAAGTATTGTGGCTTTTTACTATAGCAAAATACTGTATTTTGATATTGTATGCATTATTAAAATTTAATGATGATACTACTTTTTTACTTGAATGTTTATTATAAAGCAGTCAATTTAGTAATGTAATCATTCATTTGTAAATGCAATAAAATCTGCTATGAAGGAAATACAAAATACCGGAGAGATATTTCGTTTTAGACATCTTTTTCTATATTAGCTTTACGTTTGTTACCTGGTGGTACGCGGAAGTATAAACTTCGATTTAGTGGTACGTCGGTCTAAAAGTTTGAGAATCCCTGCTATAGATAACGACAATAACTAAAAATTGCAGAGCAATCCGAGCATATTTACAGGAGTTAGAGCACCGACAGACGGCCATACGGTCAGACAAACCAAGGTCATAAACACTTTTCAACTAGGTTGGAAAGTGTTAAAAATATGGTTTAATAGATTTAGCATGATGATTCATCAAAATAATTAAATATCTGCCAACATGTACAGGTACGACTAAGCTTTTCGACAAAATTGAAAATGATTCTTCAAATGTATTACTTATCAAGTATAAGAAAGAAAAAACTGCTGTGCAACATTTTTTGTTACAGAGAGGAGCATAATTAAAAATATGATATAATGCAATGGGTCAATACTTACTCACAGTGTGAGATTCTAAGCTGTAAAATTTCGGTACTTTTATGTTAGCTTTTATATACACACATATATATATGTAGGATTTCAGTTTGAACACTTCACTTCATCAAATGAACTAACTACTATTATTATCCATGGTTAGACATGCGCGAGTTGTAAATAGTTTGAATCGCGAGATTTGGCTAAGAGCTGGTCTTCTAATTTTTGTTATGAAGCAAGATATATATAAAATGGATGTAGCCGGTGAAGGCGCTATTAGGCCTAGTTGGATTATTGTAAGGTAAATTTGTTATATAGTTTTAACCAAAAGAGTATTAGTTGAAATTAAAGTTCGTATTTTTTTGTTCAACGATTATTGGTTCAGTAAAGCGACTATTTACATATCATTTACTTACATATATATATGAATAAATATAGATATATATGTCTATAGATATATATGTATATATATCACTGGTGCAAGGCTAACATAAAAGTACCAAAATTTCTAATCTTATACTGTGCAATTTAAAAATGCCTCATAGCAATGTTGAATTAAAAAAAATATCCAGTGCATAAAATGAAACTTAATTTGTGAGATTTTTCTAATTAGAAATACATTAAATCTTTTCTGATTTAGAAAATAAATATAACATGGTGAAAAGAACATTGCTATAAAGAAAACAATGACAAAGTATTTTTAGAAAGTAAAATCAGCCACAAAAGTGACAAAAGAAAAAATAATCAGTTGTTTTGTTATTTGTCATGTCTTTATAACACTTACATATGCAATTAAACTTCTATTTTTATCAGTAACTTGAGTTCAAGCACCTTTTATTACGTATAGATATTTAATGATACTCGATGAAGTGTGTCAAAGAAAGTTGTAAGGTTTTCAAAATAGATATGTTGGCAAGTATGCAATTTTACAAATTAATACCCTTAAATTTAGAACAAAAACATTTTGAAGTCAATTTTTGAAAAATAGAATATTTTGTATATTCCTCATACCAATTTCTTTTCATACACTTTTTTAATGCATGCTAATTTAAGGGGATGCTTCAGTGGTCATGGTCCTTACCATTAATAAAATCTCATGTTAATCTAAGGGAAAATTCAAAAAGATAATTATTCATTACCCAATACATTTTTCAAAATTCAGTTTTTCTCATTAAATTAACAATGTTGATGTATTATGTTTCTAAAAATTGTTTCTTTAAATTTTAAATAGTATTTTTTTAAAAATAGGTTTTTAAGCACAAGTTTTAACTCATTTGTTAATCTTTTAAAATAGCAACTTTTTTTTTTTTTTTTTTAATAATTTAAAATTTTTGTTCTAGCAAAAATCTATCGCCTTTTTAAAAATACTTAAAATTTTAGAAAATAAATTTCTTCAATTTCAGACTTAAATTTTCTGATGGTAA
Source organism: Maratus michaelseni (assembly GCA_963931845.1). NCBI lineage: Eukaryota > Metazoa > Arthropoda > Arachnida > Araneae > Salticidae > Maratus > Maratus michaelseni. Next base: position 179,320,288 of record OZ007592.1, on the reverse strand, counting down.
AATGTAGATTTTGAAAATTGTATTAAATAATGTGAGTGAACTCTGTGAAATCCACTCAGCTTGGGAATTACGATGCGGTGGATTATAGAATTCGGCAGGTTATAGATTATGTTGTTTACATATACTTTTGTTTAATCTTATTATAAATTAGCAATATTTGCATAAAAATGGAAACATACTATAATAGTTTATTTAAAACAAAATTATATACATTTTAAAATTTCAGTGATCATCATTGGATTTTTAAACATTCATTTAATGGTAATTTGGTTTCTGATAAATATATTTTTTATATATAAGTATTTTTTTGTCAACTAGTAATTATCTCAGATTCTGGGATAAAATAAAAATGAAATCAGCTACACATTTGTTTAATACAAGAACTTTATAAATAAATACTCTGTTGAGACTTATCCAATAATTGTTAATTTCTCCAACTACCTAGTGTTGTCATTAATTCTTAGCTTAAAATGGTTTTTTAATTTACATTTGTTTGCTCCTTTTTCTTATCAAAAATTACTATTTTAGTATATAATATGCGAAATACATTTCAGTACTTTCAGAAATTGATAACTGATGAAATCCCTGCCTTATTAGATTTGTTCTACGAGCTTAACTGTCTGAAATTTCCATTATTTACATCACAAAATGAATCGTATATTATACATTGGTAGATTTCAGATAGTCAACTTTAATTCTATTTTTTAATTTCTCCATAGGTTAATGTGGGATTTCATAATCAATGAAGGGAAAACTTGTTTGTTAGAGAATCCCTTGAACTTTATTTTAAAACTACAGTAGTAAACTCACATATCGGATTCTGTCATATCCAGATTCAGACTCTCCCATATCCAGACTGATAAAAGCTCAAAATTTATTATAGGCTTGTAAATTCAAATTTTGTTTTAATGTTCTTAGAATTCTGCCTACTCATTCGATGTGTTCACTAAAGATGTACAAACAAATGTTCGATGTTAGCAATCAATAAAAGTTGTGAAAATTTAGAAGACCTAGATTTAACAAATACAGTAGGGAAAGTTTCTGGTTGTGAAAATATCACAGAAACAGAAGTTTTTGATTGGGTAAATAGTAATGTAGATCACCAGCTGGCCAATGGAAAAAAAATTAAGTTTTGTAAATGAAATGGTTATAAACAATGACGATAAGTACCTGTTGAAGAAAAATACGTTTCTTTAGAGAAAACATTTCAAGCATTAGAGGTATGCATTTTTTTTTCTAATTTTTTAAGCTTTTAAAAGTTGACAGTGAATTTTATACATTTTTAATTCCGTTTTATAAAGGTCACCTTTCGATTCGTACAACAGCATTGCAAATTAACACCCTTTGACATAATTATAATGAGACACTAGCATGAGGTATCAGCGAGTCAAGCGAAGAGCAAAATAGACAAATTTAATGCAATATTTAAAAAAATTATAATTGTAAGAATAATATCTAAATGTAAAAAAATAAACATTTTTATATGTTGAATAGGTACATTTATGATTTTTTAACAAAAATGTATCTCCCTCTTTTATCCGGATTTTTCTCATACCTGGATTACTCAGGTCCACATTAGTTTGATTATGGGATATAGTCCTTACTGTTTAAATCAGGGCCTTAAACTAATATTTTTCACTGCAGTCATCACTCTTTTAAAAGTGACATGTTTTGATTTGATTACAATGCCAAATGTAAATCGTTGCCCTAGAATAACAAACATCTTAACTTCTTTGACCATACTTTTAGAAAAATGACGAAAAATTAGATGAAAGTTTTATTTCTTCATGGGTAGCAATATAGTTAGAAAGTTGTCAATTCCCTATCTCTTAAAAAACTTGAGGATGTGATGTACAAGAGCTATTTTTTTTTCAACTTCTAATAGTACTACTAAAGGGAGTGATAGTCGTAGAAGCTGGAATCGCTAACAGCATTTACCAATTAGAATAATTTTGTTAAAATTAATCTAATCTAGAGCATAACCCCTACCACTACTATAACCGAAACATTAATTGCACTTGAGAAAGGAGCACATTAGCAATTAAAATTTTTCTGCTAGATGTTTGCCCACGGTTTTGACATGGCAGACCAGGACAATATTATAGTACTAGATGAAGGCAACATTTTGTTTTTTGTATATTTTGTTATTCTTGTATAACATAATTTAAAATAAACATAAAAAAATACACTGGAAGAGCTCTTAAACTTTGGATTATACCACCCTTCATAGATCTGGAGCCCAAGGTTAACTTATTTCTACTATTACTCAAAAAATATAATATTTTCTTCATAACATAGAGAATTTCATATAGTAGCCTCCTGTCCTATAATTTGTCATCAGACAAAGAGGAAAAATATATAAACAATTCAATCATATGTAACATACTAAACCTTTTCTCCAAAACTATATGGTTTTCACAGAGATGACTGTATCAGAAAAATTAAATGCAACTCTTAAATAAAATAACAAATAAAATGAAATCTCTGTATCCTAATGTTAAAATTGAACAAATTTTAAATCATGGCTTCTTTTCTTAATAGAAAATGATATATGTGGGACAACTTATATTTTAACAATAACTTGTTTTATTTATTTTTCAGTTACCAAGGTCCAGGTAATCCTATTAAAATGAAAAAGTCTTTTAAGAGAAAGAAAACTCTTGTTAAAGAGACTTCAACATCAAAAGACAATTCTAAGTCTACTGCAGTTTCACCAACAGAATAAAAAAATATATATATGTTATTTTTTTGTAAATAAAACTTTTTTGTTTATTACTGTTTTGTCAATCAGTGTTTCTTTTTTATTCGACAGATCCCAATACTCTTAATTCTCCTTTTCCACATGATTTTTTTTTTTTTCCAGATGATTTCAATTTAAAATGATCAACCCACATTTCACACTTCTATAAATTAAGTTGGAGATTAAACACATTTATTAAAAACAAATATCAAAAGAGGATCTTGCATAGTAATAAGAGTTACTGTCTGCTGAATGAAATACATACATGTACAGCTGAATTCAAAATGAGCTTATGGTGGTTCTTAAATGATCTGCTCAACAACGTGAAACTTTCTGATACATTTTTAAACCCAAAATCATAAAATTGGCAGGCCTGGCTATTGAAGCGATTGGAATAAAAATGAGTTTTCCATTTTTTGATAAATAATTTATTGAGTTACAAGTGATTTGCGTCACGTGACAACACATTTTTCTCCTTCTCTTGCTGTCACGTCCAGAAATTCGATACAAAATTCCGACTTTGACAGTATTTTCTGAAAGATCTTCTTGCTTTACCAAAAAATTAAAAACGTGCTTTGATTATAAAGTTCCTGAATAACAACACCTGCCAATTTTAGACAATTTCAAATAAAAATTAATTTAAAACAAGAACGAAAAATCATGCATCAAGCATAGATTATGTAACGCTTTCTAACGCTTCCAAAATAATTTTACAAATCATACTGTTTAATAAGCTGAAAGATAACATCAAAGTAAACAATTTGGAAAACGCATAACATATTTAAAAACATAATTTCAGGAATTGCCAACATATACAATATTCGGAAAAATATCCGAATACTTTTATTCAGCCCTGTATATGATCTATAGATTTGTATATATACTACATAGGATGCTAAATTTTAGTTCAGTTAGGAAACGTGTAGCACAGTTTATTGACAGAAACTCCAGAAGGAGAATTTTAAATGGAAATGTGTTCGTGAACTTTTGTGCTTCGCTGTATATGATCTACAGAATTTATACACACCACGTAATAGACAAAAAGTGAGTTAAATTTAAAATCGCGTTCAGTAACTTAAAATACACTTCCAGGAATTATTGTTAACAGACAGTAGATAATTCTTTTGTGTGTCCCTGTAAATGAACAATGACTGCTATACACACACTATTGTAATGCACCTTAGTGATATATATAAATTTCAATGCGTTTAAAATAGTGAAACATTATTTAAATAAACCGCAGACGATTTTTCTCCATAGACGTAATGTAACGGAATTCTTTTGACTGTCCCTGTAAAGTAACTATAAGTGCTATGCCCACCCTATTCCATATTAAGCTTCTTGTAATGCACCTTAGTGATATATATCAATTACAATGTGCTTGAAATTGTGTAACATCATTAAAATAAACCGCAAATGATTTTTCCCCATTGACCTTAATGTAACGGAATTCTTTTGAGTATCCCTGTAAAAAAACTATAAGTGCTACACACTTCCGTTGAAATAGGGAACATGCTATAGATAACGACAATAACATATAAAAATTGCAGAGCAATCCCAGCATATTTACGGGAGTTAGAGCACAAACAGACGGACAGACAAACCGTAGTCATAAACACTTTTCAACTAGGTTGGAAAGTGTTAAAAATCCCTGATGGCTCAGCCTACACACACAGGTAGATTTCAAAGATGCAGACCGTGGAGCACCGTTTATTGGGAAATGCAGAAGAAATTACCTTTTTGCCACAATGCGGCAGTTGGGACTGCCCACCTCGAAATCTATCTGTTTTTGTAGGTGGAGCCGGTAAGGATTTTTTTGTTTTTCATTTTTTTTTTGCTGTAAGAGTTGGTCCTATAAAAAACTTGTCAATATAAAAGTTGTAGATAATATTAAGACTATTTATAATAAATTTAAGTGGATTTGATATCTTGTGAGTTGAAAAAGTTATGAATTTATTTCTTCTTAAACCCCTACTCTTTCCCCCCTTGAGGCCATTTTTAATTATATCAAAAATCTGTCTCTTTTCCTAGAAGTAATAATAAATTTAAATGGATTCAATATGTATCATAATTAAGTTGTGGTTTTTTTCTGTTTGATGCCTGATAAAACTCTAACTTTAAAAAAGAGACTTGCCACGGTGGGAAAAGGAGCAAAGATAGACTTTGATTAGCATTATGCTGCAATGCCGACGGCTCTGAAAAGCAAAGAATCCACAGTGTATCCCAAAAGACATAATGAAAGCTATGTCTGTAATGTACAGGCATAACTGCAACGCTTGGATGACAAAATGCCTTTTTGAAGAATGAATTTTAGACACTCACAAAAAGATGCTAAAAGCCAAAAGAAAAGTTTTGCTTATTTTAGACAATGTGTCCTCGTATGAGAGTTCTGTTCGTCTTAAATGTATAAAATTACCTTTTTTGCCACGTAACACTACATCCAAAATACAACTATTAGACCAAGGAATTATTCATTCATTTAAAACTAAATACCGGAAGGTGTTGGTGAAAAAAATAATTGTGAATTCAGACGACAAGAAAGAAACAAAAATAGATGTGCTGAAAGCAATTTATATGATAAATAACATTTGATGCGATGCTTTTTCAGTTTCAGGAATATTCCCATCACTTTCAAATAATAATGAAAATATTTCTTTACCTGAATTGGAAGATACAGATGAACCGATTTCATCCTTTAACCCGACTTTCGACTTTAACTTTGATCAATACGTTACTGTTGATGAACACATAATAATAGCAAATGAAGAAAATAGCATTAAAAAAAAGTGCAGAAAATGAGTCGTCCGATGGCAGTGTTAGTGAGGAAGAAGAATTTATAGAAGCTGGCGAGAAACTTTTACCATCTGATGCATTCGAATATTTAATTTACAGAAAATTGTTTGTTACATGCATAATGAAAACTTGTTAACGAATGAAATTAACATGTACATTGACAAAATAGAGCGTACAATATTAGACAATGCTGTTAAGAAAAGAAAGCAGAGTTTGTTAACTTCATTCTTCAAACCTATATAGGTATGTAAAACTGCCCTTTAAGAGAATTAAATCAATAATATTTTTTTACATTTAAATTTGCCCGGTTTTTTCATGTGTAGCATAGATATTGTATATATATATACCGTTAAAAATAATACAACAAAACTCTAATTATCTGAAATCGTCATCCAGATCTATAATCACAAAATTTTAATTTTATGATATGAATTGTACATAACTATTCATAAAAATATAATGATCTTGAAATTCCTTTTTAATTCAACGCTTTTCTTCTTTTTACTGTTTATAGTAAAAGTGATCCTTCCTACAAGGGCTTTAATTTAATATGAATATAAGACCTAGCTTTTTTTTATATTAAACAAAAGCAATTTTATGAGATATCTTTGTGTAATAAACCACCCTTTTTTATGATTGTTTTCATTATCTGGACTGCTGCATACTCACATTATGTTCAGACCACATTAGTCCAGATAATTGTGAGTTTTTACTGTATAACAAAATAATTTGTCCTAACGTTTTAACGAAATAATTTGTTATAACATTTTAACAAAAGCACATTATAACAAGCAAATCTTTCGAGCACTTTTGATTTTGTTATAAGGTGCTTTGACTGTAGTTCCTCCTTATAATAATTTACTTCTTATAACTGCTAAAAGGCATAAAATAAAAAATTATAAACAGTAAAATAAGTTTTATTAGACTGTTGACATGTTTTGGTTTCATCTGATCCATTATCGAAACAAATAAAAATATTCCATATTTGCATGGTCTATAAAGTTATTATTTGAAATGAAATCATTTAATTTTTCATGTACTTTTTCAAATTATGCATGTTATGTCAACAGTCTAATAAAACTTATTTTACTGTTTATAATTTTTTATTTTATGCCTTTTTGCAACTAAAAGAAGTATAAATAGTTGCTGCACACTGTATCTTTTTAACTTCGATTGGCGCCTAGTACTTTTACACGATTAAAATCAATCTTCGCGGGTTTTGTTCCCAAAATTAATTAATCTATATCAAGATTTAAAATCTGCATGCGAAAAATTATTCGAAATAAGCCTGTTCTTATTATTTAGACATATGTATTGCTGGAAAAAAATTTAAATGAATTATTAACCCCTTGGGGACGAGCAAGACATATATGTGCCGCATAAGATTCCCAGAATCCTTGATTATTCCCACCAGTTATATTTTGTTGTAAGCTTTGCCTTATTTAATCATAGCATTCCTTCAATACAATTAGGCGAATTTCATCTTTTACCATCGGTTTTTAAAAACCAATGGTAAAAGATGAAAAATTCTGTAAAGGACCCTCGTCGTGAAGGAGTTAATAGCATGGATTGAAATGTATAATTGCATATTTATTTTAATTAACTGCAGGGCTACGATCAAGTGAAACTTTCTTCTGTTCTGAAAAATAATTTATCCTTATTAGGATCAAAAATCTAAAATTGGAAATTTATTCAAATTAAACATTTGAATAAACTATTTATTTATTATTTACTTCATATATATACGAAGCTTGTAGCAAGAGGTGTGACCCAAATGTTCTGCTGCTACCATGAAATAAGTAGAAAACGCTCAATCACACATTTTCATTTAAAAAAAGCATTGAAGCATAAAATAAATCTCTAAAGCTCTCCCCCCCCCCCCCCCCCCCACACACACAAGCACCAGTACTAAAAAAGTTACAGCCTTTATATTCATAATTTCAGAGTAAGGACTTTTATCTTTTTTTAAAATTATATAGAGTAAATGTACCAATAGTCAGCCACTGTTACAAAATCCTTGTTCACATATTCTGTGGGCGGGGTTATGCTCACGGCGCGCGTTACGTAGTGTGACGTAACATCGAACCGATTAGAAAACAGTTTTGTATTTTTCAGTTGGAATAATTTGTATCGTGAACAATGAAGCTTCTTGGCAGCTCTCCTGAAATTTATAAGGATTTTTCAGTCTAATAATTATTTTTAATTTACTTTTGTGTTTAATGTGTTGTCGAATAAAATATGAAAAGACATCAAGACTATTATTATGAATCTATCATCCTCACACCTCTCCCAGAATGTGTATTTATTGTGTTTCTTCTTTCGAAATTACGTTCTTTCTGACTGTATCTGCTGCTGATTATCATTATTTTTCATGGTGCCGATAACGCGGGAAATCAAGAAATTGTTCTGAATTAGTTATCGACGTGAATATATAGGAAAGAATATTTATTGGAAGGTTGTTTTTCTCTTCTTGTGGACTATGCTCGGATGAAAGGTACTGTAAAAACTTTATTATTATTATAAAATGGAAAAGCTTGATAAATTAAAAGTAAAACGTAAGCTTGCTCGAACTTCATGCACTAAATTAATTACTTCTATCGATAGATTTATGGAAAGTATTGATACTCAAAGTGACAATGATAAATTTAAACTGTCTGAATATTTAATAAATTTGCAAGAAAAACAAGATGAGCTTAAAAATTTAAATGAAAAAATTGAAGAATTAATAGATGATGCAACGGAATTTGAAAATGAAATTCAAAAGTCACTTGAGTATGAGGAAGCTATATCTGATTCGAAAATCAATATAAGAAGTAAATTAAAGCAGTTCAAGGTCGAGCAAGCTGAATCCGTGAAAAGTAATAATAGTACTTCTAATTTAAATAATGCATCACAGAATCCTGTCAATTTGCCAAAACTAAACATAACCACCTTTAGTGGTGATCCAAGTAAATTCTTGGAATTTTATAATAGCTTTGAAAGCGCCATAGATTCAAATGAATCATTAAATACTGTTGATAAATTTTTATATTTGAAATCTTTCTTAACCGGTGAAGCTTACAAATCAGTAGCTGGTTTTGCGTTAAAAGAAGAAAATTATAAATCTTGTTTAACTTTATTAAAAGAAAGATACGGAAAACAAGACCAGTTAATTAGTTGTTTTGTTAATAAATTATTAGAAATCGAACCTGTTAAATCTTCATCAAATATTAAGGGTCTCAGACATATTTATGATGAAAGTGAAGTCAGTATTAGGAATTTGCAATCTATGGGTATTGCTTCAGATAAATTTGGATATATATTAATACCTATTTTATTAAAACAATTGCCACATAATTTAGTGGTAGAATTTCACAGAAAAAGGGATCCTAAGAAAATGGGTGATGTAGGGGAATTAATGAAATTCATCAAGTTTGAAATCAAATCTAGGGAGGCTGCAGATCTGGTGTCAGGAATTTCATTGAAAGGTCAGGAAACGTTTCGTTCGAAAGCTGAATATTCTAAAGAGAAATTTAAAGTAGAAAATAATTTCCCGACATCAGTTGCATTAAATACTGTTACTAAAGGTGTTTGCATTTTTTGCAATTCTAACACGCATACTGGATTAGGATGCAAAATCTTATCCAATGAACAAAAAAGATTTAAGTTAAAGAAAGACGGACGTTGTTATAAATGCTTTTTCAAACACTTACAGTCAGCTTGTAAAGTAAAAATTCAGCCATGTCAAACATGTCAAAGCACACAACATAATCACTTATTTTGCCCACAAACAAAATGTAAAAAATTGGTTGAAAATCAAGATTCAAAATTAAAACACGTTAGCCAAAATCCTGAAAATGAAACAGTAATGCAATCTATTCATAAGTCAAAAAATTTGAGGAATAATTATATCACTCTACTGCAAACAGCTTGTGTTCAGGTGGAAAGTGGATCTAAAAAATTATTTGCCAGAATACTATATGATTCTGCTTCCACAAAAACCTTCATTCGGAGTGATTTAGCAAAGGCATTAAATGCCAAAATCTTAAGAAAAGAAAAACTTTTCATTTACACATTTTCTAACAGAAATCCTACAGAAAAAGAATTTGAATGTGTATTAATAACCTTGAGAAGCAGATATCATCCGTATAATTCTGTTAATGTTGAGGCATTAATTACGGATGAAATCTGTGGTACCCAATTATGTCAAAATATTAATCCCGAGGTTCAAAACCTTATTTCAAAGGAATATCAATTAGCTGATTTATTCGAGGTAAATTTACCAGTTCAAATTTTATTAGGAGCTAATTATATTTATGAAACATTATGTGGATCGCTTACCAAAATAAACAAGCAATTATACTTTCAAACGTCTATTTTCGGAACAACATTAGTTGGACAAATGCCAGATAATTATTCAATGAATTCTATTTCTTGTTTAAATGTAGTTTGCTATTCGAAAGAAAGAGATTTGACATCTTTAAATGTTTCGGGTGAAAATTTAAATACTCAATTAAAAGCATTTTGGGAACTTGAAGCAATTGGTATTATTGAAAGTAATGAAAAGAAAATTTCTAATTATGAAGTAATAAATAAGTTTCAAGAAAACTTAAAATTCGTGAATGGTCACTATGAAACACGTCTTTTATGGAAAAATTCTCGTGATTTGCTTAAAAATAATCTTGAAGTAGCAGAAAAGCGGTTTTCTAGTTTGGAAAATAAATTCCTGAAAGATGAGTCTTTATTCAAAGAATACAATTCTATTTTGCTTGACCAAGTTAATGAAGGTATAGTGGAATTGTGCCCTAAAACGTTTTCCGAGAATAACTGTTACTACATGCCCCATAGACCTGTCATCCGAGAGGATAAAATTACAACAAAAACTCGAATTGTTTTTGATGCTTCCTCTAAACAAGCGGATTCCTTATCTTTAAATGAATGCCTGAATCCGGGTCCTAACTTGAACCCAAATGTTCTGGATATTATTTTAAAATTCCGATTACATAAAATTGTCCTTTCAGCTGACATTGAAAAAGCCTTTCTCCAGATATCTATAGCGGAAGAAGATCGCGATTATTTAAGATTTTTATACTATGAAGATTTTGACAAAAATAAAGAAATTGTCCCCTATAGAATGACTAGGGCTACTTTTGGTGTCACCTGCAGTCCGTTTATCCTTGCCTGTACTATCAAAAAACATATTAAAAAATATAAAGACTCTCACAAGAAAACATTTGAAATCCTTAATTCGTCCCTTTACGTAGATGACTTGTTTACCGGAGAAAATGATGTTGTACAGGCTTTTAATTTATCTAATGAAGCTGTTAATATTTTGAAAGAAGGGGGAATGAATTTAAGAAAATTTGAAACTAATTCCGAGGAGCTTAGAAAAAGATGGATTGATAAGAGCATACCTATTTCTAATTCCGATCCACCAAATAACTCTCTAAAAGTATTAGGCTTAACTTGGAACAATAATGAAGATAATTTGGGACTAGAATTACGTCCATTGTTATCAAAATTAAATAATGATTCTTGTACAAAACGGAATGTCTTGAAAATTGCAGCTATGTTGTTTGACCCGGCTGGGTTAATCACTCCTTTTATTATTCGAATTAAATATTTATTGCAACAATTATGGGTAATGGGCATATCATGGGATGAAAATTTTTCTGGTGAGTTAGAAAATGAATGGAAAACTTGGATTTCAGAAATACAGGATCTCTCACAACTGAAAATTCCCAGATATTACTTTAGCACCCTGATCATGGAAAATGAGGGTCTCCAGTTACATATTTTTACAGATGCTAATCCTAAAGCCTATGGCGCAGTAGTATACTTACGATATCAAACATCTAAAGAAAAATTTAAAACTAGTTTTGTCATGTCTAAATCTAGAGTTGCCCCCTTGAAGAAATTAACTCTCCCACATCTTGAATTGATGGGAGCAGTTATTGGTGCAAGACTTGCAAATTATCTTAAAAATATTCTCCAGGTATTCCAGTTTGTTTTCTGGACAGATTCAGAAATTGTCCTTTATTGGATAAAAGGATCAAAAGAAAAATGGAAACCATTTGTCGCGAATAGAATTTCAGAAATTCATGACTTGTCTGATCCTAGTTTATGGAGACATTGCGAAGGCAAACTTAATCCTGCCGACCTAATCACTAGAGGTTGTTCAGGAAAACAATTGGTCAATTATCAAAAATGGTGGTACGGTCCCGAATTTCTTTCCTTGCCTGAAGATCAGTGGCCCAGAGTTAAAATGCCCGCAACTCAAGTGTCTAATGCTTCTGAAGAGCGGTCTCGAAAAGCAGAAATTATTTCTTGTGTAGTTAATACAAATAATGCTGATAAAATTCAAGTTTTAAATTTGTCAAGGTATAGTTCACTAAAGAAGTTGTATCGAGTAACTGCATGGGTATTTAGATTTATTTTTAATATAAAACTAAAAGCAGAAAAACGAAATCTTGCAGAGTTATCAGCTGATGAAATAAAAAATGCCGAAAATTTTTGGGTAAAGCTTGTTCAAGAAGAAAGTTTTCCTGAGGTTATAAAATGCTTAAAGTTGAACAAAAATATCCCTAAAGAATCTAACCTTTTGCAGCTAAATCCTGTGTTGTCAGAAGAAGGATTACTCTTGGTACGAGGGCGGTTACAAAAGGCTAACTTGCCATTTTATGATAAACATCCTATCGTGCTTCCTCCCAAACATAAATTTACTGAATTGATTATTAAAGATTCCCATGAAAGGGTTTTGCAGGAGTATCAGACACACTGGTACAAACTTGTGAAAAGTTTTGGATTTTGAGAGGTAGACAGTGCATAAAATCAGTCCTCAACAACTGCACAATCTGCAAGAAATTTAACATACGTCCTGGTCAACAAGTAATAGCACCTCTTCCAGGTGACCGCATTAATGAAGCACCCCCATTTTCAGTTACAGGCCTAGATTTTGCGGGGCCCCTATATGTGAAGGGGAGTGAGAATAAAAATTACATCTTATTGTTTACTTGCGCTGTCACAAGAGCAATTCATTTGGAGCTTGTGAAAGACATGTCAACTGCAGAATTTTTATTAGGATTTCGCAGATTTATTTCAAGAAGAGGGCTGTGTGCTATAATCTACTCGGACAATGCTAAGACTTTCAAAAGAGCTGAACTTGAATTAAAAGAAATGTGGAAAGCTATCCGCCATCCAGACGTAAAAAAGTTTTACGCCGATCGGGGAATTTCTTGGAAATTCATTGTCGAACGTGCTGCCTGGTGGGGTGGCTTTTATGAGCGAATGGTGCGCTCAGTAAAGTGTACTTTACGTAAAGTCATCGGCAAATCTTTGTTGACTCTAAGTGAACTGGAAACTCTTCTAGTTGAAGTAGAAGCTATCATAAACTCTCGTCCATTGACTTACATTTATTCAGAACTAGATGAACCATTTCCTCTAACACCTGCTCATTTTATTATAGGAAAACGAGTTCTGTGTTTACCAACTATAAAAGTAAACGATTTGACTTTACCAGCAATCAAAGAAACTTTAGTGAAACGTTTTCGTTTACGTGAAACTACTTTAAATCATTTTTGGAAGCGCTGGAAGAATGAATATCTCCTCAACTTAAAATCTGCTCACTGCACGGATCAAAATAAAACAAGATAGATGATGTTGTGCTTGTGCATGATGAACATTTACCTAGAGCTTTCTGGAAGTTGGGAAAAATTACAAAAACATTTATTGGAAGAGATGGAAGAATTAGGTCTTGTGAAGTGAAAACAAACAATTCCATTATTAAAAGACCAATAAATCTCTTGTATAATCTTGAAATCAGAAACTTGAAAAACTGAAAAACCTTTTTTTTACTCTCAAAAGACTCTAAATTTTTTCTTGATGATATTTGAATTGGACTTTAATTTCTTTTACTTATCCTTTTTGAATTTTTCTAAAATAATTCTTTGCCTGATAATAGAATGTACATGAATAATATTTTTAACTGTTTCTTTTTATATTTTTAGTAGAAGATATTGTAATTTGTTTTTGTGCTTATTGAAGAAGGTATGTAAGTATCAATATATATTTGCATTGTTTCTTGAATTTAATATTTGAAATTTTCTTGTGTTCATGATTTAATCTAGATAGCATATCAAACTTTGATTTCAAGGACTATGGTTGTATCTTGGACAGTTTTATCTTGACCTGAATTATTTTAAATTTAAATAATTTATTTTATATTTGACTGTCTTCTTGAAAACTCTTGGGCAAAACTTTAAAAATGTTTTGTTTTACTTACTTGGTTTCATTCTTGAATCTTATCTTGGATATATATTATTATTTTACCTTTTATAATTTAATTTAAATCTTGTACTTGGAATAGATATTGATCTTGAATAATATTATGTTAAATTGTTTACTTGAATACCTTAATATTATTTTTTATTTGAAAATTGTGTACAATTTAGTTAATTGAAAACTAGGTTACTTGTATTGATGTTATATATATATGATGTTATATATGTATGGTGTAATATTTTTGAAAATTTTTGATGAACCCCCATGTGCTCATGGTGGGGCAGGATGTTACGAAATCCTTGTTCACATATTCTGTGGGCGGGGTTATGCTTACGGCGCGCGTTACGTAACATCGAACCGATTAGAAAACAGTTTTGTATTTTTCAGTTGGAATAATTTGTATCGTGAACAATGGAGCTTCTTGGCAGCTCTCCTGAAATTTATAAGGATTTTTCAGTCTAATAATTATTTTTAATTTACTTTTGTGTTTAATGTGTTGTCGAATAAAATATGAAAAGACATCAAGACTATTATTATGAATCTATCATCCTCACACCTCTCCCAGAATGTGTATTTATTGTGTTTCTTCTTTCGAAATTACGTTCTTTCTGACTGTATCTGCTGCTGATTATCATTATTTTTCAGCCACATTGAGATAAAATGCCTTACGCATACCTTATTTTTGGTTCTAAATGAAATATTACAATTTGGTTATATGCAGCCATCTTTCGTAAGTCATAAACCATCACCAAAGAATTGTGGGTATTTTCATTGAATTTGTAATCAGCCATTTTTTTTCAAGATAGAGGTCAAATTGCCATTTTCCCTATTTTTTTGTTAACAGATGGCAATTTTTTTAAAAGTCAAGTATTCATTTATTTTTTTCTAAAATTATAAGGCTAGAATATTAGCAGGGTAAATAAACTAATGTTTTTGAGTATAAAAAGTAAATAAATTTGTTGCTTTTAATTAATTTTAATGTGGCCAACCATTGGGTATTAATTTTGCTTACATGTCCAATAGTCGGCCACCAGGAGCTGAATACTGAATACATAACTTATTATACTTTTTTGAGTTTATTTTTAATTGTTTGGTAGATATAACTTTATCTCTACATCTATATAATATAAATATATTATAGATACACATCTATACATTATACTACATCTATATATTATATAAAAAAAAAATCTTTTTTTATGTGCTTGTTTGTTTGTTTGTAGGGGAAACTACTGGAACTACCGAAAGAATTTCAAACGTAAAGGTGGCAGTCTCTGCTCCTACATAGACTATATTTTACGTCAGAACCACTTTTCGCAAGTAGATGGATGAGCAAAAAACATTCCAAACTTGCCCTTTTTGTGATATTGAAGGAGCTAGTAACTTGAAATTTGGCATGGTTGTTGTTTTCTAAAAAATTCGAAGTTTAAAAGTGTGAAATGAGTGGAAAAAGTTCTAAATTACAATTTATGTAGAATTGTTAGGAATATAAACTTGAAATTTAACATGTCTGTAACTTTTAAGACATAAATTCTGGATCAAGGCAATTAAAAAAAGGGGGAATTTTAGAAAAAAAACTGAACATTGATGAACTGTGATTGATGATTTTGATTGATGTTACTTTGAAAAATAACACTAATGAGAAATAACTTGAGATTCCCAGAATTTCTAAAAGTATGCATTTATACATGGCACTGTTAAAAATGTTTTGCTATTTTTAAAAAGTTCTACTTTAAGTTATTTACAACCATCTGAGAAGACCGAGCTATGCTCGTTAAAATTATTTTTGTTTTCAACACAATATAACAATAAATCCTCTGTACAACATATAACAATCAGTTCTATGTACCCTGATTGGTTAAATTCGGTTTTTGAGAACGTTCTATGGACTCTGACTGGTTGAATCATTTATCCTCGCTGTTAGTGGGAATTTCTAGAAAATTCCTTCAGATTCTGAAAACCAATCTGTTCGCCAAATGTCGGCATAATTTTGCGAAAATTGATACATTCTTACATTTGACGGTAAGCATGTGCTTTGGCATTAGTAATCTTGGTAGTCGATTTTATGCTAAATCTCGCCAATGTCACAAAACTTTCACCAAACTTAGCGAAGTTGGCAAAACATTGCCAATATTGCAATTTCATTAACTGTCAACTGTTCAACAACTGTCTCAACCTTCATTCACTATGAAATGCATTCACCCGTAGGACCCCAAAACGGTAGGATGCAAAATTTAGTCAAAATCGTTAGAGTCGTTTCTTTAGATAAAATTTATTTGACCCATAGTGACCCACTAATGAAATTTTCTCGAACATGCGACTCAGTCCAATGGTCTTCTTGTATCCCAAAAATGTAGGATACAAAACTTAGTCAAAATCGTTAAAGCCATTTAGCAGATAAAATAAAATTAGCTTTACCCGCAGTGACCCTAAATGACCCACTAATTTAATTTTCTCGAACATGTGAGATAGCTCAATCATCTTCTTATAACCGAAAATGGTAGAATGCAGTTGTTTTTCAGGTAAAACAAAATTCTGAAGTGGCCGACTATTGGTGCAGTGATGGCCAAACATTAGATTTAAAGTGGCCGACTATTGGAGAACTTGCCCTTTTTAAACTTAACTTTGTCTAAAAAAAAAAACTATTAATGTGTTTTTAAAAAATAATTGCTGAAACATAATAAGAAACAAGAAATGTATGTTTTAACATATATCACTGTTAAAAATGTTGTGTCGTTTTTTTTAAATTCTACGTTAAGATTAGAGATGTAGAATTTCCGGAAATTTTGAAGTTGCGAAAAAAAACCCCAGTTTTTTTCTGGAAAAATTGGAAATTTTGGAAAAATTGAATTCTTACAAATGTTTCTCAAAAATAAGTTACATTTTCTTGAAAGATATAAAATAATAAA
This sequence comes from Maratus michaelseni, assembly GCA_963931845.1. Classification (NCBI taxonomy): domain Eukaryota; kingdom Metazoa; phylum Arthropoda; class Arachnida; order Araneae; family Salticidae; genus Maratus; species Maratus michaelseni. The sequence continues at coordinate 179,303,587 of OZ007592.1, read as the reverse complement.
TATTTTTTAAATTTCTGCATACTAAAGAAAATATTTTTTTTCATTTTACATGAAAATATTACAAAAAAGAAAAAAAAAAGTCAGCTTTTAAAAGTTAGCCTTTCAGCCTCAGAATTTTCACAGTAGCTTTTCTTTCTTAATTTAACATCATTGTTTGTAATATATCATGTCTGTTGAAATGATTTTTCATTTGCATTTGTTCAATTACCAGTAGAGATAATTAAAAAAAAATCTATGAATTTCAACCAGTATTACTGCAGTTTGTAAGCAAATTTAAGTCCTCTCTACATAGTAGCTTTGTATATAAATGACGATATTTTAAAGAAACAAATTATTGTAGTTGTGACATAATAAATATTATCATTTTTATATCTCTTATTGCTTAAAAATGGATAATAATTTACAATATTACAATTTTATTTTCGTACAATTATAATTTTCATTTCTTGTGTATTTAGTTTTGGTATAGCTTTCCAGTCTAAACCTAAACCAACCCTATGTTTTGGTTTTAGTTTAAGTTTTAGTTAGTTATTCTTAATATGAAAGTAAATATACATATATCTAACAAAAATAAAACATTACAAATCCAATTAACATGACCCTACTATTTCTCTGTCTAGTAAACATGTCTTTTAGCTCAGTTTAATATTTTCAATCTTTATTTGATTTATAATTTGTTTTTCATGAAATTCTAGCATTTAGACCAAAATACTGCATTTTCTACAGAACTGTACTTTGATTCAATTCCACATTTCAGTGCACCATTTCATGTTGCATTCACCAAGATGTTTTCTGTGACCTGTACACAGGGACCTTACTCTTCTACTGCCAATTGCTCTCCTGAACATTTCCTTGATTTACCAGTCGTGTTTTGCTTGACTTAGACATCCCTTTGTTAATGTACTTCTAATTTTACTTCAAATTTCTTCATAACTATAGCTTTCTAGTCTACACTTAAAAATATTGTTACACATTGATTTCTGGGTAACTAATCAACTCTTTGTGATGTTTTGTTAATTTTATTATGCTTTACTAGCTCAAAAATTAAAAGGTAGCAAAAAACTTTAGCAACTTGATAGCAATCATAAGAAATAGTGATAAAATTCTTCTATAAGTACCATAATATGGCATATACATTTTTTTGAAATCCTACCCTAGCTTTGATTTGACACATTAAACAAATAAAATGGGATCTGTCTCTCACTCCAAACATTCATATGCATTGGCTACATTCAAGAAAAAGAAAAAACATTATCAACCTAACCAGTTTTATTGTCTTTTTCTAATTATTTGGCTATAACGTTTGACAAATTAATTAGAATTGAACAAACTGTATTGCATGATGTTTTCGATTAAATTATCTTACCAGTGGTATATAGCTTTTATGGTATTACTAAGAAATATTGGGTGTTATGAGCCATCAAACTTCAAAAAACGTTTTTCCCAAAAGGTTTCCACAATTTGGGCCACTACTGTATATACAGCAAGATAAGAGATTCATTGGCGATTTCAGCTGTTATGTGACATGTTTTGTTATTCTAAAATCATCACATTTCTGGAGGATTCAGAGTGTAGATTGAAAAATATTCTAAATTTTTTGAAGGGTCCTATGTTTTGAGGTGAAAGGAAATTGTAAAAGATCCTTTAAAGGACTCAAGTTCTTCCTAAACTGCTTACAAATCGTAATTTCTATGTTAACATTTTCATGGGAGACACTGAACATGAAAAAACAAAGAAAAAAATATCAAAATGCAGTCGTAATAACATTTTGAATATATTATTTTATAAATTAAATTTCCATTTTTCCAATTCGGAAAAATTGAAAAATACACTTTCGGAAAAAAACCAGTTTTTTCCCCCCAAAGTTTCCGTTTTTTTCCCGAGCATTCCCATCTCTAAAGATTTATATATATAAAAGCAGTTAAGTGGCCGACTATTGGTACATTTACCCTCTATATATATATATATATTGCAAGAAAAAAAATATTAGAATAGGATACTGATATGAATTAGTCAATGTAGAAGTTTTTTCTTGGGGCACATTTTGCGAAAAATAAGTTTTTTTAAAAAAATTTATTATATTTTAATTTTAAAAAGGTACTGAAGCATAAAATCTCTAAAGTTGCCCCCCCCCCCCCTTACACACACACATACATACGCAAGCACAAAAAAAGCTACAGCCATAATTTCAGAGTAAAGAATTTTATCTTCTTTTTTGATTATTTATATATATATTGTCAGAAAAAATATTAGAATAGCATATTGATATGAGTTAGTCAATGCAGAGGTTTTTTCTTTGGTGCCCATTTTGTGAGAAATAAGTTATTTTTAATGAAATTTATTATATTTTCATTTTAAAAAAGGCATTGAAGCATAAAATCTCTAAAGGACTGTCAAAAACCAGCTTACTGTGGTTCTGTCTTTAAAAAAGTATTCCTATCACAATTTCAAATTTGTAATTGAAAATTTATTCTAAATAGTAATTCATTGTACCTTAATAAAATCAGTCAAATTATTTATTATTTTAATATATTTTGCAAAACAAAAGAACTATTAAAACATTTATTTAAATTTCAACTGAATATATACTTAAATAAAATAAATAATTGCTGTACCTTAATAATAATAAATGTACCTTTTCAAATTCAATTGGTATTTTTTCCCTATGTTCTCAGTTTTCGATCCTCTGGTAACACCGGCAGTTTTCCCTCTGTTTTTGGCCTGCTGGTAACGGCAGAAAAAAAAAAACAGTGCGACAAATACACTAAACTAGTCGGATGTGTCAATCCCAAAACTTTCTTCTATCTCACACAGGTTTCACATACACAAAAAAAAAATCATCACCAATTTATATCAAGGTCTAACTGTAAAGTTTTATTAAATTTCGTGCATTAGTTCTCGAGGTATGACTATTGCTAAAATCGTGTAAATCCTGCAAAATGCAGCATAGCAGCGCCACCTGTTGGGAGATTTAGACCAAAACCTAATCAACAACAACTTATGTGAACGTCTAACTGAATCTGAAATTTGATGAAAATCCGTGCATTAGTTCTTCAGATGTAGTTATGTTAATAATGAAAAAAAGTAGCATAGCAATGCCACCTGTTGGGCTATTTACACCAAAACATAAGCAGCATCTATTTATGTCAAGGTCTAACAGAATATGAAGTTTTATGAAATTTCGTGCATTCGTTCTTGAAGTATGGCTATCGCAAAAATCATGCAAAAAGTGGTATAGCAGCGCCACCTGTTGGAATATTTACACCAAAACGTAATCAGTGTCTATTTATGTCAAGGTCTAACTGAATCTGAAGTTTGATGAAAATGAGTGCATTAGGTCTTGAGATAGAGCTATTGCAGAAATCGCGAAAAATGCAGCATAGCAGTGATTTTCATCAAAAACTAATCAGCACCAATTTATATCAGGGACTAACTGAATATAAAGTTTTATTAAATTTCGTGCATTAGTTCTTGAGATAGAGTACCCACAAAATTTTTGTCACATACAGACATTTTATAAAAACAGTCAAATTGTGTTCAGGACCTTCTAAAACGTATAAGTCCGTCGAAAACCGAAAGTTTTCATGAATCCAATACTTTCTTCTTATAAAGTTAGAAGAAAGTAAAAAAGACGTGACTACTCTCAGGTTAATCTATTTTATTTACATTCCTATAGTTTCAATATTTAAGATTACCTAAGATTTACACTAGATTAGTGTATAGTGTCAAGTAAGCTTATTTTATCTGAACTTCACTTGCACCTTGAGTTGGGTTGGCTTGAATATTTTTGCTATGGGTTGGGTTGACCAATTTTTTTAGGATTAGGTGCAACTGATTTTTGAGAAAAAAAGCCAGAATATTGTTTTGGAGGAAAAAACCATACATGTGGTGAATATGAATGGGTATATCTTTTTTTTTTTTTCCCTTTGTAAATGACAGAATTTATATTAAAGATTTGATTGTAACCTTTATTTTAAAATATGGCACAATTTTAGAGAGTTTGTGGACCAACAAAAATTGCGCTGTGTTCGGGTAGACTTCAAATGAAATTTTCAAGTTTCAGGTTATACTATACCCAATAGTGCTCTAATTCACTTCAATAACTTAATGGAAGTTTAAATTTATCAGAAATTACAGATACTAAAAATTCTTCATGCAGTATTTCAAAAGCAGAAAAAATACTAAATGGTAAGCTATATTTATTGCTACTGTAACAGTACATATTGCAGACACATTTTTACATTAGTAAAATGTACTTTTAGTGTATATATACATGTAAGTGAAATAAGAAACAAATATCACTGTAGTTAAAAATATTCTTTAAGTGAAAATTACCTTATAGCTATAAAATAATTAGCCGATTTGTATTTATTTTAGAGCATTATCACACACACGCAAAAAAAACCCTGTATAGAATACAATAAAACAGTAAATGTTGTTTATATACAAGAGAAGACCAACAGCATTCAACAATTAACTGCAAAATATAATTCCATATTTGTGTGACTCAATTTGAATTTCTTTTTGTTATTTAATACAGTAGAATTAAATAGTAACAAATAAACAAACTGGAAATACAATTGTTTCAATAAGTTAGATTACGTCTTAAAATAGCTCTCAGATAACTTTACATAAAAAGTGAAACATTGTTCAAAACTGTTAACACTTCTATTTAAGACACATGAAAACTTCAATCTAATTCAACAATTCTTTTATAGTCGAATTCAGTTCATTTATTTAAAAAGTTTTTTTTTCCTATTCAAGATTAGCATAAATTATTTTAATATAATGCAACATTCTACAATGAATTATAATTAATAAACTTAAGACTTCTAGGGGGAAAATATTAAAAATAATCAACCATATTATAAGAATTAAATTTGTACGGAAATTAAAGATAATGATACACAATAGAACCTTGAGTTTGCATTTCTAAAATTTATGTTTTCCTACAATTTATAGCAAAATATGCATGGAAATATTTTGAATTCATATTGTTTGTATTATTTATGCTTACTACTTTGGTACCAACAAAAATATAAAACAAGGTTTTAGTGTGCAGGGCTGGACACAATCCAGGGGTGTCTTTGCTTTGAAATGGTCATAATAAAGTTTTCACATTTTTTTAAAAATAACTTTTTATGGGTAAATGATGAAAGAGATGTCAATGAAAAAAGTGCCTAGGGTATCATATATCCTCAATGATTTGAAAAAAATTTACTTTCCCTTTGCAGAGTTCTAAAGATTATAGTTTTAAGATTTTATTATATGCAAGGAATAATCTGATAAATAGTCTAATTGCAGCCAAAGAAGTTGCTACGATATGTGTACAAATGAAAAGCCAAACTTCTTAGTGATATGGCTTAAGGCTCCTGTTGAGCAAGCGCTCGGGAATACGGTGGTAATGTTAATCCAATGGGGCATTATTTTGCTAATATCTCGCTTGCATTTGAATATTTTTAAACGATTTTTTTTGCACTGGATAGCAGAGATCAATCTCTATTTTCTCCGTTGATTACTTTTTAGATTTTCTTTGCGTATTTTTTTTTACGAAGATACTTTCTCTTTCGGAACCGGTTTCGAAAGTGAAAGTATCTTCCTAAAAAAAATACGCAAAGAAAATCGAAAAAGTAATCAATGGCGGAAATAGAGATTGATCTCTGCTATCCAGTGCAAAAAAAATAGTTTAAAAATATTCAAATGCAAGCGAGATATTAGCAAAATAATGCCCCATTGGATTAACATTAGCACCGTATTCCCGAGCGCTTGCTCAACGGGAGCCTTAATGTACACAGAAAATAGTTTCTAAACCAATAAAGAATGCATTATTAGCTTAGAGGATCTGAATTCAGTACTAAATCACCAGTAAAAAGTTCCAGATAAATTTTGGTAAAACGAAAATTTCTAACTTAAATTGTCTTTAGATAATGAGATTAGATGAAGCTTCAAAAATTTAAGATTACTAACAAACGAGAAGTTTTAAAAATGTTCCATTTTCACTATTAGTCTATTGATTTTGCTTATGAGGTCTTTATTAAAACTACATCCAGATTCTCAAATATTATTCTTTTGATGAAAGAAAATTTATAACAGAAGTTTCCATTCACATATCTTCTTTCTGAATTTAACAAATTACACAAAGGAAGAATGCAGATTTTACTTTTTTTTTAAATTTATGGAGAAGAAAGAGAGAATATGCAAATATCAGTTTTAAGCAATACTAAAAACATTTTAGACAGCTTTTTCTTTTTCTTTCTTTAAGCAAGTATATCGTCTCTTGTAACTACAATAAAACCTGCTAAAATGAAAAAACTTTTTCAACAGTATTCTGTCATAAATTGAAAATTTTCACATTCCTGATGGATGGAATATTGTAATCTACGATAAAATCATATTTAATAGATAATTTTATTCTAGCCCCAAGCAATTTTATTTTTTCAGGTTTTATTGTATATGGTATTCTTTTTTGTCGAAACTACAAAGTTACCATTTTAGGCAGGGTTGCATTTTCAGTGGATTTTACTGCATGTTTTTTTCTATATAACAGGGGTGGGAGAATAAGATGTTGAAATGTACAAAAGATTAAAGGAGAAAAAATATTCATTTAAAAATTTTATCTAATAGGATGCTTGTTTATATTAATGTTCTTAATATTTATGAAGGTTCTCAGATCTGGCCAAAAAGCACTTTTTACAGTATTCATTCAATTTTCAAAACTTTTACACTAAATCATACCGATAACCGAGACTTATATCATACTGCATCCAGCTATTTTATTAAATATTTACATCATTTTAGATTATAAACATTTAGACAACATAAATAATAAATGGAAAAAACAAATAAAAATCAACAAACTCCAAAACAAAAAAACATATCTTATGAATAGTACATAAATTTAGATATATATTTTGTTTAACCAAATCTAAGTTTTTAATTTCTTTTCACAGCTTTCATTTTGTTTATCTTCTGCATCACGTGCACATTTACGCTTTAATAGCTTTTTTGTTTTTCCGATCTTTCGAGTTACTTGTTTTCTTTTTAATGTTCTAAAGTTTTTAGAGCTTGAATCAGTTTCAACAAGTGCCACTGGTTTGTCTTCAATTAATTTACTTAGTTTTTCAATCTTTAGTTCTTGTTCAAATAACTGAAGAGACTGCTGGGAGATGGTAATTTGCTGCTCAGCAATAAGCTTTTCTGATTCAGATAATTTCTTCTTTGATTCAGTAGATAATTTTTCTAAATCAGCAACTCTCTTGGCAACACCATCAAGCTCTTTCTTCTAGAAATAAACATACAACAAAACATCAGCTTACATAATACATAAGCAAAATCATATGCAAGCTTATATGAAATGCAGATTATTCAATAATTACAGTAGAAACAACTTATAACAAATCACAGGAAAATTTCTTCTCCATTTCATCTTATTTTCTTCGAAGAAAATGCAACAATGAAAATCAGAACTCTATTATAATTTAGGTAAAATTGCTAAAATAATGAAAGATTATCCTTATTGCAGTTAGTTTTCTTAATTTTCAACTTCTTTGAAACCAAAAACATGTTAATGACTATTAACTAGAATTCATAAAAGTAAATTAAAATTGAAAACCAGTTTAAATTTAATTTTTGCATCTCTTTCCCCTATTTATACATTTAGCTTTGAAAAAATATACAAATTACATTAAATTATGAAGGAAATGCAGAAATGTTAAACTAGCACTGTAAGAGTAATCATTCAACGATTTTTACTAAAGTAACGATTATGTATTTTATTATTTTCATTAGTATTTTAAGTTTGATTCTGTTATAATGAGCAAATATAATTATGGTCTCTTTGGCTTAGGTATAACTGAGTTCGATAGTACAGCTGGACCTCTATTTAAAGAAATCACTAATACTAGCAAAAAGTTTGTTATACTAAAAATTCAAATAGAGATTTACCTTTTAAAATATTTTAATCTACACAAAAACAAATTTTAAATTAATAAACACTAAATATTATATAAAAAAGTAATTAATTACACTTTTCTATTAATTATATACATTTGTCTTAGTTATTTTAATTTTTAGTTTTTTTTTTTTTTTTTTTTTTTAGTTATTTTGCATTAGGGGGTTATGTTTAGTTATTTTAACTAAAAATCTGCACACAGTTTATAAAGTCATTGGAAAAAGTTCTAACACTCAATTTATTGTATTATTATACTTTCTATAAATCTACAGATTCCTCAGACATTATCACGTAAAGAGGAGAGAACAACTCATGTATATCTGCATCTGTTTTCTCATTATTTTTACTATAAAAAATACTATTTTCCTTTTCTGAAATCTTAATTTTATATTAAAAAAAAAAAAAAAAAAAAAAAAAAAAAAAACAACATTTATTTGACTTTATTAAAAATATAACTTAGTAACTTTATAAAAACATAGGGTTCACTCTGATGTCCATAAGATACAATTATATACATATCAACTTGTTAAAAGTTATTAAAATTCTTTCACTGGCGGCTTTTATTTTTATTTGTATGTCTTATGCCTAGAGATGGGAATGCTCGGAAAAAAACTGGAAACTTTGGGGAAAAAACTGGTTTTTTTCCCGAAGGAGTATTTTTGAATTTTTCCAAATGGAAAAATTGAAATTTAATTTATAAAATAATATATTCAAAACATTATTATGGCTGCATTCTCATATTTTTCCTGTATATTTTTTCTTGTTCAATGTCTCCCATAAAAATGTTAATATAGAAAATATGAACTGTAAGCAATTTAGTAAGGACTTGAGTCCTTTAAAGGATCCTTTACAATTTTAGGCAAAAAGTCATTCGTGTTACATAGTGAAAATTATTTTTATCAGATTGTTTGTGACTGCAAACAGGGAGGGTAACATTTTAGCCTGTGGACAATGCAAGATTCTTCATACCCTCATAAAATAGGAAAGAGTGGGTGGAAAGAAGTTGAAAGAAAGTTTTCAAAAACTTTCCAAACTTTTCAATTTGGAGGACAAAATTTTGAATGACAAAGTAAAAATAACAAATTAAATTTAAAGACATGAAAAAAATAATGTGATTTGCAGTGACTAAAAAGAGAAAAAGAATATACATCAATAATAGTATGTTCAAAATTCAATATAAAGTATACACAAGCCATATTACAATTTTAAGCAATGTAAGGCACCTTCCATTATATTGATCTCAAAAATGTAATATTTAAAAATATAATAAATCAATTTAATTGTTGTTAATAATAGAGATGATAAAAATTAGTATTCATAAGATTAATCATAATCTTCATAAGAATTCATAAGATTAAAATTAAGGACACTTATGATACCTAATTAAACAGTTGCAAAAGTGTTGGAAATATTATTTGTTTTAGCGGTAAGTTTAGCTTACCAGTTGCTTTAATATTGTCCTCAAACTATTTGTTCATCCACTCTGGTTCAGCGCCATTACTTGTTGGCTTGTTTACCTTTCTGCCTTTTCTGTTTTTCTAAGTTTAGTTGTCTCACAGTTGCTTCAGCGTGACATAAGTTGTTTTTGCAATGTGTATAGGTGGCGCTGGTGCTCCATGGTTGTGTTATGCTGTACTACAATATGACGTATGCTGCACAAGGATTCATCCAGATAACTAACAGTTCGTTTCATGGTTTATACGCAAATATCTTAGTTCTAGATTATTCTACCTGTGTATATATACTAGTTACTTCACAGATTTCGGTGGAGAGAGCAAAGGAGCAAGGGTTTGAAAATGTTGCCTCTCCATATTCCATTCATAGTTGAACAATGTTTTTGTATTGGGAATAACCCGATAACACTGTACAACAAATTTGAACTTTTGCTCTGTCCCAAAATCGAAATAAGTTGTTTCTTATTCAGTTTTTGCACTGATTCTGAATCCAGTTTTAGATTTTCTCCACCACATCCAAATTTTCAGGTATTTGCATATTTAGATTTATGCAAATTTTGGAGTTTGTGTACAATTACATAAAAATTTAAGGCATAAAGCATTATCAGACGGGCTTTTTTGTTTTAGTATGTTAAGATTACTGGTCAGCTTACTTTACAAAAATGTTGTGTGCGAGATTATACTGACATGTGACCGTAAAATAGTGTGCCTAATTTGCGTATGTTTGTTAACTTGCATAACTTGTATAACTTGTTTTTTTTTAATTACGTTTCTTGACGTCCAAATATTTATGAGTCTGCTTTTTTAAGAATTATCATGGTCCTGATGATTCCAGATTTTTGGTCTGATACGGTATTGTATATGTTTAGATTATAACTTACAGTTTAATCATTAACATTAATAAGTAACTATGCATAATTATAATCTCTTTTGTGGAAACAACTGTCATTTTCCATAAATTTTTACTTTCATATAAAAACATGACAGAAAGTCTGTTTAAATCATAAGTTTTTATTCAGTAGCATATATTTTAGTTATCAAGTCTTGTTTCAATAGATGATATAGAGAAATCTGTTAAGATCAGAAATAAAATAAATACAAACCTTTATTCGTAAAGCAGAAACTTCTGACATCAAACTATTATGTCTTTTAGCAAGCTCATTAACAAATCGAAACATTTTGTAAAGCTGAGGAGCTGGAGCAGTTGGTTTCAAGTGCTTCATTGAGGCTGAAAATCAAAGTTTATGAATATTAGAACTCTTAATACAATCATGCATCTAATACGAAAAAGAAAAAGTAAATGTAATTAGTAATCTAAGTATTAAATTAATTTGAGTCATTTAATTATTCAGTTAATCTAAGAACCAAGATGTAAATGACAAATTATTGATTAAAAAATTCAAGTAGTTGTCTGGCTGAAACATGCTGTATTTTTAAATGTAATTAATACTAAACATTACACACTAAATGTAAATATACTGTGCATTGGAAACCGGATGTTATCGTATAAGATTGATGCAAGTTTTCTGTACATTTGAAAAAAATACTGTGTACTGTTTGTCGATCACAAGAATAGCTCCCGCCAAGAAGTCTGGTTTGTGGCGGTCGCTATAGTAACAAGACCTATCCATTTCGAATGGGGAATACGTGTGTGAGGAATTGGCGGAATAAAAGGTTACCCTACGTCATTCTTCTTCCCAGATCAGCAGTTGCACGCGTTATCTTATTTTTGATTTAATTTTAATTTTGATTTTTAAATTATTTGTTCCTATTTGTTTAAATAATTTTGCTAATTTGTTAAACTGAAACGATGCCCTTCCAGTTTAGGAAAGGTGAAGTCTTGAAATCGCAAGCACGTAAAATCTGGCAAATGACTAAAATGACGTAAAATCTGGCTACGAAAACTTCAAAAAATGGATGCGTGTGCGAACAGTGCCGTATGTATGGATAATGCTCCATATCATACGACTGTTGAAAACCGCACTCCTACGAAAAATATCTTCAAAAAAAGTTATGATAGACTGGCTAAAACACAACAAAATATACTGCGACGAATAAATGCAGAAAGCAGAAATGTTCTCTCTAATAGACTAAATCGTCCAAAGAAAATCATCTTTAAAATTGATAATTTAATAGAAAAAGAAGGACATGAAGTTCTATGACTCCCCCCCCCCCTTATCATTGCGATCTAAACGCAATAGAATTTGTGTGGTCCTCTGTGAAAAGAAAAGTAAAAGAACGAAATGTTACAAGTGACTCAAGTTAGGACAATCTAAAATCTCTACTTCAAACAGTTATCACTGAGGTTACTTCGGCAGAATGGGCAGCGCATTGCAAATATGTGGAAAACGTTGAAAATAATTACTGGGAAAAAGATGGGCTGTTAGAGGATTTATTGAACAAACTGTCATTTAACATTAATACCAGCGATTCTGATTCAGAAGAAACCGAGACTTCTGAGAGTGATTTAGAGGACTTTCACATGCTTGAATAAAATTCTAAAAGTTTAGAACGTATTATTATTTTTAGGTAGATTTCGTAAGAAATACTACCTATTACATTCTGACCTAAGTTGGAATTTTTGAAAAATTTTTGCAGATCTACGCCAATTATGACTCCCAGAACCCAAAACCACCCCCCAGTTCAAAACTTTATCTATCTATCTATCTACGTCATTTTTTTATGGACACGATAACTGGAAAACATCTGCATAAATCTCTTCCAAACTGATACATAAAATTAAGGGTCATAAAATCTCGGAACCAAGGGGGGGGGGCTTTTTGTGAAAATAGAAACCCCCCCATAATTTCTTAATTATGATACGTATTGAATCCGTTTAAAGTTATTATTACTTTTAGGAAAAGGGTCGAAAATTTATGTATGACAGATTTTAGATATAATTAAAAATGGCCCCAAGGGGGGAGTGGAAAGGGGTGTTTTGGAAAAAAAAATCATAACTTCGTCAATTCACAAGATATCAAATCCGCTTAAATTTATTATTAATACTCTTAATATTATCTAAAACTTTTATATTGACAAATTTTTTATAGGACCAACCCTTATCAAAAAAAAAAAATTTGCTGGCTCTGCCTGCAAACAAGTTAGGTTTCGAAGTGGGCGGTTCCCATCTGCCGTATCATGGCAAAAAGGTCATTTCTTCCGCAATTCCCAACAAACAGGCACCCCAGGATCTGCATCTTCGAAATCTACCTGTGCCTGTAGGCCGAGCCGTCAGGGATTTTTTTTATGTTTTTAATGATAAAAAATTTTCTCCGTCCTTGTAAATTGTTTGAAAATACATGCTGAAATTTATAATAATCACTGAAGTTTGGTCATTGTATCAATAATTTAAAGTCATTGATAATTATTAATGGCTATGAAAATATTAATTTTGAAACAATTATTTAAGTTAATTTAATTTAGTTTTTACTGTAATTAATTTCATGATTAATTCATATTGATTCATATTTTATTTTCATTTGTAAAATTTAAATATTATCATATAAATAATATATGAAATAGTTTACTTTCATTCGATGATTCGATTAAAAAATAATTACAAAAAAAAGTAATAATAATAAAACATCGCCAACACGCCCTCAAGGCGCTTAGTAAACCAATGTGAATGCCTATCTTCTGGCTTCCCCTGTCGAAAATGGAGCGAGTCTTGTTTCCACGGCAACAGACAGGCACAGACTTTTTGGCGAGAGCTATTCTTGTGATCGACAAACAGTATACTGAAGAACATCAAATACGAAAATCATACATTCCCGTAATTTTTAAAATGATGCAAATTAAATTCTAAGAAGAACATAATTTACAATTTTTCTAAGCATATTTTTTCTATTGAAAAAACAAAAGAAGCTTTAAAAAATTGTTAACAAGCCATAAATAAAGTATTTTACTTAAAATTAATAGATTAATTTTGTGTTGAAGAAATTATGTCAAAATGTTGAAGTAATCAGCAGAAGTTGAAAGACTGTTTCCTTCTTTTGGATTTATTTATGAAAAAGTGATTATAAAAAACTTTTGTACCCTTTTGCAATGACCATCCGTATAACAGTTGTATAGGGTGCATGAAATCTTTGAATTTGAACATCAGTTTTTTTGTGCAGAATTTTCCTTCTTATCTAATCACAGCTTTTCAGCAATTACATAAGATGAAAAATTCTATTCAGAAAAATCGTTGTTCAAAAATTAAAAGAAGTGTAAATGACACTTGTCGTGAAGTGGTTAAATTCAAAACACAGAATACCAATAATGCTCACAGAATGGCAACAATGCTGATAATTACAGTTCACATTAACCCTCTGTATTACTGAGTTGCATATCTGCAACATACACAAAAGTCAATGTTACTTATACAGCAGGCTTTAAAAGATGATTTTATTTATTGTTAGCATCTTCCAACACATCAGTTAATATAATTTTTTCATGCCAAAGTTTTATTTATCATTTGAGCACTTTTGTATCAATATTTCTAAAATGAACTTCTGTAAATTTTGTAAAATAAAAAAGGCTGGAGACATTCAAAAATAGATTTTTTTTTTTTTACAAACAGAAGTTCATATACTTTACAATTTTGTATTAGAAATTTGACAATATTAATGAGAAGTAAGCAATTTTCTGTTTATTGCAAATGTTAAAAAAGTACAATTAAGTAATTAACGTTCAAAAATAGATTTTTTTTACAAATGGAAGTTCATATACTTTACAATTTTGTATTAGAAAATTGACAATATTTATGAGAAGTAAGCAATTTTCTGTTTATTGCAAATGTTAAAAAAGTACATTTAAGTAATTTTTAAGTCCTTTTTTTTTTTTTTTTTTTTTTTTTTTTACATGCTTACAATGATGTATTCTAACATCTTAGTAAATATTTTTCAAATCAGAGTTGTTGAGTCACAAAGAATTAACTTTTCAAAATGTAAGATTGGAAAAAAAAAAAAAAAAAGCTGGCTTTTTTTTTTTTTTCAAAGCCATGCTGGTACTTTTATTGGCCAAAATCGGCATTGGCTTTTACACACTGAATTATTTTAATTTTAAACAATGAATTTTTAAATGTTTTTAAACTAATTTTAAAAGTGTTTAATTATGTTAGAATTTAATAACATTATTTCTCAGTGAAAAAAATAATTTGTAATAACATATATCTGACGAGAAATTGTAGTCAGGGTTTTAAAAAAGTTAGCTAAATTTAAAAAAGGTATACTGATTGCTTTAATTACTGAGCTTACACTGTGCTTTTCTAATTTTTTTATTTATTTATTTTTTTTAAATTGTTGGCCCTTTTAAACACTGTTTTTTAAATGTTTTTGCTCTTATTAAATATTTTATTTTAGGACAATAATTACTTAATTATATATTGTATTACTTAACTAATTTTAAGAATTTTATTGATAAGTAATACTCTAATTTTTTTCTCAAATAAATATTTCTCATAAAAAATAATATTTAAATAAAATCATACATAATCAAATAAAAAAATTATTTCTCACTGTTGAAAACAATATTAAGAATAACTTGAGTAGCAATAAGCTTTTCAAAATTTTATTCCGAGAACAATTTTTAACCTTTTTTTAAAAAAATATTGTTCTAAAGTTAGATATACATTGAACCTTCTCAACATATGAGTAGAATTTTCTCTTCATATGGATTTAGTTATCTTAATAAAAGAAAGATGTTTGTCTATGTATCTGTTTGTTGGAAATGGCTAGGGAAATCTATTGCATATCGAGGTCAGCAAATTTGGATAAAGATAGACAAAGGCAGGTTTGAATGCACTTGAGGGTCAGATATGTTTTATTTTTTAATAATTAGCCTAGATATTGATTAAAAACCTTTTTTCAGGCCTAGGACTGGTAAGTCACTCTTAAAAAGGAGAGAAAAGAGACAAAATTGCAAAAAATAGAGACAAAAGAGACGAACATGCACAAAAAAAAGAGACCAAAAAAGAGGCAATTTTCGCCTTAGATATATATATATATTGTTAGACAGCTGCAGCATATATTTTTCTCCTATTATTTACAAGAAATATATAGATTGAGCTAAGCCATATGTGTTTATGCAAGTCGAGAGATTTTTTTTACTATATATACGAATTAAGCAATTTTATTAGTTTATGCTTACGTTATATGTTAATGCATAGAGAACATGTCTTCTAACTTCTAGGCTTATGAATGCTAAACAAATGATATTAAAGAATCTACATGATATTAATTGAATTAAGCTATACAGAATAATTATGTCAGATAGAAAATAAAACTTTTTTTTCTGCACTTTTTACTCTTTAATCTTATTTTGCTTTGTAACCTATTTCATGCAGTTTTTAAAATTACATCATTTTGCATGTTTTAATTTATAGTGAATTCATAGATACTCATAGAAAGAAAACAAACCTGTTGTCATAATTGTAAATTGAATAATATATTTTAACACAAAATACGTCCATATACAAATGTAAATTTAGAAGACATGGCCATAAAAATAGATAAATAAAATAAATATTAAAATAATAATAATTCAAATTTTCACTTAAAATGTTACTTTTTATTTTACAGTAAATAACTGACTTACAAGCTTACAAAATAGTAAATAATTATCAATTTAAAAAAATCTTGATGGGAAAAAATTAAACAAAATATTGACTTTAAAATAAAAAGTTCCGAGTTTTAAGTCATCTTAGGCTTTTTGACACAAAATGTTGAAATTATATTGTCTTTTCTTTTCTGAACGTTTTTTTGAAGCTTTACCACTTCCCTAAGTTTTTCCTGCTCAGTTTTACGTATGCTTAAAATTCCTTCCAGCATACCCTGGGCGATACTAACTTCACTCAAATCTCCTTTCTGTAATGCACTTTTCAAGCGATTATTTGCTTCTTTAAATAAACGATCGGATGCTTCAGAAGCTAATTCATGTTCTTTTTTTGATTTGAATATTTTGTCTTCAAACTGATTAATTTGTTTTCTACTTTCTTCAGCCTTTTCTAATTTTTCTTTAGCTGCCAAGCAAATTTCTTCATTTTTCTTTTTCTCTTCTATTTCTTTTAATCTTTTTTGTTCTTCCATGTACATTATATAATGCTTATGTGCACTTTGCCCCATAGAGATGAGTTTAGAAGTCATTGGAACAAGTTCTGGTTTATTTGAAAAAGACTTCAATGCATCTTTTATTGTCAGTATAGCATTAAAAGTTCTTTCAGAAGTAGATGCTTTTTCATCTGTTAAAGCCGATCGTGAAACAGAAAATCGTCTTTCGATATTAGCATTACCATGTGATAACGATAAGGCCACTTTTACAACTTTCTCTATTTCAGCATACTTTTTCTGTCCAATTGCATTTTTCTTATTCAATAATTTTCGCCAATAATGATCTATTCTTTCATTTTCATTTGATGACTCTGTCGTCTCTAATTGCAAAATTTTAAATTCATCAATTAAAACATCTTCTTTTATACTTATAGGAAGCTTCCTCGCAATAGATACAATATCTCGACAACTCTTTTTGTTTTTTATGTACAATGGGCTTAAACATTTCAGATTTTATTAAAGCTGTGTTACTAAGTGATTTTTCAATTAAATGAGTACAGCCAGCAACATAATGCTCTTTAACATTTCTCATAAATAGTAAGATATCTTTTTCTGGAAGATGGATGAGTTCTTTTTTAACATCCTGAGAAACAACTATATCTTTCAATGGTAATATATTTTGAGTTTGAAACAACTCATCATAATTGCTTTCAGAAACATGTTTGCAAACATGTCTGGCTAGCTTTTCAATAAGTTCTTGAAGCTTTAAATAAAGCATATGTACCAGTGGCTCATCTTTTTGAAAAGTCTCAGTAAAATTCATGAAGAGGTCTGCCGAAGACATAGCAAAATGCATTTCAGCTTTTACTGTCTGATTACGAATCAGGTTAGAAATCTTTTTGAATGAGGTTGATTGTACTACATCATTTTTTTTTTTGATGGTATGAACTTCTGAAAATAGTAAATAATCCCTTCCCACTGTTCAAGAAGCCTTTCAGCAGCATAACGAAAAATTAGCCATCGAGATGGAGAATGTTTCACAAATTTTCTGAGAGGTAAACCAAGGTTTTCTTGAATCTTTTCATAATCTTCGCATCTAGCTGGCCACCCATCAAAACAATGAAAAACAGCAACTGCTAATTCAGATGAAACTTCCCCCAAAAGCTTGCAAAGCCTTTAAATAAGCATTGTGTACAATATGTATAGGACATGTTCCAACATCTGTTAAAGGAAAAGATCGAATTTCGAGTAGAATTTTATTGAAGAGCTTATGCACTTTCTTATTTACATAAGGTCCGTCTGAACCAAACATTAAAAGCTTTTGTAATAATAAATTTGCATTGCTGATAGCACAACTTATTTTTTCGTAAAGTATTTGGGCATCAGCTTTTCCTATAAAATATGTTTGTAGGTGTCTTGAGATTACTTCATCTTTAGCCTTTGACCAATAACGAATCGTTACCTGAAGTTCTTTCTTATCTTCAACATTCGTTGTTTCATCAAAACAAGTAGTAAAAAATGATTCCCCTACATCCTCTGTCATCATTTGATAAAAATATGGTCCAAGAGCATCTGTAATCAGATAATTCATTTTTTGGGGATTTAATGAAAAATCTTTTGGTACTGCTTCAGGAAACATTGCATCAAATGTATCTTTTATATTTCTACATGATGCTGCTGAAAAGTTACAACAAACAGACTTCATAACCCAAATTAATTCCGAAATTGATGCAGCATTTCTTGGACTATAAAGTTTAATCTGTGCAGCACTTGAGTTTGTACTTTCACCATTACCTGCACTTTGATCTAATTGGGAAGAACTATCTTCACTGGTGCCAGCAATGAAAACCATCTGTTTTTTATTATTTTTAACTAATTTTTGGTGATTGCCAGTACCTGAATGTTGTAAAAATGCATGAAAACCTTTATTTTTAAAATCAACTGTAGAGGCACAAAATTTACAAATAGCCACATCTTCACTTAATCTGGAAACCCATGAAGAAAGAAGGTCGCCATTCTTGTCTGTTTAAAACATCCAATCGGTTCTAAATTTACATTTACCCATTGTATACAAAGCTTTATAATTTAGCAGCCAGTTAATACGAATCCTGAAAGGAAAAGAAAAATATATTAATTAAATATATATATATATATACATACATACATACATAAAAATATATAGTACAAAATCCAAAATCCGGACCTCTGTTAATTTTGGATTTTTCCGAATTTGAGATCATTTTCAGTTTATTTGTCAAAAAATTAATCTACCCCCCCCCCCATCCCCCCTTGCAAAAAAGGCGTGATTTATGTCAAGAACGCATTTTTAATACTAAACAAGAACGAAAAATCATGCGTCAAGCATAGATTATGTAACACTTTCCAACCCTTCCACAATAATTTTACAAATCATTACCGGTCAATAAGCTGAAATATAACATCTAAGTAAACAATTTGGAAAACGCATAACATAAAAAATTAATTTCAGGAATTTCTTTCATACTTTCCCAACATACACAATATTCGGAGAAATATCCGAATACTTTTATTCAGCCCTGTATATGATCTATAGATTTGTATATATACTACATTGGAAGCTAAATTTTAGTTTAGCTAGGAAACGTGTAGCACAGTTTAAAATTCTCCTTCTGGAGTTTCTGTCAATAAACGGAAATACGTTCGCGAACTTTTGTGCTGTCCTGTATATGATCTACAGAATTTATACACACCAGTTACACAAAAAGTCGGAGACTGTACGCAAAAAAAAAAGCTCTTACATGTCCCACGGGACGCGCAATTTCGTCAAAATATCACGGAAAAAGCCCTAATTTCGTCAAAGGATCGCGGGAAGAAACGCAAATTTCATCAAACAATCAACGCGGAAAAAATGAAATTTTCGACGAAGGTCCGAGGAAAAAACGCGAATTTTAAAGATAGCGAAAAAATGGCAACATTCGTCAAAAAATCGCGAAATTTCGTCAAATGATCGCGAAAAAACGGCAAGTTTCTTCAATAGATCGCGAAAAAACAGCAGCTTTTGTAAAAAGAACGTGAAAAAACGGCAGCTTTCGTCGAAAGATCGCGAAAAAACAGCAACTTTCGTCAAAAAGGTCGCAAAAAAGGCACATTTCGTCAGAAAATCGCGAAAACACGGCAAATTTCGTCAGAAAATCGCGAAAAAACGGCAAATTTCGTCAAAAGATTGCGAAAAAAACCCGGCAAATTTAATCAAAAAATCGCAGAAAACGACAAATTTTGTCAAAAGAGCGCAAAAAAAAAGACAAATTTCGTCAAATTAAAAAAAAAAAAAAAAATCGTCAAACGGGCGTGAAAAATGCACACAATGCTGAGAGTGGACCCCCCCCCCCCACCCCCTACCTCTGTTGCAACTTATCAGAAAATATTTTTTTACTCAGAATTGTCCCTTAAAATCACCCCCTTACTTGAAGAGATAAAAAAAAATAATAATAAAGAATCTAGCCATGATTCCTTTCTGCAAACCATATTATCCCTCCAAAGTTTTGACGATCTGATTGTGTAAACATTAGATTTCCGATTTCACTTAGCGAGGTGAATAAACAACTCTTTTCTTCTCCGTTTCTGTTTACTGGACATTTTAGGCAGGTATTGTAACTTTCTAATAACTGATTACATTTTAACAAAAATTTGTTACACAGCTTAATTTACTGTTATTTGAACTTGCTGAAAATTTGAAAGAAATCTGTCAATTTACATAGGAGATATGGAATTTTTTTTTTTCTTCCTGTAACAGATACGAAAAAATAAAAAAGAGTTTGTTTATTCATTCTCTTTCTTTTTTGGTTTGCTTGCAACTCAATAATATATATAAATATATTTTTTTTCTGCACTTAAGCAACACAAATTGGTTGATAGATTCTTACAGTCCTTTTTATTTTTAAAAGAAGAGACTTTGAATACTAGTTATTTCTCCTGCAAAAAAAACGAGAGAAAAAAAATATATATATATATATATATATTAATTGTTAAGAGTGGAGAGGTTTTCGAACCGGTTTTAAGAATTCCAAATTTATATATTTTTTAATAAATAAATAAATAAAAACGATAGTTAGCATAACTTCCGGATTTTGGAGAATATCCGAACTTTAGATGTCCGGATTTAAGACTTTGTATAAGCTTTTTTTTTTTTTTTTGTAAAAAAAAAAAAAGTATTATAAATTAGGAATTCTTAAAACCGGATCGAATATCTCTCCACTCTTCTAACAATTTTTAAAGAATAAAGATATATTTATAATCTTTTCATTCCACATGTCTAGTTTCGGAAAAATGATTTTACGATGTTCTTCTGTAATGCTTTTCCAGTTTCGCGATTAAAGGTCTGCACGGGTCGAATTTCTAGGTCGAACTTCTAGGCTCGGTATAACAGATAAAAGTTCGGCCCGAGTAAATCACGCACTTTTTTTGTATGTGTGTGAGGGGGAAAAAAGGGGGGGGGGGTGTAAATTTTTTTTTTTTTTTTTTGCCAAATAAACTGAAAGTGATCCGAAATTCGGAATCGCCGATGCCGGAGAATTTCTTCACAATAAAACTATACATAAAATTTATAAGATCACGCTAATTCAAAAAACTTGAATTGGGCTTAAAAATATAAGAGTTAAAATCTGCAGAAATTCGACAGCTAGAAATAGAAAATAAAATCAAGTTTATTTAGTGTAATTTACTAAATGGAAAAAACGAAAAATTATCAAGTAATTTTATTTTATTGTTTTCAAATCTAATCTGCCTACTTTCTAAGCTAATAATTAATTATAACTCAAAATGAAAAAAATATTCGAATGCAAATGAAATCACTTCAATAACCATGCCTGCAAGTATCATGCTTTATGTTTAACATGGTCATCAAATTTCCCGTTTAATAGAGCGAAACTTCCTGACACTTTTTAAACGTAATTGGCAATCCTGACTATTGAAGCGTTTTGGAATCGAAATCAGTTTTCTATTTTTTGATAAATAAATTACTAATTGAATTACTCGCACAAGCAACTGTGATTACGTGACGACAGGTCTTTCTTCTTTCTTGCGGTGTCACGTCCGGAAATTAGATTTAAAATACCCACTTTGACAGTATTTTTTGAAAGAACTTTTTGCCTTCACCAACAAATGGAATACACCATTCGATTATAATAGTTTCTGAATAAGAACACATGCCTATTTCATGCGTTTACGAACAAAAATATATTCAGAAATGTGTCGGAAAGCAGTTCTTCGTGATTTGAGAACAGCCCTAAAAATGCGTCAAAATTTTGGGTTGTTCAGTAGATACTTTTTTTTTTTTTTTTTTTTTTTTTTTTGAAGGTGGGAGATTTTTTTTGCGATGAGCGCCATTTATAGAATTATTTCTAAACTGATTCTAAAAACAGAAATTTTTACCTAATTGAATCGTAGAAATGTGCTTCGATTAAATAAAATTAAAATTTCAATAAGAAATTAGTGGTAAAAATAAAGAAATATTCCAAGAACTTTATGCGTCGCGAAGGAATTAACCTATAACTTATAAATGAATTGAAAATTTGAAAGTTTAGAATTTAATGACAAAACAAAAGTAACTTCAAAATGTTTCATTTTAATTAAAATAAAAATTAAAGTAAACAGAACTATAATGAAACGTTATTCTATCCACTAGCCAGCGAGTCGGAATAACTAAACCGCGAACCAAGTAATAAAAATTTCCTCTTATGGATACATAATTTTGTATCTGCAGGCATATTTAGTACGGAATAGTGCCATGTCAATTTCTGACGAAAGGATGCCATTCTAAGCGTGCGCCACGCACTTTACTTAATGCTATGCATTTGCGATTTTTAGTTTTAGTTTTTAAAATATCTAATTTTTGTTTGCCAAAAAAGCTTCTTCATAGATCTAAAAACAGTGTAACAGCAGTAAGAACGCAGAAAAGAAGGTATCCGTTTTTCGGAGCTTAGGTTCTTAGCTCACGAATTTTAGTCGCGTACATAAAATCCACCCAAAATGACAATTTTGAAAGCATTTACTGAAAAGACCATTTGCCTTTAATGTAAAATAAAGCATTTTATTATATTTTTAAACACTTATAGGGGTCAGTCAGAAGTACCGTAATTTCCGGCGTATAATCCGCAGCTCAAAGAATCGTTTTTCGACCCAGAAAATTTATTCAATAATTGTAGTTAAATATTTACAGCGATCTTTTAGGTTACATTTTATAAAATAATATTTCTGGGTCGAAAAACGATTCTTTGAGCTGCGGATTATACGCCGGAAATTACGGTAACTAGTTTGGATTTGAGAACAACATTCATAAAAAAATATATATATACAATATATAACACAAAAATATAAAATTATTTTATTAAAAAAAGAAATCACTTACCTAAATATACTCCGAAATTGTAGATACCATAGATCAATTCAGACACCATAGGATGATTCTTCTACTAGTGAGCTTAAAAATTAAAGAGCAATTACGGGAGTTTCGATTGTAACTTTTAACCAATAACGAAAGAGCAATGAAAAGATTCTCCACGCCTCTGCCGTGCTTTGATTTTACGGAAAATTGGCAAATCGCCAATAATGATTATCTTGCGCATCGTATTATTTAATTTGATTCTCGCGGGAAGGGGCAGGGATAAGGATCGATCAGTAAGAAATATCGGGAAAAAAAGCGAGAAAAGAGATTAAATCTGAAAAATATAGACTAAAAGAGACAAAAGCAAAAAATAGCGAGAAAAAGCGAGATTAGCGACTCGCTCCGAGGCCTGTTTTTTGGAGGCTAATTGTTAGAGTTTCCAATGCTCTGGCTATCACTTCTGCAGATGTCCGGGGAATACCCAGTTTTTCAAGCACAGGCGTAGTAAACATTCCATTTTTATGCATTTGCTATCACAATTGCGGGGTCTTTTATGGAGTTAGAAAAAAAAAAGAATGTTTTCACAGTACCTTCCCAGTTGTAATGGTATCTTTTGGTACGTCAAGAAATTTAGTTCAACTCTGACAGCATTTTTTTAAAGGATCTTCTGCCTTTACAAAGAACTTTTTAAAGAGATGACACACCGAATCCCAAAACAAATTTCTACCGAATTTTTTGTGAATGCTAACCAGTTGTTGTAAAACCCTACTTTGTAGTTAACTAAAGCCAATACAAAGAAATTTATCTAAAAAGATTTTATTACAGCAAATCCTTTTCTACTTTAAACAATTCCTTTCATAAAAAGAAAATTATATTTACTATTAAAAAAAAAAAAAAAATTCTGGAAGTTGTTTATTGCACTTGTTGAGAACTCTTAAAACAAATTTTCATTCAGAAATATCACTTTGCACTAACAGGTGATTTTCAAAAAATATTTTTGCTTGATCAACAACACAAAACTTTGACACATTTTCTGATTAAACATAAAAGTATGACACTTGCAAACATAATTATTGTAACATTTTTTTCATTTTTTTGATAACGGATTTTCAACTTTTGTTATAAAGTCCCCCCTCTTCAGCCCTTTTCAGCGATGGTACGTCGAGAAATTTAGTTCAACTCTGACAGCATTTTTCTAAAGGATCTTCTGCCTTTACAAAGAACTTTTTAAAGAGATGACACACCGAATCCCAAAACAAAGTTCTACCGAATTTTTTGTGAATGCTAACCAGTTGTTGTAAAACCCTACTTTGTAGTTAACTAAAGCCAATACAAAGAAATTTATCTAAAAAGATTTTATTTTATAGTCATAATAAAAGCAAAAATCAAGAGATTCTCTTAAATTCAGAGTACCGTTATTATAATTAATTGTGACTGAATCTTAAAATATTGGACTTTTATGAGAATTAACAGATTTTCGAAGAAAATTAAAAATATCTGAATACTTGGCAGCTAGGAAAATGAATATTTTAAAGGATACAATTCATATCGGGAATAGGAGAAATAGAATACTAGAATTATCAAAACATATTACAAAAACTAATTTTGCAAAAGTACATTTTCTACATTTGAGACAACCTATACATTTTGAAAAATAATTTAAAGATCTTTAAACAGATATCAAAACTTTAAAGAAATAAGACAGAATGATACTTACCACAAACAACATTTATTCTGGGACCAATTTCCTTATGTCGTTTGAGTCCAGGAGCAATTTTTTCATCAAAATACTCCATGGCCATAGAAGATAAATCACGCAGTTCTTGCAAAACTTCATGAGCTCTAATAGGAGACTGTACAGTAGTAACATATCTCAGAACTCTAAATATTTCATCAAGAACCTAAATGAAGAAATATTTAATGTATTCAATGTAAAACAAAAATGTGATTTAATGTGTTAAGACTTATAGCAGAGAACAATCTCTAAGTTTAAATTTGCATATTTCTATCTTTACATAGAATTTTCATAGAAACTTTCTTTACACAAACTTCAGTTTTAAACTTGTCAAATTAATAATTAAAAAAAATAATTGATAAAAAAATTGTAAAATAAATACTTTTGCACTTTAACCTTTTACATTCCAGGCTAATTTAAAGTCATATACTGAGTGTGAACTATAGGTGCAGATTCCCAAAATCTGGAACGAGCCAGTGGCTCCTAAAACCAAAAAATCCAGTGGCCACATTGTGAAACAAATGCATAAAACAATAGCATTTATATATATATATTTAAAAAAAAAAAAAAAAAACTCAGGAAATCAAAGTGATTTTTTTAATATATATACATGTACAACAAAACAGACTAATTATAGCAAATGTAATTTATTTTTAGTATACTTAATTTAAGCATAAAATTCTTTAACTTTGAATATTAAGTATAATATAAATCTTAAACTATGTAGATTCAGAAGATAAAGTTGGACAAGATACAGTTTAAAAAACAATGTATAAGCTAAGCAATCATGATAGTGTGGAATACAGTCGAACCTCGTTAACACGAAATTGAAGGGACTGCGAATTTTTTTCGTGTTATCCGATATTTCGTGTTAACCGTCATAATAGTGGGGCCATCTATGTTAGGTATAAAAACTAAATAAATTAACCTACAAATATATCCCTGCTCATAAAATCATAAATTAATAAGAAATGCAGAATTTCATTAACAAATTTATCATAATTTTTTAGGCAATAATAAATTTATTTACTTGCTAATAATTTTTTTAAAAGTTTGTTACTGGATTTTGCTTCAATTTTTGTAGAGTAGTTATTTTAAGAACGTATGGACCTCATCTAATTTGTTTAAAGTTCGAGAAGCCTCTTCTTGTTCCATAAGGAAACGTTGTACAGTTTTGAATGCTGTGGTAATTCTTTTAATGACACTAAACTTTTCCATTCTGTGTCAATTTCTTCATCTTCGTGCGACACTTCAATGTTGTCATCTTTTTTTTTCACCGATTACTTTTTTGTCTGTCGTCACATCTGAAGTCCGCAGATCATCTATGGAAATGTACTCGGAAAAAACAGTGTCTAAGAAAGAATTTCCCGTTTTTTGGCTACATATCTTTTTGTAGACACTTCTTGGACGCTCTTTAAATCTTGTCAGTCATCTGTTAGAACATATGAAATCGGCTCTCACACACAGCAACAGCAAAGACCTTTGCTTTATCTTGCAAAACTGTAAAAGTTAAAACAATATTCTGGCTTCTTGCCTCTTTTATCTACCGCAAGAGAGCAATTTCAATTTATTCATTCTTTCTTCTACGCATTCGGTTTCTTACTGGTTTGAATTTACTCACAGCATAAGCCATTTCAATCTTTTCACGATTCTTTAAAATTGTAGAGAGGACCAATTGTAGAAAAATTGCAGGTATCCCATACTTCGCTGCATTTTCTGATATTTTCAGCACTTTATCGCTAACTTCGTTTAAAATTTTTTGCTTGGTTTCTAAAGATACAGCTTGTTGTTTTCGACTTATTTTTCATAGCATTCTACAGAGCAACTGCGAACAGAGTTTCAATTATGTTAGTCAGGTAGTGAAGTAAGGATTGTCACTTCTTTCACTCACACATAGGGGAATTCGGAAACCCGGTTTATGTCACTGTCAATACAG
Source organism: Maratus michaelseni (assembly GCA_963931845.1). NCBI lineage: Eukaryota > Metazoa > Arthropoda > Arachnida > Araneae > Salticidae > Maratus > Maratus michaelseni. The sequence goes on along the minus strand of OZ007592.1, from coordinate 179,277,122 downwards.
TCAACCGGGTAATGGAACAATCATTTTCAAAAAAGAAGTTCCTTCACCAAACTTTCATTGTGACTGATCTATAGCTCATACGGTTAATGTGGGAACACTTGCGCACATCAGAGATCAAAGAAAAGCAGGGAATAGTCAGGAATTCAGTATTTCATAATTTTCTGAAACCCTTTTCCACTTTATATCTTTTTCAAACCTTGAGAAAATTCTATTTTTAATAAGAGTATGTGACATGTAAGTTTGAAATATCGGAAACATTGCATATTTTTCTTTTTTTACTTTAGAGCAAAACAAAATTTCGCCTTAAGCGGGATTTTCCGAAATTCCATTTCATGTTAAACGAATTAATTAACATTGATTTTCAGACTCATCTGACGGGACCTCAGTATTATTTCGTGTTAAGCAAAATTTCGCGTTAAGCGATTTCGTGTTAACGAGGTTCGACTGTATTAGGAAAATATTATTACTATCAGTTATTTAGGAATTTCTTATTTTGATTTTGTCACAAAAAAGTACATATAAAAAAATTGTGAATGCGTAAGATTATTTTGCACTATAAAAATCAAAACACTTCAAACATTGGTTTTACTATATGAAACATTATCTTTTAAAACTTTCTTACTAAGTGGGTATGTTTTGAAAAGTACAGATATTGATTTTGTATATAGTTAAATCAAATTGTTTTTCAGAAAAATAAATATTATACAATATTACATTGAATTAAAAATTCAATCCATTAAAATGTTATCATTTATCAGTAACATTGTCTGCTTTAAAGCACAAAAGTAACATACAGTAAATTTTAAATTAGAACTAGCTGCTGATCCGTCCAGCGTTGCCCAGAAATCAGTAACTTTCTTTTGTGGTTTCGATAAAAATAGTCATTTTTGGCGTGCATTCTGTTATAAACATGATTATACATGTTGATTTCAAATATTTAAATAGTTTACTTTGTGAAACCACAAGTTATCCATTTCTTTGCTCTGAAAACTTGCAGAGTAGAAATTTGGTATATGTTGCTTTAATAAACTCTAACATTTATATTTATGCAGAGTTCCGTTTATATACGTTAGTTACACTAGTTAATTTCATAAAATTCATGAAACATCACTCAAATTTCACAACAGCGAGACACAATCAGAAACAATTGAGAACCCCCCCCCCCCCCAAAAAAGCTTTTCAAATACCTCAACATTGTGCGCTCTCCTAAATCCCATTACTGTTTCCCCGCCCTTTTATCAGCAATAAAACAGGGAATAGGCTAAAAAATTCAGACTATTAGCCAACAAATTAGAAAATCATTAGCAACTTTTCAAAAATGTTAGGCAAAAACTGCACTGATTATATATATATATTTTTAATGATACTTACTCGTAATAGATAAAACACATTTTTAAATAATTAGTGTAAAAAGTATTTAAAATGTCCAACATGTCATAGCAATTTAAATGTTAAATTATACAATATATAGTAATTATACATTACATGATTTTAACTGAAGCAAATAATGAGAAAACTTACATATCAATGTCAGCTTTTCATTTTGTTTCAACATTCAAAAGCATATCATCAAAAGTACTAAATTTTGATCTGCATTAATTTTACATTAGGTTTTTTTTCCCCCTAACTTTTGTATATTTCGAAGACATTTTTATATATCGAGTAAATAGTTTTAATATGTGTTATACATTTATATTTAAATAATTTTTCATAGATCAGTTATAAATTCCTGTCTTCAATAATACTTAAAAAATAAAAAAAATAAATTCTTACAACTACTTGGTATTGACAGAGTACATAATCAAATTTTGGCAGAGTACTGAATATATATAGAGTACTTGGTATGGCTCTACATAAAAAAAATTTAGTATAACCAACTAATTATTTTCTTCTCAATTAATAAATTCCTTACATACATACTCAATGCAATAATCATTTCTTTGCTTCCCATTTTGCTTTGACATTATTAAAAATCTTAAATCCCACCAAATTTTATCAAAATATTTTTAATATCACAAAATTATGCAGCAAAAATAGTTTCCAGAGTTTCTCCCAAGTTTACCACTTCAACGGCTGCAGACATACATACTGAAAGAAAGTTTATTACCCCCAACTTATCTCAGGGCAGCCGCTGAAGTGATTAAAAAGGGGCAGGGTGCTTCTTGGCATAAAAAAAGCATATTTTAAATTCTTAAGGGCATTTTCTTAATTCTTAAAGGCACTTTTAATAGTTAAAAGTCAGGGCAGTCTTGTCAAGACAGGTCAAATTGTTAGTTTATTATTATTATTAGGATGAAAGTAATATTTTTTAATACAGAAGGCAGTAAGAGTGCCTTTTTAGGTGCGTTCGTAATTATATAAATACGTAGCACCTATTATCGTCGTCTGGTCCTGGTCCGTCTGCATATAACAACGCAAAAATTACAAAACCGAATGGTTTGAAATTTAAAATATATTATCTTTGCAGAATTTTGGCGAGACATTTCAAATTTTATGGAAATCTAATCAAAACTTTAGAAGATATTAATAAAAATATTTATTAAGAAATTTGAATTAAAAAAAAAAAAAAATCTGTGCTTTCTTGTTATAGGAGCTTCCGAGGTTTAATCGTCAAGCGAGCAAGATACTTATTTTATTACAGAATTAATCTGCAGATGACATAATTCATTTCACAGAATTAAAAATAATCGAGATCTGAATATTTATATAACTAGCTATAGTACGAACGCACCTCATTTGTCATGTTTGACGTATAATTTCAAACTTGTTGAGATTGAGAGACAAGAGAGGTATATTTTAGATAAGGAGTAAAAAGAGTTTTTTTTAAACCAAAAGGCAAGCAGGGTGCACTGCAGCTTCCTTCTGAAATTATCTGGGAGAAACTCTCTAGTTAAAATTTTTTTTAAATGTTATTACCTTGCCAGGAATAAAACAACAGAAATTCAAATCAATAAACTTTTTAAAAGTCATTGAAAGTAGTGACAATCTTGTTTCAATAGCAGTCAGTATATCACAGTGTCTTGCTAAAGGATGATTTCTCCGTTCTGATTCTCTGCGAGGCAACTGAGATTTCACATACTTTAAACACTTGCCGTGGTACTTTTCAACCTTATGAAAGCCATGATTTAGAACTCTTTTAGAAATCTCATTAAATCTCTGGCATACCTTAAAAAAGAATAATAGCACACATTTATGTCATTAAAAAATGAAATTGCTATGCTTTATGATAAATATATATTTTAAATACCATTTCTTTTTCTTTAAAATGTGAGAGATCAATAGCAAAATATAAAGGGGAATTTTTTTATCTTATATGAAATGTTTTTTTAAGCATTATACAACTGCATTTGGCAAACAGCTTAAATTTATATTTTCATTATAAGTTGACTTAATATGGATAATTAAATTATGTACATTGTACATACACATTTGATTTATGTAAAAAATATATTTCATTGACACAATACAGAAAAGAGAAAAAAATTTCAAAAAAGCTACATAAAATATTTTAAAAAAAAATTTATGATTGTAATAGAAATTTTGGTATTTCCCTTCATATTATAGGGCCTTGGTGCTTTTTTTTTTAAACCTTAGTGAAATTCGGGCTTAAGAAAGTGAGATTTCTTGCCAAAATAGGATAGATATGCCAGTAATGGACACCCTTAAGGCTGCTCTTCAGTAAACTTCCCGATTCCCCTCGCTAATGTTATTCCTATGGGCGTAAGATGCATTCGTATTTTTAAAAAATCTCCTCGGAAAATTAATATTTTTAACTTCTATTTTCTTTGTACCGTTCTTAAAGAATGTCTCTTTTTTTCTTGGTTATCAAAATATTTCTAAATTATGTGCTTAATTTATATTTTAATGCGTTAAAATCTTAGCGAAACTGAATAAGATTTTAACGTTTCATATAAAATTAAGTATATATTTTAGAAACATATTGACAACTAAGAAAAAAAGAGACATTCTTTAAGAATAGTACAAAGAAAACAGAAGTTAAAAATATTAATTTTCCGAGGAGATATTTTAAAACAACGAATGCATCCTACGCCCATAGGAATAACATTAGCGAGGGGAATCGGGTAGTTTACTGAAGAGCAGCCTTAAGGAATTTCTTTAAAAATTATTTTTTAATTAATAGTTATAATATATTATATATTATATAATTAATATAATAATAGTCCACTTTTTAATATATCAATCTATCAATATTATTTAATCAATCAATCTCATAGTCTTATTTCCCAATGTGAATCAAAATTTAATTTTGTAAATAACAGAAATGTATCAAAACACCCTCTTTTCCAGTAATGGACTTCCTACAAAAAATAATTAGATAATTGTTTTATGAGAGTACTTAGGTTCAGAACTTAATAAAAGCATATTGATATAAAAAAAAATATTGAAATTTATTACATTAAGGTAGGATATAGGTACTTCTCCATTATCCTGTCGACCATTTTTCATAGGGAAAAACTAATCGCCAAATTATAGGATTTAAGGCCAAAAATGCATGGTTCTTGCGACACTTGACGTCCACGTCAGAAGCATTACATGTGTTATGTCATCAAGTGACTTTTAATTCGACATTACCTGTATTTTTCATTATGTTTTACTGATTTATTAGTTATTTTGTTAATTAAAATAACAATTGTGTCTTTTAACGGCAGTGCCCGGATATTAAAAGAGAAAAAGAATTGAAAAAATGCTGCGGTGCATAGTTAGACGTACAGTAAATTAGCTTCAACTGACGTCACAAACATTTATTCATTAGCCGAGAGGGATAATTAAATAATGTAAATGAATAAATATTCATTTTTTTTCTTTTTCATTAATATATTGCAAATTAATATATCACAAACATTTATTCATTAGCCGAGAGGGATAATTAAATAATGTAAATGAATAAATATTCATTTTTTTTCTTTTTCATTAATATATTGCAAATTTTACTGCTTAAGCTTATGAAGTTGACACATTGGTGAGTGGTTTTTTTCTGAATTTCTGGCATGCATGCATTGATTGATTTTTAGATTTCAATGGCAACATCAGGGGTGGAAAATCGAAAATCCATTTTTGTAGCAGGTTTGGAGCAGGTCAAATTGCAGTTTTGGAGCAGTAAATGCCAGTTTTTGAGCAGTAAATGCCACTTTTGGAGCACATCAATTACAATTTTGGAGTGGGTTAATTACATTTTGTAGCAGCTCCAAATTAAAAGCAAATATGCTTTGTTAATGAACTTTTCTTTAACATAGTGCATATATACAATTTCAACAGTATAAAATGTAATAAATGTTAAAACAAGAAAAAAAATTATATACTTAGAGAGTTTCAAAATTTGTAGTAATATGACTATAACAGATGAATTAACTTTCCACATTCCAATAATACATAATAAATATATTCTGATTCTGACCATATTCTGACAACAAATATTTTACACCCTTTTAGAAATAAAAAAATAATTCGACTTATCTAACACTTTAGGAAAAGATTAAAAAAAACTTTTAAGAGAGCATTTAAATTAAAAACAGAATGTAACAAGTTAAATATGTTTACTTACAATAGTTATTGCATATTTTTGGCAAATGACAAACATTTGATAGTAAATTTAAATAACTCAAGTGATACCTGTAACTGTGAGTAATCACTAGACTGCACAGTGGTTTTCTTTTAAAAAAGTAGTACATGTCAATAAGACACATTTTAAAATCGTGGCCAAATGCATTGTGGACTTTGTGAAGAGTGCATGCTTCTATATCAACAGTATTATTGTTGATTCCATGCAATTTGTTTTTTACAATCTTTGTGACATTCAGTCCACTGCTAAAGAACGACAGCAACCAATCTTTTGGCTAATTGGCTAAAGCACACTTTATAATAATAACAAATCTTCTGATTTGGAGTCTCGTAATACAGGAGTAGAAAATAAAAAAATTGTTTTGTATCAGAATAAATTGCAGTTCTGTATCAGAATTTAATGGTTTTGTAGTAGAACAAACTTATGTTTTAGCATTGAAATCAAATAGCATTTTCTATTTTTCAATAAAAACAATGATTATTTTTTATAATGTTATGAAAGTGGGCATTTTTAACTCAATTTTAGGACGCTACAGTTCTGTAAAGGTCTTTATGCCTCAAAAATCACTTATAGCATAAGATGTGACATTTAACAAAAACTGCTATTCAATTTCAAATTACTTCAGCAGTCATGCCTTACCAATTTCATGCTTTTACATCTAAAAATAGTTTGTAGATTTGTCAGAAATTTCTGCATTGTTGAGGGGGTAAAAATATTTTGTTTGAGAGCAGTCTTAATGCTGCATATCTTTTCAATAATGCTTACTTTTGATAGATGGTACATCAGCTGTGTTTTGGAGTAATCATCCTCTTTGGATTAAGATATGTTATATTATAAAAACTGAAATGTAAGACAATGATTATGTAGTATAATCCATTATTCAGTTAGAGATAATTTTAAAACTTAAATGATGCTGTATATCTTAGCTACATGCATCATAGCAGTGTGTTGCCAAACCTATACAAAGTTAATGAAGTTTTTTTTTTATTATTCTAATTTTTTAGATTAAGAAATTTCCATTTTTGGAGCAGAATTTTAAAAAATTGCTATTTTTGGAGCAGAATGTAGCAGGAAATCAAAATTGGAGCAGTTCGGAGCAATTGGAGCAGATTTTCCACCCCTGCAACATTCTTTCATTTGTTTATTTGCCGTTACAGTTTGACGATAGTTTTTTCTTATGAAAAGTGGTCGACGGGATAATGGAGATGTACCAGGATTTATAATGTAAAGATTTAGATTTACAATAATTAAGTAAGTTTGGTGACATTTTTTATTGTCTCATTTTATCCAATCTTCACTCAATGTCCGAATGATGTGCTGTACAATCATGGCATTCAAATGCCAAATCTTCAATTTCCTCATCACTTTCTGATAATCTGAAGCATTCAATATGCAATTTTGGTATACATTTAAAATGATAAGAATGAATTGATTAAGATTAATAAAATCCTTGCCCTTGTCACATTCTACTCACTTCTTTGCTTTTCACCATTGAAACTATGTTTGCATTTATGACAAATAAAAGCTGCCATAAAAAGATTACCATACAAATAATAATAATCTAACTCTAGCTTACACTTTGTTATTTATTTATTATTTGTATGATAATCTTCAGCTTTTATTTCATAACTCTTGATCCTATTGAGATCCTCTCTAAAAAGTTCAAGATTTCAAGCTTATAATATTACAAAACACATAATTTTTTTAAAAAAACACTATTTAAAATTTAAAAAAATGTTATTTTTTTTTAAATCAAGCATAGTCAACTTGCATATCAAATGAAACCTTGTGAAATTTAAAATGAGTGGTCAAACAACTCCCTACGCTTGATAGAACCTGAGTAAATCAAAATTGAAAACATTTATGCAAAAAAATGATTTTTTGAAATTAAAAAAAATAATTGTATGAAAATCTAATGAAATAATAATAAAAAAAATTAAAGATATATTCTCATTTATATCATCAGGGAGAATGAATTTTTACAGAAAAACAGTAGAACTGAGAAACATTTTCTGCTTCTTGATTGGTTTGATTAAGAGTGTCAACAATAACCCAAATTATAAAACATGCAAGGAAGGGGAAGGGGGGGGGGGGTATGAAACTAAATAAATAAAAGCAAAAATGTTATTAGTTTTTTTTTATAATCCAAAAACATTGGGGGGGGGGGGGGTGTCCATTACTGGCATATCTACCCTATATTGAAAAAAAATTACAAGCAATTATATTTATTTACTTATGTATTAAAACAATTGAATTGTTTCTGATTATAAAATAAATTATTTATACTTGTATATAATAACAGATAAATAGTTTTTATATGTTATGTTAAATTTCATAAATATTACAAAAATATACAAGTTGTAATTTTCCAACTGGACGAAAAATGTCCGGGCCAGGATTCGAACCTGGGATATCTTGGCTGAAGCCGCCACGCTCTACCAACTGAGCCATCCTGGTCGAATCTGGAGGGCATAATTCATCCAGTTAACCTTATTATGCCCTCCAGATTCGACCAGGATGGCACAGTTGGTAGAGCGTTTCGGCTTCAGCCAAGATATCCCAGGTTCGAATCCTGGCCCGGACATTTTTCATCCAGTTGGAAAATTACAACTTGTATGATTTCTTTGCCAATTTGAATAATTGTGTTAAAATTAATCTAATGTAATTACAAAAATAGTTTGTGTATGGGAAAGAATGAATAGGTTACAAGAAAATATGCATGGAAAATTTCCTTCTCTTGCCAAAGTTAAGTTTTTCTATCTTGCAAAGGCCACTATATCAGAAGTATTAAAATTTTAAGATTTCTATAGCGATTTTTTTTCTTTCTTTTTTTTTTAACATTATTATATGAAAAACAGTTTATCAGACCCAGTGATGCCAAAGCAGGTTAAAATATCTGGTTCCCCTTATGACCACACTATTTAACTAAGTTCATGTATAAAGATGTTAATTTGTGATCAATATTTTACTCCTTTCCTGATATGCTAGAATTATAAAAAATTATGTTCATGTGCATGTTACCAATGACAATACTATATTTTAATATTTTTAGAACTTAATTATACATTACCGTAAAATCCAGATTGTAAGCCCCCCCCCCCCTTTTTCAAAACAAAAAAGGGTTAAATGTGGGAGGGAGGCTTATAATCGAGATTTAAAAAATATCTATCATTAATTCATTAAGTTTCTATCATTAATTTAGAAGCAAAAAAGGGCGAGAAACTTCTGTATTTCGTTCAGATTTTCACTCAAAAATAAATATATAAAATCTATGCTCACTCCTAAAATCCCCCCCCCGCTACTACTAAAACCCCATAGTTTAACCTTTACAACTCTTTAATTTTAAATTTCTTTTCAGACTTATTTAATACACTATGTTAACAATAAATAAACCTAATCTACCATCTGAATCAACTCCTCCTCCTAAAATCTCTGCTTTTCTCCTCCCCCCCCCCCTCCAGTGTCATCTCATGAAGACCTTCTCCTGCAAACGTATTTCATTAAATTTTAAATCATAAAATTCTTTATTTTATTTTTCTACTCTATTTTTGATTTTTTGTAACAATATTTAAATAATCTAAATTATTCCCTTCCTCCCCCAAAAAGTCCTCTTTATTTTCTTTTGCTCCGAACATGAATTGAAGTCATAAAATTATGTATAATTTGTAAGATAAACATTGAATGCTTATAAACTTTTGAAAAATTTCCCTCCAAAAATTAATACAACACAAAAATAAAATATGATTTCATTTTTCTTCTTTTCCAATATCTACATAGGGTAGATCTGCCAGTTATGGGCCACCTTTAAAGTTTTTGGTTTATAAAAAAATAACCAATAAAAATTTAGCTTTTTATATGCTTTAATAATAAAAGTTAAAATGTTTTGATTTAAAAAAAATCCCTGACGGCTCGGCCTACAGGCACAGGTAGATTTCGAAGACGCAGACCGTGGGGTGCCTGTTTGTCGGGAATTGCGGAAGAAATGACCTTTTTACGATGATGCGGCAGTTGGAACCGCCTACTTCGAAACCTAACTTGTTTGCAGGCGGAATCGGCAGGGATTTTTTTGTTTTTAATTTTTTTTTGCTATAACGGTTGGTCCTATAAAAAACTTGTAAATATAAAAGTTTTAAGTAATATTAAGAGGATTAATAATAAATTTAAGCGGATTTGAAATCTTCAGAATTGGCGAAGTTATGAATTTTTTTCTTCTAAACCCCCCTCCCCCCCCCCTTAAGGCAATTTTTAATTATATCAAAAATCTGTCATACATAAATTTTCGGCCCTTCTCCTAGAAGTAATAATAACTTCAAACGGATTCGATACGTATCATAAGTAAGAAATTATGGGTTTTTTTCTGTTTTCACAAAAAGCCCCCCCCCCTTGGTTCGATTTTGTCCATTAACGAACTTGACCGAGATTTTATGCCCCTTGATTTTATGTATCAGTTTCGAAAAGATGCGGGAGTTGGAACCGCCTACTTCGAAAAATAACTTGTTTGCAGGCAGAGCCGGCAGGGATTTTTTTTGTTTTTAATTTTTTTTTGCTATAACGGTTGGTCCTATAAAAAACTTGTCAATATAAAAGTTTTAGATAATATTAATAGGATTAATAATAAATTTACGCGAATTTGATATCTTGTGAATTGACGAAGCTATGATTTTTTTTCTCTTAAAACTTAAAACCCCCCTTTTTTCCCCCCCCTTGGGGCCATTTTTAATTATATCAAAAATCTGTCATACATACATTTTCGACCCTTCTCCTAGAAGTAATAATAACTTTAAACGGATTCGATACGTATCATAATTAAGAAATTATGGGGGGGTTTTCTGTTTTCACAAAAAGCCCCCCCACCCTCCACCCCTTGGTTCGATTTTGCCCATTAACGAACTTGACCGAGATTTTATGCCCCTTGATTTTATGTATCAGTTTGTAAAAGATTAATGCAGAATTTTTCCAGTTATCGTGGTCAGAAAAAAGTGACATAGATAGATAGATAGATAGATAGATATATAAAGTTTTGAACTGGGGGTGGTTTTGGGTTCTGGGAGTCATGATCGGCGTAGATCTGCAAAAATTTTTCAAAATTTCCAACTTAGGTGAGAATGTAATAGGTAGTATTTCTTACGAAATCTACCTAAAATGAGATGGCTGACCACGGGCGATAAATCAAAACATTTGTTTTGTTTCTGACATAATCAAATTAAATCAAAACATTTTAACTTTTATTATTAAATATAAATAAATTAGTCAATAAAATTAAATAACGTGTTTATAATAAGTAAATATGGATGACAATTATTTTAGAAATGAGAAACAAAACAAATATGTTTTGATTTAGAAAACAAGATGGTGGACAGCAGGCTAATCCCAAAGCTTTTCCACTAATTTATATCTTTTTTTATTTTCTTGAAAAAATTGCTTGTTTTTGTTTTAATAGTAATAGAAAACTTTGAATTTTATATACTAATAGCAATTTAGAAAATTTTATTTTTCAGGTTTTAGGACCATGGTCCATGACTGGAATGCTTAATTAGTCAATTAACAGTGATGGGCACCCTATGTAGACATTACTAAAAAAGCAATTTCAGTAATGTTCATTTCATAATGCATAAAATTTTTTGATTTAACTGAAAAGCTAAGTAATCAAATTTAATTTTTTTAATTGTACTTATCAGAATGTAATAACAATTCTTTTTTATAAATAGCTTTTATTTTTTATTTTCATGTAGTTAATAAACTTTTTAAGATTGTAATCAGATTGTTATTATTTTTTTAAAACAGTGCCTTGCATATTTTATAATGTGGCATTCAACACCCAGTCAGGAAGCAGGGAATAATGTTTAAGGGCAGAGGAAAATGAGGGGCTCATGGAGCTCCAACTCTCTTCATTTAAATAGACATTTTTTTAAGTCACACAAGTTAATCTATTATTTTTTCTTAAATAAAATGTTTGTTATTCATCTCTGACAAAACAGCTAGTACGTATATTAAAAAAAAATAAAGAAATAGTAGTAATAAAACTAGTAAATCTGGAGATCAAAGGGCTCAAATCTCAGTTCTGCAATTTTATTTTGAAATAATTTTATTTAGTATTTAAAACATTCAACCCACACTTTCATTTATTTGATATTTTTATACAAATTACTAAATTTTTTAAAGAAATTCCTTAAGGAATTCGAGTAATGGACACCCATTACTGGCACATTTACCCTACATATAAATCATTATCCGTCTGCATATCTCTTATAATCTACAGTTTTTGACCGATTTGCACGAAACTCGATATACATAAATTATTAGACACAAAATAAATATCCATTCTATTTTGTTTTGAGAAAATATTACCATTTCAACATTATTACAAAGTAATGAGGGGGTAAAATACTGTTACAAACATTAACTTACTAATCGCGAGCGACTAACTTCATCATACGATATGTACGACAAGATCTTTTCTAAAACATCATCAGGTAAAGCTAATAGATTCATTTTAATCGGTTTTGCGTCCATTACTAAAGTACTTTATGGTTAATTTTAGCCTTTAAAACTAATATATCATTTTGTAGCACAAATGGATGTTACCACGGTCTTGTTGTCTTCCTAGAACACATAACACAAAATAGCTGAGCGAGACCAGATAGTTTGCCAAACATTTCAGCCAATGCGACTGTTACAATGTTGCGAGTTGCGAGATAAAAAAAATTTGCATATTGTATACCAACATTCAAATAGCCTATAGAGGGCGTTATACAATGCATTGGCATTTGATGCTCTCGAATTCGCCCTCTGGGGGTTCTCGCTCCGTGATTTTTAATTGGTTCAGAATGTTTTTTTGCACAATTTCAGATTTTATGTGACATTTGTGTTCCGTGTTGAGTGAAAAAGTAAAAATTATCCCAATTTTAATATCTAAAACTTTCAAACGCATTTACAATAAAGAATGATTTCAATGGCAATCCAGGTAGCACAAACCCTTTTCAAAACCTTGTTATAACCTTGTTTCAACTTTAAAAACCTTTGAAACAACGTTATTCTAAGCTTATGTGCTGTGTGGGAATTTAGCGTTAGTTAAAGTTTAAAGGGACGATTCCTCATAAGAGTTCGAGAAGAGCCAATCAAATACGAGTAATTTCCCACAAGCATTGCGTGCCGTTCGTGTGGTCCATTATCCTGTAATGACGGCTGTTTTTCATGAAAATTTTCGACTTCCGGTTTTCGACGGATTTATACGTTTTAGAAGGTCTTGAACACGATTTGACTGTTTTTAGAAAAAAGCTGTCTGCGAGTCTGTCTGTCTGCCTGTGTGTCAGTATTTGACAAAAATTCTGTGGGCTCTCTATCTCAAAAACTAATGCACGGAATTTAATAAAATTTTAGATTAAGTTAGACCGTGATATTAATTAAGGCTGATTAGTTTTTAGTGTAAATCTCCCAAAATGTGGCGCTGCAATGCTACATTTTTCACGGTTTCCGCAATAGCTCTAGACGATTCGTAAACTTCACACTAAACGCACTGGTTTACGTGGCAAAACTGAAATCAGTGCAGTTAGTTGTGGTTCAGTTTTCCAACCAGTTTTCTACCAGTTTACGAATGCTGTTGGGTGCGTTTAGTGTTGCACTGAAGTCTGTTTATGTTTGTTTGCGATTACGTCCATCTTGGTGATGAAGAAGAAGAGGAAAGCAAATGTAGCAATTTGATTAAAGTAAGTTTTGAAACATTTATTATTGATGATAATAGTATATAATTTGTTTTATTGTAATCAATATTATTGAAAAATTGCATTTCTCAAATTTAAACATCGATGGAAATGATCGTAGCATTTTTAATACCTAAACTCGATATTTTATTAAATCATTTTTTGTAATCTTTCTAACTTTTAAAATGTGGATTTTTTTTTTTTCAATGACACCTCATGACCACCATTACAAACACCAGCAACTCTCAGCATATTAATTGAATGAGTATTGTCCGTGCTGTACTGTTTGTTAATTCATATCGTATCATTGAATTGTGTTCTCAATTGAACATAATTCTGTATCATAGACGTTGGCTGTGGAAATAAAAAGAAAATGGAATTTTCGACAATTATGAGTTAATATTATTCTTAAATAAAAAGCCTATTGCTGCATATTTCTAAATGTATATTTCCTTGATTTTATTACTTTATTCCAAATTTTGTATGTATTAACCATGAGTTATGTTATCCCAAAATGAATAGCTTATACATATTATTTTAAAATGTATATTTGTTTGATTATTTTCTTTTATTTATTATTTTGTATTACAGAATAATAAGCAATTAATCAGATTTGAAAATATTTAAAATTAGGCTTAATATAAGAAATAATGTGCCACAAAATTAGATATAATAGCAATTAGTTGTATATTATAAATTGCTTATAGATATGTAAAAACCATTCAAGTTAGAGATGTAACAAATAGTAATTTGGCCGAATATTGAATATTCGGCAGTAGTGTAAAATTGTAAATTTGGACCCCCCCCCCCCCAGTTTAGAATCAAATAAATCAACAAAATATAAGGAAGAGCCACGAAAAATATTTTTTTCTGCTTATTTTCTTTTCTTAAGCTTAAATATAACTTCGATTTAGCACAGCTACGCAATGAAATTACATTCCACAGCAGCTTTCAGAAAGTGCGTCAATCACTACGCCTAACCCCAACCCCGCGCAAGCTAGTAGCAGGACTAAGTAGGGGGGTGTCAATCACCTTTAGTAAACCAGCCTCAGAAGCAGTAAGAACCAGCCCCTCTTCACCCAATAAGTTAGAAGTACTTTACCACATTTTTTATATTGTTTTAATTAATTCTAATTCCCTATTTCCTCCCGTAACTTATAAACAGGTACCAGAACTCCCTCTTCCTCTTTTTTAGCCAAAAGGCTTTTTTAATACTTTTTTCTCCCTCCCGTTCGACTCAATTACAGCTGAGGTATTTAACTAAATTGTAAAAGTTAAAACAATGCTTCAGTCGTCAGCCACCTCTTGCTGGGAATAAACCATAATAAATAGACGCTTTCAGTGTGACGTCAGTGATGACGTTTTGGTTGGATACTGACTCCAAACAAACGGTTGCTATGTTTCATTTCTTATTAAATATAAATCGTAAAAAATGTTACCGCTGCATATAATGTATTGAAACACTTTACCATGAGATATAGCTACATATATAAAATATAATAGAAAATACAACATAGCAACCGTTTGTTTGAAGTCAGTTTCCGAGCAAAACGTCATGATTGACGTCACGACTGAAAGCGTCTATTGGAATCAGAATTCAATAAGGAAAAACAAGAAAACAACATGCCTCCACCACTTGGAAGTTCAAAAGGAAATTAAAGAAATTTCACCAGCAAAAACAACAAATAAAACGCCAGAACCTACCAAAACTAAACCGGAAAGAAGAACATCAGGTAAAAACAATGCAGGGACCTCTGGTAGTTCAACCGCCGTCCAGGGAAACCTGATGGAAACAAGAAAAAATGTTACAAAAAAAAAAGACGAGCAAGAAGAGAAAACCAAGATCAGAACCAAAGACATGGAAGATTACTATGCAGTTATAAGTGGAAAAACAGGTGAAGAAGAAATAGATTCAGATGTAGACACCATCTCGGTGAAATCGTGCACATCAAGCAAGTCAGTAGAAGATAAAATATTAGAAGATGCAGAAGTGACGACAATGATAAAAGATTTAGGAGCCAGATGTATTGAAAAAAGATCCTGGGAACTAGAAAAAGCTCTAAAAGCAGTGAGTTATGTTAAAGCTTACTTTAGTTAGCAGCTTTGTCAAAGGAAATGGCAAAGCTACCAACTAAAGTCTGCGGTGCCATGAATATGGCTTTGAATGTGATCACGCAGGCGCTAGCAGAATTGGTAATAAGGGCTACAGGAGCAGAAGCGAAGGCGGAATGTATGGAACAGCTCATAGCAATCATGGAACAGCTCATAGCAATCATGGAACAGCTCATAGCAAGCGGATGCATAATGCCCCAAACCAGTTCGGAGACAATCCAACAACAAAGCCAAGAAAGTAAGAAGTCAAGACCACCAGCAACGTATGGACAGGCAGTGACAACAACGACCTCCACAGTTATAATACAAGTAAAGGAACTTAGAACGGAAGGAGAAATAGGGAATCGAGTAAAGAGGATTAGGCGCATCAGGAGTGGAGTGAAGATAGAATGTGAAAATGCAGCCATAGCATCAAAATTTAAAGAGGCACTGGCAGAAGAGCAAGAAGCTAGCAGCAACCTGTATATCAAGACGCCGCATCTTAAAAAGAAGAGGGTGATTATATTTCACGTATCAGAAACAGTGGAACAATGAAACTATCAAGGCGAAGATAATAAAGCAACTATGCATAGACACAGAGACGGACAACGAAGATGTGATACAAATGCTGAAGCCAATGCAGTCAAATCAGGGTCGTAAGCATGTACCGATTTCTCTCCTGGAACTCCTGGCAGACCACCTCCTTAAGGGGGAAACGGTCTGCCTGAGGCTCAAGGAGTGCTCGGTAAAAATTATGTAACGATCCAGAGATTCCACTAATGCTACGATTTTGACCGCGTAGCTGTTAATTGTCAGCAGAGACAAACATGCTCCATCTGTGCAGGGGAACACAAGTTTGACCAATGCCCAAAAAGGAAGAAAAAGTGTATAATGTGCCTAACATTCAACGATTTAACCAAGGGGCACTTTACAGTAGCATTCCCAGTCGATCACGTGGCCCATGATGGGCGGTGTGGATTTTATCAGAAGTTACTAAAAATTCGACAAACAGAAATGGAAGAGGGGAAAACACGACTAACACAGGGCATAGACGTTCTCAAGGGGTATGTTACCATCCACGAGTGAAGAGGGGTCCCTAGGATAGTAAAATACACAAGGGAGGATCTTAACCAAATGCAACGAAGAAACCTGCAGTTAAGCAAAGTTCGATACCGCACTTAAACAAAAACAAAGCCCGAGTGGCAATAAAGGCAATAATGCGCAAAATTTAACTCAACCAAACACAAACACTAACACAGACTAAAGATGAAATAAAATTAATACAAATAAACCTACACAACAGAACAGTCGCAACAAAAACACTAGCAGGTTATACGGGAGATAACGGGATAAACATTGCACTAATACAAGATTACAATCAAAACAAACATATATGTAAAATATCGGGATTCAACCGTGAACAATGGTCAATCACAAAAACAAACAGATCGGTAATAATCTCAAATACGAGAACAACCCCAATAACTCTAAAGGAAAAGTAATATACAACAGCAATAATAACAGAAAACTTAAAGGAAAAAATAACAATAATAAATGTATACGCCCTCCCTTCTCGGAAGACTTTCTGGAAGTGCTTCAAGAGGTCAAAGACACTTAGAAGATGGCCAAAGGAGAAGTTCTACTGACGGGGAACTTTAATGCACACTCCCAAGCCTGGGGATATAAAGACTTTGATGACAGAGGGGAAAAACTAACAGACTTCCTTCTCCAAAAATAACCTTTTTGTACAAAACCCACCAGACGCATCAGGAACATTCAGCACAATGCGAAATAAAAAACAATAGAAAGATGGCCGGATCTCACAATGTCTACAATAAAATTCAGTGACAAAATTAAGGAATGGGAAGTAAGTGAAGATGATACAAACAGTGACAAGTACATCAAATTAAAAATAAGTTATGACAACAATAACTATCACAGGCACAGGCTAGAAACTAAACATGAAAAACACTCAAAACTTGAGAAAAAAAATAAAACAGCTAAGGAATAAATACAAAAAAGAACTAAAAACAAAGACAACTTAGATAATATAACACTAAGACTCCAAAACGAAATAACAACAATAGCATTTACATACTATAAGAAAAAGCAAACGCCGGACATAATAACCCCAAACTGGTGGACATCAGAAATAAAAGAAGCAAGAAACAGGGTTAGGGCATTCAGAAGAAAATACCAACAAGGAAGAAAAATCATGCGTCAAGCATAGATTATGAAACACTTTAATAGAACTTCGCTGTTTAATATGGTAAAGAAGCTAAGTAGACATTTTTGAAAATGCATAACACATTTGAAAATCTGATTTCAGAAATTACTTCTCAAAGTCGAACATGTATTTAAATGCTTTTGGGCACCCGTGTATATGACGTATATATTTGTATATATCCTACATTATATTCTAAAATTAAGTTTAGCAAGAAAACGCATAAAAGAATTGAAAATTTACCTTCAGCAATTTCTACCAATAGACGTAAACGTACTTGAATTTTCTTGTACAGCCCTGTATATTGCCTACATATTTTCTTACGCGTCACTTTTTAAGCTAATATTTAATTCAGGCAAACATGCGCCTAAAACTACTGAATTCACACGTCTAGGAATTATTCATAGCCGGGCATGTATCCAGTTCTTTGTCTAGCCATGTATATGATTTTATTTGTATTCTACAAACATCTCCTAGTATACTAAATATAAATAAGTTTTAAAAGGCATAACTGAAGTTAAAAACACCTTTAATCATTTCATGCTCATGCTCAGTAATGCTTACGAATATTTTTGTGTAGCCCTGTATATGATTTAAAGAATTTATACACACCTCGTAGTATAAAAAGGTAGTTAAACTTAAAAACGCATATTATTATTAAAAAAAAACATTTCCAGGAATTATCTCTAATAGACAATACATGGGATAAGGTACTGTTCCAAAATCTTTTGTGTGTCCCTGTAAATGAATGATAGATGCTATGTACATAACCAGGGCTTGACAAATGCGGTCGCCAGGTCACCACTGGCGACCACTTTTAATTATCTGGTGACCAAATGTTTGTATCTGTATTTATTTATTTATTATTATTTTTTTAATACAAAAATTGACAAACGGATTTTTTTTTTCTCTACCGCAAAAAAATTGTTTTCCAGCTGCACTATTTCATTGATGTCCCCCTCATCAGATATACGTTGTGTACCACTCAACTATTCAAACATTTGAAGCATTCGGTAATCAGCATATGCTGGACATGCCAGTTGATTCAGCTTTTACAGTATGTCTTTCTTTTTCTTTTTTTTTTCTTTTTCAGAGATATATAATTTTGATAAGTTCATTAGAAAACTTATTTTATATATTTTTATATCTCTTCTATAATTTCTATAATTTTAATTTCTATATTTCTAAATTATGTACCCAATAATCATAAACTATGCTTGTTATTATTTTTTCTCAGTTAATTCCTAAAAAAACTTTTGTGTTTTTAAAAAATGAGGAGGAGAGGGAGGGGGGGGGGGAGGTAAATATTTTTTCAGGCGACTAGAATTTTATCAAATTTGTAAAACCCTGCACTTAGAGATGAGTTCGGGCTCTCTTTTTGGAGACCGGGCCCGTCCGAACCCGATGATTTTTAAATCCAAGCCCGCCAGGGCCCCGAAACATTTTGTGTCATTAGAGCCCGAGCCCAAAACTTAAAAAAATTGCATAATATTTAAATATTGTTTTAAAAGTAATATCTCAATTTTAAAAAACTTCGTACGTGAAAATAACTGTTCATCCGGTGCACATAATTAATTTTATGGAAATTTACATTCTATCTTATCAAAAGAGAAGTGTAATATCAAATAAAAATATACTTCCTTAGAAGGATGTAAATATATTTCTCTCCCAACAAGCAAATTTGATGGACACATTAACGAAGTGCGTTTTATGAAAAAATGAATGAAATTTGCAGAAATTACCATTTTTATGCAGAAGAATCGAACAACGCTTTTTATTTCCTATAAAAGGTTTATATCATAACTTATAATTGATTCCTTAATTAAAACAATATTTCATTTTCCTGAAAATCGGCTTAAATTAAAAATTTGACACCGGTATCTGAAAGATCCTGTGCTTTTATAGGAAAAGTTGAAACACTCTTTGATTGCTTTCTATCGGAATAATAATATATGACAATTATATCTACTTACGAGTGAAAGTGACTTCGTACATGTGCAGAGCAGAGCTTTAACATCAACAGAGTTCACAATTAAAAATATAATCACTAACGTTGTCTTCATATGAAGAGCGAGTATGACTTGCACACAATAGAAGACTAAAAATTTGCAAACCTAATCTAATGCTGATTGACTAAGAATGAAAAAAAAATATATATTCATCTCGCATTAGATCTCTAAAAAAAAATAAAATAAAATAAACGGTCCAATAAAATAAAATATCCTAATGTCACAAACGAAAATCTAGCAACAAATATTATAGGAGCCTCTTCGCTTTGGCGCCATATCACCCAGTCGTCAGTCGCTTCGCAAATATCGTAAATTTTCTTTTAAAGAAAAAAAAGGATTCCTGTTTCCCCTTCTATTCATTCTGATCAAAATAACATTAAAATTACGTGAAATAGAATACGTAATTTTTTAGGGGAAAAAGTTATTTTTATTTTTTCTATATGAGAATAAATAAAATTTTCAGTTTCAGAAAGAATGAGCCCGAGCCCACCCGGGCCCGAAGGCTGGTATAAAAATCGAGCCCGAGCCCGTTTCGGGCCCAGGCTCGGACTCGGGCTCGGGCTGAACCCGTCTTAACTCTACTGCACATAACATTATACAGCAGGTATCTTATAGTAAATCTCAGTAATGTCTATCAATTTCATGATGCTTCAAAGAGTGCAACATAAATTAAAGTTCAGTGCAAACAGTCATCTCCCAAAACAATTATATAACCGAATTCTTTTGTTTGACCCTGTAAATGAATGATAATTTCTTTGCACTCCATATTCTGCAGAAAACATGTATTAGAAATTCATATCAATTTCATTATGCTTCTAACAATGGAACTTCCTTAAAATAGGCGCAAATGATTTTCTCCATAAAGCATTAATATAAGGGAATTCTTTCGAATGCCTCTGCAAATGAACTGCAAGTGCTACGCATAGCATATTCTAAAGTAACCTTTTTGTAGTGCATTTCAATAATGCATATAAATTTCATTTTGTTTCGAATAGTACAACACCATTCAAATACGCAGCAAATGATTTTGCTCCACAGATCATAATGTAACGGAATATTTTTGTGTGACACTGTAAAAGAAGTTTAAAGGTTACACGCTTCATTTTCAATACCGAACATGCCATGGCAAACCTCAATAACATATATCAATTACATGGCAATACGAGTATATTTACGCGAGTTAGAGCGCGGACCGACAGACGGCCAGACAAACCGAATTCATAAGCACTTTTCAACTATGTTGGAAAGTATTAAAAACAACATGGCGAAGAAAAAAAAATCTAAACAACATATATACAATATAAAAAAGAAAGAGCAAAACTCCAAAAACTTATTAACAAAACAAAATGTAAAACATCGAAAAAAATACTGCGAGAATGTCTTCAACAAAGTTAAGTAGAAACCATGAACCGTCAAACAAAGAAAACTGTAGCAAACCACTAGAGAGCATTGCAGCCGTGCGAACAAGTCAGGTGGATCACATGGATTAGACGCCAGACAAAAATGATAAAAAATTCATTTTTTTCTGGCGTCTAATCTAATACTAATTAAAATCAGAAACTTCTTTTTTTTTTTCAAAATTTCTTGTAGTAATTGAATAAAAAACATTTGAAGTTTGACAGATATGCTTCTGCGTATGCCCGAATGATTCATTCGGATAATCAAAATAATCGTTATGCCCATCACTAGATCAAATAAAGTTTTGAAATCCATTAAAAATGATATTTTTGTATTAGCCGCATGCCAGAAGTTAATAGCCGAAGAAATCGCCTAAGGTTTCACTGTTTATAGCAACATTTTTTATTCTGATAATTTCAGTGGTTTGAGTGCGTAGCTCAGTTACATGTCTATTAACTTTGTGCTTTATATATTTACTAGCTGGTTCGCCCGAATAACGGGCCCCTAATTACATCGGGTCTTCGAATAAAAGAAATCTCTTACAAAACGACCTTCTGAATCGGGTCCTCGCTGCTTACTGCAGCGTACACCGGGCGTGGTACGCACGCTCTGGTTTCTTTGCTCCAGACGAACCTCTTTTCAAACGAAACTCCGGCTCGGGTTTTCTTCTTCTGCTCTGAAATTTTGAAATCGATATCTTAATTAGTTTTCTTAATTTTCGCAGATTTGTAAAAATTCTCAATTTATTTTCTTTCCTTTCCATACCGTCCAATTTTACAAAAATTTATACACCTATGTAAAGTATTTTTCTACTCCTGCTGTGAAATTTTCAAATCAATATCTTAATTAGTTTCCTAAATTTTTGCTAATTAGTAAAAATTCTCAACTTATTTCCTTTCTTTTCGGAAATGCTGTTGGGGGTTCGGCTGATCTACGAAAACAGATCTCTTTTTAGTTCATTTTTTAATGAATGTAACGTCCCTGTCTGATTCTTCCTTCGATTTTTGTCTAAAAACATGTCTGTCGCCAGTTAGTTTTTCGCTAATAATAATAAAAATTATCGTCCGATTTTTACAAAAACATAACTACTGATGTAAATTATTTTTCTACTTATACTCTGAAATTTTCAAATCGATATCTTAATTAGTTTTTATAATTTTCGCCGAATAGTGAAAATTCTTAATTTCTTTAATTTTTGTTGTGAAATGAGGTTTCGATGAGTGCGCGCTTTTGCCCTTTTTTGAAAAAAAAAATGTCGCTTTTTTGATGAGTTTTTAATTAATATCTTGGTTAATTATAAAAATTAAATAAAAATCTGAGCGTCAGGTGCATCAGGACCTGCCTTGGACTATCCTCACCCAAATTTTAGGACCTCTGCGTGAGGTAGATTTCGCTAACCACCACCAAAAAAAACACACACACACACAGAGCGAAACTTTCTTTTAATAATATAGATTTATTTATGTTTTAGTTTAGTTTTAATTTTGATATGGAATAATATCTGGAAACAAATGCTGAACCATTTACATTGTTTCAAATGTAAACTTGTTAATCGTTTGCAATTGGGTTAGTTTAATCGGCTGAAATAAAAAATATATATATGCTATTCTTTTAACCATAAAAAAATGAGTAAATTGCGATACAGTTTCCCAAGCGATTTCCATTTGCAAATACATTTTTTTCCTATTCAACGGTGTAAAAATTAAAAATATGCAATGCTAAAAGTTAAAAAATTTGCGCGAAATTTAATCGTCAGTGGTTGCCAACGTGAAAATGACGTCAGCGTTATTCAGGGATACATTTATTCTTAGATTTATTTTACCCTAAAATTTGTTTTTTCTTTATTTTTTCGTGAAATTGAGGCAAAATAAATAAATAAATAAATAAATAATGCAGATAAGAATGATTTTTTTTTTCTAATTCCAACAACCAAAAAACCAATTAGGCGATCAATCTCATTCTTTTATCTTTTTTTATTAATTGTTGCATGAGTTGTAAGAAGTACAGCTGTCTGTTGTATATTTAGCATATTACTACAATAGATTTCACGCACACACATACACAAATGTCCCGAAACATCACTAACTTTTAAAAAGGTTCACAGAATAGTAAATTAAATAGATACCGGAGTCTTTTTCGATTGTTAAATTGTTTAAATAAATAAATAATTAAAGAAAAGATAGTTTAAAGAAAAAAACTTGAATAACTGAATACAAGTAATTTTTAGTTATCGGGGTTATCGTATGAGTTTAGTAGATCTGTATTATCGCTTTATTAATATTCTGGGAAAACATCATTATAGCAATAATAATAATAATAACAATTATTATTATTCTGATAATACCATTCGTATTTTAATTTAATAAAGTATAGTAATTCACACTGCAATTAGAAAGGGATGCATACCGGAATTAAAAAAAGTATGTGTGTAAAACCATTTTTACCTTTACAATTTCCATCAAAGCAGCAAAGCCAAGAACGTTTAAAACTCTACGCTGCTTGCTCATGACTGTAAAACCATTTTCACCTTTGTAATAATATAAATGCTGCGAAGCAAAGAATCTTTGAATCTCGTACACTGCAAAAAATAATTGTTGATTTTGCAGTATAAAACTGGCACCCAGCTGCCAGTTTTATACTGTAAAATCAACAATTATTTTTTGCAGTGTAAATGATGAATAGCATGTACATATTTATATATTCACATATGTGTTATAAAGACATCGAAAATGTTAAATTTTTCGTGACAGTATAGGAAGGGTGCGTGTGTGTGTGTGTGTGCGGAAGGAATGAAACCAAGCCTTAGGCCTCTCTTTCGCTTTATCGAGATCTACGTCCCACTGCATATCCTTTTGAACATTATCTGCTATTTTGAAATATTTAATTTTCAAAAATCAAAATGTTGTTTTCTATAAATATTTTTGCGTTGAATGATATAGAAAAATCTGAATCGTCTTCTATTTTATGCACTAATATCATACAAATTTACGATTACTTATGATTCTTACTTGTAAATCAAAGTATAAAAAAAAAAAAAAAAAGGTTTAATTTATTATTATTATTATTCGAAAATAATGAATAATAATCACAATTTCTTTTCAATTGCTAATAGCTGGTGTATACAAATACACTGGAAAAAAAAAAGTTGATTTTACGGTATAATACTAGCGGCTGGGATACTATAGTATTGTACCGTAAAATTAACAGGTTTTTTTTTGCAGTGTGGACCCGGTCAATTTTTCACTCATATTGGATTTATTGTATTTCATTGTGTCTCAATTAATATGTTCTTAAAATTAAGTTGTACTTAAAACTATTACTTAGCGCAATTTCATGTATGTTATCCAGTTCTTTATTTAAGTTATTTATTGCACGTACCATGAAGGCTCGTCTTATGAAATAAATAAACTTGATCATTTATTTACTACCGTCGTCAACCGGGGGGTGACTTTGTCTATTCCAAGGTGACTTTGACACTGAAAAAAAAAAGAGGTTAATTTTACGGTATAATATTGACATCCCAGCTGCCAATATTATACCGTAAAATTAACAGTAATAAACAGTAAAATAAGCAGTAATACGCTACTGCACGTTGCTAGTATTATACCGTAAAATCAACTTTTTTTTTTTTTTTAATTGCAACGGATAAAGACAAACCGTGCAATAAATAAAATTTGTTACAATAAAACTAGTTACTAATGCCACATTCTGATATATTGAATCCATAGGTAAAACATAAATTATTTAATACAGCATTTTACAAATTAAGTTTGGCATCACTTCCGTTGTTTTGTTTAGCTTTTCGCGCGTGATTTTACTGGGAGGGGGGGGGGGGGACTTTTGATTGGAAAAAGTTATTTATACTTGATCCTGTAAAAGTGAGAAATGCATTAATATATATATTTTTTAAATATGTCTTCGTGAAGGAGATTTATATTCATTGTTTTGATATTTTAGATTTTACATTGACTTCATTCACAACTGGCATTTTGAATGCGAATTTGGGATGAGATTGTCTCGGTACAGAGTCACCACAAATTTAGTTTATTAATCATATTTAATTTTTCTGAAAATATAAACATAAAAGCAAACATTTACAACAAATATAAACGTTGTATTACATTTACTTATAATTTTTTTCTACAGGTGCTGGTGTAATCGTACGTATAAATCTCCTGTAGATAGTTATGATTATAAAAATTATACTGATGAAACGTTGCAGATAGCGGTAGATGTTGTTCTACAGCATGTATATTAAGCCAAATATTTGCCACCGAAAAATATTCAATTTCAATTACTACTTTAAAGAATACGGTAAAAGGTTCCTTAAAATAATTAACCATTCAAGGTCTATTTCCTCTAAAATAAATGTTTTTTCAGTGCCTGAAATAATTGAATATATGTAAAATTTTGTTTTCTTGAAAAACATTAATCTTACTATGGCTTAATTATTAATTGTTTTTATATGTCTTGCATGATGTCCATTTTTGAATAAAATTTCGTTTTTCTGTTCATTTTCATACAAAATTTATGTTTGTAATGGCAAAATGACGTATTTTTTTAATTACTCTATCATATTAGTGGGGTTGCATTGTCTTACAAGGTTTTTAAGGCTTTTTCAATGTTTGTTTAGTTATGAGACAGTCATCCCAAGCCAAGGTGATTTTGTCCTGCTTTAAAAAAAAAAATAATTTAAAAAAAAAACTATTCTTTAAACATATTAAATGTGAATTTAAAAATTTTCAATTAATATCTTGGAATTCGAAAAAACAAAAAAAAAAAAAAAAAAAAAAAAAAAAAACAATTAGAAATTGTTTAAATGAAATGTTCCATAATTTTTGGATCTTTAAATACAACAGGAGGCAAAAATGAAACAAAGTAACGACAGTATTTCAATAATGAAAACATTTCAAATTCCATTCCTCTAGTTAAAGGAAGATTCACATCCCAGTTTTCAGGAAGAAAGGTTAAACATGGCGAAGCAAGGCTTTTAACAGTTATTTTCGATCTTCCTCTTTACGATACAATTTAATAACTATTTAAAGATCACAATATTTCTAACTTAAAGCAATTAGTGTCGGCTTTATCACATTTAACTTTGTATTGCCAAATCCACACGACAAGGATGCAGAGATAAACGTCTCTGAGGGCAGTGGCCGTGACAAACTCACAAGTTCGCGTCTCACAGCGGAATTGACCTCAAACGAAAAAAAGATATCAAACTCATCAACGGACGACATGATGTCCACCGAAGACAATTTTATAGGATTTTACTGGCGACACATTATCAATTAAATTGCTTAAAAAATAGATAAAATGATTTTACGATTGATAGCATGTGTTCCGCATTGGTGACAAGTATTTATGAAAGGAAAATGAATATCAGAAAATATGTCTCAGATTGCTTCTTTTGCGAAAGTGAGATTCAAGATAAACCAAAAAAAAAAAAAAAAAAAAGTTTACGGCCAGAAAAGAATAGTATAATACATGCGATTAAAAAAAATAATATGAAACGGAAATTACACAAACGAAAACTTACTTTAACACACGCGTTTGCATATATTATCTGTCACGAAATATACTGTACCATTACATTTTATTTTTTAATGGCTTTTCTGCACTCGAGAAACAGCATGACATGCACGAAATATGAAATTGTTCCATCAAAAACTGCAGCAGCGCACTCAAAACTGAACGGCGCATTCAAAACTTGGTATGGCACTGCAGCTATTGAGCCATTTCATGCAAGAGTAATATTTTCTTAAATACTTAAAAACAAGGATTTTCGGGACGAGCTATAATGATTTTCTATGGGGAAAAGTACCTCTGGCTGGGTATATTGCTGTTTACAGGCAAATTTCGTGGAACTACTACTTATATCGATATTCTTATAAATAGATTGATATGATAGTATATTGATATTATAGTAAGCTGGCAGTAGAGTCTTGTTTTCCCTACAGTTAAAAAAAAAAATATTATTTAATCAATTAAGCCTTGTGAAATTTCTTTTCTTTGTGGATCTACAAATAAATTGTACAATAATTTAAGGTTCAACTTTAGAAAATTATATAAAAAACCCCTACCTAATTATCAAATAAATTATCAATAATTAAAAAGAATGTGTAAGGAAATACTAAATTTAGCCTTTTTAATAACTCATAAATCTTGAACTTTCAGTTTATACTACTTTTGTGATTTAAATTTTTCTGCTCTGTAAAAAATTGAATAAAAAATTCATAGAGAACGTTATATTCTATGAATTATTATTATATTATTATTGAAGCTTAACTCTAAACTAGAGGGTAATAGAGGGCATTGGGCCGACTAATCCGATTTTACCTGAACCCGACCCGAGGGTTCCAGTCGGGTTGACTTAAATGTTTCGAGTTAGATTCTAACTCTTTTGGGTCCAGCCTATTTTTTTAAAGAGATTCCTAATTATTTTTTCAAATGAAAAAACAACAACTATATGTGCCGTCTAGTTGCAAAACCGGCCATCTCCAAAAAGTAAAATTTTGAGAAAAAGCTGATTTTTTGCCACACTTAGCCAAAATAAGATTAGAACAAAGACTCTTTAGTTTTATAGTCATTAAGACAGTATATTTGAAAACACAAAATAAGGTGGCAGGGGCACATGAAATGAGGGGGTTATTTAAGTCTTTGTTTTGGATTTGGCCACCTTTGCAACTTACTTTGGAGTTGGCCGGTTTTGCAACAAACCAGAAATTAATTTTTGCTAAATTTAATGTGACATTGGGTGTTTAGGGGTAGCAAACACACAAAAATGTTCGAGAAAGCGTTGAGGAGCATTGGTAAGCTTTTGAAGAATGCCCACAGCTTGGATTTCTTGGACTACCAGTAGGGCAGTATCTGAAAAAAAAAAAAAAATAATGCCAGAAATTATGAAAATGTAATCACAAATGTATTCTCTCAGATTTTAACTGTAGCAAAATCTCGCTCATTCCGCATCTACAATCCTCAAAATACTAAAATTTATAAAAAAAATTTAAATGGAAGAATATTTTATTAAAAAATTAAATAGATTAAAAAATTCTTAAATTATCAGAGAAAATTCACTTACAGTTTTATGAAAGCGAAGGTAGAGGGCGGAGAAAAGTATTTTGCATGAAGCATAAAAACATGTTAATCCGCCCCTGGTTATCACAAGATGAACTTTGGCTTTTTTCTTTTTCACGTTGTTGAATCACTTTTCTTCTTCCTTGATTGATTAGGAGATACTTCCTCCACAAACTTTTCCATAGTCAGAGAAAACACGAAACTAAATTATTAGAAACTTTGTATGCACCAAGGAGGAGCAGTCACAGGCGGGAGAAAACACTATAACATTAATCTAATCAACAAGTGGGAGGTTGCTGTGGGGAGAAGCAGAAGTGCTATCTAGCGGATATGGAGATGGCCGCTTTTGAACCTCACTAGTTAGTGGTTTTAAGCGCTTATTTCAATTAC
This sequence comes from Maratus michaelseni, assembly GCA_963931845.1. Classification (NCBI taxonomy): domain Eukaryota; kingdom Metazoa; phylum Arthropoda; class Arachnida; order Araneae; family Salticidae; genus Maratus; species Maratus michaelseni. The sequence goes on along the minus strand of OZ007592.1, from coordinate 179,248,652 downwards.
ATGTCTGTTAAATTTGAATTTTATTTATACTATTTTATTTATACTATTTTATTTATTGCTTAATGTTTTAATTTTGTTATTGAATATAAGCTGGAAACAAATGCTGAACTTATTCTTTAAAGTGCAAATGGAATTTATTGTGATTATATCTCAGAGTAAGCACAAGAGTGATATTTTGCATATTTTGTAATCGTCTGCAAGCGATAGAGATAGATTAAAAAAAAGAAATTATGCTTGAAATTTAATTTAAATGCTATAATAAATGAGTAAATTGCGATACAGTTTTCAAATTGCATTTGAAAGTAGATTTTTTCCCCCTTTATAAAGGTGTAAAAATTGAAAATATGCGTTGTTTAGAAATTAAAAAAATTGCAGTAGCAAAAATCTCAATACCGAAATTTCATCGTCAAGTGTTGCCATTCGCAAAATGATGTCAGCGTTACGCACGGACACGTTTGTCCTTTATAATATAGATAGATAGATAATACACTGTTAAAAATTTGCAGCAAACTGTCCAGTCATTTGACCGTTTTTGTAAAAAACGGTTATACAACCGTAATTTAACTATATTCTGACCGTATTATTGCTCATTTTATGGTCAGAATATAGTTAATTTACGTTTATGTAAACGTTTTCTGCAAAAACGGTCAAATGACTGGACAGTTTGCTGCAAATTTTTAACAGTGTAACAGATTAATTTTCCTTAATTGTATTAAAATATGGATTAAATTTCTTTCACTTCGGGTTTAGGTTTGAATATTTCGGGTTTGGGTTGAAGTGTATTGGTTGACGTTTTGTTTGTCGGTTTCGAATCGGGTTTTGGGTTGACTTTAGCAAGAAGTTTAGGGATACGTCCGTTAGAAATATCCTTGCATGACTCTACTTCAAACCTATAAGAAATCTCACCAAAAGAAATACAGCGTGTCCAAGAAAGGTCTTTATCATTCTAAACATTAATAACAAAAATACTAACAGGTTAAATGAAATGCAGTTTGCTGCAAAAGAATGAAGAAATCAGTTTTTTTTTTTTTTTACAGTACCTTCAAAGTAGTTGTATATGAGCTCCGTTAGCAGAACGAAGAATGTCGAGCCTGTACTCGATTTCCCTCCAAGTGTTTTTTAACATTTGCGGTGTAACAGTGAGGATTGATGAGTGATGATTTCATGATTTGTCATTTCATACTTCAGGCAATTGACACCAGAAAAAATACTCTTAGATTTCTTCATTCTTTTGCAGAAAACTGCATTCCATTTCACCTGTTTGTATTTTTGTTATTAATGTTTAAAATGATAAAGATCTTTCTCGGACACGCTGTATTTGGCTCGTTTTTAATAGGAGAAATTAAACTTTATTTTTTTGAGATATGGGTGACATGGGATGGGTAAATAACCAGCGAGTAGGTATATATATATATATTTTGGTTTATATACTCGCCTGAAATAAAACACCGAAAATTGAGTATTTTCTTATTTCAATGTAAACAAGAACGAAAAATCATGCGCCAAGCATAGATTATGTAGCACTTTCCAACGCTTCCAAAATAATTTTACAAAACATACCGTTTAATAAGCTAAAAGATAACATCTAAGTAAACAATTCGGTAAATGCATAACATATTTAAAAACATAATTTCAGGAATTTCGAACAGATACAATATTCGGAAAAGTATCCGAGTACTTTTATTCAACCCTGTATATGATCTATAGATTAGTATATATACTATATAGGATGATAAATTTTAGTTTAGTTAGGAAACGCGTAGCACAGTTTAAAATTCTCCTTCTGGAGTTTCTGTCAATAAACGGGAATGTGTTCTCGAACTTTTGTGTTGCCCTGTATATGAAATACAGAATTTATACACACCCAGTAATAGACAAAAAGTGAGTTCAATTGAAAATCGCGTTCAGCAACTTAAAACGCCAGGAATTATTGTTAACAGACAGTAGAGAATTCTTTTGTAGGTCCCTGTAAATGAACGATGACTGCTATACACACACTATTCTGTAGTAAGCCTCTTGTAATGCACCTTAATAATATATATAAATTTCAATGCGTTTAAAATAGTGAAATATTATTTAATTAAACCGCAGACGATTTTTCTCCATAGACGTAATGTAACGGAATTCTTTTGACTGTCCCTGTATAGTAACTATAAGTGGTATGCACACCCTATTCCATATTAAGCTTCTTCTAATGCACCTTAGTGATATATATAAATTTCAATGCGTTTAAAATAGTGAAACATTATTTACATAAACCGCAAATAATTTTTCCCCATAGACCGCAATGTAACGGAATTCTTTTGAGTGTCCCTGTAAAAAAACTATAAGTGCTACACACTTCCGTTGAAATAGGGAACATGCTATATATAACGACAATAACATATAAAAATTGGAGAGCAATCCGAGCATATTTACGGGAGTTAGAGCACGGACAGACGGCCAGACGGCCAGACGGCCATACGGCCAGACAAACTTAAGTCATAAGCACTTTTCAACTAGGTTGGAAAGTGCTAAAAAGCCTAATCCTGAAAATTGTCTTGTAAATCTCAGGGGAACATAGGGCACAATGGAACAATCCTTTAAAATGTATATTTTACATGTTTTAATTTTATATTCGTTTTCATAAATAGCAGTATAATAAAGAACATTTTCAACCTTAAATCATATGACTAAATGAGAATTTATTCATTTTGTTGTTTTTAGCTACCAAAAGTAAAATTTTGCTTCATGAGTATTTTAGATATTTTGTTAATAACAATTAGAAGTTGAGAGGAAAAAATAATCGAAGTTTAAAGATAATGCACTCATTTATTGTTAAATTTATGCAACCTATGTCTTTTTACAAAAAATAAAACATTATAGACTATTTTCTTATTGAATGTCTGTATGGTGTACAATGGGTCATCCCAAAAAGTGTCACAGTAGACCACTCTTTTATAATGATTTAATTGTGAAATGTTCAATAGAAAAATTTAGACGGATCAATTATTCTTTATATAAAATCAAAATTTCTGTTAAGAATAGGTTTTAGCATATTTTGTTCTTTCATTTTATATTTAAATAGGGGAGATAGATCAATTACTTCTGCGAAGAATGTGGTTATCAATTCATATTAAATCGATAAAATTTTATTTAGAAAGATTTTTCTTTTAGAACAAAATAGTTATGCTATTTCAGGCATATACAGCTAAGCCTAATTGTGTACCTTTTTAATGTGCTAGAATTGAAGTAATCAGTATTTCTTTAAAATGCTAACGGGTGTAAATTAACAACATGATATACAGTAAAATAACTTGTATTAGGTTGTTGACATGTTTCGGCTTACTCCGAGCCATTTTCAAAAACAAATGAGGATATTCTATAATTGCACGGTCTTTGAAGCTATTATTTGAAATGCTATCATTTAATTTTCATGTACGTTTTAAAAATTATGCACGTTATCTTTTATTAAATTCCTACTATTAGCTCACACTCTCTCTATATATCTTGTTCAAATTTTCAATCGTTAATAAAATAATATTTTCTATTCATCCACTCAAGTTCAAATAATTTTTTTTAAACTTGTAGTGGATGACACTTTTTGTTAATACAGTTTTTTCAAATATTAATTCATTAATTAAATTTAATTAATTAATTTTAGTTTTAAATGGGAGAAAAAAATTCCTCCCATTGTTTTCATAAATGAAATGAAAGATTTATCTCAAATGAGGGATGCCACAGAAATAAAATACCGCAACGATGATTATAAAATAATGTTCAATAAAGATAACGTGGGACATTAATGCTGCACGGGTTTATTTTATATATTTATGATTAAAAAGTAGTAATTGACTTTAAAAAAGAATTATATTACTTGTTTTTACTTGTTGTAACCATGTAGTAACTCGAGCCACAATTTCGGTAAGTTAAAAGCTGCTGCATCGTTACATATTGTATTTTTGCGTTTTACTATCTCTACGGTTTCTCTTATTATGGATGGATAGTATAGACTAGAGGGAAAAATTATTTTACTTTCATTGAAATTTATTTAGATGGTTTCTTCTTGATATAATCTTGTCAAGGCTGTGGTTTTTCTATTATACTTAATATCAGCTATATGCTCCTTTTTTCTGTAACTAAATTTCCTGCTTGTCATGCCAATATAGTAATTCTTAGATCAGTATTCTTTAATAAAAGGTATTTCATATACTCCTGAATAATTCTCAGATGAATTGGGTCAATTTTACTGCAAGGGATATTCCTTAATTTCTGTGCGGGTTTGGCTATTAAGCAGATATTGAGGCGTTTAAGTCAGTATTTTAATTTTTCAAAAAAGCTTGGATAATATTGGAGAGTATGTATTTTTGCGAACAACTTTGTCTTCTTTCTTATTATTGGCGATATCCACGATTAAATTATTAATATGGTGTTCCTTAAAATCCTTATTACAAGCAATTTTACGAATATTGTGTAATTCATTCTTCAATTTATTTTCAGTACATACTATAAAGACCCGTCTTATGAAAAATCTGTAGGCTGAAATTTTGTACGTAAATGGAGAACATTTGGTATGGTAGGTTGGTTAGCCATACTTTTCGGAAAACAGCTCTGTATATAGATTTATTTGTTCTGGTTAACATTACATCAAGGAATGGTAGACTTTTATTATGTTCAATTTCAATAGTGAATTTAATGTTATTGTCAATTGAGTTTAGATGATTTATAAATATTTTAAGTTCATCAAGACTATACTGCCAAATTATAAAAATATCATCAACATATCTGAGCCAACTGTGAGGCGTTAAGTCAAATGTACCAAAAACTTTAGTTTCCCATGGGCGAAGAGTATACTCAGCTAATAAACCTGCAATAGGTGATCCCATAGTAATCAGAACGATGCAAAGAAATTGTTTTTAAATTTACTTTATTTATATATTATTAAAAACATATTTTTAATTTAAATTTAAAAATTATGTAAAATCTTGTTCAATATATCTATGCATTGTGGACAAAAATTCTTTGTATGCATATGAAATGTAGTATACATATGTCAAAATGTTTGTATGATTATGAAATCAATCCATTGTATTTTGTACCATTTAATAAATTTGAAAAATATAGCTAAAGATTTCTAATACCGTACTTTTCCCTTTAAATAGTTAATAATATTGTTTTAACCTTTCATATTTTACTGTGGGTCGTGCGGTGTCCCACTGTATACCAGACAAAGGGTTAAGTTTTTAAAAGTATTTTTCATTTAACACACTATTAAAATTTATGCTTTGGGAAAATTAATAAATCAAGATAATGTATACTCAAAAATCAGGTAAATTGATCTCTAAATTTCAGAAAAAAAAAACTTTAAAAATGGTTCAGTGTGCCTCATTTTTTTCTATGTGACAATGCTTCAAATATGACATCAGCTTTCAGATTTGTTTTAGAAAAATATCTGCACGTTGTCCCATTGTGTTCTATTTCATATCTTATACGTTTACTATGTCCTGGTATTTTAGGATGATTATTCATGTTTGTTAAAATGAATATATATTTTTTGAAATTAATTTTCGAAAAGAATATGAATTGTAATCTATGAATTTTTTAACAGAAATCTATTTCTAGAAGATTAACATATGATAATCCAAAATTACAGCACATTCCGAGAAATAGTTTTAAGTTATGTTTAAAAAAAAACTACACGCTAAAACACTATAACGATTTTCCGGCCTACAAATGGATTTAACATTTGGAGTTCCAAATTTCAAATCTTCGTAACTCCTAAAATATTCACCCGAATAACTTCCAGTTTGAAAGGTAAAATTTATTGAAAAGGTCTGTCAAAATTAGGTATTCGTATTGAAAATTTCAGACTTTGGTATAATTTAACTATTTTAAGTCACTATGTCGAAGACAACCCCCCAAGCTTATATTTTAATATAACTTTAAAGAAGACATAATTTGCAGTCGAAATCTATTTCCGTTTGTTTATGAGACAATTTGATTATTAAAATGTATAAGGTGTTTTCTCTCTTTCCCGACTGTACACCAAATGGCAATTGCTTAGCTGATAAAATTAAATTTTTTCATTTTGTGTATATGTATATATTTATATATTATTGGGTCGTCCAGAAAATTCGTGCCGTTTGGGAAAATTAATTCGTACCGGAAAATTCTATCATTTAATTATTAGACATTAATTCCGATAGCTATTGTCTCTAATAATTAACGGGCAGAATTTTCCGTACAACACAATATACACTGCTGGCCATCCAAAATGCAACACCAAGAAGGACATGATATATCAAAGAGAAATTTATTTAAGAGATTACGCATAGTATCAGTGTTAATTGATTTGAAATGCAGCGTTCTTTGAGGAGAGGAAGACGAGAAAACCAGTAAGAAGTGTTTCCTCCACGTCTGTCAATAACTGCTGCTACACGCTGCGGCATTGAGTGAAAGAAGCTTTGGATGTGTTGTTGGGGAATGGCAGCCCATGTTGCATGAAAGACGTAGCCAAAGTTAACCTGGTGTACCCGCGGATGCGGCATGCCGGGCTAGACGTTCTCCAATCAATTACCAGACATGTTAGATGGTGCGATAGATCTGGAGAACGGGACGGCTAGGGTAACAATGCAATATGATGGGCTAAGAAGAAAGCTTGAACATTGCGTGCAACATGCGGTCGCTCATTGACTTCTGAAAAGTGGTCGCAGGCAAGCCCTTAAGGTAAGGAAGGAGAACAGGCTGCAATACCTCAGAGATGTAGCGCTGGCTGGTAAGTGTACCATTAATGCGTACTAGTGGGGTGCGGGAATTGAATCTAATACCACCCCACACCATAACACCGGGTGCAGGACCAGTATGACGATACTTAACACAACAGTTGAGTGGCCTTCCTCCACGGTGTCTCCAAACTCTAATCTGACCATCATGGTGCTGCAGACAGAAGCGTGATTCGTCCGAAAACACAATGGCATGTCATTCGGATATCCATCTCCGCCGCTCAGTGCACCCTTGAAACGCAAAATCCTGTGGTTTAAAGTCAAAGGTAAGCGAAGTAATGGACGCCTAGTGAACATTCCACTGTATTGCAAACGACGTCGAATTGTTTGTGCGGACACCTATTGTTGTATTACAGATTGTATTCGTTATGATATGGTTTCGGATGTGGCAGTGCGCTCCATCAGTGCCATGCGCACAATATGCCTGTCTTCTCGTGGAGTGGCATGACGAGGCGGTTGTAATCGGTCCTATCGGTCAGTCGTTCCCTCCTGTTTACACCGATTCCATATTCGCATGAGTGTTGCTTGGCTACGTCAGACACGATGACCGATTTCTCGGAAGGATAAGCCTAAATCTCTGTATGCAACGATTCTGCCGCGGTAGAACTCAGAAAGGTGCATGCGTTTTACTACAAGGCTTACTGAAGCTGCACATACAAAAAAATCACACGAACGAACAATTTACGTTCTTCAAAACAACAATCTTTCCTCCCTTTATTTACAGTTTGTAAGGAGCGCTGCAGTCGCCCATGATGTGTGCGTTCGCTGAAATCGTAATCATTTGCATATCCTATCGAGGTGTACGCATGATACAAGTTTTACGCTGTTTGGATGATTCCTTCATGGTGTTGCATTTTGGATGGCCAGCAGTGTATATATGTACATATATGAGTATTTTCTCTTTTAAATAAAAAGATGATCTTTTTGAAAAAATTCTTCTCAATAAATACATTAGTTTTTTTTTTTACATTCTTCATTATAATTAAAATAAGACATATACATTCAATAGTTAAATGTACTTTTACACCCACCCATCTTAACTAACAGCTATTAGCAAAATGAGTGTTTTTCACTGTTAGATTTAATTGTAAAATAAATACCCAATACCAAAACTAGGTATTTTTCCGGATATTTACCCTTAAAAACAAATACCCAGGTATTCTACATCTCCGAGTAGATGCTTACTTTTATCATTAATTGCATAGACAGACAGGCGGATAGTGTTTTTTTTTTTTTCCGACCATTTGTTCCGTGTCTGCATTTTCGAAATTAGGAGGCGGGGCGATAGAAAAATTATATATATATATATATATATATATATATATATATATATATATATATATTCCATTAGTTGTAATGTTACTCAAAATTTTCCCAAGTGGGTAGCAAACTTCATTTAGGGAAGGCACTGCCCGTTACCCCCTCTTCCTACCGGAGAGCTGCCTGAAAGAAACGGCCCAGGAACCAATGTCATAAACACTTTCCAGCAATGTTAAAAAGTATTAAAAATACAAATTGTTTGTTTCCTTAGTTTCTTATAAATATTTTTTTGTGTATTATCTAAATAAATGATGCATATCCATTTAAAAGATGAAATTTAAGATTAAAAGTCGAATTTCGTAGTTACCATTTGAGAATTATGCTGGCAAGGTGATAAACTCAATGAACAATATTATCATTCTTTCTATTCCCCTAAAAATAAAAATAAAAGCAATAAAATATGCTAAATAGCAGATTAAAGTACAAATAAATACTTGATAAGTGGAATGAGAGATTTACATGTGAACTAGATCGCCAGATTCGATCAGATCGATTTTGTGACTGGATAGCTAAGCTATCGCTTATGTAATTTGATGAAGATTGTTATGTTATTAAACATGTGTGTATCGTGTCTGTTTCCACGTGTTGCGTTTTTATTACATTTTAAATAACTTCGATGCAAAACTGAAATTTTGTGATCCGTTTGTACTTTTAATAAAGGATTTTTAACTGGTTATTATCACATTTAGCAAATAAGGGTCAATCTTTCACCTATTCTGTTGACTGAAGTGCTTAATTTTTTTTTCTTTTTTAACAGGAAGTAATGTGTTTTCATACTAATAAAAATAAACAAATAAATAATAAACAAGAACGAAAAATCATGCGTCAAGCATAGATTATGTAACACCTTCCAACGCTTCCAAAATAATTTTACAAATCATTACCGTTTAATAAGCTGAAAGATAACATCTAAGTAAACACTTTGGAAAACGCATAACATATTTAAAAACGTAATTTCAGGAATTTCCAACATATACAATATTCGGAAAAATATCCGAATCCTTTTATTCAGCCCTATCTTTGATCTATAGATTTGTATATATACTACATAGGATGCTAAATTTTAGTTTAGTTAGGAAAACTAAACCTAAACTAAACGATTCGATTCACAGTTTAAAATTCTCCTTCTGGAGTTTGTCCATAAACGGAAATGTGTTCGCGAACTTTTGTGCTGCCCTGTATAGGATCTGCAGAATTTATACACACCACGTAATAGACAAAAAGTGAGTTAAATTTAAAATCGCGTTCAGCAACTTAAAACGCACTTCCAGGAATTATTGTTAACAGACAGTAGAGAATTCTTTTGTGTGTCCCGGTAAATGAACGATGACTGCTACACACACAATATTCTGTTGTAAACCTCTTGTAACGCACCTTAGTGATATATATAAATTTCAATGCGTTTAAAGTAGTGAAACATTATTTAAATAAACCGCAGACGATTTTTCTCCATAGACGTAATGTAACGGAATTCTTTCGACTGTCCCTGTGAAGTAACTATAAGTGCTACGCACACCCTATTCCATATTTAGTTTCTTGTAATGCACCTTAGTGATATATATCCATTACAATGTGTTTGAAATTGTGTAACATCATTAAAACTAGGAGTTTTCGTACAGTATTTTAACAATATTTCAAACTTTATAACGATATTTTTTTTTATAGTATCATTGCATGGAATGTGATGAAATACACAGTAAAAAGGTCAATGACACCATACATAATTTTTACTACTTTCCAAAATGTGGAGCGTCTTGTCGATGAGTACATTGTAATTTTGACACGAGGTGGCCATTTACAGTACTTTTCGTAATGTCATCGCATTTCTCACAATTCAAGAAAGTCTACTGAAAAAGTCGTGGATATAGCTTCTTTAATATATTTCTTTTAAATACTAAAAGGTGTAAATTAACAACATAATACACAGTAAAATAACTTTTATTGGATTGTTGACATGTTTCGGCTCACTCCGAGCCATTTTCAAAAACAAATGAGAATATTCTATAATGGCACGGTCTTTGTAGTTATTATTTGAAATGCTATCATTTAATGTCCATGTACTTTTTAAAAATTAAACAATTTATCTTTTATTCTTACTTGGTTGTTTATTTTCATATTTGTAACCATGGACTAACTTGAACCACAATTTCGGTAAGTTAAAAGATGCAGCATCGTTATATATTGTATTTTTGCATGTTAATAACTCCAACCTAAGATTTGGTATCTATGATCAACCAGTATTGCTTTTTTTAAGTTACAACATATACAAATATTTTAAGCAATGCACAGTCTGATTATATACAGCATTAGCCCATTAAAATTGTTGTCTATTAAAATCACAACTTCCCCTCTCTCATGTTAGGCCTATGGGCGTGGAATCCATTCGTATTTTTGAAATATCTCCTTAGAAAATTAATATTTTTAACTTCTCTTTTCTGCGTACTCCTTTTGAAGAATGTCTCTTTTTTTAGCTGTCAAAATAATATTTCTAAAATATATATTTATTTTTATTTGAAGTGTTAAAATCTTACTCACTGCTTGTAAGCTTCTTTAAGATTTTAACACAAAAAAATATTAAATTAAGCATATATTTTTTAAATATGTTGTCAACTAAAACAGAAAGAGACATCCGTTAATAAGAAAATATAGAACAAATATCAATTTCCTAAGGAGATATTTAAAAAATACGAATATCTTCCACGCCCATAGGTTTAACATTAAAGAGGCAAATTTGAGATTACACTCAACAACACACTTAAGGTTAATGTTGTGCCTCTGAGAAGGAGTATGAGTGAATCTTGATATGATACACTCTTTATTTTGACAAAAGTAAATTGTGGCAATATGTTAGCATGTGGGACAAAATATCATAAGTGTGATTTTTGGCTGATGATTTTCTGCTGATATCTGATTTCTAGGTGCTTTCGTAATTATATAAATACGTAGCATCTATAGCCGTCGTGTGGTCCGTCCGTCTGTCCGCAGATAACAGCGCAAAAACTACCCAACCGAATGGTTTAAAATTTAATATATAGAATCGTTGCAGACGTTTGTCCAGTCATTTCAAATGTTATGAAAATCGAATCAAAACGTAAAAAGATATTAATAAAAATGTTCTTCATTCCATTAAATCTTATCATACGTAATTAATTCAATGATATCACATGATAGGTAATGATTCTAGGTTGCCATGGTGATTACGTCCTATTGAAGATGGAGTCCTATTATTTCCTTATTACTAAATTTAAAAACCGAATTTGTGTACTAAACTGGTTTAATTATAGCAATCCTATTATCTACCGACAGTTTTTTGGATAGATGTTTCCGAAGAATTAGATATTAAATGGAAAATGTCCTTCCGGCCTGTACCGGGAGGAAAAGGTAGCTTTCCTATATCTTCGTTTTAAAATTTTAGCTAATGTTACACGAAGACAGCAAGTTAAAATGCAAAGAAACGTTTACAAAAGATTCGTTAATACTGAATTTGAATAAGAATTTCGCCAAATTATTGAGCAATAGCCAAATTGGCTTCATTTATAAAGACTTATTTTGGTCGCCAAATTTGGCGATATTTCGCCAAATATCACAAATTTAGCTAATTTTGGCGCCAATGTCGCCAATTTTGGCGCTAACGGATATGAATATGTAGTTTTATGCGTATGATTCGGAAAATTATTGCAACAATGAAAGAAAATAATTTGCGAGTAATCGCGTTAATGTGCTGTTTTGTTTCAAAATGTCAGCCACCCTAGAATTTCAAACTGCTCTATCTCAGCCATTTTTTAAGATAGAGGTAAACCAAAAAATGCTCTGGAATCCTTGTATCAAGGCCTAACACGTAATTAAAAAATAAATTTGAATTTTTGATTTTTTTGTATATTTATTTTAGTTTTAAATTTTTAAATGGCCGCCATCTTGAAACAAAATGGCGGACCAAGCTGGCCAACGAACTCGGTCGAGACATTGGTGACCTTAATACACACAATTAGTTTCATCAAAATCGATTTATAAATACGAACGTTATCGTATGACATAGGTCAGATATATATATATATATATATATATATATATGGATATATCTATATATATAAATCAACATTTGAACGGAGGGTGGTTTTGGGGTCTGGGGGTCATGATCGGTGAAAATATATCGAAATTTTCCGGAACTGCTTTCCTCCGAACGGCTGCAATAGGTAGCTTTATACATTTTTGTATTGAAAGCTACCTAAAAGAGTCTAAATATGGATTTCAAGTTCTGAAATTTTCAAAGCTAAGCTTTAGTTTCCCATTTGAGTTTTCAATAAATGTCAAAAAAGATTATATGTTGCTAACTTACAATGCACTTATTTTATTACGGAAATTAATCCTATCACTAGGACTTCCCTCAAAGGGATTAGTCTGAGTGATATTGCTGAGAACATAGGGTTAACGATTACAATATAAAGAAAAAGAGCAAATTAAATGATAGAATTCCAAAATATATATAAATTCATATGTACTGTTAAAAAAATAGAAAAGAAGTACCGTTCATCAGATGTGTTGTCATAATTTTTTTTTAACATGTGGAAAAGAATCTCATTTTCTTAAGCGCGTATTGCGCAAAACTTAAAAAAAAAAAAAAAAAAAAAAAAAAAAAAAAAAAATGGGTAAGTGTGATCGAAGATCGCTCAAAGGGTTTCGTTTAATATTCCTTTCAAAACACTTTATCCTTTCCTTAATAAATCAAAATAAATTTCATTTAGAAACCAAAAATAAAAAGTCATGTTTTTTATAAAGTAAAAAATTATCGGTCTTTTTTTCTCGTTTTTTCGAATATCTAAACCTGCCCGTTATTATATTCTGTCATAATAATATCTGTCATGTGGACTAAATGCGATATTTAAAAAAAATTAATTTCAAACTTAAACATATTGTACACCTTCAAAATGTTAAAATATGCGAATATTTCCATAATCTGATTTTTATCACTATTCAATACGTTCCTCAAACTCATATATTTACTATTTTCTATAACTCATATTTATACTCGCTTTGTATTATTCTGAAACATTTGAAAAATCCTTTAAACTTCCGATATGACGTCAGATTTTCTTTTTAATTCTTTAATGACGTGATATTAATCTGTTTTGTGTGCATACACATACTCATACTCCTTGTTTTATTGAGAATTTTCTCCGTTTTATTACCACTATGACGTCAATCAATTTTATTTCATATTAATATTTTTTTCACGTGGAAATCGTCTGATAGAAAATTAATTATTGTAGAAAGAATTTCATCGTGGATTTTTAATTTTTGGCATCTGCTATAACGAAAAAAGTTTAACTTAATAGGAAAAGACTGTTAGAATTTTGTTTTTTTATCTCTATTTATTAAAAGAATACGAATTTTTCAAATTTTAATATTTTCAGCTCTTTATAGCTGATATTCAGATTTATACACAAAGTTTCAACTCTGTAAGTTGCATAGTTTTTGAGAATGGCTCTGTGACAGACAGACAACGGATCGGGATTAATAGGGTTTCGTGAGATGAACGAAACCCTAAAAACGCCGGATCTTTTAAAACGCCGGATCTTTTAAAACGCCAAGCTTTTTAAAATTACGTAATTGGATTTGCAGCCAATAGATTATTCTATCAAGCGTGGCTTAACGCAAATTTAATTTCATTGTTGCACCTTTTTTTGTGTGTGAATTAAGAAATTTTCTTCCTTGATTATATATCTATTATTTGTATAACTGTTTATAGAAACTCTTACACTTCAAACCACATTGATAGCATGCTTTGCTACAAACCAGATTGCAAAACTATAGTCTAAATTACTATTAAAGTATACAAAAAATCTTTCGATGACTTCCGTAAAATAACTTTTACATTAAATCTCCATATCGGCAAAATTGAAAAATTATATATATTACAAAGTTAAGCTTAACAGATACTTCTTGATTATTCTCTAGGAGGCTCTGCCCCCTGCGCCTTTAATGCGCCTTTACTGCGCCAATCCGAAGACTTTTCTTTTGCCTGTCTGTCTGTCTCTCCACAATCTGTCTGTTTCCCTATCCGTTCTTCTGCCCGTGTCTCTAACCGATTGTCTATCTCTCTACACGTCTCGCTACCTGTCTCTATATTTCTCTACCGGTCTCGCTACCCACCAATCTATTTCTCTAACCGTCTGTCTATCCGTCTAACTACTTGTATGTCTAACCGTGTTTCTATCCCCTTCGCTACCCATTTGTCTATCTGTCTCACAACTTGTCTATCTGTCTCTCTACCCGTCTACCTTACCCATCTCCGTACCCATCTACTGTCTCTCTACTCGTCTGTATACCCGTCTCACTATCCGTCTGTTTTTGTACCCGACTCTTTACCCGTCTCGCTACCAATCTCATTACCCGTCAGTCAACTCGTCCCTTTATCTACCACGCTACGCGTCTCGCAATCTTTCTCGCTACATTCCTGTCTACCGGTGTCTCTACCCGTCTCGTGACCCATCTCGCTACCCCTCTGTCAACCCTCTTTTTACCTTTCTCTCTAGCCGTCTGTCTATTCGTTTCGCTACCCGTCAGCCTACCTATGTCGCTACTCGTCTCTCTACCCATCTTACTACCCGTCTGTCTACCCGTTTGTTTACTCGTCTTTCTACCTCTCGCCATCTCTTCCCAATATTTAAGCAATTCATTTAATATACAGAAGCCGTTTATCAGTTATTAAATGCAAACAAAAGTAAATTATCTAATAAGTGTAATCAGATGCAATTTTTTTTTAAATACATACATAAACCTGAATAATTCAACAGTTTTGTGTTCATAGTTGTTTATATCATTTGACAGTAAATCTCAACTTCTTAAACCTGAATTGTCTCAAGCTTTTTAAAAAAACCCACAAGGTCTGTATAACTGCAAAGTACCCTGAGGGCTATATTAGCTACATGTTATTAAGTTAAGTGAAAGTTTCGTTATCGCGTTTGCAGCCATTTGCTTATGTCAGAAAGCGTGGCTTAACGCCATTTTAAATTCATTACTGTAACTTTTTTTGGGTGGGGGGGGGGGTAGGGTTTCAAATATATACATTTAAATTAAAACTTTTCCCTCCATGCCATTAGTGTTGTTTGTATTATTAACTAATGCCTTGTAGACCGAGCTTCATTTGAAACAAATGTAAAAGACTTCTTCTACAGTTTTTTTAGGAGAAACTTTCATAATTGGGCAAAAAAGCCAATCGGAGCATTTAATATCATTATTGTAACTCTTATAGAGTTAAACCAACATTGTTCCTAGCTTTACTCTTGTTTGAGACCAGCCTTGCCTGTGTATCTGAATGGGGAAAAGTTTCGTATCCTATGTCGGTTGGCGAAAAAAAAATTTAAATGGTGCCAAAAGGTAGTTTTAGCATCTTACAAAATTTTTCAAGCGAGCGGTAAAACATGTTTTTCAAATATTTACAAACATACGTTAATTAAAGCATGTTTTTGCACCATCTTAAAAATTTAAGCACGATGCTAAAATAAAATTTTATCGCCATATTCGATATTTTAATAAGTAATGAAAATACATAAACAAACTTATTTAAGAAACCTAAGAAGCATTTTTTTGATAAATAATTGTTATTGTCAGGGGGGTAAATTTTAAACAATTAATAAACGGCTAGTAAATAATAAATAGCATTTAAAATCTAAAAATGGAGAAGTGGTCCGTATAAAAATGCAAAACATAACATTATACGCTTATATGTAAATCTTTTTTTATTTTTTAATATTTCCGAAAGCACAGATAAAAAGGTAAAAATCTCTTTTCCAAATGCCAAATAGAAAATATACAAAATAGAATGCCAAATATACAAAATAGGAAAATATCTGCAAAAAAATATATTTACATAATACTACATCTGCAAAAAAACAAGATTTAGAATAAAATAAACTTTTACAAAAAAAACATTAACCGACTTATAAAAAAAGCACTAAAAAGTATTAAATAATTCTTTAAAATTCTCTAATGACAAAATGTTATCCATTAACCACAAATCTGATATCATGTGTCGGAATAAAAATGATAAATTTAATATGTACATATGATATGAGAATCATATATTAAGTTTTAACCTTCCCTATCCTTCATTTAAATTATATTTTTCCCTTTCCTTTTTCAAAATTTAATTGAGTTATCTTTAACTACAAACAATAATCCCGCTGTAATTTATACCCTTTCCCTTTTTCATTTTCACTTATGCTCGATCACTAATATCTTACGGCTTTTCGATTAAAATAAAAAAAGAAAAGAATTAAATCAGCACAGATGCCTTTTCGTAATTTTACTTTCCGTAACCAAGCTTATAACACAATATGTTCATAACGCATTTTTGTGGCCACAAGGTCCGTTAAAAATTATGTCTATCTGTGCATACTGCCCAAATGCATGCCCTTATATGGTAGTGGTAAGAACTCAATCACTCACACCCAGGTCTAAAAATATATTCTCATTGTTAAAAGCACATACTGTTTTGTCTGTCGAAAATCCGTTCTCATGAGAAAGATATTTGTCGGTTATAATCGCCGTGGCGATATTAATTTTTGAAACAAAATTCGTCCTTTTGAAAAAATCTAGCAACCCGGCTTGCTAAATACCATTAGTTATGCGGCAGCTTCATCTGAAAGTATTTACGCCTAGACACTCTGTAGCAACCCTATTTTGGCGAGATTCTTGTCAGTGCAATTCCAACTTGTATCGTGGAAACACTCACTTCGCTTGCTGTCTTCGCATAATAATGGCTGTTTAAGAGCGGCCTTTCTTGTTTACCCTCTTCTGCCTTCGATCATCTTATGTTTACGGAATAAAATCCTGAAATTATACCGGATACTGGAGTTTTTCTTTTCCCATCAAACAAAAACCTGGATATTTCGTTAATCTCACAACCAATGAAAACATAAACTATCTTCAACAAATAACAGCATTATAGAATTTATGGTATCCGTGACCCGCTCTTTTCTCCAGTTTAAAAAAAAAAAAGAAGTTAGCGTTGGCAGAAGAGGGGACTTTGCTGCACATGTCTCTAATAAATGTATTCTCCAGCGACTCTCCTACAAGTGTCATCCGCCGGACCGAATGGACTGATGTAAACGACTTTGCTTCGCCTAACTCCACTAAATTTATTCTCCAGAGCCTCTCCTACATGTGTTATTCGCCGGACCTAATGGATAATGGAAATTCTCTACCTACGATTTCCTGATTTTTTATAGACTCGATTTGACTCAAAAGACTTGGAATTCCCGGCCTGATTATCACCATCTCTCTGGATTACAGTCCCCGCTCGCCATCCCCCATGCTGCCATGTGTCTGTGTCCCAGTGCTGCGAACTGTGGTCCCGGTTTCCCGGTTTTGCTGAAGTGTGCCTATTACAAAAACCTTGCTACTAAATTGTATTAAATAGAAGTTCATCAGTTTTAGAAACTGCAGTCATCCGTGACAACCTTCCCTGTGCCAACAAAATTTAATTGAGTTATCTTTAACTACAAACAATAATCCCGCTGTAATTTATACCCTTTCCCTTTTTCATTTTCACTTATGCTCGATCACTAATATCTTACGGCTTTTCGATTAAAATAAAAAAAGAAAAGAATTAAATCAGCACAGATGCCTTTTCGTAATTTTACTTTCCGTAACCAAGCTTATAACACAATATGTTCATAACGCATTTTTGTGGCCACAAGGTCCGTTAAAAATTATGTCTATCTGTGCATACTGCCCAAATGCATGCCCTTATATGGTAGTGGTAAGAACTCAATCACTCACACCCAGGTCTAAAAATATATTCTCATTGTTAAAAGCACATACTGTTTTGTCTGTCGAAAATCCGTTCTCATGAGAAAGATATTTGTCGGTTATAATCGCCGTGGCGATATTAATTTTTGAAACAAAATTCGTCCTTTTGAAAAAATCTAGCAACCCGGCTTGCTAAATACCATTAGTTATGCGGCAGCTTCATCTGAAAGTATTTACGCCTAGACACTCTGTAGCAACCCTATTTTGGCGAGATTCTTGTCAGTGCAATTCCAACTTGTATCGTGGAAACACTCACTTCGCTTGCTGTCTTCGCATAATAATGGCTGTTTAAGAGCGGCCTTTCTTGTTTACCCTCTTCTGCCTTCGATCATCTTATGTTTACGGAATAAAATCCTGAAATTATACCGGATACTGGAGTTTTTCTTTTCCCATCAAACAAAAACCTGGATATTTCGTTAATCTCACAACCAATGAAAACATAAACTATCTTCAACAAATAACAGCATTATAGTACAGTTTAATACCCACCAAACATGGATTTTCGAGAGAATATATTTTACAAGAGATGAATATACAGACTTATGATTCAGTTTACGAATATATACATATGAAAAGCAATCAATTACTTTTTGAAGTCGGTGCCAAACAACATTAAGTTTAGTAAGAATTGTGAATATATTGTACCTAGTATCTACTAATTTATCGATTGGGGTTGTTTGGCACCGACTTCAAAAAGTAATTGATTGCTTTTCATATGTATATATTCGTAAACTGAATCATAAGTCTGTATATTCATCTCTTGTAAAATATATTCTCTCGAAAATCCATGTTTGGTGGGTATTAAACTGTACATATTAAATTTATCATTTTTATTCCGACACATGATATCAGATTTGTGGTTAATGGATAACATTTTGTCATTAGAGAATTTTAAAGAGTTATTTAATACTTTTTAGTGCTTTTTTTATAAGTCGGTTAATGTTTTTTTTGTAAAAGTTTATTTTATTTCCTACTTTTTAGTTATTAATACAGTAATAGACAATTATCTTGATTTCAACATCTGCTGAATAAATAAGTAATTTGTAATAGAAATTATAATTTACCAAAATCATCCTTTAAATAAATATTTTTTAATAAAATCTTTGACAGAATCAAATTCTTGTCAATCTTGACGACAACTGGAAAAATATCGCCAAATTTGGCGATCAAAATATGTTGCCCTAAATGAAGCCAACGTGGTTATAGTTGACTAATTTGACGAAATTCTCATTCAGATTGACGAGAAGTGGAAATGAATCTTCTGTAATCGGGTTCCACGCATTTTTTAATTTTGAAAATTTTTTAACAACAAAATTGTTCTAATCATCAGAATTTGACGAAATTTAAATGGGACCACCAGGGTGTCTTACACTTTTAAACAAAAATATATATATATCAAAATCGGTGCACATTTACGAAAGTTATCCGTGAACAGGACTAAAGCATACATACATACGTACATTGGGTCAAATTATTAACATCCTCCTTTTCTCACCTTCTTCTATCGAAATAGAAGAAAGTATTGTGATCAAAATTTTTTCAACTTCCGGTTTTCGACGGATTTATATGTTTTAGGAGTCAAAGATTCCGAAAAACATGTTTTTACAAAATATCTGTCTGTCCGTGTGTGCCCTCTTTGTATCATTGAAAAGTGTGTCAAGTTATGAAGCAACCTAGAATTGAACGAAATTTCATTTATAGGTTTTTGGCTGTGACCAGCACTTGAATTTGCGGATATTCTGCCGAAAGCGGGCGCTATGATAGCGATTTTTGTTCCATTTAACTTATTGTATCATCGAAAAGTGTATTAGGTTATCCACAGTACTGAACCAATTTTTTTGTATGTGTTTTTTACTATGACCTGCAGGTCCCAGTTGAATTTAGGGATATTCAGCAAGAAGGAGGCGCTATGATAGACACTTAACTCTTTAACGGGCGGTGGTCACAAAAAAGGACACCTAATTTTAATTCCAAAACTGACAAACGGCACCAAGAATATTTAATTAAAATTTTCCTTTTGTTAAGTACCGGAAAATGAGCAAGTTTATATTTCCTAATGAATTCGTTTTTTATTTCTGGTGTCAGTCCATAATTTCATCATTTTACAAACAGACTTACTCCGCGCCGGAAAGGGTTAAAGATTTCAAATTCAAAAAGATGTACAAAGTCGTTAAAAATATTAGAAATCCTAAAGGTTTTTTTCAATTGAATGTTCAGCCTTGATCCAAGGATACCGGAAGAATTTTTGTTTTGCCTCTACCTTAAAAAATGCCTGAGATATAGCATTTTGAAATTTTAGAGTGGCTGACATTTTGAAACAAGACAGAAGGATACCTCCATAAACGGTTTTAATTTAAGAGTTTTAGTGAACGTGCTATCTCGCAAGTTTTATTTCATTGTTGTAACCATCGTTCTAACTCCCACATTCTCAACACTATATATTCATGTTCGCCAGCGTTAAATTCTCTCCAAGCTAGGCAATATTTGGCGAAATATCAACAAATTTGGCGACAAAAACAAGTTGCCATAAATGAAGCCAACTTGGCTATAGCTAACATATTTGGCGAAATTCTGATTCAAATTGAATATTGACGAGAACTGCGACTGAATCTTCTATAATCGGGTTCCATCCATTTTTATAGCTTGGTGTTTTGCAGTAAAATTAGCTAAAATCTTAAAACCAAGGAATAGGTAGGCTGTCTTTTCCTGCCGGTATAGACCCGAAGGACTTTTCGTAGTTTAGTATACATAATATATCAGCTACAAATAAATTAATCTCTCGTATAAATATGTTTTTAAATTGAAACTGTTTGGAAGTAATGTTATTTGAGCATTTTAAATATGACGTAAGTTTTCCCATTTAATGTTTTGAACGTGTATTAATATTCACGCGCAAGTATATTTTTTATAACGTATTTTTCTACATTTACTGCTTTTAACACGTGATCATTTAATTATTGTTTTGAAGTTTTATTTCTGTTTTTGATAGTCACGTGTAAATACGTTTTTTAATTGAAAGGGAATATTATTATGTGCGCTATTTTACAAATTGGCAACAATTCAAATAATGGACTTTTTGAAATATAAATTAAATTATCAAAATAATGGAAATTTGAATAAAATAATTTGTTCTAATGATCAGATTTTGACGAAATTGAAATGGGACCACCTTGGACCCTTGCTCTTTCAAACAAAATAAAAATTATCAAAATCGATGCACATTTACGAGAGTTATGCGTGAACAACAAAATACATACATACGGGTCGAATTGATAACCTCCTCCTTTTTTTAAGTCGGTTAAAAAGTAAGCCAAATCCTGCAGATCCCAACAATCACATCGAAAAACTTATCACCAAAAAATAACTCGCCAAATCTTACGGCACAAGAGATGGATTTTTCCCTCTGAATGCAGAATATTAGTTTTTTTTCTTTTACGATGGGTGATTATAATATAATTGTTTCATTTCACATACTACATACCGTTTGATATATTGGTACTTTTATGTTATCCTGGCGCAGTTGATAAATCGCCAAATATTGTTCCTATAACATTTTCATATTGAATTCATTTCATTTAAATATAAACCTTTCACTCATTTAATTTAAAATACATGCCTTTCATTAATCACATTTAAAATGCTAAAAAGAAAAAAAAAAGAAATAATGCCATAAATCGAAACCTTTTATTTAAACACCAAAGAATTTTTTTTTAATTTACACACGCGAAATAAAAAAAGCTGCTATTACTGAGATTTGCGCCAAATCTCTAATACCAAGTCTACCAAGTTATTGCGGGGGTTTTCTTTCAAACAGAAAAAAATCCAGATTAATATTCGATTTCTACTAAATTGAAATATATTTTATTGTGCTGAATATTAGTGCGTGCATATTTTTTTGCTACATGTACTCCATGAACTTTTCAATTCCGATTGTCTACGAAAATCTCCCGCCGGTGAAAATGACGTACGCACAAAGCTTTCGTGACGTATGTACTTTAATTGTGCTTTTTTATTATTTTTTTAATATAATTTCCAAACGGTTTGACATTTATTCTTGGTAATAAATAGACGTCGTTGTCACCTTTATAGGTACCTGCTGTAAAAATTTGAACGAAATCCGTTAAATATCTTTTGAGTTATGCTTGACGAAAGGTTTTAATATCCATCGTAGCTATATATGGGGCAAAGTAATACTGCCCTGTGTATGAGTCTTCGTTGCACTCAGACAATAAATCGCAAATGATTTTTCCCCATAGACCGCGTAATGTAACGGAATTCTTTTGAGTGTCCCTGTAAGAAAACTATAAGTGCTACACACTTCAATTGAAATAGGGAACATGCTATAGATAACGACAATAACATATAAAAATTGCAGGGCAATCCGAGCCTATTTACGGGAGTTAGAGCACGGCCAGACGGCCAGACAAACCGAAGTCATAAGCACTTTTCAACTATAGGTTGGAAAGTGTTAAAAATAGCGGAAGCACAAAATTTAATTATTTTAGAAGGAGTGGTTAAAAAGCTAAATTATTAGCGTTATGGCCGTTCTTCGTACAAGAAATAAAGCTTTAATCTCAGAAAGTCGGAGTAGCGATTTCGATTGGGATGCGAACTTCTAAAATATCTATAGATCTAATATATCTATCTTTCACAGCACTGATATTGATTACAACTGATTTAATTACTTTTCCACATGAGCAGTATATTTCACATATGAAAATATATCACTTTTGTTTCAATTACTTAATTTGATTTCTTGGTGTTTGATTTTTTTTTATGAGTATATAGAATGAGTGTAAAATAATTGACAGTCAGCTGGCAATTGAACTGCAGTATTGCAACTTTGTATTTTTTAAATTTAAATGTGGTATATGAAATGGAACAATAAAATTCACCCATTAGACGATTTTATCCTTTACATAAATTTTGAAAAAGGTTTTGGTAGAATTTCTGATCTTTTAAACTTTTAAACGCTTTATGACTCAACGACTCAGATTTGAAAATTATTTCTCAGATGTTAGAACACATCACTTTAAGCATGTAACAGCTAATTAAAACAATTATAACAAAAATTTTATTGACTAAAAAGGTACCTTTTTCACATGTGCAATAACAGAAAATTATATACTTCTCATAAATGTTGTCAATTTTCTAATACTAAATTGTAAAGTAAACTAACTTACCCTTGTATAAAATCTATTTTTGGGCGTCTCTAGATTTTTTAATTTGACGCAATTTACGAAATTCATTTTAGAAATAACGATGTGAAACGTCTCAAATGATAAATAAAATTTTGTGCATGAAAAATTAACTCTGTA
Source organism: Maratus michaelseni (assembly GCA_963931845.1). NCBI lineage: Eukaryota > Metazoa > Arthropoda > Arachnida > Araneae > Salticidae > Maratus > Maratus michaelseni. The sequence goes on along the minus strand of OZ007592.1, from coordinate 179,225,440 downwards.
TCGCCGGCTGTTGAGAATTATGGGAACAATTTATATTAATTGCTGTGTTGGAAGATAGTAGCAAATAAACAAAATAGTCTTTTAAACCCTGCTGTATAAGTGAAATTGATTTTTGGGTGTGTTGCAGATATGCAACACGGTGATACAAAGGGTTAAGTGAAGTATAGCCCAGCTGAGAAGCAAATAGTCATGTTTTAATGACTAAATCAAGAACGTTTAAGTGACACAGAAGCCAAAAGAATCTTGACATTAACCCGTATCTGCTGTCAGCGATCTCACAGAACGCTGCTTTCTTAAATTTTCATGAATTATTTTGTTTCATCTGGAGTTAGAGAGTTATCGCTAGAGAATTCTAAATAGGCGAATTTTAATTATAGTCTCGTACAGGGCTTTACAAATTTCATAAAATCTGGTAGCCACTAGGAAAATTTTAATAATCGCCAGTGAAAATAATCTCCCCCCCCCCCTCCCCAGCCCACGCCGCCGTCATTGATTTTCAAAAAAGTACAAAAGTTTTTTATGAGTTAATTGAGAAAAAAATAATAAAAAGCATAGTTTATAGAATTATTAGTTATATAGTTTAGAATGGTACTCAAATTTTACATAAACCAAGTTTCGTATTAAAAATTATCAGAGTTCTCTTGGGGAAAAAAAAAAAAATAGTGTAAAGGTTGAATTAACGGTATGTTTGGGAAATGCTTATTACCGAATGCCAGGTAATTGAGTGCTACAAAAATTCTATATCTGGTGATGTGCATTTTTTTTCGCATTGTATATCCAATTTTAGGTGCCACAAAAGCTGAATTAACACTATTTTTTACTGTTTTATCGAAACCTGCACCCCCCCCCCCCCAAACACACATATATACATTCTAATTACATGATATGTTAACTGGCTAGAGCTGAAAATAATAGCGTTTTCCGTGCGTGAGATGGAAAATGCTTTTTAAACTTGGTTCTTCCATTAAAAGTATGAAATAAGAAGAATATTACTAAGCGCACTAGTAGGGGTGGGGGGAGACAAAAAAATGCCGTTTGTGCTCATTTCTTTGTTCAGTTTTTGTTCAAAAAACAATAGTTATTCTCAAACAAACACAAAAGAAAAAAAACGCCAGATTAAATAATTTGGTCGCCAGATAAACAAACTTGATCGCCAGTGGCGACTTGGCAACTGCATTTGTCAAGCTCTGGTCCTATACATGTACATAAAGTTGAGTACACAAACAGTATCGTATGTGTTAATCAAGCCTTTTATTTATCATTCGACCAAGCGGTCTCGGAGAACAGAGATCGCTCACAGTATCTATGCGACATTTTTTGGTCACAGAAGTTAAGGATTAAATCTGAAAATAAATTAGAAATTTTGCATGCTACTTATGAGTCAAAATACTTCAGTGGAGGATTTGACGTTACACTTTTCGGGAATTCTCCCGTTGAGCTTCAATTGCACCATCCCGACGCTTAGTAATATTCGGTAGCATTCGGTAATAAGCATTTCCCAAACATGCCGTTAATTCAACCTTTACACTATTTCTTTTTCTTTCTTCCCCCCCCCCCCCCCCCCAAGAGGTAACTCTGATAATTTTTAATACGAAACTTGGTTTATGTAAAATTTGAGTAGGTACTCTAGGATAAAAAAGACACAGCAGGAAAAGGACACTTAGTTCAGTAGAAAACGGCATTATTGCAAGAGAAAATGTATTATTGTGTTTATTAGTGATAAAAAAGGGAAAATATATAATTTTTTTAGGTATGTATGGTAAATAAAGCAACATTAATTTTTTTTTTAATTGCAGCACGATTGAATAATTTCCTCTGTTTTTTTCCTGAAGAAATGAGGAAGTTTTACTATAACTTTTACAAGATATCGGGTGTATAGAAATACGTCATTTTTTTTTTTATGGGAGATCAAGGTAGCTGAGTACTATTTGAGGTGCATTTCACTACGCTTAAAAAGGGCACGGTATATTTTGCCTATTTTAAAACAAGCATTACGCTACGCCATTAATGGCCTAGCAGGAATAAGAACACTACCGATGTTCATAATAGACACAAGACTATTGTCGTTCGACCCATCTGGTTAGGCAGTATTTTTTAATTTGCTGCATTGTGTTCCCGATACTTATATGAAGGAGTTAAAAAAAAAAAAAATAAAAGAGAAAAGATTACACGTATTTCTACGGACCTAAGGGGGTTAATGGAGGAAATTGATAAATATGTGTATGCCTATATATTTTATGCGGTATAAATGAATGCCCTCTACAAAATTTCCCTTTTTTTCTGTCGGTCTAAAAATATTCTAAATGTTTTATTAAAAAACAAACAAGAAAAGAAAACCCGAATAGGGGGAGAATTAACCCTCTCCTTGTGCACAGTCTTAATTTTATATTTAATTAGAATAAATTCGTCATATTTAAGGCCTTTCTCAAAACATAAGCGTAGAGATACGAAAACTATTGTTAGGGCTCAACTTTAATATAACTCTTTTACACACACTCTTTTACGCAGCAATACGCCACTGTATGTTGGTATGTGTAATAGAGATTTTAATATTACTTTTATATTTACTTTTATACTTTTATATTTTATTATACTTGTATATTTTATTATACTTGTATATTTTATTATACTTTTATACTTATTATAGAGATTTTAATATTACTTTCTAAAACTCTTTCACTGAAATTGAACGGAAGAGTATATATTTAAATAAACTGCAATTTAATCTACAATAATAATGTATTATATATATGAAAAACATGTAGACAATCTGAATTTGGAATGTTTATGCATAAAAATATGTTATTTTCGAGAAGATAGATTTTTTTCGTTCACATATACAGGGTGTTTCACAAAGGACACTTAACTTTGAAAATAACTCTGAAATGGTGATAGATAGAAGCATGAAATCAGTGGTATGTTTATTAAAAAAACCCCGTAAGAATTGGATACAGGAACCTCAAAATTTTAGTGAAAAATAGCGCCGATAGATGGCACTGCAGACAGCATTACGGATCCCTATAAAGAGAACTCAGGCGCCAAGGACGATCAGTCGTCAAAGTTTTCGCCGATGAAACGTGATCACTATTAGCATATAGCGAAAGAAATTCCTGAAGTGACACTGAAGGATATTGTTTACCGCAACAATCCTTTAACACTCGACGAGCTGGAGGAGGCTATTTGTCAAGTTTGTGCGTTGATTTCCGGTGACATAGTACAAACAGTCACTGAGAATTTCATTCTTCGTTTGCAACATGCGCGTTTTGTGAAAAGTGCACATTTTGAATAGCTTTTGATGGGATACAGCCTACTTATGGTTAGGCCATCTGCAACGCTATCTGTCTGCGCAATTTTTTACTAAAATTGTGAGGTTTCTGTATCAGATTTTTACAGTTTTTTTAATAAACAAACATATCACTAGCTTCATGCTTCTATTAATCACAGTTTCAGAGTTTTATTTATTGTCGAAATTAGGAGTCCTTGGTGAAACACCCTGTACACTGACTAATATGTATATATTAGTCTTTTAGAATACAAACTTTTTACATTTTAATTACGAAGGTAGCACACAAAGGGAAAATTTTTCCCTATATCGTTTTTCTCTATGAAAAAAAAAAAAAAAAAGGAAGCTAAATTCGAGAAGACAAAAAAATTTCGAAGAGAGAAACATTAAAATTTTTATAAAATATTATAAAGTCAAAATTTCTCTACATCTTGAAAACTAATGATTGGAATGGGATTTAAACTTACGTATGTTTTTGACGGTTGGGATTAGTTTTATGTAAAAAATAACGTAGATCATAATTCATAATTTTTTTTAATATAAATTTATAAATTTTCACTAATAAACTAACTTTGTAAAGTATAATGGAAACGATAGATTCACCTTTGTTTACTACATATAATAATTTTCTTAAACATGTAATAATTTTCCCGTAAAAAATGTTTTTGAATTGAAAAAATGCATTGAATACTTATGGGTCTATTCATTCTATCGCACCAAGGGAAAAGAAATGAATTGGATGATTTACGTACATTTAACACTGGCATCCCCACACAATGGCAACTTGAAACTCTATAAAGATTTAAAGAAAAATATATAAACTGTACCTTTTCCGGGCTTCTTGGATCCAAGAAAAAATAAGTCAAAAGTTGGTGTTACTAGTTGAAAAATCAAAGTTGGTACAATTTTTAACATGTAGACGACTCCATTTTAAAAAGTGCATTCATATCCGGAAAGTACACAATTCTCCCATTAAACGATACCAACGGCATCGCCGTGCGATAATTTGGTGATGAAATACAAATTTTTTTCTTTTGTAAATACAGTGGATGATCGGTTAACGAACTTAATCAGTTCCAAAACAATGTTCGCTAACTGAATTGTTCGTTAACCAATCATATAGATTTAGTATAGATTTGTATGGGAATTCGATTAATTAGTTCTTAAAAGCTAAAATAGTATATAAAAATTAGTATAAATTCTCCCTAAATTTTTCAATATTAAATATGGACAGATTGTATTTTGATGTATTTGTCCGTGTCATGCTATATTAAAACTAGTCGGATGTGCCAATCCCAAAACTTTCTTCCATCTCAGCCTTAATACTTCAAAATTCGCTATCACATCGCCAATAAAATCAATATTTTTCATCATTCTGTTGTACGTCAGCTGCGTGCGAATGGTCGGGTTACAAGGATGCGAACAACCGATGTATACTAAACTACGAAAAGTCCTTCTGGCCTGAACCGACAGGAACACATAGCCTTCCTATTCCTTGGTTTTATGATTTTATCTAATTAATTTAATGGAAAACACGAAGGTAAAACGCGTGGAACCTAAATAAAGAAGATTCAATCCCAGTTCTCGTCAACATTGAATTTGAATGAGAATATCGCCAAATTAGTCCTCTACAGCCAAGTTGGCTTCATTTATGGCAACTTATTTTGGTCGCCAAATTTGGCGTATTCCGCCAACTGTCGCCAAGTTTGGCGAGAATTTGACGTTAGCGAATATAAATATATAGTGATAAGCAAATAATAGGATTAATGGTTACAACAATGAAAGAAAATTTGCCGAAACCATGTTAACTAAAGCTCATAAATTAAACCCGTTTATGGATGAATTCTGCTGTCTTCTTTGAAAATGTTAGCCACCCTAAAATTTCAAACTGCTATATCTCAGCCATTTTTTAACATAGAGGCAAAGCAAAAATTGTTCCGGATTCTCCGGATCAAGGCCGAACATTTAACGAAAAATAAGTTTTAGGATTTCTAATTTTTTTGAATTTGCACATCTTTTTTGAATTTGGAATCTTTAAATGGCTATCGCAACGCCCCCTTTCGTCGAAATATCCCCAAATTCTAATAGAACCTGCTTGCCATAGCCAAAAACATAGAAAAAAAAATGTTGTTCAATTTGAAGCATAACTTCATACATTTTTTGATGATACAATAGTGAAAATGGAACAAAAATATCGATCACAGCGCCCCCTTTCGTCGAAATATCCCCAAATTCTAATAGAACCTGCCTGCCATAGCCAAAAACATAGAAAATAAATGTGGTTGAATTTGAAGCATAACTTCATACACTTTTCGATGATACAATAGTGAAAATGGAACAAAACTATCGATCACAGCGCCCCCTTTCGTCGAAATATTCCCAAATTCTGATAGAATCTGCTTGCCATAGCCAAAAACCTAGAAAAAAAATATGGTTCAATTTGAAGTATAACTTTATACACTTTTAGATGGTACAATAGTGAAAATGGAACAAAAATATCGATCACAGCGCCCCCTTTCGTCGAAATATCCCCAAATTCTGATAGAATCTGCTTGCCATAGCCAAAAACATAGAAAAAAAATTAGGTTCAATTTGAAGCATAACTTCATACACTTTTAGATAGTTTTGTTCCATTTTCACTATTGTACTATCGATCACAGCGCCCCCTTTCGTCGAAATATTCCCAAATTCTGATAGAATCTGCTTGCCATAGCCAAAAACCTAGAAAAAAAATATGGTTTAATTTGAAGTATAACTTTATACACTTTTAGATGGTACAATAGTGAAAATGGAACAAAAATATCGATCACAGCGCCCCCTTTCGTCGAAATATCCCCAAATTCTGATAGAATCTGCTTGCCATAGCCAAAAACATAGAAAAAAAATTAGGTTCAATTTGAAGCATAACTTCATACACTTTTAGATGGTACAATTAAAAGCCACACAGACGGACAGACAGACGGACATTTTGTAAAAACATGTTTTTCGGAATCTCTGACCCCTAAAACGTGTAAATTCGTCGAAAACCGGAAGTCGAAAAAAATTTCGATTACAATACTTTCTTCTATTATAGATAGAAGAAAGTAAAAAATAATAAATGACATGCCCTTTGTAGCAACTTTTAGGATCACATTCATTTATACTACATCTTTAAATCATATCAATTTATCACTTTGACCTATCAGAAACTCAATTAGTTCTCTAAAAAGTCATGTTTACTGCAGGCCCCGATAAAGCTCAGGTGAAACCTAGAGCTTGTTAATTATTTAGGAACTAAATTTCGATTAAAATAATTAATTTCCAATTAAAAATAATATTTCTTAAAAAGGGACACAAAATATAAAAAATAATGTTTTAAATCTGTTAATTTTAATTTGGTGGCTCTAAAATATAGGGCACGAATCCCCGGTAGCCCATCAGTTAATTAGGCCATAAGTATACAACTGTTAAAATATTGTCTAAATCGATATTAGATGAAATTAAATACAGCTCTGTTAATCTGAAACACAGCATTGCTTCTTCTTGGCTTTGTTTTGCGAGGTGTTTGTTAACCGAACATTTGTTCGTTATCTGAACATAAAAATCTCTCGGGAAAGTGTTCGTTAACCGATCACCCACTGTACATTGTACAATTAGGGCATTTTTACATTCAACGACCCGACACATAAATCTCGCACGATTGTCGTGAGCAGACATCGGTGCACACAAAATGTATTCATATACATAGTACACGCATTTGCATCTGCCGCTTGGATAGGAGAGTATGCGCGTAGTGTACTACATATTTAGTGAACATTTTGCTTGGGCCGATGTTGGCTCACGATGCCGTCTTGGTGATTGAAAAACGCCCTTAACGTCTGTAGTTCGTATTTTTTTTTAATGCGCTAAAAATATGTCAGGAAAGACATGATAAACTGTCAACATCTTTGTATTATATTCTAGAATGTTTTTTAACTTTCCATTTTGACATTAAAAAACAGTCATGCATGTCCTTTAAAGATTGGTTTAAAAATCTCGAATTCCATATTGCATGAACTTTATATAGTTCAATGCACATTTCCCAAAACCCTACTCTAACTTTCTAATCTTTGTTTTCCCAGTGTGTGATGTTCTAGCTGTAGACATATTTATTTTATTACGAACTTTGAAAATCTGAATACGAAACCCTACATTTCTTAATTTCATTCGGTATGTCATACAGCATTTATCCCAAATATAAATTAGCATTGGTTTATCTTCGAAAATACGCGAAATATGGGGTAAAGTGTGCTCGGCGACTGTGTCAATGCTAAGAAATTAATTTTGAACAATGCGCGATATTACGGCTATAGATGTTAAAATGATGATTCAGCAATTTCTAAACGAGAGTAACAACACACATGAGGAAATTCATAAATATCTCATTTACTTGCTATATTTAGCGGGTATAAAATTAGCAGAAAAGATATTTCCAACAATTAATCTTAAGTTTCCAACTTTAATCCGGCCTCTTCAAAGTTGCCGATTTTGCATATCTACTGATAACTTGACACCTTATTGGTCAGAAATGAAAGAAAATTTATACAGGGGGACACGAACGATGGCCTTTTTTTTTTACGTAGTTCAGTTGTTAAAATGTTGCAAATTTAACAGAGAATGTCATAAATGTAAAACAGTAGGTAGAATTGAATGAAATTTAATTATAATAATGTGCCCCTCGGGCTTTTACTAAAGCTTAGCTTCTCGAGATGACTATCCAACATCTCTTAGCGCCGCCTATATTAACGTATGACACTGGTTGAATTTTGCATATATAGTATTATAGTCTGCAAACAATACTGTTCTAGTCTTGTGCGTCCACGTTTTCCGCCTATCATTATTTTAACGATTAAAAAAATTATACAAGTTTATTTACATTTTATAAATGAACTTGTTTAAATGTATAGATTTTATCTCGAAATAAATAACTCACAACCAAACGAATGCTAAATATTTAGATTTTATGTATTAAATATAATGTGTTCTGTTAATATGGGGACAAACTCGGGAGGATGATAGTACATGTCAAGGCAAACAAATATTTTATGGTACCTGTGGTCGCGATCCACTTATTTAGTGAAAATTACAGGGTGTACCCAGTGCTGTAGTTGGACAAAAAGTATTTGTGGGAACTCACCTTTTCATAGAACAGATGTTGATGCTACTGGATTTTTGCTAAGCCCAAAGCAAATTTTAAACCTTTAGCAAAAAAGATTTTGTTTTTAAATTAACAGTTATACTTTTTATATTCTAGATTTATACTATTGTATTTGTATAGCATTCAACTAAAAGCAATATTTAATCAATCTCATAGAATCATTTTCCATTATTTCATCCAATAAGGATAGGGCAGAACCACGGCCGATCTTTATAAAGATCGGCAGTGGGGCAAAACGGTGTATTCAAGAGATCTGATTAGTCGAAATATCCCCTTTCTTGGTAAGTGGTAGCGGATCTTTTTAAAACTAGCATAAATTATTATTTCGCATGAAAAAAAAATAGTTTGTGCTTGTACAGATATATATATATTTTTTTACAGTAACAGACCAAATATTGAACGGCGTTCCCATGCGTTCCCAACCAACTACAGCACTGGGTGTACCACTCTAATTGAACTCTGGTTTCCATTAATAAACTTCGAGAAAAGTGAAGATATTGTAAAGAAAATTCGAAGAAACTTACCTTGATTTGTGCGAGATGCGAAAGCATCAAGACAAGTATTAGAAAATTACCCTATCCGTGCTCAAATAGCATGAACTTGACATTCCACATTTTAGAATGTGCTTGCCACTTTATACAGTATCACAGATTGAAATACTGTGCTTTTTAAGTACTTTTCACGATATCCTATTCCAAAAAAAGAAAGATAAATGCCTTCAAATTTTTGTTACAATATCTCCACTTTTCTCAAAGTTAACAGAAACCAGAGTTTGGCTAGAGTGAAAAATCCTGTATTTTTGACTGAATAAGTGGATTGTAACCCCAGGTTTCATTGTAAAATTTGTTTATCTTGACATGTAACACTCATATGTGTTTTTCACCGTATAACAGAATTGTATGTATTTGTAAAACTCTGTATATATAATGTCCAAGCGTGTGGCCTTAGGTGCGAGGCACCAGTTGCACAACCCTAAGGACAGTCTGATCATATGACCCAATGACCACCAAGAAGTCAGACTAAAGCTACTATATATATTAGAGTAGCTCTAAGCCAGACTTATTATCTGGTGACTTTTTCGTGTGTGTGGGGTATATGAAAGACAAGCAACCCTCCCCCCGCCCCCGTTCTTATTGATCTAGCGAAACTGAAAAAACACCACAGCTACAGTCACTGCGTTTGTTTGGGCGATAATGGCTTGATGCGAGTCTTTTATAGAACATCTATCATTGTATCTAAAAATAATTAAAAAAAATTCCTAAAATTTTGTTAAAAGTAACATAAAATATCTTGCATTGATTTTGTTTTATAGAACATCGAAACTATATTTCTTTATGAATCTCCTGTATTGTTTGAAAGTTGCATATGATCTTATAAATTTACAGTAATTTTTAATGTATTGTTGTATGGTAGGGTAAATTAAAATTTTTATATAATCTAGATGTTTACTGAATAATGAGCTTAATCTTAACGTTCGATTATAATATGTACTCCAGAAAAATACACTAAAATACTATATTTTCAAATGGACTCTTAAAAATTTTTACATACTGTATGTTAACTTTATGTACGGTTCTTTTCTTTTCAATACGAGCTTTATGATTTCGATGTTCTTTGAGTAAACATAAATGGAAATATGTTTTCATGTGTTTCAAAGTATTTTTTTCACCCGTCATATTTGATGGGCTAACATTTAGTTTGCTATAAAAAGTGAATATGTGTTTCAAATCAAAACTAATCAAATCGAGAGTGTATAAAGAAAACTTTATTAAAACTATAAAGGAACACAAATCTGCCAGCAGTATGTGTTTGATAACATAAACCGTATTTGTTTTATATGACAAGAACAAATTAAAGCTTTTCTGAAATGAAATGCTTTTTCTCTTTTAAGAACACATATTTTAAAGAGAAAAGGACCGGGATACAATTTTAAAATCTCAGGCACATTTTGCATAGTTGAAATTTGGATATTTGGCACAACAAGAAGTAATATATTTCAGCAAAATTGATTGCTGCAACTGATTTTGATGGCTTGTATGGATTTTTCTGCGATAAGTCCATTAAAATTTGTGGATTAAACACAAGATTTAATAAAAGAAATCTAAAAATTCTAGAGTTGGTACGATTTAATCGAGTGCACTGAAAACTTTGCTTTTGTCCATTAACATTATAAAAATATATTTACCGAAAATATTCTAAAAACCTTTTTAAAACATAAATATGCACTAAACTCCAATTTTTCATTCACAAAACAATAAGATTCATACACACTATATAAATGCATCAGCTGCTTCGTGAAACTACAATAATTTAACAAACACAGTTTAAAAAAAAAATTCATAAAAATTGGAATTTTTTTCACAAAGTGTACAGTTTTCTTCTTGCAGCTCCCGATCCAATAACCATGTGCGCCATTCATATTTATGGCATGCTTATTAAAGAATACTGTATCAAAAATATATAAAAAAAATTCACCCTGACTGTACATATATTTTGTGGTGAAAGAACTGCGAAAAACTCCTTTAACAATCACGGGTAAGAGTAATACTGAATAGTTTCTAGTCATGTAGCTCAAATCCTCATCAACGCCTCCTCGGATTTACTGAAGTCCTGTTTGTCAACGTTTCTTCCTCCATGTCATATGTTGCAGCAACAGATTGAAAATTCAACGAGTCTACGAAGTACTAGAGTCCATTTTAGCTGCAGTCATGTCCAACTAAATCTTTTATGTCTGTCCCAGATATACGCCTAATAGATGATAGGATCATTCTGACAGCGCGAAAAAGCACTTCAGGTTTGATTCACTGTCCATAAATAACAAAGGCGTAAAAAATGTCAGAAGAGATTCGTCCAATGGGAAATGGATTTTTACACAAGCGAGGTAAATGAAAGACATTAAAAACACGAGCCTACTGTCATCCAGCGTATGAACCGCTTACAACTGTATATGATCTGGAGGATGAGTACGTAGACCAACAGTCTGAACCATGAGACATTGTCATTTCGTTGCAGCTCAATTCGGACTTGACGAAAGCTTTGTGGGTGGCAAATTTATGTTTAATATCCTCTAACCTACGTTCTACTTCTCCTGGAAGCGGTCTTTTGGATGGATCTCCATGCCAGCATTCACTCATCAGTTCCCAGCAGTCTTCATCAAAATAGGGTAGTCTTTCTGGTCTCATTCCTAGATGAAAGAAGAGAGTTCGATTAAATTCATTCCCCTTAAACAAGATAAACTAACAAATACACATACTGGGTGTTTAATGGAGAAGTGAAAATTTTCGTGTAGAATAAATAAATAGAGAAAGAATAGCAACAGTGCATTAGTCTGATATTTATAGAAAGGCTCTATTCATTTGTGAACATGCGATTGTGGAAATGCAGCTGTATACAGTGAGTTTCAAAATGCTAACGATTTCAACTCTTACTTTAATCATAAATTATCAGAATAAAGATAATCTCTCCCACATTTAAAATTACACTGTTACATATAATGTAAGGGTCTAATCTTCAATGGCAATGGTTATCATAAAATTAACTAGCAATAACTCAATGCAAGCACCCTTCCTTATTCTGTACGCTCCATACAGAATCGTTTCGCCAGCTTTCTGATCAATGGTTTATGACGAAGCACTAATGCGATCTTGAATTTCACGTACAACTTTTAAAAGAGGTGGTTTGTAAGCAATGTCCTTAAGACCGTTCCCCACAGAAAAAGAAATCCCACCATGGAAACACTCTGAAATGAGTCTGGATGCAGTTGACGTGTGCAGAATTAACGAAGCGAGTGGTCACACTGAGCACTAGTGGGAAAGAACTTTAAGACCATTGGCACTCAAACTTTGAACCATTACATTATATATGCGTGAAATTATTTTATTTTGGCAACTTTGAATAACATATAAGGAATAGAAATCGTTCAAATCATTTCGAAACTTGCTGTATCTTAAGGATAGCGTACTATTTGAAAAAATTATACATGAATAGCAGACATTATACAAAAGTATAACTAAAATAGGAATTTAAGGATCACTGTAAGCTATTCCCTATTTAACATAAATGACAGGTAGAACTAAACAGAACTAGGAACCTTTTAAATGTTTAAACGTATTAACTCTATCAGGGGAAATAACATTTAAATTAAAAAATAATATTTTAGATACATCTTAGATAAAGAAATACAAACAAATATACAAACAAATAACACTACTAAGAAATACCATTAGAGATTATAAGTTTCTCGATGTTTGTGAGAAGGCATTTACTATTGTCTAGATGTTGAAAAATTATATATTGTTGGAGAGCTTCTTGTAAATGCGCCTGATATTTGTCGCAGTTACTATCATACGTAGGATGTCTAAAGTCTTTGTCGATGTGGGACATATTAATATATTTGTATTACACACAATTCATACATTCCGGTGTATTAGATTTAGATGTGCAGTTGTTTATGTCGACCTCTTTCGCCGCAGTAGGCATAAGTAATTTCGTTTGGGCAGTCTATGTTATAGCGCTGGCATTTGAAACAGCGAATAATTGTTATATATCGTTAAACTGTGCATCGATTAAAACAGATGCGATTTTTTTTTTAATCTCTAGGAGCTAGTAAGCTTTTTTCACTTCAAGTTTTAGTACTAGATGTGATGTTTTGTTAGATTTCTTGCTTCGTAGAACTTTGATTAATTTGTATTTGATTTCCTTGTTTTTGAATTGTTTGACTAGAGTTGGTTTAAGAATATTATTTTTATTGCGAATGATTTTATTTCTATCTGGCAAGTGTGAGGCTACTGGTGCTCTAAAGACTGATTTAGTTTTTCGTCCCTCTGTTACTTGGCCTTTTTCTCCCAGTGTCGTATTTTGTTGTAATTTGCTCTTTATTTCCTCTAAGTTATTTTTTGAGCGATATGTTATATAAATTTGAAAGAAATCGTAGTGTCGATGATAAGATATAAATGGCAAAAACAACATGGGTGGGTTGCGGAAAATATTTTTCAGACAATATTTCTTGAGTTCTGTACAGCTCTGATTTAGCATAGCTAAACTTCTGAAAATGGTCTTAAAGATCGGGCATTTGATAACCTGTTAAACATCGCTTGATCCTCGATATCTTTTTAAAACAAAAATACAGATCCCGGAGAAGATATTCGCGTCAGCAACTCAGCATATCGAAGTACGTTTTCGCCACATCAAGACATATGATGAGCGGCGAGAGAGACATGCCGCCCATCGATTACCCATTGCTTCCCCTTATTTCTGCAACCTTATTTTTTCCCTTAGAGTATTACAACTTACCTTTAGAGTATCTTTCTTTTCTCACTATCCTATAAAACTCTCGCCAAATAATTTAAAATGCGTTAGATATTCTATAGCAACTTTGCAAGTAATTTTTCCCTAGCGATTCAGATTTTTTTCTTTTAAAAAATGACAGTAGAATTATTTTCTTTTGTGAAGTATTGTTACTAGATTTTATAGGATAGATTGTGAAAGATTCATCAATTTAAACAAATATTAAATCTTAGTCAAGTCTTTTTTCTAATTAAAAAAATATCCAATAACAGTAATGAATTAAAAATTTGCATAAAATATCCCACCCCATTTATGACACATCATTTTTCTTAAAAACTAATGGGAAACTTTAAAAACTAACGATTATTTGTTGTTAGGCAAAAACTAAAAATTACATAAACCATTTTATCTTTATTTACCTCTTTTTATTAAAGCAAATAGATCCTCCTTGTGTGAGCATTGTTCGTAAACATACGGTAAACGAGGCTGCCCAGAGCAGAGGTACCACAGTAGAACTCCAAATGCATAGATGTCAACACTGTTGTCGTAATGTCCCGTTAACAACTCTGGAGCCATGTGGATAGGAGTACCCACGACACTTCCCGACATCATTACTTCAACTTTGCAAAACCCGAGATCGGATAGTTTGGCACGATTTTCTTTATCGAGCTGCAAAAAGAAAATATTCAAACATTACTCTTAGTTGTAAAAGTCTTTACCATATTAAAATTTATAGCAAACATGTTTTTATAATTCTGTCATTAATAATATCATGCAGATTCCAATGACTGCGAATTCTACGTAATGGTTAGAGTTTCACTTTTTATAAAATTAGAAGCATATCCCAATTTGCATCCGAAAAATTGGATAAACTTGCACGTGTCTTCTGATAAAAACTATTGAACAGTATTAAAAATAACTTATTAAAAGAATGTTCAGAAGTCGGGATATTTGCTCATATAACAATTTCTTTATATTAATAATAATCTCATTATGTAATAATGAACAAGCATGAAGTACATAATATGTAAATCTTAAAAGTTAGAAATTTCAATTAACTAATCATTAAAGTGCATTCTCATTTTTTAAAAAATACTAAAAGTCTTATTTTTGCATACAGAATAAAGAAACTTACCAGAACATTGTGTAATTTGATGTCTCGATGTACAAGACCTTGGCTATGAAGATATCTAATGCCCTGAATAACATCTACTGCAACCTATAAAAAATGAAAAATAAAGGTTTAATAGAAAATTTCAAAATTTTACTCAAAACATATGTAGCTAATTAATCTATCGTATAAAAGTTGTTTTACCAATTTCAAATATCTATTTCAAAAGTTTTAAACTTAAAAAATGTTACCCAATTAGAAATAGCAATCTTTCAAATTTAATAAAGGTTTAATACAATAGTTAAGAGTGCTTACCTGCAGCCTTTGCATCCATGGCAACCCATTCCACAACGCAGAATACAAGTCTCTGCTCAATCTTTCCATAATGAGTAAAACTGTCGGCCGCCGGTCATGTTTATAATCTATCACAGTTCCACATAACCTGACGATACGAGGATGCTCGGGCGTATTTCTGAAAAAAATAAATACATGTTCGATATAGATATACGTGCGATATTTTAACAAGAACATTTAATTAATGAACGTTACATGCGATTTGAATGTAAATAGCGCTTTAAAATATGAAACATTTCTCTCAAATATAAAAATTCCTTTTTAAAACGAATGTATGTCCAAGAAATTTTTATTAAAATTTCATTGTGTTAAATCACAAATTACGAAGTAAAAAATTTGCCTACTCTCTCTGTACGCTATTCTAGTCCAACCACATGCAACATTTATTTATTTATTTTCAAATATACATGCAAGAGTGAAATAAAAAAACAACAAAACCCTGTTTTTCTGTTTGTTGCCTCCTTCCTAATTTGCGCACTATTTGCTTGTGATGTTATATGGAAAAACAGAAAATAAAAAGTAACACATTGCAATTGCGTGAAAAGGTAAGTGACTTTACTCACGTCGTTTTGAATAACTTCAGTATTTTCCATTCAGTGAAGACTTTTGAGGCACAACCTGCATTTGAAAAAATTGAGGGTGTTTTAGTTACCTGGAAGGGTAGTATATTAAAATTTCCTGCAATTTCTAACGATAGTCATTTTATTACAAATTGGGACTAAATACATTCCCCTTTTATAAAAGTTAAATCCTAAATGTTTCCGAAAATTTGAACAATTATCATCCGACATGCATGCATAAATGTCAATTACATAATTTAAAAATTTACAAAAATGTTTGAAAAAGAAACTAGAAATACTCACTTGTGATAAAAGAATTCCATGGCCAAACTGTACCAATGTTTATCCGTGGGTAAAGCAACACTTTTTACAGCAAGTGTATTTTGACCACCCCATGATTTGCAAGAATACACTATTCCAAAATGGCCTCTTCCTAGTTCTTGACCCAAAGGAGGCACACCTAGAAGGAAAAAAAAAGTTTTATGCGAATTCATGTTTAAAGTATTTTTATGTTATATTAGCTGAAGTACCCGGCGTTGTCCGGGATTTTAAGAATGTTTGTGTAGAAAAAAAAATTTAAAAATTAAACATGTTGTATAGAGAACTTCAAAAATGTTAAAATATGCCAATATTTCTATAATCTGGTTTTATCATGATTCAATACGTTCCTCAAACTCATATGACATCATATTTAGTTGCTGACGTCATATCTACTTGCTTTCTTTATTACTCATATTGATACTCTCTTTGTACGATTCTCAAACATTTGAAAAAGTCCGTTAAACTTAAAATATGACGACATATTAATTTTCTTTTTAATTAACTAATGACATCCTATTAACCTGCTTTTTGTACTTACACATACTCATACTCTTTATATTATTGAGAAATGTTTGAAAATTTCCGTTATATTACCAATATGACGTCATATTAATCTATTTTCAATTGGTTTTTGTAATATTATTTTCAAATATTTTTATTTCATTTTCATTTTTCACGTGGAAATCTTTCAATAGAAAATTAATGATTGTAGAAAGAATTTTATTGTTGATTTTTAATTGTTGGCAACTGCTATAACGAAAAATGTTTAAATTTAATAGGAAAATGCTGTTAGATTTTTTTTTATTCATTAAAAATTATCTATACATTATTTCGATCCCGGATATTACTTTAGTTGCCTCAGCCGTGTTTTAATATACCTATACGTAACATTCCACAATTCTGGCTTTGTTGATTTGTATAGAAGTGCATGTATACTTTGTAATTTTGTATAAGAAAATCGACAATATTTATGAGAAATATCAAATTTTCTGTTTACTGCAAAAGTTAAAAAAAAAAAAAAAAAAAAAAAAAAACCTTTTCGTCAATAATTTTTATGTTCTAAATTTAATTTTTTTTCTAGATGCTTAAAATGGTGTATTCTAACATCTGAGTAAATATTTTTCAAATCTGAGTTCTTGAGTAACAAAAGGGTTAAGATATTAAGATACATTAAGTAGCTAGAAAAAAATCAAATTATCATCGATTTTTTGGACAGTTAAAACAATTTTGTAACTAATTAGATATTTTTAACTAATTGAACCGAAGCAAGTATATCTGGCATTTAATTAATTTATTCTATTAGTTAAGTTCGACGATATATAATGAGTTAATTTTGTTTATTCATTTTGAATCTGCGGCATTTTAAGTCCACCATATTTTAAAGGTTTATTCGTTTTATTAAATTTTGAATAAACGAAACTTTGCGGGTTTTATCAGTTTTGTTAATCTTAAAATCCGCAAAATTTTGAATATTCATACGATTATATATTTTGAATTGCCGTATTATGAGCTCACTCGATTAATTCTCGGTATTTAATGCATTTACTTGATTTATTCTGAATTTATAGTGTTTGTATATTCTTATTTGAATCTCTTATAAGTCAAAATTATATTTAAAAAAAAATGAAAAATTTATTGAAAAAAAAATCGAAGTTTCTATAATCGTATTAAAAAGGTTCAGAAACAAGGAATCTAAAACTAAATAGCTACACTTACCATACTGAATTAAGTCTTTTAAAGAGGAACTTTCTAAAGACAGTTTAGCAACTTGAGGTGCATATAGACAACGAACCTACAAAATAAATAAATATTTAAGATAAAGTGTTTAAAACTTTTAATATTGAAAAATTAGAAGGCTATCAGAGAATATAACTGATTTAAATATAAAATATGGAAGGAAATATACTGTAACATTCATTCGTCTATTAACTTTATTGCTGGATAAATTTTGACTATTGGCCATTGATTTATTTTTTTAATTTAAATGTACTATTTTTTCATAGAATGCATTCCTGCATTCATTCATAGAATGCATTTTCCTGCATTCTTGGTAGAAGTATTTTTAAATATTTGATAATGAAAATGTGACCGAAATTAAAGACGATAGAATGATATCTTTGGAATGATTGGAGAAAAGTCAAAGATTGAACTGAGTAGTTTTACGTTATACTAAAATTTTAACATCTAGAGGGGTTAACTACGTCTCTACTCTGCCCCCTTTATACTACACTACTGACCAGAGGGCATAGTAACATGTCACAAAGATTAATAAGCAGAATGTCTTTCCGCTCCATTTCTGTATCCCATGTAAGGTGGTTTAAGAAGCTTACCATTTTCAAAAAAAGCTTGCTTTTGAGCAAAAATGAGAAAAAAAGTGTATACATATGAGAATAAAATGGCACTTTGCAACAATTTGTTCTAGAATTTCCAACCATGTTCTATCAATCAGCTGTTAGAAATTTATACTTTAACTCAGAGATATTTCTGATTGTGTTTTTCAATTAACTTTGATTAACAATTTAATTATACATAAACATAAAAGTCATCTTTATAAACATTTGAACCTAAATGCACCATCAATATAAAATTGTCACAGTTAAATAATTTACTTGCTAGACAGGTGTGCAGATCTTTCGTTTTTTTTTTCGTTTTTTCTTTCTATACAACTATTTATTAAATTATTTTATTAAAAAAGTTTTATTTCACCAGTTTTATTAGTACCTGGTTTTATTTAGCTTTTAAAAAAGTGAAGCTTTTGAGCTACCTACGTTATGACGACAAATTTTTATACACTTTAAAAATAAAGAAAATTATACATATAGTGCAATTTATATTTAACCCTTATCTGTTGTGATAAAATTTATCGCATAGATATTTTGAGCGGTCTCAGAGACAGCTTGATCGAAAGATGAATAAAAGGTTCTCTTAGGATACTGTTTCTTTACTAAAATTTATGCACAGCACTATAATTTAAATTCACCTATTCAGAAGACTAGCGATAGTACTAGGGATTCAAACAAAACAAAATTTCACTAGTATTTATAGTTAAACTGGGAAAATTTAAAAAAGCGGTGGTTTGTGAAACCGCTAATAGCAATTAAGGTTTAAGAAGACATATTTAAAAGTAAAGCAATTATTTCTTACGTTTCTGCGTTCATTCTCCCGTTGCTCCAGTCTGTCTAAGTGTCTTTCTTCCAGCTGCGTAAGAGATGCCACAAACCTTTCGTGGGACGATTTCACTTTCTGTTGCAGTTGGTGGCATATTGATCTCGCCAAGTGAGATTCGTTCAAGCTTGATAACATCCTCAGAGCAACCTCCTGCTTCCACTGGGAGTCTATGGTTGAAGGAAGCTTCCACGGAAGAACTTCAGCAAGCTGGAAAAAGAAAATCAAATAAGAATCAAACTTCCAGCTTGTATCTTCTTCCTAATTTTAAAACGATAGAAAAGTACCGTATTTGTTTTCGTGATATGCCGCACGTTTATTTTCGTTCAAAGTTGATTTAAAAATTGGGGTGCAAGTCATAGATGAGGGTTTGGGATTTGAATGGCGTCTGTATACACAGGAAAAAAAAAATAAAACCCAATTTGGGTTGAAAGATTCTTAGGTATGTGCCCAATTTGGGCATATACCTAAGAATCTTTCGACCCAAATTGGGTTTTATTTTTTTCTGTGTACATGATCATTGGTCATAGCATAAAATAGTTGGCCAGCAATTCTTTCTATCTAATTTGTGAAACCATGACGAAACACATATTGCAATTTTCGTATTAACTTTTGGGTTTTAAAAGAAATTTGGAATGTTATTTCTTCTATTTATCAAATGATTTTTCTCCCCCCTCTGATGAGGTATTAAAAGTCAGAGCGCAGATGTTACACGGGAACACAGCATGCACGAAAAAATACGGTAAATATCTTTAAAAAGAAAATCAACGCAATCACGATTGCGCGGTAGCGTATTACTGCTTGTTTTACTGTTTATTACTGTTAATTTTATGGTATAATACTGGCAGCTGGGGTGCTAGTATTATACTATAAAATCGACACTTTATTTTTTGCAGTGTAGGAATACTTTAAAATAGTTTTATACGAAAGTTTCAAAATGAAATTCAGCCATAAAAAGAAATGCATGGCAATTAAGCTTTCCTCCCTTCCTTTTACACATATGCACATAAGAGGACGAACATTCACACCGATCTCAAAAACTAATGTTATTCTTTAAAAATCAGGTCAACGGAAGCATCTATTTTAGTTAAGTTCCGTTCAGTGAAGTTTTTTTGACCATTCGGAAAATGAAGGTTGACTTTTGTACGGCAAAAAGCGACACGTTTAATATGTAAAACTGATAATCGAGACGATTTTACAAATACATTATCGCAACTTATGAGACAAAACAGTCATACGTGTTCTAAAATAATGAAAATAATCTTTGTTTAAAATAAATAAAGTCAAGTTCCATTAGAATGAATTTCATAAACACGTTGGCTATAATAAAATTATGCCATAATAGGATTTTCAACTTCACACTTAAAAAATTACAATAGTCAATTGAATGGAAAGTTCTAACTTAAAATATAAAATAAATTATAGACTAGTGCAATTAGTTACGTATCTTTCTTCCTCAGAAAGAGTTCTTAAATGCAGATTTTGCTATGGATTGCAAAAAGTTTCATTTTAACACGCATTTCGTTCTATCGAATTTCGCTGTAACGGGACACGATTGTATATCTTGGCAAGTTTTGATACTCTTGAATTTTAAGACTCTTTAACCCTTTCAGGGGCAAGGAATTTTGTTTTTGTTAAAATTTGAATTACACCAGAATTTTTATTAAACAAAAAAATTACTTGAAAATAAGAAAATGCAAATTTATAGCTAGTTTTTATTAAAATTTTAAAAGTAAAATTCTGTTAAGAAATTCTGGCACAAATCTTGATTAAAATTAAGTGGTATAAAAATTATACCAACGCCCTTCAAGGGGTTTAAAGCAAGCTAACTAAAAACATTTCAACATACCTGTTGCATTTTTTGCATCAAGAACCAGAATATTGAGGCACTGTTCCTAAAAGACACTTCCACCTATAAATAAATAAAAAGGGGTTTTATTGCAGAAATTGCTTAAAGATTATTATGCATCAACTTTTTTTTTTTTTTTTTTTTTTTTTTTTAAATACCAAAAGTTTAAATAATAGTCTATAAAGACTACCTCATTAATTATATACAAATTAAGTAAAAACTTAAATGAGATCTTGAAAGAAGATAAAGTATTGCGAGCGATTGGCAGATGAATAAATTAATTACAAAACATTACAAGGCTATTTTAAACACGACTAATTAATTTACCTGATATGCGGCTGATAGGATATGTCTGAGTGCTGCGCTAGCTTGCTTGTTGTTTTCATCAGCATCAGAATACATCTGTTCAAGGCTCAGAAGACATCTTTCCAAAGTTCCTGCAATAATAGAGCGGATTTAAATAAACACGTTTTTCGTCGCTTTAAAAAACTTGTTAACAAATTGTTTTGGAATATTTTGAGATACTGGAGTATCATATCGCATTTAATATTCACTAGCCAGCTTACTGAATATTCTAAAGTGATTTAGCTTTTCATATTAACATTAATAAGACAGAATTCGGGATTAAGATATATTTCAAAAAAGATTTAGTCTTCTATCACTTTAAGCGTAAATATATCATGAAAATAGGGGAGACATTTTTATATGTATGTGTTACTCTTATTTATGACATATCCACGATTGAGAGCAAGAAAGTTTAACAAATTGCAGCAAATTCTTTTCTTATTTTATACACAGAAAAAAAAACATAAAACCCAATTTGGGTCGAAAGATTCTTAGGTATGTGCCCAAGTTGGGCCATGCCTGTTTTGGTTACCACTGTGTATCCATTTTGGGCACTGTTAAATACCCATTTTCAAAACCACTGTATCCATTTTGGGCATTGTTAAATACCCATTTTCAAATTTTAAATGAGTATTTAACAGTGCCCAAAATGGATACACAGTGGTAACCAAAACAGGCATGACCCAATTTGGGCACATACCTAAGAATCTTTCGACCCAAATTGGGTTTTATTTTTTTGTGTGTATATATATATATATATATATATATATTGAGTTTTAGATTAATTTAAAATCATTTTAACATTATCCACTCTTTTTTTAGAATCATTTCGTTTTTATAGAACTTAAAAATTTTATTAAATTTGTTTTTTATTTGGTTTCAATTTTATAGAAATTTTTAAGTTGTGCACTGTGAAAAATGGTTAAGAGTGTCGATTTTATGTACATTCCCCCTTTTTATGACTGAAATTTAATTTCTATCACAAAAACTTAAACCATCTTTCTGTCACTGAGAATTTCTCAAAGTTCCCTTTAATATGTTAAGAGTGATTGGAAGACATTTTGGACTTAAATCATCTTACCAGTAAATTTTTCTTGCAACCATTCGATTGAACTGGCTAACTTTGTAGACACTGCATTGTTGACTTGATCAATCACCATGTCCCTGATTTCGCAAGTACATAGATGGACAGTACGAGCGGTCAAAGGCTCCTTCATACATTCATCCAAAACAGCACCTGTAAAAGAATGCATAGAAAAATTTAATCATTTTGAATAAAATTTCCTAATCTAATTTACTCGACAGAGGTACCTAACTGTTTATATTCAGCAAGGGCGCTAAAAATTGTCTATGGAGCACGCGTGCGTCGTACTTTTTATGACACGAGTGTTTCGCTTTGTTACACTGTTACAAATGCAAGGTATTTCACAATAGTAATAAAATAGGCAAGTTAAATAATGCATATCAATAATAAAATTAAATTTCAATATTTACATGTAGAAAAACAATATCCAGAAATATACGTTTAAGAGGACGGTGGACCTTCAAGAAGTTCTATAAATTATGAGTGGCATGAAACAAGCATTTCCTATGTACACATGAGGGGGTTAGAATGACAGTGGAGTAAGTCAATATTTCGTAATTTGAGAAATGAAGGGTTTTGTGAAACTTCCCGTGATGTCATTGCATTGAGTGGTCAAACTTGTTTTGCCCTCTAGCGACTCTCTAAGTGAACTATGACTTATTTGACTGTCGCACTGAACAGAAATTAATATACGTTCATTAAAAATACGGTTATCTAGATTTTTCAAATTTTTGACCTACCCCACTGTCATTCTAACCCCCTTATATAGCATGTTTTCAAGTAAAATATAAATTTTTCTGTGCGAAAAAAAGTTTATTTTGAAACAAGTTGGAAATTGTATGTCAAACGTGACAAATGAGGTGCGTTCGTACTATAGCTAGTTCTATAAATATTCAGATCTTGATGATTTTTAATTCTGTGAAATGATTTATATCGTCTGCAGATTAATTTCTGTCATAAAATAAGTCGCTTGACGATTAAACCTCGGGAAGCTCCTCTAACAAGAAAGCACCGATTTTTTTCCTTTTAATTCAAATTTCTTAATAAATATTTTTATTAATATCTCCTAAAGTTTTGATTAGATTTTTAAAAAATTTGAAATGTCTCGACAAAATTCTGCAAAGATAATATATCTTAAATTCCAAACCATTCGGTTGGGTAGTTTTTGCGTTGATATATGCGGACGGACGGACAGACTGACCGACCAAGCGACAACAATAGGTGCTACGTATTTATATAATTACGAACGCACCTAAAAAGAAACAATGCACAAGAAATTCAAATTTAAAAATATGCAATGCGCATGTAAAGCGAAAGATGCCTTTAATATACACCTAGATTCTAAAAATGTACAAATCTGATCATTCATTTTGATACACAGCAATTACTGCTAAAATTATAGCAATTTGTTGCATGTTGACAAAGTTCTTTTCGATTTTTGCCCGATTATAACTTTGATAATCGATCTTTGCTTTACAAAAGGATGTGCGTTTATTTGACAAATAAAGCCATTAATGCGCTTGAGAAATACGAAAAGTATTGGAGAAAAATTACTTCGCATGGGAAATTTTAACCATCGGTTATAGAGATTTCAAAGCTTCTTAAAAGTAGTTAAACAGTTAATTGGATTGAAATCGTACTCCCGACTGATTTAAGATGAACCCAGATAATTTATAAAGGGAAACATTAAATTATTTTTGTTTGCTTTTTATTAAACTGACTTAAAAAAAAAAAATTGCTCAGTTTCAAAGTTTACCATCCTTTTTAAAGAATACAAGTACCAAATATTAATCATGAAACAATAAGATTATTTCATAAAAATGTATATCAAGCATGATTTAATGCAAGAAAATCCATTATATTAAAAAATATATATTTTCAAAAATATCCAGTTTTATCTTCTATATTTTTCGTATTTTCTTTTTCTTAATGCTAGGAAGAGCTTTTACAATATACAACTTTTTCGTTTTTATAATGTCATGGTAAATTCTGTTTTATTCGTACAAATATAAATATATATTTTTCTTTTTATCTTCACTTTTCTGTTATTGTTTAGAAATATTGAATTTATAATTTTTTAGGATTTTGGCAAAAATACCATTAGATATTTTTCGGTTGATTATATAAAATACAAAAAATAACTTGGTGTAAAACATATCAATTACATTAATTTTGTAGAAATTTTTGTAGAAAAAAAATCTTTAAAATGTTAAATAATATATCAACTTGCTACAACGCCCGCGCGAAACAAATTTATCAAAGACCCACAAAACTGCATTGGAAATCGGCGAAACCGGTTTTAATCCGAATCAATTGAGGAATAACAACTACCTTTAGACAGTTTCAGTGCTGTATTTGAGAACGGTTTAAGAAACATCACTTTTATCACAAATTTTCCACGCACTCTTGCGGAAAGGTTTAGATATTTAAAAAAGATTAAGAATCAAAGAAAGTTAGAAAAATTACGTTGATGTCCGGAAGTTAACTAACAAAATGGTATTCAATGAAAGATAAGGAACTTTGTTTACTAAATGGTTACTATCGATTTGTTCTACTTTTCAGAGAGATTTTGTGGAACGATTTATCAAAGATAGTATTTTACCCTTCGCCAAAAATATTTTCCTGATATCACTGATTGTTGAAACAAGGCGTGTAATAATGTTTACATTATTAGTTTAATTTTTTTTTGTCTTCCGATATTGAGACACAAGAAATGCAGTCTTAATTTTCTAAAAAGGTGATGAAAAATTAGCAAATTAATAAAGGAGAAAGAATGGAAAATTTGTTCCACTTTGTACTACGTCATAACAGACAGTGGCTTAAAATGGCTAGAACCTTTGTCGGTAAGGCATCAGAATGAGAACTTTAATTCTGCTTCAGCCATCATGTTGATTTAGAATTGAAATCATTGTTTTAAAAAAGTATTAATTAATAGAAATATTAGAGGAAATTCATAAAAACCTACTCTGTAGTTTCAATTGTTGCTCAAATTCGTATGAGGTGTTACATTAACAATTCAATAATAATAAACCAAAAATAAAACTTCTAAATTAATAAAAAAGACATTTAAGACTGTTTTGAAAAATTTAACAGGATTTTGTTTCTATAAGAAAGCAAACTTTCTTCTCATGATCAATGGTTTTGTTTGGATTTATGCTAATCGCAGGCTTAGTAAAATATGTAAGCTATATGTATCAGCGAAAGTGCTGCACAAATTCTAATGAATTAAAAATGCTACATTAAAATTGAATTTGGAGCTGCCAGGTAAAGCAAAGCATTAGTTTAGGAACTATGATGTGGACAGAAAATATAATTACCGCACCATCATCAACATGTGAATGTATTAAGATTAGATTACCTCTCATAAAGAAAAATCGCCAGAGATGTCATTTGACGATTTGAGGCAAATTTGAGAAGAAAAATTGTTTCTTACCTTGGAATCGGATATTAGCTGCCTTTTTGAGCACATCATCTCCAACTTCTTTGATTGTGTTGACTATCATGTTCCTTATTTCATCTTGTTTGTTATGAGCCAGATCTAGGAGGGATCTGTAAAGGGCCTCCTCGCGTTGCCTCGCGTACCGGATCCTCTTTGGTGTGATGGCCAAGTCACGCGACAGGTCAAAAGCTGCAAGAATGAGGTTTTGTAAACTCCTCGCATGCGTGTCCTGCAGCAACGTAGCCGCTAGAAGTAGTCGAGACTGCAAGACATGACTGACGAAGAGAGAGATGCTGAAAAGGAAAATAAAAGGCTTTAAAATTTTTCAGTATAGAACTTTATCGATCTGATTGCAATTTTTAGTCATGCACCGATATTACTTTACACCAGTTAACCAATCAACCCATACCTAACGTCTAGGATAACTTTTGGCTATTAATTACCCTTATTGATCCTGTTCTTCAACTCTAAATGTACATTCATTATTATTAACAGTATGGAATGCCATTACAGAATGTCTATTTTAAATGTTATAGTTACACTGTTTGACTTACGAATTCACATACAAAGAAGACAGATATGATAATTTTAAGTTTTTGCAATTTAGTTTTGTCTCTTACATAGTTGCCAACATTCTCAAAATTTTTGGAAGACTCATTGAATATTTGAGACTTTTTCGAAAATTCGGGAATGTTGGGATGTAAGCTCTTATAACAATGGGCAACAATAAATTTTCTTTTTAATTGAAAGTGTGCAATTCTGTTAAAATTAACCCACTGAACTCTGATATCGCCATGAAAAACCTATATTGTCATATTTAGCGCAACGAATTCATTAAAAATTAACTATTTTTTATTGGAAGCATTAACTTTATCGAATTTTGTCGCACAGCTTAATTAATCCATTAACACAAGGATTCCCAAACTTTAAGATTGACGTACTACTAAATCGAAATTTATACATTTGCCGTATGACCAGGTAATGAAGGTAACATGAACTTACTGCTGGTTATTCGGTGTACGTGCTCTGAACCCCCACTCACAAAGCGGTCCCTGAACTCTAAAATATGCCTTATAAAAGAATTCTCACTTGTGCTCAACGAAAGCAGAAATTTTATAGCTTTCGTCGAAATCAGTGGCTAATAATTTCGTCTCAGCTAAGAAAATTCCCTTTTCTTAGTCTTTTTAAAAATGCTCGCAAGAATTCCATCAAAGGATAGAAATAGGTTAAATTTCTAGAAAATAGTCATTGAAATCTGCTATGCATATTTCCAATCGTTACAATTTTTTTTAATAAAATAAATTTTGAACTAGAAATTTTACTTAATAAAATGAAATAAAATAAGTACCACATAGAAACAAGACATTTCATTACCGTTAAAACCGATGTATGAGCTGTGGATTGAAAAGGATATTTTTCATTATAAATAAAAGTTCAATCCGTTTCTTATACGCTGGCTTTTACGGTAAATTAGTTTTCTGGTGCAAAATATGTGTTATTTGATTTAGTAAATAATCGAAAGCTTTAGCTGCTATGTATATGACATACACACCATTCATCAAGCGAAGTTTTATTTTTAGCATTTCATTTTCACCAATAAAATTGTATAGGAATTTAGTAATTGTTCCGCTTTTTAAGAAGTATACAACGAAAATAAAAGATCTTTTCTAAAAAAATTCGTTTTATCATGGGCTAACAAAAATGTGAGGAGATCCAAACAGATCTTATTTAAGCTTCTTTTAGAACAAAAGGTTCGGGTACCAGAGTCTGAAGCCCCCCTCCCTTTGAATACCATAATTTGAGAAACTCTGCGTTAACTCTTTCACTACCAGCGTGACGAAGTGCTACTCTGGGTCCAGCGCTGCTAAGTGTAGTTTAACTTTCATTCCCAATCATTTGTAACTATTAAGCCAAAAAAAGGAAAAAAAAATATATATCTGGTTTTTATTAAAATATTGATTTTGGCCTGAGATATCTTTATTACTGTTTAGGAGTGTCAAAATACTAAACGCAACTCTGATAACGGCACTCTCAACCCGTTGCTAAGAAGCACCGCTGGGCACAGGAGACATCTCACGCGACGCGCATAGACACCGCTAGGAGCGAAAAGATTGATGGATCTCCCAGATGAAGAAAATTACGAATTTCTACGCTGTTATCAACCTCTTAATAAATGCTATTTCAAGTAATAAGGATGCATCACATACCTTGTAAAATGAGATATTTCTTCAATGAGCTCGCTGCTGACTTCCAGGGATCCTTTGTACTCTGGTTTCGATCCAGGATCTGCAAGAAATCCTAGATCGGCTAGTTTGAGATAGATGTCCGAGTACATGTGTGATGATGGGTCATGTTCGACGGTTTGTACTTCTGAGCAATGGCGTAACAAAGACAACTGCTCTAAAGGATGACGAGAATATGGAGCGTGACTGCTGGTTCGTGGAGGAGGAGATGGTGAGGTGGGAGATGGAGGACATGAATTGTTTGGTGAGGAAGACGTTGATGAAGCTTTCGCATGTTGTCCTGACTCAGTCAGGTCGGATTGTGATGGATGGCGGAAGCATACGAAGAAGATGGGTATCTTGTATGGCAACTGTTGAAGCTCGACCAGATCATCAATGTCCTAAAATACCATATTAAAAAAACTCGATTAGACAAGAAATAATATATTAACTTTAATTGCAGATTGAGAAGCTTCAAATTCATACAAAATTTATTGTAATTACAGTACAGTTTGGTGTAAAAGAATGACCGGCAGATAAGACGAGTTAGTGAACATTATGTTTCTAGCTTATATCTATCTGTCCTATGAAACGGCCACAAAATTATCAAATGTCTATCAGTGAGTTTATATTTGAGTTCTATTTAAAAAGTACATAAAATGTGTAAGCTGTTTTATTTATGAGATTTCATTAGACTTATAGCCCCGAAACATACGGCAAGGTGTTACTCATTACATTATTAAAATTCTCAACACTAGTTTTGTTTGTCGCAGATATAAGATTGGTTTTCAAGTAAGTTTGAATGGCTTATGCAGCTGTAATTAATTTTGAAACAGTTTTTTATAACTTTTTATAATATAATTATTGACAAAAATTTAATTTTTTCTGCAAATGTTAACGAATTCAGGTATATGAATATCTATGCACAGAATTTGACTTAGCTATCTTTCTAGAAGCCATTCACCTAAACAAAAAGTTATGATTTCAGAAATTATCATCACGTGCTGCTATTTAAGTCAAATGAAATGGAAAATTTATTGAAAATTCTATCAATAAGTTGGATTAATTGAAATCTTGTAAGCGTGGAACGAGCAATAAAATGATTTATCGAATTAAGAACCTTAATTCAATTTTGAAATATATCGGTTATGTATGTTTTTGTATATGAAATACACTGTACTATAAATGTTTAAATTAAGTAAAAAAACTAGAACTAATTTAATAAATTTCTTTAACTATTCTTAAATTGCACGTTTTAAATAATCAACTCCGATGTATCAGGCCATAATTAAAAAATTAAATTTTATTGGACTGTATTAATCCCTTAACAGTTTCGTTTTTTTGACAAACTAAACTAAAAGTAGGGATGAATCACCACCTTTTCCGTACTAAAATATTTGCCTTAAATAATCGAAAAATATCTGTCAATTAATAAGCCGAAGATTACAGTTAAAAATTAGTGGCATACAAAAACTTTTAGTAACAAAGCAAGCAAATTCTTCTTGCCCGATCGGCGATCGGGCAAGAACTGCTAAGTGGTTAATCTTTATTAGACTTGCCTGTTGTGAAAGAGTGTTTCCTATGGCGTAGATGAGCACAGGAGTAATTCCATCCAGTAATTTTTTCATTTCTTGGAAGAAGGATGTATTGCTCCTATCGGAAATCATTACAACCTGGGCATTGTCATACAAAAGAGGATGAGGGAGTGATAGTTCAAGACTTCCTGAAGTTAGCGCAGGGTCCTCCAGGGAATCTGCATTTGTCTAAAAAGAAATTAAATATAAAATCTCAATTTAAACTTAGATTATTCCACAAATTCATATTGTAAAAAGAGTGCTAAATTTGCTTTTGACATATACTTTGACAGAAATACATAAAGTAACATTTAGACAGAGTACCAGAATATCTAGAAACTTCCAAACTTGTTCTGTAGTATTAAGGATCCTCTCCCGTCAACCGAAAAGACCCGCTCGCTAATGTTAATCCTATGGAATTTTTCTAATATCGCGCTTGTATTTCAATATTTTTAAACGATTTTTTTTTTTGCATTGGATAGCTGAGATCAATCTCTATTTCCGCCATAGATTACTTTTTCAATTTCCCTTTGCAGGTTTTAATTTTTTTTTTTTTTTTTTTTTACGAAGATACTTTTACTTTCGGAACCGGTTAATCGTTTAAAAATATTGAAATGCAAACGAGATATTAGAAAAATAATGCCCCATAGGATTAACATTAGCGAGCGGATCTTTTCGCGTGAGGGGAGAGGACCCTTAAAAGCCTACGCTAGTCACGCGAAAATATTAGCACGCTAATGTTAAACCTATTTAAGCGTTCTTTTCAAATTTCTCGCTTGCATTTTAATATTTTAAAATGATTTTTTTTTATGCATAGGATATCAGAGGTCGATGTCTAACGTTGTATGTTTGTACTTTAGATTTTGGTTGCAGTTGTTTCTCTCTCTCTTTTTAAAACATAATTCACTTTCGGAACCAGTTCCGAAAGTGAAATTTTATTCAATGCTTAAACTTAATGATACTGAAACTGCAAATATTAGTAAATTTTCTGATGCTTTAAACGTTGTCTGATAGTATCGTAGATTCAGAGTAAAGTTTCATCTCATTTTTCATATAGTCCTCTTATTCGTAAAATGATACAATTAAGAGGTTTTTTTTTAGTTTCCAGAGAAGTTTTTCAGAGAAAAAATACTTTGAGAGCTTACAAACAGGTTTATAATCAAGATTGTTTAGAAAAATATTTTTTAATCCAGAATGAAAATATTAGAGTTTGATTAGAACTATTCATTTGACAATTTACAGACATTGCAATGATAAACGAAGAAAATGATAAAATCATTCTAAACCATAAAGGACCAGCAAATTTCTTTAAATAGTACCAATTTAGAAATAATTTGAGATCCACACATATTAATGCACCTTTTTTCAAAAGTTTTGTGTCTTTACAAATAAGTGAGTGACATAATATTTAATGAAAACTGAAACCTGACGTACCTTGTATTGTAAATCTTCAAGAGGTATAGTTGAAGGTTGGTTATTATTATTGTTGAATTCTAAATTCTCTAGGAGTTCAAAACCGTTTGGCAACACAATTTTAGCTCGTTTTTCCTTTCCATAACTGAATCGGACCTGTATAAAATTTAATTGATAATTACACACTTTTTTTTTTTTTTCAAATAAACATTTTACTAGAATATTAATATAAAAAAAAGAGTACAGGATGTCTTAAAAGAAACTGAATGTTTTTAAAGTCAAATAATAAAACAGTGACAATTATTGACGTTATTCTTGCATGAGATTATTGTGTAAAGTCGAGAATTTCTTTACTACGCTTCCTTGTTTTAGTTCCAACTATCACCTTTAGATGGCGCTTCGCTATCTCAAACTACTAAGTATGAAACTGGATCAAAATTCACATAACTTTTATTCTGTTTAGCTATTGAAACGCCTCCCCCTCCCCCTTCCAAACACAAAACAAGGATTTTCTTTTTGAAATTGAAAGATAATTTTTCACAGTATTGCAGTTTGAGACAGTGCGACGGCACCTATCTGATATTTGGTACTAAAACAAAAAACGCGTAGCAAAGAAATTTCTAACTTCACACATCACTTTTGCAAGAATAACTACATCGTTTACTTGTTGAATTTTAAAAACATTCACTCTTTAAGGACACCCTGTATAAATGAAACAATACCATACAAAAAAAAAAAAAAAAAAAAAAAAAAATAGTTAAATAAAAGAACGCAAAAGCAAATTATCAGACTTAAAAGGGAAAAAATAAACGAATTGTTAAAGATATTTTTGTACCTATGTCCAACGTAGGTTTTTAACAAACAATGTTGTATGATAACGAGATGTTTAAAATCAGAGATAAATAATAAAAACTTACCATTTTCCACCTAGTATCAGTTTCTCCAAGTGGAACTGTGGGTAATATATTTCTTCCCATAAGGTTATTGACAACCATAGCTCGTGCCCAACAGCAGCTGCCTAGTACAACAAAGCCTACAGGTTGCTCGATAATATTCCATACGGCTGTTTCGTCTTCGGGCTTCAAGGCAAACTTTTCAAGTTGCTCTGCAAGAAAGAAAATTTGATATCAGTTTTTGTTTTCTACAATTCGATATTTTAGTTTCATCAATCATTCTTTTCTATGTATTTAGTTTAAGGTGACTAGATGCCCCCTTTTTTAGAGGACAGTGCTCATTTTGAAGGCAATTTCAATCAGTTTTGAAAAAAACTGAAATGAGAATACATTGATTGAAATGAGGATAAGCTGACCAGAAGTCAGCTTATTCTGCTCAGCTACCCCGTCAGATATATTCATGGCGTAAAAATAAACACGGTCCTCTAAAATAGTAGGCACCTTCGGATTACCTTAATTTAGTTGAATAATTTAGCGTCTGAATAAAAAAACTAGTGTGAAAAATTGATGGTACAGAGACAAAAAGTTAAGTTTAAAGTTAAAATTTGTAAAAATAAAATAACAAAAGATAGTTGTTTGGAAATGAAAAACAATCGTCTTTCATGAAACTTTTCCTGTCCGAAGACCGAAGAGTTTTACTTTATATTCGATGGTTATCTAATAAAAGACCTTACTCTAAAAATTCTTATTTTCATTTTTGAAAAACGAAATCATTCTATTCTAAAAAGAAATACCAGCCCAATTTTTAATAATAAAATTATCTTAGTAAGTAAGGGATGAAAAGGGAAAGGCAATAAAAACTATGCCTTTATGGTGAAATCGTGACGAAATTTCACTTCTAAAGAAAATGTTTTGTTCATTTCCCCAAAGAAAATGTTTGTTAAGTTCTATTAGGTATTGAGAGCGAAAGAGTGATAACTGAAGTTTCTCTACAAGACCTTTTTTATATAAACAATTTTTTTAGTAAATTCAACGTTATCAAACATATTTCTTGTTTATACACATGAAATGGCATTGTTTCAAATTAAATGCCGAATTATTAGTTTTATTATTATTTTTTTTAATTAAACTTTAATCATTTTCAGAGATAATATAATCTAAATATTTTAATTTTATTCCTTCATTTAAATATTCTGCACTTTAGATTTTAATAATCATTCATAATTAGGTTTAGTTTTTAAATTAGTATGAAAAAAGATCTAATCTCATCTCTTGAAAATAGTGCACGCCGATATTAAGCCATGGTCACAAGGGTGACTTGATACTGAACAACACAATCTGATAAGCTTCAATGCTAACTTTATTTCAGGGACAATGCTAATTCCACTTTTTTTTCCCCTCCAGAAATTCATTTTAAATATGTCTTTTTCTCAAGCTGTTATCCATATATAAAGAGCACATAACTCACTAACCCGAAATCAATCAAAATGAATACTTCACTAATCAATTATTTGAAATACAAAATGTAACAGTTTGATACATTAAAAGATACAATTTTGAAAAAATTTACAGGAAACTTTAAATAGATTCGAAAAATTACATTAAAGTTTTAAAATATCTTTTTAATATTAGCATTAATCCATTTACATAAATTTAAATGAATCAACTAAAATAACATATCTGACAATTATTATATGTCTGAGCATTATGTTCGACAAACATTCACTGAATTTAAAACAGATAGCGCAACTTTTGCGACGAGTATCATGGGACAGATATACAAGCATGGTAATTAGAGTCATTTATTTAACTTTAAATAA
This sequence comes from Maratus michaelseni, assembly GCA_963931845.1. Classification (NCBI taxonomy): domain Eukaryota; kingdom Metazoa; phylum Arthropoda; class Arachnida; order Araneae; family Salticidae; genus Maratus; species Maratus michaelseni. Next base: position 179,191,545 of record OZ007592.1, on the reverse strand, counting down.
ATCCATTGAAATGGCAATTTTAATATGCTTACAATACAGTTACAATTAAAGTATTGCGCTATATATTAAGAAAGGCTTTACTCAAACCAAGCAGCAAAAACCTAATGCGAAATTAGAAAAGAGGGAAAACAAAATGTTCTACAGTTTCCAAACAGATAAACCAAATTAAACCAAAAACCGTAATCCTATATTTCTGACTATTTTGTCTGAGAAAGATATCCACTGAATTTTAAACAGATAGCGTAATTTTTTGCAACTAATATTGTGAGACAGATATATATAAACACTAAAATCAGATGCTGCAGTAGGCCTGAACTGGTGTTTTGGTAATTAACTTAACGCTGTTTGTTCACAAATCCAAAGTGACTACTTTCTGACATAGACAAAGTGTATTCATCCGAACACACTTAAAATTTGTACGTATTCTTATTCAGATAATACTAAGAAATCTAATAACGTTTCCCCTCTTTTTTTTTTTTTTTTTGATAATTTAGATAGTATTCCAGAAAATACTGTGAAAGTTGACGTTTTAAGACAATTCCAACAATCGGGGAAAAATCGTCATTTGTGGGCAGTCGACTAAACCTCTGCTCTTCATCACTTAAATAGAAATGTCTACAATTTTCATGCATTTACCTTTAAGAATTTAGTTAGCACAGGTGGGGAAATACATAATTTTATTCGCCACTGTTGAATGAATTTTCTGACATGGCGAGTGAATTTTTAGGTAGTCTTTGAATAACTGCAGGCTATAGAAGATATGTGCAGAAAACTTTTATTAGTTAGCTATATTTTGCAACTTTCCAAAATTCCATAATGTAAACATGGTAATAAGTTCTATCCTATAATAATTTTTCCTGTGTCGTATATATATTTCTTAATTTTGTATATATAAATTACATTGGAGTAATAGTAATTAACTATTTATACAGTTGCGTACATTTTATCATAACAATTTTCAACTGTACGTTATATCTTGCTGGCTTGTAAAATAGATCCTTGGATGATAAGATTTTCTGAAAATTCCCCCACCCCTGTTCTTGAGTATGTGGAAAATTTTCGTGTTATTGAGCGTGAGAGGGAAAAAAAATGAGAACATTCTTTAGAAATTGCATAAGTAAAATAAATATATCTAAAAATCACGCAAATAAAGAGTCATTTGTCTCCTCTGAATACTACGAACGCTTAATCTCATCTTAAATATAATCATGCCGTTAAGATTAACTATATAAAACGCACTTTTGGGACAATAAATCTATCATCCGCAAAAAAGAAATAAAATGATATAATGTTCTGTCATCATTCTTATCGGACACCGATGATGGCATGCATTGAATAGAGTAAAAGAAAGACGGGAGAAAAGGACGAGGATAATATGAGTTGATCCAATGATGAACATTCAACTCTTTCCCCTAGATGTCACTTCTGAAGATGGCAAAAAACTTAAGGGATTACATACATATTTCTAAATAGAAATTCAAGGCCTGGTATTTATTTATGATTGTCGATTTCTCCATATCTCGTTAAACCACAAAAAAACAATATTTTTAGGAAGAAGAAAATGCACCGTGTTCATATTAGCTATATTTCTCATAATAGAAAACGCAAAATTATTTTCCGTCCTATAGTAATAACTGAAAAATGGAGAATAGCTTCGGCTGTTCAAAAAATGGGGAAAAGTCATACCTTTAGAAAAAAATGTTTACTTAAATACAATTTGTAATCTAAACTCAAAACTACAATAACTACTAAATTACAGTTTGTAACCCATAATCTGTAAAGTGTAGTTATATATTATTTCCTCAATCATTACACATAATTCGATGTCAGAAATATTAAGCAACTAATTTCTTTCTTTGGTTCTATTATTGAGTTTTGATACTTTAAATTCCATCATACATGTAATTTTATTGTCAATATAAATTATTATTATTATTTTTTTTTTTTTTACATGTTCTAATAAAAATATATTGTTTGTTTTCAAAATTCACGATTTTTTTTTATTACAAAATTTACTTTTCTAGATAACAAATAAATTACAAATGTAGTATTTTTTTTTTATTTTTTTTTACTTCAGAACGCTGTAAAAGCTCGATGCTACAAAATCACATACGAAGTAAAAATTTTTTATCTTGGACATTTTCTGACCACAAACGTCGAGTCGGGTCACCAGAGTAGTTCTCGCTTGCATGAAAGTAGTGTGCAAAATAGTGTAGCACGTCCCATTATTGAAAAACTGCAGGCTATTACAATTTCCCAACAAACTTTATAAAATTTTTCAAATCATTTAATTGTGAAAATCAGCTCATTTACAAATAAATCACCGAATATAACAAAATTTAATGCTTATTAGTATCGGAGTTTTTTCAAAGAGTTATGTTGAAAATATTCTGTTGCAACATCTCGTAAATTTTTAACGAATTAAAATTTTAGATGAATGTAGCAATATTAACGAGTTTTGATCTACTTTTATGAATTTCCCAATTAAAATGTTGCGACAGTAAAAACACTGTGGAAGTTGAGGAAAAAAAAAGTTTGGATTGTGAAGACTCGGGTGAAAAGTTCAATCAGATAAGACCTTAAAAATAAAAAAGGAAGGTACAAACTTCATACATTTTAAATCACATGAGCTTTTTATTAACAATTTTTTTAAAAGTTCGTGAGAATTAAAAATTGATTGCATGAAAATAATTAGCTATATTTCGAAAGGAAGCAGACTATTCGATTCGATTACTTCCGACTTACGGAACAAATTTACCCATTATGACCTTTAATTTTGATAATGTATTTTTTGCATAAAATAAACAAACAAAAAAACCCCTTAGAGATCAGTTAAATTGCTACATGCAACCATCTACTTTTATAGTATTTACTTATTTTTTAAATAGTGCGTGCAATTCTAAATGTATTCCAGATTAAAATATTCCTAAAGAAGGGAGAGTTAGAAAAATTTGCTTTCTTATATTTTGCTATATGGTTTAATTGAAATAAGAGGAAAGTTTTAAATATGATAAATTATTTTTTAAATATGTGGAATTTTGATGCTTCCAGAAAAATTAATACTAATGAAATATTATTCTCTCCTTAAATTTGTATTTTTAATTTGATAGATCAGTGCATTAAATTTATCATTAACACATAGAAAGACCTAATAATTGAATTATGTATGCTACATTTATGTCAGAATAGTGCTATTTTATGAACATTTCGTATAAAAAAAATCTTTTCTGAACATTTTGAATTTAACGGAAAATAGTAACTTTGCAGATTTTCATTTATAAGAATTTATATGAGCTGCTTTTCAGATATTAATATTCTTTTTATTTATTAAAGCATTAAATTTATTTAAGACGTCCGCTGGTGCAAATGGTTGCTAAAAGCAGGGTTGTAGTGGATGGGCCCGGGATTTTTTTTTTTTTTTTAAACGAGTGTTTTACACAACACTGGCTGAAGGCAATATTGATTTCCATCATAAGAATATTTAAAATTTTCATGGCTCACTATTTTCCAAATATAATTTATAAAAAGAGTTTTCCCATATAGATGAATTATAAGACATTCTGTATTTTTGTGCTCGTAAGTTCTCTTGTATGTTTATGCATTTTAATAGAGATACATCGAAAATCTCATTTGAGATTTAATTAAAAAATGAGTAAGTATTTTTAACGCCAGTAATTTATGTTTATTATATTGAAATTATCACAGGCTGCTTAAATAAAATCTTGAGTTTAATCTAAATTATAGCAGATAAAATAATTTTGGCTTAACATACATATTTTCTGTTTAAATCTGCATGTCTAAATAGTAATTTTATACATAAATGCAATTCAACCTGTGTGTAACAGAATTGCACAATAAATCAATCCTAGCTTCATTATCTGTTCTGTCAGCTGCTTTTGGATTACCAATAATCAATAAGTTAAAGTAATTCCTGTAAACCTATGATGAAAATTCAAGTGGCAATTCGACGCATTGTATGAAATATGACCAAAGCAATTGGTGGCATTTAAGAATGCAATTACAATAATTTGACTTAAGAGTTAAATTTTTTTTATATCTACAATATTTGAATATTCAACAAAAATGAGTTTAAAAAAGAAAACATTTTTGAAAATAAGTTTCTCATAAAAGCTTTACAATATTTTAAATACCTTAAAAAGAATATTTAAGGAGATTTTTTTTTTTTTTCAAAAACGATAGCAATAGTTTCAGATAGCTACAGTAACACGTCACAAAACTTCTCTTATACTATAAAACTTGACACATATGTTGTAATCTTTTACATGTACAAAAGCGTAAATTATTTCAGCATAAACTGTTTCGAAGATAACTAGCAGTGGACTTTATTTTGGCCCAAGTGACCCGTTTCAGGTTTTCATACATATGTTCTGCACGTCAGGCGATAAGTTATCACAGCTTTAAGAACACGTGCTATTTGTTGGGATACACAGAGAATATGCGCGCATTATGAGATCGATGTCAGATTAAAATGGAAACAAACGGACTGTCCAAGCGATGAAAAATATAGAAGATAGGAAGAAATTTGTGCTGATGGACAATAGTGTAATATCACACAATAACAAGCGATAACAACGCGTACACTTTGATAAGAGTACTTCATAAACAAAGATTCAAGACTAGAATTATGCCTTGTTTATATAAATTATATTTCAGAAATTTTAATTTAATAGTAAAGTAGGTTTCAAAAATACAATTCGAAAACAATCAGAATTTTTTTAAAAATTCCATAATTTGTCGATTTCTATATCGATTTAAGATATCCGGACAATGATTCGACGGTAAGAGTTTTTTTTTTATTGAATACTTGGATATGAAATAGCTTTAGAACATGGACGTCGGCAAAGCGAAGTCCAGTGAGGGGAAAAATTTTATAATATGTGCCCGTGATCTTCAGCGTCGGCCACTTTTGTTTGAAGGTGGGGAATGGAGAATATAGACTTGAAATAAACAAAGAATTTTTGTCAGAATCCCTATGCAAGGGAAAAAAAGTACAATATATCAACATAAAAAGAAATTCCTAAATTTAAACAATTATCCCGTGAACTCCACACCAGTGCGAATTCGCACAGACCAAAATTTAAAAAATGTCGGCGTTTTTTGAAAACATGCCTTCAATAATTTGCCTTTGTTATTATAAAATTAAATTTTTGCAAAAAATAAATATCACAGTTCTATTCCTTGTTAAATTAATCATGTATTATATTTAATTATCACCAACAAAGTTACACGCAACACAAATCATACTGGTGAGGAATGCGCGGGTGTTGAACCGAAGTGTGGGGTTCACAGGGGTAAAAAAATACATTTTCAAAAGCAAATTTCTACCAACATTTTTCAAAAAAACAGCAACATATTTTTTCGGAGACTCGGTCCCCTTAAAGCCTGTATTTAAGATAATTTTAAGCACACGAACGTAAAAAACTAAAAAAATTATTTTCAAGGGGAAATTCTTAGCTCCTCTTTGTCATAGCCTTCTATTATCTTAAGGTCTTGTGAAGAATAAATTTTAGTATTTATAATTTTTTTTTTTAATAACAAAACTGAAAATTTAGTTAAATTTTTAAAATTTAGGGAGTGACAACGGCTCTCTTTTGTCCATCCTAGCCTGCGTCTGAGGTTTAGAAATAGAGAAAAGCAAGAAACGCTTTCTTTTTGTTGAATTTAGTAACTTCGTTCAATGTGAACAAATTTATAGTCTCTATCTAACAATAATCAAGTCTCAATTCTGAAAATTTACAGGCTCTTGAAATACTCGATATAAGAAAGTTGTATTATTAAAATACAAAAGAATTTTAGAAGTACAAGTAGATAAAAACAAGAATACTGCTGCTTATTTTACTGTTTATTACTGTTAATTTTACGGTATAACACTGGCAGCTGGGGTGCCAGTATTATACTGTAAAATCAACACTTTCTTGTTTTGCAGTGTTCATATGGAAAATGTAATCACTCTTAGACCCATTTATGGTTTTTCCATATTTAATGATTTTTAAAGATAACTTCAATATACTCAACCGATCTGTTAAAAAAAAAAAAAAAAAAAAAAAAAAAATGTGTTTTATTAAATTTTCAAACCAAAGGAAAAAAAACACAGTAAATTTTGATATATAGTTTTCATGAAGTAGAAACTTTACACTCCGTTGCATTGCTTTTTTTGAAGTCTACACGGTTTCGGTAAATTTTAAACACATAGCATTTAAAAGTAATTTTTTTTCAATAAATAAAAAAATATGTATTTAGAAAAGTTGAAATTATAAAAAAAATAACAAGAAACTTATCAAATAGAAAAGTTCATGGTATTTCAGTGGACAAATACGTAGAATGAAATTGTTAAATATTTAAACGAATTTTACAGAAAAAAAGTTGATATTACGGTATAATAGCACATATATCCCAGCTGCCAGTATTATACCGTAAAATCAACAACTTTTTTTTTTGCAGTGTAGTCGTCGCCTTGACATCTTAATGTCACCTAAATCAAACAATTGCTAAATACGATTTCATAAGAATGTTTGTAAGCAACGAAAAAAAAAAAGGCCTTATAAACTTTTGTAAGACATTTTTTAACTCATTTAAAGAAGCCGCTATTATGCTAACGAAACGACACGAAAAAGAGACAATATTGGAAATTCAGATTGAATACTAAATTATTGAATGAATTTTTATATTAAAGCCGAGTTAAAATTGGTTGATTTCTTTCATTAAAGTATAATTACTTATTTTAAAAAGAAAACATTCTTGAATTAGGGTATTTTAATCTATGAATATAAACATTTGAAACAGATGTGAAAATATTCACATCGGTTAAATAAAATAATCGGTTTAAAAAATAAAAAGCTAAAATGATAAAGTGTTCAAAAGACTTGAAAATGTAACATAAAAAGCCATACAGCAGCTAAAACTCCATTAAAAAAAATCACCTGGCAACAAATTTAGTAAAATAGACCCCCACCCACCCACAAAACAGAAGATACGAACAACCAAATCACTGGCTGTGGAAGGTAACTAAATGTAAGAGTTTTTAGAAAATCAGCTTTAAAAAAAACAAATTCAGAGATTCAGAGACAAATTCTCACATAATAAGAGAATCATAGGATGTCTACCCATAGTTTAAAAAACTGATTGCTAAGCGATAATTGTACGACTGGTCAACAAGAATGTGTAAAAAAAATATGGGCATGCCTCTAATGAAAAGTTTATTGAAAACATGAGAAAAGAAAAATGTTTACAGTCACTATTCCTCCCACGCAAAATGTTACGATATCAGAAATACTGTTCATACCAAGTTACAGGACTGTTACACAGAAATAGAAATTCCAAATGCTACCGAAATAACAAGATTTTTACCTCTACAATAAGTGAATTTGTCTTAATTGAAGACAAGGGTGTCATTTAGGGAAGGTAGGTAAATTGCCATACCTCCCCCTCTCTCTGAATGTCAGACTTTCTTTCATTGTCTCATAGCTGTAAATCTTTCGGTTTATTCAAGTCAAAAAGGCATAAGATAACAATTTTATTAAATATTTTTTTTTAGTTAAGTAATGCGCCTTATTTCCACGAGGTACTTATTTAATTCATTTATTAATTAAAATTTCTAGTTTAAAGTACTTTTGTTTGAATTTAATAAACCCAGAATGTTGAGTCGCCAAGTAAAATCTAAAATGACTCTTCTGATCGCAGAAGAAACCGGAAAGTTACACTAAAACAATAATAATAATAATAATAATAAAATCAAAAAGAAGATACCAGTAATAATCTTTTTTTTTTTAATATAGTAGTTCATTTTACTTCGAAAATGAAACTAAACAATTAAAATCTAGAAAATCCAGATACAATTACGCAAAAGAGCTGGCGCCAATATTTTTGAATCTTCCTTTAAAATTATTGCCTTTCTTCGAATGTCTGGAAAGCATGCAAATCTAGAAAATATTTGTAGATACCAGATCTAGAAACTTCCAGATTCCTTTCACCAGCGATTTGCACTTAATCACCCAAAATTTGCAAGTCACGCGCAGTTCCACGAGGAAAATTTACTCTGAAGATAAAAGGAAGCAAAATAATAAAAAAATTTTGATTTCCATTTAATAGAGGTGCCGAAAGACCAAGGTTGAAGTCGGGACGGCGCCCTTTAAAAGAAAAGTAAACAGGATCCGGGGGGCAACAGGGTTTGATCCAGATTCGAACGCGGAAAGATTCTTAATTAGCCGTGCTTTTACGTCAGAAGAGACGTAGAATAGTTAAAGAGCATTTACAATAAATAGCCCGAGGCAATACATTCTTGAAACCACCAAGGACCCAGAAAATAATATGTCGCCTTTGGAGGGAGCCATTCATCAATTACAAAACGATTTCATAATCATGTTATGTTAAATAACAGTAAACGAGTATTAATAACGCAAGAAAACAAGATTCATTACGTTTAACGGGGAGCACTTTCGCTTTCTAATTTCCATACCGTAAGATGGCAATAGTTGCTCGTGGAGCACGTTTTTCGTGCGAGCTTGTTTATATTGTGAATAAAATTTATTAACACTTCGCAGATGTTATGCGCACAATTTTGCTAAAAGCATATTCACAAAAGTGGAAATTTCTTTACCCCCCTTTTTGAGAATAAGTTAAAAATATAATTCAATGCTATATTCTACCCTTAACATCCAAATGTGTAACTTAAGTTACAAGAAAGAAACAAATTCAAACTGATCTAGAGCTAAAAAGCATATTCACAAAAGTGGAAATTTCTTTACCCCCCTTTTTGAGAATAAGTTAAAAATATAATTCAATGCTATATTCTACCCTTAACACCCAAATGTGTAACTTAAGTTACAAGAAAGAAACAAATTCAAACTGATCTAGAGCTAAAAAAAATCTTCAATATTGAATTAAGAAGTTTTAGTATTTTAATATATCACTCCACTCACATACACGTTGTACTCTAAAATACCAAATCTATGTTAAAAAAATAAATATATATACAAAAAATTAACTGAAAAACTACATAAATTATATAAGAAAAATCACTCATTATCATTAAACTAAAGATTATACGCTTAATGTGATAAACAGAACACATAAAGAGGCTTAGAAAAACCTTTTAAAAAGGTTACAAATGGTTATTCAGCCTTATAAAAAAGGTTTTTGTGTGTTATGTTTATCACTTTAAGCATATAATCTTTAGTTTGATGAGAAACTAGAAACAAACATTTCAGAAATTTCATTATTCATAAATTTTAAGACAATTGTTCTTTTATTGGTCTTTCAATGTAGAAACATCGATCTTGCAATAGAAAATTATTAGAAATAGGCAGATCCGGATTTAATTTCAATTATATATGCAAAATCTTATGCAGAACATTCATTTTAAAATTTATTATGATGGAAGATCTTCAACGACTTTATGTTATAAACCAGAATAATCTAAACTTGACGGCGCAATAAAGAACACAAAGCAAAAAACTCGTTTTCTGTAAATGCATTTTAGTATCTCAGCAAATCATTCATTCTCTTATCTAAAATGGAAAATTATAAATGTTTTGCCAAATTTGAAACTACAAACAAAAGTTCAGAAAATCCATTATTTATAAATTTAAGAAAGTATTTCAAATTAGAATTGAACATCAAAAGAAAAATTGTAATCTTTTTTTCAATAACTTTCGTTATAAAATTGATATTGTATTACCCTTATTACTCTCGAATTCAATTTATTTCCAATGGTTAATAAGTCCTTTATATTCAAAGATAACAAGAAAGTTTATTTCTCTTCCTGTCTAGTCAATTATTGAATTTCCTTTAGGAAGCCCATTTTCTCACTCAGAAAGAATATAAATACCATTCTTAGAATACTTTATTTGAAAATTCACAATTTAAATTCAATTAAATTCAAGTCGGATTTAAATTTTGATTAAATTACATATGCCAAACCTTATGCAGAACATTAATTTAAAAATTAATGATAATGGAAGAATTTTAACGAATTTACTTTATAAAGAGAATACCGGAAAAATATAAATTTGACGGCGTAGTAAAGAATACAAGGCGTGAAGACAAAAAACTTCGTTTTCTCTAAATATGTTTTAGTATCTTAGTCTCAATGACTTATCAATGTCTCACTCATACCAATATGTCTATCAATATCCCACTCGCACGATAGATAAAATGAAACATTGTTATGAAAGATTTTCCAAATTGTGAAACTATAAACAAAAATTAGGAAACTTATAAATAAATATATAAATACATTTTTTTTCTTTCTATGTTCTTCAGTGCCAATTTAGAATACTTTAATAAATTTCGTTATAAAATTGACTTAATATTACACATTATTTTTGTCGAATTATTTTTTAATAGTTTGTATTTTCCCAGATAAGTAGAAAGTTTCTTTCCTTTAATATCTAGCCAATTATTGAATTCAAATTTTACACGAGACTTTTATTCATCCACGGAGAAAATAAATCACGATTTTGGTATTAAAAACAAAATTTTTGAAAATGCAGCACGATCTAGAATTAAATGCAGTATTATATTAAATTTTATGCCAATTCTTTTTTTTAAAGATATAAAGAAAATGATAAAAATCTTTAATCAGAATAATAAAAATTTGATTACGTAGCAAAGAATACGGGGCATTAAAGAGAAAATATTTGGTTTTCTCTACCGCGCTTTAGAATTTTAGTAAATCGTTCACTTTCATGCATTATGAAATCTAAAATGGAATATATATATATATATATATATATATATATAATGTTCTAAACTGTTAAACTACAAACAGCTTCAGAAACTCCATTTATAAATTTAATAGAAATTCTCTCTACGTTCTTCAACATCACTTTAGAACCCCTCTTTTCAATAACTTCCGTTCTAAAATTGGTTACGTATTGCCATTATTACACTCGAATTCAAATTTTTTTTTTAAAATAAATAATACTTATTTTCCAAGGTAACAAAAAAGTTTTTCTCTTCCTATCTAGTCAATTACTGAATTTCCTTTTCATATGTGGGCTCATTTTCTCACGCAATAAGAAAATAAATGTCGATCTTGGAATAAAAATTGTGAAAATCCAGCCCGATCCGGATTTATGAAGGGAAAGAACAAAATTCTTAGGAGTAAGCTAGTTTCTTGTCATGACCCGAAGGCTTCTCTAGGCAGCCAAGGCTTTAAATCTACTCGAACCAGCCTCAGCCGGATCGCGAGGCGCCGACTGTGCGATGTAAACAACTTTAGAGGGGAAGAGGCCTCTGGCACGGGTGGTGAACGCGTAAGAGATAAAGCTCTTCTTCCTCGTGTTTCTGCTTTTGTCGCATTATGTTTTAAAAAAAATTTTCGAAACGATATATCAAATTATTTCACGACGGCGGCGAAAGAATATAAACAAAGTTTAATGTAGCGTAAGAAACACTTACTTCACAATTTATGAAACCAAAACAATTATAACATTTTCCAGCATAACAAGAACGAAAAATCATGCGTCAAGCATAGATTATGTAACACTTTCCAACGCTTCCAAAATAATTTTACAAATCATACCGTTTAATAAGCTAAAAGATAACATCTAAGTAAACAATTTGGAAAACGCATAACATATTTAAAAACATAATTTCAGGAATTTCCAACATATACAATATTCTGAAAAATATCCGAATACTTTTATTCAGTCCTGTATAGGATCTATAGATTTGTATATATACTACATAGGATGCTAAATGTTAGTTCAGTTAGGAAACGCGTAGCACAGTTTAAAATTCTCCGTCTGGAGTTTCTGTCAATAAACGGAAATGTGTTCGCGAACTTTTGTGCTTCCCTGTATAGGATCTACAGAATTTATACACACCACGTAATAGACAAAAAGAGAGTTAAAATTAAAATCGCGTTCAGTAACTTAAAACGCACTTCCAGGAATTATTGTTAACAGACAGTAGAGAATTCTTTTGTGTGTCCCTGTAAATGAACGATGACTGCTATACACACACTATTCTGTAGTAAGCCTCTTGTCATGCACCTTAGTGATATACATAAATTTCAATGCGTTTAAAATAGTGAAACATTATTTAAATAAACCGCAGACGATTTTTCTCCGTTACATTACGTCTATGGAATTCTTTGACTGTCCCTGTAAAGTAACTATAAGTGCTATGCACACTCTTCTAATGCATCTTATAGTGATATAAATTTCAATGCGTTTAAAATAGTGAAACATTATTTAAATAAACCGCAAATGATTTTCCCCCATAGACCGCAATGTAACGGAATTCTTTTGAGTGTCCCTGTAAAAAAAACTATAAGTGCTACACACTTCCGTTGAAATAGGGACCATGCGAAAACAATAACATATAAAAATTGCAGAGCAATCCGAACATATTTACGGGAGTTAGAGCACGGCCAGACGGCCAGACAAACCGAAGTCAAACACTTTTCAACTAGGTTGGAAAGTGTTAAAAAGGGAATGATTTTCGTTCGTTTGGTTTATTATGGCACATTGGAATCTGGAGTAAAATCTTTGCAGCACATTTAAATTATGAATATATAAATAAAAATGAGTTTTAAAAAATCGATTTAAATATTAACTTAAAACAAAATTGACATTCGCAGCCCAAATAATTTTTTTTTATATTTAATAGAAATATTTTTAGAATTTTTTATGTGTACACTAAAACTTCTATTACCCATCACTCTTTTAATCGTCAGTTTGTATTAAGTGTCAATTACTAGACACAGTACATGCACAAATATATATATATATATGTTTCTTAGTTATTAACAGTTTTCACTCGATGTTTGTAAACCGGAAAAAGACAAACTAATCATAAATATTAGATTTCAGACTAGTACGTTATATACAGTAAAAAGTATTTTATTTAAATGTTAAATAAAAAAACTAAGACTATACTATAATAATCAATTTCACATTCTAATTTTGATTTGTATTTTAAGCAATATAAATTGTGCTAAAACTGAATCTTCGTCGATCCATTTGTTGCGGGGCTTCTAATTTCTTACCCGTCACAGAAACGTTCTCATAACTGGCAGACATTCAAAGTTTTTTTTTTTTTTTTGTATTTATTTTTCTGTTTGCTGTATTTAAATAACTAAACTTTGTACTGTTTAAAATATTTTCTATTACCCAGGTTGAATTTTCCCCAGAGACTTAAAAATTTTCTTCGTGATTCTAGTTGTTAGATATTTTAAATATTAATGATTTCAAAAACTCACTACACAAATAGTCTGAATTTCTGATTATATTATTATGGAAGTGATGTCTTCCAGAAGGACTTTCTAAAGATGAGTTATTTGAAACTTCAACATCAAAAAATCCCCCCCCCCCCCCCCCATGAAAAAAAAATGTACGACTCTTAATAAGCTTATATATAACATACAGATAACAAAAATCATTACGGTTCTTATAGTATAAAATGCACAGTGCAGTTTTTTAAAAATATATATTTTATAAAATGCAAAATATTGAACAAAAAGGTGCTTACTGCATATTTATGTTAATTGATTAAAAAATTGCGGTTTGTATTGTTGGCCAAACAACTATAAAGTAAAAATTTCTAATGAATTAAACATATGTACATTTTTATAATTCACATATTTCCATTATAACACAACATTCAACATCTTTACAACCAAATTGAAAAATGCGGTTATTTTTAAAAGAATCTCAATCAACCTTCCATTGTAATCGGCATATCTGTTTGAGGTTTTTGAACACAGACGTTTTTTTTTTTCGTATGAATTAAAGAGTTTGAATAAAATCTACTAAACAAAACTACATAAGATTCTTGCTTGAGAAATTTTCTTAAACTCGTTCGTATAATGAAAACATTGTCAATTCTAATCCGAGAAATCCAATTAGTAACTACTGCATTTACATAATTAAACTAACAAAAAGTTACTCAGCAGAAATTATTCTTCACAATGAGCTTAAATAACAATTCCAGTTATCTTTCTGAAATTCAAGCCTGTTTAAATTATACTTCGATGCAGCTGAGAATGTTAAAAACGGCCTATTAACTACCTATATAGATTAAGATCGCACTTTTAAAAAACTTCCGTATGTGTGGTCAAAGATTTGTAGAATTACTTAAATGCATTTAAACAACTTTCAATATGTGACGGATTTTTTTTTTTTTTTTTTTTTTTTCAAAGATGATCTTTTGTGCTAGTTTATTGAACAATACTTTTTCAGAATAAATTATACTTCCTACAATATTATCGTAGACAAATGCATTTTCATACTTCAAAAAGGAAATAACATCAAGTTTAAAAATCGAATCAAAGGGGGGAAAAGAAACCTTATTTATAGAATGCAAAGATTAATGATGCCAGTCCCTTATCAGAAAAAGAAATCTGAAAAATGGGCGTATTTATTTACTATTATTTTGAAAGTTTGAATAATTCATATCTTCGTATTTACTATTGAGAAAAAAAAAAGACAATTTAATAAAAATATTTCAAAAGTAAGAGTTAAAAATATTTTTTTGGCATTGTTCTATTCTGTATTTCTCTGCGCTTAACTTATCTGGTATTTGAAATGTATATCGTCTGGCACATTAAAATGGCGGCTAAATATAAACATAACGCAGTGCGAGAATCAAAATATAGGTTTTGTGGGCAGGAAGTTCTGAGTGCAGTTAGAAAAGTAGAATCAATAACAAATAGGCCGGATAAAACAAGTTACTTTTGCCCACCCCACTCGAATCGGAATCTTCTTTGGCGGATGTTGCATGGAGAAACGAACTTTACAGGATAGCTAATAAAGAAATGATGTAAAAAGATAATGGGCTATTCCACCGTTACGTGTGTGACTTTTAGAGAGAGTTATTTTTCAAATTGAAAAAAAATTGGAAGTGAAATTATTTAGATAAAGTTTTACTTTTTTTATTGCTATTACAGGACACATACAAAATCATTTTTGTAGCGACACCTTTAGTCTAAAATAACAATTTTTTAAAGAAAATAGTAAAGTCATTGTTACGAGTGTGACTCTTCTTAGTCTAAAACGTTATCTAAATAATTTCACTTCCAAATTCGTCTCAATTTGTAAAAAATCTCTAAAAGTCACACACGTAACGGTGGAATCGCCCTAATGCTGAAGATAACTGCAGCCAAAATATTTACAGAAAGTATCCACCCAGTCAAAACCACAGGCAAAAAAGGTATAATAGGCAAGCAATATTGATAAAATTTAGGCTATTTCATGTTACAAGAATAGTTGCCGTTGAACATCATATAACATAAGACATGGTTACCGATTAAGGTACCGGATTGAAAATATCTCGGGAAAAAAAAACCGTGAAGTGTGCTATTATTTGGATCCAAATAAATTTCAATGCAAGTAAGATATATTTTTTCCTTCAATCTATACCATCTATCCATTATACGAGAAATCATAGTGATTGTAACCGTAAAAATTCAATATGTAACGATGCAGCATAATTTAACTTACCAAAATTATGGTTCGAGTTACTCCATGTTTACGAATATGGAAGTAAACATGCAAGTAAGGGGTGAAAGTTCGCAATCTGAAAGAGAATGCAAAAAATTGAATGATGGCGTTTCAAACCATCATTATTGCACCATAAATCGTGCAACTACAGAATATTCTTATTTGTTTTGATAATGGTTTCGATGGAGCCAAATATATTAAAAAAGTAAAGAAAGTTAATAGACTTTACAAGTTTTTATTTTACACCTTTTAGTGATTACAAAGAAGTACATTTCTACTTTTCATTGTTTATTTTTTTTAATCCAAAAATAACAGTCAACAAAATCTTTATTAAATTTGTTGTCTGAAAATATTTACTTACAACATAAAAAAATTGAAGCAAAAACTTGTTACATTTAAAAATTCTATTTTTAACTTACTTGGGGAAAAAAATGTAAAAATTTTTTCATCGATTATTTTACCATTTATTTAACTATAACCAAAAATAAATCTTTGATGGTTAAAATTTATTTGGAGGTACCAAGTTTCCTCAAAGACAAAAAGGAAGAGAAAGAAAAATTAGTTAAAAAATATTCCGCCCTTGTAATAAAATATTCTGACCTTTATTTCAGTCATTGAATATAACAGCATTTTACTCGGGGCAGAGCGATTTGAAATGGAAATTACGATTTTCTTTTGGGCTAGGTTAAATAAAATAAAACAGGTTACTCGTTATCAAATAGAGTAACAATATGAAATTTGTAGTAAAAAAATTCAGGTAAACCATTAAAAAGAAAAATGAGGTAGGGCTTTAATTATGATAAAACATTCTACTTTTATTTATGAAGTACGATCAAAATTACATTAATTATTGAGAACTCGCTTTTTCCCCATACAAAAAAAAAAAAAAAAAAAAAACGGAGTTAAAAATCGTAAATTTGGAAGAAAAGAAATAATAGAAACATTCATGATGCTCTGGATTTAACTTGATTAGATAGACATTTGAGATTTTATCAACGATGCGTAGATTTGGTATATTATTAAAAGTCTGAAAAATCTATACATGTTCAGGGATAACGATACATATCGGAATTTGTAAGTGCACATTAAAAAATATTTTAAACACCATCGTAATGTCAATAAAAAAAAAGGGGTAAATATATTTCTAAGCTTTAGCTACCGCATTAACCGAAAATCTGATTTTCCAAATGACGCGCCAAAGTCAAGAAATTAATACGCCAAAGTCAAATTAGTATACTGTGTACAGTTCTGACGAATTTGATCAACAGAAGGTGCAATGAATTTATTCATTCTCTTCAAAAACAATTCAAGTATATATAGAATGATCCAAAAGTATGTTCAGAGGCGATTTTAAATTTAATAACTTTTGTTATCCTTTCACTTTTCGATTTAGAATCAGATTTACTACAGAGTCATGCAGAAAGTACACGTTTAGAAAAAAAAAATTAATTTAAATACTGTTCTCAATTTTAAAAAGCACATTGCAGATTTTTTTTTTTTTTTTTTTTTTTTTTTTTTTTTTTATATACGAGAAATTCTTCCGTTAAATACGCTAGACAATACGCAATTCAATTACGCGTTTTAAATTTACACACATTTTAATTATAAGTAACAAGTTTTTGTAGCCGATTTACTTCGCATGCATAGACCACATTCTATCTTTACACTACAGACTATTAGGAATGTAATAACTTAGGAACTTGCATAGTATATATATATATATATATATATATATATAGTGTCTAAATTCTAAATCTCAAAAGGAGAAACCAAGTCAAATGTTATTAAATTTTAAAAATGCCAGAAATTTTTGGGCCGCCTTTTATATATACAGTCACGATATTGCCGGCAGAAAAGGGTAAGGCCAGGTGACCACAAGGAAAAACTAACGTTCAGAAAATACGCACTTAATGCTCAATATATTCTTTATAAGTCATCATTCGTAGAGGCACTAAAAAGAAAAAAAAATAGATATATCCGAAAATATCGTAGTTATTAAAGCAACCTTTTTGTATACAATATAAATGAATGAATGAATGAAAAAAAACATTTTTAATCTACAGATACTTTTAGAAAGTTTACATAGGTGAATTCTTTAAGTATTACGTCCCGTACGTTATTATTATTATTTTTTTAAGTACACTTATTTCATAGTTAATAAGAAGTGAATCTCATTATAAATATATCCTGTTTGTCATTTTGTCAACTAGTTTGAAAGGAATCTGGATTATGAAAAGAGGGGAATTTTTTGTCATGGCCTGATTTAGGAACAAACCGGAACTAACTGCTTCTCGTCATTTTGATCGTAAAAAAATTAATTTATGTGTGAAGCAAATAACCCCCCAAAGGAGATAAAACAAAGTTAAATATAGCTAGTCTTTGGAATAATTATTGATATCTGTACATGTCAATAGTGTTCACAAATGCAACTTATATACCACTTTTAAGAACATACAGTTCTGGTATTTACGATATACCAAAAACAAAAACATTTTGAACAAACATTGGAAATTCTATTAAGATCTTAATAAATTAAATTCACCAATTCTACATGAGCTTTAGATAAGGCATTATCCAAGTAATTTCAGTGTTATGTAACCGTAAATAATTATTATACACGAATTGACAATTTTCCAATTGAGTGAAAATGTGTCCAGTCCGGGAATCGAACCAAATACTTTTTTCAACACTCTGCAAATTGAGCTACCTGGACAGGCAAAATTCACTCAGACAACCTTTTTGGAAATAGCATTTAGTCGGTTATCTGAAACAGTTCAACAGAATATACAGGAGATAATTGGACTCTTATTAAACGACGGATACGTAGATACACTTTATTATTTTGAACTTAATCATACTGATTGTTAAATATATAATGCGAATTGACATCTTCCCAACTGAATGAAAAAGTGTCTACGCCGGGAATTGAAACTAATAAGTATTGAGCTACTTATATCGGCCGGCTTTTGGTACACGTAGCTGAATAGAAAAATACGGCCTTTATTCAGAAATTATTAATTCTCAACCGTCAAATATACAGTGGCCTATTTTTTAGCGGTTATGTTTTTGTTTACGTAAAATTTAAATATTAAAAAAAAAATGCAAATTTATCAGTAATAGTCGTATTTTAGATTTTTATAAATATAGTATCAGTCTTACGTACCCAACAAAAAAATGGGCAAGACAGATATTCGTCTTAAGCACTTAAGAGCGATCTCTCTCAAAATAAAATAATAAACATGTTGAAATTCAGATTTTGGGAACTAAAAGATTCTTGCTTATATTTAAAAACTTACAGAATTTAACGCATAATAATGAAAAATATAATCGAAAAATAAAATAAAAATAAAAGAATGTATCATGAAAAAGAGAACTTAACACAACGGCCATACTGTTAAATTCGGAGACCCCAAGATTCTCCGAACCCTTAAAAATCAGAAATTCCCACATAAATACGGACACTTCTCTTGTCAATTGTAGCAATCGACGTAACTGCGAGAATTATCGTAAAAAAAAAATTACCGACCAAATGCTGAAGGACATATCGCAACTTAAGTTTTATCTTTTGCGGAAAATCAAGTGTGTTTGATAAATTAGAAAGGAAAATTTACAGAATTATGCTGGAAAATACGAAGCAATTTATTTTTAATGGATTATACCATTATTCGAAAGGGAAGTCAGCTTTGTCTAAATCTTGCAATGATTTATGGATAACTACGGAATGGCTCTAATCAAAACAATATCATTAAGATGCTGCCAATTATCACCCTTCCACATTATTCAATAAACACGAGATTAAAACTAAATTATCTTTCAAAATTTTGCTACAGTAGCATAGATGTTTTTAATTGCATAAAATAGATTCTTCTGCCCCTTGTCACGGCTTTATTTTCAAAATTAAAAGATATGTAGAAATTTGGCTATTTACTGCAATAAAGCTTAAGATATCTAGCGTAAATTTTCATTTTCGCTACCTTTAAATTAAAAGGATTTTCTTATCGAGGGGTTGGGATGGTAAAATAAAATCGCACGAAAACGACAACCACATTGTTTTAATTAAGGCTTTCTCCCTTATCTAATCCCCTTCATATCTAAAGGCAATTTATAATTCTTCATATATTTATCTAAACCAAAAAAGTCTCAAAGCAAACCATTTCCAAACAGATGACTAGATTGGCATTATCCAATATAGATTAGAAAGGTATTTACATCATCAATTTTTATTATTTATGAAACGTTTACAGATTACAACAAGAGTAACGAGTTTTGATGATTTGTTTTTATTTTCCAGCTTGAGCAAATACGAAGCTATTCTTACAAAAGCAGACCCTTAAGAGAAGAAAACTGTTTTAGAACTTTCAAAGTAAATTTTATTTGTATTATCTATTTGTATATGTATTTTTCGTAATCATATTTTATTATTTTCTTCTATCTTTACAAGAAGAAAGTATTGGATTCTCGAAAAATTTCGACTTCCGGTTTCCGACGGATTTATACGTTTCAGAAAGTCCTGAAAACAATTTGACTGTTTTTTGAAAATGTCTGTGTGTGTCTGCACATGACAAAACTTTTGTGGGCTCTCTACCTCAAGAACTAATCCACAGAATTTAATAAAATGTCAGATTCAGTTAGACATTGGCATAAGTTGTTGTTGATTAGATTTTGGTGTAAATCTCCCAACAGGTGGCACTGCTATACTGCATTTTTCAGGATTTACACAATTTTAGCGACAGTCATATCTCAAGAACTAATGCACGGAATTTCATCAAAATCCATATTCTGTTAGACTTTGACATAAGTTGGTGCTGATTGGGTTATCGTCTAAATCGTAACAGGTAGCACTGTTATGCTGCATATTTTGATTCTACAATTTACAATTTAAAAAAAATATGCTTTTTGAAGTATTAACACGTATGAGATAGAAGAAAGTTTCGTGATTGGCCCATCTTACTAGTTTTCATAGAGACATGTTATACAATAAGGGTTTCCGTTTTCACATAATCCTTCTTTCAGAATCAATTTTATTATTATTTTCTCTAGTTTCCTTTAAGTCTTATAAATGCTAATTGTGGGAATATTTTTATTCATTGATTAAAACACAGATACGAAAAAATAAGTATCACACAAATAGAAAAAAAAAATATATAATTATACGAAAACATTCGACGGAAAATAAATTTCCTCTAATTATTTCAAGCAGATAAACTTAGTTTTCAAACATATCTTGATAATAAACTATTAAAATATTTTCCAGTCATTAGAATGATTTAACAGCGTGTTTAAAAGTTGATTAACTTGTAAATAAATGCCGATATAATAATTTTTACAATCTGGCCTTCGTAATTAAAGAGGAAAATACACATAAGCAATTAGAAAATTGACATAAAATAGGATAATTAAGACCTTGCCAAAATCACTTAGATTAATTAATAAGTCCGAAATTTTAAATTCCGAAAATTCTTTCTTACCACAAATATGAGAGAGAAAAAGTGATTAATATTCAACAGGTGAGTGGCACAAAGAAGGAAGTTAAATTATAAGAGGGAATTTATACAAACTAGATTTTGTTTAGATTTATTTGGAATAAATTATATAGATATTCTTGTGCTCTGAATAATTCAAACCTTCTTGCTTGTTACAACAATGTATTAAATAATTAAATGACAGTTTGCTATCAAGATTAATGTTTGGGTAAATGCATAATGTAACCCATTATACATTTCGGAAATGTATTTAACATTTTATGATGAAATATACATTAAACTAATTCAAATTTCTGTAATGTTATTTATGAATATAGACGTTGAATTAAAAATTATTTGCTTCACCCGAAAATGTAAAATATTTTCAAAACGCACAGTAGTTTTCTTAAAAGTTACTCTTTGAAATTGCTGTTTTGTACAAATAATAATAAAAATCTGTAAATATCACCAATTTTGGAATTTCCACATTTCCGGGGGGCAACAACAAACATTTAACATAACTCAGATTCCCTGTATTTATGAATAGAGATAAAAAAAAAATATTTTTATTTCAGTTTCCTTATTTAACTTATTTGTGTAGACTGGCATTATCGAATACGGATTTTCATAAATTTTTATTTCTTATAAAACGATTAAATACTGAAAAGGTTTATTTTTTGATAAAATTTCTTTGCTTTTGAATTCTTCATATCCTAATTATTTTGTATTATTCATTTTTTTTAAGTTTTATGAATTCATAATTTTATTAATAAACTTTGAAATAATAAACACAACATGTTTCATCATGGAGGTATTTTCAAAAGACATACATTCCCCGGACATTAATTTTGTTTTCAAACTGCTGTTTAAGTAATTCGATACGTTTGTCCTAAGCAAGCAAAAAGTTTTGAATTAATTTGAGCACGAGAATATCCGCAGCAATGTAATTTATCTCTAATAAATTTGAAATGACATACACATTTTTGTGCTCAAAATAAATTAAACACTCCTTGGTTGTTATAACAAAAAAATTTAAAATTAACATTTTGAGAGTAAAATGAATGTTTTGAAAAAAAAAAAAAAAAAAAAAAAAAAACTTGTTCATTTTGGAAATACTATTTCGTATTTTGTGGTCAAACAAACAACAAAGGTAAAAAATTCCTATAATATTTAAAAATAGATGTTGAAATAAAATATTTTTTTATATTTAATTTATTTGCATAAACTGGCGTTATTGGATACAGATTAGAAAAAAATGCACCAATTTTTATTATTTATAAAACTATTATAAACTATTACTGTAGGTGATGGGTATCCATTTGTTGGTAAGATTTCTTTGCTTTTGAATTCTTCATATCGGCCACATATTTAATTTTTTTGTATTATTTAAAAGTTTTATAAATTCATAATTATATTTATTAATAAAAAAAGGTGAGAAACTTTTTTTTTTTTTTTTTTTTTTGGTACCACCAGAAAATAAAGCATTTTCAAAAGACAATTAGTTTTACCAAGCCCTAATTTTGCTTTCCTATAAATTTTTAAAGGGGAAATTCTATTTGCCTTAAAATTCACGTGATTTTTACGATTTTCTTTTAGATTACAAAGAAAAGAGACATTATCTTCCAACTTTTTGAATTATATTTATTGCCATTTATTTCACTTGTATGTTTAAATTTTTGTGTGTAAAAAATGAACACCATGCCTTGTCCGACGGGGAGTATCTGCAAGTGCATGCCGTGAACTTCCAGTCGGGCGACCGTTTTTCTCGGGTCACAAGCATCCAAGAAATTTGGTTGCCAAAATATGAAAAGGGTATTAATAAAGTCTCTGGAACTTATACCAACATTTAGTTAAAAAAGTTAATTTTTTACAAAATGGAGGTCATTTGAACAAAAAAGTCATCTTTTTACCTTTCATTTTTTGCGAGCTCTAAGAAAAATAATGAATATTACTTTTTTTGATTTACCTTACTAAAAAAGAAATCGGTCGAATAGTTCCCGAGAAAAATGGTTGTCCAGTTTGAAAAGGGTTTCGAAACTGTTTCAACATGGTTTCAAGATGTTTTTTTTTTTTTTTTCATTGTTTTGGACATAGTTACGAGACGCAACGCAGTTTTACGAGACGCAACGCAGTATGAATTATTTTAAAATCATTTAAAAAAGAACACAATTTCAAATTTGTTTCACAGATGGATTTCAATCAATTTTGAATTCTTTCAATCTACAATTGGAAGGAAAAGATAAAAAAATCTGATAAATGCTGGGCAGTTAATGGTAGAATTTTTTTAAGAGTCTTTCCTTGAAAGTATCAAACTTCTAGGAAGCTCAATTCACATACTGTTGTCATCAACTTTGTTAAGGATTGTTTAACAATAGCAAATGAGAAGAGGGGCAACCAGCAGCTGCTCTTTATAATCCCAGGAACTTTGCTGGATTTTTCCATACAGTTTAGTGAAGAAAAATTACAGAATTCCGAATAATCTTGAGTTATTTCAAACTGAGATAGGGGATGACACGGAAAATTCTCTTTTAATAAAACGTGTGGTGTTTTTGATTGTGACAGAGTAGTTTCGTATTAATTGCATAAAAATGTATGAAAACCTTTAGATTCTTACCACAGCCTATACAACGTAAAGTGTTATGTCTTTTTTTAAAAATCAAATTATTGTACTCGCATGCAATTATTATGCAACAGAAATTTGCATAAAAAAAGCTCGAATAAAAACAATTGTATCTACGTAGTCTTTTAGAAAACATTAAAAACACCAATTAAATATAAGGTAGTAAAAATCTCAGCTTAATTTGTGAAAAACAAACTAATTATAACAATTCTCTTTATACGAAACTTAACGACGCAACTATTTTTTTCAAAATGTGTAAATATTTTCTCAGAATTGATAGATAATTCCAGACTCGCAGACGTAAATATTGCGTCATAATGACCGATCACCTGAGTTTTCCCTTACAATACACTTATTTATCTGTGAAAGAACGGCGCCTATTAGCTGTTGATTGCTACTAAAGCAATGCCCAGAAAACATGAATATCTGATGTAACGGAATTGCAGAAGATTATTTTCCAGTATGTAAAAATCAACACAACCTATTTTTCTTTCTTCAGCGATTGATTGGTTATCGCTTTCAAATGTCTCAGCAGTTTTATTATTTGTTATTTTTCAGGGAGTTTCTTATTGAATAAATATACAATTATTCTGTGGATAACAATATAACGATCCTCGAAGATTCGTTATTTTGTTGTAGTTCTCTAAACAAAGATACACAATTATATATTATTACACAATATTATATACGATATTATACAATATATATCGTATACAATATATATATACGATATATATACAATATACGATATTATTACACAATATTAATGCAAAATATGCTATTTCGAATATATTGGGTCAAAGGTTTATGTGATCGGTAAAATCCGAGCATTATTTAATATACTAAGCTTTACATAATATATCTCAGTTTGAATTCCACTTTTCATTACATGATTAGGTAGTTATGCAAATTATTCCACTTTATCAAATTATAGAAATTTTTATAGTCAATTACTAACAAACACAAAAACTTAAGTATTCAAAATGTTTTGAGGGGAAAAGAAACCATTCTTCGACAACTTAAACTTTCTCTCAATCATTCATTTATCTGATTATATAAAGTAAGACCCTCCCCTATTTCTTTTTCCATATCAACCAGAAACTCATTTAACAAAACGTTACAGAAAAGACCGAAAATACCGATTCAGAGTGACAAAAATATGATTTTTCAAAACTTTTGTTTTTCGTGGGGGCCTAATACGCTTAATAATTGACCTTGTCGAAAGTCAGTAACCAACAGGTTAGAAACCAGGATCAGATAATGAATCATCAAAAATAAAATTGCAATATCTTAAAACTAGTAAGCAACTATGAAACAATTAAAAAAATAAAATAAAGAGAAAAACTTCTTTAGCAACCAAGGGTGAAAATACATTTGCTAGATATTCATAAAATATGATGCTGTTCATCCATCTGTTACCGATTTTCCTATCCCCACGTAGCAGGAATACTGTGGGCAATACCTGATGGGAAAAAAAAAAAAAAAAAAAAAAAAAAAAAAAAAAGATTGTGGCTCTAAATCATCATGTCGAAAACTGAAAAACCATGAGAAATTTGTTTTAATAGTCAACATCCTATCCAAATTCCTAGCCAACATCCTAGTCAAATATTGCACATATTCAGCCTTCAAAAGCTGTATTCAAAGGGCTAAAATCCCTCAACAACAAGTTACAAATGGTTATATCATTGTTAATTTTATGAGTTGAAAAACCAAAATTCAGCTTAAGTTTGCTTAGTTTTAACACGTTATAGCGAAGTTTAAATTGACCGACAAGAATTGTTGCCTTCTTTTTTATATTTTATTACATATATATTTTTAACATATTGTAGAGATTTTAATTAGTCAAAATTTTTTAACATGGTGCCATGGTTTTATTAGATGGTTTTGATTTCCTCTATCATCGATTTTTATTTCTCATTAAGGGTTTTTTTTTTTAATTGAACTTATTTTAATGGTAATATTTTAAGATAACTTTTGAAAACAATTGAGGGATTTATTTAACTATTATTGTAGCGCTGCATTTCCCAGAAGGGACTTTGTCCAATTAAACTCTGTACAACCAATCATTCGTTTTAAAACCTTTTAATGCAAATTATTGAATTGTAACTGTTTTAATCCTAAATATATATATTTTAACTATAACATTTTATTTTCATAAATAAATCAAGAACCCCTTTCCTCTGCAAATTGTAAATATGGGCAATTTCTAATGAAAATAATAACTTAATTTTCTAGAGCATATTTGGATTTTTAGCCGATGTCAAACAAATATGCAAAAAATATTGATATAATATTTTGTACATTTTTATGTATGTTTACATATAGTAGTTGACCAAATCTTTAGATTTTTTAAAATGACTCGTTTCTCTTACCATTTAATTTTTCCGAAGTAATCCAATGTAGGAAACCATCCATTTTCATGCAAAATGAATAGAAGTTGTCGACGAAACTTAAAAAAGGCTCTAAAAATTTATTTGTTTTGAATTTTCGAATTATCCAAACACTCCTCATTCACTGATGCTTCTACCTTAAGTGTAGGACTTGAGTTTTTACATAAAAAATTAATAAAGCAAAGTTCTATTAAAATTTATTATCGTATGATGAAAAGGGTGATTTTTAAAGAAGTTAAGATAAGTGTAAATTTTTTATACTGAGAATAACATGCCAAATGAAAATTTTAATTGTCCATTGTTGAATGTTTATTGTTGACTTCTTTACTGACTGTTTTAAAAGCCTTTAAAAAAAAACCGAAAATATATTACGAATATTACAAAAGTGATTACAATGAAAGTAGAGATTATTATTTAGCATGTATCCATAAGAATATGGATTTTCTGAATCCAAATACTTTTAAAATTTTACTTATGGAATTTGAACAGTTAAAATTGTGATAAAACTTTGATAAAATGAAGCGCTAATGATAAAGAAACATGTTTTAAGTTTGGAAAATTCAATATTAAGACAAAATGTCTCCTTACAGGGAATGCAAAACGAGATATCGGACTTCGAATTACACACGTTCGATTTAACTGTAATGGCAAGTTTCTGCAATTAGCAATCGGTGCAGTGCATATTCAAGTAAAACTTACGGAATATTACACAACACGATGCTTAAGTTAGAAATGAAAGAAATCAACTCATTTTTGAAAACTGGATTAGTTTATTTGAACTTTCAAAAATATTTTTATTTATGAGTTTATATGAAACATTTTCGAACCAACTTTCCTTATTGCGAAGTAATCCAAGAAAAACAAAGTTATCACCAATTCAACATTCTAAAAAGGTATTTTCGTAGGATTACATACACATTGAATTCGCGTTAGCACAAAAAGAAAATACTTTGACAGACAACTATATTTTTTTAACGCTCAAAAGCTGTTTATTTTTACTATTTTTTCACCAAAGTCGCAGTCTGGGTGGTTTTCAGCTCTGTGGAGAGGCCCCTAAAATTCCTTAGTTTTACCACACCCCCAACTGTCGAAACTCTCGTCTTCAAGAAAAACGACTTCACCTTAGAGCCTCTTAAAAGATTTATCCGAGAAATTGAACTTAGAAAAACTGAAACTTGTTCCTAGAATATATTTCATTGTCAAGAATACGTGCTGTAATAGACGAACAAAAAATATCAATTTCCTATCACGGTTCTCGTTAAGGTGAAACATTATTCGAACAAAAATAATTGAAAATTGCTTCCTGTATATAAATAAAAAAAATTATACCATTAGAGGCTTGAAACGTTCAGCTTTTACAGTCTGAATAGCTCGTGGGAGAAAAAAAAAAACTAACTTATAGGATTGACGTAAATTTACTGGGGCAAAAAGAATGGTTTGTATGCGTAGTTATACAGACAAACGCGAGAGTACACATCATTATGAGATAGTGAATCACAGAAAGTTTACCCTTTTTACAAATTATCGACATGGCTTCACTTCGTTAAGGTAAAATGCCCCCTTCGCAAATGTCTAATTAGTAAACCAGCCTTACTACACTGTGTATAGAAAGTACACGGAATTTATCATTTAAAAAACACGCATAAAATATATGGCAGCCTTTTTTGTTTCTGCAATTTGGTGACATTCCACCAAGTTACAACGTGGAGTTGGAGAGCCATCTGTAACTCAGTGTGTTGACAATAGCTATTTTTTTAGTCATACTTCCGGTGCTCTGAGATTTTTGACAATGGAGAAATTAATTGAACAAAGAGTTTGTCTTCAATTTTTTGTTTCAAACGAAATTTCGTGTGCCGAATATCTCGTGCGGATTTTACATCACGGTAATGTACGCATAAAGATAAGACTAAGCACCGAACTCGCCTGATATGGACATCATGTGACTTTTTCCTGTTGTCGAAGCTAAAATTTCCACTTCGAGAAAGGAGTTTTAAGTCCATAAAAGAAAATAAGCCATATTTTAACGAGTCTCCAAAAATGTATGGAGAATTAGTCAAGCGCTGGCGTAGTTGTATTGGATTCGATGGAGCCTATTTCGATGGAGATAAAATAAATTTTGATGAATAAATTATATTTTTTGTGTTTTATTTAACAATTCCAGGTATTTTTTTATACGACATGAATATGCTTGTGAGCATGTTTATGTCTAACAAACCAAGTGCAGTGCCTATTACAGTTTAGGAAAGGATTTCTGAAGCGGCACAACGTAAACCTGATTTTTTAATGAAATAATATACACTGAAATCTAGGGGTGAGAAGATTAATTATCGTGATGGACATAGAATAACATCTCCGTGACCAATCCAAACTGATATTTCAGCACTGATGCAAGAAGTTTAACCGCAAACTTATGATAGAACAGTAGTAATCTACCATTAAACTGGTATATTACAATTAATATTTTGTAGATTATTTAATTATGAAACTGACCAACTAATAAGCAGTAATACACTATCGCGCATGCGCGGCAGTGTATTACTGCTTATCTTACTGTTAATTTTACGGTCTAATATTGGCAAGCTGGGATGCTAGTATTATACTGTAATTTTTTTTTTTTTTTTTTTTTTTCAGTGTAGATTTAACACTGGAGAAGGAAATTTGAAGCCGGACTCATAATTAGTTTTAACCAGTCACGCAGGGAGTTGATTGGTTTGATAAAGTAAAATCAAACTTTTAAAAGATCGTGATTTATAAAAGAAAAAAAATGTTTTAACCAATGCTAAACATAAGTATTATGGTTCAAATCTACATCTTTAATGAGAAATCGCAACTATCATTCACCTTCTCATTTTATCTGTTACTGGTATTCCCAGTGAAAGAAATAGGAATCCTATTTCCTTTTATTCATAAAAATAAAATTCCCGGAACCAACATACGCTATTAAATATGCAAAGATTTTAAAGTAAATAAACTCCCCGAACGCCATCAAATCGAAACGCGAGAGTCAAATAGCGAGGTCGGTGGCCGGACTTTCGCACCCAGTTGAATGTGCTAATTAGTTGAACAGAAGCCAGCATCAGCAAACACTCTTCCCCCACCTACTTTGATTATCTATCAGTCTTGCCAAACAACGAGTAAAATAAAAATTGCACACATTTCATCATTCGCCTTTTTTCCCTTTCTCCATTTACTCCGCTTAAACAAAATAACTATCCTTTTAAATGGCTTCATCATCTTGTCTTTTACCTCTTGACCATTTAATTTGTAACCTGATATTTGCTTGCCAATCGGTGGTGAATTTGATGTCTGAAGATACGATGAAGTTAAGAATAGTTCTTCCTTTTAGCAAAATGTGTTATTTTTTTTTTCTCTCTTGTCTGTTTGCAAAAGAAATAAAAACGTTTCTTCCTATACCACTCTTAAGGAGGAAGAGTGAAATGTTGCAATAAACCAGCATAAAATAAGGATAAACTGATAAACGCTTTTCACTTCCACTTTTTTGAAAAGAAATATTTTACTATTTTGCCACTTTAAATAAAATTTATTAAGTAAATGCCTAGTAATTGCAGTTTTAATCAAATTATTTAAAAAATGTTTTAAGTGCAAGTAAGCCTTCATTTTTAAGAACTTTTCGGAACTAAGTAAGTCATGTTATAAGAAGTCATGTCACAAAGTTTAAATAATAATGCAATTAACATTCAGTATTATATTTATATAGGTTTTGTAAATGATTTTTTGCTAAGAATACATAATTTGTAGATGGGATATACAACAAATATCATACATTAAGATTAAAAAATTATCTTATACAGTAAGTGTGTTCGATTATACAGCTAGGGTAACTAAATATATATGAATTTTAATTTCAAACATAGATTTAGCAGTTTCATTTTGAATTGTACTTCTTCGTAAAATTTGAACCTGTCTGGAAGAATTATAAAAAGGAATATCCCATGGAATTTAAGATGAACACGACATATAATATACGATATTTATAAATCGAAAAAGGCTTAATCAAGGATTAACTGTTTTGTTATCATCTTACATAATCTTGTAATTACGTCATTGGCTGTATGATGATGGTATGATAATTTTGAAATATTCGTAGGTTTTCGAGAATTATTCTCTTTTGCACACGAGAGTCGAGAAATGTGGATTAGAAAAAAAAAATCTAAATAACTTCCATAATTTCATGTTTAGAAAAAAACATACAGTAAGCATAGCCGAGGATTAAGGGTCCACGTGTTAGAGAAATATTCTTAAAAGAAGTGGACAGCAATACTTTGAAGCGAATTTTCGACACCTACACCTAGTCCTATAAAAATTACCTCCTGCGAATCCTGAGAAGCTAAAACTGAGAAGACACAGATCAATTTACGATGTATAACTCATTTTTACCATAAGGCTTATCGAGATTTATTCGCTGTAATATTTATTGTGACCGTGTATTAAGAGATTAGAAAAATGTATAACATTATATAAACGGGCCATACTCGATGGGATAAATATTCGTATTATTAAACCCTCCAGTAGAAATTTTATATTTTACTTATAAAGTGAAAAAAATATTCAAACTCTTACATTATTAAATAGTATTTATTAATAATGTAAAAATTCAAGAATACAGCATATTGCTTACATTAAATGTATTGTAATCTTGGAGAAAATCACTTAAAACCGAATGATTTTAATATTAAATTGGTGATCGAACGTTATCTACTGAATTAAACTTCGTATTAACAACATTCAGAAGTATATAAATAATGTTCCGGGCAAACGAGACATCAATTCAGGGACAGCATTTAAAAGACATCTAAGGTTAGGGCCTTGAATCATAAAATTTACCTTGTGGTTATTGACAGACAGACTGTTTTACAACAGACTTTCCTTCCGACAAAGAAAATGAAGATGTTGACCTGCTTTTTGCAATCATTAAACAGAGTTAGTTCTTCTTTGTGGGTTAAAATGGGAACAAAAGGCTGCAATCTTCTTTAGAAAGCATATATGCTCAACTCAGTAAATCATTTCATTTTGCAATTCTTAAAACGTAAGTCTTTGTACTTTGATTTTCAACATACAATGTTTAATTTAGAAACATCAACAGACCTTTGACCATTAAATTTTTCCAAAGAAAAAGAAAGTCGAATCACAAAACTATCTCCCCAATCTCGTATTGGAGGCAAAAGTGCTTGAAAAGCTACCTAAAAGGTTTGTTTTCATTCATCAAAAACTTTTTTTTTTTAAAGGAAGAAAAAAATCAAAAGAAAAAAGATCAGTGTTAGAAAAGTTGGTTAGGGGGGGGGGGGGGGGTAATCATTTACAGTCTATATTTTTTTTACGACTGAAAAAAAGCCATTTCTACAATAATTATAGAAAAAACAAATAGTAATTATAGAACATTTTCTCATTCAAGTGCGAGTATTTATCATCAATTGACAATGTTATATAAGATAAGTCTTCTAAACTGGATGTTTTTTTAGTATTGGTTACTAAAGTTGTTTTCGTTAAAATAATCTTGATCAAATACATCAAGAGCATATAGGAAATATTTTATATTAATGCAGCTTAGATGAGAAAGTTGAAAAGTATATATTGCATTTAAGAATTTATAAAAAAAAAAAAAAAAATGTGTGTTTTTTATAAAATAGTTTTGTACCTCAGAAAAAAAACTTATGTCATCGTATATCTCCAAAACCACAAGTTTCAATTTTTTCGGAAAGTTCTCATGAAATAGCATACATTTCCAGCTACAAAATTAAAATTAAACTTTCATTCACTTTGAATATTTAATAAAAGAAAACTTTACCATCATATTTTACATCTATCTGTGCCTCTTTTTGAATCCCGAAAAAAAAAGTTTTCATTCTTTAGAGTTCGATTAATAAAATAACGATCTTTACAACCAAAATTGAAAAAAGAACTTTAGTCTATGTGAGAGCATTTCACGAGAAACTGACTTCTAGTAGGATAGACAATACATTAAGGGGGTAACAACACTTACGTATACGAAATTCTATGGGAAAATTTCCCTTTTTTTCCGAGCTGATACTAAAACACCCTTTTCTCGGATACAACTGAAAATATTCCAATAATTCTTTAAAAATATTTTTGGCACTAACTAAACTATAAATTGACCGCTCGGCAAGAAACAAAAAATTCAATAATTACACGATTTCGCGAAAAAAAGGTATATTTAAAAAAAGAATTTACATTAAAATATAACTATCAACATATAGATAATTATAATACAAAATAAAATAAGTTATTGCTTTCCCTTCAGTAGTTTAAGAGAAAAAAAGGTACGTCAATATCAATTGTTCTTTATAGGATTTCGCAACTATTGTTATCCCCCTTAAAACAATTTTAATTAAAATGTATTCCCTTTGGAAAACCCATTAATTTCATTAAAAATAAAAACACTAGTAATCTGAATAGCAGACAGGCATGAATCTATTATTTACTACACATGTGCTTTTTTTACGAGTGCTTTAAGGTGGAAGTCAAACTACGTCTGAGCAATCACGTAACACTCCCCCCCATCTAACTAATAATCAAAGTCGGCTTCAAAAGAATATTCAGACTCCAGTAATCACGTGCTAAGAACGTGCAAATAAAGAACCCTTTTTTTAATTACAAGTCTTCAAAAGAAAAACTACATATAAACTTTGTTTTCAACGCCCCTTCAGGTGAGAACAGCTTTTTTCCGAAACTGCTCAAAATTCCGGTCAATACACGTAACATTACACCTGAACACTCAGAAGGCATAAAGTGCCATCATAAAAAAGCATTAAGATGTGAATATCTCATGAAATACAAAGAGTTTAGCTGCGAGGGTATTGACTTCTGAGAGTATTTTACGATAACTCCGTTGTATATGAAGTTAAAAAGGTGATCGCGATGCTACCAATGAGTCTGACACGATACTAGTCATGACAAATAGCTCTCGACGAAAAAATGGGACGAGCTCCGCGCTATTTAAGATTCTAGTCACCTGGATAGACAATTAGACTCCATCCAAAATATTCTTAAATTTCGAAACTGGAGCGCAAGGATATATCTAGAGCTGTCATAAACTGTTGTACAAGAAATGACTGCTAGCCAAGAAGCAAAATTTGAGGAAGAGAAATATCATTTTCAAGCACTATTTTTTGATAAGAAACTGATTATTTCTAGCGTTAGATTTGTTATGAGCGGCCTTGTCAAAAGGTGAGAAATGATAGCTGACCTGCCAAAGGTGTAAAACTGAAGTGTTGACTGAGGTACAAGCGAGGTTGGTTGGAGACTTGACAAGGGCACAGCAGAACAAATAAGTGTATTTTCGAAAGTAGTTAGAAATATGATATTTATTTGCTATTGTGTATGTCATTTATATTCAAATATCTTTCTGAGAGTCTCATTGATTAATTGCTTCGCATTCATTGGGTTGTTTATTGATTGAGTAGTCTAGTCTAGCATAAACGTCAGCTGTCATATTGAATTGTCAATAGACTAGAAGCATATTTGCGCTATGAATTCAACTTTGAATAAGATAAATCCTTTTTCTTAGGAGAATTGGTTTTCCATCCTGCGTGCAATAAAAAATTTAAGATACACTACTTTGTATCTTTACCGGTATTTTTTTTTTAAATAACCGACTAGATGTTAACCTTTCTGAATATAATTTTAAGGAAAACAAATAGGTGTGTGTGTGTGTGTGTGTGAGAGAGAGAGACAGAGAGAGAGACTATTTCTATGCCTAAAGAAATAGAGTTAAAAGTTTCTGGAAACATTAAATATGGATTTCCTCGCCTAGTAGTTAGAGTGTTGGGTACTAGTCAGAAGATTCCGCGTTTAAATTCTGAAGCCTCAGTCATAAAAACAGGCAGCAGCAGTCACCGATTTCGGCTGCTATTCAGCCTATCTTGATCACATGGTAGTTCGACAACTGGTGAAAACCAGCCTATCTTTATCACGTGATAGACAAGTGAAAGTATCGTAACTTCTCTTTCTTTGGCTGTGTAGTCAGGAGATTACGGTCTGAATTTTGTAGCTATACGTGCAAAAATCGATCCTAGTGTCCAAAACTAATTAATATACAAAACATAAATATCAGTTTCAAATTTACAATAGTCTTTATAAAATTATAAAAATTTGAAAAATTGGACCAAATGAATAAACTTTTACATCAGGGTACTTTTTTTAAACACTGACAGTCAGGGCCCGATTAAGCTCTGAATCTAGGGGAAGCACGGTATCATTTTTGGGGCCCTCTCATTTGGCAAAAGTTTTCTTAATTCTTCATTCATGAAAACTCACCAATGATACTATCATTTCCGTGAGTAGATTAAGCGAGTTCACATATATTTCATTAAATTGCTTATTTATGTTCCCTGTATATACTTCACATATATTTAGTACCTATAGCTGTATGCTCAGTTTTCGGGGTGGTTCCTAACAGGTACATCAGGGTGCTATATGATTAATTAACATCCTATTGATGACATTCATATATCTCCCTGTTAAATAAGTTTCGTCAAGTACAGCGTAGATTTCCTCTTGGATTAAGTCAACTTTCTTTTCCAAAAATAATTAAAAATACAATTTGAAAAAATGAAAATGGGAATTAGAGGGCCCTCTTCTCAGTTCTTCTTGAGCCACTTTTAAATTTTAGTGGGGAAGCATGTGCTTCATGTGCCTTTTGGATAATCAGGCTCTGCTGACAGTTCCAACTGCGAAGTGTACAACGTAATATCCACAGGCCAAAATTAAGTATATGTGTGAATTTCGCTTGAGATCGGACTACTACCACATTTAACTAAATATCATGGCCCATTATAAATATTGTAGATGTTAAGAAATTTATATGTACGTCTTTTGAAGCATTTTTAGGATATGCTTAGGATGTGCAATAAGGTTGCTGCAGTTGAAAAACTACTAGCTATTGAAAAATATGCTGAAAAAACTGAGCTATAGTAATAGTTCAGTAAGTAATAAATAAATTTGAAAATTAACATAAAAAATACACTTTTACCTTAAGAATTACTACCAGAAGAACACTTAAAATACGACACCAAATCTAAAAATAGCAAAAATATTTTTATAAATATATTTAATTTCTTTCAAGACTAACGCACATTTTTTTTCATTTAAAATCTGAGATTAATAAGCATTTGTTGCAATGCAGTACATATTTAATGGCAATCACATTTTTGGCTCGCCACTGTAACTGCCTGCGAGGCAGTTGTCAAGTCAGAATAACAAAACTCAATTTACAGAGCAAATGAAAAAAATGTCAAAATCCAAAAAAAAAAAATTACCTCGAGATAAACGTACAAAACTTGTTTTTAATTCGTCTGATAATCCAATTACGTTAGATGTGTAAATTTACAAAAAAGAGGAAAATACTTAAAAAGCAATATCAGAAGTGTTTACATAAGCAGTTCACGTCTTATCTAGCACTACTTTCTAATGCCCCAAATGGCCATTTCCTGATACATGGCCAGTATTAGAAAATTTTAAACAACATTAACGTCAAGATGACCGACCTAATAAACTGAAGTGCACACAGTAGCATCAAGTACTTACACTAATGTTTAAATTCTCATAGAGCTTCATACCAGTTCTGTAACTTTGAAGTTTCCAAACATAATTTTCTTACTCGAATCAAGGAGACCACAACTGATAAAATGAAAAAAAAAAAACTGCATAGCAAATGAAAAATGAAGTGCTAGAAAATTTAATTTCAGTATTTGAATTTTATAACACAGAATAATTAAAAATAGCAGCTAAATTGTTAGCTCTTTTGAAGTTATATTGAATTATTCCAAATTAAACCTGAATTAGAGTTATTAACAATCTCGTGACATTTAAATTTGATTTCTAACCACTATGAACATCCAATCTCGAACCGGGTTCAGTTTAAGATCGGATGATAACCCAGTACATCCCTCAAAATAGTTGCCGGTGTCGAATTAACCAGGCATGTCAATGCGTTCATGCACATTTCACTATTTTAACAAATCAAATCTATTATAGAACGCATTTTAAAACAAAATTTTAAAAATATAGGAAAAAGTTGGGAGAAAATTTCATTTGGGTTCAGGACTGGTTTGAGGAAGTACAGCGTCCTAGCCACTTTCATTGGCGTACTTTTACATCATTTTCAGTGAAAAATAGTAGAAAAATTACATTTTATTGAACCGTAGAGAGATACCTCTATTTCAAACTCGCTCCTAGATTGTGTCCAAGTGTGTCAATGTCCCCGGCCTGTCGGAGCTTATGAAAAATCAAACAGCCTTTCTAAAGTTAACAGCGAATTCTTAAAAAGATTCTGGAGCATACTATATATCTT
The DNA here is from genome assembly GCA_963931845.1 of Maratus michaelseni. Classification (NCBI taxonomy): domain Eukaryota; kingdom Metazoa; phylum Arthropoda; class Arachnida; order Araneae; family Salticidae; genus Maratus; species Maratus michaelseni. The sequence goes on along the minus strand of OZ007592.1, from coordinate 179,155,276 downwards.
CTTTGTTTAATAAAGAAAATTCCCCGCTCAATAACGCGAAACCAGACACCTAAGTCATTTTTATACGCGGAAAAGCATGAAATTTGGAGGTATAACTATTGAAGCGATTTGGAATCTAACAATAGCATTTATATTTCTTTATAAATGTATTGTAACATCTGCATTGCTGTATATCATCCCGAAAATCGGCTTTAAAATACAATTTTTACAGGATTTCCTGAGAGATCATTTCGTCATTTTCAAAAATGGAAAACGCTATCCGATTTTTTAGTTTTGGAATATCTGCAAATTTTATTCTTTTACCAATAAAAAGGACTACATTGATATATATATAACCCAACTGAAATAACATAAATAATATATATATAACCCAACTGAGTATAAAAATTAACCCTTTAACTTCTGTTAGCGGTCTCAGACCTCTGCTTGTTTCAATTTTAACCTGTAATTTCCAGTTTAACTATAGATACTAGGGAAATAGTTTCTTTTTAAGACCTAGTACTATCAGTATCGCTAGGACTCCTAAATATTTGGATTTTATTTATAATAGCCATGTATATAAAGCTTTTGTACGGAAACTGTATCTTAAGAGGTAATACAGGTCTTTTATTGATCATTCAATCCAGCGGTCTCAGAGACCGCTCGCAGTAAATACGAAACAATTTCTGTCACAGCCATTAAAGGGTTAAGTAAATTTACCATTCTTTGATTTTCTCTTTAAGAATAGATCTAGAAATGCGTTCACTGAAAGTATCCAGCTGTGGAAATTTTTATAAATAGCTAGAATTCTAGGCCATTTTAGAATTACTTTCAATTCAAAAAATAAAATTTTCACTCCCCTGAAAAATAAAATGCAAAACTAGAAAAGGAATGTCAAAAACTAGGTTGGGTAAATTCCTGCCTTTTTTTTTTTAATCAAAAGATGTTAGCAATAATGAAATACGGTTAATTTAGTCTGGTCAGTATTTAATGAAGATGTTATGTTTTCAATCTACTCATGTTATTTTCGCCTGTGGTCTAGATTGGATATTTAAACTTAAGTTAAAAGAAAAAAAATATGTTGAAGCTTATAATTGGTCTATCACCTCGTTTGAGAAACGGGTTACATTTCAGGATGATACTGAAATCGAAATAAACAGATGTACTTCACAGTAACTCTATCTACATTTTAGAATTCTTGTAATTACTCTGAAAATAATTTTTTTTAAATTAGAGTAATGTAATCATTTTTGAATAGACTTAAAAAAGCAATAAGATTAAAAAAAGATGACAAAAAAAACACCCCATTTAAAAATAATCCATTAATTATGTCGCGCAAATTTCGTAGTTTTATAATTTTTTTCTCCCCTTGCACACTCGAATGACAACCCCTCCCCCTTTTATGGCAACATTTTTTCAATGATGATGTTAGAGCTACTTTTATACAAGAAAATTATTATATACAATAGATTATCTATTGATATAAGTACTATAAAACAGTTAAAAATTGTATGTAGTTTTACTAATTCAAGCTGTTACAATTCAAAGAAAAATGAAAAATATACCTAATACTAAATGAAGAATATGTATTTTTTAACAAGCTTTATTATGGTGCTTGCAAGTAATGGGTATCCAACTGTTTTCATATTTTAAACTGTGACATCACAACGTGTTAGTCACCTCTCCATGTCGCACTAAACCTCATTTCGTGGATCCACCCCCATCTTGAAGTGTGATGTAATTAGTGGACGATACCTTAATTTTTAGCAAGTGATCAAAATGGCAAAAAATATTGAACGTATAACACCGATAACTGATGGGTTTCATTTGTTTTATCCTTGTTTTAAGTATCCCATTGCGCTTGAGACATATCCTCAAAAATTCAGTGGGAAAGTCCCATAAATTGATGTTAATTTACATTTCTTATTGATTGATCTCCATCGGTAGGATTTCATCAGAAAGTGTTCCGATACAGTGGTAGGATTCAATCGTTCGCACAGTTTGATTGAACAGTTGTGTTGAGTTCAGCGAACCGGTTGTTAAAATGGCATTTGTAATAAGGAACTTACAAATTTACATTTCACCCTTTTTAAATGTCCATCTGCTTAACAGCGTGTTATAAGCATAACATGTTCTCATTTTTTTTAGTTTTGTGTTGCGTCCTTGAAATTTACAGTAGAGAAAAATATCGGTGTTTCAAAGAATATCTTTATAAGAGTAGTGACAATTTGCACAGAGGTAAAAACGGCTGTGAATGCAGTCGATTTCGTGGCAAAGAAGACTAAAAAAGAAATATTCAATAAAATTATTGAAAAAAATTTGATATATGTTTTTGACGAAGATCAAAGATATTGATGATTCACTTTCATCATCAACATCTTTCATTGAACATTTGAAAAAAAAAAAAAATATGCAGAGATATTTTGTTTAGTTATGGGGAGTTCATATGTCAGGCTTACAAAGACCTATTTAAAAAAAATAATAATAAGATTTTGTTTTAAAATGGTGCTAACGTTATGCTCAGAAGAAAGAAAACCTGGAGATTGCAAGATTTTCCAAATATATAATGTGGCACTGTTTTAATCATCGCCCTAATCTTGTTCTGAATGATTTAATAGAACAAATAAAGTTATTCTAAAATGTTTATTGACAAGATATACACCATTTTTCAGAAATCTAAAAATAGCCATAGCGAACTTTCTAAAATAACCAAACAACTTTGAATTGAAATTACAAAAGATTGAAAAGCTTTTGGACAAAAATAAGCAGCTTGTAGTTTATGGAAAACTCCTAGCTGCTTTGCGCACTTATCCAGTATCACACGATTATTTTAATTCAAATTAAAAAAGTACTTATAGGCTCATAGTCTTTAAAACAAATTTTATAACTGTGGCATTGGCGATTGATATTTTTAAATATATTTATCTTATTTCAAATTCGCTGCTCAGCAAGAAATATAAACATCATGAAGACTGAAAAACTCGTGATAAAATCTATTTAAACAATTGAAATGCGACTTTCAAACTCGCCAAAAGTAGATTAATTAATAACTTCAGAAACGTTTAAAGCTAAAATTTGTGGAAAATCGTCGACTAAACGGGCTTCCTCGGGAACAGTTTTTAGGAAACAGATGAAGTATTAATAAACTAATGGATTGTGAGCATTTAAAAGAAATTGTAAGAATAAATTACAGTTTCTAATTTTTTGGAGCCAGATTACGGGAATCTTGCAGTAGTAGTTCCATGGAAATCAGCTTAATTAACGGCACTTTTAAAAACCAAATATTAATGATCTCTGGTATTTTATGCAAAATGTTTTTAAAAATTCGAAAAATTCCAAAAGGGTACCGCCTTCCCCTCATACTATGCAATTCCTGAAAGTATTTAAAAAGCTAAAAATATTGTCAGAACAATTGCTGTAAGTTCAGCAAATTCAGAAAGATCGCTACTCGTAACACCCATAAAGATATTCAAAATCTTAAAAATACCCAAACTAATTACCACTATTAATTACTCTATTTATCGCAATGCTAAAATTAACTTAATATCAAAGTTACAAGGAAAAACTTGGCCAGTATTACAATAGTCACTGCAATTTAAGATATTGATTTCATATATCTTTTCATTTTAACAGTGCAATAAGAGACATGAAAAGACTGATTAATAGGGTCCAGAGTCCGTATTTAAAGAATGAAACAAAGATTTTCTTCTGTGCTTCTTACTTTCCATGGCTCAGTTGAAAATCTTATAAATGGGCGGTATTTGAAACGTCTTTATCTCTCCCTTCTTTCTTTCATTAATTCATTCAAGACTTCAGGATATTCCTTTGCATTTTGTGTCATTGAAGGTTGAAATTCGGTTTGGTAAAACTGGTAAATTACTATAATTTGATAGACAGTTATGTAGAAATATTATTGACGAAAGAAAACAGTGTTCGGGAAACGAAGGGGAGGGGGGGGGGGAGGGAGGAAGTATTTCTTCCATAATTCTACTCTACATTTGTCCGAAAATCACATTGAAATAATCAATGCTTTGCTCGTATTTGCAGTGATTCTACTTACATATAGCTCATAAAAGGTGTGAAAATCTTAATATAGTTTAAATGATGAACCATTCTTAACGTGCAAATTGCTCGTTTTAACCAGTTTCCTCGTTTCAGCCAAGCTTTTATTTTACGATTTCGGCTGTACATTAATAAGAAATATACTTGACTATCATACCAAAATGAACTGTCTAGAATTTTTTTTTTTTAAATAATGAAAAGAATATCTAAGAGAATACCGGTAATTATTTAGAAACTTTACATTTTGCAATGCTGAAGTAGATTTTCAAATTCCGGTATTTTTCCCAATCCAAAACTTGGATTAAAAATTAATCCCAAGCTACGTTAATTTTTTTTAATTCTCCCCCCCCCCCCCCCCCCCTTCCCCCGTACAAATCCCAATTATGTATTTTCAAAATAGGTTAATCACGCTTTGAATAAAGATTAAGATATTAATATCCCATTCAGTTCCGATACTTCAATTTTCTTCCATTCATAGGACAGAAATGCTATGTTTACTTTTGCGGAAAGGGGGGGAGGGGGGGAACAACCGGTCAACCAGTTTCCCAGATTCACCAAGTAGACGATCTCTCTCGGTAAACGGGTTCTTTTTTATCGAGCATCTGATCTATAAGTGTTTCTATCTATTTTTTAAGTGTACAAAAGAAACCGACAGACAATAGATTAAACTCTCAGTGGAGGTCCAAATTTCAAAATGAGGCAGCTTTGAAACTGTTCCTTGACCCAGTCGTACAGAGTGGGATGAAAATCCAACAATGTATTAAGAGACCATCATCGTTTAATCTGTTGGAAGCTAAAAACCACATTTGGGCGTTCACGCTAAAAGTGGCAAGTATTTTTAACAATCGACAAGTAATCGCTGGGAAAAAAAAAACGCCTGTCTTACAAGTTTTTGAATGATTAATGATTCTTGTAAACGTTGTTAATTGTTTGGATATGCGCTTCATATGCTAATAAAATGTTCTGCATACATTTCTATTTTTCTTACCATCTAGTTCAATTGATTAGGTCGATACGAATTAAAATCATCTCAGTTTAATATGTAATGACAGATTTACGATATTCACTGTTGGGCATTATCCACTAGTAGGCATTAAGACTCCACCTTGATGATTTTTATTGAAAACAAATTGCTTTTTCAAACAGCAAGGTTGTCAACTATCAAACTTGTCTGTTCTTTTATCTATTTAAGAGCTTCACTGAAATTGATTTCATTTAGTTTTTAATATAACGATTGCTTTTTTAATTTTTAAGCACGATCGAGTGTCAATATTGACACTTAAACTTTCTTCAAATACGGCACGCCCTTTTCTTTATCCCGAATAATATTTCTGTCAAAAATGTTTTCCATACTGCTAACGTATCAGATTGTTTTTCTCTCCCCACTCCCCTCAATCTAAAAGTTTATCTTGCCAAGAATGATATTAGTTTCATTTCTAAGTTCAGATATAGAAATAGACAAACTCTTTCTCGCAATGTTTTAGCTTGATAATTTAAAAGTGATGTTAGCAAATTTAACATTTGCAGTTAAATATAGTAAACACAATAATAATCAGCAAATTTCTTCAACAAAGGAGAAAACCACGAGGGGGGGGGGGGTGAAAAAAATTAGGTTCTAATCTTTAATGGATCAGTAACTTAAACATTTCCTGAAATTTTAAAGAGGGTCATGTTTTTCCACAACAATGACGATTTGATGATTTTTGTTATTCAGGTTTCTGTGTTGCAATAATTGAAAAACAAACAAATGCTTAAAGCTTTTAAAATGATAATTTAACCACTCAAGTGGCTAATTTTCGGCCGTCAAACTTATTCATAACGACTAATTTTAATTCAAATAAAAACCAAAAAAATATTTTTAAAGTACATTTTGTACATAATTTTAGATTATTTTTATTAAAGATTATTTTATATAATTTTTATGGTAGAAACCTTTAAACAATGAATAATAGGAATGATGAATATATGCCATAAACACTTTAGTAACTTTTTGATGAAGTTAAAGGAAGGAGAGTAACATGCAATTTCAACCATTTCAAATTTCCGACAGCTCAAGGAAAGAAACTAGTTTTGAACTGAATCCTGAATAACAGCATGTTTTAATGTCTAACATTGTTTTTAATGTTAGAATATTAGTTTAGATGAATCTTAAAAGAAGAGCTCTCAATGACAATAGAACCATCTCTAAAAACACTTAAACTTAACTGAATTCTTATACTTCAGGTTTTAAAAAAGGTCTGGTCTTTGAAGGTTTAACAATACTAAGTCTATTGTTAGTTAATACCAAAAAAGAAAACGAAAACTTCTTGACAGAAGGTCATAGTAGTCTCACGTGAAACAACATTGTCTTATTCTTTCGTACTATTTCAAGTTCGGTAGGTGAAATAGCTCACCTTCATTAAAAGTTTTGAATTAGACATTCCGATTAAACATCTTATTTGTAGTTCATACAAAATAAGTAAGCAATTTACGCTTCGCCAAATATTTTTTCCTCCCACAATTTTTATCATTTTATATTGACAGAAAGGTGACTATATGTTACTGGTACGAAGGTGGCATGAAGGTTTAATAAATAAAGTTTTCTAGAAAAACAATTTTCTGCAATATAGGTAAGTAAATAATGTTTTATAAAGGAATATATATATATATATATATATATATATATATAACCATTAAATGAACACTAAACCACCAACAAAAACTGAAATTATGAATAAAAGTAAAATAATTAACAACAATACTGTTCCCCTCAACACACTGAACATAGATTCCAAAATCATAGTTAAAAAAAAAAAAGGCAGAAATTGAATAATATAAATTTGTGGAACTTAGACAGAATCATCAGGTCCCAAATGACAAAAGTTCCACAAATAAAATGTGTAGTTTCATCTTCATATTACCCATAAAATAGGGGGGGGGGGCAACCACAATTTGGGACAACCACACCCATAAAATAGAGAAACAATGAAACAACAAATAAGTTCAAAATAAAACAAGATTAAAAAGTGTGTAATATATATATATATATATATATACATACATACAGGGTGCCGATAATTAAACGACCCTACTTTAAAGTAATCTTACGAACGAAACTATTGGTCACAAAGTTATGAAATTTTGTGAAGAACATAAAAAGGAATGGGAATTTGTTTAAGCAAAAAAAAAAAAAAAAAAAAAATAGTGCAAAATTTCGCCGCCAGAGGGTGTTTAATGAATTACACATTTAGCATACATTTACGATATGTTAAAAATTTTATTACGACAAAACATGTTGAACAAAACTTTTTTCGCGACATGTTTTTAGCATTCCCCAGAACACACTGCGGTAAACTGTGGAACATGATATCTTACGATTCTAGAGCTGAAAATGATGGCCCTGATGTGGAACATGTTTTGTTGCAATAAAATATGTTAACTATCGTAAATGTTTACTAAATGTGCAATTCATTAAAAACGCCATCTGGTGGCGAAATTTTGAACAATCTTTTTTTTTACTTAAACGAATTCCCATTTCTTCATTATGTCCTTCACAAAATTCCACAACTTTCTGACCAATCGTTTCGTTGAATTAATACATCGTTATAATTATTAAGTTAAAAGACATAATTACACTTATTTCGTGAAAGTATATAAAAAAAATAATTAACTAACAAATGCTCTTTTTGTGACCCCTAAATTATCACTTCACCTGCCATTCAAAATTCGCGAGACTACAAGCTTCCTGAAGTCAGGCGCGGATTCACGGGTTGGGTGGTGGTAGTGGGGGGCGACAACCCTTCCCACAATTGTTTTTAATAGGACGGGTACTCTTAAGTTTTTATAATATATCATTATTATAATGAAAAGCTAACAGTTTCTTTTTTTGCATGAAAGTCTTGTGAAATGTTTAATGCTGTTCTGAAATCCAAACGGGCCACTTTCAAACACATTTTTTAATCCATTTTTGTTCGGAAAGGCAATAAATGGACAGGTGTTATTCAGAAACTATGTAATCGAAAGATTTTTCACTTTTTGGTAAACGCAAAAGATTTCAGAAAATACTGTCAAATTTGGCGTCTTGAATCGAATTTCCGGACGTGGAGAGAAAGGCGAAAAACCGGTCGACACGTGACCAAAATCGCTTATAACTGGATAAGTAATTTGTTTATCAAAAAATGGAAAACGCAATTAGAATCAAAATCGCTTCAATAGTCAGGACTGCCAATTTTGTGTCTATACGTCTAAAAATGAGTCAGAAAATGTGTCAGAAAGTTTAGTGTTTGTTGAGCAGGGAATTTAGAAAGAGCAAAAGATTTCATACTCCCCCCCCCCCCCCCCCCAATTGTCAGTAGCATAATGCAATATTCTCAAAGCCCAATTGATTGCTGATAGACCCATCAGTCAACCGTAACCCTCATAAACAACTGTCTCCGCCCCAATGAATGAAACCCCCTTTTACTTTCTTGGAAAAATCATCTCTGTAACCAAAGGGTTGTGTAAAAGGGGCTACACTACACTTACGAAGCCAGATTAGTTAAAAGAATTTTTATCTTGACATCTTTTCTTAATAAATAGTTGCCAGACTCCCAATTTTTTTTAAATACCAGTAAAATCTTACAAAAATTTTCGCTTTATTAAAAATTGCAAAAATTGTACAATGAAATAAAACAAATATTTTCTCAAAAATATTGGTATGAAAAAAAAAAAAAAATCGGTGAGGTTGGCAATTATGTTAATACTATGTGCTTAATATTATCCTTACCTCAGCTTTTATTTACAGGTTTTCTGAGAAAATCTAAATACACCCGAGAAAAAAAAAAATTAGATTCTCCGTGACTGTATTTTTTGTAAAACTTATATCAAAGAGGATTTCTCCACCCTTTTCTCGCTTGTATCAACCTGATAATTGTAATAGTCAAGAAATCAGTATCGTATATCTAAAATATTCATTTTGTGATGGTGACATTAATAATTGGTTATTAAGTATAATTATTCTAAGTATTTTATTAATTACTGATAATCTTAAATTTTTCTGAAAATAACTATTTGAGCCGTAAGAGATAATTCTCAAAATCTTAACTCATTAAAATAATTTCTTCCTATTATGCTATAATAAAAAAAGTGAAAAGGATGCAGTAAATAAAATAAACTTCAATGAAACTCTTATTTTCGAATTTATTTCTGAGGGAGAAGAAATTCAAGTTCGTGATTCCCCATAATAAATAACACTTTACAAAACTGAAAACTTCTTTCTTCTTGCTAGTCATTGACCGAAAGGATTTTCTTTTAAGAAACATCGTGGAGGTGATTAATAGAAGATCTGTTCAATATATGGTTTGATATTTGCGTAAACATTCTAAAGCCCGAGACTCGATTCGCGTTTTGGATCGGGTTCATGCTATATGTTGATGCTAAATTTTTCGTTGTGAGTCGGGTTGCTTTAAATGTTTCAGGTCATGCTTTCACTTTTTCGGGTTGGGTTGACCCGATTTTTCACGAGTCTTGAATATTTTTCGAATGAAAAAAAATATATTTGAATATTAATGAGAATGTTTATTTTTATACAAAAAAGATAAAATTGATATTAAAAATATAATTAGTAGACCATATTTCGCTCTGATTGTATTAAAATGTGGATTAATTTTCTTTCACTTCAGGTCGGGATGCGGGTCAATGAAATTTTTTTGACTGGTTTCAGGTTGACTGGAAATTACAATCTGCATCGGGTCATGTAATCCGATTTTAACGGACATACGTACTGAGAGTCGGGTCGGGTTGATTATCGTTGCGGGTCGATTAACTTTACGCGTTTCGGTGTTGTGCTTTATTTCTTACGGGCCGGGTTCGGAATGAACTAATTTTTCAAAAAGGGTCGGTTTTCGGGTTGACTAAATTTGTTTTGTCGGGTTCGGGTCGGGTTGACTTTAAGCAAATATTTAGAGTATGTTGGGTTGTACCCGACCCGTGCAGGACTAAGAAAGGAAAATAAAACGCTTTTCTTTGTGTTAATTTTGACCAGTAGATCTCGAATTTTAATACTTAAGAGTCCAAATGCGAGCGAATAATATTGGACAATCTTTTTTTTTTTTTTTTTTTTTGTGTGTGTGTGTGTGTAGTTTATTCCAAACATCACGACACAGAAACATTTGCGAGGTTTCGCTTGCTCGTCCCCCCTCTCCTTCCTCCTTATTAAAATTATTCTGAATATTAAATTTTCCGTTGTTCAGGTATCTATCACGGAAACTCTTACAACAAAATATTAACCTTTTATTCCACTGTAAAATTTACCTAAAAATGCTTTACTCTATATGCCTTGTCATTTAGTTTGAATGCTATACTTTATAACTTTAATTTTGTTTTAAACTCTATAATGAGATAATTAAAATTAACATATTTAACAAAACTGAAGTTGTTTAAAATTTGTGGACTTCAAATTTACTCTATTAAGCATAGGCAAAAATTACTCAATAAGTGAAAAATTGGTAACTTTCAAAATCCGTGGAATGAAGAATTGAGGCTTATCCATTAAAGTGAGAGCAATCAGAAGGTTGGGAGAAAACATTGAAATACAGATTACAGCAATTCTTACTCAAATTGCATGATGGAATAGGCACACTGTTGCATAATAAATATCAATGTTTAAAGTCGATGTAACTGGATTTAACAAGTTTCTGGGTATGCAGTGCAATTTCTAATCTCGTCTTACATGCATATTTGTCACTTTCTTCGTAGATAATTGGCAGAGTACTTAATCATTATCCACGATGAATTTGCAATCCAGTGGCTATCTGATCAAAGTTTAGGTACATGATAATCTTTTCTAAGTCTTATCTAATTACTAATTTTTATTAAGGTCATTTACAAAGGATTTTATAAAAATTTCAAGTGTAAGTCTTTCAACGTGGCATATAATTCTACAAAGAGACTCAAAATAAATTCAGAAAATGATGATGTAAGAAAGTGAATTAAGAGTAGAGGGATGATGAATTAAAGAGTAGATTAACCCGAGAGGGATGCCAAGCCCCCCTCCCCCCCAAATGGTATCAAATATCCACCCAGAAGATTTCTGATTTTCGGCTTTAATAATTCCGCAATGAGGCAAAATGTTTGTAATCAACATTGATGCAGAACTATAATTAACACTATTACACTATTGAAGCAAGGAGAAATAACCCCCCCTCCCCCCCTCCCCCCTAACATCGTAATCCAGAAAACATTTTATAAAATAAAACAGTATTTTTTTTTTAAATCTTCATTTAATATTATCTAATTCTCACTGCATGTATGCAATTTCAGACACAGGATTTTCTTTTCTTAACTTAAGGTAAAAGCTTTTGAATAGTAATTTTAAACTATGACTAATTTCAAAACACTTTTTCATGACAAAATCTTTGCTGTCACAGTGAATGTAAAATTAAACGGCCATAGTCACTATTAACTTTGATCACACTTAAGAATCATAAACATCTCATAAATTCATAGAATAATCACAGATATTTCAAGTTCTTGGTGAATATGGATGCTAATCTAAACTTTCAATACTGATCTAATGGTAATTTTATGTTTCAAACTAGTACGTTTAAAGAACATGGTTATGTATATCAAAGTTTATTAAATTTAAAAGATATCTAAAAGCAAAAAGTATTTAAAATTATACATTTGAAACAAATTCACGCAAAAATTAACAGCCAAGAGAAACAGTAACATCGTATACATTGATAACTCGACGAAGATTTCAAAAATGGGGGAATAAAGGACATTTTATTTTTCAAGATTTTAAATGTTATACAGAGCCGCAGCAAGGGTGGTGTGAGCGGTGCGCCGGCACTAGGCGCCAATAGTTAACACTACAGATGCACAGACAATAGGTAGAAAAACAATCAAAATTTTTCGCTCCAGCTGGTTCTGATGTTATGTGATGAAGTATTTGACAAAACAAATCAAACATTTAAAAATTTACTTCAAATTATAAATATAAACAACAGTTATTTTTCTTATCTTTACAGAGACGAATTATAAGACAATGAATTAACTAGACTTTTAAAAAAGAATAAATCAAACTTTGAAATCGTCGCGACTTAATTCTCCCACTCAATCGTTTTTGCAAGTAATTTTTTTTTTTAACTCCCAATCCTTCTCAAAATATTTATTAAAAATTTAAGTTTTTTTCGCAATACATATCTCATTTTCCAATAAAATAAAGGAAATAAAAGTTCATACACTGCATAATAAATATAATTGTTTTAATATTAAACATTACCAAGATATAAAAATACCTAAATATAATTTTATTTTTAATAAATGTTTTACTACATTTACATAAAAATAAGACAAGTTCGTGAAAATTTTTGAGAAAAATATTAAATGAAGTTAAGATTAACAAAAATATCGCCCCCTCCCTCCCCCCCCCACACATTATATATATATATACACACACACACACATAGCATTGGGCAATTTTATAATAATTTGGAATATTTCATGGCAATTTATTCAATTATCAGATTATTCATGAGGAAAAAATACAAAATTAAAAAATAATAATAATATACATAAAATTAATAAAATATAAATTGTCATCTGTTTGACAAACATAATTAAAATTATTTTACCCCCCCCCCCCACCCCCCGGAGAGAGGAAAGATTAAAACTTAAAAAGAAAAGAAAAGGGGACATTCCTTATTAAAAAGGAATTTAAGTAATTTTTTGTTTTAAGAGAAACACAAGATCTGGAGTAACGAGGGTTTCCCCTCTCCCTTATCTTCTGCCATCGCCAATTACTCTTCCGCATCACTCAATAATACATTCTGGACATTTCCAAGATGGAGTGAAAACTTGCGGCAGTTAAAGGGCCTGGAATGAAGATGACACTGAAGAATTCTATGCAATAAGAAATAAAATTTTTAAAGTTTTCTTTCTTTTCTTTTTTAAGCTCTCTTTTAAGGAACATATCTACAATAGTAGCAAATGAAAAATCTTGTACACCTATAGAATACATATACATTCTTTCTTCTTTACTAAATAAAATATGTAATTTATAGCTGTCAAATATTTTAATAGCCCGCTCATTCTTTGGTGTAGCAATTTATATTTTGAAAAATAAATAAATAAAAATCAAGCTAATTTGGCTTATTTTTCTTACAGTAAATAAAATAAATAAATCCGATTTTTTTTTCACAAATAACTTTGAGGGATTGCAGCTTGGGGGCACAGAGCCCCCCGGGTTGCAATCCCCCAAAGCAGCTACCCCTTTTGCCAGATCCTAGCTTTCCCTTCCCGCTTGTCCAATGTTAAATTTTCACAAAATTATAAAATAGTAAAATTACCTTTATTGTAGCATCCTTTTTTCTTGATGCTTTCGTGAACATGTTTGGTCTCCTTGAGGATCCTACGCAGCTGCCTGCCCCCCTTTCGGAATCGGGTTAGTTCGCCGGCCAGGCCAGAAGCCAATACCGAGCGAGCAGACGGCATGTTAACTCTCGAAAGTAAAGATTTTCGCGTCGGACGACGATCACTAATTTTTCTCTCTATTGAAAAACTACACGGAGAAATCAGACTTATAGCGGCGAGCACAACGCTTCCTGGCGGGCTGAAACCGAAACACTTGTCCATCACAGCACACGAACTCTGAACTTAGTCGAAAGACCTTTAAACGCGGCTCCATGCTGGTTAACACGTGGTGGAACTGGAATCAAAGGGAAAAAGGAGTGAGAGGCAGTGTTTTGGGATCGGTTTTTAATTGGGAGTAGAGTCCAGGTATCCGAGCGTATTATTTGCATTGCTGCGTTCGGGGTTTACACTTTTTTTTTTTTTTCGGTTTTACGGATCGAGTTGAGAGTTTATCATATTCCAGTTGAAGTTTTTTTTTTTTTAATGAAAGGGGCAAATACCTTTTACTATTGATGTTGTTATTAAATTTAAGAATATTTTATAATTTAATATTTTGTTGGTGTACGATTTTAAAAGAAGTAGAGGAAATCATACTAGTTTGGCCTATATATTTATTTCTCTAAATTAACCCTACAGTACATGAATTTTTCTTTTAAAATTGTGCTTTTTTATACTTATATTAAGAATTAGACACCAGAAATTTTAAGATAGACTTTTAACTTTATTTAGTAGCATATTTATGTTATTTTTTACACGATTAATATTTCTATATAAATATAGTGGTTGCGAAGAACTTGATTTATTTATTAAAAGTTAAAAAAAAAGTGTTGCCAATTGGATACACTATACATTTAAGGGTTGAAAAAATATTGAAAAAGGAAGAAAATATATCCAATTAATGACCCCCCTACACCCCTTTATTTTTTTCTTTTTACTTATATTGTCAATTGCCAACAGTAGAACGTTCTAAGAAATTTTGTATATATATATAAAAAAAACACATTTATGTAATATGGAATATGGATTTTTTAAAATGATTAAATACAAGAGTTATGTGTGTTTAAATGTTTTCATTAAATGTATTTATAATTTAAAGAAAGAAGTGAGATGCAGTGTTTTCGGATCTTTTTAAATTGGGAGTAGACTCCATTTTTAGCTGTATGAATTATTTGCATTATTGCGTTCCGATCTAGACATTTTCTTTCCTTTGACCATTTTTACGCGTGTGTAGAGAGTTTATCACATTCAGTTTCAAAGCTTTAGAAAGTTTTTACTGAAAGAGGAAAACACTTATTACGGTTGAAACCTGAAACACAACTGTGTTTTAAGGAATTTTATGTAAATAGAATATAGTTTAAGTAATTTGAGAATTTCTATTTTTACTTTTTCTAAAGTTAAGAGGACTTTATAATTTAATTGTTTTATATGACTCTGTAAAGAAAAAAAAAAAAAAAAAGTGTGTGTGTATGTGGTAGGTCTCAAGTTGATCCACATATTTCTTTCTTACTATTATTTATTATTGCTAGTTAACACGTGGTAGAGCTGCATTTAAAGGAAAAAATATGTAGTGTTTTGTTAATGAGTTAATAGTTAGTTAATATAAGATGTAATGTTTTGGAATCGTTTTTAATTAGGAGAAGAGTCCATTTAGCTGGGAGAATTATTTGCACTAATGCGTTAGGATTCAGACGTTTTTTCCTCCTTATCTACCGATCGGGATGAGAGAGTTTATCATATTTTGTTTCGAAATGTTAGAAAAATTTTACTGAAAGGAGCTAATACTTTTACACTTAAAATACTAGTTCGTTTTAAAGAATTTTACTAAAAAGAAAGTAACCTTTTATACTGAAAATACTAGTACGTTTCAAAGAATTTTACTTAAAAGGCAAATACCTTTTACACTGAAAATGCTAGTAGGTTTTAAAGAATTTTACTGAAGGGGGCAAATACATTTTGCACTTAAAATGCTAGTACATTTTAAAGAATTTTACTGAAAGGGGCAAATACTTTTTACATCTAAAATGCTAGTACGTTTTAAAAAATTTTGTGTGTGAAAAGAATATACTTTAGGCAAAATGAGAAAATTACTACTTATTAAATTTAAAAGCATTTTATAATTTAATGGTTATTGGGATTTCAAAAAAAAAAAAAAAAAAAAAAAAAAAAAAGATATTATACAATAAAAGTAATTTTTTTGTAATACATTAAAAAAATCATTTTCAATAAACAATTTTTTTTTTTTCATTTTCATTACACTATTCAGTGGTCACCAATTATTTTCCCGTAGATCCGTTTCAAAACATTATCTAACTTCTGCGGTCCAGAAAATTTAAGCCTCAACAGCCCAACTCCCTATACCGCCCCCCTTCTCCACGCTACAAAATACTTTACAAACCTAGGCTACCCCTGTTTTGCTTAGTAAAACTTTCTTCTGAAATCAGTTGTTATCTTACGTGCAAAACACAACAGATACCAGTGAAATGAAGTGCATAAATACCAAATGAATAGTTTTAATTGTGATTTTTAGAATATATGAAAAACATTACAAAGTACACATAAATTCAAAAGGAATAAATACTCATTAAAGCGCATTTGGTTAATATTCAATGGGATAAATAGATGTTTTATTTTGCACAACCTGCCTGAAATTTGGGCTAAGTTGATTCTCATCAAGCTGTTAAAGTGGTCATCTGAGAGTCGAGATCTGTACCGGCTCATTTTTAGGGTTTCGTTCATCTCACGAAACCCTATTACTCCCGCTCCGTTGTCTGTCCGTCACAGAGCCATTCTCAAAAACTATGTAACTTACAGAGTTGAAACTTTGTGAATATAGCTGAATACTAGCTATAAAGAGCTCAAAATATTAAAATTTGAAAAATTCGTATTATTTTAATAAATACAGATAAAAAACCAAAATTCTAACAGCCTTTTCCTATTAAATTTAAACATTTTTCGTTATAGCAGATGCCAAAAATTAAAAATCCACGATGAAATTCTTTCTACAGTAATTAATTTTCTATCAGACGATGTCCACGTGAAAAATGAAAATGAAATAAAAAGTTTCACCAATTGAAAAAAAGATTAATATGAAATAAAATTGATTGACATCATTAGTGGTAATAAAACGGAAAGATTTCTCAATAATACAAGGAGTATGAGTACGTGTATGTACACAAAGCCGATTAATATCACGTCATTAGAGAATTAAAAAGAAAATCTGACGTCATATCGGAAGTTTAACGGATTTTTCAAATGTTTCAGAATAATACAAAGCGAGTATCAATATGAGTAATAGAGAATAGTAAACATATGAGTTTGAGGAACGTATTGAATCATGATAAAAAACCGATTATGGAAATATTCGCATATTTTAACATTTTGAAGGTGTACAACATGTTTAATTTTGAATTTTTTTATATTATTATTGCATTTAGTCCACACGCCAGATATTATTATGGCAGGATATAATAACGGGCTTCGCCCGCTATCGGGCTGGCTTAGATATTCGAAATAAACGAGAAAAATAGACTGGTAAATTTTTACTTTATAAAAAACATGACTTTTGTTTGGGGGTTGTTAAATGAAATTTATTTTGATTTATTAAAGAAAGAATAAAGTGTTTTGAAAGGTATATTAAACGAAACCCTTTGAGCGATTTTCGATCACACTTACCCACTTGTTGAGAATACTGCTTCACACACATAAGTTGAGCCAGCATGGTACACAATTTTATGTCTAAAGCTTTTAGTTATAGATACTTTTTCATAGCTATTTTTAATCAAAAAATGGTCACTCCCAAGAGATTTTATTCACAATTTCATCGCGATCCGTACAAAACTTCCCTGCGGACCGCGGTCCACCATTTGGTGACCACTGCACTATATAATATTAGTTATTTTCTTAAGTGTAATAATTATTTTTTTCCAGCATTTTCTCCTTTTTATTACCGACAGAAAAAAAAAAAGAAATGTTTAAAAATATAATATGGTTATACAAATAATTTTTCCCTTTCTATTTACCGATTTTAAAGAAAGAGCAGATTCTGCGATACAACAATAACTTTTACAATGTACATTTGGTCTGAAATATTTTTCACTATTTTATAAACTGACTTCAAAGAGACACGAGATTTTTTTTCACTTAATTTTTAAGAAAAGCTAATGTTTAAAACTTTCCAACATAGTTGAAAATGGTTTATGAATTCGGTTTGTCTATCTGATTTGTTGTCTGTACGTGTTCAAATTTCTGTAAATATACTCTGATTGCCATGTAATTTTTATACATTATTGTCATTTACTGTAGAACGTTCGTAATTGAAAATAGAGTATATAGAATTGATAGTTCGTTTACAAAAACACACAAAAAATTTCCGTAATATTATGGTCTATGGAGAAAAATCGTTTGCGGATGCATTCTATTGATGTAACGATATTTGAAATATAATGAGATTGATATGCCTCACTGAGGTGGTATAACGACATGCTTTCTCAGGCATATAGAATAAAAAGCATTTATAGTTCGTTTACAAGGATGCACAAAATAATTCAATTACATTATGATCTATGGGGGAAACTTCTTGCGGTGCATTTTAATGATGTTATGATATTTCAAACATTATGGAATTAAAAAAGATCCCTAAGGTGCAGTGCAACTTTTTTTTTTCTTTTTTTAAATAGATTACACAGAGCATAGCATTTATAGTTCACTTACAGAGACGCACAGAAGAATTCGGTTAAGATCGATAATTGCTGGAAATGCGTTTTTCGCTGTGATACGCAATTATGTGTTATTATATGTATATAGTTATGTATTTTTAAAAATTCTTTATTTAGATATATCATTTCATTATGTAAAAAAAATAAAATTCTTAATATTATTCTGTTAGTGTTGCGAAAGTGTTTTATAATATGTCTGATGCATAATTTTTTTTTTGTTCTACTTTTTTTCTTTTTCTTTCTTTATTTTTTTTATTGTAATACTTTTTAGAGAGAATTTTCTCATTTTTAATAACAGATTTCATTAATGTAATATTTTTTCCCATTATTTTTCAATTTTTATTAAAATAATTAAAAAAAAGAAGATTGTATCACACAAAAAAGTTTGTTTTTAAAGTGTAATTCAATATATATATAAACTTCTTAATAAGAAGGGAGATTATACATTTACTGCTAAAACTTTTTTTAAATGTGTAATACATTTTTTCTTCATTTTTCTTAATCGGCTTCAAAGAAAAGAGATTATACGATACAGCAATAATTTTTCAATGCAAGACATTTAAAGAAATATATTTTCTTATTTTTAGTAACCGAATTCAGCAGTAGACTTCTTTAAACGTAATACACGTTTTGCAATATTTATTTTTCATTTTCATCATTTTTACCGATTTCACAGAAAGGAGACTTTAGTACAACAGTAATTTTTTTTATTTAATACTTTTTCTTAAAATTCATTTTCTTATTTATTAAATGAACTTTAATGGAACGAAATATGATACAACAACAGGTATTACATACATCTATATATTTCTTTTCTTTTCTTTGTGTGTAACAGATTTTTATAATCTTCTCTTTTTTATTAACCGACTTCAAAGACAGAAGATTATGTAATAGCGAACGCAAGGCTCGCAGCAAATTATTTTTGGCGCTGCATCTATTCATTTCCTAAATAATAATATATAGTGAAATTGTACAAAATGCATTAATTTAAACTAAATGAGTTTGAATTCGATTGGTTGTCACTTTCACAGAGATTAGAGAAATATAAATGTCACTTAATGAATCACATTTTAGTTTATTATTGACTCATAAATTTTTCAAATTAAGAGAGGATTAGGATATTATCGAAAGGGAAAGATTATAAGGTATTATAAGCAAAATTGCCGATGATAAAATTATCATTACTTTCAATTCCAAACATGAAGAACTGCTTAAAGAACGCTTGCCAATTTGAATTTTTTCTTTTTCTGTGAGTCATTATTCTCGGAACGGAATAATATGAAAAACTCAAGTAATAACTTCTTGTCAGATGATTCCAATTCCAGCTTGCATTCTTTACAAAATAAATAAGAAAGAAGTTGAGATATCAATTATTTGGCATCTAAGATGCAACCACAGATATATAATTTTTAAAATTACTTTTTAAAGTATTAAATCATACGTTACCCATATATTTTTTTAACCCCACATACAAGCTTTTAACTAATTTTGATTCATTATTATTTGATTCACTAATTGTTTTGGCAGTTGGCACGTCATGATTATCTAATATATATATATTTTTTTTTTGGAAAAATTGGCACGCGAAAGTAAAAAGGCTTGCCGTCCCTGTAATAGAAAAATAATTACTTAAATAAATGCGTTTTCAAAAATAATTTTCTCCCTTTTTTTATTAACCAACTTCGTAGAAACTAGATACACTGCAAAAAAAAAAAATTGTTGATTTTACGGTATGATATACTGGCATCCCAGCTGTAGTATTATACCGTAAAATCAATATTATTATTATTATTATTATTTTTTTTTTTGCAGTCTACCTGTCATGATAATATTTGGTACTTATTGTGTGGTTCGCAACCAGTGTTCCGCGCAAAGTGGTGCGCCGATTCAAAACGCCAGCATTGACAGCATTTTTTAAAAGAGGCCTTTATCAAAAAATGGGAAACACTGTCCGTTGTAAAATGTTTAGCCCGATTAACAACACGAAACTTCCTGGTATATTTACGGACAAATTTATAAACGTAAAAGCATGAATAATTGGAATTGCATAGGTTTTTTTTTTTCGTCAAATTTTCATCTTGAGTTATAAGCGATCGTTTTCGTTTGATGACCTTTATTAAAAAAAAATGGTAAACACTGTCCGCTTTTATAGTTTCTAAATAAAAGCACCTGCTACTATTATGTGTTTACGAACAAAAATGAATTCAGAAATTATGTCTGAAAATAATCACTTTGAATTGCGAAGTTCCAAACTTTCGGAAGATAGGGGAGCGGAATTGCAATGTGCTCCTTCTCCTTTTCCTTTTTTTTAACCACTTACCAACATAGCTGAAAAGATAATGCGATTTTTGCATGCACAAGAGGGACATTTACTTAAGAGTCCCCATAATTTGGGAGTCCCAAACTTAGAAGTAGTTGAAGTTTTAGTAGTATATATTTTTTCTTTTCTACTTTATTCGAAAAACATGTATATTAAAAAAAATCAAAAAAAATCATATCTTTATTGCTAAATTTGTTTTAATCGTACCTTCAAATTTAGGTTTTTTTTTTTTTGTTTTTTTTTTTTTGGTCTAAAACAGATTTAGATGATAGGTTTTGCAAGCATGAGAATGAAAAAACCATTAACATTTGATGTGTTTTGATCCATCAATGTTAGAATCTATGTGGTGAGGATTGTCTCATCTTCTTTTGAAGGAAATAGAATGGAATTTAAAAAGAAATATCAAATAAAAATCTTTTAATCATACTTATCATATAATAATACTAATAATTCTGATCATGTTGATGTCTATGTGAGACAGGTCAGTAAAAAATTGGATTTACAGGATTCTGATTTTCTGACACATTTTTAAATTAATTTTTCTTCGCAAACACATGAACTCGGCAGGTGCTCTTAATCAAAAACTTTGTAATCAAACTTTTTTTTTTTTTTTTCATTTTTCGTTAAAAGCAGAATATTTTTCAGAGAATGATCTGAAAGTTGACGTTTTGACGGATTTTCAGGATTTAATCTATCATTTGGCCAACATGACTGTGCAACGTAAATGATAATAATAAAAATTTTAAGATAGATAATGCATTGGTATGCATTATTGCTAGAATCTTTTTTGATAATGACTCCTCCCTGTTTTATATTTATTAAAAAAAAAAAAAAATCTTCAAATATAAGCAAAAACTGTCTGAAATCTGTGCTATTCTCAAATCCAAACTGGATACTTTCTGACACATTTTTTAATCAATTTTTCTTCACAAACACGTGAAATCAGCAGGTGCTCTTATTCAAAAACTTTGTAATCAAACTAATTTTTTTTAATTTTTCGTTAAAAGCAGAAGATTTTTCAGAAAATCCTTTGAAAGTTGACATTTTGAACCGAATTAATGCACGCGACAATGCGGTAGAGGAAAATATTTCTCCTAAGACAACAATCGCTTATAACTCAAGATGTAATTAATTTAACGAAAAATGAAAGAAAACTTCGATTACAAATTACTTCAATAATCATGCCTTAAAAGTATCCTGCTTTTACCTTTAAAAATGAGTCACAGAAAGTTTCGCGTCATTGAGCGGGGAAAATATTTCTTCATCTTCTATGAATGCTATCTTTTTACCTTTGTAGCAGTGTCCAATTTGTTTGACAAGTGTTTAGTCATTGTATTTTCTATAATCCTTATTGACAATGTTAAAGGAAAGAAAATGACGAAAATTCTGCGTACGCCCCTTTTGACAACTAATAGTACAGTCATATTTAGTTGCAAATCCCCTATTCAGTAAATTCTTAGAAATTATCTTTGTTTCTTACAATAGGTTTTTCGCTCCTACTAGCTTATAGGCGGACCTCTTACACTGCAACTAAGAAACTACTTTCATTCTTCGAGGAAATATGATTTTTTTTGAAACAGCATTTCTCCCTGGTTTTTTGACTCTGCTCTTATCATTCTGTTAGTTTGGTTTCAAGAATAATTCAAATACCATTCTGCATAAATTTAGCACAGATATTTGGACTACTTCTGAAGCGTGTTAGAGAATAATGCAGTAATGATTTTCAAAAAGTCCCAGAAAAACTGCGCAAGTTAATTGCAAGGTATTTGTTAAAATTCATTTTATAATATTGCAATTATTTTCAACTTTGAAATATAGCTATTGTTTAAAAAATGAAGAGAAGTTGAACAAAGGAAAACAGAAAGAAAAGTATCTAATTAAGTAATCTTTCTCTAATAACTGAAAGTGCGTTATTTTTGGCAGCATTACAATTTTTATTCCATCAGGCAGATGAGTAATAAAGAAAAAAAAAGTATTTTTAACTTATTTTCAAAGATTTTGTTAGCTATTTAATTAAGCTTTTTTAAAAAAGTTTTCGGTCTGTTTCTCCATGTATAATGTCACATTTATAAATCATTAAAAAAAAATTTAAAAAAAAAAACCAGAAGGTGAGGAATTGGAACGGAAACTAAAACATGTTTTTAAGGTGCATGTTAGGAAATATTTCTATAAACGGTCAACTGTAATGTAACCAAGAATATTAAGGTAGATTTTGTCTAATAGCACTAGTTTAAGAGAAAACAAAATAACCATATGAGAAAAATTAGAGAAGAAAATCTTGAATAATAATATATTTGAATTAAAAAACAGAGAGAGAGAGAGAAAAGGAAGAATGAGAATTTTTTTCAAAATACCATCCCTCAGATGATATGCAACTGTCTCATCGTTCAACCCAATTTTCAAAATAAGCAGAGAAGCCTTTTTCTGGAAGCTGCTTCAAAGAACCCCGTACTGCTGAAATATAACTTCAGAATCTGTATTAAATTTTCTGGCTCGGAGCTTCTCCTCCAATGTTGGAAACAGCCAGAAATCCCATGGTACGAAGTCTGGACTGTAAGGAGGATATGGCATAATTTTAATATTGCATTTACTAAGATATTGCTGAACAGAAGTAGCGACATGCCGGCGAGCATTATTTTGATGTAATGTCCAATTCCCTACCAGTTCATGACGCTTTCTCGATATGTGTTGTCGCAAAAATTTCAAAACTGAAACATAACATTCACCATTCACAGTAGTTTTTGGAGGCATAGCATGCTGATAGATTACACCTTTATGATCAAAGAAAATAATCATAAAGACCTTTCCAGCAAATTTGGTTTGTTGGATTTTTTTCGGTGGAGGAGAATCAGTGTGTTTCCATACACTTGTTGAGGACTTGGTAAGTGGATCAAAATGATGCACCCAAGTTTCATCACCTGTTATTACAGTCTTTAGGAAATTCGGATCATTTTTTAATTTATGGAATGCCCTTTGTACAAGTATTCCCTGACTTTATGTTTATGGCATTAAACTCAATTCCTCTTGAAAATTTACCCCTGGGTGATGTTTCATTTACCGCTATAGCTTATCAAAGAAATTTTATTGTATAGCTGTTTGTTTTGCTCATCAGGGTGGCGACCTATTTGATTTTCAGTGTAATTATTGATTTCCTTTTACCGTTGAATGACCCTCCATTTATACTATTCATTATTTTATGTAGGGAAGTTTATTCGAGTTCTGACGTTTGCCACCAAGGCCTACGCAATTTTAAACCTTATAATTAGACTCCTCTTCAAAATTCACCCAAATGTAGCCATTTGTTTACATGGCAGTCTTCAGAACAGGCCGTTTTCAATGTCACTCCATTTCGGTACGATTCCTCGGAAATCGGTCCTTTTCGCAGTCTGCCCATTTCTAAACAATTCCCAGGACTATGATGTCCTTTTAGGATTAAGTTCCTGTGTGAATAGACTCTTTTATAAAATCAAATTCGAATACCTATGGATTTGGAAAAAAACATAATTGATTAAATGAAGTATATTTGAGAGTCTTAATACATAATGTCCATCCTAATTCCATCATGAACGCACAGCCGAAAAAGAAACGCATGCACCTGAAATAGTAAAATTTTAGTTGTTACTATTTATTATGACATAAAAATTTATTAAAAAGGTGTTTTCTGAAATTCAACTCTTAGGTGATTGAAAAAGGGATTGAAAGTTTTTGAAAAGGTAAATTTAGATACTGCACATAATTAGAGCTGTGGACAATGAGATAAGAAACAAAATCATAACTATATAGTTCAATACTTTTTAATAACTTAACTAACTTTCGTCAACTTTATAGTTTAATGCAAATACGATTTCAAATACACGAAATAAATGAAAAAATACAAAATGCAATACTTTTTTAAAAAAGATTATATTTCAAAAATACGAATATATAAAATTTGTTGCTTTGGTGAAATCATAAAATAATCCGCAACAAAAGAGCAGGCTAAAATCATTAGTACAACAAACAATTCAACAACACTTTCATGATAGTAATGAAATTTAACATCAATAATATAAAACTACCAGGAAAGGTAATTTGTTTCTAAATTTTTCATTCATTGGTGTAAACAAAAACATTTTTAAGAAAAATCAATTTTTTTTTAAATAATTTTTGTTTATTAAGTTAAAGGTTTTCCTGGGAAATTTGCTATAACCGAAATATTTTTCAATTAACTAGAAATGGGTCAAATAAATTTTTGAAACTTAGAAATGTAATAATTTCTACATTATTACAACTAAAAATTACTAATACTACTTCATTTTCATCGTTGTATAAACTAGACTAGCTTATCACCGGTTAATTGTTGAAAGCAAAACCATTTTATCATTTTCTGTCCTAATGATTTTGAAAATACATAAGAATTATTGCTATATAATTGCAAAAAGTAGGTTAAACACAAAAAAGAATACAAAACACATTCATTTTCCAGAAATCTTTTACAATAAGTAAAATGACAAGGGAAATTAAAGTAGGTTAAAACACAAAAATAATTCAATACACAACCACAATCATTTTTCCAGAAATGCTTTACAATAAGTAAAAAGACAAGGAAATTTCATTATTGTTCATGATTGCACTACTAATATTTCCTACCCCTATCGATATAAAAATATAACAATATTTAATGAGGAATTAAAAGGTACTATAAATTGACCATAATCAATCCTGTAAAATAAATCTCCGGGACATTGTTTTGTTTTTTTAATACTTAAAACGCAAGTTCTAAATTTTTAACTTACAAACGATTGATTGGTTTTATTTAAACTAAACAAATTGAAAGCACGTCCATTATTATAATAGATAATAGTAGCATATAAAGAAATATCCTTTCATTAACATCCGTTTGACGATGTTTTGGCCGCTGAATGAAAGACATCTGTTGCAAACATGTTACAACCTTAATTTCTAGAGGATTTGACTATTTTTTACTAGCAGTTACACTTTTTCTTTCTTAAAACTATTTAAGATAGATTAAAATTTTTGTTAAATTCGAACTTTTCAGAAAATTCTACGTACAGAAAAAAAAAAAAAAACAATAAGAAAGAAAAATACTTAAAAATTGCTGTATTTACAGTAATTTTTACTTTAATAAAAACGGGAGTTTGGGATTAAGCTTGAAACACTAAAGTTTAGTTTGGCATGGAAGGAGCCTCGCTCGGATCGAAATTAAACTCAGATATCTGTTATCCCACCATCGTAACAGGCATTAATCCGGGAATTGATTTCGGGATTTGAGAGTATCAATCCCAATAGTGGAATCAAAATTCGGATGAAAGGAGCCTCGCTCGGATAGAAATTAAACCAAGATATCTGTTATCCACCACCATAGTAACAGGCATTAATCCGGGAATTGATTTCGGGATTTGCGAGTATCAATCCCAATAGTGGAATCACAATTGTCATAAGAAATCATAATTTTTTTTTCCTTGCTTTATTTTACATTGTATTAAAACAAAAAGTGGCAGTTATTTAACTTCTAATTCTTTAGAAATAAATATAAATAAAGTGACAAACTTAAAAACACTATACAAAATCACAACTTGCATTCTTTGACAATCAATAATTAAGAAGAAATAGGCGTAACAGTGCTCCAATTATTTATTTTATTTTATTTTATTTTATTTTATTTTCCCCCCAAAAGATAAAAAGGTCTATTAATCTGTATACACGTACACAATATTAGCATTAAGATGACATTAAACGAGTTTTACAATATACGAATATTAGCATAGTAAAAGAATCATAATTTACAGTAAAGACATTTATGTTTTTTACTGATTGTAAAACTAGTTTAGATAGTAAAACTATATGATAGTAAAACTAGTCTTAACATAAATTTATTAAACAGAAAAGCATAAAATATGCAGCTTTACATATATGACGCAATGTTGGAAAATGTCCGATAATCTACCATATGTAGCATGTGATTTTTCCCCCGTTTTCATACTCAAAACGGCCATTAGACAGGGCTGTCTCAATATACGTTAGATCAAGATGGCCTTGCATTAGAGGAGCGAACTGAGGTTAAATTATTTGAATCCCACTCTACTGTTACTGTTAAATTATTATTAGTATTACACATCATTATTATTATTATTAATTATTATTATTATTAATTATTATTATTATCATTATTATTATTATTATTATTATTAATATTATATATATTATTTTATCGTCGGTGTATGAATTTTAAGAAAGAATAAAAAAACGTTTTGCAAAAATTCCTTGTTCAAACAGGTTTTCCTCTACGTAATAAACCCCAATTATATATTCTAATACGAGCAAATCTTGTGTGTGTGTGTGGTTATGCAAATTTTGTCTTAAAAACGGCTCTAACGATTTTGACGAAATTTTGCATCCTACCGTTTTGGGGCAACAGAAAACGATTGGGATAGGTCACATGTTCAAGAAAATTCGATTAGTGGGTCATTTTGAGTCATGGTCAAGCTAATTGCATCTAAAAAACGGTTCAAACGATTTTGATGAAATTTTGTATCCGACCATTTTCGGGCACGAGAAGACTATTGGGCTGGGTCACATGTTCGAAAACTTTCGATTAGTGGGTCATTTTTGGGTCAACGCGGGTCAAATTAATTTTATCTAAAAAACGGCTCTAACGATTTTGATTAAATTTTGTGTCCTACGAGTTTCGAGCACAATAAAATCATTGGGCTAAGTCACATGTCCGAGAAAATTCGATTAGTTGGTCATTTCTGGGTCATTGTGGGTCAAGATCTAAAAAGCGGCTCAATTAACACTAAATTTTGCATACAATGGTTTTCGGGCACGATAAGACTGTTGGGCTAGGTCACATGTTCGAGAAAATTCAATTAGTGGGTCATTTTGGGTCATGGTCAAGCTAATTGTATCTAAAAAACGGTTCAGACTATTTACACTAAATTTTGCATCCTATGGTTTTCGGGCACGAGAAGACTGTTGGGCTAGTTCACATGTTCGAGAAAATTCAATTAGTGGGTCATTTTGGTCATGGGTCATTAGGGGTCAAGCTATTTTATCTTAAAAACTGCTCAGACTATTTACACTAAATTTTGCATCCTATGGTTTTTGGACACGAGAAGACTGTTGAGCTAGGTCACATGTTCGAGAAAATTCAATTAGTGGGTCATTTTGGTCATGGGTTGAACTCAAATTTGAACTCTAATTTAATTTTGACTGAGCATGGCTCGGTCTTTCCTGCTCGTGTAAGTTGATTAAAGCAATCTACAAGAGTTTCGAGATCTTTTGAATCATCTTCTTCAGGAGAGAAAAATAGGACGCTGAACTGTGGAAACAAAGTGGCACAGCTTACAGCTTGTCTTATTTTTCTTTTGGCAAAGAGGAGGATTCTCAGATTGAAATTATGCTTGAGGAAAAAATACGAAACAGTGAAATATACATCGAAGTGCGTAACTATGCAATTATTAAAATTATCGAAAATCAGTTATTATTAACTGATTAAAATGCAATTTTTATGGCATAGTGATGTATTTCTTATATTATTCAAAACTGTTTCTAACCAGATTAAAAAATATATTTTTCACTATTATTTAAACAAGCATTTATTTATATTAAATATTTATCTTATTTTTTTTTCTTTCTGATCAATTTAGCACAAAAAGTTTCAATAGTAATGTAATTTAGTCACAGGTGATAAGTACATAACTAAATAATAGGCAATATGTTAATTGAAGTACAATACTTCTATTTTTCTAAAGATAAATTTAAAAGAAAGTAATACACAGTTGTTGTTTATTTATTAATCAATCGCCCTCTCCGCCCCGTACTTCTATTTATTTATTTCTTTCTTTTCGTTTCTTTTTTTCTTTTTCTTTTCTTTTTTTTTCGCATACACATTAGAAGGATTTTTTAACAAGAAACTCAGCTTTAATAGAATCAAAATCTGCTATTTTAAGATAAAATAGCGTATTTTAATTTATTAAATCTGACCAGTCTTTAAGAACAAGGGCCGATTCCGAGGAATCGGTCCTTTTTGGAGTCTTACTCAACATCTGTCCTTTTCGGAATCATTCCATTTCGGACCGATTCCTTCTGTCCTTTTCGAAATCTGTACATTTTGGACAAGTTCCGAGGAATCGGTCCTTTTTGGAGTCGGTACATTTCGGACTAATTTCGTGGAATCGGTCCTTTTTGGAGTCAGTACATTTCGGACCTATTCCGAGGAATCAGTCCTGTTTGGAGTCGGTACATTCTGGATCGATTCCGAGGAATCGGTCTTTTTTGGAACCGGTACATTTTGGTCCGATTGCGAGGAATTGGTTCTTTTCGAAATCGTTCTACAAAGGATCGGTTCATTTTTAAAGGCTGGAATCGTTCCTCCAATTTCACTGCCGGAATTGTTCCTCGACAAATGACAGATCTCTAATGAATGCAAGAAAAATGTCTTGCTAACCGCGCTTAAAATCACACCATAAACAGGACAGAATGGATTGTGCTCGAAATTACAGGTCAATCAAATGGCTCACATTATTATTAATAAAAAAAGTTTTAATAAAAATCGTTTTGCAAAAATTCCTTGTTCAAACAGGTTTTATTTTTTCTATTACCGACTCCAATATGTAGTTTGTTATTCAATGACGAAAAGAAATGAAATTTGGATGGCCGTAATGGCTGGAATGGACCTTATGCACACGATCTGAGGTCGAGGCTAAAATTATTCTGCTGAAGGTATTTACTTTTGAATATTACATTAGCGCTCTATAGAATATGTGTTATTAATATTTATTTTTTAAAAATACTGCATAAAAAATTCCTTGTTATGGCAGTAGATACTTTATATATTGTAATATAAATTCAAAATGTTGTTCTGTATCCGAGAACATTCCTAAATTTTCAAAACAACTTACTACAGCAGGCGCAAAGCGGCAAGTCTCTGATGGCTTGGAGAGCAATTGGCTTTAATCTCCATACCTGCCTGGCATTTCTCCATGGGAAGCAATATTCAACAAAGTATCAATCGACACTAGAGCAACATCAACTTCCATTTGATGAGATGTAAGGGGCGTTCAAGACCGGGGGGGAGGATGATTTCAGCAAAACAATGCTTCAATCCACAATTCACATAGTACAAAATAGTGACTTTCTACACAAAATGTTGACCCTTTAGATTGACTATGGTTTAAACCGAGGTTTAAACGAATTGAGATCATAATCCGTGAAATATACAATAATGGAAGCAAAACGACTCTACTACAGAACTAAACGTGGCCATTGAAAAAGAATGGTATTCTCTGCGACCAATAATATTTCAAAAACTAATTGATTACATAAAAACCAAATTATTCCAATTTATTTGAAGTTATCTCAGTCCAGGAAATTATTATGCATAAATAGCACCATGTAAAAGTATTAAATAATGTGTTTTTTTCCATTGTGCCAACACTTTTGAGACATTGTATACTACAGGTTTTTATGACTTTTTATCAAAGGTATGATAATGTATCCATTTATTCATTTTAATATGATTTATTTGAATAATTTTCTAGGAATTCATAAGCAAATAATACGTTTTAATTTAATTTTGTATTGTTATTTAAAAAACGACTGTTTCTGATTGTGCCTAAAATTTTGAGACTGGCGGTATTATATCTCTGTGGGTGTACATTCTACAAAGCCGTTTAAATGACCAAAAGTAAACAATTTATAATACAATATATATTTTATACATTTTTCTAGTATTTTTTATATTTCATCACAAATTATACTTTTGGAGAAATAGCCCCAATTTTTAATTTAAAGATTAAAACATATGTTTGAAATAAAAGAATCGCCCACGGTGCAAAGAGAACTAAGCAAACTTTTATTATTATTATTATCACTAAATGTTGAAGCATAAAAGAAGTGATAATAATAAATATATAGACATATAATATTATTATTTCTACAGCCAGATAATAAAGAAAATAATTGTTAAGATGAAATAATACTCAATGAAAAGACATGTCCTATTAATAGTACGCCAGAACCGAAAGGGTTAAATAATATGTGATAAATTAATCTTGGCAGAATAAACAATTAATCAGAAGTGAAACAATATGTACTGTCAACCGGGGTGACTTTGTCCTACCCCGTGGATAAAGACAAAACGTGTAATAAATAAAATGTGTTGCAATAAAACTAATTAGTAATGCCAAATTGCAGTAGCTAAGACATAAATTATTTAATTCAGCATTTTAAAAATTAAGTTTGTCATCACTTCCGTTGTTGGTTTGTTTATTTTTTTACTCGTGATTTTACTGGGGGATACTATTGATTGGTAAAGTTATTTATATCTGATGTTGTAAAGCGATAAGTACATTTTTTTATTTCTCAATATGTTTTCTTAACAAATTAATAAGATTTATATACGTATATTAATTTGATATTTTAAATTTTACATTGACTTCATGGACAACCGGCATTTTGCATGCTAATTTGGGGTGAGCATATCTCAGAACAAAGCCACCACAAATTTAGTCTATTATATTTAATTTCTCTGAAAATGTAACTACAAAAGCAAACATTTACTGCAAATATAAACGTTGTACTAGTACATATTTATTATTATAATTTTTTTTTTGTACAGGTGCAGGTCTAATAACACCTCGTCTGTTTAAATTTTGTGCAGGTAGTTGTAATTATAAAAATTATACTGATGAAACGCTGCAGAAAGTGGTAGAAACTGTTCTACAACATGTAGCTCAAGAATAGCCGCCGAAAAAGATCAAATTCCAATCACTACTTTAAATAATAAGTTAAAAGGTCCTTAAAAAATAATCCTACAAGACCTATTCTACTGAAATAAATGTTTTTTCAGTGCCTAAAATAAAGGAATATATCTAAAATTTTGTATTCTTGAAAAACATTAATCTTACCATGTCTTAGTAGTTAACTGTGTTTTATATGTCCTGGTTAATGGTAATTTTTGAAAAAAAAAACTTCGTTTTTCTATTGATTTTCATACAAATTTTTTTAAATGACGAAATGACGTAGTTTTTTTTTTATTATGTTTTATTACTTTATCATAATAGTGGGTTTGGTTTGTCTTACAAAGTTTATAAGACTTATTCAATGATTTTGTAGTTATGAGAAAAAAAACACTCCTAACTAAGGTTACTGAGTCCCACTTTTTAAAAAAAGAATTACAAAAAAACCTATTCAGTAAAAATAATTTGAAGGTTAAAATTTACAACTGATATCTTAGAACTAACTATAAAAACACGTGGGTAAGAGTGATCGAAGATAGCACAAAGGATTTCGTTTAATATTCCTTTCAAAACACTTTATACTTTCTTTAATAAATCCAAATAAATTTCATTTTCCAAAAAAAAAAAAAAAAAAAAAAAAAAATCATGTTTTTTTATAAAGTAAAAATTTACCTGCCTATTGTTCTCGTTTTTTCGAATATCTGAACCGGCCCGATCGCGGGCGAACCCCCCGCTATTATACTCTGTCATAATAATATCTGTCATGTGGACTAAATGCGATATTTAAAAAAAAATCAATTTCAAAATTAAACATGTTGTATGGAGACCTTCAAAATGTTAAAATATGCCAATATTTCCATAATAGGGTTTTTATCATGATTCAATACGTTCCTCAAACTAATATGACTTTATAATCACTTGCTGACGTCATATCTACTTGTTTTTTCTATTACTCATATTGATACTCTCTTTGTATTATTCTCAAACATTTGTAAAAGTCCATTAAACTTCCAATATGACATCAGATTTATTTTCTTTTTAATTCTCTAATGATGTCCTATTAACCTGCTTACTGTACTTACACATACTCATACTCCTTGTATTATTGAGAAATGTTTGAAAATTTCCGTTTAATTACCAACATGACGTCATATTACTCTTTTTTTCAATTGGTGAAACTTTTTATTTCATAATCATTTTTCACGTGGAAATCTTTCAATAGAAAATTAATTATTGTAGAAAGAACTTTATTGTGGAGTTTTAATTGTTGGCAACTGCTATAACGGAAAATGTTTAAATTTAATAGGAAAAGGTTGTTAGATTTTTGCTTTTTTATCTCTATATTACAATAATACGTTTTTTTCAAAATTTTATGATTTTTAGCGTGACAGTAAGTATTCAGCTGTAAGTACACAAAGTTATACAGTTTCTGAGAACCGCCTTTGTGACGGACAGACAGGGAAGCGGGACGAATAGGGTTAAAAAAAAAAAAAAAAAGAGAAATCATTTAAATGAAAATTTCAATGTTTTGGATCTTTAAAGACAACAAGAAGCAAAAAATAAGGTAAAGTTGATTGTACCTATTTTAATTCGGCTGATCTGATATTTCCTTCATATGTTGACAGAATTCCTTGTTTCTGATGTCATAATTACGTGTTTAGGTTTCCTCTCTAATTTAAGTGTTGTTAGTCAAACACGATGACCAGAAATTAGCGCTTCAGAGAATAAGAATCCGATTTTCAGCTTATCCCTGGTTACTGAATAAATGTTTATACACTGCAAAAAATATTGTTGATTTTACGGTATAATACTAACACCCCAGCTGCTTAGTATTATGCCGTAAAAATAAAAGTAATAAGCAGTAAAATAAGCAGTAATACACTGCCGCCCATGCGCGGCAGTGTATTGCAAGTTTCAAAGTTTCGCTATTAAAAAAAAAAAAAGAAAAACCTCCCAGTTTTACATGCGTTACACATATTTCAAATATCTGTTGCAATATTTCTGAACATCGCTCAATTTAAGAGGGGAATGGAATTTTTCTGTTTTTGCAAAACTTTAAAATATTCTCAAGGTTTATCTAATCTCCAAACAATCTCTAACAGCTATTGGTAGAAAAGCTAGAAAGACTTATTATAGTTGAATGTTTGGTCGTTCAATTGAATGTAAAAGTAATGCTGGTGAGTGCTAGTAAATAGTTATATATATCAGATTTTTTTGATCGGTCGTTATAATGTGGGGTCGCTATTATTTGCAAAAAATAATATTTCTAAGAAATAATAATATAATGTGATCGCTATAATAAACGGTCATTATGTCGAGCCTCCACTGTATATGTATTGGGGATATGTTCTTTGTTCAGGAGAATTGAAAATCCATCCTTTCTTGGAAACTCTAAGTTTGTAATATCGCACCCTCAGCCCCCTCATGGAAACTCTCTAGATCTGCCCTGGAGTGGAATAATTATTTTAGATAAATATAAATATTTTTGTTTTATTCCAATTTTTTTCTTACGTTTTCTGAAGCTTGATCTATCATCTAAAACAGTTGCTACTATCCTTTTATTCCCGCAAATAGTTTTTTTTTTTTTTTTTTTTTTTTTTTTTTTTGGCGGAAAAAGGGATCAAAATTAAGCAAAAAATAAAATTTCAAAAATTATAAGATTTCTTTCATTTGGGATTACAGATATAATAATAATAAATAATAATAATGCCTCTAAATTATAAGTCTTTATGTGAGTGTTAGCTAACTATTTCTTGCAAATAATCTTTTTCTTGTATAAATGTATTAAGAGCAAAAACTTCATTGTTATACAACAATACCATAGTCGCACCTTGGTTATTTTTATACTTGTAAACAAATAAAACGATTGTCCTGAAATTCAAAAAAGCGATTAGTATTTAATTAAAATCGTGTAAAACAAATCTTTAAAGAAGGTCATTGGGGTGTACGATTCTTCAGTAAATACAAATGAAATAAATTTTATAATTATGCATCATTATTTTTGTTATTATATCTCTATTGTTTTAAAATAAGGTTTTGTTTTATAAATATATAATTATACTTTTTTATATTAAAAACATTGTCAAGAGTATATTAAGAAAAGTCTAACCACATTTTTTAACACTTTCCAATGTAACTGAATCATGAGACGATTCAGTTCGACATTGTGTCTGTCTGTCCACATTTAACATGCTTAAATATGCTTGGAATGACAAACAAAATTATATATGCTATTGATGTTCACTACAACATATTGCCTAATAGAAAACTGAAAACGTAGTGTTTACAATTATTGTTCGTTTACAGCAGGCGTGTCAAACAAATGGCCTACGAGCCACGACTGGCCCTCCAACATATTAGCTGTTTCTCGGCAAGCCTTCAGCATTTTACCTGTGTTTAATTCGGTTATTTGAACAAGCACGCTGAAAATATGTGTTATATAAACCTAGACCAACATGTGATGCTGAGTATCACATGTCGGTCTAGGTATAAACACACTTACAACAACCGTGGTCTTAGAAATGGCACACATCAGAAAGATATATATATATCAGTGTTGCCAGTTGGGCGGTCTTTTTTATTCTGAATACTACCACTATTTTGGAATAGTAATATTTATCTTATTTTTCCGTCATTAAACAAGGGGAATATTTCTCTTCACATTGTGGCAGCATCTGGCAACAATGGTTTATTCAGACCAAGGTGCGCAAACTCCTTGGACTTTTCATGGGTCATACACCCCTTTTCCTGATTAAAAATTTTTTAGATCGAAGATTTTGTAATCGCCCTGTTTAATTGCAGGCTTTGTAACATTTTCCTAAGATTAAATAAGGTGAAAAATTCTATAAAAAATTTGTGATTAAACTGTACGCACACTAATAGACATATCTAACTCAATATTAAATTTCAGTGGAAAACTAAACTGTTATTTTTGATATGAAGAAACTGTGAGAGTTTGCAAATAATACACTTCAGTACAACACTTTGTACTACAGCACAAAGTACAAAGAAAACTCACAAAAATATGGCTAAATATCGGAAAGATAAACTGTCAGATTTGAAACTCATACTTCTTAAAAGAAAAACGTGTTTTCACCAAGCCTATTGAAGATAATACATTTGCTTTAAAAAAAACTAATTATTAGCTTTATTAGATTTAATTGCACGCAAATCTAAATCATTCGCTACGAAATGGAAGAAATAATGTCCAGAGTAGTTAAAGAAATTAAAAAAAATACTGTAAACCTATGTACCATTGCTAGAAAGATTTACATGTAGCCGGATGGATTTAGAAAAGCTAGATATTGGCTTAAAAACTTCTAGAGCTTATAAAGTTATTATAAAATGTTTATACACTTATTTTATATTCGTACACACATGCTTAATCATGTCAATCTATAATATATATATATATATATATATATATATATGTTGCTTTTCATTCCAGTGTCCGAGAACTTAATTGACAGTATGGAATATGGAAAGTCGATGCCACAAATGCATTACAATTAAGAAGCGGACACATTTCTTACTGAAACCCGTTTATTTAATTTTTTTTCAATAGGCTTACATTATGTTCTGAAATATGTGATAATATCACTTGAAATGTTGTAAATTACAACCACACACTGCAAAGAAAAAAAAAGTGTTGATTTTACAGTATAATACTAGCAGCTGGGGTGTCAGTATTATACTGTAAAATCAACACTTTTTTTTTTTTTGCAGTGCATTTGCGTCTAAACCCAAAAAGCCAGACACTGGATACGGAAGAGAAAAGTTACGGAAGAGAAAAGTTACGGAAGAAAAGTTTTCCGTAAAAATACAGGTATTGAAATGGCAATCAACGGAATTTTTTTTACAGTTTGTGATTGAGTTAAAATAATAAAGTGTATCTATGTACCTATCGTTTAATGGAGTTCCATTAACTGTGGCATATTCTGTTGAGCTGTCTTCATGGCAGACCAGATGCTATTGCCAATAAGGATGTCTGATTGAAAATTGTTGGTCCAGTAATTCAATAGGCAGAGCCTTGGCAATTGAAGCCAAAGGTGTTGGAGTTCCACTACCGTCCTGGACACTTTTTCACTCAGTTGGAAAATGTCATTTTGCACTAAGTTAGTTTGTTGAAAATTTCGATAAAATATCATTATTATTGTTAAAGTTGTCAACGAAGATCCTGGTTCGGCTTGGAGTGAGTCACCCTGTGTATTTAAGCTGAACAAATTGATTGTGAAATTGCTTTCTTTACTAATGAAGAACTATTCATCTTGACGGGTTTTATCTCAGCTCGTATTAAATGTAATTATTTAAAAATTACGTAATAATGGTCGTGACATCAAGGAATTTCGTTTAACATAATAACCATCTTAGTGAACAAATTCATGACGTGATTTTTCGTCCGAGGCAGTCCACATCGAGGTGTTAGAAAACATTTGTAAAGTTGGGGAAGTATTTCCAAGTTCATTGGTTATTCTTTGTTTTGTTCCCAAGACTCAATAGGAATGCCTTTCTCACTCGTTCCGGACTTTACGCTACACGAATGCAGAACCGCAGCACGTCTATTTGGCGCTTGGTGCGAAACACCTCGTTAAGTTGTCTACCGATCATTAGAGTATCAGTAGTGATAAATGTCGTCGCTACTGAAGCCTATAAAAAACCGCT
This sequence comes from Maratus michaelseni, assembly GCA_963931845.1. NCBI lineage: Eukaryota > Metazoa > Arthropoda > Arachnida > Araneae > Salticidae > Maratus > Maratus michaelseni. The sequence continues at coordinate 179,118,425 of OZ007592.1, read as the reverse complement.
ATCGGTGGCATAGGAGAACATATCTTCAGTCCTGTCAAATGATGTAAAAAACACGTTAAAAATGCTTTGAGTGACGAACATATCGCACAATTTTCAAAGATTTATAACCTGATAAATTGACGGTTAATCTTGGCAGATACGTTTTTGGACCACCCTGTATTTTTCTTTTTCTTCTCTACCATAAACGATGCTCTATATAGCGTGGAGTGGTGGGTTTTATTTTATTTTTTTTTTTTTTTAAATATATCTTTTTTTTCCGAGACTGTACATGTCATCACTAAAAGTAATCATAATCTATTATTTGCTATGTTGTTTGTATTTAACTTTGTAGACCGACATTCAAATTACCATAATAACGATGTGCATATTTATTATAAGGCATAATGAGTCCAGGAAGCAAATTAGATGTTTGCATTCAATGTACAAAAAAGTACTTGAAAGGAAACTCAGGTTTCCGACGGAACATAGGTCAGATTTTATAGAAGAAAACTGACCTAAGGAAGAAAGAAAAAAGATAAAAAGAGGCATAATTTTGTAAAATATATAATAGGTTCACAAATAGTAAACATGCCCATGACAGTGACGAAATAAATGTGCATTCATATACAGAAGATAATAAACAAGTGGCGTAATACTCTTTTTTCAATGTACGTAAATTTGATACTGAAAACAGGCTTCGTTCAGCAAGAATAATGGGTTCAGGGGGAAAAAACAGAAAAGAAAACGGAAGCTTAGAAAAGAATAAAATTAACTATTTTTGTAAACTATATTTTAATTTATTAGCGCAATTTGTTGCGATTCTTAAAAGGGATGTATTATCTTTAATGCGTAATAGTAAGGGAGAAAAAAAGAAATAAGGAAGGAAAAAGAAAGAAATTAATTGTTTTATTCTTTTATTGACTGTAAGCAAACTATTGGAAAGTTTCGAAAGAAATATGGGTCTTCCTGTATATTTTGCAGTATCATACGTATGCATACGTAGTTGGATTCTGTAAGAATTAAAAACGACAGTTTCTGAATGATTAATTTGATAAATTGAAGTAACATTCCGATATTGTTATAAGAAAGAACTTGGCCTTTTTCGAAGTCAGAAAGTATTTTTCCTCTCCCCCCTCGTCAAATGTTTGCGAATTAAACGAATGCGGCCAGAATCTCTTAAATATCCACAATCACGTGCCGCGGTTTCGAAATATTTATACGACGTTCTTATCATTTTGCTCCAGCGTAAATTTAGCAAAATACATATTTTAAAACAGATTTAAAAATACATGTACAATATTTGTAAACAATTGCTTTAATGTTAATTGGAATATTATGTATTTAATTTTAACACAAAAATTTGCGCATTTGCATATAACAAACACGAGTTGATTTCTTTATTTTTGTGTCGTTTCTATCATTTTAGACCCCACACAGTCTAATTAATTTACCGTGGACGGTTGTATCGCAAACGAGATTGTACCATCAATTAAAAAATATATATATTTGAAGCATTTGATTTCACGCTTTCACAACGAGTTCTTTAATTTTTTTACTGATTATTTGAGTAGGTACTTAATTAGTAGTAAGGTTGTCTGATAAGTCGCGAAAACAGTTAAAGTTATTCATGTTGTAAAAGCAACGTTACATTTCGCCAAGAGAGAATATAAAGCTTTTCCCAGAGATATATATATATAGAAATATGAATTTATTCATTATGGCGGGGGGCGGAGGACTTTTTTGAAATCCTAATACACTCACAATCAAAATTGACCGATGCATTCTTCTTGAAATAACGCTAAAAGGATTTCGCTAAAAATAATTCATTTTTAACGTAACAGCTAAGATCGTTAATTTTATAAATACTAGGGGGCTCAGCCCCTCTACTCGCTAACGCTCGCCAACCCCCCGTGAATTGCAAAGCAATTTACATTGAGACCGCTGCGCGGTCCCAGCTCGCTTCGCTCGCTCGCCCCTTTTTATTTTTCTAGTAATTCTAGCCGGAATAAGTACTACAATCAATCATTTGAACATATGAAATTGACAATTTTTTTAATGTAAAAAAAGTAATTGAAAACTCCGTTGAAAACACAACTAAAAATGCATTTAGTTGATGCTACTAATGGGCATATAAACCATTTAAATACTATGAAAAAAGGATCTTGGAAACATAATCAGTTTAAAACTTATTGCACCTATAATATTTAACAGCACTTCTTAAATTCATTAAAAAAAAAAACACTACGTGGTAGGAAGATAGTTTATCATCAATGATTGTTTAAATTTCGTTCGACATTTTATTATTTTAATTGATTATAGATTTCTGCAAAAGAGATTATTTTTATAATGAGTAGAGGAAAGTATATTCAACTAGGTAAATTATATCCAATGGTTGGAGTATCATAGTTGAGATTTTTCCAACAGAACGAAAATACCCCCCGTCCCGGTCCTGGCATATTTTCGCTCTGTTGGAAAAATTTCAACTATGATACTCCAACCATTGGATATAAATTATTTTTACTTCAATAAAACAGCAACAGATGACAGCAGGCGCATTCTAGAAATTTATTATCTCCGATTTCTTGTGTAAGAGAAATTCGTAAATAAATTCTAAATAAGAGTTGAGAATTCATTTGAAATTAACAATATTACTCACAGTTAAAATCAGGAATCATCTCAGACGCTTTGGATTACGTTCATATTATTTTATTTTTAATAATTGCTAGCTTGGGTTTTCATTGCTCTGACACTGACCGCCATATTGGAGGCGGAGCTAACACAATCTTGTCTGTTCATTGGTCTGAGCTCTGGAAACTACGGTTGTTGCCAACGATAAGGTAGAAATTCAGCCCTATTTCTGCGCCACGTAAGACAAATATATATATAGATTCAGCATTATAAAAGTATGAACTAAAATGAATAATTTTGTATTTACCTTACGCAATAAAAACGAGCAATCTATATTTTAACAACATTAACCTATAATTATGTGCAGTTACGCGCAGAAAGAGTGAAGCTTTGATAAAATTTATATTTCTAGGTTGCATTTTGGGAAATTTCGCAATTTTGCAGCATTGGACTAAAAAAAAAGAAATGTAGAATTTTATAAGCTATTTTTTTTTTCATGCATACCACTAGTGAAAACGCACTTCCAGCAATTATCGCTCATAGACAATACTCTAAAAGAATTCTTTTGTGTGCCTCTGTAAATGAACGATAACTGCTATGCACACCATATTCTACAGTAAGCATTTTGTACTGCACCTCAATGATGCATATCAATTTCAATATGTTTGAACTAGTGTGAAATTATTAAAATGCATTTGAAACGATTTTTCCCAATAGGCTATAATAAAACGGAATTATTTTGAGTGTCGCTGTAAACGAATATGAATGCTACACTCTTTCTTTTCAATACCAAAAATGCTGTATTAATTCCCAATAACAAATATGAATTACACGGCAATTCCAGTATATTTACGCGAGTTAGAGCACGGCCAGCCAGACGGACAGACAAACCAAATTCATAAAAACTTTTCAACTATGTTGGAAAATGTTAAAAATACAGAGGGAATTTAAGCATTTAATATTTATAACTATGTTGCAATGAACAGAGTAATTATTAAAAAAGAAACTAAGATAAATATGAAAAGATAGCAAAAAGTTTTGAGAAACCATTATATCATTAATTATTTTTTTAGAAAGATAACGTTTATGTCTTCGATGAGGAATGCATAGACACTGTGCGTAATACATATTGATCTTATCTTTCTAGGGTTAAAGTTAAATGCCTCTACACTATAGCTTCAAATACATCTGTTAACACATCCGCAATAGCTGACGTGAATTCTCCTTTTGATACGCGATGTTCTATTTGGTTCATGCTGACATGACATCATATCATTTCGAATGTTCTTTCTGTTCATTAATGACGTAAAATTTACATGATCTCACAGATATTTTTTCAATTTTGACTGTAGTATTCTATTTTTGATACTATAAGCAATCTATATAGCAAATCTTGGGGGGGGGGGGGGGGGGAAGATTGATATTTCCAGCCTGAATCAGCGGCGAAAAAACTGTTTGCAAACATTTGTTTAATCTTTTTTTGCTGTAATAGGATATTAAAGAATCATTTCATTTAAAATGTTATAAAATTCCTTCAACACTTTAATGTGTTATAACATCGTATAGAATGTATTTTAAATACTACTCTAATTTATATCTTGCCGTGTCATTTTTACCAAGTAAAAATAGAAAAAAAAATAATTTCCCATCCATTTATAACTGTATAATCTTCTGGCTACTGAAATGCATAGAAAGGAAAGTTTTAGTTTTCAAAAATATCAAAACTTATATATGAATGGTGCAGATGCAAAAGTCATATTATCCACTTTTTTAAGGTATTGAGTCATTCATATCACTGTGTTCGTCTTTTCAAGGCGAATCGTACTGTAATAATGATTTGGACTACAATGAACATATCAAAGGCTGAAAAAAAAATGCTGAAAATCTTGTTTTGATGCATAACTTACATTATCCAACAAGTGTTTTACAACAAAACTCACACTCTCCAATTTAACCAATCAGGGAGGCTTGCAAAGGATCATGGGATGAGGACAGAAAATGAAGATTTGTTCTTTTAGAAAAGCATTATCGATAAGACAACTACTAATAACAATGAAGATGAACTAACTTGTGAGTCAAAAACAGATTTAAATTATGTTAATGCTTAAAGAAGTAAGAAGTATCGTAAAAAATGTTCCACTAGTTTATTGACAGTGAAGAAGTTGAGTCATGTCATGTCTAATAGTGTAAAATTTAGTTTAAATTTAAAAATAGTGGTAAAATTTTTGCACAAATTATTTTTAATAAACGTTTTTTGCATTTTGATTTTTGTTGTTTATTACCCTCCAAAATAACACAATAAAAACTAATGTTCATATATATATAACCATTAATGAAACATTACCGAAACACCAACTGAAACTTGAAATTATGATATTCAGGAAGTAATAATTTATTGACAACGAAATTGTAACCCCAGCACTATGAATATAGATATTAAATACTTATTTAAAAGAAGTAGAAATTAAATTAAAAATTGAATGAAATAAATAGAATGAATGAAATTTGTGGAATTTATACAGAATTATCAAGTCCCAAATGCATAAATTCTATATATATATATATATATATACAGCGTGTCCACGTATAACCTGACCGACCTTTATTTTCGCAACCGTTGGTCCTAGAAGCATACTTCCAATTACAAAAATGGTTTAAATAAGGTAAAGAATTACTTTCAAAGCAATTTGGGTCAAGAAAAACAGTTATTAAAAAATTACGAAATTTAAATTTTTATACGGTCCCCCGGTCCTATTAGTGATATTTAGTAAAAATTTACTGTGATACTAACAAGTAAGACAAAAAAATGTCCCATTCATCTAGCATTAAAATTGACCGAGTAATAGCTGTTTAAAGTTGGAGTATATTTTTTGCTGCGAAATAGGGGTCATTCACAAATGTAGTAGAAATATAAATAATCGTCAGATACATCAAAAAAATAGTTGAGAGCAAAATTAACATGGCAATCTAATATAAATGTGGAATCTATAATCATTCTGCCATATTAATGCAAAATATACCATTTGTACTGAACATATAAAAGGATAAAAATAACAGAATTTTTGTTAAAGAAAAGGATGAAAACTACATCCTCAATTCTTTACAAAATGATACAGATTTTAAAATGCTGTTAGATTACACTGTCTTTCAAATTTTGGATTGTGCCATGTTTTTTAAATTGTTGAAAATTGATTCTTATGTATTTTTTAGTGCAGAATCCGAAAATGACCTTCATTTCAAAACCATCACGTCAGGATTTTTCTAAAATCGCAAATTTCAAAGATATAAAGCTGAAAGTTCAAATTGATCCCTCCTGCCATCCCAACCTCATCAGACCCCTGAGCTGTTTAGCTGTAAGAAACCCAGTATAAGCCAAAAATTTGAATAAATTATTGAATAAAATAAAATTAAACTGTATAAAAAGTCTTACATCTAATTGATAGTATCAGATTTTTCGCTATTTTTTAACCTTGAAATTTACGATTTTCGAAAAATCCTAACATGATGGTTAAAAGTGAAGGTAATTTTTTTATTCAGCGTTAAAAAACACTTAAAACGTAATTATAAAAGTTAAAAAACACAACCATCGCAGGTTTATGTTATTTAATCTAAAATTCTTTCTTAAACTTGTTGAGGGTGATCTATCCGATTTCTTTTGTGGTATCCTCTAATATAAGTATATGTATAAGATGGTAAGCGTCGAAAATTATAATATTACATTGTCATCGGATTTAAATCAGTATGTAAAATTTAACTTTGATCGGACACTTGAAAGTAACTTAAAGATCGAGTAGAAATTTTAAACTGGAAAGACGATCGTTGCAAGTTAAATAAAACCTTATGAAAATAACACAATTTTTGTTAAAAGAAATCATAGCCTCAAATCCTTTCAAAATAAAACATATGTTAAAATACAAGTATTTTAACTAATCTGAAACTTAATTAATAAAAGTTAACTCAATCGTAATAGTTGTATGATTTCTTTCAAAGCGCAGATACCTTGAAATAACTTTAAGTACTCTATATACGTCCCCTGAAAGCAAGGCCGAAATCATCTGTTTTCAGATGCAAAAAAGTGGTATAAGTCATGCATTTCAAAGTTTCATAACTCAGTCAATTTTAATGTTAGATGAATGGGACTTTTTTTGTCTTACTTGTTAGTGCAACAGTAAATTTTTACTAAATATCACTAATAGGACCGGGGGACCGTATAAAAATTTAAATTTCGTAATTTTTTAATAACTGCTTTTCTTGACCCAAATCGCTTTGAAAGTAATTCTTTACATTATTTAAACCATTTTTGTAACTGGAAGTACGCCTCTAGGACCAACGGTTGCGAAAATAAAGGTCGGTCATAGGTTATACGTGGACACGCTGTATATATTACATATTCTTTTCAATAATTATCTAGTTGAAATTATTGATTTTCATATGATACCATAATTTAGCCTATTTGGCTCATAAATCACTTTGATTAGCTTCTGTTTGGAATACATAGTTAATATAGCTGCATTGCGCTTTTAATGGTGTATTTAATAATAATTTATTAATAATAATTATATAATATTACTATTATTTCTTGGTATCATTTGTTCATCTATTGAATTTTCAAATGCATCTTTATAGCATCTTATTCAGGTTCTTTTTTGTCAACATTAATTTTGTATTGACTTATTATTGCTTGGGGATTTTAGATTGTTTTCTTTTGATGTTAGTTTGCTTAATGGGACTTTATGTATATATGTAAATAGTTTTATTATATTTAATCAAGTATAAAACAATCATTAATCTTATTTTAAATATTTATTATTATAATTTTTTCATTTATGGTTATTCAAGAGTACTTTATAAAAATAAAGTTGTTTAAAAAATTTATTATTTGGTGTTATAATTATAATTTTTACCATGTATCTCTTGCAATTTTTATTGCTTTCAAACAATAGGGTAGTTATGAGTAAAATGTTAGATACTAGCAATTTAGACCTTTGTGGATCCAGGACTAATGATCGGTACAGGAAGATTATTAGGGATCTTCCTGGATCGTTATCAGATAACCTATTCTATTGTCCCAAGCCTGTACTATGTTTTCGTGAGTGTGAATCTAAGCGTTGCCTTACATGTCCTTTAGCTTATAAGTCCCAGATTTCAAATAATCACAATCTTAATTTGGTAAAATTTTGCAAAGCATACAATGTAATCTATTCATTGAAATGCAATTCGTGTAATATGGAATATATTGGACAGTCTTGTCAAAAATTACATAAACGGCTATATTTACATCGTTCTCATATTGATAAATTAAAAAAATCTAAATTTCAAACTACTCATAATATTGAATATACTCATTTCAAAAATCATGATTTTAAAAATATTACTATTAAAATACTTAAAATACAAAAAATTTTTACTGAACGACTTATTCCAGAATCTAAATATATAAGACATTTTAATACTACCTATCCTTATGGATTAAATCAATTAGTATACAAAAAATCACATCCTGTTTTTTCAGATTTAACTAAATATGAAAATTATAAAAATCTTTATTCGGGATTAAATTTTTCAAACATAAGAAAAACTTCAAGATCATGTAGAGGTAAACATAATAACAAAAAATACACTGATAATATTGTGATACAACAAGAGCTTGATGATCTTGAGGCACAATTTTGTAATGATTATTGTTGGATTGCTATAAGAAAACATATTTTTAGTATTAAAAAGAAATATTTAAACCAATATTTCAAAGTATTTAAAAAGAATCAATATTCTCCCCTTTTTGTGATATCTTTTATGATATTCTTCATTATAGAGCAAACCTATTTAATACAAGTCTTTCTAATAAACCTAAATATGTACCTAATAATGCACAACTACTTATAAATTTTTCCAATCATGTATTTAATAATATCAATTTACACAATATCATAAACAACACTGCTAATAATTTTCCATTAAAAAAATTTACCATTCACAAGACATATAAATATAATCGCACACTTGGACGTAAAATTTTTAATTACAATTCTTTTGCAAAACAAATGGTCTCTTCAAATAATTATCCTTGTTGTAATGACTCAAAATTTCAAAAGTACATAAATACAACACATGGTCATATTATTACTGGTGATCTTAATATTGTAGAACAACCTATTTTACAAAACTTAATGCATAATGGAACAAAATTTCGCCTTCCATATAGGTGTAATATCAAATCCATAATATTGCAGTTTATTCAAGATATTGATTTATTTATATATAAAATTGCTATTGATTACAATAAACCTATCGAGTATTTTAGTGAATGGAGATTTTTCTGTAATAGATAAATTTAAAAATGAAATTATAAAAATTATCAACATATTACACATGCAGCTTTTAAAAATATAAATAAACATATATCAGAATTACAAAACAAATTTATAATTACTTATGTAGATAAATCTCCAAATAATTATGCTATTATTTGTAAAGAGTACTATAATGTGTTAATTCACAATGCAATTAACACATGTAATATTTTTAATAAAACTAAATTAAATATTGAAATTAATAATAGAAAATTATTAAATTATCACAAATTACTAAAAATCAAATGTAATAATTTAAATTATCCTTATCTTGTTATAATTCCAAAATTTCATAAAAATCCAATTAAATTTCGCACAGTTACCATCAGGTGTAATGCATATAATAATAATGCAAGCAATTTACTACTTAATATTTTAAAGCAGATATATGATATAACGATAAAACATAATAACCAACATTGCCTAAAAAACAGTTTTCAGCTTATTAATAAAATAAATAATATCAATCCAGTAACATTCATAAAAACATTGGATTTTAATGATTTATTTAATAACATTGATATAAAAGACTTACATAAAACAATGTGTATATTATTTAAAGAATTTAAATCTCAATTAAAATTAAAAGATCATATTTCCGTATTTTTTTTAAAAACTTTACTAAATTTTACATTGCATAATAATTACATCATATATGACAATATTATTTATAAACAATGCCAGGGAATACCACAAGGTGGGCCGCTTCTAGTATTCTCTCTGACCTTTACTTATATTATTATGAAAGAAATATTGGTCCGAACAATGATTATGTATTTTATCGCTATATTGATGACATTATCATATTTTATTTCAATGATAAAAATTACACATCACCACTCAATTCTTATCCTAATCAGCTTACATTAAGCGAAAATGATTTGATTAATAATAATATAAATTTTCTTGACTTAAAAATTAAAATTAATGATAATTATAAATTAATTTTTGATATTTATGATAAAAGATTTGATTTTCCATTTAAAGTAAATATTTTTACTAATTTTGCTTCATGTTTACATAAATCTGTTTATAAAAATATAATTATCAGTTATCTTCATCGTATAAAATATCTATGCTCAGATATAAATAAAAACAAAAATATTAGATTTATTCGAGATCATGCAAAACTATATGGTTATCCTAGTTTTTTGATAAATTCAATTATCAACTCTTTTAAATAACATTTATTACATCATATAAATAAACATGTTATGTAATAAATTATTGTTTTAGTGTGCGATAAACAATAGAAAATGATATAGCAAATTACAATTAAAACATACATAAGTACAATTAAAACATATAAGGACAATAATTAAGATGATTGAACATTATTTACACTTTATATAGTTATTGTGATTGTGCGTTTGTCGATCACCTTTATTTTAAGTGAATCTAATGATCAGATTTAAAACATATACCATTAATACATATAAGGACAATACTTAAGATGGTTGAACATTATTTACACTTTATATAGTTACTGTGATTGTGCGTTTAGTCGATCACTTTTATATTAAGTGATTCTAATGATCAGTTATAAAAGTCTATAAAATATGCATTGTATTAAAATAACTGTAAAACAACTTATACAAAAACACATAAAATTATACATGGATAACATTGTTGATTATAAATCACAAACATAACTTATATATACAGGGTGTTTATAAAGTCCCGGACCCATTTTGATGTTTAATAACTCATAAAATAATAAAGATAGATTAAAATTAATAACATAAATGGTTAGATAGACTCAAAAAGTTTCATGACCCTTGTCAATGAACTTCCACGTGTGCCCCCTTCGTCGCACGGAGAATATCAAGTCGATAGTGAATTTCACGCCAGGTAGCGGCAAGCATGTCGGCATCCACAGAGGCTATTGCGGTTGTAATTCTGGCTTTTAAGTCATCAATGTTCGACACTCTCCTCCTGTAAACATTGTCCTTTACAAATCCCCAAAGGAAAAAGTCCAGCGGCGTTATATCAGGTGATCTGGGTGGCCAAGGAATTGGACCTCCTCGCCCAATCCATCATCCTGGAAAATGGTGATTCAAAGAAGTACGAACGATGGTACCCCAATGAGGTGGTGCACCATCTTGTTGCAAAAAGACATGTGGCTGAAGCTCTTCTAGTTGTGGAAATACGAAGTTTTCCAACATGTTTAACAAGTACATGTGCAAGTAGTTGTCAAAAAACATTTTGTGCCGATACATCATGTTTATTAATAATAATCAGTATTTTGCATTTTTCTAAAAACTAAGTTAAGTGGAGAGTGTGAATTTTGCATCTTACACCCTTCATATGTAAAATCTCTGTATACACGGTGTCCCCTCTTATCGTTATTATTATGTGTTAATTCCAGACCATTAGTTTTAGAGGTATAGATCCAATTGTAAATATATTTCAAATGTTTCTCTCCACCATATGCAAAGCCATTTACGTCATAATAGTTATTTTTGTAAAAATTACAAAATTTTTATAGGGTCTCTGGGTTTTGCAAGTTATATTTAGAAAAAAAGCTTTCCCCATAGAAAACAAGTAAAACAATAAAAAACCCAATTTTGTACTACCAAAACTTACTTAATTAGTTGACTTACTAAACCTATTATTTTTTTAATTTTGTGAATTTTTCGATTTTTCCGACACTTAAAATGCACGTTTCAGTGTTTAATGCCTGAAAATTCATAAAATTCAAAGTAACGTACATAACTTGGCAAATTTTGATCGTACAAAATGAGATTGTTCTGTTTTGTTTAATTTGTTAAAGCATGGAGAAAGTTTTTCTAAATGTAACTTATAGGATATAGCGCCAGGGTCCGTATAAAAATTTAAATTTTGCAACTTTTACAAAAACAACTATTTTGATATGATGGACAGCTTTTAATATGATGGAAAATAACATTTGAAACATTCTAGCAATTGGTTCTATACCTCTAACACTAACGATTTTGGAATTAGCTATTTAACAACACAGAGTACCTTTCATTACGAATACGATTACATTGACTCAAATGCCGCAACCAACATTTAACAGAATAGAAAACTCAAAAGGAGCGGTGATAATTACAAACTTAATGTGAAATGTTCAACATTATTGAATTTTAAAAGGCAGTGATCGTAATAGTGTGTGTGAGGGGGGGGGGGTATAAAATGCTCTTAAAATATCAATATTTTATCCCTCAATTTCTTTCAAATAGTTCTTTTGACTTTGAAATGTGGGACTCATGGCATCCCTTTTTCAGAGAAAAGGCTAGAGTTAATATCAAAATTAAGGACAAATCCCAAATTAAGCTGAAAATAAAATTCAGTAAAAAAAACAATTTATATTGATTAATCCAAAAGTATCAAAACGTGCATGAGACAATAGTATTTTAAATTGTCAGAAAATCCCCTTTGCATTAGAAAATAATTATACTCCCAAAAACAGACAGAAAATGCGATTACGTTTCCTGTGGATTAATATAATAGGAAGAACTGGAAATTTTAATTTACTTACATCCGAATCATATTAAACAGAATGCTCCACATTAGGCAAAATAAAGTGGTATTCCAACTAATCGCTTTATTTACATGAGTCAACATTTCTTTGGTAAACGAAAATTTCTACTGTATATATAAACCAATATAGAAATGATACTAAAAATGCTAAAAATAAAACAAAAAATATATAATTAAGATTGTTTTTTTTATGATAGAAATCCAGCAACTTTAGTAAGTGTCTACATTCATAGTTCAACTATCATTAAACTTGTTTGAACTCAATTTGTAGAAGTCTTACACATAAATTAGTTCAAGATTGATAGGCCTTCTTTTTGATCTAGAATTAGTTTACTGAGTCACGTGTTGTCCCGTTTTCAGCTTATATCAATCAACCACAACTATCAGATAAATTTTCCGCAGAACTGAACATAGATCTCCACCACCACAGTCTACAGCAAGAATGGAATACTCTGGGTGTTCAGTTAGACATCCATTATATTTTTACTTTTTCCAAGGAAGTCACGATTAGCAAAAGGCAGGATTCAGTAATTTTCTAAAACTTCAATAAATAACTGTGACTAGGTGCGACAGTGAATCTCTTAGTGGCTAACAGAAAAGATAGCTGCCGTCCAGATCGATCTGTATTCGGATCGGCTGTTTCACATTATTTTGCACACTTGCACTTTGTGTCACTTACTTCCTGGTACGTTGCTCGAACAAGACAGCACGGAGTCGTGTGTTAAAAATGTGATTTTGCTTTTTGAGGGGACCTTACCTGGTCAAATGTTCCATTCGTACTAACTATACCGATTGAAAATTTCAAAAACAGTCAATCTAAGCTGTACGGAAATGAGGTATTCTAATCGTGGTTTCTCCAGTAATCATAATCCTTTGGAGTACTCTACATTTTGGAAAAGGCCCAATTTTACGTCCAATCACCTGCCCCCACCACGGGATGGCCAAATCTGCGCCCTACCTTGTCCTCGATTAAAGAAAAACACGCTTTGCAAACAACTACACACCATTCATATCAACGCTTCACTGCTTCACACAAGTGTGTGCACACAAATTAGCACCGTATAGAAAAAAAAAAATAAAAATGCCCTCACTCCAAGATTCTCTACAAAGCGGGCGTCCAATTGGCTGGGTCTTTACTAACCCCTTAATCTCTATCCCCTGTGGACAGAGAGACTCGAATATTCCATGAGGAGGTCTCCTGTTTTCCGCCAAATTCCAGCGCACAAGCACTTGCGTTTTGCGTATCATTTGATTTCAGGCTAGCCAGTTCTCACCCAGCTGGAGAGGCATAATCAAATAACTTCTGGGAATGGGGGCACATAACAAAAGACCATTTTAAGTTCTAATTCGCGTAATACTCTGTTTGGTTTTATGATTGAAACAAAAGGGTTCAGATATGCCATAAAACTGCTTAAACAGATTTTAGTTTGCCGGTATTGTGCATCGCGTTTACAACAATAAAATGTCGAAAAACTCCATTCTATGTTAACAACCATAGAACCTGCTTCCCCAGGCAACAACAACAACAACAAAAAATAATTGTATCGCCCACGTTGAGACTACAGTACAAGTATATACCTGTATCGTGGTTGAGACGAGGGGTATGTGTGAAAATTGAATTTCTTTTTATCATAGGGAGGCTTATATTTGTTTATCCGAGAAAAATAAAATAAGAAGATTAATGAATGTAAAATAATTTAAAATTATTAAATAAAATGGGCTAAATTTTAATTTTTAAGCTTCAGAAAGAAAAATAGGGAGGGCGTAATGAAAATAAAAATGAATATTGTAGATTTATCCATAATGATATCTATATTAAACTCTGTTAATAAAATTAGGATAAAAATATTCAAATGAATCTATGAAAACATAACAGTTAGTTCTAAAACCGCACAATATTCACAATAAAAATTACTGCAAAAAATTTATTTGACTAAGAGAAAATTTGAATTTCAGAGAAATGAATTACCCACTGCGAGACATATGGTGACATGTTAAATATTATTTTAATATTTATTACTTTAAAAGTTCATAAATTTAAATAAAAATTTGCCACCCAACTATTTTATATAGTGATCAGTGGTCATGTATACATAATCCAGTCAAATGTCAAATACTCACACATCACATACACTTCCATTTTTGAAGCAAATTTTGATAGGGGAGGGGGGAACGCGAGGACTACACGAAAGATACAGTAGATTGATTTCTAATTTCATAAGTCTATTTCTCTCTTCCTCTTTTTATTGAAGTCACACTACTTATATAATTACGCTATCAAAATATGTAAACAGATTCTCCTGAAAAGTGTTATGAGATTAAAGCAGGTCATTCTGATACGGTAGCTGTAATTCTATTTTCGTTTACACATTTCATTCAACAGTTACGCGACCCTTTCACACGCAGTAATAATAGAGACATATTCGTTATCATTTTTATTAAACATGACAGCACGAACCAAAACAAGATCTAGATAAAGAATGGTAAGTTAACCAAGTTTTAACTGGCAGTTGGATGTGGGTTAAACATTAAACTAATTATATTGTAATGTGTCACCAGGTGTCTAGCAGTGCGTACTTTTTTTTTTTTTAAATTCAAATTGTCTTTTAGTCAAAGAAATTCTTTTTACGGTAATTTTCGCTGAAAAAAGAAACGTGAGCTAATTTTATTACCAATAAGTCTTTTTGTTTGTCTCGTGGTACTTTTGACGAGTTAAAATAGGCAAATGCAATGCCCTTAGCTAATTTGGAAAACTTAAAGAAAAAAAGGTACATTGCTTTTTGAAAAAGGTGTTTGTGAAAAAATGATTTGGCTTGTGTTGGCATTATAAATAAAAATCAGTTCAAAATCCCTTTAAATCACTAAGGGAAAAAACCCTTAAAGCTAAAAAAGGTTTACCGCCTCTTTCTCCTCACCTTTCGAGCAATCTCTAAACTCACTTGCTGAATTCAAAGAATTTGTTGCAAAGAATTGTTTGAAAGCAGCTTCAAGAATGTTTATTCCATTTCTACTGTAAGTACCGTGTCGTGGAAAAAAAATTGAGTTCAAGAGTTTTAATTTATTGCAATTCGTAATTTATTGCTAAGAAGGAGATTTTTTGACATAGCAGAAATTAGTTCTTTATTTAGATAATATATTATTAAAGCTACATGTTTGGACTCCTGCTGAACATAAAATACAGACTAATAAAATCTATATGAACTAATACATAACTAAATAAAAATAAAATAATATAAAACATTATCACACTTCCTTGAGAAATTTCGGATAATATACTGTAAATTTAAAAATTTGCCAACTGAATGAAATCAGTTGGCACAATTTTGAGTGAAATCTATGAAGAAAAAAAGGTCATTTTCTAAAAATAATTATTCATATTCCCCAGCTACATTTTCAGACGACCATTTTTCTGATCATCAAATATCGCAGCATCCATTGTAAATAGTTTTTCTTTTTACTTTTTTCTCTGTCACTCTTTTTTATGTTTCTTATTTCTAACTTAGTACACATAGGGAAAACCATTGTACCTAAGGGCCACACCATGTTCTTCGGGCTATTGCCCTTATTTTAAGTAATATTTGATATAAGCTTTATCATTCATCTGGGTGAGTGACAATATCAATTTTGATTATCATAGTCATTTTGAACTTCAGAAGAATATTCTGAGGTATTAAAGATGGAAAATGTTTTGAAAATACAAAAGTAAAATTTTGCACCGGAATTGTTTAATTATTTTACAAAAATAAGAATTTTTTTTCTAACTATAACACCTAATTTTAATTGTTTCCTGAAATGCTAAATGCGATATCTAATATATCACCTATCCATTTAGAATTTTTAATAGAGCTCATTTTGTATGAAATCACCCAATGTTGTAACTAGAACTACATTACTGTATTGTACCTAGATCCATGTCGCTTGGAATTTTTTAAATTGTAATATAGAATAACTCATAAAAATGTATTTGAAATTTATGTATAAATCTTACATGCTAAAACTTTGGAATTTAAATAGTTCCTATATGGTGGGTTAGTGATATGTTAAGTGTCCACGGTTATTTTTCCACATTATAAAAAAAAAAAAAAAAAAAACAATTTTGAACCAGCGTTATTTATTACGAATGTGTTATCAGACGATGAATTTTTGTTTTAAAAAATTTTGATGTTGGTTTCTTGTTTTTGAATTTACAGAGAGTAAATTCAAAATTTCAGGAAATGTCTCTAGATACAATAATTATCGGCAGTAGTATAAAACGGAGAGTTCCACCTCAGCAGCAGGTGCAAGGTGCAAGGTGCAGAGAACGTGGCCAGCAGCAGCAGGTGCAAGGTGCAAGGTGCAGAGAGCGTGTTACAGTACTATAGGAGGAGGGTCTAAAAGTGAGGGGCTTATTTTTGAGAGGGGGGGGGGCGGCTAACTTTTTTTGAAGGGGGGCTTATTTTTGAGGGGGGGCTTAATTTTTTTTTTTTTTTGAATTTTAGAATGGAATTTCAGTTTGAAGGCGAAACGGAGATCAATTTTTTTTGGTGGCGCCCTCTATCGGAAGGGAATGCAATAACGAATATTTAAAATAGGTTTTCTTGAAAAGATTTCACTGAGGTTTGAACCTGCAAAATAGCTTCTTGACTTGATAATTTGTGGTAGGTTTAACTAATCAAGCCAAGAAGCTATACATGAATGTTGAGATTTTAAGTGTTTAAAGAGAGGTATCGTAAGAGTGACGTATCATCTGCTAAAATGACTTGATAAAGGAAGTGATTAGCGTCGTGTGTCTGTATATAACGGTCTGCATTGTGTTTTCGCTCATTTACGTATTTACCGGAAGTGAAAATACATATATTACATACATACTACATACATATTACATACAAAATACATACATTTATACTGAATTTAAATGAAACCGGAAATTTATCTTTTTCGATATAATGGGATTGAATATTAACATATTTCTTCTAAAATGTATAGTGGAAGCAATGGTAAAAAGAAGACATGTTTAGGGGTAAGTACTGTTTTTATTGTGTTTGGTGTAGAAAACATAGGAAAGAGGTTTAGTTTAAATAAACAAATTCAATTTTATTAATAATTTTCCCAATGCAATACATGTGGACCCACAGTAGCGGAAAAGTGGGGATCTGACCCCAGGTGGAGGAGCTGAGGAACCGGAGGAGGGAGGAGGGAGGGCTCCTCAGCTCCTCCACTCGAGGTGCAGCTCAGCTCCTCCGCTCGAAGTGCAGCACCTGCCCACATGCCCACCGCTCGAAGTGCCCTTCACCGGAGTCGTGTTATAGGATGAGGGATTAATTAAGGATTAGTGTTAATGAATTTTAATTGGGAAACTTAGAAATTTTTCGAAGCATTATTATTTTTTTTTAAACTAGAGTAGGTCATTTGATATACATTTTAGAGTATATTTGAGGGTGAATGAATAATTAAAAATAATAAATAAAAATGGTCATTCATTTTAATTGGGGAACTTAGAAATTTTTCGAAGCAATTTTTTTTCAACTAGAGTAGGGTATTCCATATACATGTTAGAGTATATTTGAGGTGAATTTTAAAAGTTAATAATGATTTAATTAAAAATAATAATTAAACAGGGTCGTTCATTAATTTTAAATGGAGAACTTAGACTTTTTTTTTTTATTAAACCAAAAGTAGAATTTTTAGAGTTAAAAATAGAATTTTTAGAGTTAAAAGTCACCAAAAGTAAGATTTTCAGTTGAAAGTAATCTCTCAACTGAAATGAATTTTGCCTTAAGGTGTGAGCTTTTAGCTAGAAGTGACCTAGAGTAAAAACTTCCTGGTCCCAGGAATCACCACGGGGGTTATAGTAAAAAAATACAGGGTCCCGTATGAATTATACAGCACTAAATTTAACAGCTCGCCCCCTACTCCTCCCCCCCTCCCTTTTTTTACCCAGAGGGGGCCCTTCGATAGACTAACAATACACACTTACAAAAGTATAGAGTAATACAAAAAGAGGAATTTTAACGTATATATAAAATAAACAAGGATGAAAAATCATGCGTAGCGTCATAATTCATGAATCACTTTCCAACATTATCGAAATGTTATGATAACAAAATATAATTTTACCATCGAGTACATAGTGAATTAAAATAGTTAACCGATCCCCTTTTTAATAAAAAGGCGTCCTTCACAAAAATCCAATTATGCATAAGGACCCTTCATAAAATCAGATAATTTACACTTTACCCTGTTTTTTTCAATTCAAGTTAGGCTAAAAGTACAGCTTACACATCGATAGGTTCAAAATATAGAAATCCTTCAAAAGAAACTAGAAAAAGTTAAAGATTTAAGCCCTGCTCATAAAATAATGCGACTACCCAGCGCCCTTCACAAATAATATAACCCTATTCCTATTCGAATCCCAGTGACCTTCACAAAACAAATCCAATAGATTCATATTATTTTATGGCGACAGAAATACGAGAGACCTTTCATAAAAATCCAAGATCACTGTTTGAAAGAAAAGACCCCTTCGCAATGTACCCTGTAAAAATATTTTAAGAAATAGACTGCTATTCTCAAATGAATACGAATTCATACAATGTAAAAATAGGTTTTACACGAATGCATTTTTAGTATAACGTTCAAAATATATATTTTAGAAAAAAAAATTACATATTTCACTAAATTTATCATACAAATCTGTAAAATAGGGTAGAGCGTTTCATGAAAAATAATTGAATTTCGAGTGATTATGCTTTAAAATACATATTTATAACTGAAACTAAGAAATGAATGTTACCCCATCAACAGACGGATTGCTGAATCATAATGAGTCATATTATCAGATAAGCGAAGATCTTGCATTGACACGGTGAATCACTCGCGATAAGGAATACGGCTATTGGGCTTTTTCACAAATTTAATCAGTTTCTGAGACATTTTGGGTAGGTAAATGAATGAAATGAGCTATTTAAAACTGTAAATGTATGCGAATTATTTCGTATATAGTTATTAATCTGTTAAGTTTCAAAAGGCTTCAGTGTGTATTTAATGAAAAATAAGAACTAAGAAATAGCCATTAAGAGGTACCCTTAAGAATTTTGAGGCAAACAGATGTTTACATGAATTTGAACCTGTTTAAATGTAGCTGTGTTTAAATGAATTTGATACAGGTTAGGGTAGAAAAAATACAGGGTCCCCTATAAGATATATGAATTTTAAATAATATAAAATTAAATTACATTCGTTTATGCTTTTTGTATAGAAAAATTATACTAAATTGAGTTTTTAGTATTCTAACTTAAAAACTTCTTTTGAGGAATGAATAGAATAACTAAGCTTTGTTTTTATAATATATATATTGTACTATTTAGTTAGGGCATTATTTCAAAAAATTTTTTTTTAATATTGAAAAAATATATATATACATAAAGTTATCTTACCTAAAAAGTGTAATCATAATGTACTGGACTTCATCAAAATTCGACCTTCTACTATGCTTGTCTCACAACAACTGAACGGTAATGTGTTTGCTTATCTCTTAAAACAACGGGATATCGTGACGACATGGATAAGGCATATGGTAGAATACAGAATGAATAGGTATTATAAGACAGAAAAATAAAATAATCATAAATCATAAATTTTGCATACTTCATACAAACACTTACAGTATGAGAAATGATTGCTAATATTAACCATATGAGAAAATGAATCATTAGCTAATCTTATTAGTGTATGTCATATTTAACTAACAGGCTCGAACATGCGAGAATTTTGACTAGAATTATTCACTGAATGTAAAAAAAAAAATGATTTATATTTAGATCTAATATTTATATTGTTTAACATTTTAAAATCCTATTAAAAGTATATACATTAGTATGCTTGAGAAAGGTCTATTTTTAAGACGAAACATTGTGTGAAGTGTTCTGTTTTAGGGTTAAAAGTTATGTGAAGGGGTCTGTTTGAAGGACCCTGTTTCGAAATGACTTAAGAACACACAATTTATTCCTAAACATATCCATAACTACAAATAGTATAGTTTGTATGCATCATGAAAATACATGAATATATTTATATATTATACTATAGTTTTCGAAATATTTTTTCAAAGTTAGATTTATATAACAAAGCGTAAAGTAAAATATAATTTCTCTTATCGCATAAAATATATTAACAAGTCCTGTAAAAATATATTGACAAGACATGAACTATTAATACATGAGTTAAAACATATTGGTTATACAAAACATATATATATAGAAATATATATAAGTGTAAAACAATTCCTGTTATATTCCATAACTCGAAAAACTATGATGCTCATCATATTATGACAAAGCTAGGAAAGTTCAAAGTTCATGAAATCGACGTGATTGTCTCTTCTTCTATGAAGAATTATATAACCTTTAAAATCAGAAAGCCAACATGTCCTATTTATAGGGCATTCATATATTATTTTCGTTTGCGCTGGTTTTGAACCCGCGAACTTCAGCTTGGACTTATTATTGATACGCTAACCATTGGGCTGTCCGTGCCCTGATGCTTTCTCCCTTTCTTATAAATACTATCTATTACAATCACACTTTTTTCGACTCGTGATATATCATTTGATTCGACCTATATATATGTTGGGTTTGCTATACTAGAGGTGTCTAACCTTTGCATATATGACTTTCATTATAACTTGATATTGAATACTTAACTCACCATATTCAAACACACAATATTTATAAGGATATAGAACAATGTCGTGATTTCTTTAACTTCTCTAAGTATTCAAAACCACATCGTCTAAACCGCACAAGTTTCGAACCCACAAACATATAATCAGACTTGTCATTTTATACCCAGGACGCTAACCACAGGGCTAAGTGAGCCCCCGCTTATTTTATAGCCACCATGCTAACCACAAGGCTAAGTGAGCCCCCGCTTATTTTATACCCACCACGCTAACTAACTGGGCTGAGTGAGCCGTAGGCTATTTTATACCCACCACGCTAACTACTGGGCTGAGTGAGAACCAGACTATTTTATACCCACCACGCTTACAGGGCTAAGTGAGCCCCCGCTTATTATATAGTCAACACGCTAACTACTGGGCTGATTAAGCCCCAGATATTTTATACCCATCATGCTAACTACTGGGCTGAGTGAGCCCCAGGTTATTTAGTCGCATGAATATGATTTCCAAGGTATATGTCCTAACTTGATTTAGACCATTGCCTATAGATAAAGCTGGGAAGCTGCGTCAAATTCATTTAAACACAGGTACATTTAAACAGGTTCAAATTCATTTAAACATCTGTTTGCCTAAAAATTCTTAAGGGTGACTTAAGACTAGTTCTTATTTTTCATTGAAGCATTTTAAAACTTAACAGATTAATAATTATATAGGACTACACGAAATAATTCGTATACATTGACGGTTTTAAATAGCTCATTTACCTACAAAAAATGTGTCAGAAATTACGAGTCTCAGGTATTTCTTATCGCGAGTGATTCACCGTGTCAAAGCAAGATCTTCCCTTATCTGATAATATGACTCATTATGATTCAGCGATATGCATGTTGAGGGGGTAACACTCAAATCTTAGTTGCAGTTATAAATATGTATTTTAAAGCATAATCATTCGAAAATTCAATTATTTTTCATGAAACGATCTACCCTATTTTACAGACTTGTATGATAAATTTGGTGAAATATGTACTTTTTTTTTTTCTAAAATCTATATTTTGAACGTTATACTAAAAATGCATTCGTGTAAAACCTATTTTTTACATTGCATGAATTCGTATTCCTTTGAGAATAGTAGTCTATTTCTTAAAATATTTTTACAGGGTACATTGTGAAGGGTGCTTTTCTTTCAAACAGTGATCTTGGATTTTTATGAAAGGTCTCTCGTATTTCTGTCGCCATAAAATAATATGAATCTATTGGATTTTTTTGTGAAGGTCTCTGGGATTCGAATAGGAATAGGGTTATATTATTTGTGAAGGGCGCTGGGTAGTCGCATTATTTTATGAGCAGGGCTTAAATCTTTAACTTTTTCTAGTTTCTTTTGAAGGATTTCTATATTTTGAACCTATCGATGTGTAAGCTTTACTTTTAGCCTAACTTGAATTGAAAAAAAAAACAGGGTAAAGTGTAAATTATCTGATTTTATGAAGGGTCCTTATGCATAAATGGATTTTTGTGAAGGGTTCCTTTTTATTAAAAAGGGGATCTGTTCACTATTTTAATTAACTACGCACTAGCTGGTAAAATTATATTTTGTTCACATAACATTTCAATGATGTTGGAAAGTGATTCATGAATTATGTCGCTACGCATGATTTTTCATTCTTGTTTATTTTATATATACGTTAAAATTCTTCGTTTTGTAGCACTCTGTATTTTTTGAAGTGTGTATTGTTAGGCTATCGAAGGGCTCCTCTGGGTAAAAAAAGGGAGGGGGTAGGGGGAGGGGGAGGGGGCGAGCTGTTAAATATAGTACTGTATAATTCATACGGGACCCTGTATTTTTTACTATAACCCCCGTGGTGATTCCTGGGACCAGGAAGTTTTGACTCTAGGTCACTTCTAGCTAAAAGCTCACACCTTAAGGTAAAATTCATTTCAGTTGAGAGTTTATATCTTAGATTACTTTCAGTTGAAAATCCTACTTTTGGCGACTTTTAACTCTAAAACTTCTATTTTTAACTCTAAATTCTATTTTTGGTTTAAAAGAAAAAAAATCTTAATACCTTTTTTAATTTATTTCATTCACTTCTACTACATACACTCATATTCAAACTGCATACTCTCGTATAGAAAAAAAAAATGCTTCGAAAAATGTCTAAGTTCCCCAATTAAAATTAGTGAATGACCCTTTTTAATTATTATTTTTAATTAAATCATTATTGACTTTTTAAATTCTCCTGAAATGTACTCTAACATGTATATCGAATGGTCTACTCTAGTTATAAAAAAATCTTGCAAAAATGTCTAAGTTCCCCAATTAAAATTAATGATCCTTTTTAATTACAATTTTTAATCATTTCTTAATTACTATTTTTCGTTCACATTGAAACTACGTACTCTCGTTGAGAATCGAATAGTCTACTCTAGTTTAGAAAAAAAAATCTTAAAAATTTCTTAAGTTCTCCAATTAAAATAAATTGATATTTTAATGATCATTTTTAATTAATATTTTTAAATACTGGAACTAGGAAGTTTTGACTCTAGGTCACTTCTAGCCAAAAACTCACACCTTAAGGCAAAATTCATTTCAGTTGAGAGTTTATATCTTAGATTACTTTCAGCTGAAAATCCTACTTTTGACGACTTTTAACTCTAAAAATTCTACTTTTGGTTAAAAAAAAATGTCTAAGTTCTCCAATTAAAATTAATGAATGATCCTTTTTAATTAAACCCTTATCGACTTTTAAAATTCACCTCAAATATAGTCTAACATGTATATGAAATACCCTACTCTAGTTGAAAAAAAAAAAAAAAAAATTTGCTTCGAAAAATTTCTAAGTTCCCCAATTAAAATTCATTAACATTAATCCCCTTATCTTATAGTAGAAATCCTTATCTTAGGTGGTGGAGGGCACTTCGAGTGGAGGAGCTGAGGGCAGGTGTTGCACTTCGAGCGGTGGGCATGTGGGCAGGTGCTGCACTTTGAGTGGAGGAGCTGAGCTGCACTTCGAGTGGAGGAGCTGAGCTGCACTTCGAGTGGTGGAGCTGAAGAGCCCTCCCTCCTCCCTCCTCAGGCTCCACAGCTCCGCCACCTGGGGCCGGACCATCACTTTTCCTCTACTACCCACTTTTCGTTTTTTAGCGGGTTTTGACAAATCTAATACAGAATCTTGTTTAATGTTTGTTGATAAATTTTTATTTTTAATAAAATTTCGCGGGACATTCATTTCGTTTAATGTTTCTAATAATTCGTTTTGTGCCCTGATCGGTTTTCTTTTATTCGCAGAAAACAAAAGATTAAATAAATCTGCCAAGTTCGATTCGGGGATAGGTTTTCCTTCGAAACTTACAGTCAAATTTTTATCCTATCGAAATTTTCTTGGACGTGCCATGACAAACTGAACTAATGCTTTGATAATTTAGGATAGCTTTATCTGTTCAAGTTATGATATCATGGTGGATACAGATCATCAGATTACGGATATTTGTGTTTGGAATAACGTGATTTTTAATTTTGCCTATTCAGTTTCAATTATATTGTGAAATGAGGATTTATTTTTGGAAGATAATGTTAACTTTTTGTGATTATCTTGTAACAGACTGCTTTCATTAAAAGTGTATTTTAGAATTGTAAACTACAATTTTGAAATTTTCGCCTGTTTGGAAAAAAAGCACAGGGAAAAAAAAATAAAAGTATTAAAAAAATAAGAACAACAACTGTTCAAAAATATAACAACTAAACAAATGATCAAAAATAATAAAAAATGTTCAAATAATAATAACAACTGTTCAAAAATAATAAAAACTATTTAAAAAATAATAACAACTGTTCAAAAATAATAAACGATTGACTTTATACAACCAACATTTAAAAAAAAGATAATCGAATCTAGTTTTTTCTAACATGACTTATTTGAAATATTCACTTTTTCTAGTTAGATTTATAACACGTAAGTGATTCGATCAGTAAAATATTATTTATAAAAGTACTAAATACGAGATTAATAAGAATTTTTAACTTCCATTTTTTCATTTTATGAACTTCCAAGAAACGAGTTAATATGATTATATTGTTTCCTGTTACCACTGTGAAAGGTTGTGTTTTCCGTTTTAAGTTAGTTTACATTTAAGTGATTACGGAACGAGTCATGGATTCTGCTTTGTTAAGTGCTAATGATATGTCTAACGTGAAGAGTGAACCCTCATCACCAGGATTAAATGACCATGACATGGAATTTTTAATACACCCTAAAGAAGAACCCGTTTCGAACTGTGAAGTGAAACCCACCTCATCAGGATTAAAGAAACAGAAGTTACCCTTTGTGTGTTCTACTTGCGACAAAACTTTTCCCCGAAAGGTTAACTTAATGTTTCACATGAAATGTCATCTGGAGAAAATACCTCTTGTGTGTATAATTTGTGAAAAAACATTTGCTAGAAAGTATCATTTATTAAATCATATGAAGGTCCATTCAAAGACCCCTGTGATTCATATTTGTAATGTATGTGGTGAAGTATTATCACAAAAGAGTGATTTATTAAAGCATGGGAAAATTCATAATACTTCCAAGCCAAATCAAAGGAAAAGTAGACAGTCACCCAGTCACTGTAAATGTGACGATTGTTTTGAAACATTTAATAATAGATCTGACTTAGTGAAACATAGAAAAATTCATCTTTCCCCTAAAGAACTTAACCCATCTGATCGACTTTCCTTGCGAAACAGTTCGAAATATGAAATTTCAGACATCACACAGTTTAGTAAAATATTTAAATTTTTCGATGTTTTTACTCCTGCTCATTGGAATTTAGGTGAGGAAATGATTGTTGAAGTACAAATGAATAAGAACTATGAGCTTTATGTTCACATACAGAAATACGAAGAATTTGAAAAGAACGGTCGTGAACTTACCCCCACAAATGAAGGCATTACATTATCATGTGCAACATTCGACAAATTTGAATCGAGATTGGATAAATTTAATTTTGTTTCTGAAAAAGATACATTCGTATGTAATAATGACTTACTAATCGCTTATGTAAATAAGGAATCATGCATACTGCAAAAATTATTCAAATCGAAAAAGTTTGGGTTGATGAGTTGACATGTTTCAACTCCTCCCTTATTTGTGGAAAAAGGATAATCTCTCTGGAATGAAAATAATATGACAGATTGATCTCTATTGACAAAAATTCTATCAATAGTGTGAATTTCATTTTCATTTTGAGATAAGCCAAGCTGCAATACATGCTTTGTATTGAATGGTGTGTTATCTGAATGAGTAGATAAGAATTGTAAAGTATTGTTCTTGTGGATACAAAGAACTGGGCCCCTACGACATGCAATGTTTTCTGGGAAATTCCTGGAATGCAAGGAAAGCCTCTGGGAAGTGAAATTGCAGACGGCAGTTGATGGTGGAAGGAGTTGAATGTTGAATCAGTTGGATTTGGAATACTCGAGAGTGAGGTTCCACTTTGAGGGGACGTCAGAATCGGAATTTGGCTGACCATGTAAATTTACGGCATGGATGCTTATCATAATTTTTCATTTTTACTTTTGTTTTGTTTTTTTAATGTGTTAATTTAAAATAAAGTTTTTTCGTTTCAAACGATAAATGGAATTTATTAATTATATATACAACGTCTCACGCTACCACAGCAATAGTATATATAATTAATTGGTGGCAGCAAATGGGATATGTGATCTAAAGTAAATTAGATTACGGATCTATGCGTTAACCTGATTAAACAGATGAAGAGCCAGTGGAAAACGGACGAGCAGAGTTGTGGAGTCTTGAAGTCTAATTGGAGTCGTGGATTTTTCTCGGAGTTCTAGCAAGTAGAGAACTGGTAAAGGAACTTTATCGACTAAAGCTGGGAGGTGTATGAACAGTCAACTATAGACTTGGTGCTATTTGCGTGTGCTTCAAAATATATCAGTGGAATGAAGATAGGCGGTGTACCATCTGAGTTTCCTACATATGGATCTAAGTTGAAATTAGTGCCTCATCAGTGAAATTAATATCTTCAAATCTTCAAACATCTGTGTGTGTCATCTTTAAAAGTGCTTGGAAGCCTGGTATCAGTGTGGAGGAAATATCTGCATCTGGAGGTAAGCTCTTTTATGAAATCTTCTATAGAGGTCTGTTTTAAATTGAATTTTGTGTATAAATTTTAATTTTGGGGAACAAAACTCTATGTGAAATTTAAGAATTCTAGGGAAGCTATTAATTTGGTATTTAAATTTTGGTTAGAATTTTTATGTTTGTTGATTTTCTGGTATCTGTTTGGTATAATATTGGGTTAAGAAAATTATATACTTATGTATATGTTAAAATTTACTTGGGGTATAGTAAATTGTTATTGATTAATTGAGATTATTAATCAGGGTATTTTAATCATAAATTTGTATAAAACTTTTGGAAATAAGAGTTTTGTTTATATACATTTTATTTATTACAGTAATAAAGTTATAGCTTAATTTTATGGGTATACTGTGGATGCTTATGATTAATGTTTCAAAATAAATTGATGTTATACTGTACTGTTGGGTATAAAATTTATTTTGGGGGATATACTCAGTTTGAAAGACGTCACTGTTGCATGAGAATTTGCTATATTGAAATTATGTCGTTTTTGAATACATTATTATACGTATAGTGAAGAAAATTCTATTTCTGTATTTATTGTATTATTGTAAATTGAATATATCTGTTATTTTGAAATTTATTATATTTTGGGGAAAAATATGGCAGACTATTTAGTAAAATATAATAAAAGCGTCTTGCTATTATTAGCAGAGGAATTTGAGACCAGTGTGTCAAAAACATGTAAAAATCAAGCTATAATTCAGGCTATAGTTAATGCTGAGGATTATAAAGAAAGTTACGCAAAACTTCGCTTGCAATATATTCTTGAACAGGAGGCAGAGCGGAAAGAACAGGAAAAACAAATTGAAAAAGATCGTAAAGAAAGAGAGAGGCAAATTGAATTAGATAGGATTGCACAAGAGGAAAAAGATAAACTTAGGAAATTTGAGTTAGATAAACTTGAAAAACAACTTGAATTAGATAAACTTGAGAAACAACTTGAGGCAGATAAACTCGAAAAACAACTTGAAAAACAACTTGAATTACAAAAACTTGAGAAACAACAGCAATTTGAATTAGAAAAATTGCGTATTCAAAATTCTGCGGATGTTGTTAGTGTTTCATCTAATGAATCAAATGTAGATTTTCATAGAACTCCTAAGGTAAATTTAAAGGATTTGGTTCCGCGCTTTGATTCCAAATTAATTGATATAACTCTTTTCTTTATGATTTTTGAAAGGCAAGCCGAGAAAGCTAAAGTTTCTCAGGAAGATTTGGTTAGTCAATTAATTCCTTTATTACCTTCTGATATTGCCGAAATTATAGTAAAACAACCAGCAGACAAATGTGATGATTTTCTGCATATAAAGAAAGTTTTGTTAAATAGGTTTAGGCTAAGTACAGGCGCCTTAAAACAAAAATTTGAAACTCATCAAAGAAAATCTGGTGAATTATGGGTGGATCTGATTTATGAGTTAAGGGGTTATCTGGATAATTGGTTAGAGTCATTAGAAGTGAGAGATTTTGAATCCTTAAAAGAACTAATGCTCACGGAACAATTGAAAAAACGTGTCCCTTTTGAGATAAAAGAAAAATTTATTGATGATTGGGAGGAAATAAAGATTGCTTCTAAACTCGCGGAAAAATCAGATAAATTTGAGAGTATAAGAAGAGAATTTAATAGGTCGGATAGAAAACCGTGGGAAAATAAATCTTTTCAGGATAAGCAAAAAGACAGCTTTAATTCTAAAAGTAGAAAGGAAATTAAACCAAAATCGGAATTTGAGAATACGAAAGAGTGTGGGAAATTTGATCAATTTAAGAAAGACAATGTTTTCGAAAAGCAAAGACAAGTCCAATGTTATAATTGTTTGGCAGTGGGGCACATCAGACCAAATTGTCCTGAATTGTTAAAAAGTAAATCTAATTATGAGGATAAAAGCATAGCTTGGATTGTTACTAGTGATGGGAAAAGTGTAAATAATAAGGAAGGTGTGGAAACCGAATTACCTATGGTTGATTTATGCGTGAATGGTAAGAAAGTAAAAGCGATTAAGGACACAGGTGCGCAAATTGCGGTTTTTGATGCTAATGACATTCCGTGGAGTGCTAAGAAAGTGGGAAATGTCTTTCTTATACCGGCCCTCGGAAATAGACAAAAAGCGGATTTGGTGTCAGTGCCGGTTGCTTTGATGGAAGGTGAAAAAGAGTGTGTTGAAAAAAATGTGGTGGTTGCAGTTGTGAGAAAACTAAATTCTCCGCCCCTTATAACACCAGCTGTTTATGACTTATTAAAGTTAGGAAATATGGAAAAGCAAAATTCGGTGTATAAACAAGTGGGGAATCAAAGAGAATTAAATGGGCAGGGAACCCTCAGATTATCTAGCGATCATGAGCAAAGGGTTGTTAGAAAAATGGTTGTGAATGAAATCTGTGAAAGGGATAATAAGTCTGTTAATGAGACAGAGGTAAATTCACTGGAAGACGTGACTGATAGGTATTTGGAAAAAGGGTCTAAATTGATCGATACAAAAGAGGGTGCGTCTAAAAAGGATGGTGATAAAAGGTCAGGTATTGGAGGTCAATTTCGGGAAAAGAATTCTGAGCATGATGTAAATATACCCAGGTATTTTGTCGGTAGTATGGGATTTATACATGTTAGAAATAGAATTAGAAAGAAATTGAGTTCATCTATGACTGTGGCCAGTAAATTTAACTCTAGGATGAAGGAAAATAATAGAGTAAATTGGGGGGCTAAATGCCAAGAAGATGTGAATAAGAAATCAAAGTTAAAAAGAATGGAGCATTCTTCTTTTAAAACGGATCACAAAGAAAGATTTATTGAAATCAAACAAGATTTTGAAAGGAAAAATCATGATTATGAAGTTGTGAGGCGAAAATTATTGTCGAAAAGATTTTCTGATAGAAGTAATATAGATATTGGTTTTCGGGAGAATTCTCTAAATTAAGTTTATTCTAAATTTGGGAGTGCTCATTTTTGTAATATCTGTATTGTGTTTATTTATCATTTAATGCTTAATATTATTTTCGTAATAGTAAAACTTCATTAATTTAATAATTGCATAATTTAGTATGCTTTCTTTTTGTTTGTAGAAGTGTCTAAATTTAGGCTTTTAAGCAAGTTTTTAAGAGAATCGGTTTAGGCATTGTGTGGCATATAGATTTTTTTCTTTTTTTTTATTATTACTTTTTTTTGTTAGAATCATGTAAAGTGTAACCTGTATTTGGTATTATATGTATGTGAAGTATTTCAAAATTGTTTCTTAGGGCATCAATTGTATAAATTATTCCTGGAATTATACTTAGGTATTGTAGGTGAGGGAGTATAGTAAATCCTATTGACAGTGTGGTCTATCAAATACTGAGTATGGGAATGTGTTTGTATTCTATAGGGATTTTTCATGTGTTATTCTAAATTCCTTTATACTTTGTTGACCTCTTTAGAAATTGATTGAAGGAGCTTATTCTATTAATATATATGCCAAATTTCTTCTAGAAATTTTTTCTTAGGGGGAGATGTTGTGATGAGTTGACATGTTTCAACTCCTCCCTTATTTGTGGAAAAAGGATAATCTCTCTGGAATTAAAATAATATGACAGATTGATCTCTATTGACAAAAATTCTATCAATAGTGTGAATTTCATTTTCATTTTGAGATAAGCCAAGCTGCAATACATGCTTTGTATTGAATGGTGTGTTATCTGAATGAGTAGATAAGAATTGTAAAGTATTGTTCTTGTGGATACAAAGAACTGGGCCCCTACGACATGCAATGTTTTCTGGGAAATTCCTGGAATGCAAGGAAAGCCTCTGGGAAGTGAAATTGCAGACGGCAGTTGATGGTGGAAGGAGTTGAATGTTGAATCAGTTGGATTTGGAATACTCGAGAGTGAGGTTCCACTTTGAGGGGACGTCAGAATCGGAATTTGGCTGACCATGTAAATTTACGGCATGGATGCTTATCATAATTTTTCATTTTTACTTTTGTTTTGTTTTTTTAATGTGTTAATTTAAAATAAAGTTTTTTCGTTTCAAACGATAAATGGAATTTATTAATTATATATACAACGTCTCACGCTACTACAGGGTTTTGTTTGAAGTCGGATTTTTTACTGCTTACAAAAGATCAATATTTGAAACTAGTGAAAAATGGCTTTAAAATTACCAAATGTCTCATTGAGACGCTTTTAACTAAGCTTATTCCTGTTTCGATTTTAGAAAACTTAAACAAATGTAAATGTACCCACCTCACAATAGAAGAGACTTTGAACTATTTCTTAAAATGTTTCGATGACGAGTTAAAGTCATCCGTTTCTCGCGTGTTTGATTGCTATCGATGTTCAATCGGAGAACCAATTAATGTGAAACACGAGTGTGATAGTTATAATTTGCGTAGAAAGTATAATTGGTGTAGCGACAGTGCACTGCTAAATTTCAACGTGACTGAATTTGTAAAAAACATATTCAAGAAATGTTCATGTAATTATACTCATTTATTTTTTGAAACTATGAATATGGACTTTTATAATAACCATTTAGACAATGTATTTGTAAATTAACATAGAAATGTATTTATTTAATAAATATTTGTTTTTATATCACATATCTGTTTTTATTTCACATGTCTATTTATTTTTACTCATGAAATCAATCTTTGAAGTTTTATTTTCTAGAAAAAAAGTGAACATATATTTATGAGTAGGCAAAATTTTTTTAATTGTAGTCTTTAAAGTTAACACTTTTTGGTTAAATGAAATCTCTTTTTAAGAAAAATTTATTATTTTTATTTGAATAGGTATTAAACTTATTTATTGATAAGAAAGTTTAATTTTTCTCTCCTTTTAAACAATGACATTGCATGTTTTGATAATTTCCATCCCACAGTTAAAATTACAGTATTTAACATAGTTAAGAAAATGTTTAACTTAAACCGTCACTGTATTTATTATAGATAAGTAAACATTTTATCTTTAACCTAAATGTAATTTAAATGATTAACTATAACTGTGACTGCTTTTAATCTAGATAAGTAAATGTTTCCAGGAATCACAATCAGTTTACTGTAGACTTTTATCGAGATTACACCAGTTAGTGGAATGCTGATTAAAAATATTTTATGACATTAATATGCAGAAAAGATCTCACGAAGAAGTACTTTCACCTTCAAAACGTCAACGTTTAGAAAAACCCATGGAAAATTGAAATACCTATGAGAAGGAGTTAAAAGACCCAAGATTAAAACTTTCTAAAATGAGTAATAACTGTGTAACTACTGAGGACTTACAAGATGTGAAACCCGAGATCGCTATGAATTTTTCAAACTTTGCCTATGGGAATGATACAACATCTTTCGAGAATCCCGGTCGAATGCCAAATTCTGCCATGGACTATTTGAATACATTTTCCGAAGACATGAATTTTGAAAATTTAGATTGTTCTACTACTTTAGCGTTTCAAGAACCTACAAATAATATTTTACAGACTACTGTTAAACGCGAGGTCAACGAGCTACAAGCAAGCAACCTTTCGCAAACAAGTGGTGAATTACAAACCACCATCTCACCTGCAAATGACATTAAAAGTGATAAATTATGCAATTCCTATGTGTTTCACAAAGAACTAAAAGTGACTGTTTCTATTTAACTTTGAAGTTAAGAACTAAACAATATTATATACTTATACGAGAATTTAAACGCAATGTATCTACTAATGAAGAAATCCCGACAAACCGCGTGGTTAATATGGATATTCCTAGCTGGTTTGAGTTTCAATATAAACTTATTGCATTTAATTTAAGATACAAAAGCACGTCCTTTGTTTCTAATAACATGATTTTAGTGTTAAATCAAAATTCTACAATGCGAATTAAAAATTTAAAGAATCATTCTTATATTGACTTAAACGAACATCAACTAGAAAAATTAAAAGAAAGTACCTCTCATTTAAATAGTGTACTTTTACAACATATGTATACAAAACTTTTACCATCTCTACCAACTAATTTATTTGTGTATTATTTTGAAAAGCATAGCATTTTAAAATAAAAAATTAATTAATTATTAATTTATGAATATATTTTTATAAATATATTTTGTGATAGTTACAATTAGTTATGTGATATAAACATCATTAGTAATGTGAAGGTTAAGATCGCGTAGTCACGTGATTAACCTGTGGTGGATGACGTTACTAGTAACGTCATCATATTACATGATATACACTTGTACTAACTTTCAAATCTCTACAAGTCCTCGCAAGAGCCAGACCATGCATGAACCATGTTGTCAAGCTCATAAATAAGGTAAGTTTAATTTTCATGTGAATTAGTCTTTTTCGCTTTCAAAATAAAATTAAAGTAATTCTAAAAATATTGTGTAGTTAAATTGACAATGTTCATTTTTTAACTAAATAAAACCGTTTTGTAAGAACTTATTTGCAAATATGTTGCAAGATCTTTTGTTCGACATTTAAAAGAATAATTTAGCATAAAACAATTTAGTCTTTTAACATTGTGATTTAAAAGTAGCTGGGTATGAAAAGAAATTTTTTTCAATTAGTTTATTTTCCAAAAAGAAAAAATGGTACCCAATAAAACTTACCGAACCACAATTCTCGACGGCAGAAGTTAAAATGACCAACACGCTGTTTATAGATGTTATCGGCTTGAACATGTAACTGATAAGGTCTTGACCATGTGCGTGATAAAGAAGTAAACTGATAGTTTAACCTTATTCTGTTATAGACCATACACTTGATGTTAGCAAGCTGAAATGTATGGACCTCTTTTTAAATTATCCTGTTTTTGTAAGTATATAAATTACATTTCTTTGTTAATGTTTTAAAACAGGAACGATTATTTAAAAATTATAAATTTTCTAAGAATGAAAAATATTCGACTTGTATAATATAGCTAAGGTTTTAAAGTACAACTCAAGTTAGTGCATAAGTCAGTGTTTTTTTCTGCGCATGTGCAGATGCAAAGTATATGGTTGGCTAGGCAACCAGTTGGTTGGTTGGAAGATGGGTAAGCAAATGATTATGGGGATAAACAGTTAGCTCGATATTTAAAATATTGAAACTTACATTTACATAAAACTAAAAGTCAATTTTGATTAATTTGAAGATTTTTAAACATAACTTAAAAATTTTATAAACTTTACTTTTGTTAATTTTTATTTTAAAATTTTATTTTATTCAATTCTTTTGTTAACTTATAATTTTTCTAAACTTATAACTTTGAAACTTTATTTTTGTAAACTTTTATTTATAATGAATAGAGGAATTATTTATTTATTTTGTTAACTTTAACTTTTTATTATTTTAAATTTAAAATAAGCAATTTTCTAAAAGGTTTTATTATTTTTAATAATTGAATGAAGCCTTCATAGCGTAATTGGTAGAAGGCGATCTGTTTTTTCATTAATTTTTGGTTTCACAAACGCTTAGTAACACTGAATAAACCTAGACAAACCTTTAAATGCACTTTCAGAGGTATGAAGTTATGACATAATGATTAAAATAACATGCAAATCATTGTGTCACTATTTCATTTTGTCAAGTTCGAACCTCTAGACTGTTAAAAACTATCTTCTAAAATAAATTCAAACTATATATGGAAGGACCAAGAATAAAATCTGTCTTGAAAATTTCAATCAAACATATCTTATAATATTTAAATCCATAATGTGTTTCGTATAAAATTTTTGTTAAATTGTATGAAATTTAAAATAATTTTATTAACTTGTGATATATATATATATATATATATTTACTAATATGTATATTTCCATTCAATAGTTGAATATTTTTGCAACAGTGAAAATTTTTATTTTGTGCTAAGTTATATAGAAAACATAAATTCTAACTGTTCACTTAAAAGTTCTACTTAATGCTAAACTAATAAATACACACACACATACATTTTGTAAGTTACTTCAACCCCTCTCTTTATAACATATACCTTCTTTTGCTTTATTAACTTTATTTTGTTAAATTTTATTTTATTTTATTTTATTTTATTTTATTATATCTATATATATTTTGTTTACTTTTACTTTTTTTTGTTTACTTTTATTTTCAAACTATATTTTTGTTAACCTTTATTCATTTATTTTTTGTTAACATTTAATTTTGATAAGTTTCAATTTAATTAACTTCTAATTTTTTTTTCGAACGTAAATATTTTCATTTCAATTAATTTTTTGTAATAGATTAATTTTTTTTTATTGGATTACATGACTTCACTTAAAAGTTCTACTAAATTATAAACTATTAAATTCACTCATAGACACTTTGCAAAAAATAAACACACAGAACTTTTTTACACGTATCACATGTAAAAGGAAACTTTTGATCGACTTGATCTGATGAAGAGGCCATTGGTTCCTTATTCAAAACAGGTTTCATTAAAATAGTAGAGTTGATTTGCTCCTTAAACTCCGATGTCAAGGCTTTTCTTATCTTGGTTGGTTCGTCTAACACCATGTCTTGCATTGTACTTATTTAATTTAAATCAAAATCAGAGATCACTTAAACGGAGAAAAAATTAGAACGTCTTAACGGTACAGAAACAGTATGAATATTATTTCAAATAAAACTTTTCAAGAATATTTATTTAATTGTAGAGGGCGCGCATGCTTAAAATAATTAAAAATAGCGTCACGTGATATATATCTTATACAGAAATTAGTCTGTATGTTAAACATAAGTAATTTAGCAAAGTATCTTTTATTATACAGTGGGTGATTTCGTTAAGTATAAATGTATTTTCAATTTTTATGTAAAAGTATACAAGTAATGTTTTATTATGTATTCATCGTGGCTTAAAATGCAAATTTAAATGTGTGAAAATACTCGTTCATTATATGGTATTGCTAATTAAGTAAATGAAATAATTTTTATACCTTAAACTAGATAAAAGAAGTAACGTTATCAGTAAGAAAATATAGGGATGTTATCCGCAAATAAGTAGTTTCCTGTTTTTGCTCTGGTAGACAACAGACCTATTTTCAAACTCGATAATCGTTATAATATTCGCTCAGTTTTGTTTTAAAATCTTAAATAATTTATCAAGTAAAAGGTAGTATTTTGTATACAATATGTAAGTTATATTATAATAATGGTACACATGTTTAATGAAATAGTATAAAATCCTTAATTTTTGTAGAAAAATAAAACAAGTTTCTACATTTTCTGAATAAAAATTGTAAAACTTTCCGAAAACTAAACTTATTTATTCCTTATACATAAATAAAAAACAGACACATGATGAAAAACTAAACAAATATTTATTAAATATAAAACATTTCTACGTTAATTTATAAATACATTGCTTAAATGCTTATTATAAAAGTCTACATTCATAGATTCAAAAAATAAATAAGTATAATTACATGTACATTTCTCTAGCAGGTTTTTCACAAATTCCTTAATGTTGAAATTTAACAAAGCACTGTCTGCGCACCAGTTAAACTGTTTTCTTAAATTATATCTAATACATTCATGATCCATTTCTACTGGTTGGCCGATTGAACATAAATAACAGTCAAACGTGCGACATACTGATCTCTCTAATTCATGATCGAAGCATTCTAAAAAATAGTCCATCGCCTCTTCCTCTGTAAAGTGAGAACATTTACATATTTTTACGTTTTTTAAAACATAAACAGGTAAAAGTTTTGTTAAAAAAGTTTGAATAAGACATTCGCTAATTTCAATACAGTTTTTCTCTAGTTTGAGAAATTGTTCTTTTGTAAGTAGTAAACAATCAGGTTTCAATAGTTTTTGCAGTATGCATGATTCCTTATCCACATAAATCGTTAGTAAGTCGTTGTTAGATACGAATGTTTCTTTTTCTGCAGAGTCAAAATTAAATTTTGTCATTCTCGTTTCAAATTTATCAAAGGTTGCGCACGATATTGCAATTCCTTCATTTGTAGGGTACATTTTACCACTATTCTCAAATTCATTATATTTTTGAATGTGAACGTTTAACTCACAGTCCTTATTCATTTGCACTTCGACAATCGTATCCTCCCCTAAGTCCCAATGGTATGGGGTAAAAACATCAAAATACTGAAATATTCTACTAAATTCGTTGATTTCTGAAATTTCATAGTAAGATGTGTTAAGCGAAGTAGTCATTTTCAGGTTTAGAAGTATCCAAAAAGCAGGGTAAACAGATAGGTGATCAAGCAAATATACAGCAAGGTTTTAGGTAAATAGAAAAACAATAGTCTAAGTCAAAACTTTAAACAGTAAATTCATTATGGCGTACAAGTTTCTTATATTGCTATTCTTATCGTTGTAAAACAGGATGTTATTCTACAAATGTCGTCATATCCTGTTTTATTAACTTATAAATCTTTAAAAGAAGTAATATTAGGTTTCATTATTTATATTAATTGTACGGAGCCTTCGTAGCGTAACTGGGAGCGCATTGGGAAGCAAGTCAACAGGTTGACAGTTCGAATCCCATCATAAACATAATGGTAAGTTAAACTTTCTTTTTTAAAGTATACAATTAAAAATTCCATTACAGTATCCTTAAACCCTACTTGGTAAGTTAAAATTTGCTGTATTATATAATTTATGTTACACAATCTCTTGTATGCAAATTGGTAAGATACGCTTAGCTTTGCAAGTTTATAAAACAAACAAACCAACCAACCTTTTACAAGGTTATTTTATATGTTATAAATACATTCCAATGTGTTTGTAGGTTTAAACATTAAAGTTTATCGTAAAGCGTAAATTATTTTTCTAAATTTATAATATCATTAGTACTGTATAGTAATAATCCAATATGTTTAATCATGTGACACCTTTTCTTATATATCTTAAATCGAGTCTAAGAAACATGATCTCATGGCGTGTTCGTTTAAACCTACTACAAATCAACACATCATGAGATCATTTTGTTAGGTTCGAGGTTCGAACCTCGCTTCATTTAAATGTATGTTAAAAGCTAATGATTTTTTAAAAAGGGACTACGCTATTTCAAAGTGAAAGTTGTAGTCGAAATTTAATATTTTCTTAATTTCTGTGAAGAAAAAAAAATGTTTTAAAACGTATGCACGTCATGTATTTTATTACAATTAGTTCACTTCGTATATGCATGCTTGTGTGTGTACGTAACAAATAGTTCACTGTGTGTCTGTCTGTCTGCCTACCTGCCTGCCTGCCTGCTTGTCTGTGTGCCTGCCTATCTGCCTATATGTGGGTTTATAACTATAATTATTTACATGTGTCACTTTAAAATTTTTATTAAGTGCCTACGCTATAACTAAATATTTCCATTGTAAGCAGTTTGGTAAGAAACTTTAAAATATTTTATTAAGTGCTATGCTTTAACTAAATATTTTCATTGTAAGCAGTTTGCTAAGAAACTTTAAAATTATTTATTATTTAGCTTTATGCTAGAACTTAAATTTCTATTTCATATTCCTTTGCGAGCACTATGGTAACACATTTTAAAATTATTTATTAAGTGCTATGCTATAACTATATATTTCCATTGTAAGCAGCGGTAAGTTACTTTATTTTACACCATGCTATAACTTAAATTTCCATTGTAAGCAGTATGGTTAGATACTTTAGAATATTTTATTTTATACTATGCTATAACTTAAAATTCAGAAGCAGTCATTTTAAATTCCATAATTTTCATACATACCGATAGAGGGCGACACCACTTTAAACTTTCTCTCTCCTAAAATTTAAAAAAAATTAAAAAAAAAATTGGGGGGGGGGGGCAAGGGGGTAGTAGTCGTACTCTACCATAGCCGATACCTCGTAATATAAGACAATTTAAATTTTTTTAAAATTAAGCCCCCCCTTAAAAAAATACCCCCCCCCTACTATAACATGCTGCCCCCTCCTAAAACCCCCTCTCCTATAGCACACCCTTTCGCCCCACCCTCGATTTTAAGTTTGAATTTTATCATCGTAGTCTTTTACAACAATTTAGCACCGCCGCCGCACCGCAGCACCGCCTCATGGGGCAAAACCGGCTTTTTCTACCTACTCCTGTTTTGCAGTTTAAACTGAATTAAACCATAAAATCAGAAAAGATTCTTCCTAAAAAAGCCGTAAATAACTGGTTATCTAAATTAGACCATTTGTCTTTCAATGGCTGTTCTAAGTTATTAATTATCCCAAATAATTATTCGTTCTACATTTAAAAATTCAGCTTTAAACGTAAAGTTGGAAAATATTTTTATTATTCTCTTTTTTGGCTAAAAAAAGTGACTGCTGGTGGCAAAAGTTCTTTGTCTACAGAATAACACAGTCAATAACAGTTGTAAAAATCCTTTACACTTGTTTTAACTGAAAATAGCAAGAATATCACGCACAATATTTTGAAAATAAATATGAAATACATGAAGATATCAAAAATGTCAAACATCTTGATATTTTGAAAATAAATATCATATGTATATCACGATGTACAGTGTGCCCGCTACGCTAAAATCCGAAAATCCGTTGTCACCTGAATAATTTCTGAACGGCGAGAGCTATAGTCATAAAAGTGGGGTCTAGGTATAAAAAAGTTGCCATGTGCTACGCAAAGAAACCACTTACAGCGCCACATGGAGGCTAAATTTGGAGTTAGCGTTCTTATTTCAAAAATGGTACAAGAAACGGGAAAAAGTCAATTACAAAGTTATTCAGCGTTATCGATTTTATTACAAAAAACATCTTGCTCACAAAAATGATACAAATAAAAAGCACAAAGCGCTCATGTGTTTGATCGCGTTGCACAAAAATGCACTTATCGGAAATGAGGCTCATCTATCTGCGATGCTCAAAATGGTGTCCTTCCGCAACAATAAACATCTGGAAACGTAATATATTTTGTGATAGTTACAGTTAGTTATGTGATATAAACATCATTAGTAATGTGAAGGTTAAGATCGCGTAGTCACGTGATTAACCTGTGGTGGATGACGTTACTAGTAACGTCATCATATTACATGATATACACTTGTACTAACTTTCAAATCTCTACAAGTCCTCGCAAGAGCCAGACCATGCATGAACCATGTTGTCAAGCTCATAAATAAGGTAAGTTTAATTTTCATGTGAATTAGTCTTTTTCGCTTTCAAAATAAAATTAAAGTAATTCTAAAAATAATGTGTAGTTAAATTGACAATGTTCATTTTTTAACTAAATAAAACCGTTTTGTGAGAACTTATTTGCAAATATGTTGCAAGATCTTTTGTTCGACATTTAAAAGAATAATTTAGCATAAAACAATTTAGTCTTTTAACATTGTGATTTAAAAGTAGCTGGGTATGAAAAGAAATTTTTTCCAATTAGTTTATTTTCCAAAAAGAAAAAATGGTACCCAATAAAACTTACCGAACCACAATTCTCGACGGCAGAAGTTAAAATGAGCAACACGCTGTTTATAGATGTTATCGGCTTGAACATGTAACTGATAAGGTCTTGACCACGTGCGTGATAAAGAAGTAAACTGATAGTTTAACCTTATTCTGTTATAGACCATACACTTGATGTTAGCAAGCTGAAATGTATGGACCTCTTTTTAAATTATCCTGTTTTTGTAAGTATATAAATTACATTTCTTTGTTAATGTTTTAAAACAGGAACGATTATTTAAAAATTATAAATTTTCTAAGAATGAAAAATATTCGACTTGTATAATATAGCTAAGGTTTTAAAGTACAACTCAAGTTAGTGCATAAGTCAGTGTTTTTTTCTGCGCATGTGCAGATGCAAAGTATATGGTTGGCTAGGCAACCAGTTGGTTGGTTGGAAGATGGGTAAGCAAATGATTATGGGGATAAACAGTTAGCTCGATATTTAAAATATTGAAACTTACATTTACATAAAACTAAAAGTCAATTTTGATTAATTTGAAGATTTTTAAACATAACTTAAAAATTTTATAAACTTTACTTTTGTTAATTTTTATTTTAAAATTTTATTTTATTCAATTCTTTTGTTAACTTATAATTTTTCTAAACTTATAACTTTGAAACTTTATTTTTGTAAACTTTTATTTATAATGAATAGAGGAATTATTTATTTATTTTGTTAACTTTAACTTTTTATTATTTTAAATTTAAAATAAGCAATTTTCTAAAAGGTTTTATTATTTTTAATAATTGAATGAAGCCTTCATAGCGTAATTGGTAGAAGGCGATCTGTTTTTTCATTAATTTTTGGTTTCACAAACGCTTAGTAACACTGAATAAACCTAGACAAACCTTTAAATGCACTTTCAGAGGTATGAAGTTATGACATAATGATTAAAATAACATGCAAATCATTGTGTCACTATTTCATTTTGTCAAGTTCGAACCTCTAGACTGTTAAAAACTATCTTCTAAAATAAATTCAAACTATATATGGAAGGACCAAGAATAAAATCTGTCTTGAAAATTTCAATCAAACATATCTTATAATATTTAAATCCATAATGTGTTTCGTATAAAATTTTTGTTAAATTGTATGAAATTTAAAATAATTTTATTAACTTGTGATATATATATATATATATATATTTACTAATATGTATATTTCCATTCAATAGTTGAATATTTTTGCAACAGTGAAAATTTTTATTTTGTGCTAAGTTATATAGAAAACATAAATTCTAACTGTTCACTTAAAAGTTCTACTTAATGCTAAACTAATAAATACACACACACATACATTTTGTAAGTTACTTCAACCCCTCTCTTTATAACATATACCTTCTTTTGCTTTATTAACTTTATTTTGTTAAATTTTATTTTATTTTATTTTATTTTATTTTATTATATCTATATATATTTTGTTTACTTTTACTTTTTTTTGTTTACTTTTATTTTCAAACTATATTTTTGTTAACCTTTATTCATTTATTTTTTGTTAACATTTAATTTTGATAAGTTTCAATTTAATTAACTTCTAATTTTTTTTTCGAACGTAAATATTTTCATTTCAATTAATTTTTTGTAATAGATTAATTTTTTTTTATTGGATTACATGACTTCACTTAAAAGTTCTACTAAATTATAAACTATTAAATTCACTCATAGACACTTTGCAAAAAATAAACACACAGAACTTTTTTACACGTATCACATGTAAAAGGAAACTTTTGATCGACTTGATCTGATGAAGAGGCCATTGGTTCCTTATTCAAAACAGGTTTCATTAAAATAGTAGAGTTGATTTGCTCCTTAAACTCCGATGTCAAGGCTTTTCTTATCTTGGTTGGTTCGTCTAACACCATGTCTTGCATTGTACTTATTTAATTTAAATCAAAATCAGAGATCACTTAAACGGAGAAAAAATTAGAACGTCTTAACGGTACAGAAACAGTATGAATATTATTTCAAATAAAACTTTTCAAGAATATTTATTTAATTGTAGAGGGCGCGCATGCTTAAAATAATTAAAAATAGCGTCACGTGATATATATCTTATACAGAAATTAGTCTGTATGTTAAACATAAGTAATTTAGCAAAGTATCTTTTATTATACAGTGGGTGATTTCGTTAAGTATAAATGTATTTTCAATTTTTATGTAAAAGTATACAAGTAATGTTTTATTATGTATTCATCGTGGCTTA
Organism: Maratus michaelseni; assembly: GCA_963931845.1. Lineage (NCBI taxonomy): Eukaryota > Metazoa > Arthropoda > Arachnida > Araneae > Salticidae > Maratus > Maratus michaelseni. Next base: position 179,075,605 of record OZ007592.1, on the reverse strand, counting down.
AAATGCAAATTTAAATGTGTGAAAATACTCGTTCATTATATGGTATTGCTAATTAAGTAAATGAAATAATTTTTATACCTTAAACTAGATAAAAGAAGTAACGTTATCAGTAAGAAAATATAGGGATGTTATCCGCAAATAAGTAGTTTCCTGTTTTTGCTCTGGTAGACAACAGACCTATTTTCAAACTCGATAATCGTTATAATATTCGCTCAGTTTTGTTTTAAAATCTTAAATAATTTATCAAGTAAAAGGTAGTATTTTGTATACAATATGTAAGTTATATTATAATAATGGTACACATGTTTAATGAAATAGTATAAAATCCTTAATTTTTGTAGAAAAATAAAACAAGTTTCTACATTTTCTGAATAAAAATTGTAAAACTTTCCGAAAACTAAACTTATTTATTCCTTATACATAAATAAAAAACAGACACATGATGAAAAACTAAACAAATATTTATTAAATATAAAACATTTCTACGTTAATTTATAAATACATTGCTTAAATGCTTATTATAAAAGTCTACATTCATAGATTCAAAAAATAAATAAGTATAATTACATGTACATTTCTCTAGCAGGTTTTTCACAAATTCCTTAATGTTGAAATTTAACAAAGCACTGTCTGCGCACCAGTTAAACTGTTTTCTTAAATTATATCTAATACATTCATGATCCATTTCTACTGGTTGGCCGATTGAACATAAATAACAGTCAAACGTGCGACATACTGATCTCTCTAATTCATGATCGAAGCATTCTAAAAAATAGTCCATCGCCTCTTCCTCTGTAAAGTGAGAACATTTACATATTTTTACGTTTTTTAAAACATAAACAGGTAAAAGTTTTGTTAAAAAAGTTTGAATAAGACATTCGCTAATTTCAATACAGTTTTTCTCTAGTTTGAGAAATTGTTCTTTTGTAAGTAGTAAACAATCAGGTTTCAATAGTTTTTGCAGTATGCATGATTCCTTATCCACATAAATCGTTAGTAAGTCGTTGTTAGATACGAATGTTTCTTTTTCTGCAGAGTCAAAATTAAATTTTGTCATTCTCGTTTCAAATTTATCAAAGGTTGCGCACGATATTGCAATTCCTTCATTTGTAGGGTACATTTTACCACTATTCTCAAATTCATTATATTTTTGAATGTGAACGTTTAACTCACAGTCCTTATTCATTTGCACTTCGACAATCGTATCCTCCCCTAAGTCCCAATGGTATGGGGTAAAAACATCAAAATACTGAAATATTCTACTAAATTCGTTGATTTCTGAAATTTCATAGTAAGATGTGTTAAGCGAAGTAGTCATTTTCAGGTTTAGAAGTATCCAAAAAGCAGGGTAAACAGATAGGTGATCAAGCAAATATACAGCAAGGTTTTAGGTAAATAGAAAAACAATAGTCTAAGTCAAAACTTTAAACAGTAAATTCATTATGGCGTACAAGTTTCTTATATTGCTATTCTTATCGTTGTAAAACAGGATGTTATTCTACAAATGTCGTCATATCCTGTTTTATTAACTTATAAATCTTTAAAAGAAGTAATATTAGGTTTCATTATTTATATTAATTGTACGGAGCCTTCGTAGCGTAACTGGGAGCGCATTGGGAAGCAAGTCAACAGGTTGACAGTTCGAATCCCATCATAAACATAATGGTAAGTTAAACTTTCTTTTTTAAAGTATACAATTAAAAATTCCATTACAGTATCCTTAAACCCTACTTGGTAAGTTAAAATTTGCTGTATTATATAATTTATGTTACACAATCTCTTGTATGCAAATTGGTAAGATACGCTTAGCTTTGCAAGTTTATAAAACAAACAAACCAACCAACCTTTTACAAGGTTATTTTATATGTTATAAATACATTCCAATGTGTTTGTAGGTTTAAACATTAAAGTTTATCGTAAAGCGTAAATTATTTTTCTAAATTTATAATATCATTAGTACTGTATAGTAATAATCCAATATGTTTAATCATGTGACACCTTTTCTTATATATCTTAAATCGCGTCTAAGAAACATGATCTCATGGCGTGTTCGTTTAAACCTACTACAAATCAACACATCATGAGATCATTTTGTTAGGTTCGAGGTTCGAACCTCGCTTCATTTAAATGTATGTTAAAAGCTAATGATTTTTTAAAAAGGGACTACGCTATTTCAAAGTGAAAGTTGTAGTCGAAATTTAATATTTTCTTAATTTCTGTGAAGAAAAAAAAATGTTTTAAAACGTATGCACGTCATGTATTTTATTACAATTAGTTCACTTCGTATATGCATGCTTGTGTGTGTACGTAACAAATAGTTCACTGTGTGTCTGTCTGTCTGCCTACCTGCCTGCCTGCCTGCTTGTCTGTGTGCCTGCCTATCTGCCTATATGTGGGTTTATAACTATAATTATTTACATGTGTCACTTTAAAATTTTTATTAAGTGCCTACGCTATAACTAAATATTTCCATTGTAAGCAGTTTGGTAAGAAACTTTAAAATATTTTATTAAGTGCTATGCTTTAACTAAATATTTTCATTGTAAGCAGTTTGCTAAGAAACTTTAAAATTATTTATTATTTAGCTTTATGCTAGAACTTAAATTTCTATTTCATATTCCTTTGCGAGCACTATGGTAACACATTTTAAAATTATTTATTAAGTGCTATGCTATAACTATATATTTCCATTGTAAGCAGCGGTAAGTTACTTTATTTTACACCATGCTATAACTTAAATTTCCATTGTAAGCAGTATGGTTAGATACTTTAGAATATTTTATTTTATACTATGCTATAACTTAAAATTCAGAAGCAGTCATTTTAAATTCCATAATTTTCATACATACCGATAGAGGGCGACACCACTTTAAACTTTCTCTCTCCTAAAATTTAAAAAAAATTAAAAAAAAAATTGGGGGGGGGGGGGGCAAGGGGGTAGTAGTCGTACTCTACCATAGCCGATACCTCGTAATATAAGACAATTTAAATTTTTTTAAAATTAAGCCCCCCCTTAAAAAAATACCCCCCCCCCTACTATAACATGCTGCCCCCTCCTAAAACCCCCTCTCCTATAGCACACCCTTTCGCCCCACCCTCGATTTTAAGTTTGAATTTTATCATCGTAGTCTTTTACAACAATTTAGCACCGCCGCCGCACCGCAGCACCGCCTCATGGGGCAAAACCGGCTTTTTCTACCTACTCCTGTTTTGCAGTTTAAACTGAATTAAACCATAAAATCAGAAAAGATTCTTCCTAAAAAAGCCGTAAATAACTGGTTATCTAAATTAGACCATTTGTCTTTCAATGGCTGTTCTAAGTTATTAATTATCCCAAATAATTATTCGTTCTACATTTAAAAATTCAGCTTTAAACGTAAAGTTGGAAAATATTTTTATTATTCTCTTTTTTGGCTAAAAAAAGTGACTGCTGGTGGCAAAAGTTCTTTGTCTACAGAATAACACAGTCAATAACAGTTGTAAAAATCCTTTACACTTGTTTTAACTGAAAATAGCAAGAATATCACGCACAATATTTTGAAAATAAATATGAAATACATGAAGATATCAAAAATGTCAAACATCTTGATATTTTGAAAATAAATATCATATGTATATCACGATGTACAGTGTGCCCGCTACGCTAAAATCCGAAAATCCGTTGTCACCTGAATAATTTCTGAACGGCGAGAGCTATAGTCATAAAAGTGGGGTCTAGGTATAAAAAAGTTGCCATGTGCTACGCAAAGAAACCACTTACAGCGCCACATGGAGGCTAAATTTGGAGTTAGCGTTCTTATTTCAAAAATGGTACAAGAAACGGGAAAAAGTCAATTACAAAGTTATTCAGCGTTATCGATTTTATTACAAAAAACATCTTGCTCACAAAAATGATACAAATAAAAAGCACAAAGCGCTCATGTGTTTGATCGCGTTGCACAAAAATGCACTTATCGGAAATGAGGCTCATCTATCTGCGATGCTCAAAATGGTGTCCTTCCGCAACAATAAACATCTGGAAACGTAATATATTTTGTGATAGTTACAGTTAGTTATGTGATATAAACATCATTAGTAATGTGAAGGTTAAGATCGCGTAGTCACGTGATTAACCTGTGGTGGATGACGTTACTAGTAACGTCATCATATTACATGATATACACTTGTACTAACTTTCAAATCTCTACAAGTCCTCGCAAGAGCCAGACCATGCATGAACCATGTTGTCAAGCTCATAAATAAGGTAAGTTTAATTTTCATGTGAATTAGTCTTTTTCGCTTTCAAAATAAAATTAAAGTAATTCTAAAAATAATGTGTAGTTAAATTGACAATGTTCATTTTTTAACTAAATAAAACCGTTTTGTGAGAACTTATTTGCAAATATGTTGCAAGATCTTTTGTTCGACATTTAAAAGAATAATTTAGCATAAAACAATTTAGTCTTTTAACATTGTGATTTAAAAGTAGCTGGGTATGAAAAGAAATTTTTTCCAATTAGTTTATTTTCCAAAAAGAAAAAATGGTACCCAATAAAACTTACCGAACCACAATTCTCGACGGCAGAAGTTAAAATGACCAACACGCTGTTTATAGATGTTATCGGCTTGAACATGTAACTGATAAGGTCTTGACCACGTGCGTGATAAAGAAGTAAACTGATAGTTTAACCTTATTCTGTTATAGAACATACACTTGATGTTAGCAAGCTGAAATGTATGGACCTCTTTTTAAATTATCCTGTTTTTGTAAGTATATAAATTACATTTCTTTGTTAATGTTTTAAAATAGGAACGATTATTTAAAAATCATAAATTTTCTAAGAATGAAAGATATTCGACTTGTATAATATAGCTAAGGTTTTAAAGTACAACTCAAGTTAGTGCATAAGTCAGTGTTTTTTTCTGCGCATGTGCAGATGCAAAGTATATGGTTGGCTAGGCAACCAGTTGGTTGGTTGGAAGATGGGTAAGCAAATGATTATGGGGATAAACAGTTAGCTCGATATTTAAAATATTGAAACTTACATTTACATGAAACTAAAAGTCAATTTTGATTAATTTGAAGATTTTTAAACATAACTTAAAAATTTATAAACTTTACTTTTGTTAATTTTTATTTTAAAATTTTATTTTATTCAATTCTTTTGTTAACTTATAATTTTTCTAAACTTATAACTTTGAAACTTTATTTTTGTAAACTTTTATTTATAATGAATAGAGGAATTATTTATTTATTTTGTTAACTTTAACTTTTTATTATTTTAAATTTAAAATAAGCAATTTTCTAAAAGGTTTTATTATTTTTAATAATTGAATGAATCCTTCATAGCGTAATTGGTAGAAGGCGATCTGTTTTTTCATTAATTTTCGGTTTCACAAACGCTTAGTAACACTGAATAAACCTAGACAAACCTTTAAATGCACTTTCAGAGGTATGAAGTTATGACATAATGATTAAAATAACATACAAATCATTGTGTCACTATTTCATTTTGTCAAGTTCGAACCTCTAGACTGTTAAAAACTATCTTCTAAAATAAATTCAAACTATATATGGAAGGACCAAGAATAAAATCTGTCTTGAAAATTTCAATCAAACATATCTTATAATATTTAAATCCATAATGTGTTTCGTATAAAATTTTTGTTAAATTGTATGAAATTTAAAATAATTTTATTAACTTGTGATATATATATATATTTTTTTTTTTACTAATATGTATATTTCCATTCAATAGTTGAATATTTTTGCAACAGTGAAAATTTTTATTTTGTGCTAAGTTATATAGAAAACATAAATTCTAACTGTTCACTTAAAAGTTCTACTTAATGCTAAACTAATAAATACACACACACACATACATTTTGTAAGTTACTTCAACCCCTCTCTTTATAACATATACCTTCTTTTGCTTTATTAACTTTATTTTGTTAAATTTTATTTTATTTTATTTTATTTTATTTTATTATATCTATATATATTTTGTTTACTTTTACTTTTTTTGTTTACTTTTATTTTCAAACTATATTTTTGTTAACCTTTATTTATTTATTTTTTGTTAACATTTAATTTTGATAAGTTTCAATTTAATTAACTTCTAATTTTTTTTTCGAACGTAAATATTTTCATTTCAATTAATTTTTTGTAATAGATTAATTTTTTTTTTAATTGGATTACATGACTTCACTTAAAAGTTCTACTAAATTATAAACTATTAAATTCACTCATAGACACTTTGCAAAAAATAAACACACAGAACTTAATCAAAAACATTTTATTTTCAGGTCTTAAATAATTCATTACAAATAGTTTGTTCATTAATCTTACATAAAAAGTGCTCACTAACATTATAAACTCCGTTTAGAAACGTTGAAGTTACATAATCGAAATCTACGAGCATTAACAAAGCTTCCCCTAATTGATTAAATTTTTCCCTATTATTAAATGTGAAACAGGAGTGAAGGCTTTTGCTCGAATGTCGTAGTGCATATGCATGACATTCATACAATTGATTAAGTATTGATAACATATTATTCTCGATACATGTGTTAAGTTTATACTTTAACACCTCATCATTTTCTGTAGATATATTACTCACCATACATTTCTTTTTAATAAGAGATGGTAAAAGTTTTGTATACATATGTTGTAAAAGTACACTATTTAAATGAGAGGTACTTTCTTTTAATTTTTCTAGTTGATGTTCGTTTAAGTCAATATAAGAATGATTCTTTAAATTTTTAATTCGCATTGTAGAATTTTGATTTAACACTAAAATCATGTTATTAGAAACAAAGGACGTGCTTTTGTATCTTAAATTAAATGCAATAAGTTTATATTGAAACTCAAACCAGCTAGGAATATCCATATTAACCACGCGGTTTGTCGGGATTTCTTCATTAGTAGATACATTGCGTTTAAATTCTCGTATAAGTATATAATATTGTTTAGTTCTTAACTTCAAAGTTAAATAGAAACAGTCACTTTTAGTTCTTTGTGAAACACATAGGAATTGCATAATTTATCACTTTTAATGTCATTTGCAGGTGAGATGGTGGTTTGTAATTCACCACTTGTTTGCGAAAGGTTGCTTGCTTGTAGCTCGTTGACCTCGCGTTTAACAGTAGTCTGTAAAATATTATTTGTAGGTTCTTGAAACGCTAAAGTAGTAGAACAATCTAAATTTTCAAAATTCATGTCTTCGGAAAATGTATTCAAATAGTCCATGGCAGAATTTGGCATTCGACCGGGATTCTCGAAAGATGTTGTATCATTCCCATAGGCAAAGTTTGAAAAATTCATAGCGATCTCGGGTTTCACATCTTGTAAGTCCTCAGTAGTTACACAGTTATTACTCATTTTAGAAAGTTTTAATCTTGGGTCTTTTAACTCCTTCTCATAGGTATTTCAATTTTCCATGGGTTTTTCTAAACGTTGACGTTTTGAAGGTGAAAGTACTTCTTCGTGAGATCTTTTCTGCATATTAATGTCATAAAATATTTTTAATCAGCATTCCACTAACTGGTGTAATCTCGATAAAAGTCTACAGTAAACTGATTGTGATTCCTGGAAACATTTACTTATCTAGATTAAAAGCAGTCACAGTTATAGTTAATCATTTAAATTACATTTAGGTTAAAGATAAAATGTTTACTTATCTATAATAAATACAGTGACGGTTTAAGTTAAACATTTTCTTAACTATGTTAAATACTGTAATTTTAACTGTGGGATGGAAATTATCAAAACATGCAATGTCATTGTTTAAAAGGAGAGAAAAATTAAACTTTCTTATCAATAAATAAGTTTAATACCTATTCAAATAAAAATAATAAATTTTTCTTAAAAAGAGATTTCATTTAACCAAAAAGTGTTAACTTTAAAGACTACAATTAAAAAAATTTTGCCTACTCATAAATATATGTTCACTTTTTTTCTAGAAAATAAAACTTCAAAGATTGATTTCATGAGTAAAAATAAATAGACATGTGAAATAAAAACAGATATGTGATATAAAAACAAATATTTATTAAATAAATACATTTCTATGTTAATTTACAAATACATTGTCTAAATGGTTATTATAAAAGTCCATATTCATAGTTTCAAAAAATAAATGAGTATAATTACATGAACATTTCTTGAATATGTTTTTTACAAATTCAGTCACGTTGAAATTTAGCAGTGCACTGTCGCTACACCAATTATACTTTCTACGCAAATTATAACTATCACACTCGTGTTTCACATTAATTGGTTCTCCGATTGAACATCGATAGCAATCAAACACGCGAGAAACGGATGACTTTAACTCGTCATCGAAACATTTTAAGAAATAGTTCAAAGTCTCTTCTATTGTGAGGTGGGTACATTTACATTTGTTTAAGTTTTCTAAAATCGAAACAGGAATAAGCTTAGTTAAAAGCGTCTCAATGAGACATTTGGTAATTTTAAAGCCATTTTTCACTAGTTTCAAATATTGATCTTTTGTAAGCAGTAAAAAATCCGACTTCAAACAAAACCCTGTAGTAGCGTGAGACGTTGTATATATAATTAATAAATTCCATTTATCGTTTGAAACGAAAAAACTTTATTTTAAATTAACACATTAAAAAAACAAAACAAAAGTAAAAATGAAAAATTATGATAAGCATCCATGCCGTAAATTTACATGGTCAGCCAAATTCCGATTCTGACGTCCCCTCAAAGTGGAACCTCACTCTCGAGTATTCCAAATCCAACTGATTCAACATTCAACTCCTTCCACCATCAACTGCCGTCTGCAATTTCACTTCCCAGAGGCTTTCCTTGCATTCCAGGAATTTCCCAGAAAACATTGCATGTCGTAGGGGCCCAGTTCTTTGTATCCACAAGAACAATACTTTACAATTCTTATCTACTCATTCAGATAACACACCATTCAATACAAAGCATGTATTGCAGCTTGGCTTATCTCAAAATGAAAATGAAATTCACACTATTGATAGAATTTTTGTCAATAGAGATCAATCTGTCATATTATTTTAATTCCAGAGAGATTATCCTTTTTCCACAAATAAGGGAGGAGTTGAAACATGTCAACTCATCACAACATCTCCCCCTAAGAAAAAATTTCTAGAAGAAATTTGGCATATATATTAATAGAATAAGCTCCTTCAATCAATTTCTAAAGAGGTCAACAAAGTATAAAGGAATTTAGAATAACACATGAAAAATCCCTATAGAATACAAACACATTCCCATACTCAGTATTTGATAGACCACACTGTCAATAGGATTTACTATACTCCCTCACCTACAATACCTAAGTATAATTCCAGGAATAATTTATACAATTGATGCCCTAAGAAACAATTTTGAAATACTTCACATACATATAATACCAAATACAGGTTACACTTTACATGATTCTAACAAAAAAAAGTAATAATAAAAAAAAAGAAAAAAATCTATATGCCACACAATGCCTAAACCGATTCTCTTAAAAACTTGCTTAAAAGCCTAAATTTAGACACTTCTACAAACAAAAAGAAAGCATACTAAATTATGCAATTATTAAATTAATGAAGTTTTACTATTACGAAAATAATATTAAGCATTAAATGATAAATAAACACAATACAGATATTACAAAAATGAGCACTCCCAAATTTAGAATAAACTTAATTTAGAGAATTCTCCCGAAAACCAATATCTATATTACTTCTATCAGAAAATCTTTTCGACAATAATTTTCGCCTCACAACTTCATAATCATGATTTTTCCTTTCAAAATCTTGTTTGATTTCAATAAATCTTTCTTTGTGATCCGTTTTAAAAGAAGAATGCTCCATTCTTTTTAACTTTGATTTCTTATTCACATCTTCTTGGCATTTAGCCCCCCAATTTACTCTATTATTTTCCTTCATCCTAGAGTTAAATTTACTGGCCACAGTCATAGATGAACTCAATTTCTTTCTAATTCTATTTCTAACATGTATAAATCCCATACTACCGACAAAATACCTGGGTATATTTACATCATGCTCAGAATTCTTTTCCCGAAATTGACCTCCAATACCTGACCTTTTATCACCATCCTTTTTAGACGCACCCTCTTTTGTATCGATCAATTTAGACCCTTTTTCCAAATACCTATCAGTCACGTCTTCCAGTGAATTTACCTCTGTCTCATTAACAGACTTATTATCCCTTTCACAGATTTCATTCACAACCATTTTTCTAACAACCCTTTGCTCATGATCGCTAGATAATCTGAGGGTTCCCTGCCCATTTAATTCTCTTTGATTCCCCACTTGTTTATACACCGAATTTTGCTTTTCCATATTTCCTAACTTTAATAAGTCATAAACAGCTGGTGTTATAAGGGGCGGAGAATTTAGTTTTCTCACAACTGCAACCACCACATTTTTTTCAACACACTCTTTTTCACCTTCCATCAAAGCAACCGGCACTGACACCAAATCCGCTTTTTGTCTATTTCCGAGGGCCGGTATAAGAAAGACATTTCCCACTTTCTTAGCACTCCACGGAATGTCATTAGCATCAAAAACCGCAATTTGCGCACCTGTGTCCTTAATCGCTTTTACTTTCTTACCATTCACGCATAAATCAACCATAGGTAATTCGGTTTCCACACCTTCCTTATTATTTACACTTTTCCCATCACTAGTAACAATCCAAGCTATGCTTTTATCCTCATAATTAGATTTACTTTTTAACAATTCAGGACAATTTGGTCTGATGTGCCCCACTGCCAAACAATTATAACATTGGACTTGTCTTTGCTTTTCGAAAACATTGTCCTTCTTAAATTGATCAAATTTCCCACACTCTTTCGTATTCTCAAATTCCGATTTTGGTTTAATTTCCTTTCTACTTTTAGAATTAAAGCTGTCTTTTTGCTTATCCTGAAAAGATTTATTTTCCCACGGTTTTCTATCCGACCTATTAAATTCTCTTCTTATACTCTCAAATTTATCTGATTTTTCCGCGAGTTTAGAAGCAATCTTTATTTCCTCCCAATCATCAATAAATTTTTCTTTTATCTCAAAAGGGACACGTTTTTTCAATTGTTCCGTGAGCATTAGTTCTTTTAAGGATTCAAAATCTCTCACTTCTAATGACTCTAACCAATTATCCAGATAACCCCTTAACTCATAAATCAGATCCACCCATAATTCACCAGATTTTCTTTGATGAGTTTCAAATTTTTGTTTTAAGGCGCCTGTACTTAGCCTAAACCTATTTAACAAAACTTTCTTTATATGCAGAAAATCATCACATTTGTCTGCTGGTTGTTTTACTATAATTTCGGCAATATCAGAAGGTAATAAAGGAATTAATTGACTAACCAAATCTTCCTGAGAAACTTTAGCTTTCTCGGCTTGCCTTTCAAAAATCATAAAGAAAAGAGTTATATCAATTAATTTGGAATCAAAGCGCGGAACCAAATCCTTTAAATTTACCTTAGGAGTTCTATGAAAATCTACATTTGATTCATTAGATGAAACACTAACAACATCCGCAGAATTTTGAATACGCAATTTTTCTAATTCAAATTGCTGTTGTTTCTCAAGTTTTTGTAATTCAAGTTGTTTTTCAAGTTGTTTTTCGAGTTTATCTGCCTCAAGTTGTTTCTCAAGTTTATCTAATTCAAGTTGTTTTTCAAGTTTATCTAACTCAAATTTCCTAAGTTTATCTTTTTCCTCTTGTGCAATCCTATCTAATTCAATTTGCCTCTCTCTTTCTTTACGATCTTTTTCAATTTGTTTTTCCTGTTCTTTCCGCTCTGCCTCCTGTTCAAGAATATATTGCAAGCGAAGTTTTGCGTAACTTTCTTTATAATCCTCAGCATTAACTATAGCCTGAATTATAGCTTGATTTTTACATGTTTTTGACACACTGGTCTCAAATTCCTCTGCTAATAATAGCAAGACGCTTTTATTATATTTTACTAAATAGTCTGCCATATTTTTCCCCAAAATATAATAAATTTCAAAATAACAGATATATTCAATTTACAATAATACAATAAATACAGAAATAGAATTTTCTTCACTATACGTATAATAATGTATTCAAAAACGACATAATTTCAATATAGCAAATTCTCATGCAACAGTGACGTCTTTCAAACTGAGTATATCCCCCAAAATAAATTTTATACCCAACAGTACAGTATAACATCAATTTATTTTGAAACATTAATCATAAGCATCCACAGTATACCCATAAAATTAAGCTATAACTTTATTACTGTAATAAATAAAATGTATATAAACAAAACTCTTATTTCCAAAAGTTTTATACAAATTTATGATTAAAATACCCTGATTAATAATCTCAATTAATCAATAACAATTTACTATACCCCAAGTAAATTTTAACATATACATAAGTATATAATTTTCTTAACCCAATATTATACCAAACAGATACCAGAAAATCAACAAACATAAAAATTCTAACCAAAATTTAAATACCAAATTAATAGCTTCCCTAGAATTCTTAAATTTCACATAGAGTTTTGTTCCCCAAAATTAAAATTTATACACAAAATTCAATTTAAAACAGACCTCTATAGAAGATTTCATAAAAGAGCTTACCTCCAGATGCAGATATTTCCTCCACACTGATACCAGGCTTCCAAGCACTTTTAAAGATGACACACACAGATGTTTGAAGATTTGAAGATATTAATTTCACTGATGAGGCACTAATTTCAACTTAGATCCATATGTAGGAAACTCAGATGGTACACCGCCTATCTTCATTCCACTGATATATTTTGAAGCACACGCAAATAGCACCAAGTCTATAGTTGACTGTTCATACACCTCCCAGCTTTAGTCGATAAAGTTCCTTTACCAGTTCTCTACTTGCTAGAACTCCGAGAAAAATCCACGACTCCAATTAGACTTCAAGACTCCACAACTCTGCTCGTCCGTTTTCCACTGGCTCTTCATCTGTTTAATCAGGTTAACGCATAGATCCGTAATCTAATTTACTTTAGATCACATATCCCATTTGCTGCCACCAATTAATTATATATACTATTGCTGTGGTAGCGTGAGACGTTGTATATATAATTAATAAATTCCATTTATCGTTTGAAACGAAAAAACTTTATTTTAAATTAACACATTAAAAAAACAAAACAAAAGTAAAAATGAAAAATTATGATAAGCATCCATGCCGTAAATTTACATGGTCAGCCAAATTCCGATTCTGACGTCCCCTCAAAGTGGAACCTCACTCTCGAGTATTCCAAATCCAACTGATTCAACATTCAACTCCTTCCACCATCAACTGCCGTCTGCAATTTCACTTCCCAGAGGCTTTCCTTGCATTCCAGGAATTTCCCAGAAAACATTGCATGTCGTAGGGGCCCAGTTCTTTGTATCCACAAGAACAATACTTTACAATTCTTATCTACTCATTCAGATAACACACCATTCAATACAAAGCATGTATTGCAGCTTGGCTTATCTCAAAATGAAAATGAAATTCACACTATTGATAGAATTTTTGTCAATAGAGATCAATCTGTCATATTATTTTCATTCCAGAGAGATTATCCTTTTTCCACAAATAAGGGAGGAGTTGAAACATGTCAACTCATCACAACCCAAACTTTTTCGATTTGAATAATTTTTGCAGTATGCATGATTCCTTATTTACATAAGCGATTAGTAAGTCATTATTACATACGAATGTATCTTTTTCAGAAACAAAATTAAATTTATCCAATCTCGATTCAAATTTGTCGAATGTTGCACATGATAATGTAATGCCTTCATTTGTGGGGGTAAGTTCACGACCGTTCTTTTCAAATTCTTCGTATTTCTGTATGTGAACATAAAGCTCATAGTTCTTATTCATTTGTACTTCAACAATCATTTCCTCACCTAAATTCCAATGAGCAGGAGTAAAAACATCGAAAAATTTAAATATTTTACTAAACTGTGTGATGTCTGAAATTTCATATTTCGAACTGTTTCGCAAGGAAAGTCGATCAGATGGGTTAAGTTCTTTAGGGGAAAGATGAATTTTTCTATGTTTCACTAAGTCAGATCTATTATTAAATGTTTCAAAACAATCGTCACATTTACAGTGACTGGGTGACTGTCTACTTTTCCTTTGATTTGGCTTGGAAGTATTATGAATTTTCCCATGCTTTAATAAATCACTCTTTTGTGATAATACTTCACCACATACATTACAAATATGAATCACAGGGGTCTTTGAATGGACCTTCATATGATTTAATAAATGATACTTTCTAGCAAATGTTTTTTCACAAATTATACACACAAGAGGTATTTTCTCCAGATGACATTTCATGTGAAACATTAAGTTAACCTTTCGGGGAAAAGTTTTGTCGCAAGTAGAACACACAAAGGGTAACTTCTGTTTCTTTAATCCTGATGAGGTGGGTTTCACTTCACAGTTCGAAACGGGTTCTTCTTTAGGGTGTATTAAAAATTCCATGTCATGGTCATTTAATCCTGGTGATGAGGGTTCACTCTTCACGTTAGACATATCATTAGCACTTAACAAAGCAGAATCCATGACTCGTTCCGTAATCACTTAAATGTAAACTAACTTAAAACGGAAAACACAACCTTTCACAGTGGTAACAGGAAACAATATAATCATATTAACTCGTTTCTTGGAAGTTCATAAAATGAAAAAATGGAAGTTAAAAATTCTTATTAATCTCGTATTTAGTACTTTTATAAATAATATTTTACTGATCGAATCACTTACGTGTTATAAATCTAACTAGAAAAAGTGAATATTTCAAATAAGTCATGTTAGAAAAAACTAGATTCGATTATCTTTTTTTTAAATGTTGGTTGTATAAAGTCAATCGTTTATTATTTTTGAACAGTTGTTATTATTTTTTAAATAGTTTTTATTATTTTTGAACAGTTGTTATTATTATTTGAACATTTTTTATTATTTTTGATCATTTGTTTAGTTGTTATATTTTTGAACAGTTGTTGTTCTTATTTTTTTAATACTTTTATTTTTTTTTCCCTGTGCTTTTTTTCCAAACAGGCGAAAATTTCAAAATTGTAGTTTACAATTCTAAAATACACTTTTAATGAAAGCAGTCTGTTACAAGATAATCACAAAAAGTTAACATTATCTTCCAAAAATAAATCCTCATTTCACAATATAATTGAAACTGAATAGGCAAAATTAAAAATCACGTTATTCCAAACACAAATATCCGTAATCTGATGATCTGTATCCACCATGATATCATAACTTGAACAGATAAAGCTATCCTAAATTATCAAAGCATTAGTTCAGTTTGTCATGGCACGTCCAAGAAAATTTCGATAGGATAAAAATTTGACTGTAAGTTTCGAAGGAAAACCTATCCCCGAATCGAACTTGGCAGATTTATTTAATCTTTTGTTTTCTGCGAATAAAAGAAAACCGATCAGGGCACAAAACGAATTATTAGAAACATTAAACGAAATGAATGTCCCGCGAAATTTTATTAAAAATAAAAATTTATCAACAAACATTAAACAAGATTCTGTATTAGATTTGTCAAAACCCGCTAAAAAACGAAAAGTGGGTAGTAGAGGAAAAGTGATGGTCCGGCCCCAGGTGGCGGAGCTGTGGAGCCTGAGGAGGGAGGAGGGAGGGCTCTTCAGCTCCACCACTCGAAGTGCAGCTCAGCTCCTCCACTCGAAGTGCAGCTCAGCTCCTCCACTCAAAGTGCAGCACCTGCCCACATGCCCACCGCTCGAAGTGCAACACCTGCCCTCAGCTCCTCCACTCGAAGTGCCCTCCACCACCTAAGATAAGGATTTCTACTATAAGATAAGGGGATTAATGTTAATGAATTTTAATTGGGGAACTTAGAAATTTTTCGAAGCAAATTTTTTTTTTTTTTTTTTCAACTAGAGTAGGGTATTTCATATACATGTTAGACTATATTTGAGGTGAATTTTAAAAGTCGATAAGGGTTTAATTAAAAAGGATCATTCATTAATTTTAATTGGAGAACTTAGACATTTTTTTTTAACCAAAAGTAGAATTTTTAGAGTTAAAAGTCGTCAAAAGTAGGATTTTCAGCTGAAAGTAATCTAAGATATAAACTCTCAACTGAAATGAATTTTGCCTTAAGGTGTGAGTTTTTGGCTAGAAGTGACCTAGAGTCAAAACTTCCTAGTTCCAGTATTTAAAAATATTAATTAAAAATGATCATTAAAATATCAATTTATTTTAATTGGAGAACTTAAGAAATTTTTAAGATTTTTTTTTCTAAACTAGAGTAGACTATTCGATTCTCAACGAGAGTACGTAGTTTCAATGTGAACGAAAAATAGTAATTAAGAAATGATTAAAAATTGTAATTAAAAAGGATCATTAATTTTAATTGGGGAACTTAGACATTTTTGCAAGATTTTTTTATAACTAGAGTAGACCATTCGATATACATGTTAGAGTACATTTCAGGAGAATTTAAAAAGTCAATAATGATTTAATTAAAAATAATAATTAAAAAGGGTCATTCACTAATTTTAATTGGGGAACTTAGACATTTTTCGAAGCATTTTTTTTTTCTATACGAGAGTATGCAGTTTGAATATGAGTGTATGTAGTAGAAGTGAATGAAATAAATTAAAAAAGGTATTAAGATTTTTTTTCTTTTAAACCAAAAATAGAATTTAGAGTTAAAAATAGAAGTTTTAGAGTTAAAAGTCGCCAAAAGTAGGATTTTCAACTGAAAGTAATCTAAGATATAAACTCTCAACTGAAATGAATTTTACCTTAAGGTGTGAGCTTTTAGCTAGAAGTGACCTAGAGTCAAAACTTCCTGGTCCCAGGAATCACCACGGGGGTTATAGTAAAAAATACAGGGTCCCGTATGAATTATACAGTACTATATTTAACAGCTCGCCCCCTCCCCCTCCCCCTACCCCCTCCCTTTCTTTACCCAGAGGAGCCCTTCGATAGCCTAACAATACACACTTCAAAAAATACAGAGTGCTACAAAACGAAGAATTTTAACGTATATATAAAATAAACAAGAATGAAAAATCATGCGTAGCGACATAATTCATGAATCACTTTCCAACATCATTGAAATGTTATGTGAACAAAATATAATTTTACCAGCTAGTGCGTAGTTAATTAAAATAGTGAACAGATCCCCTTTTTAATAAAAAGGAACCCTTCACAAAAATCCATTTATGCATAAGGACCCTTCATAAAATCAGATAATTTACACTTTACCCTGTTTTTTTTTTCAATTCAAGTTAGGCTAAAAGTAAAGCTTACACATCGATAGGTTCAAAATATAGAAATCCTTCAAAAGAAACTAGAAAAAGTTAAAGATTTAAGCCCTGCTCATAAAATAATGCGACTACCCAGCGCCCTTCACAAATAATATAACCCTATTCCTATTCGAATCCCAGAGACCTTCACAAAAAAATCCAATAGATTCATATTATTTTATGGCGACAGAAATACGAGAGACCTTTCATAAAAATCCAAGATCACTGTTTGAAAGAAAAGCACCCTTCACAATGTACCCTGTAAAAATATTTTAAGAAATAGACTACTATTCTCAAAGGAATACGAATTCATGCAATGTAAAAAATAGGTTTTACACGAATGCATTTTTAGTATAACGTTCAAAATATAGATTTTAGAAAAAAAATGGTGTCCTTCCGCAACAATAAACATCTGGAAACGTAATATATTTTGTGATAGTTACAGTTAGTTATGTGATATAAACATCATTAGTAATGTGAAGGTTAAGATCGCGTAGTCACGTGATTAACCTGTGGTGGATGACGTTACTAGTAACGTCATCATATTACATGATATACACTTGTACTAACTTTCAAATCTCTACAAGTCCTTGCAAGAGCCAGACCATGCATGAACCATGTTGTCAAGCTCATAAATAAGGTAAGTTTAATTTTCATGTGAATTAGTCTTTTTCGCTTTCAAAATAAAATTAAAGTAATTCTAAAAATAATGTGTAGTTAAATTGACAATGTTCATTTTTTAACTAAATAAAACCGTTTTGTGAGAACTTATTTGCAAATATGTTGCAAGATCTTTTGTTCGACATTTAAAAGAATAATTTAGCATAAAACAATTTAGTCTTTTAACATTGTGATTTAAAAGTAGCTGGGTATGAAAAGAAATTTTTTCCAATTAGTTTATTTTCCAAAAAGAAAAAATGGTACCCAATAAAACTTACCGAACCACAATTCTCGACGGCAGAAGTTAAAATGACCAACACGCTGTTTATAGATGTTATCGGCTTGAACATGTAACTGATAAGGTCTTGACCACGTGCGTGATAAAGAAGTAAACTGATAGTTTAACCTTATTCTGTTATAGACCATACACTTGATGTTAGCAAGCTGAAATGTATGGACCTCTTTTTAAATTATCCTGTTTTTGTAAGTATATAAATTACATTTCTTTGTTAATGTTTTAAAATAGGAACGATTATTTAAAAATCATAAATTTTCTAAGAATGAAAGATATTCGACTTGTATAATATAGCTAAGGTTTTAAAGTACAACTCAAGTTAGTGCATAAGTCAGTGTTTTTTTCTGCGCATGTGCAGATGCAAAGTATATGGTTGGCTAGGCAACCAGTTGGTTGGTTGGAAGATGGGTAAGCAAATGATTATGGGGATAAACAGTTAGCTCGATATTTAAAATATTGAAACTTACATTTACATGAAACTAAAAGTCAATTTTGATTAATTTGAAGATTTTTAAACATAACTTAAAAATTTATAAACTTTACTTTTGTTAATTTTTATTTTAAAATTTTATTTTATTCAATTCTTTTGTTAACTTATAATTTTTCTAAACTTATAACTTTGAAACTTTATTTTTGTAAACTTTTATTTATAATGAATAGAGGAATTATTTATTTATTTTGTTAACTTTAACTTTTTATTATTTTAAATTTAAAATAAGCAATTTTCTAAAAGGTTTTATTATTTTTAATAATTGAATGAATCCTTCATAGCGTAATTGGTAGAAGGCGATCTGTTTTTTCATTAATTTTCGGTTTCACAAACGCTTAGTAACACTGAATAAACCTAGACAAACCTTTAAATGCACTTTCAGAGGTATGAAGTTATGACATAATGATTAAAATAACATACAAATCATTGTGTCACTATTTCATTTTGTCAAGTTCGAACCTCTAGACTGTTAAAAACTATCTTCTAAAATAAATTCAAACTATATATGGAAGGACCAAGAATAAAATCTGTCTTGAAAATTTCAATCAAACATATCTTATAATATTTAAATCCATAATGTGTTTCGTATAAAATTTTTGTTAAATTGTATGAAATTTAAAATAATTTTATTAACTTGTGATATATATATATATTTTTTTTTTTACTAATATGTATATTTCCATTCAATAGTTGAATATTTTTGCAACAGTGAAAATTTTTATTTTGTGCTAAGTTATATAGAAAACATAAATTCTAACTGTTCACTTAAAAGTTCTACTTAATGCTAAACTAATAAATACACACACACACATACATTTTGTAAGTTACTTCAACCCCTCTCTTTATAACATATACCTTCTTTTGCTTTATTAACTTTATTTTGTTAAATTTTATTTTATTTTATTTTATTTTATTTTATTATATCTATATATATTTTGTTTACTTTTACTTTTTTTGTTTACTTTTATTTTCAAACTATATTTTTGTTAACCTTTATTTATTTATTTTTTGTTAACATTTAATTTTGATAAGTTTCAATTTAATTAACTTCTAATTTTTTTTTCGAACGTAAATATTTTCATTTCAATTAATTTTTTGTAATAGATTAATTTTTTTTTTAATTGGATTACATGACTTCACTTAAAAGTTCTACTAAATTATAAACTATTAAATTCACTCATAGACACTTTGCAAAAAATAAACACACAGAACTTAATCAAAAACATTTTATTTTCAGGTCTTAAATAATTCATTACAAATAGTTTGTTCATTAATCTTACATAAAAAGTGCTCACTAACATTATAAACTCCGTTTAGAAACGTTGAAGTTACATAATCGAAATCTACGAGCATTAACAAAGCTTCCCCTAATTGATTAAATTTTTCCCTATTATTAAATGTGAAACAGGAGTGAAGGCTTTTGCTCGAATGTCGTAGTGCATATGCATGACATTCATACAATTGATTAAGTATTGATAACATATTATTCTCGATACATGTGTTAAGTTTATACTTTAACACCTCATCATTTTCTGTAGATATATTACTCACCATACATTTCTTTTTAATAAGAGATGGTAAAAGTTTTGTATACATATGTTGTAAAAGTACACTATTTAAATGAGAGGTACTTTCTTTTAATTTTTCTAGTTGATGTTCGTTTAAGTCAATATAAGAATGATTCTTTAAATTTTTAATTCGCATTGTAGAATTTTGATTTAACACTAAAATCATGTTATTAGAAACAAAGGACGTGCTTTTGTATCTTAAATTAAATGCAATAAGTTTATATTGAAACTCAAACCAGCTAGGAATATCCATATTAACCACGCGGTTTGTCGGGATTTCTTCATTAGTAGATACATTGCGTTTAAATTCTCGTATAAGTATATAATATTGTTTAGTTCTTAACTTCAAAGTTAAATAGAAACAGTCACTTTTAGTTCTTTGTGAAACACATAGGAATTGCATAATTTATCACTTTTAATGTCATTTGCAGGTGAGATGGTGGTTTGTAATTCACCACTTGTTTGCGAAAGGTTGCTTGCTTGTAGCTCGTTGACCTCGCGTTTAACAGTAGTCTGTAAAATATTATTTGTAGGTTCTTGAAACGCTAAAGTAGTAGAACAATCTAAATTTTCAAAATTCATGTCTTCGGAAAATGTATTCAAATAGTCCATGGCAGAATTTGGCATTCGACCGGGATTCTCGAAAGATGTTGTATCATTCCCATAGGCAAAGTTTGAAAAATTCATAGCGATCTCGGGTTTCACATCTTGTAAGTCCTCAGTAGTTACACAGTTATTACTCATTTTAGAAAGTTTTAATCTTGGGTCTTTTAACTCCTTCTCATAGGTATTTCAATTTTCCATGGGTTTTTCTAAACGTTGACGTTTTGAAGGTGAAAGTACTTCTTCGTGAGATCTTTTCTGCATATTAATGTCATAAAATATTTTTAATCAGCATTCCACTAACTGGTGTAATCTCGATAAAAGTCTACAGTAAACTGATTGTGATTCCTGGAAACATTTACTTATCTAGATTAAAAGCAGTCACAGTTATAGTTAATCATTTAAATTACATTTAGGTTAAAGATAAAATGTTTACTTATCTATAATAAATACAGTGACGGTTTAAGTTAAACATTTTCTTAACTATGTTAAATACTGTAATTTTAACTGTGGGATGGAAATTATCAAAACATGCAATGTCATTGTTTAAAAGGAGAGAAAAATTAAACTTTCTTATCAATAAATAAGTTTAATACCTATTCAAATAAAAATAATAAATTTTTCTTAAAAAGAGATTTCATTTAACCAAAAAGTGTTAACTTTAAAGACTACAATTAAAAAAATTTTGCCTACTCATAAATATATGTTCACTTTTTTTCTAGAAAATAAAACTTCAAAGATTGATTTCATGAGTAAAAATAAATAGACATGTGAAATAAAAACAGATATGTGATATAAAAACAAATATTTATTAAATAAATACATTTCTATGTTAATTTACAAATACATTGTCTAAATGGTTATTATAAAAGTCCATATTCATAGTTTCAAAAAATAAATGAGTATAATTACATGAACATTTCTTGAATATGTTTTTTACAAATTCAGTCACGTTGAAATTTAGCAGTGCACTGTCGCTACACCAATTATACTTTCTACGCAAATTATAACTATCACACTCGTGTTTCACATTAATTGGTTCTCCGATTGAACATCGATAGCAATCAAACACGCGAGAAACGGATGACTTTAACTCGTCATCGAAACATTTTAAGAAATAGTTCAAAGTCTCTTCTATTGTGAGGTGGGTACATTTACATTTGTTTAAGTTTTCTAAAATCGAAACAGGAATAAGCTTAGTTAAAAGCGTCTCAATGAGACATTTGGTAATTTTAAAGCCATTTTTCACTAGTTTCAAATATTGATCTTTTGTAAGCAGTAAAAAATCCGACTTCAAACAAAATCCACAGTTCCCACAAAGTTTCCACAAATAAGGAAGGAGTTGAAACATGTCAACTCATCACAACCCAAACTTTTTCGATTTGAATAATTTTTGCAGTATGCATGATTCCTTATTTACATAAGCGAGAAGTAAGTCATTATTACATACGAATGTATCTTTTTCAGAAACAAAATTAAATTTATCCAATCTCGATTCAAATTTGTCGAATGTTGCACATGATAATGTAATGCCTTCATTTGTGGGGGTAAGTTCACGACCGTTCTTTTCAAATTCTTCGTATTTCTGTATGTGAACATAAAGCTCATAGTTCTTATTCATTTGTACTTCAACAATCATTTCCTCACCTAAATTCCAATGAGCAGGAGTAAAAACATCGAAAAACTTAAATATTTTACTAAACTGAGTGATGTCTGAAATTTCATATTTCGAACTGTTTCCCAAGGAAAGTTGATCAGACGGGTTAAGTTCTTTAGGTGAAAGATGAATTTTTCTATGTTTCACTAAGTCAGATCTATTATTAAATGTTTCAAAACAGTCGTCGCATTTACAGTGACTGGGTGACTGTCTACTTTTCCTTTGATTTGGCTTGGAAGTATTCACTCTTTTGTGAAAATACTTCACCACATACATTACAATTATGAATCACAGGGGTCTTTGAATGGACCTTCATATGATTTAATAAATGATACTTTCTAGCAAATGTTTTTTCACAAATTATACACAAAAGAGGTATTTTCTCCAGATGACATTTCATGTGAAACGTTAAGTTAACCTTTCGAGGAAAAGTTTTGTCGCAAGTAGAACACACAAAGGGTAACTTCTGTTTCTTTAATCCTGATGAGGTGGGTTTCACTTCACAGTTCGAAACGGGTTCTTCTTTAGGGTGTATTAAAAATTCCATGTCATAGTCATTTAATCCTGATGATGAGGGTTCACTCTTCACGTTAGACATATCATTAGCACTTAACAAAGCAGAATCCATGACTCGTTCCGTAATCACTTAAATGTAAACTAACTTAAAACGGAAAACACAACCTTTCACAGAGGTAACAGGAAACAATATAATCATATTAACTCGTTTCTTGGAAGTTCATAAAATGATAGAGGGCGCTTGTTTAAAAATAATAACATTTTATTGGTTTAAAAAAGTCACGTGATTATTTTATCATACTCTGTTATAAGTTCAATAGTCAGTTAATTCTTACACATTGATTCAGAAAGGGTTACATATCAGAAGTTCGTACAATTGTAAGTCAAAAATGCTTTTCTAAATAATATTTTACTGGTCAAATCACTTGTGTATCAGAAGTTCATATGTTTGTAAGTTAAAAATTCTTATTAATCTCGTATTTAGTACTTTTATAAATAATATTTTACTAATCGAATCACTTACGTGTTATAAATCTAACTAGAAAAAGTGAATATTTCAAATAAGTCATGTTAGAAAAAACTAGATTCGATTATCTTTTTTTTAAATGTTGGTTGTATAAAGTCAATCGTTTATTATTTTTGAACAGTTGTTATTATTTTTTAAATAGTTTTTATTATTTTTGAACAGTTGTTATTATTATTTGAACATTTTTTATTATTTTTGATCATTTGTTTAGTTGTTATATTTTTGAACAGTTGTTGTTCTTATTTTTTTAATACTTTTATTTTTTTTTCCCTGTGCTTTTTTTCCAAACAGGCGAAAATTTCAAAATTGTAGTTTACAATTCTAAAATACACTTTTAATGAAAGCAGTCTGTTACAAGATAATCACAAAAAGTTAACATTATCTTCCAAAAATAAATCCTCATTTCACAATATAATTGAAACTGAATAGGCAAAATTAAAAATCACGTTATTCCAAACACAAATATCCGTAATCTGATGATCTGTATCCACCATGATATCATAACTTGAACAGATAAAGCTATCCTAAATTATCAAAGCATTAGTTCAGTTTGTCATGGCACGTCCAAGAAAATTTCGATAGGATAAAAATTTGACTGTAAGTTTCGAAGGAAAACCTATCCCCGAATCGAACTTGGCAGATTTATTTAATCTTTTGTTTTCTGCGAATAAAAGAAAACCGATCAGGGCACAAAACGAATTATTAGAAACATTAAACGAAATGAATGTCCCGCGAAATTTTATTAAAAATAAAAATTTATCAACAAACATTAAACAAGATTCTGTATTAGATTTGTCAAAACCCGCTAAAAAACGAAAAGTGGGTCCACATGTATTGCATTGGGGAAAATTATTAATAAAATTGAATTTGTTTTTTTAAACTAAACCTCTTTCCTATGTTTTCTACACCAAACACAATAAAAACAGTACTTACCCCTAAACATGTCTTCTTTTTACCATTGCTTCCACTATACATTTTAGAAGAAATATGTTAATATTCAATCCCATTATATCGAAAAAGATAAATTTCCGGTTTCATTTAAATTCAGTATAAATGTATGTATTTTGTATGTAATATGTATGTAGTATGTATGTAATATATGTATTTTCACTTCCGGTAAATACGTAAATGAGCGAAAACACAATGCAGACCGTTATATACAGACACACGACGCTAATCACTTCCTTTCTCAAGTCATTTTAACAGATGATACGTCACTCTTACGATACCTCTCTTTAAACACTTAAAATCTCAACATTCATGTATAGCTTCTTGGCTTGATTAGTTAAACCTACCACAAATTATCAAGTCAAGAAGCTATTTTGCAGGTTCAAACCTCAGTGAAATCTTTTCAAGAAAACCTATTTTAAATATTCGTTATTGCATTCCCTTCCGATAGAGGGCGCCACAAAAAAAAATATATCTCCGTTTCGCCTTCAAACTGAAATTCCATTCTAAAATTAAAAAAAAAAAAAAAAAAAAATTAAGCCCCCCCTCAAAAATAAGCCCCCCTTCAAAAAAAGTTAGCCGCCCCCCCCCTCTCAAAAATAAGCCCCTCACTTTTAGACCCTCCTCCTATAGTACTGTAACACGCTCTCTGCACCTTGCACCTTGCACCTGCTGCTGCTGGCCACGTTCTCTGCACCTTGCACCTTGCACCTGCTGCTGAGGTGGAACTCTCAGTTTTATACTACTATCGGCCCAAGGTACATTGGCGTGCTTGTACCTAGGGCTATTTGCATTGTTTTAGAAAAATGAATCAATTTGCTAAAATTTCCACTTTTAAGTATGTACGATACTTCCAATAATAAATGAATACCAATGAACATGCGTGCACATTAATTTAAGAGTTTTAAAAGTGGTTAGTATCTAAGTTTTTATGCGTTAAACAAAAAATGGCCCAAGGTGCTAAGGTCCTCCTGATGCTGTATTCTTATATTGGTCAGTAGTACATATTATGAATTGACATATTTTGAACGAGGCAGCTACTAATGAGAATCTTACAGGCAGGAACCAATTTACAAATTTGGGGGCCCTGGACACAGTTGCTTATGGGGGGGGGGGGCACTTGCACCTATATGCTTACAGAGGTCTTGAGTAAAAAAATATATTATTGAAAGCGGTACTTATTAAGATAACCACAACTGACTTTAATAATTTTGTGATATTTAATGATGTTTTTATAAATTTTCTTCTCAATTTTTTAGCAGTAAAAGTTTTTATGATATCTTCATAATCTCAAGTGTTCTATCTCGCTGACGATTTTTCAGTCTTTCGAAATCGGTTCCGAAAGTGAAAGTATCCTATTACAAAAAAAAATCTGTAAACGAAATTTAAAAAGTAAAAAACGTTCTTTGTAGAGATCGACCTCAAATATCCAATGGAAAAAAAAATATTTTAAAAATATTAAAATGCAAACGAGATATTTTTAAAAATTTCTCACAGAGGATTAACATTAGCGAACAGATGTTTTCGCGAGAGTGATGTAGCCCTTAAAAAGTTATTTTTAAATGACAAAAATAATGAACAAATTCTTTCATATTACTTTTGTTTTTTAACAGTTAAAACTTCATCAGATGTTGGCCAATAATTTAAAAATCTTCAGTAGCATTTGGAGGCCCCGGAAAATACAGGGCCCTGGGCCCGTGCTCCGAATGCCCTGCCATAAATCAGGCACTGCTTACAGGGTTTTTAAAGCCATTGAAGTGGCTTAAATAAATCTAGTGAATGTAATGTAGAATACATGTGATAACTTCTATTAACATAAACATTTCCATGCGTAAAAGGGACATTGTAAGAAGAGGAATAATGAACATTAGAACAACCTTACAACTATATAAAATATCATCATTGCAAATCTCTCTGTCTCTTTTTTATTAATAAGATTAGATGGAAATTAGTGCATCCATGTGTTTATTATGTTGAACCCGAAAACTGTTAAGTTATCATAAATATTGGAAACTTTTACACTAGGCAGTCAAAGGAGGGTGCAAGTTGTTTTTTCAGTGCCTGGTCTTCGTCATTAGCTTCCCAGTTTATAGAAAAGAGTTGGCAAATTTTTAAATTTACAGTATATTATTCGAAATTTCTCAAGAAAGTGTGATAATGTTTTATGTTATTTTATTTTTAATAAAAGCCACAATGTTGTTAGGCAATGGCAAGTTAAGGAAAAATCATGTATAATAACAGAATTAATATGTGCCTCAATGGTATAATAAAAACACAGGCAACAGCAAGACTGTAACACAGAAACACATACGACACAAATAGGCTTAAACAACACATTAAAATTTCAATAATGCGAAAATTCATCTTAGGTAATTTTTCTATCGTCTTGGATTTTGGAGCCAGCGTCTGACAAAGAAGGTTTACTTAAAGCACATTCTCGGAAAATTGTCAGACGAATACTGAAGAATATACAGTGTCTCACATAAGTGATGGGACACTTGTGCTTTACAAAAGGAAACTAATCAAATAAATTAAAAAAACATGTACACATTTTTTTTGTGGGTGTGTTTCATACTTAAATTTAGTAAAGATTATTACATAACATACATTTTGTCAAAATATTAAAATATTAATTTAATAAAAATACAAATGTTTAGAACGGAGCAAAAAATAGCTCACATAAGTGATGGGACACCATTATATATGCAACAAAAATCGTCTGAAATAAGCAATAAAAATATTTTTTGGGGTTTTATTTTTACTTAAAAGCAATTGGCAATAATTTATAAAATCGTCTGCAGTATTTCTCTCCAGTTTGTTTTGGAATTTTTGTGTTTTTTAGCTCTGTGTAGTCATGAATGCTAAACGAAAAGAAACTTCGCCTGAAATTCGAAAATTAGTTATTAATTTGCATATTGAACGTGGAAAATCTATTAGAAAAACTGCTGAAACAGTTAACTTGAGTCGTTCAACAGTTTTCAATATCATTAAACGATATAAAAAGAATCATATGATTCAGGATAAAAGAAGACCTGGCTGACCATCAAAGCTATCCAATGGAATAAAGCGAATTATCGTTCGAAATATTAAAAAAAATCCAAGAATTAGTGCTTCAAAAGTTGCTGCTGATTTACAAGCATTATATGGAATAATTGTTAATCCTGAAACTATTAGAAGGGTAATTCGATCTGCTGGATATCACGGTAGAGTAGCCAGGAAAAAATTCTTCGTAAGTGAAAAGAATAGAAAACTCAGACTAGCTTTCGCAAAATCCAACATAAATAAGAATTCTGATTACTGGAATAAAGTTATATTTGCTGATGAGAGTAAATTTAATATATTTGGTTCTGACGGTAGAATCTTGGTGTGGAGAAAACCCAGGGAAGAACTTCGCAAACAGAACTTGGTACCAACAGTAAAACATGGTGGTGGAGGAGTTATGGTATGGGGGTGTATGTCGTCCGCTGGAGTTGGTAATCTTGTTTTTATTGACAGTATAATGGATCAGTACAAGTATATTGATATTTTAAAGCAAAATTTGAAATCTTCAGCACGAAAATTGAACCTTCATAACGATTTTAAATTCTACCAGGACAATGACCCCAAGCACACTGCTCTGAACGTTAGACTCTGGCTGCTATATAACTGTCCTGAAATAATAAAAACACCACCACAATCTCCAGACTTAAATCCCATAGAGAATATTTGGCAAGAATTGGAATCAAGAATTCGCAAACACACCATTTCTTCAAAACAACAACTAAAATCTGTGCTTCAAGAAGAATGGGGTAAAATCACTCCAGAAATCACAAAAAAAATAGTCGAATCCATCCCAAAAAGATTAAATCATGTTTTAAAAGTAAAAGGAAATCCAACAAAATATTAAAACCTTTTAAAAAGTAAAATTTTTGGATAAATATTTGATGGAAAAGTAAGTGTCCCATCACTTATGTGAGCCATTTTTTGCTCCGTTCTGAACAATTGTATTTTTACTAAATTAATATTTTAATATTTTGACAAAATGTATGTTATGTAATAATTGTTACTAACTTTAAATATGAAACACACCCAAAAAATTTTTGCACATGTTTGTTTATTTATTTTATTGCAGTTTCTTTTTATAAAGCACAAGTGTCCCATCACTTTTGTGAGACACTGTATATAGACATGCAATATAAAAAGAGTAAAATTTAGAGGCGAAATCCTGATAGATAATCTTAAAATAATTAGAAGCTTCGCATTCCAAAGTTAAATATTCCACACAGTTTGGACAGCATTAGGTTGACGCGATTTACAAACAGCAAGTAGTGAAATGCTAATGTAATGTATTTCGCTACTGCTTTTTAAACGAGTGTTTTTTACAATTTTTCTCTAAAATAAAATGTTCCTAATAACGCAATTTATTGCTTTATATAGTAAAATATATGTACAAGTTACGGACATTAATTATTTAATTTATCATTGAATTTCTTTCTAATTATTGTTTTACAAACTGCTTTTTCTTTCCTTGCAGTTAAAATGACTTTCAAGTCTTTCATTTTCGATCCGAAATATTAAAATATTATTTTATTTTTCTTCTCGCAAAACGGTTGTGGGCTCCGGATTCAACACGTACAAAATCGTCTGCAATTTATTCAAAAATAATGTATAGAAAAAAAAAATAGATCTATTGAATATTACAGAAAAAACTAGTTAAATTAAAAACCATAGTGTGAAAGTTTAAAACAATATAAATATCCAAAACACATTAAAATGTGTTAGAGAAAAAAAAAACAAGAAAAAAACAAACAAACAAACAACAAAAAAAAAAAACAGACGAAAATACAATTTTCAGCATAGTCAAATGCAACGTATCTTTTAACCAATTGAACATAACTTGATATTAATTTTATGTTCAACAGAAAATGAAAATCTACCTTTTCGTTGTCAGATTTTAATTTAATGGTATATCATGATTAATCTGTTTTTTTTTCTTTTTAATTTGTTTGGGAAATCATTTGTCATTTGTGGTAAATCTGCCGGTAGTTACTTTACATAAGGCAGCAAACTAATGCTCATCGTTGAGATTTAAAAACTATTCATGCTTGAAAATTATTTAAAGTATGTAAAAGTCATAAAAATTCACTAAATTGAGCTACAGTTTTCCAACAAATTTCATTCGACAGTAATTTTTTTCCTGTTCGATGATGTATAAACTGAAATTATGCAATATTGAGAAGTGATGTATGACCGATAACAGAGAAAGCTTTAGCGTGGGTCGTTGCCACCATCACTATACAGTTTTAAAAATAGCACCGCCAAAGGTGGACTACAAATATCTAGGCAGAAATATCCGTCATGAAAGTAATAAGGTTGTTTCGTTAATAATCGTTTTGCATTAAAATATCTTGCAGAGTTTGTTGGTGGAAAATATCAAAGTGTTTCGATCGGCATTTTACTGACCCTAATCTGTGTTATGCAATCATTTGTGGGCTAACATTTTTCTGAAAGTATTTGTAACGTCTAAACATATGGCTCCAGAAACAGATTTTTTTCTATTAGTTTTCGAATTTTCGAATTTTTTATTTTATATTTTAAATATTTACATTTTCTCATGTTTTAGCAGGACAATGAAAGTATTTGTTCAAATATGATTAAATAAAGAAATTTTCTTTACTACAAATTTTGTTTATCATGTTTTTGATCTGACAGACAACATACCATCATTATCATACGAAGCAATATTAAAAAAAAATATATATATATATATATATGTATATATGGTAAATATATATATATATATATATATATATATATATATATATATATATATATAACAAAACTTTTGTTAATAATAACCATAAAGCGATAATTATGATATTTACAATACATATATATATATATATATATATATCCAAAAATTTAAGATTCTCAAAATTAAAATAAGTGGGAAAAAATACTCAAACACATGAAGAGAGAAAATCCAGTGTGCAGAAGGTGAAAATTATTACAAGAAGCTATTGGAAATTTATATAGTGGAACACTTTATCAAGGACGATATTCCACTGATATAAGTAAAATGTAATTGATTTCTGTTTGAGTAAATAGCCATGAGCCAAATTTATTAACTCAAATTGCACGATTAATTACAAAGTCAAATTTAAAGAAAATTGAATAAAAAATGGACAAATATTGAATAACTGAACATGATATGTGCAAAAATCAATGAATAGGGAGCATTATTAAATACAACAACGTATTTAATAAAGAATTGTTAAACAAAAAAAAAGAAATATAGCAGTAAAACATACCGAACCAGTGACATTTTAGCTATCAAAAACCACGTTATCCGTTACAAATGCACATTGCATATATCCGTTACAGACAATTAATAAAATAATCTTTTTTTTACAAATTTTAAAATAATTCAAATACACCTATAAATTATTTTTATCTTATATATATTGCGTCTCCGCTTAAGACTTATCTCCACGTTAATGGAGACAATTTCGTTTTCCCCATTATTTCCTATTAGCCATTAATGTTATAGACATCGCTTAAAGCGTACTACTTATGATAAATGCGGACAATTTTTTCACAAACTGACCGACCAAAATCGGAACTGCTTTTGTACACTGTTTTTTCAAAGGCAACTATGATGTAACTTTGGTTATTGAAAGATCGAGAAATTGTGAGTGACAATAATGAAGAGAAGGAAAACTTTCTACAACTAAAAATGCGAGAGGTTCAAAAATTGGTAATGGCTATTTGCCGATATAACCAATCAAAATGTGATATAACAGACAAAATTTTCGCAAAAATGTCGCAAAATTGAAAAATGATGTGGTAAAAAGATAATTTTTTCAAGGAATGCAAAGAAAGGGGATAGATTACTTTAAAGTTAAATTATGTATAAGTTCGGCGATTTCTTTGCATATTTTGTTTGTCCTCAGTAATTTGTTCTTTCATATTAATACATTGACACTAACTTACTTTTTAATTGAAATTACTAAATTAAAGAAAAAGTTGTTTATATACGTTCGTAACCTATTTAATTTCTGTCAAAAACTGAACTCAATTTATTCAACGAAAGGGATTTACACTATTCAAATGTTTACATCGTTTAATGTGGATTTCGGTTAGTGTGGACTCCCTTGGAAGTCTGCACAGACAGGCGTTCAACTGTATATATATATATATATATATAAATATCTTCAATAATACAGAAATATCCTCAATATTTTTCAAACTTTCCTTAGTATGCTCTAAAGATACTTTCCTTGTTAGACACCTATTCCGGTAAAAAGCTATCAATGACATTATCACAAATTATACCTAATTAAATAATCACAAATATTAAAAGGCGATGACGGATTCATTCTGTGAAAATCTTCTAAATATTTCAACCGAATTTTCGTCTAAAATTTTCCCTATTCTAAAAAAAATAAAAATAAAAACTATTTAAAAATGTTAACAACAACTTCCTTTATCATTTATATTACCTTAAGTAACATTAGCCATTTAGTTATAGATCTGTCTAATTATATAGGTCCTTCCAGTTCCTAAAGAAAATGAAATACAGAAAATTCTTCCGAAATTAATTATTTAATTCTAATTTAAATATATTAATTTTATACACATAATCATCTTTTCTGGATTGATTGGAATAGTGGAAAAGTAAGTATTATAGTAAGTATTGTAAGTATAGGGGAGAGGGGGGCACAGTGGGATAATTTTATGTATATAGTGTATATAATATATATATAGTATATATATATATATATATATATATATATATATATATATAGTAAGTATTGGAATCTGGAAAAGTAAAAATTGACAAGTAATGTAATTTTTTCCCTTCCACCACACCTAAAGGCCATTCTTGATTAAAGTTTTAAAAATATATAAAATATCTTTGTTTACATATAAACTATCAATGAAGCGAGTTGAAAGAATCTATAAACTGTTGCTCCTTAATACTGACCCCCCCCCCCACCACCACCACCACCCCCCGTAGAAAGCACCAGCTTCTCCCTTGTAGAAATAAAGCACGTTAAACTTCCCTTAATAAAATGTTAAAATTGTGTTTTCTTGGATCAAATCTTAGAATTGTCTAACTCATTAACTCTGCACACGCTCCCTACTCTGTAAAGGACGAAAGTAAAAAAAAAAACTTAACTTTTATTAATAAGCAGCTGTTCTTATATATAATTATTCATAAATGTGTGGGCCCTTTCCACCTTAGTTAATGTGAGCCCTTCTTTTTCATGGTGATTTTTACCGGGGTGATTTCTTCCGGGGTGATTATTTCCGGGCTGATTTTTTCCTCCTACCGAATCCTGTGAGGTGTACGAACCCAGCATAAGTAATCGTTTGGTGTTTTAATTTTGTTCTTATATTATTCGATCCTTTAAAAAAAGTCTTACAAATTTGAAGATTACTTTCCTGATGTAAAAAAAAAATCTGAACCACCAACGACGAGGAAGAAGCTTTGAAACATCTCTTCCGAATTCATTGTGTGAAAATCTTAAGAAAATATTTCAACTGTATTTCCGTCTAAAGTTTTCCCAGTTCTATCTAAACAAACCATTTAGAATAGCTAACAACAACTTACCTTATCATTTATTTTACTTTAACAAACAAATGCCATTTTGTTAGATCTGTCTAATGATATAGATGCCTCAAGTTCCTAAGAAAAATGGAATACAGAAAATTCTTCCGAAATTAACTATTGTCATTTCGCTAAAGAAGCCATGAAAAGAGAAAGAAAAACTTTTCTTTTCCTTAAAGAAAGTCATCAGAATAAACGACCAAGCAAGAGATATTGTAGTTTGCTTTCCTGCGTTTAAAAAGAAGTTTTGGTAAATTTAAAGATGAAAAGCTTTTAAATTTGAGCGGTTTTCTTTCATATACGAGGCGGTTAATGTCATAGTGACGTAACTCGCATTTTCTCAAATGTTCAGAAATAAAGGATTTGCTTGAAAAGCTATAACGCATTATAATGCGGCAGGAAATCTTCTGTTGTTATGTATAGGCAATTTTGTGAAAGTATGATTTGTACTGTTTTTATTATTAACAGTTTGGTATGGGATAAAGGGATATCATACCCATACATTGATAAGGTGTTTTCAATCAGTGTGCCGTGAAGGTATCTTCTCACGTGAGTCGCGAAATTATACAGTCACATTCTATGAAAATTTTATCAAGTAAAATAAATATAATTTTTAAATGCAGCATACTTAAACTATGTCATTGGCTTTCTGATGATATTTAAAGTAACAAAATCAGGGTTCGGTAATATGTATCAAGAGCTATAGTCGTAAAAGTGGGGTCTAGGTACAGAAAAGTTGCTATGCGCTACGCAAGAAAACCGCTTACAGCGCCACCTGGCGGCTAAATTTGGAATTAGCGTTCTTATTTAAAAACGGTAAGAGATACGGGTAAAAAGTCAATTACAAAGTTCTTCAGCATTATCGATTTAGTAAGAGAAGACACCTTACGTAAAGTAATGTTAAAAGTAGAAGGCGTAAAATGCATATTTATTTGGTTCGAAACTCCCTAAATTGTAACGCGACATAATGCGGAAGAAAAGAGAAAAGGTCACACTCCAGAGTTTCAATTGTTAGTAGATATACAGTATTCATCTTTACATAAATAAGTCTTAATATCACATACCGTGAAAAAGTATTTTTTTTCCCATTTTGTATAAATGGTGGGGATACATGAAACAGCGAGAGTATGCAACCCCTCCACCAACATTGCAGGAACTTCGAAACCATATTACGGATGCTTGTGCCAGCGTGTCACCTGCCATATTGTAGAATGTGCAGCATGAGGTGTAATCCCGTTTCCAGATGTTTATTGTTGCTGAAGGACACCATTTTGAGCATCGCAGATAGATGAGCCTCATTTCCGACCAGTGCATTTTTGTGCAACGCGATCAAACACATGAGCGCTTTGTGCTTTTTATTTGTATCATTTTTGTGAGCAAGATGTTTTTTTGTAATAAAATCGATAACGAACAACTTTGTAATTGACTTTTTCCCGTTTCTCGTACCATTTTTGAAATAAGAACGCTAACTCCAAATTTAGCCTCCAGGTGGCGCTGTATGTGGTTTCTTTGCGTAGCGCATGGCAACTTTATTATACCTAAACCCCACTTTTATGACTATAGCTCTCGCCGTTCAGAAATTATTCAGGTGACAACGGACTTTAGCGGGCACACTGTACATCGTGATATACATATGATATTTATTTTCAAAATATCAAGATGTTTGACATTTTCGATATCTTCATGTATTTCATATTTATTTTCAAAATATTGTGCGTGATATTCTTGCTATTTTCAGTCAAAACAAGTGTAAATGATTTTTACAACTGTTATTGACTGTGTTATTCTGTAGACAAAGAACTTTTGCCACCAGCAGTCATTTTTTTTAGCCAAAATAAGAAAATAATAAAAATATTTTCCAACTTTACGTTTAAAGCTGAATTGTTAAATGTAGAACGAATAATTATCTGGGATAATTAATAACTTAGAACAGCCATTGAAAGACAAATGGTCTAATTCAGATAACCAGTTATTTACAGCATTTTTAGAAAGAATCTTTTCTGATTTTATGGTTTAATTCAGTTTAAACTGCAAAACAGGTTAAGGAATGAAAAAGCAGACAAGCTTATTAAATTTTACAAATAAAAGATGTTTTGTACTTGAAATTTTGTTGCATAAAACATAAACAAAATTTTATACTTGATACTGAGTCCTATAGTTTGCGTTATGATGAGCGTAAAAAGATAATTGTTTACTTTCTCAGAATATTGTTTCTGTTTTTAATTAGTTGATCTTCAGTTTCGTTTTAAGTAAAAAAGAAATAAAGAAAGAAAATGATATTTAGAATTTAGAAGATTGTTTTAAGTTTTCATGTTAGGTGCTATATGTTTTAGTTTCTAATTTATATTGAGTCTGAAAATATTTATAATCAGAAATAAGTTGACATTTTGAAAATATCGGATAGGGGAGATGGGGGATGAATGGGACAAGGGATGGATGGGACGTTCTCAATATTTCAGGCAATAAACTTTTTTTTTAGTTGCTTCCTATCCTCATAGATTTCACTACCATAGTGTGCTTCAGAACCAAAAGCCAGAGCACATGGCTGTTTTCAGTTTTCTTCAAATTTGCATTTCATGAAAACTCTGCTTAAAAGTAATTTTTTTTACATTTGAAGTTACTTAAATATCTTATGCAATATAAACAATTAAGATATGTTGTAGTTTTTTATTTCAAGGCTCAATATTGGTAATTAAAATGAATGCATATTAACCATTGCGACAAAATAATTTTTGAGACAAAATGGCTGACAATTGAATATATGCATCATGGGGATGATTGGGACATTTCATATGGGATGAATGGAACTGTCTCATTCATCCCTAGAGGGAGGATGCTGAAAAATATATTTATTAACTAAATAATATTATATAGGTTGATATATTAATACTTTATGGTAATTATTCTTTTAACATTTCATCCTCATTGTAGCCATCGTCTTCAGCCATTGAATGCTTCCATTTATGGGCCTTTTAAGACAAAGCTGAGATGAGTCCAAGAGGATTGGCTAACAAATAATCCTAGAGATTATATTACAATTTATAATCTCTCAGCTTTTGACAAGAAGGCATTTTTGTCAGCTTTTAGTCCTTAACATTGAATACGGGGAGGAAAATGTTTGTGTCCCATTCATCCCTGTTGCGGGGTTGATTGGGACATAGAAGAGCTTTTTTTTTAAATTTCATTTATATTTCTGTATAATAATAATAATATTGAACAAATATTGTGCATAAGATGTAGTCAAACATTTAATGTATGGCATGTGATATATAATATTGATAATAACTTAAATAAAATATTTAAAATAAATATTTTTGTGAAAATGTCTCATTCATCCCCCATCTCCCCTATATATCAAAATGTCGGACATTTTTTATATTTTCGAAAACATCATGATATTTACGAATCCTGAAGAAAATAGAATTTCATGCAGAAGTTTATATTTCAGTTTGAAATACAGTAGCCACATTTGAACTAATGATTTTTATCCAGTGTAATCGATATTATAAAGCAAAAATACTTCCGTGAGTAACGCTAAGGTCATATTGAAGGTGGCAACACCTGACAAATAAATTTCGCTTTTGTTGCAATTTTTTAAAACTTTTAAACATCGCAGAATTTAAATTTTTACACCGTCGAATAGAGAAAAAAAATGTTTTTTCAAATGTAATTTGTATGAAATCCGTATTCCATTTTCTGATTTTTGTATTGTTTTAAATATAATTTTTAAGCATGATTTTTTTAAAAAATCTATTTCTATCGCGTGCAGCTCGATTGCGACAGGTTCACCAGTTTTCACTTAAAACTATATAAATAGTACAGCACTTGTTTCCGGCTAATATTCCTTAACGGAATTAAAACTTCTTCAATAAATAAATAAAATAATAGAAATAAAAAACACAATAGACATGTAATCGAACTACGCACTTAAACTACTGAAATTACCGGAATCAAAAAGGCTGCTGTAAGTCTTTGGCGATTTCTTCGACTATTGAGTCCAGGCATGCGGCTGATATCACTGCGAATTCACAGCACACATTGGTAACAAATTTGGAATACTCTGATTCAAGAAAAGTGTTCCACTCACCTTAATGTGTACTGAATGTGTTCCGAATATGCTCCGCTATAAAAAAAAAAAAAAAAAAAAAAAAAAAACTGTTCTGAAAGTGTACCGAAAGTGTTCTGTTCAGGATATCTGTTAAATCTAAACGAAATCACCCTTTCGTGGAGATCCAGCCGTTAAGCATAGGAATTTTTCTCCACGAGGGGAAATGTGTATTGAAAATTCATAATTGAGATTACAGATGTTGAATATTACATTAGAGATTAAAATAAAATTAGTACAAAGTTAGTTTTTACAATACTGGTTGAGATCACAACATTTCTTAACATTATAAAAAAAATTATTTAAGAAAAAGTATAAAAGAATGTAATTAGAAAATTTATGAAAAGTCTACTTTATCATGCCACAACAAATAATTTTGCATGGTTCAAGCTGTAACCTGAAATAGGAACAGTATGAGTACAAAAATGTGAACAGTATGTGAACTATAATATACAAATTACAAAAACAAAATATATTCTATTAAAAAGTACTTTATAAATATAGGAAAAAAGATGATAGATCCTTTTTAATAAAGGAGAAATGTTTATTCAGAATGTTGTAATTTTCTTTTAGTTTATCATAGTTTAAAGGATCAAACAGAGTTATATTCAGATTTTGTCTCACTGTGACATTTTTATTGAAATTGAAAGTATATCTCATCAGAGGACAATGACCATATATGTAATGTAGAACAGTTCTTGAGCTTTTTTGGCATATACATGTTGGGGAGGAGCATTTTCCTATTTTATTTAAAAATGATGGAAAGCTACCGTGTCCACTAATGTAGTAAGCTATGACTGTTTTTTTTTTTTGCAAATGAAGTTCAGATTCACTTTTCGTAAAATTTCATAATTGGGAACACATTTCAGAACGGATTTTAAGTACATTTGGTAAGTTAAGTACATTAAGTACATTAACTTGTGCAATCATCGTTTTCAAAAAGTGCATTAGAAAGTGTGCTGAACAAAAGAAGTGTTCTCAGAAGTATTCTAAAAAGTGTTCCAAAAAGTACACTTCAAAGTGTTCTAAAAAAGGTGACAAAATAAGTGTTCTAAAAACTGTTCTGAAAAGTGTATAAAGATTTGCAGTGATGAAGTATCGCTTTCAATAAATTTTAAAACTTTATTTGAATACATTATTGATGTTTTTGATATACAAATGTTTTTGGTGTTCTTAATAGGGAATCTAAAGAGTTATATTAAATGTAAAAAATCTATTAGAGTTTTCAATTAAAAAAATGGATTTCACCTATATTTTAGTAACCCGAGAAGCCTGGGTTGGATCCCCTAGTACGGATAACATTTTATTTCAATATTTACAAGCTTTAGATCTAGTATACACAAATTTTGAAGCAATTTTTACCAAAGTATATACTTCTTCGTATAAAATTTATAATTATGCCTATCAGAGTATTCGATCTTGCAAAACATATATTCTAAAAATGTATGATACATCCTTTGTACAAATATTATATAATAAAGAGACAAATTTAGTGCATAATAATTTAATAATATTTTGATATATGATAAAGAATTATTTAATAATTAAATATACAATAAAGAGACCAACTAATAAATAATAAGCTTTAAACCTTAAAATATTATTTTTTAAATATAATTTATAAAACAAATATTATGTTTATATTGGTTTGATGGTGCATTTTGTTTGAGTTTAAAAAATATTTAAAAACTACACATTTCTTTCATCTTTTTTTTATTATCATAATTTAAGGGTTGCGCGAAAGTATAATTGTGCACTAAAGGGTGGCGAGATATAAAAAAGATTACAAAACTCTGATCTAAGATACTTTCCTTGCACTTAGCGCCAGTTTTCAAAATTAGTGATCTACACCACTATGACTTCAACAGGCTCATATAACTATATTGTTTTTGTGTGGTCTTCTTCTATTTTCTAAACTAGCATAATAAAACAAGGAAATTCGTATTTCAATGACAATGTAACTATTTGTCCTTTACAAGTTAGACTTAGTTCTTTTTATTTCAATTTAAAAAATAATTCTTGGTTAATATTTTTGATATATCTAACATGAATTATATCTGTGTACCTCATTAACATTTATTTGTTGCGAATGCAACGTCAGTAGATATTACGTTAAAGCAAATTATTTTACAATTATATTTTCTATACGAAATACCCCCTGAACTCATCCATGAGGGTTTATATCGCAGACAAAAAACTGGCGTTGTATTCATAGACACTGTCAAAGCCTTCGATCGGGTCTGGCATTATGGACTTAAATATAAGTTAATTTTGCTCAAGGTTCCGCCTCAACTAATCCTCATATTCTTGAACTATCTTAAAGATAGATCGTTCTCAGTTAAAGTTAACAATTCTATCTCCTCTTCTGGAATTATCGAGGCTGGCGTACCTCAGGGGGGTATTTTAAGCCCTTGACTGTTCAACCTCTACATAAATAATATTCCTCGTTCTATTCCTGACGTCCACTTAGCACTTTATGCTGACGACACTGCCATCATGACATGCAACATGTCACTCGACATTGTGCTAACTAAACTCCAAGCATATATTTTGGCCCTTCAGATCTGGTTAAGACATTGGCGCATTAAAGTCAATGCTACTAAAAGTGACGCCATAATTTTCTCCAATAAGGCTATCTCCCCAGTTGCTAAACTTTCTCTTAATAGTGAATTCATACCCTGGGTCACCAGTTATAAATATCTAGGAATGTATCTAGATACAAAATTAACCTGGGCTAGGCAGATAACGGACGTAATTGCCAAATCTACCAAAGCTCAAGGATCCCTTCAATCTTTACTGGCATATCATAGCTGTCTGTCACTAAAAAATGAATTATTACTGTATAAGTCCTTCATTCGATCAACCATGACATACGGTTCTGTTGTCTGGGGTTCGGTCTGTGAGACTCAGATGCGAAGAATTCAAATTTTCCAAAACCGCTTATTACGTAGGATCTGCAAGGCAACAACATTTGTCCGGAATGACGTCATTCATGCCGATCTCAAAATTAGGCCTATCTCCCAAGTAATTAAAAAACTTGCTCAAAAATTCCACAGAGACCGCCTTTTAATTCCCAACGAAACGTTGCGGTCCATTCAACCTTCTAGTGTACTTAGCAGTAGAGGGAAAGAAGAGACCGCTCGCCATCTTGAGTAGAGATGACGGTTTTGCTCCACCTTCCAAAAGAAGGAGGAGGGAACCACCTTAAACGCTTCGTTGACTTATTAAAAATTTTTGATAACTTGCTTTATTTTTTATTCTTTGGCATAAATATATTAATTTACACTTTTGACGTCTTTCTGGCTAACATTTGGCATCGGTTAACATCAAGTTTGCTATTTAAATTCTTTTCTAATGATAGAAAAAATATATATATTATTAATAATTGTATTGTACTTGTATATATTTGTATTATTTGGCATTATCTTATAATCTTTTAATTGTACTTGCTTTTTTATAAATTCATACTTTTTCATTTTCTATTTTGGCATGTAATTTAGAAAAACAAACAAACAATGGCACTCCGGGAGTGCCGACAGAAGTGAAAACTTGAACAATTACGTGTGTATTTTTTTAATCGTCAGGAAACGTTTTATTGTGCAGGAAATACTTTTAAATGAAGTGTTTTTTTTTATTCATTATTATAAACTGCTACTACGAAAATTATATTATAATTTTCATTTAATGCACTATTGTACATGAAAAATAATGCATATTATTTTACATACAAAAATTGCAATCTATTGCTTAAAACGTAAATTTACAAATATGTGAAATATGAAATTTAATTAATTGGTATTCTTTGAAATGAATACCAATGAAACTTATGAATTTTCATCCACAATTTAAACAACTCTCAATACATTCATCATTTCTTCCATGAGATGTAGTTTCATATCTTTTGTAATAACATTTATCTGCGAAATAGGGGGTTCCCGGTTCCTATCACTCCAAAAATGCTGACTTCTTTGCTGCCTGTCTTGTTTACGGTATTCGTGAACATTATGCTATTTTAGGGTTTCGTTCATCTCACGAAACCCTATTGCTCCCGCTCCGTTGTCTGTCTGTCATAGAGCCATTCTCGAAAACTATATAACTTACAGAGTTGAAACTTCGTGTACATAGATGAATACCAGCTGTGAAGAGCTCAAAATATTAAAATTTGAAAAATTCGTATTATTTTAATAAATAGATATAAAAAAAAAATTCTAACAGCCTTTTCCTATTAAATTTAAACATTTTTCGTTATAGCAGATGCCAAAGATTTAAAATCCACAATGAAATTCTTTCTACAATAATTAATTTTCTATCAGACGATTTCCACGTGAAAATTAAAAATGAAATAAAAAGTTTCACCAATTGAAAAAAAAGATAAATATGAAATAAAACTGATTGACGTCACAGTCATAATAAAACGGAAAATGTCTAAGATTTCTCAATAATACAAGGAGTATGAGTATGTGTATGCACACAAAGCAGATTAATATCACGTCATTAGAGAATTAAAAAGAAAATCTGGCTTCATATTGGACGTTTAACGAATTTTTCAGATGTTGAGAATAATACAAAGCGAGTATCAATATGAGTAATAGAGAAATAGTTAATATATGAGTTTGAGAAACATATTGAATCGTGATAAAAATCCGATTATGGAAATATTCGCATATTTTAACTATTTAAAAGTGTACAATTTGTTTAATTTTGAAATTATTTTTTTAAATATTGCATTTAGTCCGTATGACGAATATTATTACGACAGAATATAATAGCGGGCTTGGCCCGCTATCCGGCTGGTTTAGATATTCGAAAAAACGAAAAAATAGACCGGTAAATTTTTACTTTATGAAAAACATGACTTTTTTTTATTTTGTTGCTAAATGAAATTTGTTTGAATTTATTAAAGAAAGGATAAAGTGTTTTGAAAGGAATATTAAACGAAACCCTTTGAGCGATCTTCGATCACACTTACCCACTTGTTCTATCTTCATACTGCGCGTATTGTTTCATCCACAATTTAAACAACTCTCAATACATTCATCATTTCTTCCATGAGATGTAGTTTCATATCTTTTGTAATAACATTTATCTGCAAAATAGGGTACCCGCTTCCTATCACTCCAAAAATAATGACTTCTTTGCTGCCTGTCTTGTTTACGGTATTCGTGAACATTATGCTGTTTTCTATCTTCATACTGCGCGTATTGTTTGCAGTATCTATAATTTCTATCAACAAACTTTTCTTTTCTATGAAATGACTGGCGGGTCCCTCTCCGTGGTCCTGACCCGACTCCTTCAGTGGAGGAGGTGACCGGGAGCGGAGCATTGCGCGGACACACCGTCAGGTGACTCCGAATCGGCCCTTTGAGTAGGGAAGATGACCGGGCGCCTAACATACGGAGTGTTCGTCGACACGACGAGGACAGGAGGTGACTGGTCTGGGTTCCTCATCGTTGGTCCGCCAGTGGGAAAGGAGTCTCTGTTGTGCCGGAGTCGCCACGCCTTGACCCATTGTGGTTCGCCCTTATGGGTTGTGGGTTCGTGGGTCTCCTCCTCGAAAGCGCAGATTCTCTGCGACGCGAGCATAGCTTGTGATCGGAATTTTCCGTAGGTGGCAGGCAGACGACTCCGTAGGCCAATCCTAAGGTTCACGTGGATCTTGGGCAAAGGCTAGCAAATGCCAGCCGGATCCCTCTAAAACTTGACTAAGGAATTGACGGAAGCACGATCGATCTCTGTAGAGCACGAACTCGTGATGACTCTGTTGTGCACCGATCGTCGGGAGATACGGCGTGCAGCAACTATCTGCGACGAGACGGAGGCAGAGGTGAAATAGTCCCAACACGAGTCCCACAAACTCGTGGAAGAGGACCTCACGAAATCCACTGCAGCTGGAGAGTTGTGAGCCGACCTCAGTGGTCACCGCAGGAAGTGCCCGAATCGAGGAGACGGTCACCATCCGAAGGCGGTCAAGGCTCGACCGCCAGGGACGCGAACGCTCTCTTCGAGGAAGGGACTAGCCCGCTTTCTGCCATGTGATTACGGGGAACCGGGCCGGAGGCTGTTGACTAACGCGGCATCGATCAGCCAAAACTCGAGACCTTGGTCCGAAACCCAGTCCGAGCACGTCTCTCGTGCAGCCAGGAGTTTCCACACCTGGCGGGCGGACTAGTGGCACGCCTACCAAGTTTCTTTTTACTAACCTCGATCGGTCCCGTCTCTTTGGCGCGCTTAGAGGGAGTTTCCACGTCCTCTAGAGTCCGATAGTGGTTCTTTAGGATTCTTCCGTTTTTGAGTGATATGCTATGTGGATGATCTCGTAGTTCTGGAGTTGTCGCTGGGTTACTGTCTAGTTCCGCCTAGATGGGTTCAACCTCGCGCCAGACTGCGTAGGGACGACCTATCCGAATCCCGTCTATGGGTAAGAACCGAATTTTCTCGTGGTTCTGGGTCGGAGAGAGACGCCTTTCGCCCTTTTTTAGTGCATA
The DNA here is from genome assembly GCA_963931845.1 of Maratus michaelseni. Taxonomy (NCBI): domain Eukaryota; kingdom Metazoa; phylum Arthropoda; class Arachnida; order Araneae; family Salticidae; genus Maratus; species Maratus michaelseni. The sequence continues at coordinate 179,031,852 of OZ007592.1, read as the reverse complement.
ACCATGTGAACCTTACGGCCGATGAAACCAGTAGCTTGTCCTTCCATACATGTCTACGATCGGAAGCCGTGGGAAAGCAAGAGCCGTCGGAGTAACTCGACATATGACCGAGAGACCGTCTCCCCCTATGGGGTTTCGCGAACGAAGTCGTCGGGGGTTCTTCGGCGGTTCGTCAGGTGTCTGTTCCACGCGGAAGTTTCTCATGAATGGGATTACTGGCGCAACGACCTAGAGGTCGACACCTGGTAGAATGACCTGGGGGTCCGCAGTGGGGAGCGGCCTCAGGCCGATCGCAGCGCCGGGCGAGACAAAGCCCTGGTGCGTTATAAGCCCTTCAGAGGCTTGGGCGCGATGGTCGTTTACGCGCGTCGGCGACCCCCGTGGGCCCCTGACGGCGCAGGATAGTTTTTTCTATGAAATGATTTCACTTCATTTATGTATCAGTAACCACGTTTCTTAAAACTTTCGTGAAATATTTCATTATTTTTATTTGTTCTTTTTATATTACTTCCGTCTATTTCTTTTCTCGCTCGTTAAATTATAATATTTTCTGTGTTTTGTTATTTCATTTTCATCTTTTGATTTGGTCTCGCGAGTTGAGTCACTTTTATCTGTTTTCACCGCGCGTGCTAAATTTATCTTGAAATTATTTTCTGAATTATTTTTATTCATAATACCAATCATTTCGTTTTCTGCACGTGAACTATTTCCTTTTGATACTTTCGCTTCATTGTATGAATTGGCAACATAATTTAATTTTTTATCGGAATTATTTACAACTTTAAGGCAACCTATTTGAAAAATATTGCGCTCGCCAACAATTTTAATTCTCTCTTCATTTATCGCCAACTTTAGTTTGCTGATTACGTCTTGCCCTACTACAATATCGTATGCGAAAGATTTTGAAACATAAAATTTCGTTGATATAAGAAACCCATTAGCACGTATTTCATACACAAAATATCCAATTAGATTTACAGTTTCTGATTTACAGTTTCTCCGCCAATGTCAGTTAATAAGATATCAACAGAAGACAAATTTGGCAACCCAATATTGACATAACATTCGTAACTGAATAAAGAAATATAGCTGTCTGTATCAAACAATAGATTTGCTTCTTTGCCTTTGATATTAGTTATTTTACCCATTCCATTAGGTTTAGACTTATTTCTGATTCGAATTGTAGCAATGTTAGCTTTTTCCTGTACATTGGCATTAGAATTGTGATTTTGGCGATTATAATTTCGATAGTTTTCGGTAGAGTCTTGACTGAACTCATTAGTTTGACCGTTATTGCTATTATTACACTGAGACGCTATGTGGCCTTGAGTTATATCTAAAACACCTAATTTGAGATTTATTTCTTTTGTTTTGGTATTGGGTATGAAAGAAAGATTGTGAATTTTCATTTTTACTTACCTCGGGTTTTCTATCTTCAAAGTGGTGTAAAATTCTATTCATGGTTTTAACATTACGTCTCGCCGCATCATAATCGTCTAGTTTACTTACTAATACGTCTACATTTTTAATTTTTGGAAGATCATCAATAAAATGTGCTTTCATTTCTATAGGTAACCTTTTCTTAATTTGATCTACTACTATTAATTATTTTAAAAATTCAAAATCAGATACTTTTAGACCGCTAATCCATTCTTCCAAATAATTTCTTAATTCAAATGCTAAATCGCGCCAAGTGGCTGAAGATTCTTTTTTAGGTGACATTAATTTCTGCTTAAATTCTTCTGGCGTCATTTTGAAGCGTTTGAGAAGTAAATCTTTTACGTAATCGTAATTGTTCGCCAATGTTTCTGGTCCTCTAGCTATAATATTTATAACGGAATTAAACTTAACAAATGTGTGACCCAATTTTCTTTTATTATATTCATTCGAGAAATTTGTCTTTCAAATAATGCTAAATAGAGACTTAATATCACTTTTGTAGTCAAAGTGAGATATTAATTTAAGCAAATCTGGTTGTTTACCTGAACCAGCTATTGCAGAATCGTCGCCAAATATGCATAGGTGTCGGTAACAGTAACGGTAACAGTGTCGCGAGTTCAATGGTTTTTTCCCATCTCAAAAAAGGCCCCAGCTATTGCAGAATCGTCGCCAAATATACAGAGGTGTCGGTAACAGTGACGGTAACAGTGTCGCGAATTCAATGGTTTTTTCCCATCTCAAAAAATGCCCAACGCGCCTAAAGAAGTTTTCACTTCAAAAATAAATAAAAAAGAACATAGAAAATTGTTTAACTCTTATGGGGCTTCCCACCGCCTCCTTACTATGCTCACCACGAAATCATTGATCAAGAAGCAACCACAGATGCTCATCCTGCATTCTCCACCGCAGCTCCCTGCGAGAACTGTCTCAGAACTCCATCAACATCACGATGAACTCTGCCTAGATAAATCCAGATCGATCAGCGATAAACATGGGCATTACGCCCCATGTAGGCACACTCAACCTTATTCTTGATTCTTGACACAAAGTACAGTGTTTACAGTTTTCAATACGAGTGATGACTTCGGATGACAAATGACTGCAGGCTATTTGCTCTGATGAAATAAAATAGAACTTATATTGTTCTGATGGCTGGAAGTATTATTGGCATGATTTGGGAAAAGAAAAAGAATTTTTCTCAAAACGTCAATTTGGTGGTGAATACATTATGATATGGGGCTGTTTTTCGTTTAACGGCTCGGGGTCACTTGCATTTCTTTTAGGGAAAGTTGATACAAAGGCTTATCTAAAATCTCTTTCTGGCCATCTTTGATATGATGCTACACTTTAGTCAGCGAAAAAATGGATTTATCAGCAAGATAATGCGCCTATCCATACAAACCATAGAATAAAACTCTGACTCCAAAAGAGAAACATTGGTGTTTTGCAATGGCCATCCAAAAGTCCTGATCTAAACCCTATCAGGAACTTGTGTGGGAATTTTGCGAGATGATTTTACAAAAATGGAAGGCATTTTCCTCAGATTCAGAACACAGATCTACGATTTGAGATGAATGGTACAAAACCACTCCTGAACTGCGTAAAAAATTAGTACTCTGCATAAAAGATAGACTATCTGTGGTCATTAAAAACAATGGTGGCTGCACAACGTATTAAGTATTTGTTTCTTCATTACTGCATTGTTTTTATTTTGCTGTCCTTAAAGTTTGACCAAATTTTTTTTTTTCAATTCTACACAAGGAGGAGAAATATATGATGTCGCATCATATATTATTCAATTTTAGTAATTATTTCTTTCTCATTTAATTTCCTTTTCCAAATTTGTTCCCTTTTTCATTATTTTAACGCTCACTGTTCTACAAAAATACTTTTTCATTTTCCTTTCCCACCATTTTGTTAAATTCAATGTAACAAATTTCATTCCGTTTATTCTAATATCCTTTTAATTCAGTTACACTAAAAATATTTCTATTCTGTGCTATGTAAAGGAAAATCGCTACATTTACCCTTTCAAATAGCTAGCATAAGATTTACCATCTGCCATCTCCTTATTTGGTCACACAGTTCTGTTGCTAACTGATTTCTTCATACACACCCTTTTTAATTACAATGATTCCCAAGCGCATCTGAATAACTCTGGTCCAAAAATATCTAACGTACTTATCAAAGTCATAACAAATTCTAAAGTTCGCGGGTTCAAGAATGCGAAAACTCTTTCGAGCCTCATTTGTGTGGTTTTGCATTCCCACACATGTTGGCTACCGCTGAAAAATTTGTTTGGACGATTGAAGCCAAAAATGGCTCTGTTCTCTAAATTTTTAATTGTCTTTATGCTCTGTTTGGAGAAACGATCTCCATATTGTAACCTTTTGGCGAAATGTAATTTCATTCGAGTTCATGTCAGGATACGAGAAACAATCACTTCTCTCGTTAATCATCTTGCTTTCAACATGTAACTTTTTCACGAATTGTGTTGTGGGCCCGGGTGCCCTGCGCTGCCGTGGGCAGCCAACGTTTTCCTGTACATGTGCATTATCTATAGAACCTGGGATTATTAAAATACCTTCATCTACTCATGTCTGCCTGTTCTTCCAAATTTGCCTGTTCTCATTTCTTCTGAATTTTATAGATTTCTTAGAAGATAATGATGATTTTAGTCATCGAAATATTCATCGTATCAAATCCACTTTACCACGACCAAGAACTTCATAATACATATTCAGAAGAAATAAGGATAGGCACATTTGGAAGAACAGGCAGACATGAGTAGATGAAGGTGTTTTAATAATATACCAGGTCCTATAGATAAGGCACATGTACGGGAAAACGTTGGCTGCCCACGGCAATGCTGGGCACCCGGGCCCGCAACACAATTCGTGAAAAAGTTACATGTTGAAAGCAAGATGATTAACGAGAGAAGTGATTGTTTCTCGTATCCTGACATGAACTCGAATGAAATTACATTTCGCCAAAAGGTTACAATATGGCGATCGTTTCTCCAAACAGAGCATAAAGACAATTAAAAATTTAGAGAACAGAGCCATTTTTGGCTTCAATCGTCCAAACAAATTTTTCGGCGGTAGCCAACATGTGTGGGAATGCAAAACCACACAAAAGAGTCTCGAAAGAGTTTTTGCATTCTTGAACCCGCGAACTTTAGAATTTGTTATGACTTTGATAAGTACGTTAGATATTTTTGGACCAGAGTTATTCAGATGCGCTTGGGAATCATTGTAATTAAAAAGGGTGTGTATGAAGAAATCAGTTAGCAACAGAACTGTGTGACCAAATAAGGAGATGGCAGATGGTAAATCTTATGCTAGCTATTTGAAAGGGTAAATGTAGCAATTTTCCTTTACATAGCACAGAATAGAAATATTTTTAGTGTAACTGAATTAAAAGGATATTAGAATAAACGGAATGAAATTTGTTACATTGAATTTAACAAAATGGTGGGAAAGGAAAATGAAAAAGTATTTTTGTAGAACAGTGAGCGTTAAAATAATGAAAAAGGGAACAAATTTGGAAAAGGAAATTAAATGAGAGGGAAATAATTACTAAAATTGAATAATATATGATGCGACATCATAGCTGTCCTTAAAGTTTTTACACAGGCAGAAATAGTGTATTTTTGTATAATTATTTTATTTTAATAACAAAATACTAGCAAATAATTTTTTTTTTTACTTTTTTTATTAGTTTTTCAATTTTATGATACACATCACAATAAACATTTTAAATCTTATTTGAAATTTATCAAAAAAAAATTAACATTCTATGCTGTCCTTAAAGTTTTTACACGCACTGTATATGTCCCTTATTAGTTCTTTAGAAGCCTTGACTTCAATAGTATGAGTTTGTCCAAAGAATGACCCATTTAAAGAAAATGACATTAACAGAAGATAAGACGGAATATTTATTGTTAACTTTATGATATTAAATTAGTTTTAGCATTGAGATAAATAGAATAATTAATAGTAGTAATTAGTTTAATTCTATGTGTGTATTTTACATTTATGGGTGTAACGAGAACTTGCTTTTCGCATTAACCGATTTCAACTGTATACATACATATATCAATACACGCACATATATCAATCAATCTATATCTATCTATACATATATATATATATATATATATATATATATATATATATATAACCATAAATGAAACATTATCATAACACCAACTTAAACCATGAAATAATTAAGTATGAAATAATTAGTTGACAATGAAAGATTCCCCATCACACTTAATATGGAATCAAAAAACATTGAAAGAATAAGAAATTAAATAAAAATTGAATCAATGGAATTAAATGAAATGAAATGAAATTTGTGGAATTTAGACAGAATTATCAAGTCCCAATTGCCTAAATACCACAAATAAAATGAGATGTTTCATCTTCATATCAGCCAAACATTGCTAAAAAATATGATATTGGGACTACATCTCAAATACAATGATTCAAATCAGTGATAAAATAAAAAATAAAATACAATATAAAAAAGGAAAGAAACCATACTTATAAAAAAAATCCATAAAGATGAATAGAGATATAAATAAGATACCTTGCAGTTCATGAACCATCATGAAAACACCAACATGACTGGGGAATGAATTGCATAAAAAATCATATCATGTTGCCAATTTTAGAAATATAAATTGCTTAGAAATATAAATTGCTTTGCAGTGATGCCAGAAATAATGTTAAAATATAATGGATTATAAAATAAACAGGAACATTAGTGCTGCCATCTATTAGTAGAAAAGAAAGTGGATATAATCTGAATCGAAGGAATAGGATGGAAATAAATGTTTCATATATATATATATATATATATATATATATATATATATATATATATATATATATATATATATATATATATATAATATATATTGTGTGTTTGTGTATGTGTGTATTTTATTATAATTATCGGTTCTTATATTGTCGATTATTTACATGATTTGATGGTTATTATTAACAAAAAGTTTTATTATATATATATATATATATATATATATATATATATATATATATATATATATATATATATATATTGCTATGTGAAATTGTAAACTATTTTTTTTTTAATTTCAAAGGTTATATATATATATAAGGAAGACTTTTCTTTTTCTTTGTACTTTTTACCTTTATTTATTTATTTTTTTTTTTTAAAGGAAATAAAGAAGTTTAAAATTATATTTTGCTCTGCTCTAAGCTTAATAAAATTTTAACATTATATTTTTTTTATTATATTTCCAAACCCACCAAATTGAATAAAATCTGTACTACAAACTTTTTCTTTCTTTTTTTCATTTGTATTACTGAGAGGTGTCTGTGCTCTCTTTCCTTAAAAAAATAAAATAAAATAATAATAATAATAATAATAATAATAATAATAATAATAATAAATTTTGGCACAGTTGGAAATTATGGAGGTGGGTAAATCCCCAGAAACATATATTTTTAGTGGAAAAGAGAATTTTCAAATTATAGCTTTAAATATATATATATATATATATATATATATGCATTGTTTTGATATAATATTTGGATTTATCTAACATTATGGCAGTATTTTCCAAGATCGTGAGAAATATTTTATTAAAATGACATGTTTAGGTTTACATTACATGGGTGCTATGTTCATATCGTAACCATGATGTGTGTCCACAGACTTGACATTTTTTCCTAAATTAGTTGTACCAGGCTAAATATTATACATTAATTACACAAAGCTTCTTAATTAAATTTTATGTAATTAATATATATGTTCTATTGTTCTATTGTTTTATTTTACTATTTTATAATCTTTACCTATTTTTTGGTCCACGGAGCTGCGATAGTGTTATTTTAATGTTCATAACTTTGTCATAGTTTAAAAATATAATAAATATTTTTACACAGATACCGCTTGCAATGTATTGATAGACATTAAAACAACTAACAAGCTTTTTTTTTTACACTAAAGCTTTTTTTCCTGCTATCTGCTGGGTTATTTAGAAGCTATTAACATGCATGACTCAATTTCTTATGTGAGTAGTTATATATATATATATATATATATATATATAAAGTTTACCCTTTGAAATTGAACCTGAATTTTACTTTATAAAGAACTGAATTCAAAATAAATAATGCATCATGAAAAGAAGTTTTAAGTCAGGTTTACAGACGCAGACAAACAGGGCTTGTGACCGGACATGACTTGTCCGGCTCTGTAAGCGCAACATTTAAATGAAAAAATTATATTTTTGCTAAATACGAGGGGGTATCAATAAGTTTTTGCCACCACATAGAAATGAGTGAAATTTAGGAAATTTATATATTGTATGTGTCCATATCTTATAGAACTAATGTGTAATTTTTTTGTGTTTAGGTGGAAGCATTTTTGAAATAGTACTGCCGGAATGAGTGAAAGTGGAGAACTTTTGAAAATTGAATATCGTTCAGTAATCAGGTTTTCCTCCATTTAAAGGGGTTGAAAGCCACGGAGATTTACGATGATATGAAAAGTTTTTATGGGGGGGGGGATGTCCATCCTTAAGCACTATCAAAACATGGAAGAGACATCTGAAATGGGGATGCACGAGCCTGGAGGACGAGACTAAGGAAGGCAGATCATGTTCGGCTGTTGACCAGGACATGGTTAAGAAAGTGGAAAGGCTGGTGATGGAGGAGAGACGAAGGCCAATACATGCTATTATGGCTGTAGTGGGTATATCCTATGGTTCCATATCCACCATCCTGTATGACCACCTGCACTTGTCCAAGGTCTCGGCACGGTGGGTTCCCAGGTTGCTGACCCCCTTCCAGAAACAACAGCGTGTGGTTTGTGCGTCTTCAATGTTAGCTCTGTGGGATGGCAATGAGGAGGATTTTTTGATCGTTTGGTGACAATGGACGAATGCTGGGTATACCACTTTGACCCACAGACCAAAATGATGAGTAAAGAATGGAAGCACTCCGACTCACCGCCCTCCAAAAAGGCTCGTGTACATCCATCTTAAAAGTAAGTCATGCTGTCAGAGTTTTAGGATTGCAAGGCCATTGTACTCACAGATTACCTCACATATGGACACAATATAACTGGAGAATATTACAAGAGCTTGCTGGGAAAACTTCGTGAACAACTGAGAGTGAAGCGGCATGGAAAAGTGACTAAAGATGTCCGCATTTTGGCTGACAGTGCATTCAATGAAGCACTGTATGTTGTCCAAAGCCTGTGTTACCAATTATTGCCACATCCACCTTATTCACTTGACTTGGCGCCTTCAGACTTCTTCATCTTTCCCAAAATGAAAAAGTTATTGAAGTGAAGATGTTTTGACTCAAATGCTGACGTCATTGCTACAGTGGAACAGTGGTTTTCATGCCATTGTAACACATTCTACAAATATGGGTTGTGGAGGTTGAAATGTCGTTTACAGAAATGTGTTACTGTGCACGGTGACTATATAGAAAATAACTAATAAAATGTAGCAATTTCATAAATTTCACTCAATTATTTCTATGTGAGGGCATAAACTTATTGATACTCCCACGTATTTACATGTATTGTTCAGTTTACCACACCACTCCTTCTCATTATACATTTTTTTCCCTATTGCAATTAATTTTAAGAATATAACTGTGACTTCGTTATATATGTCTCCAGGAGGCTCGGACCTGATCCAGGAACGGAAATTTTGCATCTAAATGTGATTTGCTTATGAAAAAAATCCATAAATTCTAAAATATCAGAGAAATTGGTAAACACACACATGAAAAAGAGATTAAAAAATAATTAAGCCAATTGCAATTACTTTTTAATGAATATTCTGTGACGTCGTTTTGTACTACGTCTCTAGGAGGCATGGTCAGGTCATGGTCCAGCATCAGCTACGGCCATGTTCAAAATTGTGTACCTAAATGAGATTTGTTTATGAAAAAAAAATGTACAAATTTTAACATATCAGGAAAATTGTAAAAATACTGTAAACACACACAAGAAAAAGAGATTAAAAAATCTAACTAATGTGAAAAAATATACACAATTTTTTGTGTTTTGTAAGTCAAATAATATGATAAACACGAGTTGACAATATAGCTCAAATGTCCAATAGAAAAGGAACAAGCTGGAAATTGTACGTTAAACGTGGCATATGAGGTGCGTTTGTCTTATAACTAGTTTCACAATGTAAACAAATCATCCTTATTATTTCAGTGAAATGAATTATATCGTCTGCTATGAGCGAAATGAGCATGCTTTTTTTTTTTTCTTATTACGTATGCTACGTTTACAAATGCGATTTTTCTTTCTACACCAAACAGTGCTTCAAAATTAACCATGGAGATCTTGCTTTACGGATGATTATCTCCATGGTTTAATATTTTTATGACTCATAATGAACGAATCTCCTGTGTTTATTTACTCTAATGGATTGAGATATTCGGTTAATATAATTCCCACTGAAGTTATCTCAGAATCTATACATTTCTTAATGTAACTCATCTCTCAAGCAAACAATTTTTTTGAACGATCTTTCTAAAAATATAACTTTTATGCAATTATTATTCGAAAAAATAATTTTTAATAAAAATGGACGCCTGACATATGAAAAAAGAAGTGGTTTGCCCGTATTTGTTTTCCTCAGTCACATGACTTGTGCTTTTATTATATAGATTACGTACGATAGGATTTACTAATATAATAAAGAAAACTTTTATTAATATCTTTTTATGTTTTGATTCGATTTTCATAAAATTTGAACTGACTCGACAAAATTCTGCAACGATAATATATATTAAATTTCAAACTATTCGGTTGGGTAGTTTTTGCGCTGTTATATGCGGACAAACGGACGGACTAGACGACGACTATAGGTGCTACGTATTTATATAATTACGAACGCACCTAAAAACAAAGGAAAGTTGTAGCAATCAATGTAACAAAAAATTACGTTAAAAAAACAGAAAAAAAAACCAACCAGAATAAAAATTTTGCATATGGCTTTTTCAAGGATTCGTAAATAGACAGCAGATGTGTTGCTTCAGTGATTTCTATTTTGTACTGAAGAAAGGGGTTCCTTTTATGAAGCCTCGAAGTAGATGCATGCTAAATTTATTCTAATTTTGTTTGTATGGTGATTTTTTACACGTCACGTATGTACCAAAAGGCTATTTTTGTACTCGCATAAAGCTACGAAAGTTATTCTAGCAAAATAAATGCACTGGACTAATTGAATAATTTTTAATGATAGCATCTAAAATACAAACTATGGAAATTTCTGAGGGGAAATATATATGTATATATATTATATTATAATATATAACAGCTTTGAAATCAAAATACGTCAAACAAGTTCCATCAACAAAATCTGACTAAATTTCTAATTTAAAGATGTCAAGTATTTAGTTTATATCGAATGTCTTTAAGTTAAAAATCAACTATATACAGTCCCTGGCCAAATTATTAGGCGCAATTGTTTTTATTATAATTTATTAAATATCTGGAAAGATACACGAGGAATTATCCTGAAACTTCAGGAGTGTAAACAACATAATAAACGTCATATATTTCCGCGAAGATTTTTTCCCGAAACCCCATAAGGGGCCGTCAACAAATTGAAGAAAAACAAATATCTTTTGGATAACCCTGTAAAAACTAATGTTGCAAAAAGCATTCAAACTGTAGATTATGATTAAGTGGCTTATTGTAATAATTTGGGTTCATTTTTATGAAGATAGCATGTATAATCGAAGAGAAATTCACGTTTTTATAAAAACAGTCCCAAATTTTACCAAGTTTTTTGCTTATAATTTGCAGAGTTTATAATATAAAAACAAGTTATTTTCAGAAAATATGACAAACAAAATTATACACAATACCCTGCAATCAGAATTAAAAAATAATAAAAATTGTATGAAAAATGAGCAGATTTACTAAATATTGTTTCACTGCGCATGGGCGAATTCAATCAAAATATACTGTGCATAATATATTAGCTTAATGTATAGACCAACTTTTATGGAAGTCTCAAAAACATAGCTTGAAAATTCTGATAGTAGTCGTCGATAGAATAAGCTCGAAATTCGCTGTTCCCAAAAAGAAAGCAAAAAGATAAGGGGTTGTATCCAAATATACAATGAGAGACACTTCATTCTTATTATGTCAACTTTCATAAGCTAGTATATTTGGATACAGCCCCTTATCTTTTTGCTTCCTTTTGGGAACAGCGAATTTCGAGCTTATTCTATCGACGACTACTATCAGAATTTTCAAGCTATGTTTTTGAGACTTTCATAAAAGTTGGTCTATACATTAAGCTAATATATTATGCACAGTATATTTTGATTGAATTCGCGCATGCGCAGTGAAACAATATTTAGTAAATCTGCTCATTTTTCATACAATTTTTATTATGTTTTAATTCTGATTGCAGGGTATTGTGTATAATTTTGTTTGTCATATTTTCTGAAAATAACTTGTTTTTATATTAAAAACTCTGCAAATTATAAGCAAAAAACTTGGTAAAATTTGGGACTGTTTTTATAAAAACGTGAATTTCTCTTTGATTATACATGCTATCTTCATAAAAATGAACCCACATTATTACAATAAACCACTTAATCATAATCTACAGTTTGAATGCTTTTTGCAACATTAGTTTTTACAGGGTTATCCAAAAGATATTCGTTTTTCTTCAATTTGTTGACGGCCCCTTATGGGGTTTCGGGAAAAATTTTTCGCGGAAATATATGATGTTTATTATGTTGTTTACACTCCTGAAGTTTTAGGATAATTCCTCATGTATCTTTCCAGATATTTAATAAATTATAATAAAAACAACTGCGTCTAATAATTTGGCCAGGGACTGTATATCCGATGCTTAAACGAGGTTCGAATCCTTTTATTTATTTCGTTTGTAAAGCATTTTAAACCGAAAAATGCCAATGCTAAAAAAACTGATACATTATCACAAAAACTATTCACCCCTCAATATCAAAAGGATCAGTCAATAAAATGACTTTACTAGCTTATATCATTTTTAAATAGATTGCCTCAAAAATACTGGAAATAATTTCATCGGTTTTATAAACATTAATGTTAAAAATATGTGTACATTGTTGACAATTTGGCGGATTTTTTTAATTCAGATATGATATCTCCCAAAATCTCCGAATAGTAAAAATCTCTTTTTTTAACGACAAATTTAATCAGAAAAATGTTACTATTTGGAAATTTTGGTAGATTTCTGAATAAACAAAATTCCATTAAATTGGCACTACTGCATGCGTGTAAAAAGCTTAATAGCCACCTTTAAATAAGACATTACTTAACATTAATAAATCATTTCATGCAATAAAACATTAAGTAACAAGAAAATATTTCGTTATTTCGAAAAAAAAGGATACATCGATATTTTCTGTTCGATATTTTTCGGATATCAATGTCTTTAACCCCTTCAGAATACGGGAGTCACTTAACAACATTTAAATTTTTAATACCAGTAATTCCGTATAGAATTTTTCGCCTTATTTCCCAAAACTTCTACGATTAGACAAGGAAAAGATTATGATTAAAATATTCTAGTATTAAAAAATAAAAATCATATGCACATTACATAGGACATATAAGTGCTATCCGTACTGAAGGGGTTAAGACGATATATCTAAAAATTGATATGTTGATATTTTGAAAATTGTTGCCATCACTAACTGTACCTACTAATTTATCAGTTATACTTGAAAACTGACAAGATTCAGTTATGATTCTGTTTTGCACCTTCAGCGATACTGAACATACAATATGTTTATCGCTAGTTTAGTAGACAGATATACACATGCTCGGATTTTCTTTTTACAGGGGTGGCCAAAATTGTGGACACCTTTTGGGAAAAATGCTTCTTTGAAGTTTGATGGATCATAACACCAAATATTTCTTAGCAATACCATAAAAGCTATATACCGCTGGAAAGATAATTTAATCAAGAATATTACAATTGCAATACAGTTTGTTGAATTATAATTATTTTATCAAACGTTATAGCCCAATAATCTGAAAAAGGTAGTGAAACCTGGTTAGGTTGATGATAATTCTTTTTCTTTTTCTTGAATGTAGCCGATGAATATGAATGTTTGGAGTGAGAGACAGATTCCATTTTATTTGGTAATGTGTCAATCAAAGCTAGGGTAGGATTTTAAAAAATATATGTCGTATTTTGGTACTTATAGGATGACTTTTATCACTATTTTTTATGATTGCTATCAAGTTGCTAAAGTTCTTTGTCTTCTTTCATTTTTTGAGCTAGTAAAGCATAATAAAATTAAGCAAACATCATAAAGAGTTGATTAGTTACCCAGAAATCAATGTATAATAATATTTTTAAGTGTAGAAAACTATGGTTATGATGAAATTGGAAGTAAATTAACAAAGAGATGACTAAGTCACGCAAAACAAGACTGATAAAGGCCGAAAAAGATGAAGGAAAGCAATTAGCGGTAGAAGAGTAAGATCCCTGTGTATAGGTCACAGAAAACAACCATCTCGGGGTATGCAACATGAAATGGTGCACTACAATGGAGAGTTGAAACAAAGTACAGTTCTGTGTGGAGAGTGCAGTATTTTGGTCTAAATTCTAGAATTCCATAAAAAAGCATTTTAACACTCCCAATAACATGATCCTACTACTTCTCTGTCTCGTAAACATGACTTTTAGCCCAATTTAATATTTTCAACCTTTATTTGATTTATAATTTTTTTTCATGAAATTCTAGCATTTAGACCAAAATACTGCACTCTCTACAGAACTGTACTTTGATTCAGTTCCCTATATTCAGTTTCCCAACTATTTCATGCATAATCTGAGACAGGGGTCGGAAGTAGCGCGCTACAAGTAGCGAAACTACTGTAGTGTAGCGAGTAGCGCGATACAAAAAATCCATAGTTTGTAGCGAGAACTGACGCTACTTTTAACGCTTTTTCAGGGGTGCGAGATGTACCATTATGTAAATTTGCCGAAATTTGCTTCTTTTGTGCAAAATTTGTTCTGCTCAACAGTTTGCGAATCTCAGCTGCAGCGTATAACAACGTATCGCATGAAGTGATAGATTTTCCCCATTGATACTTGCTGCTAATATCAAGTACTAATCCAACAAATGAATTAATTTTCTTAATTGTCTATTTACTCATTATTAAGTCTTCATGTTTTAACGCCGGTTTCTTAATATTCGGAATTTCTTGATTTACAGATTTATTTATTATTTGTATCTAGAGTTGTTTTTCTGTAATTTTCTAGATTATAATGTCTCTCTTAATTTTGCTACGAAATTTAATGTGTGTATAAATTAACATTGTGGAGACAAACACAAAACATTTTCTAGTATGTTATCTTTTTTAATGCCCTCGATTATGTTGCATTCATTTAATAATATGATGGCAGACGCGATATAACGAGGTGTTATTTAATTTGTGTCTTCATTTCTAGCGTAAATGGAGTCCTTTGACAAAATCTGAAAGTAGCGAAGTAGTGACTACTTTTGAAAAGTAGTTTGTAGTCGCTACTTTTTGAAACAAGTAGTTGTAGTTGTAGTTAACTACATTTTCGATAGTTGTAGTTGTAGTTGTAGTTCGCTACAATAAAAAAAGGAGTTTTTCCGACTCCTGATCTGAGACAATCACAAGGAAATGCAAAGCCTTTAGATGTGCATAGTTCATGTACTTTTTTTCATCACTGTATATCTGAAAATCGTGAAAATTTTTCAAATGTTATTCTTTGAAACTTAAATGGGAACACGCTTCACGCTTCATTACAAAACACAAAAACATAAAGCAGAAAGAAAGAAAAGAGCTTCTTGACCAAATTTTATTTAAGCGACAGAGTGGACAGAGAGATTAATACGCTTTAAATTTTAGATTATCTTCATGCTGAATATTTCATACTTAATACATCATCTACAGAGACCGATTAAGGTTACCTAGGGCCCAGTACCCAGTAGCTCCCCCCCCCCTTCAAACAAAAATAGTAGCTGGAAATTTGTTTTGGGAGCATTTGGAAAATTTCTTGCACTTTATACAGTCGATCACGAAACTCAGATTAACTTTAATTTTCTTTTTCTGTTTGAATGCTATAATACAATAAATATCTCTTCATCTTAAATGTTTCATAAATACTAATAAAAAATATTTTGTTTACAGCACACCTATTTAAAAAAGAACGGAAAAGTACACAGAAGGTGCTTATAGAGGTGTCTATTTCTTTGATTTTGGAGCTTGAAATTAAATTTTTTCTAAGAGATTTAAGATTTTTTTTTTCTGTAAACAATTTTACTCATTTTGGGGTTACTGCTTGCGTTGAGCCCAAGATCGCGGCCTAGTCGGCCTGTGCGATAGTCAGGCTCTGATCATCTCCATATTTACATACATTCTACTTCTACTTTTATGCTTACATACTTACATCTATCTCATTTGCTTATATACATCTTATGAGTTACATACATCTTATAAGCTACATACAGCATACAGCAGCTTTCTATAAATTCAATAGATATAACAACATTTTTTTCAAGTAATAAAAGTAATAGTGAGTATTGAGGAGTCTCCTAATCTACAACAATCCACAACATCACAACACAGCAATAGTAAGAAAAAAAATCCATAATAAGGGTGCTTTTATCACAGGACGTATTTTTAGCCATTGAAAGCCATAAGCTATTCTGCCATTTAACAAGAAAAAAAGAAAGAAAGAAAGCGGAAAACATCTCCGATGTCTACAGTGTCTCTGATATCGAAACTATTTTTCGTAAATGGATTTTTATGCTGATATTTTGTAATTCTAACTCAAATTTTCACTCTATTCTCAGTCTGCGTTTTTATAACTGAAACGTAATGGTCCTCTAACGTAAAAATAAATAAATAAGTAAATAAAGTCTTTTTTTTTTCCTTTTTTGTCATTACGAGTTTAAGCTGATTACAGATTTTCTCGTCATAGATAAAAGATTAAACGAACATAGAGGGAGGGAGAGATTACCTGCGAACGATAGTGAAAATACCTGTGAAGGCAGATGACAATACCTAAAGCAGTTTAGTATCGATTGCCGGAAATAACCTCATTTTAAACTAAGTTTTATTGGTGGCAATCACCTTATTTTATCAAATAGTCCAATCGGCAATGTATATTCATCGAACTCTTTTCAAGAAACTTATCTTTAAAAAATAAACAAGTCTTTCCAATGTTATAAAGGATAGCATTGTGATTACATGAGAGAGACACACGTAATCGAAGATAGCCAATCAAAATTGATGAAGGATCTTATCTTCATGAGCTTTTTCTAAGTGGTTCCTTCAAGATATGATATGCGAAGTTCAGTCTCGTCTTGTAGGCGGACTGAACCAGAACTAAGTCATGTGAAAGAAGATCTTTCATCTCGAAGTACGATTACGCAGTTTTAACAGCGTGTTGAAAGTTATGGTACTTGCTCATTTTCTTTTTCACAAGCAGAAAGACATCGTATCTAGTTCTACAAGTAGCCAATGCGATATTGTTTCGGTTTTATTATCAAGATTTAAAGCAGTTCAAACTACCTAAATGACGAAGGGATCAAAGGAAAATTTCTTGATCTAAAAATAAAAATTCAACTTTCGCGTGTTCTTTTATTAAAAAATATTGTTTTTATGTGAAGGAGAATGCCATTTTTCGTTTTTACAACATAAAGTAAATCAGCTTGTGAATGATCATATGAAAGATAAATTATGTAAAGATTTTTCTCAAGGGTTTTACTTTTCTTTATCTTTCACTCTTTTCTTTTTCTTGCGTGCTCTTTCCTGATTTTGAACGCATTACAACAACATTGTTGTGGGGGTATTTCATGCAGCCGTTTGTTTACACGAGATTCAAACTAACATTTGATTTCGTTGGTAGTAATAAATACTGGTTAAACCAACATCCGAGCAACTGTAATAGTGAGGGGATTGATTGGTGAATAAATAAATGAGTGGCTTATAACTTACTATTAACTGTACCAGTAATTTTCTTCGTTCCCGCAACAGTTCGGTTTGAGACGCACTCATATGCGCACTCTCCTTAGTCTGTGTTGAGGATATTTTCTTCAATTTCTTCTTTAAATATCGGAAAAAAGCGTTAATAAGGAAAGTAAAGATTCTTCAGAAAATGCATCCTTCATTGTTAATGATTCGGTCACTTTAAGGCTGATAACTTCCGGCTGATTTCAGGCATAATTTCATGCTGATTTCATGCTGATTTCAGACATAATTTCATGCTGATTTCAGACAATGTACCTTCTTGTCACTTTGTAAGTATCTACATTCGTCTCGTCTATTGCCTGTATCTTGAGGTCTCTTTCATAAACTGTGGCGCCAAATCTTGGCGTCGATGCAAAAACTCTGATCATGCATGCAGCGCCTGATTAAAGCATGAGCCAACTGAGCTGTGGCCGTTGGAGCCCCCAAATTTAGTATGCAATTTTTGTGAAACTGATATTTTACATGTAATTTCACCTTGTACTTTTGTACTTTAGGGTAGAGTATGATTAAAATAAAAAATATATATTTATCTAAATATACATTTATATATTCACGTGTGTATTCTTTGGCGTATAAAATTTTAATTTTTTGTGACAGAATAAAAAGAGGGTTCCTCGAATTAATACAAGGCTTGGGCCCATCTTTAAAACTGATCGGGCCTTGCATGCATGCATATAAATTGCTTTATATTTATGGAATGTGCTACTTCACTGCACTAAATATTCTCGAAATCGCTTTATCATCTAGTTGCTAGTCATATTTCTAGAGTACATTCCTCCATATTTTAACGTTCTTTTCCTCGCCTTATCATATTACAGTGAACGTTCAAAAAAGATGGAAAATTTCTTACTTAATTAATGCCATCGGCTCTTCTTTGAATTTAACTTGAACCATGACCCAGGCAAACCCTAGTCTCAAATGAAAATTAAATGCTAATAACTTTTACATCAACTTTAATATATTTAGTAAATTTTAGTGAAATCAGGATTTTGGAAGATTGTAAGGTAAAAGGTTGTTAAACTTATATACTTATGGACGATAAAGTCTGTGGAAATTACTCTCCTTTGTGCAATTGAAAAAAAAAAAAAAAAAAAAAAAAAAAAAAAAAAAAAAAAACTTATTTTTTCTGAATGAAAATTTTGGCGCATGATAAAAAAAAGTATGACGGCACTTTCAGCAGGAATAGTCTGTCCTTCAAAGTAATACTTGTCTATATAAACAAAATTCACCTCATTCATCACGTACAAATATGCATTTCTATTTATTTTAAACATGAAAGCGTTTACAAATTTATCTTTTATGGCAGTATTTAAAAAAAAATGTTTTCTACACCTAAATAAATATAGGGTCATTCTATGTCAAGTGGCTTACATTTGGATATGGTTCCTGCTCGACCCCCTTTAATTTTGAAATTTGGATGTGCATTCACAAAAGAACGTAAGTCTATTGTTGTTGTTGTTGTTGCTTATCCTCCAACTGTCTGAAGAAGTCAGACAAGATCCAATAGATCGCTAATCCTTAGAAAATCAATAATCAGAAGGGGGGAAGTATATAAGTCTTCCCTGGAAAGACCCAAGCAGTCCAGAATGTGTTCTACAGAGGCCTGTTGAGCTTGACATTTAGAGCAGATTTCAAAGATCTTTCTGCCCTCAAAGAACGAGAGACTTTTCGTGTGTCCACTTGCCAATCTTAAAATCGCCGTTCGAGAGGCTCTGTCACAGTTGATCGCGAACGAAGAGCCCGACTCTTTGCCCGCGTACCAGTGGTGGCTGGGAGGGACCTTCCACTCCTTTGAAATTTCAGATTTAAGAACGTAAGATGGACATGAGCAAACGTCAGAGTATAGTTCGGTCACCAAGGGGGATTATGTAAAGTTTATTTTTTCGCTTTCGCAGGAAAAATGATCAAGTCACCAAGTTTGTCATCTTACTGCTCATAGTTACAAGAAACTTTACATATTGAAAATATGTGATCTAGTACAACTTTTTGTGCTGAAAAACTTACTTTCAGAATTAAAGATCAGAAATCAATAGATTCATCACCACTTGGCCTGAAACTAGGCCATACAGCCTGTCACGATAAATTTGACTCTTACAAGCTGTAACTATACTAACCCATTACTTTAAAAGTTTGACACTTTACCAATTAATTACCTATGGACATGGCACAAAGCTACTGAAGTCGTTCCCTTACTGCCTAAATATTTATTTGTTTATTCATCAATTAAATTCTCTCAATAATTAAATTCATAAATTCAACCCCATATCACAAAAGGGACACCTGTGATTTGATTACCGTTAGTACCACTGGAAAGAACACACCTTAATTGACGAAAAACACTTTTCTTTCATTTTGGACCTCTTCCGTATAAGGTAAAAAAAGAAAGCAAGGTTCATAACAAATAATTTGCAAGAGATTCGATTATTCGATACTATATCCAAGTGCACTCGAATATCTCTTTAATGGATAGATCTACACTGCAAAATAATAATAATAATAATAATAATAATAATAATAATAATAATAATAATGTTGATTTTACAGTATAATACTAGCAGCTGGGATGCCAGTATTATACTGAAAAATCAACAATTTTTTTTTTTTTGCCGTGTAGAATTGTGAAACAATGTGTCTACCTATAGTAAAACAACTATATGCTATCATATGAGAGCGGCTGAAGCATCTTCTAGTCTCGAAATTTTGAAAATATCGTCACTATCTCGAAACATACGAGAGATAGAGAAAAATTGTCGTTTATACAAAAGTGTCAAGCATCCTCAATTTAGTATGAAATGATGTATTACATGTAAAAATAACTTTATTAGAAGCTCTGAAATGTTATTTTTTTATAACCAATCACAGGCTGAAATACGTCACTAATCGTTTGTAGAAGTGTGATATTATAAGGCAGATGTATATTTTCTAAAACTAATACATGAATGCAAAGTTCAATTTATTAAAACAAAAAAATCGAGTTAAGTATGATCAATGTGTCCGCCATCTGCAGTAAATGCATGTAAATGCATGTCAGTATATGTGTATTGCTGCCGATGGTAGACACACGATATTTGCCCAGAAATTGGACCTTGTCCACGGAAAAATTTTCATCTGCTTATATTTAACGAATTGTTCAGTGATCTTTTTTACCGTAATGTGCCTTTTAGAAATTGCACCTATTTTGGGTAATGATTTTCCTTTTCCCTTCAAATTTAATGTTATTTTTGAGTTTCTATAGATGCTTGTTTCCACATGACGAAATCTCAGAAATTTTTCTCGAAAAATTAAAGAAAAATAACATAAGAACACAACTAAAAAGATTATTATATTGAAGTTAACTTATTTTTAAATTCTGTAAGGAAAAATGTTGAATTGATAGTAATTGAAAGAAATTTGAATGTAAGCGTTGACAGTATTTATTTTCTTTAGACGCGTAAAAATCGTTATATTTTTTCTTTAAGCGATTTATTTCTTGTTGAAGAATGTTTATAAGAAATTAGACTCTTATTAATTAATTCTATATTATTACCTATTTTATGTTATTAGTCAATAATATATTTTTATAAAACATTTAATATATGATTTTTTTTTTTACACATTTACTGCATTTTTTTTTTCAGGGTGTTTATCGTCGTAGCCAAAATCTTCTTCCGCTTTAAAGATAATTACTATGTCCATAGAACCAAATAACTGTTTTGATATCCAGTGTTTAGCAGTCTTGAATAGTCGCTGATTGAGTTTTCTTTAAATCAGTGATCTTTTAGATAACCAGTGGTTCCCGTAAATGAAACAGTTACTGACCAGTAAGAAGTTTGCTAATAATGAATATGTCACGTTAACATTGCAGAGTGAAGGTTCATTAATGGCATATTCAGAACTGGGTCTAACTTCTCATATCACAGGGGTGCGTGCCACTTCCCCTGAATGGTACACACCCAAACGAAAATTTGTTGTATTGCTAGAATTCTCCATCTATATAGCTGTCGCTATTGGTCCTGTCCATGCTTCATTTTTTCTGTCGTAGGAACGGGCTTAGAAGTTAGTTTTTTTTTTTTTTTTTATAAAAGATAGATGCACTGAATTGGAAATAAATTCTCTGTTCATATTTATACCTATAAAATAGTAATAATAAGAAGAAGGAAAACCTCTCTCATATTTCAAGCACTACACATTTATTAGTCGATATATTCTTAAATTAAAGATTACTAATGACGAATTACATCCATTTTGAACTGCTCGAAAACCCATATATTACATAATTCTCAAAGCTAGCTGCATAATGGCAGCATAAGATCTTACGGACAATCCAAAAAGGGAGAGAGCTATTATTCCTGCAGTTTAAATACCCCTACTTAATAATAAAATTTGCGTGTAGGATATGCCGAACTATTTTTCTCCGGACAACTCGTTTTAAAGGAAAACCACGGAGTCAGTCCACACTGTAATTTCTTATATTTGTGCAGAATGAACAATTGCTCTTCAAAGCAAAAACTGGGAGCTGGCGGATGTCAGTAGCAATATTGAAATGCATTGTTTTCAGCATTGAAACCTTCAACGCAGAAAACCCACTTTCAGATGTAATTTAAATGCAAATAAAAGCAGAGCTTTTTTCCTGCAACCTAAGTCAGTCTTTAGCTCCTAAATGGTATTTTTATGACGGGTAATTTAATGGAATAGTTAATCCTGATCTGAAGACTTCTCTAAAAATATAACTTTTATTAAGATCTGCGTCTGATAGTACTTCCACTCCCCTAGTTTTTGTTATTATTATTTTTTTTTAATGGATGTTGAATGATATTTGTTTCATTCATAAATAAACTTTGAAAGCGTCTCCCCCCCCCCCCCACCTCCACTCTTTCAGATGCACTGTTATATATGTCATTATCACCATAAAAATACTCAAATTTCTTGTTTTAAGGCTACTATTTACATAAGTACTATTTCAAAATAATTATATTTATTAGAACAATTAAGGCTAGTAATAAATGTGTTATCACTAGCGTTAATAATCAAGGGGATAAAAAGATTAATAAAGATTTCTGTTTATACAGTAATAAATGATTTGAAATTTTTGTCATTTATTTTAATGAAATTTTCTCTATCATTCATTCTTCTCTATTACCTGGTCTAAATTGGTTTCAAGGACGGAAACGGAACAAGTCCGGTCAGTGAGAACGCTCAAGTTGGCCACCCCTAGTACTATGTATTTCTTATCATAGTCGGATATTACTTTTTCTGCGAATAAATCTAATTTGTTTAAGTTTTCATTTTTCAATCTCTTTCATCGCATTTTTTCATGACATTTCCGGCGCCAATCTACTGCAAAAAGTTTTGGAGAAAGACGATTTTTGTTTATTCGAAGACTATCGCAATCATCAGTTTTTGATGAATTATCTCGTCACTAAAAGAAGACCTTTAACATTTCAGTGCCAGTCGTATCGTAATTAACAAACTTATGCCTTTTCTTATCGTCTTCATCGACTTGAAAGATTAATCAGTGTTTTCGCAATCGACATGAAATCATTTTACGATGTGTTTCATCATAAAAATAAAATGATGACTCATATGGTTGACTCATATTTTATCAAATACAAATGTAGATAAAAAAGGGTGGTCACCCCCTCCTGTGGATCCTTAAATTTGTTACCGGTCATTGACAGCTGGTTTCAAATCTAAATTCGTTACTTTCTGACACAGTTGCACTAATATCGAAACAATACTGGGCCAAAATTATTTGTATTGGCACTATATCTTGTCCAATATTAGCAATATTGGCACGAAATATTGCTCCAAGATTGGGGGGGGGGGGGGGTTATATATTGCTAAAGTTGGTGATATATTGGCAAGAAATAATTCATCATTATATTGTCAGGACATTTAATGTAAAAGCCAATATTTCTGTATCAGTGAGATTTCATTGCAAATATTTCCAATATAAAGCCAGTTTTTGACCAATAGTTGTATTTTTTTCATGTATTTTTTATGAATGTAGAACTGAGCCCCAACATTTCCAATATAATCTAAATTCGTATATTATTGGGATATGAGTTATTTTTCATCTTTATACGCATACATTTTTCAGTTATTCTTATCCAGATTATAGAAAATTAAACAATATTTCATACCGAGTGTCACACAGGTATGGGGCAAAAGTAAAACATGGTAAAAAAAATCTGTTGGTTGGAGAGATTTGAAGATTGAAGATTATTATTCACGTGATAGGAAATTGTGCATGAAAACAATTGGAGATGATACATTTGAAATAATAGAATTTTTTAGCTTGATTTACAATTGTAAGTACTCAATGTATCCAGCACCACATTCTCGTATACAATCTAGTATACAGAGTATACAGTCGTCCTATTAAATCTGATACAGCATAAAACAGCAATAATTCCACGAGAATGACTGTTACTTCCTGTCGTAGGCCTTTTCCAGTGCTGATAAAAATTGAGAATTCCCTCTATAAAAACGTCATTTTAGGTAGCCTAACAACCAGAAATTGTACGGGGTGTTTTAGCGTGATGCTAATTCTGATTTATGTAAGTTATATTGCGTGCTACACCTCCATGGCATTAACAACAGCGACACCCTCACCCTCGCCCTCTTCTGTCGAGATTTTGAATTATAATTTTTAAGCCATACAAAATTACCTATCACGGTGAATATTAATCAGAAAACCACAAATCTCTTCGACCCATAGAATTTTTTAAGATCGATTTTACTTTTAGTTCAGACTTTTGAAATACCCGGTACTTTCCTATAAAAGTAAAGCATCTAGCAGAAAATACTGTCAAAATTGATATTTTAAACTTATTTTTGGGACATGGAAATCACAAAAGGGTGGCTATCAGATTGTACAAATCTTCTTAAAAAGTTCTATACTAAATAAAAAAAAATTAGATTAGTTTATTTAGTAAAATCAGTAGGCTTCGGATGGTGGTGAATTTTACTACCGGGTTTACCAGTTTTAATTTATTTAGGTCACTAAGTGCTTGCGCATATTTTTGTTGAAACTATGTAACAACAAGGACATTTACAACGGGATCAGAAAACATTATATATAGTCTTTTTATTTCTTATAAGCAGCTTACTATGACTTCCGTGACAGAAATGTAAGAAAGAATTGAAATAAAATTTTAAAATGTCTGACAATTTTACCTTGAGCCTCTATCCGTGAATAAGAGCGAGAAAGTCACCTTTTTACATAATTAGTATTACACATGATGTAGTTATGAAAAATTATTTTCTATTTAGATTGGTGTCACGTCAATTTAGTTTGAAAGAGATAATGTGGAGTGCTTCTTTAAAAATTATTTGAAGGTTCAAATCTGACAAATGAAATTATATTATTGGCAGTGGTCCTAACTAGAATCTTCATCGATATGGGATTTTGAACTATTATTACTTATAAAACGTACAGGAAATGGACAAACATCTTATTTTATACATCTATAAAAATAGATTTTTTTCGTTTTAATACATGACATGTAAAATAATAGGAATAATAATAATAATTCTGCGTGCGTGGAATTACTTTCAGATAAAGAGTAAAAGCAATTTGAGACAACAAAGAAAAAGAAAAAAGAAAGAAAAAGTAATCATAAATTCACTGCAAAGCCTGACAACACATTTTACTCAAAATAAGACACATTTATAAACGATTGAGTTTGAAGATGTGTTTCTAATTTGCTTATAGCATTTCCATGTGCTTGAGAATGACAAAATGCATTTCCCAAACATTGGTTGTATCTTTGCCCCAAAGATGCTCCTTTAGCGAAGATACAAACTGGAAAGTCTGTATATTAATACTAAGCTTTTTCGTTCTATTAATTTTATCTAAAATTTTGTATTTAAAATTTGGGGAAAATGTTTTTCAGGACCAAAATTTTATACCAGTAAGTTCTTGAAGCAAAGCTTGGTATTCTCACTTAGAAAAGCTTCCTTGCATTAAACTATTTGCTTTGTTCTTTCAACAAACATTTTTAATATTAGAAAAGTTGTTGTGCAATTTTACTGTACACTGGCCATGAAATCGCAAAAAAGTAAGAATTCGAGTTGTTGAGTGTGCCCATATATTGGGTATGTGCAAAAGTAAGTTCGGTTTTTTGGTTAAAATTACATGTTTATTTAGCAAGTATATAAAAGTGGCACATTATTCAAAGTGTGCTCCATCAGAAGCCACAACCTTCGACCATCTTTCAGAAAATTTACGGATTCTCTATCTGAAGAAGTCGTCATATTTTGAAGCGATCCATTCGTCAAGCCAATTTTTGATACTTATATAAGGTGTGAATCGTACGTCTTGAAGGGCTGACTGCATAGATCGGAATAAATAGTAATCCGAAAGAGCAATGTCTGGCGAATATAGCGGGTGGGATAAAACCTTCCAGTCTTGCCGATCTAAGTAGGTTTTAACTACGCTTGCAGTATGTGGTTTTGCGTTGTTACACTGAAAAATCAGTTTATTGTGTCTGTTCTCCCATTCTGGTCAATTTTCTTCAATAGCTCGCACCAAACGCATTAGTTGTCGTCGGTAGACTTCGCCAGTAACAGTTTCAGAAGGTTTCAGTTGCTCATAATATACAACTCCTTTCATATGCCACCAAATACAGAGCATAACCTTATCAGAATGAAAATTTGCTTTGGCTGTGATGGACCAGCTTCACCAGGCTTTTTTACGTTTAGGAGTCTCGAAGTAAATCCATTTTTCATCTCTAGTCACAAGTCAATGCAGAAAACCCTTTCTTTGTTGTCTTCCCGCAAATGACGATTATTTGGCACAAAACTATCCATTTTAAATCGAAAAAACTATGTTGTTTACATTTTAATCAAATGTCATATACTACGTTTTGAAGGTTATGAAAAGACGTTTCAAAAGCATTGTATTACCAGATTCACACAATATATATTAAGACCACTTACGCCATCTATTGGAAAAACGGCACTTACTTTTGCATATACCCTATAAATAGAGGGAGGGCGCCCGCCTGGAGGACCTGCTTTGGTTTAATGGTCAGGATATACCCAGCTCGAGGCAGAATAAATAGAGGACTTTAAGATAACTCGTTTTATATAACCTTTGAACATTATATAGCTTAGTATAGCAGAAAAAGCTAGAAGGTACTAAAAATTATGGAAAATTCGCGATTTTTATAAGAGAATGTGATCAATATCAATATGCAATACTTATTTAAAATTTTTAATGTCTTATTAAATTATAACAGCAATAATATTAATACACCACAGTAATGAACCCTTATAAAATTATTACCATTTAGTGTTATGGGATTAAAGCGCAGTCAATGAAAAAGTTTAAGAAAGGAAAACAGTGTAACTAATGCCGTGAAAAATACTACTAAATGACTGCAAAATGACCCTGCTGTTTCTACCAATTTTCTTTTCTTTATTTTTTTTATATATGAAATGCATTCTCTTGGCATTAAGAATTTTGAGACAACAGTGCCTTTTGTCTCTAAGTAACTAAATATAGAATCCGACTCTAAACAAACTACTAAAAAATCTATTTTTAGTACATTCTAAATTAAAAAATCATCTGAGATTGCAAAATTATCCATTTTTAGTCGCTGACAGATGTAAACAGTATTGAAATTTCACTATGAAAAAACGATTATTCATCATATGCTTTCTACAATGGGCCGTAGCGAAATCTTTCAATACTTTGAACATCAGAACAAGATGTCGATTCGATATTAATATTGAAAAAAAAAAGTATCCGAATTTATTTAAGGTGATGTACGAAGATCAAGGACACAGATCCCTTATCGATCTTGCCACGTGCAGTATAGTTCGATAACCACCACTGAAGATCTCTTGCTATACGGATCATTTAAATTACATCTTGCGACAAAACTAGTAATCGTGAATCGCAGAAATAAGTTGATAAGAGATGAAAAAAAAAACTCTAGTAGCGTAAATCTTTGGAGTTTTCAAATAACTGTTACAATTTCTTGGGTATTTATAAGGAAATAATTAAGAAGTTTGGCGACTTTCTTTGCTTTTGTCCAATTGTTGAAGGTTTTTATCGGTTGATATGCGATAACAGAATTAACTTTTTAACACTTTCCAACATAGTTAAAAAGTGTTTATGAATTCGGTTTTTCTGGCCGTCTGTCCGTCTCACGTAACTCAGATTGCCTTGTAATTGAGATTTGTTATTGAGATTTGCGATGGCATGTTCTGTGTTGAAAATGAAGTGTGTAGCATTTATAGTTCGTTTACAGGGGGCACTCAGAAGTAATCCCTTGTATTATGGTCTATGGGGGAAAAATCGTTTGCAGTATATTTTAATGATGTTACTCTATTTCAAGCATATTTAAATTAATATACATCGCTTACTTAGGTGCATTACAAGATGCAAGAATGTGATGTGTATAGCATTTATTGTTCATTTACAAGGAAGAAACAAAATAATTCGATTACAGTACTGTCTATGAGTGATAGTTGTTGGAAGTGCAGTTTCAATTTTAATATGCGTTTTTAAATTTATCCAATTCGTAATTATATAAAGTATATAAAAAATATACAAAAAATACTTCATACAATGTATGTTTCTGAAACATTAAACAAAAATTATAAACAGAATATCTTGAAATACATACATCTCAAAGAGCTGACTTTGCAACCCAATAAAATTACAAAAACGTGTTTTTAAGATTGCTATATTAAAAAATATATAAAGTACGATGAAAAATAATGGAAAACAAATTTTCTTCTCACAAGCATTATTTTTTTAAATTTTGATATGTGTGTCAAAAGATTAGTATCTTCAATAACAAAACGTAAATACGACGAACGGCCTTTTACAAATAGTTTAAATAGCCAAAAGGATATTTAAATATTTATGGGCGTTTGAAAAATTCCCAATTACTATCTCTTCTAAGTGTTCCTTGATGATAAAATTTCGTATACAAGATCTTAATATATGTAAGAATGTTTTTCAAAAGAACATAAAGAAAAAAAAATGTACCCTTAAAAAGAATCCCCAAAGTTGATTAACTTATTATTATTAGTAGTAGTGGCAGTAGTAGTAGCAGTAGTAGTAGTAATAATATAGATTATTGGTCATCATATTCATGGTTTCTTGACAGAGTTTTCAATTCCGAGTTCCATTTTATAGCAGAAAATTATTCTTTACGTAAAAAGTTTTTATAATTTTTAGATTTCTATCTGACTATCTATCTGCTTATCTCTCTATTTAAACACACATATACAGGGTGTTTCACTACCAGACCGACAAACTTGCAGGAGGTGTAGGGGGCACAGAGACGACTCGGAATCACATAGCAATGCAATGCAGGGTCGAAAATGACGTGGTTGCGAGCTATGGTTCAAAGAAGCAGAGAAAAAGAACGAAAACAGCAACACATTAATGGGACAGAAAATATTTTATTGAAAATTTGTATTACAGAAGGTGTTCAAAATTACGACCAGAAGTCGTCAGATAGGTTTGACAGCGGCGCCGCATGGATTCCCTTACGTTCGAGAAGATTCCTGGCGTGTCTCGTATCCTCCCGGCAGTTCCAGATATTCAAGCGGCCTTTTATTCAGCGCCATCTACCACAAAACTGCAAGCGCCGCTGTCAAGCCTGCCTGATGACTTCTGGTCGTAATATCGAACACCCTTCTAGTACAACCTTTCAATAAAATGTTTTCTGTCCCATTAATGTGTTGCTGTTTTTGTTCTTTTTCTCGGCTTCTTTGAACCATAGCTCGCAACTACGACATTTTCGACCCTGCATTGCTATGCGATTCCGAATCGTCTCTGTGCCCTCTACGCCTCCTGCAAGTTTGTCGGTCTGGTAGTGAAACACCCTGTAAGCAAAATTAAATATACATGGAAAACCCATGAAATTCCTTTAAAAATTAAACTAGTATAATATATTGGTGAAATACGATTCAGCTTTCATTTTAAATTTTTAAGTTTGCGGAAAAATCATCAAACTTCTCCCTTAAAAATTACTGTCACTTGAAAAGTACTTGTCCCACCACGCGGATAAAGACAAAATGTGTAATAAATAAAATTTGTTACAATAAAACTAATTAGTAATGCCGAAATCGGATAGATTGGAGCAGTAGCTTAAACATAAATTATTTAATTCAGCCATTTACAAATTAAATTTGGCATCACTTCCGTTGTTGTTTTGTTTACTTCTTTGTGCGTGATTTTACTGGGTGGTGACGGCCAGGCAGCGTGGTTGGTAGCGGAGGCGATTGCCATGGTGAGGGCAATGTGTCTATCCCGTCATTAAGAAGAAAATTTATGTAATTTGTCAAAGTCCTGTATGTATTTCTGTGAATAAAATATCTGGATCATTCAAGACAACAGACTAGCTTATAGGTCTCAAAGCAATCTCCTTCAAAATGTAAAATAAAAAAAAAAAATGTACTGGATGGAACTTTTGATTGGAAAAATTATTTATACCTTAAGTGGTAAGTACATTTTTTTATGTCTTAGTTTGTTTTCTTAACAAATCGATGAGATTTCTATATTTTAATTTGATATTTTAGATTTTACATTGACTTTATTCACCACCGGCATTTTGCATGCCAATTTGGGGGGAGATTGTCTCGGGACAAAGTCACCACAAAAGTTTATTTATTATATTTAACTTTTCTGAAAATATAATCTTAAAAGTTGAAGTCGACCATTTACTGCAAATATACACGTTGTACTATAACATATTTATTATGTTTTTGGACAGGTGCTGGTGTAATTATGCCTTGTATCTATAAAACTCCTGTAAGAATTCGTAATTATAATAAATATACTGATAGAACGCTGCAGAAAGCCGCAGATATTGTTATACAACATGTATTAAGCCAAAGAAAAGCCGCTGAAAAATATTCAATTCCGCTCACTATTTTAATGAATAAGCTAAAAGGGCCTAAAAAAATTAACCCTCCAAGACTTATTTCTTCTAAAAATTTTTTCAGCGCTTGAAATAAGTAAATATATCTAGAATTTTGTCTCTTGAAAAATATTAATCCTGCCATGTCTTAATTGTTAATTATTTTTACATGTTTTGTATAATGGTTGTTTTTGAATAAAATTTCGTTTTTCTGTTCTTTTCATATAAAATTTGTGTTTTTTTTTAAATGACGAAATGATGTTTTTTTTTTTTTAAATTTGTTATATTATTCTATCAAAACAGTGGAGATGCATTGCCTTACAAGGTTTATAAGGCTTCTTCAATGATTTTTTAGTTATGACTATGAGACAAAGTTACCCCAAGCTAAGGTGACTTTACCCCACTTAAAAAAAATAATTTAAAAAACTATTCTTTAAAAATACTAAATGTGAATTTTAAAATTTACAATTTATATCTTAGAACTAGAAAAAAAAAGAATTAGAAATTGTTTAAATGAAAATTTCAATAAGTCTTGGATCATTAAAGACAACAAGAGGCAAAAAATGAGACAATGTCACCCCTGTTGACCATAGTCATGTGCAGTAAAAACGAGATGAAACCTAAACAATGTTTTTTTCAGGGAGTCAAATAAAAGAGCTTGGAACAAGCAAACTTTTAAAAATCTAAAGTTTTTAAAATTCGTGAATCTGAATGGTCAGTTTTTTACGAAACATTATTCTAGCAATAGCGATACATTTTATAACTCTTTGTTCTTTAATTTATAGTTTTAAAAAGTATATTTAATAGCTAAAATATTTCAGCATGGTTTTACTTCATTAACAATAACAAAAAAAAGTTTGTAGCATCAAATGGACACGTTTGGTTCGTCCACATACATTTAAAATCTGCCTTAAGATGCAAGGTTAATCTGAAAGGACTTGATGCATTTTTGCGTATATTCTTCCATAATATTAAACGTTTTGACGTATATACTTACATCATACTACATACTCTCATAAAGCTAGAGTAAGAATATAACGCAAGATATCGAAAATGATGTCTCTTTTACTCCTTTTAGCGTCATTTTAACCTTGAAGAGTATGTCTGGTGTCTTGACATCTAATACTGTACCCTGAAAACCCAACGCTTGCCGTGATAAGAATATGCTCTTGTCTATTAAACGCGCGTGGAGGATATAGCTCTCCGTATAAAGCGCATTTCGAAATGCGTATCGAAAATTCTAGCTTACTTCGCAAAGAAGTTTTAAAAAATAGTTTTATCTATATAATGGCCACATTTTTTTTTTTTAACTTAATAGTCTTTAAAATCTTTTAGAACTAAGATTCATGATAATTTCCATCATGTGTAGTTTTTTCTTTTCTTATTTAGACAACAACCTTGACTCGTGTATAATGTATGCCAAGGTTAAGTTGAGGTTTTCTTTTTGTGTAGGTAATCCTTTAATCTAAAGTGTATCAGAACTGAGCTTCTTTAAATTATAGAATTGTTCAAATTAAATAATTATATTCGCGTTAGTACTGTCAGATATACTACTAAAAATGACGGTCTTGGAAGGTAAAATAAGTCGGACGACCGCATTTCACTCGAGATTAAATTAATTGAAAACAAGCTAATCAAATAACCCCTGAGCAACACAGCAGGAAGTTTATTAAGTATAAGATAATCCTTTTGTATAATATTTGTATAACATTCAATTTTCTAAAATTAAAAGCAATGCATGTTCCTGTTCTAACAAAGATAATTTTGTTCCAGAATCGCATTCGTTAGCCGAAATAACCAAAATAGTAATTTTCATAATTTCTATGGAAAACCACTTAATTCGTACTTAATGAAGCCTACAATTTAAAGATAAGTTTTTCTAAAAGGGTAAAAGCGCACTACACACAAGGGAAAAACAACGAAGTTTGAGGTGAGGAGCATTTCAATCAGAAGTAAAATGGAAAAGTAGAATGAAAAACGGTAATGTTTATTTTACTTACACGACGTTTTTACAAGTCTTCTTCTAAATTTTCAAGGTTTATTCAGGATAAGTGTCATGTTCTTCAATAATTGGTATATGCTTTTTTGCTGGAGGAGGAGTAAAAAAATATCAAGGGTTGATTGAACTTATCTTTTTCTCAGAATGCTTTTAAGGTGATTTAGGTCCTTCTCTTTAACTAAACCACCAGTTTGTTCATTTCCACTTTAGGGATGTCACTTTGTAGCCATAAACTGAAATTCTTCCTAAAAATACAGTTTTCTAACTTCACTGGCTGGTATTTTTTTTTTTTAACTGTTGTATTTCTCCTTCTCTGATGATTACTCTTTATCTTCATTGTCCCTTTCCTGATCAGTTGCTTTTTCAACTCTTCAAGGTTTATTGTTTTCTCATTTTTAATATGTTATACAACTAATTATTCTAGATCTTCTTCATTTACCTCCAAATGTAATGCTTTGCCTACTTATTCTATATATTACTAATCTTACCTACCACGTCAGCATTTTCAACAGCAAGTTCGTTAGCAGCATCTTCAGCAATTTTGAACATTGGAACACCACTTTTATCTTTCAGCAATCTACATACCTAGCCATAATTTGTTTCAGGCAGCATTAAGTATCTTACATGGCATTTTGTCTCATGCCATTGCAAAGACTTGAATAGCATGAAGGATGCTAAAGTGATCTTACCGGATTTCCCCAAGAATCGGACTGGTAAAGAAAGTTGCATCAAACCATCGTTGGCCATGCTAAAAAAGTAAAAAAAGAAAAGAAAGAAAAGGAGAGGAAATAGCTTTACATTTGCAATGCGGCTGCGTTATGTTAACGCGCAAACAATAAAAGATGCGTTAGCCGAATCCATATTCTTTAGCCGAAGCATAAAAACAGCGGGAAAAAATCTTTTTCGGCCTAAAAATTCTTAAACCGAAATATTTTTTAACCGATGTATCATTGTTTACTTTCAAACAACATACTACTTTGATATCTGTAATACAACAAAAAACTGAAATTCTTTTGTAAACATTATCAAGTCTTTTTATTAATTAATACCAATACAATAAATGGAACCCAATTATCGAGTTTTTGAAACTTTTAAAATATTACTTATATGTCTTAGAATTTGCAGACGTAAAAACTAATTGTAGAATACTGAATTCCGGAGTATTCATAAAATTTTAGAAAATTAATAGTTCAGACACACCACGCGATGTTTCTAAGGTCTTAGAAACCCAGAAAATAATCAGAATCAGATACTAATTATAAATTTTTATTTATAACAGGTTACAACTAAAAATCTACATAAAATTATGGAGAATAGTGGCAACAATCACCAACTGATTGATACTAAACTTGAGTGTTGTTTTAATATAGAAATTAATTGATAGATCAAAAATATAGATCATATCGCCCAAATTGTCGTTTGACAGACGTAGACCGCCATTTTGTTGCCTCTGATGCAAAAGCTCTTTGGACACTTTTTGTATCCATTTTTTTCTTTCCTCTATCTATAATAGAAGAAAGTATTGTAATCGAAATTTTTTTGGACTTCCGGTTTCCGACGGATTTACACGTTTTAGGGACAAGAGATTCCGAAAAACAATTTTTTCCAAAATGTCTGTCTGTCCGTGTATCCGTGTGTATGTCCTCTTTGTATCATCGAAAAGTGTATAAAGTTATGCCTAAAATTGAACCAAATTTTATTTATAGATTTTCGGCTATGGTCAGCAGGTCCCACTTGAATTTGGAGATATACCGACAAAAGGGGGCGCTGTGATAGCAATTATTGTTCCATTTTCATTATTGTATAATCGAAAAGTATATGAAGTTATGCAGATAATTGATCCAAATTTTTTGTATAAGTTTTTGACTATGGCCTGCAGGTCCAAGTTGAATTTGGGGATATTCCACCGGAAGGAAGCGCTGTGATAGCCATTTAAATATTTCAAATTCAAAAAGATGTACAAAAAAAAATAGAAATCCTAAAAGATTTTTCCGTTAAACGTTCGGCCTTGATCCAAAGATTACGGAGCAATTTTAGTCTTGCCTCTATTTTAAAAAATGGCTGAGATATAGCAGTTTGAAATTTTAGGGTGGCTGACATTTTGAAACAAGACAGCAGGATTTAATTTATGAGTTTTAGTGAACATGCTTTCTTGCAAGTTTTCTTTTATTGTTGTAACCATCGTTCGTACTTTTATATGTTTAACAAACACTATATATTCATATTCGCCAGCATCAAATTCTCGCCAAACATGGCGATATTTTGCCAAATATAACCAAATTTGGCGACAAAATTAGGTTACCATAAATAAAGCCAACGCTATAGCCAGCTAATTCGGAGAAATTTTGATTCAAATTCAATACTGACGAGAACTGGAAATGAATTTTCTGTAATCGGGTTACACGCATTTTGGCTTCGTGTTTTCCAGAAAAATTAGCTAAAATCTTAAAACCAAGAAATAGGGAGGCTATATTTTCCCACCGGTATAGGCCAGGAGGACTTTTCTTACTCTTTCTTTAATCGGCTGCTCGTGCAACGAAAGGTGCTTCGCGTCCACGTAACTCGACAATTCTCAAGCAACTGATGTACAACAGAATGACGAAAAGTATTGATTTTATGCTATTAGGCGATGTGATAGCGAATTTTGATGTATTAACATGTATGAGATAGAAGAAAGTTTTGGGATTGGCACATCCGACTACTTTTTTTTTTTTAATTCAAATATCTCTGTATCCTTCTTTCATGGTATTATTATTATTATTATTATTATTATTATTATTATTATTTGCTTTCCAGTTATCTTTGTAGACTTTGTCACTAAGCGTTCCAAAAAATCCTCGACTTGCCGACACTAAGCCAAATTATTTATTTTTTTGTCTTTATGTATAAATAGTATGTTATGTCAATTATTATACTCTTGAGTCATTTTTGGAATACTGAGATGGCACTTTATCAGACCAAACGCACAATTTTGGTCAGAATGATATTTTTTTCGTAAAAGAAACTAAAATATTTTCAAGGTATTGCTTCTGGTAGATTTTTATTTTATTAACTGACAAGCAACTAGGTTTGAAATAAAGTTCGGAATTTCCCTTGTCAGAGACAATTAAAGAAAGTATCGTTTTGCTTTCAAATTTCTTCTTATACTTAAATTTCATATTAAGGGGTGTATTTTGTTAGTCTGTAGAGTAATAAATATCGTTTACAAATTTTTTGGATTTAGGAAGGGTAAACTAACTTTCATCAGCTTAAAACGAATGAATTTTGCTGATTTTTTTTTATCAGCCATCAGCCTTATGATTTAATGGATTTTAATTTTACTTTAGCATACGGTGGTGCCATTTCTTTTTTATAGTGTTTAATGTCAATCAATATATATTGTTGTAGACAACTTTTGATATACGAGGGTTATTTAGTAAGTAAGGTCCGTTACCAAATATCTATTTAAATCTCGCACACTTGCAACGAAGTGCATGCGCGTCGATTCACTGCATTTCTTGTGCTACAGCAGATGTCAGTTGTGCATTTCCGGTGTCAGTGTGTTGCTGCAGAGTGAACTACAAACCTGCTCCAGTCGATTGATCATCCCGCCGACTGTGAAAAACGGTCACTAATCCGGCTTTTGACAGAAAGAAACACGACAGCAGCGGACGTTCATCACTAGATCTGTGAGGTGTATGGCCCCAAAACAATAAGTGCCCACACACTACACTGTTCAAACACAATTTTTCATCGAATTTTTTGGGTGGAAGCAATTTGAGCATCCCTGCATACAGTCCTGACCCTGCGCCGAATGACTATCACCTCTTCCGATACCTGAAATCGTTTCTTGGCGGCAAGCGATTAAGAGCCTACACTAGTCACGCGAAGAAATGCTCACGCTAATATTAAGTCTATGGGAAGGTTATCCCGCGATTTCTCGCTCGCATTTTAATATTTTTAAATGATTTTTTTGCGTAGGATAGCTGAGGTCAATCTTCAACGTTGTTAGTTTTTACTTTTTTGATTTTGATTAAACTTTTTTTATAAGCGGACATTTTAAATTTTGGAACCGGTTGGAACCGGTTCTGAAAATGAAAGTACCCTTATATAAAAAAAACCGGAGCCAAAATCAAAAAAGTAAAAACTAACAACGATAGATATCGACGTCAGCTATCCTATGCAAAAAAAATCATTTAAAAATATTAAAATGCGAGCGAGAAATCGCGGGATAACCTTCCCATAGACTTAACATTAGCGTGAGCGTTTCTTCGCGTGACTAGTGTAGGCTCTTAAACACTGATGAAGAAGTGTAAAAGGCAGCTGAGGCGTGACTTTCCTCAAAGGCGGCGACACTCTAACAAGAAAGGGTTACAAAAGATCGTGGGGCGTTACGACAAATGTTTCAACAGGCATAGAAATTGTGTAGAAAAGGTCTGAATAATCCTGTAATAAATAAACTCTCTAAATGTACTTAGCCCTTTTTTTTAATTTAAAAACGGACTTTACTTTAAAAATAACCCTGGTATATTGTAGTGAATAATGAAACTTATTCGTGGTTTCATTTTGATTTATGCTCTCTATGTTTTGAGAGAGCTTATTTAGTTTCAGTTTGTTATTTTAGTCATAATTCCTGCTATTCGCCCTCTATTATCTGGTTTTCTATTAATTGATCCATGTTTAATTAGTGCATAAACAGTACATTTATTTATACCTTTAGTAATAAAACACATCATACAAAGTGATTTTCTCGTTGTGTTAATTTTTTTCCCACGAAATTGAGCAATACTACTGCGCCACATCATTTCTTTTGATGCCATTTTTGTTCGTTTACATCGCTATTTTCAAAATGTTTTTGGCTTATATATGTTTAAAAGCAGCTGAATTGCAAAATGAATTTAATACTAGTTCCCTTCCCAACGACTTAATAAACTGAGTGTAGATTTTTCGTTGTAACGCATTATTTCTTAGACTTTGCAAACATTATGACTAAATAAATAATGCTGAATTGGATGGTATTCGTAAAAGCTGCAAAGAATTCGTGCATTTTACAAAATCAGTAGTTCTGGTATTCCACGGAATGGTTCCACAGAACGGATCTTAGAAACACTGAAAATCCGGACACCTGTCAACGATGATTTCAGATTGTTGATTTTTTTTTAAATATTTCTGCTATTCAAGCAGTAACTTCCTTTAAGATTCCCGACTCAAGGAGAATTGGGGACTGCAGGAAAAATTTTAAACAACTAAAAGAGTGTGGAAAGAAAGTGGAACTACAATGGATCCCGGCCCATTGTGGAATACACGGGAAAGAAGCGGCTGACTAACTAGCCAAAAAAGGAACTAAAATAATACAAACATCAAGCAACGGAATACCTTTCAATTCAATATCAAGAATTATAAAGAGAAAAATGGATTCTCAATATGAAAGGAGAAAACTAAGTGAAATCGAAAATAAAGAATGGAAAAATGCAATGTCTCATGTCCCTACGGCACCAAGAAGAACAAGTGTTGCCTTATTTAGAATTGCTACGAGACACGATTGTCTACTTAATTACCTTTACAGATTTGGTATTCTTAAAAGTCCAAATCGCCCTATTTGTGGAGAGGATGTAATCTTGAATGCGCAGCATTTACCACTGTGCCCGCACTATCAAGTAACAGTATATCTGGCAGATATTGGGAGGCCAGGGAACTAAAGAGGACCTCAGAACATCAGTCTAATTGATTGTATTCCCTGTTTATAATTGACTTTTTGTTTTCTCTAAAGTCTCTATATGTCACTCTTGTTTCATTCATTGTTTTGTTTATTGTTCATTTTTTTTTTTTGTGGTATATAATAGTGTATAGATGTTTGTCTAAGTGCTATTGCTTTGAAAAATAAAAAATAAAAATAAATAAATTCAATAGCTCACGCTTTCTACCAAGCATAAAAAAGCAATGAATTTTCCTAATCGAGTTCGGTGCCCACACCAAACTAATATATTGTGACAGAAATGTTTGGAAAAATCATAAATTGCATTCATGAAATTAGGCGTGATTTTCAAGATAAACATTGAATGCTTATAAAAGAGTGTATTTAAAAAAAACTACAGATTGTATTCGCACAGTTTTAGACTA
Organism: Maratus michaelseni; assembly: GCA_963931845.1. Lineage (NCBI taxonomy): Eukaryota > Metazoa > Arthropoda > Arachnida > Araneae > Salticidae > Maratus > Maratus michaelseni. Next base: position 178,993,392 of record OZ007592.1, on the reverse strand, counting down.
TTTCAGGGTTGTGTTTTTAATGCTTAATATGTGAATGTTATTTTTTTTTTAATGATCTATCTGATAATCTTATTTCTGGATTTTAATCCTGCGTCATGCTTTACATGATAGAAAGGGTTTTTTTGTAAAATTAACAAGGGTATCTTCCCATGTCTCTTAAAATACTTTCCAGAGTCCATCATTCGTGGTGGTTTTGCGCATTGAAAGAGCTATTTTCAACAGACCATAATAAACCATAAATGAAACGTCAGGTGACTTCTTAGGAAGGTATAAATACAATATCTGTTTGAGGTTTTATTTTCTCAATGAATACAACGGTAGTTTTTGAAATATGAGCGGTGGCTTTGCTTTGGTGCAGCTTCACTCTTTGAAAGTCGTTCAAAAAAAAAAAAAAAAAAAAAATAGAATTTTTCTTGTAAATATCGGACGTAACATATTCTCTTAATAGTATGATAAATTGATTGTAGCATTTTGTCCAATCTTCTTATTTTTATTTTCCAATTGTAAGATAAATTTGCGATAGTCATAAATCCTTACCTGAAGCTTCGTTTTCAACCTTGAAATGGAGTCGTTTTTTTTTTTTCCCATTTAGAGCTTTTTTACTATGTATAAGTACTAATTTTCGGGATAGCTCTTTCCGATTAATAATTATGTTTATTTTGAACTTAGAAATTTTTATACTATGCGTTTTGCAATGACTTTATACTTCCGAATAAGAATATTTCTCTTCGGAAAACAAAAAAACGTATCCTCCGATTTTTTGCCTCCCCCTTGTTTGCATGTGCCATCTTGAATGAAGAATAAATGTGAAAGTATCAGGTGATAATATAAATTACAAATTATAAGTTGTTGCCAGAATTTTTCCCTCCAAAATAATTCATTTTTTAAATCATTTATCGAACTCGTCTAAAATATGTGCGAACAGCCTCTCTATTTTAACTTTTATAATTTTTTTAAACCATACTTTAATAAAAGAGTTGAACTCTGAATTTCACTTATTGATATCTCATATTGAATACAACTAAATAAAAACTATGAAGTGCAACTAACAAAAGATGATCACAAATACGAGTTCTTTAATATGTCCTTAAAATAACGTGACTGTAATACATAAAAAAAATTCTAATATACAAGTTACAGTTATTATTTTCTAAAAGGAAATTCTCTCCGTTGCAGCATTTACTGTTGTCTTATTATCAGGTCATCCTTTGAGAGCGGAAATTACGAGATAAGAAACTTCTTCTATATCAATGAGATGGTAAGAAGCAATTAAATAGAACAGAACTGCAAATAGTAATTCTAATCAAACATATGGGATGCATTCTAAAATAAACTCTTTACGATAGAATAAATAAAATTTTCAGATGCTTTTTATTTTCATCTTAAAATAAAAATTTAAGTTTAATATACTACCTTAAAGAAATCTTAAACAATAAATTTAATACATGTCTTTGATGCGTATTTTATATTTTAATTTAATCTTTCTGAAAGTCCTTTGCCACTAATGAAAGGTTTGGGAAATTTATTTCCTATTTTAACTGTACCGCTGTTATCTTAATAGATTCCTTTTACGATATTGATTCAGGACGGTGCTGTTTCAAGACAACAACCTTTTTCAAGATTCGAAAATATAAATTTTGTATTTTCTCCCTTGTTTCTTTTATTTTTTCAGAATCTATCTCAGCAGGACTGACATTATATATACAAAGAAAAATATATTAAATTTATCCTTATTCCAATTTAAAGAATATTGCTATTCAAACATTATACATTTAAAAAATATATATTTCTTCGAAAGAATCTGTCTTGAAAAAGTCACGAAATTCAAGTTGACCCTCTCTAATAATAGTAAAATCGTATGACTGAAAAGTTTCTTCCTTTCTTCTTCTTTTCTTTTAGTGGAGTTTAACCTCGGAACACAGTTACTTTAATTTCTTATAAAACCTTCTGAAGTTATTTATAACGAGCTAATCCGCCCGGCGGTGCCCGGGCCTGTGATATTAACTTTGAATACACCTAAAATCAGTGTTGAATGGTTTAATATATTTAAAAGAAAATCTTTCCAAACGATCCTAGTGTTGGAGGTCCTACTGCATTCGGCAGCCTACACTCTCGAATTTGTATAATTTTATATTTTTAAAAGAAAATCTATCCCAAACGAACCTAGAGTTGGATACCCTAAAATGTTAACTTTAATAATAACCTTAACTATTCCTAAAATCTACGTCTACGCACGTACCAGTCTATTGTGATTTTATATTTTTAGACGGAAGATCAGTGTAGCCCAGGCCCGTGATAACAATACCTCCCCCCCCCCCTCTCTTTAAAGCTCAGAAAAAAATGCATCTTTTTTTGTAGTGAATGCGCTGGACCGGAAATGTTCCAAAGAATTGTAACGGAAAAGTGAACGAGAAAAGTGTTTCAGGAAATAATTTTTTTGAAAGGGTTAATATTAATATGTTTTAAAACCAAACACTTCGTTTTAAAGATAAATGTACGCTGATTTATATATATATTTTTTTCGTATTTTTGATATGCAAAACGGATGCAGACTTTTAAATATCGCAGATATGTCGTTGAAATGGCTCTCCGAAAAACATTTTTTTTGAAAGGGTTAATAATATTATTTTTTCAAATGAATTATACCGTCGTAGAAAACAAGGTACCCAAATCCAGAGGGTATTTTTTATTTTCTCGCATTTTGGAAAGTTAAGTGGATGTGAGCTTGAAAAGATGGAGTGGGGGGGGGGGGGGGGGACACACACGAAAAACAACATTTGGAAAAAAATTTCAAAGGTTAATAATTATATATTTTTTTAATTAATTGCGCCGTTAGAGAGTTTAAAGTACCACTAAAAGCGTGTTCTATTTGTTTTTCGGTATTTCAAGTAGTTAATCTGGCACGCACAAAAGATCCGTTTACCAATTTTCAGTTCTTTAATTCCGGAACTGCCGGCGCTCTCCATTTTGAGAGAAAAAAAGCATATTTTTTATAACAGTTCGTTATGGTTTTTAATTAATATTTAGGCTAACAAAAAAATAAAAATCTGAACCTCAAGTGCACCAGGACCTGCCTTGTACTATCCTCACCCAAATTTTCAGACTTCTACATGTGGTCGATTTCGCTATAGGCATCGCCAACAGACACATACACACACACGGACAGACAGAGCGATTTTTTAAAATTATTATTATAGATGTCTGTTATTTATAACGCATATTAAATAGTTTACCAATTAAAAATTTCAGCTTTTCATTAACGCCTTCGCGACCTTTGCAGAATTTTAATCTTTTATCACCGATTTTTTAAATTAGAAGTTTTTGCTTAATTGAATCGCAGTAATGCTTTGACTAAAAAAGGGAAAATTTTTAATTAAAAATTGCTGGTAGGAATAATCAAGGATTTTCAACACCGTCCCGTATACAGGATGAGTCTAAATTGTTTTTACAAAATAAGAGGGGTGATAGTACTCATCCAGACGAGCAATAATTACCATGGAACATAGGGTCGCATTCCGCTCTGAGAGGCAGAAAAGAGTAAAGTCAAAACTCATCGAGCATGAACAAATCATCGCTTCTGACATCATTTTGTACCTGCCTACTTAGCATATCTCCAAAGCAAGATGGCCTAGTCGGTAGCGCAGGGGCGTCGAGTCCAGAGTTTCTGGGTTCGAATTTCGGTGTAGGCATGGTGTATGGATGTTCATAGTGATTCGGAATCCCCTTAAAGCAGTAGGTACCTGTCTAATAGACCTTGTGTGCTAGCATGACCGTAGTACGACAAACCAAACCAAACTGTATGCAAATTTCCAGTGAAAAGAAGCAGCATAGTAGGTTCCGTAAAAAGCCAGTTAGATCAAACGTCGTCCTTTCAAAACGTCACAACATGAACGCTTTAAAGTATTATCTTGATGACATCGTCCGAAACGTTTCATGAAGGCAATGGCGGAGTACACATACGAGGAATTGGCAGATATATGCACCTCACATACGGTGAAGCAAAAGGTAACGGACGCGAAGCACGAAGATTGTTCGAGCAGCGGTTTCCAACGCGTCGTATTCCAAGTCATCCTACCTTCGCCAGTGTGGATCGATGATTGCGAGAAACCGGTTCGTTTGCCATCTCAAACAGCAATGTATGACGCTCGCGAATTGTACGAATTCCAGAAATGGAAGAGAGAGTCTTGGCGAAACTTGCAGAAGCTTCTTCCACAAGTATGCGAGCGGTGGCATACGAAATGGGTATTTCTCAGAAAGTGGCGTGGCGTATTTTGCACGAGGAACGCATGCACTCCTACCACGTGCAAAAGGTGCAATGTGTACACCAAGATGATTATCACGCCGAGCAGACTTTGTGCAGTGGATGCTTGGAATGAGGAATGATGCTACACGATTTCCTGCATTAGTATTATTTAGTGATGAGACAATATTCAGTAGAGACGGGAATTTAAACCTGCGCAATCAACAAGTTTGATCTGACAGCTGTCCCCACTGCACTACCCCTCTTAAACACCAGCAGACATTTTCCGTGAACATCTGGGCAGGTATACTGGGTGATTACATGGTAGGCACCTTACAACTTGACAGACCGTTTGACCGGCGCAACATATCGTATCTTTTTGGAACAAGTACTTCCCAGTTTGTAGCAGACTGTTCCGCCCCCATCCAGACAGACATGTGGTTTATGCACGATGGAGCCCCAGAACACTTTTCCAGAACGGCCCGCCACTTCTTGAATGCCACATATTCCGCACGATGACGATGGATCGGACGTGGCGGACCAGTGGCTTGGCTTCCTCGCTGACCGGACCTCAACCCACTGGACTTTTTCTTCTGTGGCACATGAAATCTTTAGTTGTTGCCGCAGACAAAATTAACATAACACCAAGAATCTTTGAGAAGGTACGCCAGTCCTTCCTTTGTCGGTGTGAACTGTGCAACCTAACGCGTGACCGCCACTTTGATCACTTGCTGTGAGTTTTTCTCTGATTAATAAATCCGATTGTGCAACTTTTGTATTGTTCATTCGCTTTCCCAACATTATTGTAAGTTTATGTTGAAATTCTAATTTTACTCTTTTTTGCCTCTCAGAGTGTAATGCGACCCAATGTTCCATGGTAATTATTGCTCGTCTGGATGGGTACTATCACCCCTCTGATTTTGTAAAAACAATTTAGACTCACCCTGTATATGTGACGCTCGACGCGAAGGGGTTAAATAATAAAATAAATAAATTCAAAAATACACTACACTGCCAAAAGGCACCGGATACTTTCGATTTTAGACGTTTGGTGGAATATCTAGAGAAATATTTGACGAATTGTTCTTGATCTTCGGAAAATGTAAAGAACGTGTATGAACTCATATTCTTTTCAGTGAATCACGTGGTGTCATGTGTTTAGACAGCCGATTAAAGACTATTAGAAAAAATGTTGTTCTTTTAAATCGCAGATTGCTCCAATTAAACAAACAAACTTTTTCTGTACTAAAATACTGGTATCCAAAAAGCCGGAGACTTGGCAACTCTGTATTATGCAATTTTTTGTAGATTTTCCAATCGTATGTTTAACATTGTTGGTCTCCACTTTTCATACCAAACACAATTCAAACCTTATTTTTATGGAAGTGAATTGAAGTGAAGAGATATCAGTGGGAATCAGTCAGAGTTGGCTTATGACGGAAATAGGAGGCTGTGTAGGATGTCTGAATGACGTCCGAGTATATGTGTTGATTTCGAATAATTATGAGGAATGGTTTCATGAAATTATTTTCTAAGTAAGTTTATAAGTAACTATTAATGAGTGTTTTATGTATATATAGTGATGGAACAGTGGCTCAGCATTTGGGCGATGGTAACCACTAAATTTTAATAGCATTCTTCCCCTTTAAAAATATCAGAAATTCTGTTCTTAAGGTGGTTCTCAAATGACCTGCTCAATAACTCGAAACTTTCTGACACATTTTTTGACTCATTTTTAAACGCAAAGGCTGTCGAGTTACTCGGCAGCTCTGATAATAAGATAGAAAACTTGACCACTAATAGGGAAAGGTCGAGTATTATCGGACAGCGCTTTTTATCAGACAAGTAGTGCTTCAAGCGTTGGTCAATGGTAGCAGCACCTGTCACGCTTGTCCTGTTCATTAAGTCAAAAGAAAGACACTTTCGGCATTTTGGAACACGCTAATGTCGTGTTTATTAAGTGAAAAGAAAGACACTCTCGCCATTTTGGACCAAGTGATCTGTGTGTTTGCAAGTGATAGTAAGTTAGTAGTTTTTTACAAGTTTTCTAGTGCACGAAGATAACTTTAGAGCTATGTAGCTTGTGTGAAAGTAAGTACAACAATATTTTTAGTGTTTTGTTAACTCCATGAGTTACTGTGCTGTACTGTAGGCTGTAAATATGTCTAGACTTAGCAATACGCAAGATAGATAGTCAAAGCGTCGGAGTGTAGTGTTTGGGTTGTATCGGACAAACGGTTGGAGGGTTGTATCGGACAAAAGTTTACAGGTCTCAAAAGTTAAATTCTTACGGTTCTCTCTGTTTTATTTTAGGGTGGAGAAAATACGTCATAAGTGGGTTGAAAATCACATGAAGGAAGCTATAGAAAAGTTCGACTTCATGAGATGACAATCAGGGAAGCTAGTGAAAGATATTGTGTAACTAAAAGCACCTTATAGGTCATAGACTCAAAGAAGTTAAAGTAAAAAGGACAAAGTAAAGTCCACAGCAAATAAACAACATAAGAAGATTGTTAGTCCTAATTCTAAACCGAAGAAAAATCTCTGGAAGCAAAAGCTAAAAAGTCTTTGAATTTTGACGAAGAATTGCTGGAAGAGATTGAATTGACTCATTGTATTATTCGCAGTGAAACTTTTCAAGAAGACTGGATCCAGTTAAATATTTGCAAAGGTTGGGCGCATGAAAACTGTGCGGATCTTGAGTTTAAAAGGCTTTTTTTACAAGTGTAATACTTGTTTTTATTTTATTTTTTTTTTAAAGAAAGAAAAAAAACAATATGTGTCGTAATTCAAATACTAAAATGCCTATTCTTCTTTCTATATCTGATAAGTAACGGCGATGTATTTTTTTAAATTATTTTTTGTATAAGAATGTATACATATAGTAATAATAAGTTGTTTATAAATCCAAAAATGATATCTATTCAAGCATAACACCATGTCCGATACAACCCTTCAGAGATTAGAAAAGTCAAAATGTAAGGTTTATAAAAAATCAAAGAAAACCCAATAAAGATGATTCTTAGGGATATGAGCTTCTTAAAGTATTGAAACAACATGTTAAAGTTTTCATTAGAGTAGAAAATGTTCAAATATAACCATACATATATTTTTAAAATTCGAAACATCTTAAGCGTCCAATACTGCCCGACCTTCCCCTATGAGGTTATTTATTAAGCATAAATGAAAACATCCACGCAATTTTTATGATTTTTTTCATCCTTTTATAAAATTGATTTTTTTTTTCTATTTTGTGCCTTTTTGTGAAAATGACCCACATGATATACGGCCAATGTCTGCAAAAAAAGGCCACTTTGTCAGAGCGTGCTGTGAGCAAAGTGACTCAAGTTAATAGTACATATTAAGCCTAGACTTAATGTACGCTCATAAATTTTCAGATTGAAAGGCATTGAAATGCAAAAATTGCATCGCGTCATTATAAGGGGGGGGGGGGAGGGGCGAATGTAAAAATTAAGTCTATCGGGATTGATTTAATAAGTCGGAACTTTCGTAACTTTAAATAATTGTGTAACGTCATTTTAACATATTACACAAAATACATGTTTTTGAGTATGGTTACAAAAATTGAACAAGTGGGTAAGTGTGATCGAAGATCGCTCAAAGGGTTTCGTTTAATATTCCTTTCAAAGCACTTTATCCTTTCTTTAATAAATCTAAATAAATTTCATTTAGCAACAAGAAAAAAAAAAAATCATGTTTTTTATAAAGTAAAAATTTACCGGTCTATTTTTTCGTTTTTTCGAATATCTAAACCAGCCCGATAGCGGGCGAAGACCAGTTTTATATTCTACCATAATAATATCTGTCATGCGGACTAAATGCGATATTTAAAAAAATAATTTCAAAATTAAACATGTTGTACACCTGCAAAACGTTAAAATATGCGAATATTTCCATAATCGGATTTTTAACATGATTCAATATGTTTTTCAAACTCCTATATTTACTATTCTCTATTACTCCTATTGATACTCGCTTTGTATTATTCTCAAACAATCGAAAAATTCGTTAAACTTCCAATAGGACGTCAGATTTTCTTTTTATTTCTCTAATGACGTGATATTAATCTGCTTTGTGTACATACACAACTCAAACTCCTTGTATTATTGAGAAATCTTTGAAAATTTCCGTTTTATTACCAATATGACGTCAATCATTTTTGTTTCATATTAATATTTTTTTTCAATTGTTGAAACTTTTTATTTCATTTTCATTTATTACGTGGAAATCGTCCAATAGAAAATTAATTAGTGTAGAAAGAATTTCATTGTGGATTTTTAATTTTTGGCAACTGCTTTAACGAAAAACGTTTAAATTCAATAGGAAAAGGTTGTTAGAATTTTGGTTTTTTATCTCTATTTATTAAAATAATACGATTTTTTCAAATTTTAGTATTTTGAGCTTCATAGTTGGTATTCAGCTAGATATACACAAAGTTTCAACTCTGTAAGTTACCTATAGTTTCTGAGAATAACTCTGTGACGGACAGACAACGGAGCGGGAGTAATAGGGTTTCGGGAGATGAACGAAACCCTAAAAATGGATGGAAGAATAGAAAATAGTTATAAATATAGTTTGAAAATAGCACCTGGTCCTCCCAAAGATTTTTAAGAGTAAGAATTTTTCTTACTCTTAAAAAAAAATGGAGGGATTGTAAAATGTTTATTGCATCCGAGTCCAGCCTGACCCTGTGTATATCAAATTAAATGAAACAATATAGCGCGTAATTAAAATCTAGAGAAATCTTGGTTTTAACAGCGATAAACTTAAATGGCGGATTGACTTTTTTTATTTACATATTTTTATCTGAGTTAATCTAAACTGAACGATTTTTGCCTATGAAAATAAAATAATGAAAAAGTTCGTCGAATGTATCGCACTTAAATCAGATGTTTGGCAGTCCGAATTCTAGTATAAAGAAATCTAAAGTTCTCCAATCGGAAGTTATCAGCCGGAATCAGACCTAGTTCTAAAAGAAAGCACACAGCTTCCTCTGTCAAATAAAATTAATGAAGTCATTTTTAATAAATATCAATGGTTTTCTATAGCGTGTTAGATCAGTGCGTCGGACTTATCACTTTTAAATAAGATGGTCGGTAATCCTGATTTTAATATAAAGAAATAAGCAATGTTCGACTTAAGAAGTTATCATACTAAGTTATATCTGGCTCTAAAAGAGAAGACTAAGCTTCATCTCTCGAAGAAGACTACTTGAATTATTTTTTCCCAAGTTGATAAATTTGTTTTCTACCGTAATCGCTTTAAAACTGCCTTATTAAATCCAAGCTGATAGTCCAAAAACTAATAGCACTTTAACAAATCATCCTACATTAGCATATGAGGAAGTGCGCCGGACGTATCCCTCTTAAATCTGATTCTTGGCAACCCTGTTTCAGATATAAATAAACATAAATTGCTCATTTACTAAATTATCTGTCTGGATCAGATATGGTTCTAAAAGAAAACACAAACGTATATCTGGAATAAAGCATATAACTGTCTCTCAAAGAAGATTAACGAAGCTGGTCAATTTGTTTTCTACAGTAATCACTTTAAAACTACCTTATGAAATTTTAGCCAATAGTCCAAAAATTAATAGCACTCAAAGAAATCACCCTACATTCAATTATATAACATATGCAGAGACATGTGTCATTGGGATGTATATCATTCTTAACCCCTTGCCTGTATCGTTCGAATCTAGTCCGGGCAACTCAAATGCACCGTATTTGGAATGAGCGAGCTCGAACTGATTTCGGGCAGGAGGAAAATCAGTGGTTCTTTTCCACGATTTCGTTTTCTTTGTGCAAATGTGTAATTTAATTTTACTCATTTTGCCATAGAATGGTAATGATTGCGCAAAATGATTGGGTAAAATATGACTATAATTTATTCTGATATATGGGAAAATGCTAAATATATAATAGTTATTTATTTATTTATTTTGTTACAATGTAACCAATGCTAACCTTTTTATTGTTATAATGCACAACATTAAATTTTAGAAAAAAATCTGTTTTTGACACATTTTTCTGAAACATGTTCTTACAAGTAAGGAATTAAATCGGATGTTTGGCAACCCTAACTCTAATATAAAGAAACATAAACTACTCAAATAGGAAATTATACGTCTGGATAAGAACCTGATTCTAAAAGAAAACACCAAGTTTCCATTCTCAAAGAAGTCTCTTTCAATAAATTGATCAATTTGTTTTCTACGGCAATCAGTTTAAAACTGCCTTAACCCCATGCTGATAGTTCAAAAACTATTAGCACTTAAAGAAATCATCTTACATTGAAAAACGGCATTCGCAACTAAAATAACATCAACCTATTCCAGAAGTGTATAATCGTGACTTGCTTCACCATTTAGATTCATAAAAAAATCCCGAAGAGAAACATTTGTTATCGCCGAGCCGCGCGGTAGGGAAATCAAGAAAAATTGAGAGACGCGTGCTTTATCTTGAACACGTCAATAAATCAAAATCTTTCCAGACGCATTGAGGGTTTTAAAATCTGTTTGAGAAATTGTATAAATAATACTAGACAGTACTTTCATCTGCTACAGAAGTTTGACAGACAGGGTGCCGATCTTGGTATAAGATATAGGTCAAAATTTGAGTTATTGATGATATTTTTCCCGCTTTAAAATGTACCTACTTTATTAAGACCGTAGTTTGAATAAAATGTTTACTGCATCTAAATTTAGCCAACATTCACGCTGATGATAAAATTACTTATACACAGTGGCATAGGAAAGAGCATACAGATTTTACTGTAGCATAGAAAATCGGAGCCTAAATTGAACTAAATTGATATATAAAAATAATTTGTAAGAAAAACACACTATTTTTACTTTCTTCTATCTATAATAAACGAAAGTAACTGTGGTCTACATTTTTTTCGACTTCGGTTTAAGACGTATTTATACGTTTTCGGGGTCAGAGATTCCGAAAAACATATTTTTACAATATGTCTGTCTGTCTGTGTGTCCGTGTGTGTGTCCTCTTTGAATCATCGAAAAGTGTATGAAGTTTTGCATATAATTGAACCAGATTTCAATTATATGTTTTTGGCTACAGCCAGCAGGTTCCAGTTGAATTTGGGGATATTCCACCGGAAGGGGACACTGTGACAGCAATTTTTATTCAATTCTCATTATTGTATCACCGAAAAGTGTATGAAGTTATGCATAGAATTGAACCAAATTTCAATTATATGTTTTTGGCCATGGCCAGCAGGTCCCAGTTGAATTTGGGCATAAACCGCCGGAAGGAGGCACTGTGACAGCGATTCATTTTCATTATTGTATTGCCGAAAAGTGTATGAAGTTGTGCATAGAATTGAACCAAATTTCATTTATATGTTTTTGACTAGGGCCTGCAGGTTCCATTTGAATTTGGAGATATTCAGCCAGAAGAGAGCACTCTGTGATAGCGATTTTGTTCCATTTTCATCGAAAAGTGCATGAAGTTATGCATAGAATTGTACCAAATTTAATTTATGTGTTTTTGACTATAGCCTGCAGTTTCCAGTTGAATATGGGGATATTCCGCCGGAAAGGGGCGCTGTGATAGCCTCCTAAAGATTTCAAATTCAAAAAGATGTACAGAATCCTAACAATTTTTTCCTGTTAGGCCTTGGTCCAAAGATTCCGGAGAATTTTTTTTTTTTTTTGCTTCTATCTTAAAAAATGGCTGAGATATATAGCAGTTTCAAATTTTAGGGTGGCTGACATTTTGAAACAAGACATCATGATTCCTCCGTAAACGGGTTCAATTTATGAGTTTTAGTGAACAGGGTTTCTGGCAAGTTTTCTATCATTGTTGTAACCATTGTTCCAACTTTTATACGCTATATATTCATTTTCGCCAGCATGAAATTCTCGCCAAACTTGGTGAAATATCACCAAATTTGGCGAGAAAATTAGGTTGCCATAACTGAAGCCAACTTGGCTATAGCTGAATAATTTTGCAAAATTCTCATTCAAACAGTATTGACGAGAACTTGGAATGAATCTTCTGCATCAAAAATAGCCATTTTTCAAGATTGTGTCCATTAAGACATTTGTACCACATTGCATGAACTGCAACATATCAAAATTTCAGCCAATTCCACTGAGACCACATTTTCATAAAATCTATGCGTGGTCCTCTGCTATGCCGGAGAATATATAATAATGGTGTAAATGCGATCCAAAGGTTTATGTTTCGTAAAACAAGTATTTAATAATATTTTTACTGTAATATGTTAGTAAATGCAGCATTTCATAAGGACCACACTAAACAAATTTGAAAATGCAATACTTTTTAATCCAAAATTTGATCAATTTCTTCTATGCCATCTCCCTTGTCTTGCCCCATTTACTTTACGAACATTCGTAGGAAGGTTTTATTTTTATGAATTAACACATTATTACATTTCTTATGATAACTAAGTTAAAGGTGCATGATTAAACATTTTGTTTTGCAAAGAATTTCAAACATTATTAACTAATGTTACAAATTGCTTATTCTTTTTGTGAATACAAAATTGATCGTCACCTCCACTTTCATGATGGGAACGTTGTGATATGAACAATAACGTGCTTCGACGTTTCTGTTCAAAATACAGGCCAGTTGACCTAATGGACTTCGAAAGTAGTGTAGTGCCAGTCAAGGTACTGTCACTCTTATGATAAGAACTTATTTGAATGTATTATATTGATTTCTTGGTGCTATTTTGGAATACTACCCATGGCAAAAAGTATGGATCAGCACTCTCTGTTCAACAACTCACAATCAAATATGTACACTTTTAGTATAATTGAAAAGCTGTAATCATTTTCTTTTTAATGAACTGTCATACCCATTGGTGAGATACACAAACAAGACAGAAATTAGAAAATAAGCACTCAATAATTTTTTATAATATTTTTCTAAAACGTGTGAAAGAAAAAAGTTTGGAACCACATCTATTCGAGGGGAAAAGTTTGGGATCACTCGCTTGTTTATGCAAATTACCATGCCTGCTAATCAGCTTAATGTTATGCAATGGTCTTGAGCAATTCTACTTGAGGTGGATATAAGAGACCTTGAGGTGGATATCAGATGGAGTTGCAAGAGTTCTGGATTTGAAAAACAGAAAGGTGCTCGTTAAGCTGCTAAAGCAAAGGAAATCGCAGGGAAATATAGAAAAGACATTTTCATGCTCACAATCTACTATCCCGAAAATATCAAGAAAGTTCACAGAGCTTAAAAGCGTGAAAAACTGCATCGGTTTTAGTAGATTATGAGCTTCATCAATATGTCAGGGTCGTGCTTTATTATAATATTCAAAAATACGAGATGGAAAACATATAATGATATGAATATTGAATGAAAGAAAGCATCCAAGGCCAAGGTTTCAAACAGAATGTTGCGCAACATGATTAAATGAAGCTGGATATCGTTATCGCAAAACCAAGGCAAAACACAAGCTGATAGTACGACACAAACAAACCAAATTATGATGGACCAAAAAATACCGGGACTAGTCTATTGATAACTGGAGTAAAGTGGTGTTTAGCGATGAATCAAAAATGTATGGGTGCAGGTGACGATAGAGGAAAATGCATTTGTAGATTGCAATATGAAAGGGAAAGTGAAAACTGTTCTGATTTCCTTCTTAAGTTCCCTGATTCAATCATGATATGGCACTGGATGTCTTTAGAAGGCTGCAAGACTGTGCGTTGTAAATGAGAATGAGAATTCATAGAAATATGTTTCAACTTTAGAAGATTTCCTGATTCCTAGTTTAGAAGATCAATTTGGAGAAGAGTGATGCTATATTTATGGATGACCATGCTTCGTGCCGCAGGTCTCGGATGGTGAAAATTTTTCTTTTTGAAAATAATGTCTCTGAAATGGAGTAGCCAACATGTAGTTCAGATATCAATATTATCTCAAATATATGGTATATTTAAAAAAAAATAGTATTTAAACTACAGCCACAGTCAACACAGAAACTAGAAGACTCCATACAAAAAGCGTGTTCAGCCATCGATCCAAATAAGTATGAGAAGATCTTGTTAAATCTGACAGAATCAAAGCGATCATCCAGGCAAAAAGTGGAAACATAATGTATTAACCATATATTTTTACCAAATATTCAAAACTTTTTTCTCAGATAGAACGTGATTCCATATTTTTTTCCCAGCAGTATTCGGAGAGATTAATTTATATACAATACTTGCAAAATCATGTTATATTCATTTTAGTCCGTGTGTTCTAGACATGTCTATGAATCTTTGAAAGAAACAAAGTTTCGTCAACTTAGAAACTTTACATAAAATTCCTCACATTTCATTGCGCATAGGGGGGGGGGGGGGGTAATTGCGGATTCCATAATTTTTGCCAGTGGTAGTAAACAGGTAAACATATACGGATTACATGATGTGTCTTTTACAATGCCATCTGTATTTTATTAAAATTTAAGTTTATTCTAAATTGGTCATACTCAGAACGTCATTCCTCTGGTGTTTTTGGTGCCAATAAAATTATATAAAGCTGAAATAATTATTGGTCTGCTTTAACATAACATGTTTATATTATGTGCTTTTCGCATATTAAAAATAAGGTACCTAATAATAGAAATGAAGATCAGCAAATATCGCGATATTTATATAAAATTATATAAAGCTGAAATAATTATTGGTCTGCTTTAACATAACATGTTTATATTATGTGCTTTTCGCATATTAAAAATAAGGTACCTAATAATAGGAATGAAGATCAGCAAATATCGCGATATTTATATAAAATTATATAAAGCTGAAATAATTATTGGTCTGCTTTAACATAACATGTTTATATTATGTGCTTTTCGCATATTAAAAATAAGGTACCTAATAATAGGAATGAAGATCAGCAAATATCGCGATATTTATATAAAATTATATAAAGCTGAAATAATTATTGGTCTGCTTTAACATAACATGTTTATATTATGTGCTTTTCGCATATTAAAAATAAGGTACCTAATAATAGGAATGAAGATCAGCAAATATCGCGATATTTATATAAAATTATATAAAGCTGAAATAATTATTGGTCTGCTTTAACATAACATGTTTATATTATGTGCTTTTCGCATATTAAAAATAAGGTACCTAATA
This sequence comes from Maratus michaelseni, assembly GCA_963931845.1. Classification (NCBI taxonomy): domain Eukaryota; kingdom Metazoa; phylum Arthropoda; class Arachnida; order Araneae; family Salticidae; genus Maratus; species Maratus michaelseni. The sequence continues at coordinate 178,977,997 of OZ007592.1, read as the reverse complement.
ATAGGAATGAAGATCAGCAAATATCGCGATATTTATATAAAATTATATAAAGCTGAAATAATTATTGGTCTGCTTTAACATAACATGTTTATATTATGTGCTTTTCGCATATTAAAAATAAGGTACCTAATAATAGGAATGAAGATCAGCAAATATCGCGATATTTATATAAAATTATATAAAGCTGAAATAATTATTGGTCTGCTTTAACATAACATGTTTATATTATGTGCTTTTCGCATATTAAAAATAAGGTACCTAATAATAGGAATGAAGATCAGCAAATATCGCGATATTTATATAAAATTATATAAAGCTGAAATAATTATTGGTCTGCTTTAACATAACATGTTTATATTATGTGCTTTTCGCATATTAAAAATAAGGTACCTAATAATAGGAATGAAGATCAGCAAATATCGCGATATTTATATAAAATTATATAAAGCTGAAATAATTATTGGTCTGCTTTAACATAACATGTTTATATTATGTGCTTTTCGCATATTAAAAATAAGGTACCTAATAATAGGAATGAAGATCAGCAAATATCGCGATATTTATATAAAATTATATAAAGCTGAAATAATTATTGGTCTGCTTTAACATAACATGTTTATATTATGTGCTTTTCGCATATTAAAAATAAGGTACCTAATAATAGGAATGAAGATCAGCAAATATCGCGATATTTATATAAAATTATATAAAGCTGAAATAATTATTGGTCTGCTTTAACATAACATGTTTATATTATGTGCTTTTCGCATATTAAAAATAAGGTACCTAATAATAGGAATGAAGATCAGCAAATATCGCGATATTTATATAAAATTATATAAAGCTGAAATAATTATTGGTCTGCTTTAACATAACATGTTTATATTATGTGCTTTTCGCATATTAAAAATAAGGTACTTAATAATAGGAATGAAGATCAGCAAATATCGCGATATTTATATAAAATTATATAAAGCTGAAATAATTATTGGTCTGCTTTAACATAACATGTTTATATTATATGCTTTTCGCATATTAAAAATAAGGTACCTAATAATAGGAATGAAGATCAGCAAATATCGCGATATTTATATAAAATTATATAAAGCTGAAATAATTATTGGTCTGCTTTAACATAACATGTTTATATTATATGCTTTTCGCATATTAAAAATAAGGTACCTAATAATAGGAATGAAGATCAGCAAATATCGCGATATTTAT